>CM062811.1:46829040-49229040 GCA_031772625.1 Pinus tabuliformis | reverse complement strand
TTAAAGGAAAGGCATATAAAATTCCAGGAAATGGCAAACGCACAAATATGTGGTTTGACCGAATTATGGATCAAAATCCGCTCGCAAAGATAGATGAAATCGCAGGGATAAAAGAATGGCTGGAACGCGCAGGGATCACCAACATATTCGACTTATCCAAATGGGATAGGCACGGAGATTGGCAGGGATGGGACTTCCTCGGAGTTCCAGAACGACTTCAACAGCAGAAACATATTCTCGAAGAATTGTTGGAAGATGCGGGCCCAGTAAATAGAAATTCTAAAGACAGTTGGGGATGGAGGCGCTCTGGAACATACACCATAGCAGAAGCGTATAATACCATCCAACCAAACAGGAACAACAACAGAACACTGGAATTCTGGAAGAAAGTTTGGGAACCGCTCGCCTTGCCCAAGATAATCTTCTTCTTCTGGACGCTGGCTCATGATAAGCTCCTAACCGGAGATAAGTTAATGAAAAAAAACATTGCAGGTCCGCACAGATGTGAGCTGTACAGAAGCAGCTTAGAAAGTGCCAAGCACCTTTTCATAGACTGTAAGTTTGCGAAGGAAGTATGGGGACTCTCCCTCCATGGGCTACAAATCATAGTTCTGACTCACAACTCAGTAGCTGATCTATTCGACATATGGAACCACTGTTACCCCAACAAAATTCCTGTCAAATCCATCTGGAGGAAAGTCTGGAATGCCATACCCAAATTTGTGTGCTGGTAGATTTGGCTGTCCAGGAACGATCTGATATTCAATGAAAAGGCACACACTCCCCTCTCTGTAGCGGTAAAAGCCAAGTCTTTTCTTCTAGAAGCAGTGCAACAACATTACTATACAGGTGATCCACTGCTCCTCCCGGAAGAAGAGCGGTGGTTGGGTCCCCTCCACCCTCAACCACGGAAGTAGCTATCAGTCCCTCAAGCAGGAAACCAGACTTGGTGCATAAGAGAATATGAAGAAAACTTTCAAGAATGGTGGAGAATGCAAAAAATTACAACAATATTCTTCGACAGAGCCTCCAAAGGCAATCCTGCGGCAGCAGGTGCTGGAGGGGTCATCTTCGCTCCGAACGGAATAAAAAGGGACAGTTTTTGTTGGGGCATTGGGCAGAAAACCAACAATCAAGCGGAGATCCTAGGCCTCCTCAAAGCTTCTCAAATTGCTAGGGATAGAGGAGACAAAGAATTCCAAGCTTTTGGAGATTCAGAGATCATAATTAAAAAATTAAATACAGGAAATTTGTTCACTAATGCATGCCTCAACAAAACACTAAATAGGCTGAAGAGAGTTCTGCTCGATTTTGACTCCTACAAATTCTTCCACATACTCATAAATATGAACAAAGAAGCAGATCTAATGGCAAACAAAGGGTGCACCCTCCAGAAAGGCCAACTTCTCACAAACGATGAGAGCTCATTTCATCCCTGCAATCCTTGAGGAAATGGAATTCTGTAACAGCTCAAAAGAAAGTGTTAGAATCAGAAACAAAAGATATGTATCATTGGCTGCCATGGTGTAATTCTGAGTTTCTTATCAAATAAATAAAATCATACCCGTTTGAGTTAAAAAATAAAAATAAAAAAAATAAAATATTAGAGGTATAAGTTAGAAATTGAATATTTTTGAGATGATATTGTTAATGTCAATAGGTCAAATGTTATAAACAATACATGATAAAAAAGTTTATATTATAAAGAGAGTGACTTAATTTGAAGTTGTCTTCACCATTGAAACTATTGGGATGTTTTTCAATTTCAAGGGCTTCCCTGATGATGTGTTGGGGGTAAAAGGGGGAGGAGGACAAGATTTTGAAATCATCAAAGTTGATAAGGTGTTTGATATTGTGGGAGTGTTCAACAATGGCGAATTTGGAAATTCTATTGTGTTGCGCATCAGTTATATGTTCTTTTATATGAGCTTTGAAGGATCTTCATGTCTAGCCAATATAGGTTTTTCCGCAGGAACATGAAATTTGATAAACCCCAAGGCCAAGCATTGGATTGGAGTGGTCCTTAGCAGATCGAAACAACTGTATGAGGGTGGTGTGAGTTTTAAATAGAGTCATCGTGTTATTTTTTGCAAGGGTTTTTGAGATGTGATCAGTGATCCCTTGGATGTAAAGAAGGGTAACTTTGGAAAAGAGGTTAGACAAGGGTTTGTGGACTTTTGAATTGAAAGCTAAATGGAAGATCACTTCAATTATATATTATATTAGTAAGAAGCCAAGTTTATAATTATGAGGGTTAATAAATAATTAAGATGGTATGTGAAAAATATTAATATAATAATACTATTTTAGAATTATATTCATGTTATATCTTGATAGTTTATATTGTTATTAATAATAAGTTAATAATAAAATGTATTGATCTTATTATTAAAGAATTATTAAAGTTGAATCCAAGGAATAATATATATTTATGTAATGTTTTAATAATTTTTTAAGGAGATGAAACCAAGGAATAATATATAGTTATGTAATATTTTTAATAATGTTTTGTTAAAAAAATTATTAATATAAAATTTGGGTTGACAAAACTTAATGAAAAAGTTAATTAACACATCATAATGGGAATTAAGTCAAGAAATTAGATAATAATGTGTTGTTATATTAAAGGCGTAAGTTAGCAATTAAGTATTTTTGAGATGTTCATATTAAAGCTAATAGGTTAAAGGTTATAAATAGTATAAGGATAAAAAAGGCGGCAACTTTTAGATTATAAATGTAGCACCCCCTCCTAACCCCATAACCTAACCTAAGTTAGAAGGGGGTAGTCACTGCACAAATCCAACTCCTAAAGAATATCTTCCTTGAACCTTCCAATAGACAACATCATTGTATATGTCTTGTCGAGACAATTCCAACGATATAAACTTTTCCTCAATCTGAGTTACAGATTGAGAGTTCTTCCCTATTAAAGATAGGAAATTATTTACCTTGCCACATCACCTTGGTCTCCACGTGGCAACCTCTCAATAGCCAATGTGGCAGGTGAATTGAAAGCGTCACCACCGGGGATAGACCACGTGGCAAGTAGATTAAGTGACCAGTGAAAAGTCAACCCTTTCCACCAGCACATGTATTATATTCCTCTTTCGAGGCCTGACCCCCTACCTTCGATCAAGTCTCCTTGGTGCAATGAAACATTAGGTCAGGGTCGACCCCAACCCCTTACCTATCTGACCTCCCGACTTCACCTACACCCCCAACCCCACCTGAGTTCCCAACCCCTGCCAACTGTGTAGTAGACATGCCATAGGTTAGGGCGGAGACCTGCTAACTTCCAGCCATTCCAACTGACCTTCCGAACTTTGACTTGTGGGTCCCATAAACTCTAATTTACTGTATTTTTACTGCATTTCAATGGTGATCCAAGGACTCAGATCTTCCACAATTCTTCAAGGATTTTCTCAGGTTTTTCAAGTGTGGTTTCAACACTCGATGTTCAATGAATTTAAGGAAAATCTATGAATGAATTTGTAAAATTCACTCAAGAATGATGCCAAAACAACAACAGTGCCAAGTGTAGTCCTTTCCTGAGGACATCGAGAGTTGAAACAACCCATTAAAACAAGAAATTCACTTTCCTTGACTCAATCAGCCTTACCAGCTGAGAAAACCAATGAACAAGGATTCATCTTCTCATGCATGTATTTATGCAACAAAGAAATGTCACATAAGGGATGAAATCAATCCCCCTTCCTTTCATTATTGAAGGACTAACAAGTACACCATAAATCCATGCTAAACTTGCTCAGATATGCAACATACAAGCAACAAGCATTATGAATTTTTTGTCGTTGTGACAACGACCCTCCAAATTTTTTCCTAACTCAATTTTGGAGCCTATGTGAACTGTCGTTCCAAGCTATCTAGTGTCGTCATGTTGTTTGCAATGTTTTCCCTAAGCGTCACACCTCCTATGTCAACATGTATTAATTGTCGCCACCTTATCTTCAAGAGCCCTTGTGTTATCTTGCCCAAGGATAGGTGAAGGCATAGCTTTCTTGACTTAGTAACTAGCTTAGTTTGCCATACAATACACACAAAAGCAAATAAAAAGCACTTTCTTTGGGCAAAGCGCACTCTAAGATGATGAAGACTTACCTCCATGTTGAGCGCACTCCTTCATGCTGAAAAATTGCGCCCTTGTGGAGGGCACTCCTTCATGCTTAGTCAATGCGCCCTCCACATGAGCGCCCTCCTTTGACATGAAGACTTGCACCCTTTCAAACTCATGCATGCACTTTTCTTTTTGCATGTGGGCATGCTCCGAGAAAATAAGAGCCCACTTCACTTCACTCAACTAACTCATCCACCCGCCGACAAGTGCATGCATGCATGGAATGGATTTGCATGTAATCTCTTTATAAGAAACTAGTTAATAATTTTTTCACATAATCGTTCTTATCTGGGTTGAGCACATATCTTTGGATCAAGGAGCTCTTTGTTGATCTTCATTCCAAGTAATTTTTGCATGTCAATTATATTGCTTGTCTTTGATGTTTTTGTTTTCGATCTTACTTTCCTTGTTGGCATTTCACTTCTTTTCAGTTTCTTTGTTGGCATTTCAGTTCATTCTTTCTTCTACAAGTGTCAAATTATTGTCGCAAGTTGTGACTCTTCACATTCTATAACTCTTAATATCCTAGTCATGATTGCGATAAAATCTATAAGAATTTATGGATCCTTCTCCTCAGCATTTCTATCATTTTATCTTTTTGTTGGACCTATCCTTGAGCCACTCCAAGACAAAGCACACTTCTGGAAGCAAAGGCTTGACTGTTAAAGAAAACTATGCCCATAAGGATAAGTTTTCCTGAAGAGTGCACTCCTTCGGCACGAATAACTGTGCCCTCCTTGAGCATATGAGTGCACCCTAAACCCATGAATGTTTTCCCCTTCATCCCTTCGGTATGCCCCCTTGCCTTGTTCCTTTGAGTGCATGAGCACACTTTGAAGGCCTGAAGCATTTCCCCTTCGTCCCTTTGGTGTGCGTCCTTGCGCCCTCTTAGCCTCTTTGAGCGCATGAGTGCATCTTGAACTCACGAATGACCTTCCTTCATGCTTCCATAATGCAACCTACACCCTTGATGATCTCTCTCTCTTTCTTGAGCGCATGAGCGCACCTTGAAGGCCTCTTGTGAGCCTTGATCTTTCTTCATGCTCTGACAATGTGCCCTCCTTGTTTTGATGCAGATTTATTACTTATACAAGTAACCATGTCCTATCGTTGATAGGATTATACTCTCATCTACATTTGATGGCTTTTTGAATATGGTCTTTGAAGTTATTGCTTGTAATATATAGAATATTTCATAAATCTAATCTTTGTCACCATGAGTGTGCTTCCACATACAGGTGTTCTAGCTACTAGTCTCATTACTCTTTCATCATTTGTTGGAACGACGTCTCTCGCTACATGTCAAGTGGACTCAAAAGAAGCTTTAGAAGCAAGCACTAAAGAAACAGTAGAAGTTACAAAGCTTACCATTCCTATTCTTATAGATACATAGTACTTCATAGACAAATTTACCGAGGTCACATGGAAAGATATCAAATACACATCCATGCAGAAGTAGTTCCCTGAATATTTGGAAGATAAGGAAGTATACACCAACACCAAGCAGTCCAGAATACATAGGATTGCATGCAGATTCCTAGTCATACCTTGTGCAGAAGTGATTGAATGGATTCTTTCACACATGGATTATTTTGATCTGGTGCTTCGAAGTGAAAGTGGTGGCTAGCTTTCCACCTACTATGGAGAGGACATGCAGACTTATTATAAGATGCTAAATTCCATAGAGTATGAAAACAATAGCTTCTACATTATATGGGTCAATCTCGACATAAGTGATATCATCAATTCTTGGTGTCAGGAGCCTACTAAATTCTTACACCACCCATCTACAATTTATGTGACTAGGATTCACAAGGATATGTATCAGTACCTTATTGCTATGTGTTATAGATTGCATGGGTGGAATAATGCTAAAGTATTTGAGGAGAAATGGATATTTATGCTCAACTTGGTTGTTACCCGTGGCAAAATCTTCAATTAGGCAGATATACTTTCTTTTGAGTTGCAACATCATGTTGGGAAAGTTAAAGCATCTCTAAGGAAAAACCAGGCACTAGAGTTCTATATGTCTACAATTCTATTAGATGGAATCTATGCATGATATGCATTCCTAGGGATTTATTAGAACTAGACCCCATAGGATAAGTTTCCAGTTTACTTCCATCGCATATTGTTGTCATATTTGACTTTCAGAGCGACATACGATAGATTGATAGAGCATTTCTTTGCAATCATATTTCAGATGATATATGAGATTGATCCTCCTTGCATGACCAACTAGGTGAAGGATTCATTACATGATATCACAAACTGGTTTTCTGTGCTAGAAGGTACATATATCATATACTTTGGATGTCATATTTCTCCTCATATCATGTCACGATATGTGACTAATAAGGTGGCCATGCATGTAGAAAATCTTGTAGATTCATAATCTCATGCAATGTACTAAAGCATAGGACAAGAATCTACTTCTACTTTCAACCAGCGGAAGCCAATAGATTGATGAAAACAATATGAACAACAAGAAGAAGATAAATAAACGGCACATAACACAAGATGTATCTGGGGAAAGCCACTGCTCAAAACCCCACTATTTGTATTACATATATCAGAAATATGAATGAAGATACAAAGGTCGTTCTCACTTGAACAATTCTGCACAACTATGCTCAACTCTCTTAACTCACAAGCTAGCTCGTGTCCAACACTTAGCCAATTCTGTAGCTCTCCAAACCCCTAATCTCTTGCGTAATTCCTAGGATGAATAGCCCATATTTAAAGGGAATTCATGCTTCCAAAACTGCGCAATCCAAACATGGGATCAATCTCTGATGCATGCATGATATTAACACTCCAGTAAATAGTATAACTGATAGTACATTGTCAACTGGGTCTTTCTCAGAACCGACATGCATGAGTTTCTGGTGAGGGAATCTTCAGTTAACTAGAGTGACACTTGTGGATGCACTAGTGCACTAACTGACTATTAACTCTATATTAGTTCCACAAACAGTTTGGAACTAATTTAACTGAACTTAACTCAGTAAACTAAGTGATCTAATTTCCAAATCAATTTAAACTCATACTGGAGCCCTAAAATTTAGGGAGAACATATACATGACTATAGAAAGACTTCCAACTCGAAATTCCTAAGCTAATTAAACTTAATTAACTATTTACAAGTCACAATGAGAATAGAATTCGATTTTAATTCTCAGTTTAATTCAAAGACAAATTAAACTGGAATTTCTTGTTGTCATTTCTCAACACTCCCTCTCAACAAGAAAGGGATTATCAGCTACCCTAATCATGTCTCTGTGAAACTCGAATTTACATCTTGACAATGCCTTTGTCAAAATGTTAGCATCTTGCTCCTCCATGGGAATGTAATCTAACAACACAATCTGCCTCAATACATAATCTCTAAGATGATGATATCAGATATCAATATACTTGGACCGATCATGAAAAAATGGATTTTCAGAGAGTTTGATACAACTATGATTATAGCTGTAAATCACAGATGGACCCATTTGCTGACCAAACAAACCAACCAGGATCTTCCTCGTCTACATGGCCTCACATGATGCCTGACTCGTAGCCATGTACTTTACCTCTATTGAACTGAGTGCACCCGATCTCTGTTTCATGTTGTACCAAGAAGCTGTCGCTAACCCAATATTGAAGATCCCTCCTTATGTGCTCTTCTTATCGGATGGAGTCCCTGCCCAATCCGCATCGGTGAAGCCTTGAAACTTCACTCCCTCTGTCCGTCTATACCATAATCCATACTGAGAAGTGCCCCTAAGGTATCTCAACACATGCTTTTCTACCTTCCAATACAGCTTGGTAGGCCTAACCATCGCTTGACTAAGCTAGTTAACTGCAAATCACATATACGGTCATGTGTTCAACAATTACATGAGTGAACCCACAAGCTACCTATAAACAATAGCCTCCACTACTTCCCCTGAAGTAGCATCCTCCTTCCTCCAGTTATCTGCTAGAGGAGTCTCCATGGGTTTGTTACTCTCCATGCGGAATATCTTGAGTATCTCGTTGGCATACTTGCCCTAAGACTCAAACAAGTCCCCATCTCCCTGCCATACCTCCATGCCAACAAAGTAATTCTTGAGCCCCATGTCCTTCATCTTAAACTCTCTTGCAAGGTCCTCTTTACAAGACTTTATCAACTGGTCATCACCAGCCAGTATGATATCATCAACATAAAGTAAAATGATCAACAATTTACGTTCCACCACTATGTGATGCCCAACCCGGTGAAGTAGCTATATATCATGCTGTAACAAGCACGGGGTGCTTGCTTCAGCTCATACAACGCTCTCTTGATTTCGGACACATGTGACTCACGGTTAAAGGTATCAAAACCTTGAGGCTTCTCTATGTACACCTCTTCCTCAATCATGCCATTAAGGAAGGTTGTATTCACATCCATTTGATGTATCGTCCAACCCATCTATGCTGATAGTGCCAATATAGATCTGATTGACGAGTACCTTGCAACAGGAGCAAAGGTCTCATCATAGTTAATCCCCTCTACTTGTGAAAAGCCACGGGCCACAAATATAGCCTTATGCTTCTCAACACTACCATCTGCAGCTTGATCAATGATCCCTTGGATGTAAAGGAAGGGTAAATTTGGCAAAAGGGTTGGACATGGGTTTGGGGGATTTTGGGTTGAACGTTGAATGGAAGGCTATTTTTATTTGAGATATTTTGTAGCTATTGAATAAGAGGGCTTTGGTTAAATGGGATTTTTCTATTTCAAAAAAATTGGGGAAGAATTTTGAATGGCCCTAGTGGCCAAGGTGTTGAGAATAGCTTATCTTTGAGTTGGGTGATGGTGCAAGTTAGCATGGAGGTATATATAAACTTGGTGACTTAGGGAGCCATTAGGTTATTGGGAGATAAGGACGCTAGGGCAAAGGAAGGGAGTTTGACTATTGAATTTCCATGGTGAGTTGGATATGAAAGGGGATGTTGTAAAGGTGGACCATAAAGGAGTTGAGGGTATTGAGGCCATGGGGCTTTGCCACAAAGGTGTCATCAAAATACCTAAACCAAGATTTGGGTTTAAGATGGAAATTGTTAAGGGGATTCAAAGTGTTCCATAAAAATGTTGCCTACTACTGAGGATAAGGAGGAACTTGTGGCAGTACTTCAGTTCATTTGTAACAATCCCTTTATAGGAAAAGAACATGGAGGAAAAAAAGAGATTGATGACGATAAGGGTCTCAAGATCAACCATCTCAGAGATGAGATTGATGGCTTCAAGAACATGGATTTTAGTAAAAAGGGAAAAAAAATAAAAATAAATCGACCATGACATTTTTCTCATCGAGATGGAGAAGCCTAGTTTTTTTTAATAAAATCAGAGGAACATTCGATAAAAGGAGGGGTTGAGGCCAGTGAGTGGTTTGAATTTAAGAGTTAAAAGCTAGGAAATGGTGTAGGTAGGAGAAACAATGACATTAACTATGGGTCTAAGGGGGGTATCATTTTTGTGAATCTTAGGTCAACAATAGATTTGTGAGTGTGGGATTGTGGGGAAGAAGTTGTTTTCAAATTGAAGGGGGAAGGGAAGAGGATTTAATAGCTTTAGAAACCCAATTTGTGATGTTGTTGAGATGATTTTTCGTAATGGGTTCGTATGAGGAAGAGGAGAGGGGTTTGTGGTAGTGTAAATGTTTGTTTGTAAACATTCACATGTTGGCTAAATTAAAATTTATTAAAAGGTTAAAAGTAATATAGAGCTTAGTATGGGGAGATGTTGTAGTGTATGTAAATGAGTGTACAAATTTAAATGTTGGCTCAATTAATAATAAAAAGTTAAAAATAATAAAATTCAATTTGTTTTCTTTTCACATATGGGAAAACCTATCATAACTCAGTTGTCAAACCAATAGTGAGGACAATTATCTCTAGCTGTTATATGTGAATGGCTAACTCATCACTGTTATTCAAGGAAAACCATGCCACCTAGAATAAACTAATGGCGATCCGTAAGGGGGTAGACTTTCACTCCTACCAGATGCCTCTAGGTCTTGGGTCATTAACCTGTTTCCTTACGTCTGAAGAAGACGAGCTCTTAGCCAAGCAAAAGCAGTTTTAGGGCATAATACAAGCCCAATAAAAATCAATTTGTTATATGGTAATTTTGTTTTTATAAATAAAATTACCAACATTTTTTTAGATAAAAGAAAATCATAATATACATGTCACATTAAAATATAAAACATATAATAGTAACTATAAATTAAGATCATTTTTACCATATAAATTAAAATACATTTGATTTTGTAATCATATTTAAATTTAATTAATAAGCACATAAAAATTGTATACGCCTGAGTGCTAGAACCACACTTTATCACCCAAATTTCCTCAAGCGAAAAAAACATTAACACGGGAAAATGCCCACATACACAACCCCCTTGCATGAATTTTGAGGATATGCCATGTCACTTGTTGATGTCCTCTTATCATTAGTCCATGATGTCTTCCTTACTACATCACTGCCAACCATCATCCATGTGTGATGTTATGTCATCACCTAAATACCACATTGGGTGAATTTCATGCGTTAAAGACTGCACATGTAGAAAACCCGATGGAAATATGGGCCATTAGATTGAGTCATCACCAATTTATCAATCATATATGTGCTAATTAGTCATTAACCTTTGCACTTATTGTGCACCCGATTTGAAAATGGGTCATTAGGCCAAGTTCTTCTTTGCCATTAGATCCATCATGTGTATGTAGGCATATTAAACTTAGCACATGTTGTGGACCCTATTTCAACCACAATCGTTGATCTCACTGGTGATGATGAATTGTGGTCTTTGAATCTTCATTCAACACCTACACCATGTGGCCTCTCTTGCCACCTCATTTCCATGTGTACCAATCACCACATGCCACTTAGCATTCACATCACCTACCTTGTGTCCTCCCATGTCAACGACACGCCATGTGTCACCCTGTGATGGTGCCACGTTTCACTCAACGAAAGGCCACTTAGGTACCCAAAAATTCCAAATCATCATGCCACATGTCACCTATCACAACATGCCACATCATCTAGTGTTGACCAATCTCCTTCTTCTATTTATCATTGTGCTAAAGCATTGGGCATAGCAGGAAGGCCCAAGGATCTTGTGTTTTTTGATAAATTTCCTTTGTTAAGTAAATAATGATGTGGCTTAAGATTTATATTAATTGCCATACTGGGAAGTTTTTTGTCTCCTTAATTATGTTTATTGTGGTCGTTGTCCAATCTTTAAACCCCATAAACATTTTTACTTTTACTTCGCGATGAGACATGAATCTTCACGTTATTTGACGAAAAATATTCCCATTTGCGGACTCTATCAGATGTGTGACCATGGCTCTCCATGCCAAAACCTTCCGTCCAAAAGTTCCATGGTATGCCATCAAATTTTAGGTTAGTTAACGGAAAAAAACATGTCTTCGCCTTTTGTTAGCCTGTGTGGAACCATGTGCCCTTGGAACCTTGCCAAACTTCAAACTACCATAACTCCTTATCCCTTTGGAGTTTTTCAAATTTCCTTATATTGTTGGAAAGGTCTTTCTAAGAACTATACAACCATGCACTTTATAGGAGCACTTGTCCATTGCAACCAAATGTCTTTAATTATAGGCCATTAGATTAGCACTATGCAGCCATTACAAGACTCTGTAAAAAACTGCAAACATTGAACATGCATTAGTGATTGTTTGACATCAATGATAAAAAAATGTCACTCTCCAACAAGCTCCCCCTGAGCTTGATACTCCTTGAAATCACTGACCACTTCCTTGACTATTGACAACACTTTGCTCAACAATCTTCCCCTTTGGCATTGATGGCAACAATACCAAACATTATTGGTCATTAATGGAAACACTACTTGGAAACACTCCTCCTAACATGCTACTAATGTATGCTCGTTCTCCCCTTTATTCTCCAATGTTTGCTAATTCTCCCCCCTTTGACATCAATGACAAAGGGTTTGGATACTCCACATCTGACCATTCTCCCCTTAAGGAAATATACTAGGTTGTTGATTATTACTTTTGTAAGTACATGCTCCCCCTAAACATATATTATCTCTCTTGATTGTTCATCTAGTTCTTAATGCTTTGTGACGTCTAACATTACTTCCCTTGAGAGGATATAACAGGTTGCTTATGATTCAACCTTTGTCTAAAATCAACTAATATCTTCAATATTTGCTCACTTCTCCACTATTATAATAAATTCATTCCCCTCCTTTTGCTTTTGAAAAGTCAATGGTTGATTACTCTCCATTTTCCAATTCATCTTTGTACCAACAACCAATTGCAAGTTCCTTTGGTACTACTCATGTGACCGTTCACACACCCCTTGAGCATAATCACCATCATCTCCATCTCTTTAAAGTCAAAAGCTCTAATGTTTGAGCTCTTCTTCCCTTGGAATTCCCACTCTTCATGACTACTTCTCTTAAAAGAGTTGTCCAACATATAAAAGGTTGATCATATTGAACCAAAGAATACCAATTGACATAGAGATACCAATTAATACCCAAGGAACTTGCAAATCTATACCAATTGTTTACTTCTACTCATGATTTCTAGGCTTTAATCGTGTCTGCTACTTAAATGAAATAAGAGTAAATCATATAAGATGTGCAGACCTTCCATTTCCTACTTTTCTTGAGAAATCAACTTTTCTTGAATCTAATTAATAAGCTTGCTTATGTTAATTATGTAGCTCCCCCTGAGCCTATGTGTTGGGCAAAAAATTTCCCTCTCGCTAGGAGGGCCAACAAAAGAAGAAGAACTCAAGAATCAAGGCAATTGTACGAAACTATGTAAACAACACACCAAACTACGCAACAAATTACATTTCATAATTGTTGCAATTAAAAATAAACTACCGCAAATATTGGAATTTGAATTGCATTTACATAAACACAAACAAAATTTACATATATGTAGGCCCTCACTGCCATGGTGGCAGGGAGGCTACCTTGTCTCCAAATATCTACTCCCACACTAAGGATAGGGAATATTCCAACATAAATATCTCCCACAAATTCACATCTTATGTCATTTACATTCCATGGCATTTAAATTTCATATCATTTCATGTACATTTTACATTTAATCTTCTAATTAACCCAAGTCTCGCTTGGATCCCAACAATCCCCTCACACAAATCGTTGGTTCGTCCTGAGCCAGGTGCAATCAGATATCCATGCTCGCTTGTGTTGTTGATACACGATCCCAATCCAACTTTGAATGTTGAACTGCAAGTTGTTCCTTATTCTCTACCCTACTATGTGCTCCTCCTTATGCACTTCTTCCTCTTTATATGGGTGTCCCAACCTCTTGCTCAAAAGACCCCATATCTCTTATTCTTTACTCCACTCTGCTTAATGCAACCTGCAATTAGCTCTTTGTTGTTCTCCATGCTTTCACTGCCCATGTCCATTGTATTTAGTCAGATTCTTTGCATTTTGGCATTTTGTCACTTGTGATTGTTGTTGGATTTCTCTGTTTCTACTGGGTGGGAGTATTAATATGAGAAACTTTTCATCTCGCCTTTTATTGTTCTGGGAAAGTTAAAATACAATGTCCCAATTGGTTTGCACAAAACTAGCTAGTAGCACCTGGTGGGGGTCTTAAAGAAGATTGTCCATATATTCTCTCCTAGGTTTAATTTATGCGTTGCATGGGCTCTTTGTGAGCCAAAGAATGAAAAAACATGCCTAAAAATAAAGCGTTAGTCAAATTTGTGTTGAGAAGTGTATTAAGAAAGACTCAATTTGGATTAGCCTTGTTCAAATTAAGAAAATTCGAAATTTCCACATCAACAAACAATTTGGAGGCAGTTAACTGAGGTGACATGGCTCTTGTCACTCAGTTAGCTCAGTAAATTCGAGTTATAGGGCTTGGAGTTTAGTTATGCATGTGTGATTGCTAATTTATAGCAACCTAGTTCAGTTATTCCCAGTTGTACTTAGTTAAACTAGTTTTAACAGTTAATAGAACGAGTTGGAGGTTAATTGTGCACTGGTTAACAATCTAACTCAGAGATCATCCAGTTAACTAATCAATCAAACAAAAATAGCTCATACACGCAAGGAATTCGAATTTCTCAGTTGTGGTGGAGATTCCAAGGCAATGTAACACCAGTTGTAAACGAGTGTTGAGTGTACATGTGTTGCATGAAATCAATCATCAATCCTTGGGAATTGTGCAATCATTTTGGATGAAATTCCTAAATAATAGGGGCTAATTTCCTCAACATTTGTGCAAGGAAATGAGGGCCTTGGTGAGAAAATATTTTGCTAAGTGTTGGCCAGAGCTTGTTCATTGAGCAGGAGAACAATTATTCTTTTGCAGGTTGAGCTCAGAGCTGGAGCTAGCAATTGTAATAGTTTCTCAATTCATTGATTAATGCAAATAGGCTTGAGGGGTTTTTCCTAGTTGGGTTCCCCTAGAAATCATTGTGTATTTGTGGTTTTGCTTATTGCATGTCTATGCATGTTGTTCTAAATTGTGAATTTCATTCTGCAGATCAATAGAGTAGAATCGTGTCTCTTGATTTTAGATTAAATTTCTTGAGCAGTTGCAACTCTATCAAATTTCTACATAGTATCAGAGTAGGATTCACATTAGAATAATAATTTCAAATTTGTTCCTCAGGAGGTTCGAATTTGTAGCTTCAGTGTAACAATATTTCCTCATAATTGGGAGAATGACCTTCAATGGACTGAGATTAAAGTATGCCTTGGAAGGAAGCTCAAATTTCATTGCCTGGAAGGATCGCATGGAGGTAGTGCTTGATGACAATGGATTATTGGATTATGTCAAGACAATCATTTCAAAACTAGGATCAGTTGATGCCCAAAATCTCGCCCAATGGAAGAAAGATGTAGCCAAGGTGAGGAGAATAATTTTGGAGGGAGTGAGAGACCATGTGGTCTCGAGTCTCCATGGAAAAGAAACTCCTCTTAAAATGTGTAAGACGCAAACTGAGCTATTCAAGAATAGTAGTGACCATAGAAAATTGGCCCTGAAAGACAAACTTTGAAACATTAAGATGCAGAAGAATGATACTATTCCGCAGTATCTCTCGAGATTTACACAAGTTTTGGATGAGTTTGGAGGGGTTGGTGTGAATGTTGTAGAAGATGACTTGGTGAGACTAGATCTTCTAGGCCTTCCAAAATCTTGGCATAGCTACAAGGACTTAGTGAATGGAAGGGATAAATTACCAAATTAGGAATGATTGTGGTCTGATTTGGTACAAGAAGAAATCAGGAGAAATACCAGAGATCGAATAACATAAACATAAGAGGAACAGGACTTTGCTCTAATTGGCAAAGGATTGAAGGCCAAGGGAAAGAAGTCCCAAGGTGAGGTTGAATCTAGCCAAGGGGGCAAGAAGAAAGACTTGTCCAAAATAAAATGCTTTAATTGTCATGAATTCAAGCACTATGCTACAAAGTATCCACACAAAAAGTCTAGCAAGAAGAACACAGGAGGAGCAACAAGTGAAGCATTGGCTTCACAATTCAAGTTATACTTCACCCTTATTGCATGCATGGCCAACATTGTGATTGGGAGTGTGTGTTACTTGGACTCAGGTGCCTCGTTCCACATGATAGGGTGTAGAGAGTTTTTCAGTGACTTGGAGGAGAAAGATCTCTAGATGCATATTGAACTTGGGGATGACGGAAGGTACAACATTATCGAGATTGGTACAATAAAATTTAAGAGGGAGTCAGGCTTCCCTCTTCACCTCAAAAATGCTATGTTTGCAGTAGGAATGAAGAAGAACCCCATCTATGTAGCGGTTTTTGAAGACCGTGGCTATGATGTAATCTTAAGTAAATGGAAAGCCTTTCTAAGACACATAACTACCGGGAAGGTGAAGCAGATAGGTGTTCGAGTCAAGAACATGTATAAAATTGAGGTGGGAGAATGTACAACCTTAAGGACCAAGACATAGATTAGAGATGTGGTGGCTGAGAGGGAGTAGGATAGACCTCTTAAAGTGGAGCCTCATCAAGTTGGCAGTTGGGTTGACCAGTAGGATGATGATGATGAGGACCAACCAGAGACCTCCAGTAGAGTGAGAGTTTGAGCCAAGTGGGCAGAGGGAGAAATTGTAGCTATACCTTCAGGAGTGAGGCAGAGTGATGTAGATCCTTAGTCCCATAGTTGTGGAAATTTGGGCAGGGTCCGTTGAGGCATTCTCCTCTTACATCATTACTTACTACAGGGGCCCATAGTATTCAATAGCAGGAGGATCAATGTCAATCAATTATTGAGGAGTGTAGAGGAGTGTTGACAGCAAAGCAGAAGGCTCGATAGCAGAGTCAACAACAACACAATTTTCCGAGTAGACAGTTGTAGACATAGTTGATTCCATTTTTTTTATGCTTCTCAGTTATAGTTGTTGCAATGCAACAACAACAATGAGAGGTAGTGCTACATACATTCCACAAGTGTAGAATATGGGTGGTTGAAAATCCCTTTCTTGCTAAGAGGGAGTGTTGAGAAGTGTAGCAATAAAGGTTCAATTTGCTATAGCCTTGGTCAAATTGAGAAAATTCAAAATTTCCACATCAACAGACAACTTGGAGGCAGTTAAATAAGGTGACATGGCTCTTGTCACTCATTTAGCTCAGTAAATTCAAGTTAGAGAGCTTGGAGCTCAGTTATGCGTGTGTAATTGTTAATTTATAACAATCCAGTTCAGTTATTTCCAGTTGTACTCAGTTAAACTAGTTCTAACAATTAGTAGAACTAGTTGGAGGTTAGTTGTGCAGTGGGACAACAATCTAACATAGAGATAATCCAGCTAACTGATCAATCAACCAAAACTAGCTCATGCATGCAAGGAATTCAAATTGATCAGTTGTGGTGGAGATTCCAAGGTAGTGTAACATCAATTGTAAACTAGTGTTGAGTGTACAAGTGTTGCATGCAATCAATGATCAATCATTGGGAATTGCACAATCATTTTGGAGGAAATTCCTAAAGAATAGGGGCTAATTTCCTCAGGATTTGCACAAGGAAATAGGGGCCTTGGTGAGAAAATATTTGGCTAAGTGTTGGCCAAATCTTGTTCATTGAGTAGGAGAACAATTATTCTTTTGCAGGTTGAGCTCAGAGCTAGAGCTAGCAATTGTAATAGTTTCTCAATTCATTCATTAATGAAAACAAGCTTGAGGGGTTTTTCCTAGTTGGCTTCCCCTAGAAATCATTGTGTATTTGTGGTTTTGCTTATTGCATGTTTATGCAAGTTGTTCTCAATTGTGAATTTCATTCCACAAATCAGTAGAGTAGAATTGTGTCTCTTGATTTTAGATTAAATTTCTTGAGAATTTGAAACTCTATCAAATTTATACAATTTGTTGGGGAATGATGACAAAATATTGGTTGATGTAACCAAATTTAAAAATTCTTGGTTCTTCATGTTTTGGACTATAGCTCCCCTAGCACAATCTGCTACAAAATTCTTAATCACTCCCCTAGCATAGTAGCCACACCTTTCTTCCAAGGCATAGTTGGTTATGCTCCATTGACAACATCTGTAATAGCCCTGAAAAATATAGCAAGAACTGGCTAAAACTTTGTCACATAAACAACTACAACGCCCTAGATGTCCTTGATCCATGTTGTCCACATAAGGGATTGGTATTATGCGGTCATGAAAAGCAACATTTGTTGCCAAAAACACATCATCGATGCATGTTTCCTTGTGCTTGAAGCCACTCGCGATGCCAAATGCTATATTGCAGTGGAATAAATCAAGCAATACAAAACTCCACCGCAAGTCACACCCTTATCTCCACCTCCCCATCCTCTCAATACCTCATTGACTGAACTTATCCATTTCTGGAGTATTGAATCATAAACTTAGATTGCATTGCAAGTAGCCATCATGGACTTACTTGGACCATTTCTTTAAAACGTGATCAGATGCAAACCTAGAGGAATATTCTGAATTCGAGAACATGAATTATTAGGGCTTTTATGAAAATACTTTGGGCCACAAATTTCTTTGGGCTTGGCACACGAATTCCTTTGGGATTGTGATGGAGCTCCATCTATTATAAATTGTTCTTTGCTTGGACAACTAACTTGACAACCATTTGCAATGTATTGCACGCAGAAATCACCACCATACCCATGACATTGATGGAGTAGCAATCTAGGGTCGCATTACACTACAACCAACACCCAATGCCAACAATGCAACAAAATAAATAGGAAAATGTCCCTTAAGTCCACTCAATGAGTTAAACACAAACACAAAGTTGATTGGTTGGTGATCTTTTACCCAACACAAAGTTGAGCTCGCACGTCGAGTTATTCCCTGTGTAATCATTATTGGCTCTATGTAGTTTCCTATTCCACGATAGTTATCACATTCCATCGTAGGTCTTTTTCTCTACCCGAAAACCCTGCGCACACCCATTTCCCTCAAAACCCAACACTATTTTAACTTTGGATCTCATGACATTATGGTGGAAACATCCTTCATCACTTAGTGGCTCTCATTATGATCCACAGTTTAAGTTCTCTTGCGTCAACTCATTCTTGTCAAACTCGATGTCTCTTCTTATACCCAAGGTGGGAACCTTTAAGCGTCATATCTCAAACAAGAAGATCATTATGAGTGTATGGTAGAAACTAGGAGCGCTAGACATTAAAGTTTGGTGTTCTAATAAAAATTCTATAAAGAAGAAATGGTTGTATAAAGCATGCTTTGGAATCTTCAATTCATTGAATAAAACACAAACTTTGTAGATTCTTAGTGTCGGTTGGTGCAAATTGTTGGCAAACCCTCTTAAGAAAACAACGGGACGATTGTATGTCCACACCGACAATCTTAATGGCCTCTATCTCTAGAACCCAAAAAAAATCTCGCCAAGAAGTTAAAGATTGTGTGCTCTTCCCAAAGCTACAGGTTGGCCAGGCCCATAACCTCTGTCTGACCACAAGTTTGTCCACCTAGGCTTCTCTCCATTGTTGCTGCCACCCGACTAAAGAGGGGTGCCAAGCATTTCCCATCTGGTGCAAATTGTTGGACAATTTTCCCCTCTAGCCAGGAGGGCCAACAAAAAAAAAAGAACAACAAAATCAAGACAATTGTAGGATATGTAAACAACACACCAAACTATGCAACAAATCACATTTCACAATTGTTGCAATTAAAAATAAACTACTGGAAATATTGGAATTCAAATTCCTTTTACATTAACACAAACAAAATTTACATACATGCAGGCCCTCCCTTCCATGCGACAGGGAGGTTGTGTTGCCTCCAATGTTCTACTCTTACACCAAAACCTTCGTATGCAAAAAGCCTCTAGAGAGACAACCCGCGTGCACACCACCCAACTCTAAACCCAAGGCATGGAATATTCCAACATAAATATCTCCACAAATTCACATATTATGTCATTTACATTCCATGGCATTTAAATTTCATATCATTTCATGTACATTTTACATTTAATCTTCTAATTCCAATTCCCACTTGGATCCCAACAAAGAGATCTACATTGCTTTGCATCTTATAAACAGACACAATGGGTTAAATGGTTGCCCTTGACAACATGGTGGTACAAAAATCCTTCCATAACTCATAAAAAGTGTCACCATTTATGGAACTTTATAGACATCATCCTCCATCCATCACATCACCCCTGAAAGAGACATTAAAGGCTCAAGTAATAGAGGACCACATATGCCACCAGCAAGAGTTTCTCAAACTATTGAAGGACAACTTGGATATGACATAAAATAGGATGAAACAAAAAGCAAATGAACACTGCAGTGAAAGGGAATTTAAAGTGGGGGATTAGGTATTTGTGAGACTAAAACCATATAAACAAATGTTCCTCAAGAAACAAAAAAAGGAGAATAAATTATCACTGAGGTGTTATGACCCTTATAAGATAGTGCAAAGGATTGGAAGTAAATCTTACAGATTGGAGTTGTCTGCATCTTCATATGTACATCCAATCTTCCATGTTTCTTACTTAAAGAAGGTAATTGGTGACATGATCTTAGTCCAAAGTATTCTATTATACATTAATGAAGAAGGGAAAATAATACTAGAACCATAAACAATCTTGGAAACAAGGACTAAGAAACTGTGAAATCGAGCAGTTATTGAGTACCTCATCAAATGGAAGAAGCTACCAGAGAAGAAGCGACATGGGAAGATAAGTTGTTGAGGTCAAGTGTTGAGGACAACAATTCTTTGAAGGGAAGGGGCATGTTAAGCCCTATATAAGCCCCATGTTAACCTTAAAACCCCTTATTAAGCCCTATATATTGAGTGATTACATTTCAATTGTTATATTTTATGTAGGCTAGAACCCCTCATTGTCACATTTTATCTCCTATATATAAAATAAGTAAACCTAGTCATAGAATCATAAAATATTGTCTTGCACATTGTATTCATTATAAAAGGAGGTTCCACCCTCGAAGATGATTATAATTATTGGTTTCTTATCATTGTTAAGGCACATGGTTCACAATGTCTAAAGGATAGACACTCGAGGAAATCAAGAACCAATTCAATATTCTTCTCTGATACCTCTTTAGTCACGAGACTTTCAAATTTGCCCAACTAATTTGGTATTTGTAGAAAATTCAAGTTTGAAGAGTTCCCCAAGAAGAAAGGTCATGTAAAAGTAGTAGAACCAGAAGGAGATACAAACGATGAGGGCACTTCAAATGAATAATTGGACAGCGATGCATTTGAGAAGCTTTGGAAATCTCATATTCATCTCATGGCCATTAGGCCAACCATACTTCCATATTACGATACAATGAAATGGATTATTGAACTTGTTGACTTTACTTACAAACACACTATTATGAGTGAAAGTGATTTCATTGTGGGTTATTTTCTACCCCAGGAAATATCTAAGATGTACAAGCTTAAGGACCTAGAGGTACTACGAAATACAGAATTCTTAAATGGTTATTCAACAAAGGCACCCTAACTAATCAAGACCATGCAAGATTGGGTGAACATGGAGAATTTTCTGGAAAATCTCCATGGCTATCCAGAGGTACCAAGAAACACTACTTGGAAGAAATGAAGGGTTCTACATGTCGACCTACCTAATGAACATCATTTGTTCCTAGAAACCATTCTTGCTCATGGGTTAGAATTGGAACAATAACATACCTCTAGTACACGTGTATTGCAAGGATTTATGGCCCTCCAAATACATTCCCTATTTCATGGAAATATGCAACCATTTCATGGTGCCACTATATCAAATGATATACAATAGACCAAACCCGAGGCTATCTTAGGAAGTTATGGATGCAATTGTTCTCATTAGCAACCAATACTTCGGAAAGGACCATACTTTCTTTTACATCTTCAGGGTGAATAAAGGCCCCCACCTATTACTCAAGTTCGTGGTTGATAGGTTGGACATAAGAGATGAATCCTACTAGATGGTTGAAGCTGGTGTCACCTCATCTTTGGTTGGTGTTTGGTGATAGCAAGTGAGCATTCCCACCACTCCCCTTTAAATTGAAAATCTACATGTTATAGAATATCACACATGCTAATTTCGAGACTAAGCACATCTTGGAGCTAGACCTCAACATTCGTAGATTTAAAAGGCACAACCCTCACAAAGTTGTGGAGCTCCACTACAAAATGGTGAGGTTCAACTATCCATATGGTCACTAGCAATTTTAGGATGAGGAGGTCTATTGAGGTGCTCAATCTTGTGAAGAAATCCTGGCAAACATTAAAACCACACCCACTCGACAAAAAACATTGAAGAAACATGCCACTTGTGATAAATAAAGGAAGAAAGTAAAAGAAGATAGGAGGGTGGTAGGAGAGTGCAAGATATAAGAGAAAGGGTGGGTCAAAAGGGAGCAAGAAAAATAGAACATGAGAGCGAGGAACTTTGTAAAGTTCATGAGGTAGAAGCCAAAGAAAAAAACAAGAAGGAAGGAATGACTCAAGTGAAAGTGACCATGGAGGAGAAACAAAGGAAAGAGGAATACAAAAATAAATAGAATGGGCCACTAAATAGTAGAATCACATGAAGGAATAATTGAAGAAGGTGGCATAAGAGAGAATAAATAAATGAGAGTGGGAAGAAGCTCACTGCCAAGAGGAGGAGTAGATAGAATTGTAATAGGCCAAAGTAGTGAGGAAGATGAAGATTCTTGTCTGTAGGAGTGGGACCACAATAATCCAACCCCTAACACTCCTAGCACACCATTACCTACTAGCATGAGAGGACATTTCCCCATAATTATAGAGCCGGTGAGGATGAATGATATCAGGGAGGCCATGATGTCTTTGCATAAATATTGTTACAATAAGCAACAATGATACATCATATGGAGGTATAATAAAACAAAGAACATGAATGCCCCTCCTAATGTTGAATTGGGGAGTGAAGTAAAGGTGTTGGAATTTCCTAACTAAGACCGCAAGAAAAGGGTAATTTAAACTACATCGTCCTTATGTGCTTTTGTGGAGGCAAACACATCTTTGGTTGATGATCTTGTAGGAGATTTGGATCAATAGAAAACTCTAGTTTTTTCCCTATAAAATTGACTCAAAGAAGAGGGAAGGTGCATATATGGAGAAGGTCAACAAAAAATTATCCACCTTAAGGATTTAGCATGGGGCAAAAGTACAGTAGCTTCAAGACCTACACACATGGGAAGTTGACATTGTGAAGCAAGAGATTGCTCAACAAGTAAAGGCTATCAGGGAGGTGAACAAAAATAAATTATTGGATGTAATTAACCTCCATTGGTCAGAACTATTTGCGCTAAAGGAGAAATTACATCTGCAATTAGCAGAACAAGGATGCATGGAACAATTCAAATAAGCAATCTCTAAAGAAGTGGAAAACCCGAGAAGGGCTTAGAAAGCTTTTTCTGACCAAATGAAGGTCTTGCAACTCCACCATGAAGAAGTAGCATAATTGAGGTATTGGTCAGAGAGCTAGAAGTCTAGGAAAGACAATATTAGAGAGGACGTATATAAAATCAAGGAGTTTTATTCAACATTTGTAGTAACCCAACCAATATTCCTAGGATGGGATAATAGGAATTATTAAAGCATCGAGCCCTAGTTACCTCTTGTAAAGAAGCCACCCTCGGACTTGATGAAAGTTTCAACAAAGGCAGAAAGAAATGCACTAAGTTGTGGGAGTTGATAAAGAAATTATTTGTTATATCTGACATGGTCCCCACAAATGGGTTACATCAAGTACAAGTTTGGAGGCATTTGAAGAATCTGTTGAAGAATCTAGGGAAATTAAGCATAGAGTGATTCTTCGGGACTAGATAAAAAAATTGGTGAATTATTTTACAATTTGTCTTTATTAGCTTAATCTTCTTCTTCTCTTATTAATGCATGTGTGTGTGCTTCATCAAACTACTATCAAAACATAAAACAAGAACAAAAGATGTTAGCTCTCTGTTAGGGCCAAAACCTCTCTTCTCTTGAGAGGAAAACCCTTCGGTAAGTTTTCTCTTATTGAAGCTTCTTTCTTGATCAATGTCAAACCCTAGACCCTTGACTAGAAGATCCTCTGAGCACAAGTCAAGTCCTTCCTTTTCTCTGCACTATGTTTCCCCGACACTTTGTCCACCTCCTTCCGACACTTCGTCCTTCTTCCGACACTTCGTTCTTCCTTCCACTGTTAGTAGACCTTCTAGTAGAGATATTGTTTGTACTTAGTGATATCATTCACCTAAGGATACTCCTTCCTTCTCTTGATCAACCGAGTCCCTTCTTGATGTATAGTGGTAGGCTTAGTGTGATAGCACTGTAGCCCTAATTCTCGCACGTGTGAGAGGTTCCCTAGAGAATTAGGGTCCTTTTACCTTCGATAGAGAGAGAGACTTCTTCACTTGACTTGAGAGGCCTTATAGGCCTAATTTATAACCCAAACAATGATAATTCTTGGACCGTTCTCTAGTTGTTGTTGTACCTACAGATTTACCCTCTTTTTATTTGCACATATGACTATTTCTAACACTAGAAACAATCTTATGCTTTCGCTTTTCTTCCTCCTTTCTTTGTTGCACTTTGGAGACGCTTTAGACTTGTTTCCCTTCACTTCTTCTCGGCTTCTATCTTCGCTGATGCTTCATTGATGTTGAGAGGGAGTGGACAACCTCTATATATAGAGGATTGTCCCTCCTTTAGGCCGACTTGTAGACCGACTTGTTGTCTTGAGGCCAACTTGACTTCCTTTGCTTCGATGGGTGATTTTAATGGTGCCATTGCTTCTTTTGATGGTGTCTTTGCTAGGAGGAGACTTGAATTTGCTTGGAGGTGTCTTCTTTGACTCTTATACATAAATATACATAATGTAGCATACCATTAAGGTCTTCAACATAATTCTTTTGACTCTTTGACTCACCTATAACACTTTGACATGTGCTAGACCTACTTCAATGAGCAAGAAACTCATTGACATATATTATAAAAATAATATTTCTTTTCTTGAATAAATATAAATATTAAAAGTATAATTATGAAGACCGAACCTAGTTACATTTTCTTCAACACTCCCTCTTAATTAGGGAGGTATTCATACAATATTACAAGGTGTTTGCCTATTATCAATCTTGAAGAATTCACATAAGAGAAACCGGATTGGCAATCCATCTGTTATAGCATCACAGTAACCAACATTGTATCCATAGCAAGGCCATGCTGACAACTCTATCTGTTAATAGATCAGGGCACAATGTTGATGATACCAATGACATATAGATACCATAGTCATTGTCTCTCAAGGTACATACCCACCCGAGTGTTCACTGAGTATGACCTTCTAGGAATATTCTTACCTTGGGTTCCCAACCCTCAAAAAATATCGGTCCTCTTGCCTACTCTTGCCTTGGATGCCCTACACATCCTCAAAGAGTATCGGATGCCAGATGATTACCCAATCCTCCCATTCTTTCTTCCTAGGTGAATACAAGAATTTTGTGTCTATCACTTCCTCTCAATTGAGGAAGACATGCCCAATTATCCTTTGACAAGGTACTTATTCAAGTTCCCTTGTAATTGGGAACTTGTTATAACTCCCTCTTAGCTAGGGACATGTCCATTCATCAACAACTTCTTCTTTGTGGGTCCTTCAACTGCTTGATATTCTTCTTTCCTTTGATGTCATGAAATCTTTGTTCAAACTTCCTTTTTGGTAGGGCACCATCCATCGATGACTTTCCTTCTTGGTTAATCATGTCATTACTTCCTTCATGGAAAGTGGCCTTATTGTCATATATCAGGTTCTCTTGTCATTTGGCCATTCTTTGTCATCTTGTCTATGCTTCGGACTACTCTTCACATAGATGTTTCTTTGTACTTTCTTATTCCCATGCTTTGATCTAGTAGCCCTTCATGACCTCATCTTGATATTGCTTCAACATTAAATGGTGCTTTTGTTGGACATATTTTTCATCATGACATCTTCGTAGAGTAGAACCAGTTATCTGCATCTTTCATATCTCCAAGGCCTTCATACGTGTCAAGAGTCCTTTGATCTTTTTCTTCCTTTGTCAGAGTTGTCATGCCTTCTTTCGGGAGACGCCTTCAATGTATCTTTTCAGATATTCTTTGTGATCATGGTGTTCTTCACATGCTTGATCTCTTTCTTCATTTGCTTCTTCATGGAGCAATTGGTCAACCACCTTTTACTCCTTGTGGGAGCACTTCTTCATTGCTTGCTTCTCGGACTAGTCAACATTTCTTCTTCACATGCTTCTTAGTCAGCAATTTTATACTCCTTATGTGAGTATTTTCTTTTGTTGACCTTCATTGCATTGTATTACATGCCTTCGAGCATGTCATTGGTGAAAGAGATTCTTTCGTACTTGATCATGTCATAGAACTATTCCCATGACTCAATAATATACATATAATAACATGACTAAACTTTGATGCATATATACCTCATCTTGATTCTCCTTTGATAATCTTAGCTTCATTTGGTTGTCCTTGGTGTGGCCCATCTTGCTTCATCTTAGCTTGCTTTCACATCACCCTTTTCTTGAATCCCATGAATGGGACTTCACAATGAGACATCTGCTTCTTATTTATGAATCTTCTTTTGAAGATCCCATCATAGGATCTTGAAGATCCTTACCCTGCAATTGTTTCTTTCCTTTTGATGATGGAGGTCTTCTAAGATTCTTAATCATGATAAATTTTCTTTCATCGTGGATGAGGTCCTATGCTAGGTATGCTCCTTCTACATGAATATCTTAAGCTATATCTAACATGCTCCTATATTCTAGAAGATATTTTTAACCATGCATTTTGTTCTCATTATAAATGCTACTTCTCCATGAGTATCTAGAATTCTATGTACTTCATGCTTCTAGATTCTAGAAGATGTTTCTAGCCATGTAATTTTATTTTTATTCCTACATGCTCCTATCCTACTCAAAACTTTGAAATAAGATTTGAAGTAAAGAGTTTGACTTAGTCATAGTAGACATCTAGAGGATCTTCCTCATGTTGCTTCTTTTCTTCTTGTTTCACCTCTTGAGTCATGTGAGCTTATTCCCTCTTCTTTTGTTATTGTTGTCCTTCTTAAGCTTAGGACGATTCCCTTTTTAGTGTCCATATTCTTGGCATCCATAGCATTGGATTTTGGACATATCTTTGTTGTTTGTTCTTTGTGGACCAAATTTTCCAAATTTACCCTTTCTCTTGGCCATGGTAGAAAATTCTTGTTCCTTTGATCCCACATCTTCCTTTGCTTTAAATCTAGTTTCCTCTGTCTTGCAGAGAGACCACATTTCATTGAGTGTGTTCGCTTCCTTCTTAGCATATATGCTTGATGTGAAGTTGCCCCAATCCTCAGGTGGAGCATTGAGTACTACAGTTGTCATTTCTCTGTCAGACATGACTTCCCCAAGCTCTTGAATTTGATCCCTCATCTCAGAGATCTTCATGAAGTAGGGATATATTCCTTCCTTTGATATCTTCATCTTGTACAATTCATTTCTTAGAGATATCACTTCTCCAACTGTGGATATCGAGAATAGCTCTGCTAGCTTATCATAAATTTCTTTTGATGTTTCAAATTTGGAGAAGTCTTTGATTGATTCTATTAGAATCCTTTGAGCTCCTGTCTAATACTTATTGTACTTGGCTAAGGCTTGGGCTTGTTCCTTAGCAAGGACAAGGATATTCCCTTTGACATGTTCTAGGAGTTCATTCTCCTTGAGAAATAAATTTGTCCTCTTCTTCCATGCAAGAAAGTTATTGGTACCTACCAATTTGTTGCATTCCTTGCAAGATGTATATTAAGAAGGGGGCATATACTTGATATATTTTGAGATGTAGTGGATTTGCTTTCTCCTTTAAGACTTGATGGCTTGCCTTCCTATGATATTGATGTTCTTCAAGTTGCCTTCTCCAAGTGGATTTGCTTGATGATGAGGTTTGCTTAGTAACTTGTAGATGATGTAGGTCCCTATTTGATCTACTCTTCTTTGTAGGTGCCTTTGTGTAAGGCTCTTCTTCTTGCTATGGTAGGCCTTATTTTCCTTGAGTAGATTTGGCTTGATGCTTCAACCTTGTAGATGCCTTTCCTTGATGAGTGTTCTTGAATTGCCTTTTCCTTGATGTGTCACCTTAGCTCTGATACCATGTTGAAGAATCTAGGGCAATTACGTGTAGAGTGATTCTTCGGGACTAGATAACAATTTGAGAAGTATTTTTATAATTTTTATTTATTAGCTTAATCTTCTTCTTCTCTTATTAATGATTGTGTGTGTGCTTCATCAAATTGCTATTAAAACATAAAACAAGAACACAATATGTTGGCTCTTTGCCAAGGCCAAAACCTCTCTTCTCTTGAGAGGAAAACCCTTCGGTAAGTTTTCTCGTATTGAAGCTTCTTTCTTGATCAATGCCAACCCTAGACACTTGATAGAAGATCTTCCAGGCACAAGTCAAGTCCTTCCTTTTCTCTGCACTATGTTTCCCCGACACTTTGTCCACCTCCTTCTGACACTTCATTCTTGAGCACTTCATCCTTCTTCCGGCACTTCGTTCTTCCTTCCACTGTTAGTAGACCTTCTAGAAGAGATATATTTTGTACTTAGTGATATCCTTCACCTAAGAATACTTCTTCCTTGTCTCGATCAACCGTGTCCCTTCTTGATGTATAGTGGTAGGCTTAGTGTGACAACACTGCAACCCTAATTCTCACATGTGTGAGAGGTACCCTAGAGAATTAGGGTCCTTTTACCTTCGATAGAGAGAGAGACTTCTTCGCTTGACTTGAGAGGCCTTGTAGGCCTAATTTCTAACCCAAAAAATGATGATTCTTGGATTGTTCTCTAGCTGTTGTTGTACCCACAGATTTACCCTCTTTTTCTTCGCACGTGTGACTATTTCTAGCCCTAGAAACAATCCTATACCTTTGATTTTCTTCCTCCTTTCTTCATTGCACTTTGGAGACCCTTTAGACTTGTTTCCCTTCACTTCTTCTCGGCTTCTATCTTCGTTGATTTTAGAGATGCTTCATTGACTTTGAGAGGGAGTGGACAACCTCTATGTATAGAGGATTGTCCCTCCTTTAGGTCGACTTGCTATCTTGAGGCTGAATTGACTTCTTTTGCTTCGATGGGTGCTTTTAATGGTGCCATTGCTTCTTTTGATGGTATCTTTGCTAGGAGGAGACTTGACTTTGCTTGGAGGTGTTTTCTTTGACTCTTATACATAAATATACATAATGTAACATACCCTTAAGATATTCAACATAATTCTTTTGATTCTTTGACTCACCTATAGCACTTAACATGTGCTAGACCTACTTCAATGAGCAAGAAACTCATTGACATATATTATAAAAATAATATTTCTTTTCTTGAATAAATATAAATATCAAAATTACATTTATGAAGATTGAACCTAGTTACATTTTCTTCAACAAAATCTAGCCAAAGGCTAAGGGAGAAAACATACGCAATACGACAGTTGAAGTGTATGGAATAAATGTCCCTTTAGAATCTCCTCATTTTGCCTTTAGAAGAAGTCATTCAACTAATATTTTTTGATAAGGCCATTAAACGTGAGCTAGAGTTGATTTCTTGGGATGTGGCAAAGTGTGAATTAACATTTGAAATGATGCTCTCACTCTAAGCTTAACAAATTGAGTAGATCCACGGCTAATGGGAAGCCCATGTAGTCTATGAAGAAGGCACACATTCTTCTCCACCTCTAGCTACTTAAACTGCTAGTCAATTACTTGTTACAATAAAAATCCAACTCAGTTTCATGAGTGGAATTCTCTACCACCTCATGGAATCAATTTTATGTATAATCATATAAGAAGGGGCAACACTCTGAGGAAAGGGGGTTAGAAATTTTGTACTTGGGAGGCTAGTGCTAGGAGATTATAGATGAACTATTTCTAAAAGATCCCTAATGATAAGAAGCCATTCCTGGCTAGAATTTTGTAGAACCAATACCCATGTTCTTAGATTATTTTTTGTATACATCATTGCCTTTTTTGTAGTTTTTGAATGAATTAGTTTTACTCTTAATTGTTTAAATTGGGCATAGTAATTCAAAAGATAAACACACTCCATGCATTGCATAAGGACTATTCTAAATTTCAATCCTATGGATGTTCGTAGAGGCGACTTGCATGCTCTCGAAATATTTTGTACATGTTTATGTCCCTTTGCATAACATAATAATGCAAGTCTCTTTTAGTTAGATTATAACATATCAATCAACTATGTTTAATCATTTCAATCAAATATTTATTGTTTAGCATCTAGAATAATATGTGATAGCATGGTGTGCTAAATTTGGATTGATCTTTGTTTCCCAGGCCATAATCAATTTTAATTCTTGTTTTGATGGGTTATTTAACTATTTTAGGATTTATTTCAACTATTAAAGGCACTCGAAATCGATTTTTGAACCATCAATTTAAAAGATTCAACTATACCAAACAAGCGAGAGTCTAATTGGGCCTCTATCTTGGGTTGTATCGTGTTACTGTTTGGTGGGACACTTTTCCCCTTCAACATAATTGTAGCTTCCTTGACTCTCTTGTTACTCCAAGTGGGATATAGTTTAGAAGGTTCAATATTCAAAAGACTAGTTTCTTCCAACTTTCTAATGAAATAACTAGAGAGAGGATCTAGTTTAGTAGCTAGGACCTAAACTTTTGATGCTCCTAAGGTGAAATCCAAATCTCCCTTTATAGCAACTAACCCATTTTTCATATTGTCCATGTAAGGGCCATAAATATACAACGCTATGATATATTTCCTTAGATCCAAAGTGAAAAGGAGGTCCTTATTCCTGTTGGGAAGGCCTTGTAATTAATGAGGGCGAAGGAGCATTTATTCCATCTGGTCACATTCCCACTCAACCTCCTAATAGCATCTATAAAATAGAAGTCCCAATTACTTAATAATTTCGAGGGTTACTCAATGATTATTTCTTCTAATGACATTATCTCTTGCAATAGAGTACTAGAAAGTTTAATAATATCTATTATTCTCTTTACAACCAACTTCTTTGAGGATTTAGCCATCCCTTCGTAATTGAGTGATAGAAAACTCACTTAGAACCCTCAACTAGGGAATTTTCTCTACACTGCCCAATTAAGGATAGTTGTTTCCCACACCTAACTTTTAAGAATGGTTGTTTTTAGACCATAGACATTAAATATACCACGCCCCCCCCCCCCCCCCCCCCCCCCCACACCCTTTGATTGGATGTTGAAACTTTTTCTTCAACAAACTTATCCCACCCCCACCTTTCTTAGAAAATTAAGGGTACCTTAGCTTCAAGATCTTAAATTGTATTTGACCAATTATAGGGGATTTGAGTCTTGGCTACCTTTTCCATCTATATTACGATATGTAATAGGGTTTATAGGATGACCTTCTAAATTGTATTTGACCAATTATAGGGGATTTGAGTCTTGGCTACCTTTTCCATCTATATTACGATATGTAATAGGGTTCATAGGGTGACCTTTTAGTGTTTGCCTAACACCCAAAACCTCTACAATTCTATATATAGGTACAAGGCCGGTGCATTGTGATTTTTTATAATAGATGGGTAGGAAGTCACTTAGAGAGTCTAGTTCTTTGGACCCAACCTCATCTCCCCATGCCCCTAAAACAAAAAATTCCAAAGAAAAACCTATATTCATAGAGTGAGAATGTACAAGGATTGAGATCCCCACTTCTACTACTAGTGGAAGATAGTTTTTTCTTCTTTAGTTATCCTAAACACCCAAACCGACCATCCTTTTACTAAAATCACAATACACGGAGAGGCCCCAACCATTGGTTTGAAATTTTGCTTGGTAAAATTCTTCAATTCCTCCAAACTCATTCTCTTCCCTATAAAATGTCTTACTAACACGGTCTCACGCCTCCATAACGTTATTAAGTTTTGTTTTGTCACTTAGGTTAAGGCTCATAACCTCTTGTGTCTTCTTGGTGCATTTAAGTCTATTTTGTTTTATAGGGCCCTCTTGAGACCAATGCCCCATGACCTATAAATACTAGGATGGGCCACTGCTCAAAAGCTTCAAATCCAACATATTGTCAACAAAACTAGAACTTGAAAAAACTATCCCACCGACCAATGTTATAGTTTCAAAGGAAATCAAACTCATTACATACCTCATTTAACATGGTTTCCAATTCATATATTGAGAGTGATAAACCACCATCCTTGTTTGACTAAGCATTTGGGGCTGATACATTTAAATGATTGAGATCATTACTCCTTGCATGGGATGAATGACATTTGTATTTATGGTCCTTGGTTTGATCCCTAACATGACTCACCACACCCTCCTACAACTATCCTGAGATCCTAGCACCCTATACACCTAGCTCATGTACAAGCTCACTCAAAATGTCCAAGGTGGCATCCTCCAATGTTTTAGAACTGGGATGACAAAGCTTGTCAATATCCCATGCAACGTCCCATCAACCTAATCCAAGGATGGAATAGATCCTTTGACCCTTGACGGGATCATTAGATAATTGTATAATTTCCTCGTCATATACCATTATGTCTTCCGTGCAACCTTTTCCAACCACTGACTAAGAAAAGTCCACACTAACTATTTGTGTGGAACCCCCACCAACCGAAATGTAGACCTAACTCCTTACTCCACAAGTCTCATATCTTATAGACCTTACCTATAAGAAATATTGGGTTGATAACCTCAAGGTTTGAGTCGAGGCCATGAGAAATCAAAGCAAAGAGGAGAGGTCGATGTGCCAAACTCGTGCCAACAATGCCTAAATAAATCAGGATGTCATTGCCCTTGGTCAAAGAAAAAATTTGCACAAGAAAATACTATCAATAACACCGTTTAAGGCCATGAATTTGGATTACCCATCAATTCAATCTCGAGTTTTTATTGTCTATAAATGAGCATAACACCACATATTGCCTTCTCCTAAAAGTTGTCATATGAGTGGAGGTGATTGTTCTTTAAATCTAGCCTTAGCCACTAGTTTAGAATAAACCCTAATCATCGAGACTTCAAAATGACATTGTTCTTAATCATGGCGATTTGATCTTGCAATGCGATGTTCGCATTTTGAACCTTGCTCAAAGCCATGGTTGTCATTTGATTGCATTCATCCCATATACTATCTTGATAAAAATTCCTTCAATCAACCATTACTCACAAGCATAATTTGATATGATGTTATACCGAGGGTTTGACAAATTGATGTCACTTAAGGGAAGGGTGGAGATTAGCACCACTAATAGCACGATTGCTTTCCACAAGTTTTTACTTTTGCTTATTTTCTCTAGGTTCTTTAATCTGCATCACATTTTTTGCCTATCTATATCCATAATATAACATAAATATTCTCCTCCTCTACCTATATGCTTATACAAACATAGATGCCATATTCATATATTACCCTGCCTCTTAACCCCAAAACTCCAAATCCTAAAGCCTCCCCATTTTTTCTAAACATTATATATATATGTTAGATCATTGAATTTAGATGATTTATTTATTTAAAAATAAAGATAAAGTCAATCATAATTTTTTTTGGTTATATAAAGTTCTAATAAATTTTATAATATGTTTAAAACATTTGATTAAAATTTCATGAAATTAATTACAATAACACTCTTTATTGAAATTAATATTAACTTAAATAAACAATAATATTTTATTTTATTATTAAAAAATAGTTTTTAATAATGAAATTATTATAATGAATATGCTACTCCTTAAAAAATATATATATAGCTACATCAAAAAAAATGTCCTATACCAATTTTGATGTCTAATTTACTTAATTTTAAAATTAAATACTTATTATAATATTATTTTAAATTTAAACCTCACATAAATTTAATCTAAAATATTTTAAATCTATATAAAATTAACAGCAATTCAAACTCTAACTTCACCCTAATTTTAAAAGTAAATTACTATTATAATATTATTTTTTAATTTAAATAAATTAAAAATAAAGATACCACCTTTAGTTTGCAATGAGATCTTTGGTGTGTGGTCTGCAAGATACATGGGCCAGTCAGCCGTCCCCAAAGGTTGCCTTCCCGTATTAATTCATATTTAGACTATTTTATCATAAGAAACGAGTCTTGCTCGGTGGCATAAGTGGCTTTTGGGAGTTTGATCAGCAGTATCATACACGTAATGGATGGTTCTCTATCACAACTCATAAAGTTACTTTACCATGCCATACACTAAAACCCAAAACCCTTGACCAGTGATCATGCATTCCTATACTGTGTTGTTTGGGCTATAAAATGGCCTTACCGAACGATTCCGATGTACGAAGCATATCATAATACACATTAGCAACTTTTTTCTGCTAGGATAATCAATAGCCAGAGCCATCCTTGAGTTTATGATCCAAGTTATCAGGCAGTGGTAGGAAAGGAAAGCAAAAGCTTATTTGTTATTTGTAACTGTGATATTTGCTTTTGTTTGGCTTGGTTTGGAGGGTAGATTGCAATGGAAGAACTGATACTGGAGCTTCACAAGGTTGAAGCTGTGAAATTTGGGAACTTCAAGCTCAAGAGTGGGATATCGTCCCCCATATACATTGATTTGAGGCTTATAGTCTCATACCCAAATCTGCTCAAGCTTGTTTCTGAGACCATCTGGAACAAGGTCTCATCCCTCAAATTTGAGGTAATCTGTGGAGTCCCCTACACCGCTCTACCCATTGCAACATGCATCTCACTGGGCCACTCGGTTCCCATGGTCATGAGAAGAAAGGAGGTCAAGGATTATGGCACCAGAAAATCCATTGAAGGAGTCTTCAGCCCAGGGCAAACATGCCTGGTTATTGAAGATCTGGTGACAAGCGGGGCCTCTGTAATGGAGACAGTTGAGCCTCTTAAATCCGTCGGCCTCAATGTGAGTGATGCTGTTGTTCTGATTGACAGAGAGCAGGGTGGGTCAGATAACTTGGTCAGCAATGGCATTCAATTGCACTCGGCCCTTAAGCTCACACAAATGGTGGATGTGCTCGTGAGGCATGGCAAGCTATCTGGAGAGATCGCGGATTCTGTCAGGACGTTCATCGCAGAGAACCAGACGAAGGTGCCTGCCCCTTCCCCTTCTCCTGCCCCTGTTAATGGTGTTAGGAAGAGGAGCTCTTATGGTGAGAGGGCCGCTCTTGCTCAGAACCCAACAGGCAGGAAGCTGTTTGAGCTCATGGAGAGGAAGAAGACTAATCTATCTCTAGCAGCCGATGTTTCCACAGCCCAAGAGCTTCTCAGCATTGCGGATGCGGTATGTTTTTTAATTTAAAGCTTACACATTTTTGTGATTTTGTTCAGTGCGTATTGTGAATGATCCCGCACGCATAACAATTGTGAGACCTAGGTAGTTCATAATGCATCACCCCTGCTAAAAAACCTTTGCCAATCCGAAAGCTGGCTTTTGAGTTTCAGGGTGATGCCCTGTAGGTCTTCTCTGCCTTGTTCCTGGTTATCTATGTGACGTCTACAATACTATCTAATGCAGTGGCACATCATTCATATGTGGGTTGTTATCTATGCATACATCTTAATGCAGTGGCATATCCATATGTGGGTTGTTATCTATTCGTCCATTATGGATCTTAATGCAGTGGCACATCCATATTTGGGTTGGGTTGTTATCATGTGATATCTCAATTCACTGGCACATTTATATATCGAGAATTTGTTCCACATTAATACTCCCTCTTCCTAATGCAGTGACACATCTATATGTGAGTTGTTATCCATCTATACATCAGACATCTTAATGCAGTGGCACATCCATTTTTGGGTTGTTATCATGTGATATTTAGAATACCATCTCAATGCAGTAGCACAGCCATATGTTTGGGATTTTGTTGCACATTAATACCCCCTCTTCATATATTATGGCCATTTGTTGTAACATACAATAGTTAATTCCTCTTTGACTGGTGGGTTGTTATCCATGTGATGTCTACAATACTATCTTAATGCAGTGGCAGGTCCATATCGTGGGATTTAGTTCCTCATTAATACACTTCCTCCTCTTCCTTCTGTGATGAAATATATGGCTTGTGTTTTGTACTCTTATATTCTGGTAATTTGTTGTGACATTCCATTGTTAATTTTGTTGGTTCCTCTTCTGAGATAGGTGTTGCCTAATTTTTATAAGCAGGGACATTTCTCATCTCTTTCCACAATTTACATTTTCTTTTCATGTTGTTGAACATCTTAGTAGATATTTAATATTTTATTTTCATGTTGTTGAACATCGTAGTAGATATTTAATATTAGCTATTGCCGGTGATTTTGGACTGATATATCTGGTTGGCTTTTGATATCTAGGTTATCATTCAAATATCTCTGCATAAATTGGCTCATGGGTGCCTTTTAAAGATGTTTCTATTTGATTTTTGCTTGCATCATCCTTTCATTTTGTTTTTGAGTGTCGGTGTGTGGATTATATTTGATTCTATGAAAATGTTGTGGATCTTTCTTCAAATATTGTTTCATGTTCGTTGATGATTTGTTACTCGTGGGTCATGCTGATGGTAAAAACTGTTTTATTCCTTATTCTCCTCCTTTAAAGTTTGTCCCGTAGTCCTTTCCTTCTAACATGTTTGTAAGCTAACATTAATTCCTGGGACATCAAATTTTTTTCCATTGCTCAACATTCTGTCGTGGGCCATTTTTCGCTCCTTGAATTTTGCTTCTAGGATTACATTTCCTAAATTTCTTCTCCCCTTAAAGCTTGAATGTTTTTTACATGTTTTCTTTCGTATACTTATTTGCTAAATCGTGATTTGTGATTTCTTTCTTATATACCATTTGATAATATTTTATTTTGCAGGTTGGGCCTGAGATATGCCTTCTGAAAACACATGTTGACATACTACCTGACTTCACACCTGGCTTTGGTGCTCAGCTTCGTGCGGTATTTCTTACTGCCCCATTTCCTGCATAGAAGTTTGATCAGTTCATATTTAATGTTTAATTGCCTTGGAAATCACGGCCTAATTATCGTTAAAGGAATGTTTTTTTAACTCTTGTTCCATGGAATACAATGGAATTTGGTCAAAAAAGCACAAGATGTGGGGATCTAATATTTATACAAACATCTATAGAGAGTGCATATAGGCCACCGTATTGCCCCTCCGAAGGACCTCAACCATAAGATGGTTATCTATCTTGTGCACTTCATGCAGTGGAAGGATGGCCTTATTATCGGACTCGAGGATACTAGGAACTTGGAAGCATTGGTTACATAGCCTCATGATTCCTTTAGGGCATGTCAAAGTTTTTTCCGATTGGCTTTTGGTTGAGACAAACCACTACTTTATGAGCTATAAAAGGATTTATTAGGTTTGTAACCTATAGGACATGAAGACAGAGGACTGCCTTATCTTCATGTGCCTAGTACACTATGAGATGAGGGGAAGGTTCCATTGTCTGAGTCTCTATAGAGAGTCAAGAGGATCCCTTGCTACTTTTTTAGGTACCTGAACCAGAGGTGCTAAGCTCTATTTTTGAAGGAAGTACTAGATCCTAGGAGGCAAACTCCACAAGATCCACCAAGAACAAACCTTGTTAGATTACTTTCTTCTTTCTTGCTCTCATTATTGATCATTGGTGATCTTAAGTAACATGTAAAGGCCTATGTGAAATCAACCTTTAGATTGGTTTGAAACACATCTCCAATTGACCTACAACCAACATTTTGGTTCCCACTAGCACTTCATAGAGGCTTTGCTCACGGTACAATTCATGACTAAGGTCACATTGCATTGACATACATCCTATCTCTACGAGACATATGAGATGGACTCACCTCACATAGATTTTTGACCATCTACTTTCCATTACCAGATTTTGTAGATGACCTTGAGCATTAGGGGATTATCAATGGTTGGCTAGCATTCGCCCAAGATCTCAAAGCCCAACTCCCTTGTGTCCTCTTTTGAATTCTTTAGATGACATAGTTAGGTTTCATGTTGACGCCTTCTCGAAGATTGATGGAGATAAGGATGGCCCTTCACCTCCCTTTGCTTGTACTCGTATTCCCATCCATGATGTTGATATTGAACTAGAGCCTTGTTATTATATCTAGCCCCCGCTCTTCTTTATCTCTCTCTCTTTCTTTTTGACATTATATGGTCATGCTTTTTCATGCATGATCATGTATTTGTTAGCTTAGCTTTCTTTGTGCTTTTGGAGTAGCCATGCACACTCTTGCAGTTTCTTATTGGTGATTGTAATTCTTTTCTCTAGTCCCATTGATCTAGATTTTTGGTCATTCCTTGAATTTTAATATAGTTTTCTTATCTTACCTTATACCATCAATGCTTAATGCTACTCATAACATGGTTTGTTTGAAGCATTGTTCTACTTGGGTATTGCTTTACTCACCAGTGTTGCTGAGTACTATAACTGGCATTTGGCTAAATCTGCATTACTTGCCCTTGTTTGCTTTGTTGTAATAATGATAGAAATATGAGCTTTCTTGTGTTAATCTTACCCATTATTGGATATTTTGATGTTGCTATTCTCGCCCCCCTTTAATGATTTTTATCAATGAAATTCATTTTCTGGTAGCTATGCTCTTCCCTTTAACAATCATATATTAGTCAAATTCATATAGTTGTTGTATCGAAGAGTGTTCATTGGTTTGTTAGAGTTTTTTGAATTAATCTCTAGGTGTTTTACATATAAGGAAATTTGTATTTGTAGTCTTTTTGTATTAGATAGGGATAGAAGGAGACACTATTTGGTCTCAATTTTTTTCCTTACTATATGGAAGCAACAATAAAGCCCAAACATAGGAGGTTAGTAGTGGTAGGGGGTCCTTTTTCTTAAGTGTTAATGTCTTCTTGGTAGGGGTGTTGTTAATGATGATGCCATGAGACTTGGATTTGCCTTCTTTCAGAGTGCAGGCAATGACTTTCACCATTTAGATCAAATTCTCTTAATTTGCTAAGAGCGTAAAGTTTACCTACACCTTATTTGTGTTCACAATAAAGAGGAATATACACTGTGACATAGGTCGAAGCACTTTGTATCTCCTTTAAACACTTGTTTTAGGAATCATCTAGAATGGAACTAAAAGCATGTAACTGGTAAAGAATTTGGGCTAGAAAAATAGAAAGGTAAGGAATTCCATTATTGTTGGACAAGGTTCACATCCCCAACATACACCAAGTCCATTCTTTAGTCCAATTGCCGTACATTAGTGTTTTGAACCTTAACTAATGCTTCATTTTTTGTAGAGCATACAATTGCATTTATATTTTTTCTCTAGCAATTGTTCTAGGAATTCATTTTTGTAGTATATCGTTAGGGGGAAAGTTGGGAAAGTAAAACTTGAAGAAATAATATGCTTTATGATCCTCAAAAGTTGTTGCTTTCATTACCTTGTGCCAAGTTTGCAGTCGTATTTGTGAAGAAGATGACATCATTAAATTTTTTAGCAACTTAGTTAACCCCTAAAATCCATGGTTCAAAGAAGCAAGTCAAGTAATAAAGCTCAAGTAGAAACTAAGCTTAGCAATCCTCCTTAAAACCTTGCACCACCATCTCCTTATGCAACATTTGCAATTCCGTTTTTAAAGAATATCACTTCACTTGAAGTCTCTAAAAACTTTGTTTTAAATCCTCAAATTAATGGTCATAGTTTAATGCTTTTTGAAATGGCGATGGTAATGGGAGGAGAAAACTAAGAAATTATTGATGCTTAGCAATCTCAGTTATAAATATGTATGGAATCTACAACAAGTCTAGATGGAGCAAGGGAGTACTTAAAGTCATCTTTGACCTAGTCTAGACCTAAAGCTAAAATAAAAGTAGGAATCAAAAGAGTAGATAAATGAAATTAAGTAGCAAACATGATCGACGAGTTGAATGGGAAGAATTACTTGGCATGGAAGAAAAAGATGGAGCTTATTCTTTCTTATCACAGTATTTCGAAAATAGTCATTTGGGGGCAACTCCAAAACTAGATGCCATGGCTAATGACAACAACAAGAAAAATACAAATGCATTGATTCTTCTAACTTTTAACTTTTGCTCTTGAGGATGACATTCTTCTTTATATTCGAGGTCGTAGTAATGCTATTGAAGTATAGTAGAAGTTAAAATTTTGTATGAAACTCGTATGAACTTGGAGTTTTATTGCTACAAAATAAATTAACAAATTTGAAGATGGCTAATTTAGATTTTGTAATAGAACATGCTTAGAAATTGTATGAATTTGAGTTTTCATCAAGTGATATTGAAATTAAGGACCATTGTCGCAAAATTTAGCAGGTCTTGGAGAGGTGCACCCTACAAGGCTAACACTAGACCAAGTGACAACAATGGGTTGATGGCCCATTGTTACCACAGCCAAAACTTGTTGCTCTTTACGGATTTTCACCTATGGGAGGAGTCTCGGTATGTGAGAAGGTCACTAAATAAATAGTCTAGGGTTAGGGTACAAGGTGACTTAAGGAAGATTTCGTCAAAAAAGGCACAATTTAAGCTCAAGGCTTCAATAGGAGGCAATTCAGTTTCTTGATAGAGGCCCTATTAGATGAGGCAGAAAACCTACGAGCTTGATTGATATGTTGGGTATGGGGATGGCCAGAGATCAAGGCAAGGAGAAAGGGTTTCCAACAAGGTACATGAACAAGATCAAGGCACATGAAACCCTCAAACAAGGCTCTAAGTTGAAGCAAGACTAGACTAGTGTTTCTCCTAGGGCAAAGAAATTTATGGACAATATTGAAGTGGATGCCCATCAAAAAAAGAGATTTTGTGGCAAATATACACCCCTCTTGATGTTTAGGCTCTTCAATGCCAAAAATATGCCTTGCCTAGGGATTCACACCAAGCCCTAGTTAGTAAGCTTAGCCTTAAAGGGGCCGAATTAAAGAGAGAAGAATTTAGAGGTAAGAGATGTGTTTGATCATAGACAAAATGGACCAGTCCCTTTTTCCTTGGGAGTATGGAGTCAAAGATTTGATAGGAAAACCAAAAAGTTTCTAAAGAGGCTGAAATCTTGATGCCCTAGCACCAAAACTCAAGCAATTATCTATGTAATGGATAATGGAATTTTCATGGGAGAGCTAGTAAAAGATCACCACTAGGATATTTATTCACATGTTATTCATGAGTAATGCATGCAATAGTGATATCTAGATAGCATTCAATAATTTTTCAACAAGTTAGGGCACAATATCAAACCCTAGGTTCAACATATTTCATACAGTAGACATAGAAAATAGATATTCAACAATAGGTACACTTACAAGATAACATGCAAAGAGAATGCATCCATTTGATCCAAAGAGTAGCTCCAAGAAAAGCAAATCAACGTGAAATGTCAAAATGCATTCATAGATCTAAATTCTCCATAAGAAAAGAAAGGCCGAATTATCTCAAGAGGCCGAATTACATAAGTTGTGATGATGATTTGCTGCAATGAATCTCTCCTCTACTTATATGAGGAGTTTGAATGCCTAATTTAGCTTAATGCCCCTCAAAATAATAAAATAATGCTACAACCACTAGCTAGGTGACAAGCCGACCTAGTATCCAGTGATAAAAATCAACTCTTGCCCACACCTGTGAGTCGTAGGAGAGAAATTGATAACATCATCCATGCGTGAGCCCTTCTAGGCCTAACGTTGAGGCTTCTTGGTGCCAAGATGTGAGTAGAAGCCTTCTAAAATCACCTCCTATGGGTTGGCCCTTAGGTCTCTTTCAATGCTCCTATGTGTTGGAAAATGCAAAGTGGCAACTATTAATTCATATTTTCCTTATTCCTTAATACTTGCTTGTGAACTTTAATTATCTTCTTGTGTTTTGTTATTAGATCTTTTCATCAAACAAATATCAAGATCAAAACAGTAAAGACAATGGACACAAATATTAGGCTCCAAGCTAGGGAAAAACCCCTCCAAGGGGAAAACCCAGAAAATCTCTTCTCTTCTTATAGAATCTGCTTCAAATGAGACCAACAAGACCCAAAACCCTAGATCACAACCTCCTCCTAGCACCAAGTCAACCCTTCAAGATGACTTTCCAATTAGGTCAAAGTCACACCAAGTCAACCAAAGACAAACCCTTCCAGAACTGCTTCAAATTTAGAATTTTGGTCCCCATCTACAAAATTTCGAATATGTAGCTTTACTGCTTTAGAAATCTTGGCCCCTGCAACTTCGACCCTTGCAACAACTCTGCAACTTCGCACGTGTGAGAGAAAACTAGGGCAAAACTTCAATTTTCTTCTCTTCCAGTTACTGCTCTCTTCTTCCTTGCCTTTCTTGTCCTTCTTCCTCAACTTCACACTTGAGATCGAACTTCCTTGATTGCAGATCGAATTGGTGAGTGAATGAGGTTGAACTGCTTCTATTTATACCTTTATGTGTGGGTTGAATACCCCTCTTTGGGCTGACTTGTCTCTGCCAGGGCCGACTTGGACTAGGAGGCTTCTAGGGCTTTCTAGACTCAAAATAAATTCTTTTTACAAGATACATCTTGCCCGAAAGGGTCTTATAAACATGATGTTGACTCTCTTGACTCATGACAATAAATCCTATGACCTAACAAACCCTAGAAGCATGAAGAAAATGCTTTTACCTAGAAGACCATCAATAAAGAGTGTGAAACCCATGCTCTAAAATAATAACTTTTTTCTTTTCTTCTTTTGTTTGTTACATAAGATACATATTGAAATGAGTACAATAACAATTATGAAGACTGAAACTAGTTACATTTCCAACACTCCCTTTTAACTAGGGAGGTATTCATAATTGTATCACTAAGACAACATCCTTCTTAAACTGAAGAGTTCTCATAAGAAGTGTTGGATTGGTAAGCCATCTTTTAAGCATCATCATCACTTCATTTTAACCAACATTGTCAACATTATCAAGTTCTTGACTAACAAGCTCTATCTTTCCATAAGATTAGAGCACAATGCTGGGAGGCTTTACATGGATACCACACTACCTCTCAAGGCACATACCCCATCCAGATGTTCACAAGGTATGTCCTTTTAGGACTATTCTTGTCTTGGATTCCCAATCCTTAAAGAATATCGGTCCTCTTCGACCACTCTTGTCTTGGATATCCTGTCCAATCCTCAAAGAGTGTCAGTCCACGAGACCACTTCCCTATCTTGGATTCCCAATCCTCAAGGAGTACCAGTCTTAAATGCTTACCCAATCCTCCACCATCCTCTCTTCAAGGCCTTCACTTAGACTTACGACTATTAGTCCTGGTCAATTGCTTGACACATGAAGAAGAGAATGCACATGTGATGTCCAACATCACTCCCTCTCACCTAGAGAGGATATCCCTATTCCCTCTTGACCAGGGAATAGATCCTTGCTCCTATTCAAGGAGACTCCTTTACTCCCTCTCAAATCTAGAGGAGATTCTAAACTTCCTTTCTATTTGGGAAGTCAACACCACAAGCCTTATAACTTGTCTTCATAAGAGAATCAACTACATGTTCTTCATAGTTGTATGGCTCTCTCTTTCCTTCACATCTCATTATATCGAGCTTGCTTCCTTCCGAGGTATCGTGGAGCCATCTTCTTTTTTCAGTCTATGGTTCCCTCTTTCCTTCACATCTCATTATATCGAGCTTGCTTCCTTCTGAGGTATCATGGAGCCATCTTCTTTCTTCAATCTTGTGACAGGATCTAGGTCATCAATCTTGCACATCACTTTCATCTCGTCATCAACAATAAAGGCATTATATTGAGCCTTTCCAATCTTCAAGTTGATCATAGCTTCCTCATGAAAGTGATCTCCTTGTTATTGTACGAATTTGACCTTCAGGTTATCTTCTCGCACTGCTACCTTTTAATCCCAAGATGGAAACATCTTGTCTTCATAATTGCCAGGACCATATCTTCAATCCATATAGTTGAACTTGCCACAACTATCATCATGGATTTCTGCAACATCCTTCCAGGTAGGAAAAAAAACATGTTAACCGGCTAACCAATAACAAAAATATTAGACTTACCTCATCATGATGACTTTGTCATCACAACATCAACACCTTCATGGTCCATCTCCATACAAATCTTCCTTAATGCAACAAAGTGCCAAAGGATCGAACTTGATTACCAAGTTTTAGTTTTCTTCTAGAGACTATATTGTATATACATAATCTAGAGAAAGGATTAATTCTTTATATATCCTTGAGTAAGTCAAATTCTTCCTTTAGACATCACATAATCATATTAAGCATATTTCAAGATTCTATACATATGAATCTTATCCAAGAGTTACTTTCAATATGCATTCCTATGCTCTTATTCCATCATCTAGCTATATGTCCTATAATGAGCCTGCAACTTGACCAATTGCATTCCTTCATCCCTTAAGAGTATTGTTTCCATACTATATGGAATGTATACTAATCCTTGTCAAAATGCTTTTTCCAAGAACCTTCTAAAAATGATGGTTCTTCCAGGATCATAATGATCCATTTTAGCAAAATGACTACCTCTAACATTATGTTAGAATGCCTGGATGAACACTAATATGCAAAATGGTCCAACCATCTCAATCTTGAAAGACTAGATGACTCCTACAAAGCAACTCAATCAAGTAGACTCTAAATATGCTACTATCACATGCTTCTATCTATGATGCTATGTATTTACAAAACCAAGATTCTCTTAGAGCAAACAACAATGCATGCTATTCTAAAGGAAAGACCATCTTCCTAAAGAACCTAACAGGGAGGATGCCTTCTTCAATAGTAAAGATCTTTGACATCTTCTTTCTTTGGCTTCTTCTCAGGTTCTCCCATCTCCTCAGCTGTGTGAGCTTTGCTTCTTTCCTTTCTTTTGTTGTTCTACTTGTTATCCCTCTTAAAGTGTCCCAATTCATAGCATCCAAAGCATTGCACCTTGGACATGTCTTGCTTCTTCTTGGACATTTAGATTCAGACATAGAGCAACAATATGATACTTACTTGTCAATCAGGAATCTTCCCTTCTCTGATGATGTCTCCAACTATCTTGAGGCTTTCAAGATCTTCAAAGAGACTTCAATGATGTCTTAGAAAGATGCCCTTCCAAGTAGGTTAGATATCAGCTACACCTTCGATCCTTAGTTTCGACCTTGCAACTTTGATTTGCACCTTCGATCTTGTAACTGCTGCAGAAACCCTAATTTCTTAAACAAACCCTCCTTTGTGTCCACTAGATGATCTTTTCAGTTGCCTTCTCTTGTTCACCTTAGCTCTGATACCATGTTGGAAAATGCAAAGTGGCAACGATTAATTCATATTTTCCTTATTCCTTAATACTTGCCCGTGAACTTTAATTATCTTTTTGTGTGTTGTTATTACATCTTTTCATCAAACGAATATCAAGATCAAAATAGTAAAGACAATGAACACAAATATGAGGCTCCAAGCCAAGGCAAAACCCCTCCAAGGGGAAGACCCAAAAAATCTCTTCTCTTCTTATAGAATCTGCTTCAAATGAAACCAACAAGACCCAAAACCCTAGATCACAACCTCCTCCCAGCAGCGAGTCAGCCCTTCAAGATGACTTTCCAGTTAGGTCAAAGTCACACCGAGCCAACCAGGGACAAACCCTTCCAGAACTGCTTCAAATTCAAAATTTCAGACGCCAGCTACAAAATTTCGGATTTGCAGCTTCATGTTGAGAAATATAGGGTATTGATGATTAGGAGATTTCTCTTCTTGATAATTGCTTGTGATATACTTTTACTTCTTGAGTTATGATCTTCTCTTCGTTATATTATTAATGTGTTCTTTTCATCAAGACAATTACCAAATGAACAATAGAAGACAAGAGACACAGTATGTAGGCTTGTCAGCCAGGGCCAAAACCTCTCACTCTCTGAGAGGAAAACCCAATCCGAAATTCTTCTTATAGATCTTCAATTGATGAATACCAAGACCATGACAAAGACCCTTGACTTTAGTGCCCTCTCAAGACCCTTGTCACTAGCCTTCTTGATGCTTTACCTCTTCCCTTTCTCGACTCCCTTCTACTTTTCTCCCTCTAGCTCTCGGCTTCCTTGATCTTCTGGTCCTCATCTTCTTCTTCTTCCTTTTGATCTCGACTACCTTGGTCCTCAGCCTTCTCTTGTAGGCTAGTAGCACTACCACCAAAACCCTAATATATATTTTTCTTCAGCTCCTTCTAGATAGGCTTTATACCCATACAGTTACTTCGACTTCTTTTGGATACCTTCGGCTCTACTTTCTTCACACGTGGGAGGACAAACTAACTCAAAACTGAAACTGGAATATCTTTGTTCTTCTTCCTTCTTGCTTCGTTGATACGGAGACTTCATCTGGAGGTTATCTCACACTTCTTGCTCGAGCGAATTCATGCCTTTCAAATGAGGCCGAGTATGGGTATATATACAAGGTTGTTCATGATCCTTACACCGACATGATCTCCAATTTCATCTTCTAGATTCTTCATTTGTTGTAGGTCGACTTGGAGAGGGCTAGTGACAAGGTCTTAGAGGATTACTTTACATAAACAAGTGTGATTTTTTACAATGTGTAACATGACTTCATTACATGACAATGACTCTTTTATTCTAAATGACAAAATTCCTAAAGGCTCTCAATGGGAGCCTTGACTCAAAAATAAAATCTCTTGCTCATGAAACCCATGATGCAAGCATTACAATATTTTATTTTTCTTCTTTACATCTCTTTACATAAAATCGCAATTACATGTCATTATGAAGCCCGAACCTAGTTACATTTTTCAACACTCTCTCTTAACTAGGGAGGTATTCATAATGGTACTTGGTCATTCTCAATCTGAAGAATTTCTCATAAGAAGAATAAGATTGGTAACCCATTTGTTTAGCATCATATTAACCATCATTGGTACATAGCAAGGCTTTGACTAACAACTCTATCTCTCCACAAGATCTGAGCTCAATGTTGGCAAGACCAAATGATTTATAAACACTCTCATCATTGTCTCTCTCGGAACATACCCTACTCGGCTACTCAGGATATGTCCCATGAGGACTATTCTTATCTTGGACTCCCCAACCCTTAAAGAATATCGATCCTCCACGATTACTCTTCTATTGGATGTCCTATCTCATCCTCAAAGAGTATCAGATGCCACATGATTACCCAATCCTCTCATTCTGTCTTTTCAGGTGAAGACCATGTAATGATGTGTCTACCTCTCCCTCCCAATTAGGGAGGACATATCTATTCCATAAAGGACTTTACTCATCCCTACACAAGGAATGTACCTAAGCTCCCTCTTGGCTCAGGGATTTCCAAGTTTCTTCCAAGTAAGAAACTTTCCAGGCTCCCTCTCAAAATAGGGACCTTCAGCAGCTTCTCAGGTGGAGATGATGGGGCAACCAGCTGCTTGAAGAACTCCTTTCTTCAATGTCATGAATTTCTTCTTTGTTTTGGAGTCTTCATCTTCTGGGGACTTCTTCATAGGGCACAAACCATCCATCACCTTCATCCATCAGTCATGTCATCATTCATTTCATCTGAAAGTGATCCATTAGTCTTCATCTGGCATTGGCTTCATGTTCTGCTACCTTCACCAGGGTTTTTATTTGTTTGTTGTTTTTTTATTCTCTGGAAGGTTCTTGCATCCTTCTACAAGGTTCTTCATGGAAGATATTCATAGTTCTTTTTTTCGGTAGTCCTACATAAGCCGATCCAGATACTAGTTTATAAAAATGAATACTTAAATCATAATTACCTTGTTACGTTCTTTCATCATGACATCTTCTTGTAGGCATCAACATCCTTCATACATGTTGACACATCTCCTTAAAAATATGTATTGTCAAGGGTCTCCATCTTTTTCTAGACTTTCATTAGAGTCTTCATATCTTTTTGGGAGATCTCATAGTCAAATCTTCTTGGTCATTCAGATGTTGATTTCCTTTACCATAGTCGTATAACTTCATGATCTCTTCCTTCCTTTCTTTACACATTTCATTCCCAGGAGCTTCAGAGTTCCTCAATTGTAATCAGGAAACCTCATACTTCCATACGAGGACATATTATGTTGATTTCATCTAATAAATATGTGACTCTTGCATTCTAGCATCCGGTCGAGGGAGGAGATTCCTTCTTTGATCATGCCTCTTAAGAGCAATGATTCAAGTTATTTGTAACCATATGACATGACTTCCATAATATTAAGTTTGAGCATACATACCTCATCCTTGCTTTGGGCCATCCATACTTCCTACAACAACTTCCTTTGAATGAAGGAATTTGATTCCCTTGATCTGCTTCATTGTCATGTTATCATCCCATCATTCTATGAATTCCACAAGATTGGAATTCTTGAAAAGATACTTACTTTTCCTCTTGATCAGTGAATCTTACAATGAAGATTCCATAAGAGAATATTGAGGATCTTGCTTATCCTATCCTGCAGATGTTACCTTTTGACAGATGTATGATAACTCCTTTTCTCCAGATGACTTCTATAACTATCACTTGAGCTTTCAATGAGGTTTCCAAGAGCTATACCTGACATAGTTGACTTCCATAGGTTTTGTTCTAGACATCCATCTATGTCGCGAGCTCTTACTTCTAATGCTTCTACCATGATGCCATTCTCTAATATGTTGCATCCTATCTTATTTACAATGCTTCCTATCTACAACAAAAGAGTACCTTTTTAATGAAGGAGATTCTTTCAGTCATATTGGAGATTTTTCACTTCCTCCTTCTTAGGCTTCTTTGTCTCAGGCTCTTCTACTTCTTCAGTAATATGGGCTTCTTCCTTATTTCTCTTGTTATTGTTCCTTTTAGGACAATCTCTTCTATAGTGCCCATATTCTTGACATCTATAGCACTGATCCTTAGCCATGTTCTTTCTTTTCTTTTGAGGGCCAAATTTACCAAACTTCCCCTTTCTTTTCGTCACTAATTGATCCCTTTCATCTGATCTTTTGTCACTTACTTTCTTCAACCTGTCTTCCTCTGCCTTGCATAGAGACCATAATTTGATGTATGGATAGCTTCCTCTTCCTTAGTAGATATGAGGTTACCTTGTTCATTAGTCAATGCATTTAGAATAACAGAGATTATTTCTTTATTAGATACCATCTCTCCTAGATCTTGCAATTGAGTTTTTATTTGAGATGCTTTTGAAAGGCATGAAGATATCCCTTCATCCTTTGATACCTTCAATTTATATAGATCAGATCTAAGTGATATGATCTTTTATATTGTACTCTCAGAGAAAAGTTCTACCAGCTCATCATATATCTCTTTTGATGTCTCCAGCTCGGCTACATAGGGAATGAGAGGATCTTTGATAGATTCCTTAAGAATCTTTTGAGCCTTTAGATCCCTTTCCATGTATTCAAATAATGCTTGTTCTTTGGATGGCTTGGATACCTTTCCATGGACATGATCAATGACTTCATTTACTTCGAAGACTATGTCTATCCTTCTTTTCCATTCAAGGAAGTTTGATATCCCAACCAACTTATGGTTCTCCTTGAAACATGAAGTCATTTTTACTACATTAGATTATAAGAAAAAGGTACTTACTTGTGAAGATAAAATCTTCAACTTGATAATGTTGACAAACTTGATGCTTCATATGATCCTTTTAAGAAGGTTCTTATTTCGACGAAGGAAGACTGCCTTCTTTAGGATGATCTTCTTCCAAATGAGATCCTTGCTTCAATAAAGAGAAGATTGCCTTTCGATCTAGCCTTCCTGAGTTTTGAAGAGCTTCCACTTCTTTGGTTGTGTGAGTGATGATCTCAAAAGTGCTTCTAGGGTTTTGGTCTGATGAAGATCTTGATTTCTTCCTTGGTGTTCTTTGACTTGTATTGATCCTTCTTTGAAGCTTGATTCTCGTGTGTCTTCTTGCTTGAATGCCCTTTCTTGAATTCAACACCTTAGCTCTGATTTCATGTTGAGAAATCTAGGGCATTGATGATTAGGAGATTTCTCTTCTTGATAATTACTTGTGATATACTTTTACTTCTTGAGTTATGATCTTCTCTTCATTATAAACTTATATTATTAATGTGTTCTTATGATCTTCTCTTCGCTATAAACTTATATTATTAATGTGTTCTTTTCATCAAGACAATTACCAAATAAACAATAGAAGACAAGAGACACAGTATGTAGGCATGTCAACTAGGGTCAAAACCTATCACTCTTTAAGAGGAAGACCCAATCTGAAATTCTTCTTATAGATCTTCAATTGATGAATACCAAGACCATGAAAAAGACCCTTTACTTTAGTGTCCTCTCAAGACCCTTGTCACTAGCCTTCTTGATGCTTTACCTCTTACCTTTCTCGGCTTCCATATGCTTTTCTCCTTCTAGCTCTTGACTTCCTTGATCTTTTGGTCCTCGACTTCTTCTTCTTCCTTTTGATCTCGGCTACCTTGGTCCTCGGCCTTATCTTGTAGGCTAGTAGCCCTACCACCAAAACCCTAATACATATTTTTCTTCGGCTCCTAGAGAGGCTTTACCCATACAATAAACAACAATTTCTTCGACTTCTTTTGGATACCTTCGGCTCTACTTTATTAAGACTTCTGTTGGAGTAAGAAGCCTTAATCTGGGGTGGGAAGTCTACATTTGTGCATAGTGCACACATGTCTTTTGGGCATTCCTTCTGTTGAGATCCATAAGAGAGAGAAATAGTTGAATGGAACTAACTACAAAACTTAAATTCATGGAAAAAGATGATAAGTGAGTGCTAGGGCAAAAGATAAATCTGCACTAGTGCATAGTAGAAGAAACCAATGATTGTGCCTTTAGAGAGAAATCACCCAACAACACTAGAGCAGAACACTTGAGAGAAAACCCTTGAACATTAGATTACACCATGAAAGAGAGTGCACACTGCAATGCTAGATATGATGCCCATAGGCTAAAAGAATGAGTTGCTTGTATAAGAGAGCAATAAATCAAGATGATGTTACAAATGAGTCTTGAGTATGTATTCTATATACAACTCAAGAGATAGGGTGTCCACCCCGTGAGGGATTATGGACCCAAATAACGACTAGGTCAGTCTTAGCCACTTAGGAATATAATAATTGAGTGTTGACTAGGTCGGAGCTGAGCCAAAGACTAGGTTGGCTCTAAGCCAAACCCTAGAGAGTAGGGACACACTAATACACAACAATAATGATTACAAAGTGGGGCTAGCCATGGCCGTATGTGAATATTAGATGATCATTTCAACATTCCCTTTTGTGTTGACTTGGAGGCCTTGGAGAATGATGAAATACAGATGGGGGAGTGGGTATATAGAGACCCAACTCAATATTGGGTCAGCCTTGGGAGAAATACAAAAGAGAGTGGGTTTATATATGCCCTACTTAAATACATCTAAGAGAGCTTGAATATAGCTGACAAAGCTTGAATACAGTCAAGAGTGGGTTTTTGGATGCCCAACTCTATTACACTTAAGAGAGCTTGAATACCACTTAAAGAGTTCAAATATAATTTGATAGTGGGTTTGTGGATACCCAATTCAAATACAGTTTGAGAGTGGGTTTATGTATACACAACTTGAATATACATGACAGAGCTTGAATAGAATAGAGAGAGCTCGAATACAATCGAAGAGTAGGTTTATGGATACCCAAGTCAAATACAACCAGGAGAGACAGCAGCTTAAATATAATCGAGAGTGGGTGTGTGGATACCTAACTTGAATATAGGGTTGACTATGGTCGAGATACAAATTTGAGTGTATGCATACTGAACTTAAAATAGGGTTGGCCCTATTCACAACATACTTCCCTTTAATCTAAACAAGAGGCCTTGGAGATTAGGTATTACTTCATAACTCTCACCTGTAATACTGAACATGGGCCGTATAGTGAAGATATAACCCCCCTTAATTCCATATCTTCCACACTAACATAGTTGCACAGCCTGGTGAGGGTGGCCTTTGATAGAGGTATAGAAGAAGGATCCATTAAGGCATGACGGTCAGCTGAAGGTACGAAGGGTGGCATATGCTGTCCCAGAAAATGAAGCTGCTGAAATAGTACATTCAAATAGGACCAACGTCATAATCTAGAAAGAAGAGATCCATTCATTGAGATATGCTGAAGCCTTAGAACTGATAATCATTCATAAAAAATGACGGGACATCCTGTAGACATAAGAGTAAAAGTTGCTTCAAAGAAGGTCAGAAAGCACTTAGCTTTCCCTTGGAAACAAGTGCTCATAGTCATATAAATGGCATTATGAAACCAACTCCAAAAAGTGAAAAGCATTCCCAGTATCACAATAAATGGAAGTGTCCACTATAAATCACCAACTCCTGGGACAAAAGAACATCTCCAAATTTGGTCGTGTCAAAGATATCATCACATGCTGAAATCAGTAAGGCCCAATATGTAAGGTATGCCATCAAATGTGCACCATAAAGAGATTCCATGAGGGCTAAGAAGTGAGAACAATATAGAGGAAATATTTGTACACCCTTCAAAGGATTCACTGAAAGGACCCAAGGAATCTGAAGAAGAGTTTTAAACCGTAGAAAACAGATGGTGTGAAAATTTGGTTTTTCAATCACAAAAACTTGAAGATGCTACTAGTTAATCTCTTAGATATGCTGATAAACCCAGAAAAAATGCCGGGAAAGAAATGGATGAACCTAAGAATTCCATGCCAATAAATTCTCTGGATCAAGTTCTTGGTGAGCCCTTCTGGGAAACTTTAAATACAGAGAAAGAATCCAAAATCTTAGATCTGTAATCCTTAGGGCAATGTTTTTAGCCACAATCTTTGGTTCAGCCGTAGAGAAGATGATCAGAAACCCTGGTTCTGCAGTCATGGAAACTCGGTGATGCCACCAGTCAGTAGTCTTGGATCAGCCACTGTAAAATAAGTAAAGAAGATGGTCTGAAACCTTGGTTCCACCATTACAAAATATCAGTGTTGCCACCAGCCAAACGTCTCAAATTTGTTACTGAAAAATTCCTGAAATAAATTGGCAGAAAACCCTATTGCAAGGCACTTCAATCCTTGACAAGCTCTCCAAATAAGTTTATAAAACAGGGTCATAACAAATCGTAAATAAGGTGGTCTTGTTGAAGTTCTTTGTAGCTTTGGAAGGTCTTGTACATGAGCTTGGTGCCTTAGCGTGTAGAAGATGATTGATTGCGACTTTAGGTGCTTGCTTGGTGGAGTAGGTGATTGATGACTTCTTTTATATGTCTAACTTAGGAAAAGTACAATAATTAAAGTCAATTAATTATTGTAGACTATTAAGCCAAACTACTAAGAATAAATGATAAAATTATTTAAGTGACTTAGATATGATCTCAACTGTTAATCTCAAATGAGGCGAGATCTAATATCGGTAGTCAATCACTTAGGAGATTAGGGTTAGGGATTTGGCTTAATGGAGTTATAAAAGAAGCATAATGGAGAGGTGAAGACACAACACAGCTACACAACATTGAGTGCGATTAAGGGGAGGAAGGAATTTTATCCAGAGTGAGAGGCTCAGCTAGATGAAGAGAAGGGAGGAAGAGTGCAGGGAAATTTCGGGTGTAATTCTAGGAGGCCGATTTCCTTGAGTGCACAAGGGTTGTACGGGGAGGAAAAGAGAGGGCTGATTTGCTGGTGCCGGGGGGCCGAGTTTTTACAGGGCCATTTTCTTCAGGAAGTTGATTTTCTGGTAGGCGGAATTCCTTGGGCTGATTTTCCCAGTGGTGGGGTCAAGTTACAGGTTCCAGTACTGCATTTTCTGTGGGTCTAGGCCCAGATTTTCCCAAAAATTTAAATGAAGGAAAATTGTTATGGGTGTATACTTACTGTTGTGATGTGATTGATCTCTCTAATTTTATTTTTCTACTGCAAATTATTTTTCAGAAGTTAAATACTAGTGATTTTATTTTCCAGCAATTCAGAATTTTATTTAATAATTTTCTGGGAATAAAAATTGTTGAGGTATAAATAAATCTGGGCTGCTATTGGAAATTTAACAGGTCTACACCAGCCAATGAAAACTGCTTGGTTTTCCTTGAAAAATTAAAAGTACACTCTAAAATCAGCTTCTTCCAGAAAAATCACCATAAAACAACCTGTTCCCTAAAACTCATCATTAAAACAGCCTTTTCTGGACTAAAACACCATAAATCAGCCTTTTCTGGACTAAAACACCATAAATCAGCCTTTTCTGAAAAATCTACAATATACTTCAGCTGTAAAAATAAACGATGAGGAGCACACTGACCTTAGAAGAGCGTTAAACCCTAGAAAAACCTTTTAAAGAGTCCCGTCTTTTAAATGGGTTTATGCCCTAGAAAAACCCTAAAAATCCCAGGAGGACAGAGCTGAGATTCACACCTGCTCTGAGATCATGTTGAGATCCCTAAGAGAGAGAGAATTGAATGAACCAACTGACAAACTGTAATTTTGCACAGAGGGATGATAAACCAGCACTAGGGCAAAAAATACATCTTCTCTGGTGCGCAATAGAAGAAACCAGCAAGTGTGCTTTTAGAGAGTTATCATTCAAGAACACTTGGCAACAATACTTGAAAGAGAGTGCAATGCTAGATATGCTGCCCATAGGCTAAATAGTAAATACATAAGTCACTTGTATAAGAGAGCAATAGCTCATGTTGATGTTACAAACGAGTCTTGAGTGTGTATTTATATTCAACCTAGAGGTAGGGCACCCTTTCTAAGATGTGTTATGGGCCCACATAATGATTAGGTGGGTCTTAACCACCTGGGAGTATACTAAATGAGTGTTGAGCCAAACCCTAGAAACACTAATAAATGATTTTCTTTTTCTTAGCAATTCACAGAAAATAAATGATTTTGTAAAACAAACTGCTATCCAAATGGATATTTGTGTTTTGGCACACTATCTGACTGAAGTTTTTATAAATGAAGATTGCAGACAAGCACGATTTCTTAATTTTTGAAGATAGGAAGTTTGCTGACATTGGAAATACAGTGACCATGCAATACGAAGGGTAAGTAATAGTTATGTTTGATACACATTATAATTAACATGTTTTTTTCGTGGGTCATACCTAAGGTTGGCTAGGATTTCTTGGAGACTTGGCTGGAGTGGACAATTCTCTGTTACACTGGGAAAATATTAAAATGGTTTCAATCTGTGCAGAGGAATTTTCAAAATTGTAGAGTGGGCAGATGTTGTAAATGCACATGTCATTCCGGGTCCTGGCATAGTGGAAGGGTTGAAACTGAAGGTAAAGTTTTTGATTTCTATTTCACACATCTTTAGCATCGTGCTTTTAAAAGGCTAAGGCATTGGTATTTTAGAATTGACTTGAGTGTTGACATTGTCAAGGGCTTGCCACATGGAAGGGGTCTACTGCTACTTGCAGAAATGAGCTCTGCTGGAAATCTTGCCAAGGGTGAATATACATCTGCTGCAGTAAAGATTGCCTCTGACCATCCTGACTTTGTAATTGGGTTCATATCTGTTAATCCAGCAGCTTGGCCAGAGGGACCAGGAAACCCTGCATTGATACACATGACTCCAGGAGTACAGTTGAGCAGTGGAGGAGATGCTCTGGGTCAGCAGTACAACACTCCTAATTCAGTAAGTCTTCTTTCCTTGCTTCATTTTGACTTTCCAGATGTGTCAGGTTGGGTTCTGTTTTACAGGTATAGGATTATATCATTGTATAATGGCATATTTTTGGTTGTTTGTTCTACATTTCATATTTTTGTTTTTATTGTAAAATTAGCATCGAGTTCTTCCTCTATTGATCTTCTTTTTTAAAATTTGAACATTGTTACTTGTTGATTTTGTTTGGATTAAATTGTACAGCTTGACTTGAAAGATATACGACGCAATATGTCAGATGAACTATTTCTCATGTTGTTGTCGTTATTGATTTTTATAACACAAACAAAATTTATATTATATTATAAGCTGCAAATTTACAAGCTGCCTCAACTATGTTTGTGGGAAGAAAATACTCCATGGGACAGTTTTTATATCCCACAGTTGGCTCCCACCCTGATTTGAACCTGAGACGTGATGGGGACTAAACCCCATACAAACCAACTAGTCTACACCTCATTGGTATCTCTGCTCCTTGGTTGCATTTTTTGGTATGCTTTTTTATATATTGAGGATTTGACAGATGGAGTCTCTTGTCTCATTATATCAACTAATGTCATACCATTTTCTCTTGATTTCTTTCTCCGATTTTGAAATGCTCTTGTTGAGGATTATGCTTTTTTTCTATTTTGTCTTTCTTCTATTCTTTGTCTATGTCATCTGAAGAATTTCTGATGCAATATTTTAATTCCCCTCATCAGATTGACTTCTGCCCCAACTAGACCTATTTCTTCTTCTCTTGACTATTTGGAAACTGTCTCCATCTCCTTCCATGGCATTTCATTTTTCCACCTAAGAGGGATTGCACTGAAGCTTAATTTTGTTTTATTCTTTCTGAATCAATTTTTGGCAAGATGCGATTAAATGGTCCATTCTTTGGCAAAACCTTGCACCAAAATGCTGTGTTTTTGTAATCCAATGGTGCAGATCATCAATTTCATCACAATCAAGGATGAACTTGCAGAGGGAAAAAGTTTGTCTTCTTTGTTGTGTCTTTCAAATTGTTGGATACCTAATCCTCTATAGGTTGGTGTGGAATCTGAACAGCAACCGGAGTCCAAGAGTGTTAAATTGGCAACTAGGGCCAAACTCCATGTGGGTTAGCTTATTTCTGGCAGCTGATATTTTTATTGGATCCTTCTCGTCGAGAGGTGTAGGATTGATCCAAAGATCATCCGATTCCGATAAGTATTTATGGAGATATGAATTTATTTTGTTTATGTAATTATTATCAAGCCGACCAGCTCTTATTTAGGCTCTAGAAGCCCAGCTGACGTGTCTATTCAACCTCTACGTTTTGGTATAAATAGATGAGGATTTGATATCATTTGCACACACGTATTCTTGAGGTGATCTCCTCTCCACGTCTGGGTTTTTGGAGAAGGAGAGAACCAAGAGTATACGCTGGCCTAGTATGATGCCCTAGCCGCAGTATGATGATCTAAGCAGCAAAGGGAGGCACTTATACGCAGTCTAAAGAAGCCCGAATCCGTTGACTAAAGGAGGCCCCAACCGCAGTAGAGAGAGGCCTAATCCACAGCAAGGAGGAGGGCCTAGTACGCAGTTAAGGGAGACATCTAAACGCAGCCTTAGAGAGGAGACCTAGCTGCTGTCATAATGAAGCCGTAGCTGCAGCCATAGCCGCAGTAAAGACATGCCCTAGCTGCAAGTCATAAAGACAGGACATACGCTGGTCTTTGAGACTCTAATACACACAGCAAGGAGCCATAATCTGTTGTCAAGTGATGCCCTAATACGCTGTCCAAGAGGCCCTTATACGCTGTCAAAGAGGAGCCTTAATATGATGCCTGTAGAAGCCTAAACACAGTCCTTTCACGCAGTCAAGGAGACATGTTTACACAGAGAAAGAATCTCACATTTTCTTCTGAAATCTCGCATGGTGATGTAGAGCCGCAGTAAGGATTTGACTGCACCTCGTTTGTTTTAGGTGCAGTCATGATCCCGGATAAATGAAGCAGAAATGACCTCATGTGAGGACGCAGCAGTGAGTTGAAGTTTGGGCTAGATACAATCTCGGCATAGATCTAATCCTCATGATGACAATCTCGACAGTATAGATAAATGCATCGCATGACAAAGAGCAGTCTCGGCATCTAATCTCGCATGACAGAATCAGTCTCGGCATATAGATCTCGGTGGTTTTTTCTGTGGCAGTTTAGATTCGATGAACTCAGATTACCTAAAGCAGATCTACTCTTTTGCACATTGTCTCGGCTCAATGAGGATTACGTTGACATATGTATATGTTATTGTCTTGGCATAACCACAATGATGAAGCAGGTTTCAGTATTGATCAAGAGCTTCTCGGCATACCTGTAAAAGGAGAGATACAGTGTCAATAATCATCACTATATTCAGATCTAGTATTCTTGATAGGAATAAGTATCTCAAAGGCAGTCAAGATGATAAGGATCATAAGTAGTATGATCATTACAGTCTCTGAATGATGAAAGAAGCAATAATCATCATGTCAAGGAGAGTCAGCTTTGGCTAGGAGCAGTGTATAGGATCATGATCTCACAATGATCTCATCCTACAATAATGTACAGTCGTGATCTTCATAGGTGCAGAGATCATCTCAGTAATAATCTCAAGGAGAAGTCATGGTGCAGCAATGATGCTCTCAAGAACCTTGCGTAATGAAGTTCTTGATGCAGTAGTGATGATCTCTGAGGTGCTGCAAGGATGATGATCCCAACAGCATGATGATGGGCATGTTGATAAGGAAGCAACAGTGAGGGTCTCAATGATGATGAAATAATGGTGCAGCAATAAGGACAACCTCAGTCTCAGCGCTGGAAGTCTGGGCATAATTACATTCATAGCAAGGTCAAGATCTCAATGAAGCAGTGATGAATGATGATGAAAAATGCGACACTGTGGGCGAAGTAATCATGGGCAGCATGATGAAGATCATGGGCAGCACAGTGATGTATGAGAGCATGAGCAGCATGATGATCATGCATGATATGAAATGATCTATGCTAGATCTAGATAAGTCAAAGTATTGACTTCTGTTGTAAATGTACTCTCTCTCTCTCTCTCCTTCTCTGCTGAACTTTGAAGATAAAAGAAGATTTGATCAAAGGGTTTCCCCACACATTGTGGGGTTTGTCCCTGGCTCGCGCCATATCTTGTGTCCTCTTGCATTGGCTTGTCTTCTGCGTTTTATATTTATGTTCTATCTGCAGTTTATCGTAATGCTGATGTGATTGCTAACTATGAAAATTTTATAAATTGCTCTAGCATAGAACATACCCAAAACTTAACATGGTATCGGAGCTGAGGTGAAGACAATGCCCAAGCAGGAGTGAAAGAGCAATCACCGAAGACAGTTGGGACAAGACAGAAGGATCAATGGGTTCCTCATAATTCACCCAGGGTGAATTCAAAGCAAAGAATGTTATCAGAATGGCGCAGCGGAAGATTTTGATGATCCATCTTAAGATCACTTCATTGGGAAGTTCGGATCTAAGGGTGGAAGGAAAGGCGGATGCCTTGTTAAAATAAGTTCGGCCGTTATGCGAAGGAGTGTTCGAATGGCAGAGACACATCTCTTGATGAAGATAACAATCATTCTTGGGACATCTTCTATGATCAAAAGAATGACTGGTAATGCAGGTCATCAAGGAAATGGTCGACTCTTCCACGAAAGCAAGGAACCCCAAAATCTCTTTTATGTACCTGATCGAACCTGATGTCCATCTCGGAAATGGAAGTCAAAGGTTTCAGGGTGGCACTTATCGATGGAAAGGTACGTGTTTGAAAATAGATCTTTTAAAGATGTTTTTGAGTTCAGGGTTGTATCAAGTTGCAGGAAGTCCACTAGGGACCATGTCCATTGACTCAGCACCGGAGGTCTGTGAGTCAGATGGTGACTAGGATGCCTGAATTCAAAAAGAAGCATGAAGGTACATGTCTGAAATGTACCGAAGGAAAATATTATAAGGGGACCATTCCCCTCATGCAGCAGGTTCACAAGTTTGAACAACCCGAGGAGTTTGAGAATCATGATCAAGGAATCTCATGTATACAGGTGGAAGAAAGCCCTCTATGGCTTGAAGAAAATCACCTTGGGCATAGTATGAGAGGATTGATAGCTATCTAATGCAGCTAAGATTCACTAGGAGTGAAACCGATCCAAAGCATTACTCGAAGGTTGTGGATGATAAACCTCTCATACCGGCACCTATTTCTGACAGGTGCAGACCCTCTCATTTATAGGAGACAGAGGGAGTTGGATTCTGAATGTGAGAGGATAAGCTACAAGCTTGTGACTGCCTTGAGGATCTTAACTTTCAGAAGTTATATGGTAATGATGTCGGACCAGATTTGGGAAACGCCTCTGAGTTTCATAAACTCATTGTGTTGATGTTCTTGGAGAACCTCCGTCCGGACATCTGTGTTGCAGTTAGCATGGTGAGCTCATATTTGGTTGAGCCGCACTTGATTGGTGCCAAGAATCTTCTAAGATATCTTCAAGGCACAATCTCTCATGAATTGAGATACACTGCCGGAAATATGAAACCTCATGATTATTCGAATGATGAGTGGGCAGGAAGTATGGAGGATCACTATAGCACTTCTCAGTGCTGTTTGGAATCTGCCTTGATATCCTGGATGAGCAGGAAGCAGAAGTCGGTGACTCTGAGCACCACCAAGGCAGAATACAGTGATGATAGTATGGCCTTCTGTGAGGCAGTCTGGTTGCTGAATTTCTTCAGTGAGCTGTTTGTACACATGATGAATACCACTGTGAATCTTTGTGACAACCAGAGATGGGATTCGATTATTGAGGAATCCCGTATTTGACAATTGCTCCAGCAGATAGACATCAATTACTGCCTTATCTGGGATATGGTAAGGCGATGATCAAGGAGGCTCCATCACACTGAGATGATGTACAGGACAGAGCCCTGAGGAAATATCAAATTTGTGATTTTCCCGAACGACTTGGAGTCGTCGAGAGACCTTTGTAAAAGGGTCCTGCATGCTGCATACATTGAGCTCTAGGAGCTTTGGGGGGCTTGCAGTTCTATTGGAGCAACATAGGACCACAGGGTGACTCACCCTCCCCTGGTGGTGCGCACTGAAACAAGATGATTCGCTCTCTTGTGTAGCAGGATGATTAGTTCTCCTGTGAGGCCTGGATTGATGTGTTCTCCATGGTGATTGTAGCAGGATTGATGTGTTCTCCTGTGAGGCCTGGATTGATGTGTTCTCCATGGCGATTGTAGCAGGATTGATGTGTTCTCCTGTGAGGCCTGGATTGATGTGTTCTCCATGGCGATTGTAGCAGGATTGATGTGTTCTCTTGTGAGGACAGGATTGATTAAGTTCTCCTGTTGAGGCTTCCTACCCATGCAGTCTGGGACTCATGGGAAGTACCTCTCATCTGATCAATGAGCAGGGAAATGAAGTTAGGGACCATAGTAATACTGATGGACGCATCGTTGTATCTACCGTACTCCCTACGCTAGGATGTCCTCCATTGATCTGGGATCAATGATACTGGTCTGGGACCAGTGGTAGGAGTTGTACATGCTATGACGCTGACTTCGGGTCGGCTGAGACTGGTTGGGACCAGTGGTACATACTCCGAGACTGACTTTGTGTCAGTGCAGTACTGGTCTGGGACCAGTGAGAGGTACATACTATGACGCTGACTTTGGGTCGGTTGAGACTGGTCTGGGACCAGTGGTACACTCTCTGAGACTGCGATACTGGTCTGGGACCAGTGGTAGGAGTGGTACTTACTATGAAGCTGACTTCGGGTCAGTTGAGACTGGTCTGGGACTAGTGGTATGCACTCTGAGACTGACTTCAGGTCAGTGGAGAATGATATGACTCATTCTCGATCAATTCTTCTTCTTCATAGTTCAGCGGAGATGAGCAGAGCAGAGCAGAGCCAACAGAGCAAAGCTAGCAGAGCTGAGCAGAGCAGAGCCAGTAGAGCTGAGCAGAGCAGAGCCAACAACGCTGAGCAGAGCAGAGCCAGCAGCGCTGAGCAGAGCAGAGCTAGCAGAGCCAGCAGCGCTGAGCAGAGCAGAGTCGAGCCAGCAGAACTGAGCAGAGCAGAGCAAAGCCAGCAGAGCTGAGTAGAGCCAACAGAGCTAGGCAGAGTAGTGCAAGGCACTAATGGCAGAGATAGTACAGTGATACATATGGATCAGCGGATGGAGTTCTCCCTAGTTGAGAGGGAGTGTTAAATTGGCAACTAGGGCCAAACTCCATGTGGGTTAGCTTATTTCTGGCAGCTGATATTTTTATTGGATCCCTCTCGTCGAGAGGTGTAGGATTGATCCAAAGATAATCCGATTCCGATAAGTATTTATGGAGATATGAATTTATTTTGTTTATGTAATTATTATCAAGCCGACCAGCTCTTATGTAGGCTCTAGAAGCCCAACCGACGTGTCTATTCAACCTCTACGTTTTGGTATAAATAGATGAGGATTTGATATCATTTGCACACACGTATTCTTGAGGTGATCTCCTCTCCACGTCTGGGTTTTTGGAGAAGGAGAGAACCAAGAGTATACGCTGGCCTAGTATGATGCCCTAGCCGCAGTATGATGATCTAAGCAGCAAAGGGAGGCACTTATACGCAGTCTAAAGAAGCCCTAATCCGTTGACTAAAGGAGGCCCCAACCGCAGTAGAGAGAGGCCTAATCCACAGCAAGGAGGAGGGCCTAGTACGCAGTTAAGGGAGACATCTAAACGCAGCCTTAGAGAGGAGACCTAGCCGCTGTCATAATGAAGCCGTAGCTGCAGCCATAGCCGCAGTAAAGACATGCCCTAGCCACAGGTCATAAAGACAGGACATACACTGGTCTTTGAGACTCTAATACACACAGCAAGGAGCCATAATCTGTTGTCAAGTGATGCCCTAATACGCTGTCCAAGAGGCCCTTATACGTTGTCAAAGAGGAGCCTTAATACGATGCCTGTAGAAGCCTAAACACAGTCCTTTCACGCAGTCAAGGAGACATGTTTACACAGAGAAAGAATCTCACATTTTCTTCTGAAATCTCGCATAGTGATGTAGAGCCGCAGTAAGGATTTGACTGCACCTCGTTTGTTTTAGGTGCAGTCATGATCCCGGATAAATGAAGCAGAAATGACCTCATGTGAGGACGCAGCAGTGAGTTGAAGTTTGGGCTTGATACAATCTCGGCATAGATCTAATCCTCATGATGACAATCTCGACAGTATAGATAAATGCATCGCATGACAAAGAGCAGTCTTGGCATCTAATCTCGCATGACAGAATCAGTCTCGGCATATAGATCTCGGTGGTTTTTCTGTGGCAGTTTAGATGCGATGAACTCAGATTACCTAAAGCAGATCTACTCTTTTGCACATTGTCTCGGCTCAATGAGGATTAATGAGGATTACATTGACATATGTATATGTTATTGTCTTGGCATAACCACAATGATGAAGCAGGTTTCAGTATTGATCAAGAGCTTCTTGGCATACCTGTAAAAGGAGAGATACAGTGTCAATAATCATCACTGTATTCAGATCTAGTATTCTTGATAGGAATAAGTATCTCAAAGGTAGTCAAGATGATAAGGATCATAAGTAGTATGATCATTACAGTCTCTGCATGATGAAAGAAGCAATAATCATCATGTCAAGGAGAGTCAGCTTTGGCTAGGAGCAGTGTGTAGGATCATGATCTCACAATGATCTCATCCTACAATAATGTACAGTCGTGATCTTCATAGGTGCAGAGATCATCTCAGTAATAATCTCAAGGAGAAGTCATGGTGCAGCAATGATGCTCTCAAGAACCTTGCGTAATGAAGTTCTTGATGCAGTAGTGATGATCTCTGAGGTGCTGCAAGGATGATGATCCCAACAGCATGATGATGGGCATGTTGATAAGGAAGCAACAGTGAGGGTCTCAATGATGATGAAATAATGGTGCAGCAATAAGGACAACCTCAGTCTCAGCGCTGGAAGTCTGGGCATAATTACATTCATAGCAAGGTCAAGATCTCAATGAAGCAGTGATGAATGATGATGAAAAATGCGACACTGTGGGCGAAGTAATCATGGGCAGCATGATGAAGATCATGGGCAACACAGTGATGTATGAGAGCATGAGCAACATGATGATCATGCATGATATGAAATGATCTATGCTAGATCTAGATAAGTCAAAGTATTGACTTCTGTTGTAAATGTACTCTCTCTCTCTCTCCTTCTCTGCTGAACTTTGAAGATAAAAGAAGATTTGATCAAAGGGTTTCCCCACACATTGTGGGGTTTGTCCCTGGCTTGCGCCATATCTTGTGTCCTCTTGCATTGGCTTGTCTTCTGCGTTTTATATTTATGTTCTATCTGCAGTTTATCGTAATGCTGATGTGATTGCTAACTATGAAAATTTTATAAATTGCTCTAGCATAGAACATACCCAAAACTTAACAAAGAGACCACTTGGAATATGAATGCAAGGGTCACTCCATGTACTATAAAAGATATCATGTCAATAACTAAGTCACCTGACATGGGGATTGGGGACACGTAGGATTCGAGATTCGTGGTGTCGGATTCGAACATGCTGGCTCCCCGGAACAAGGCACGTTATATATTATTTTATTAAAATATATATATATATATATATATATATATATATATATATTAAAAATTAGATATTATCATATTTCTTACACAAATTTTAATTAATGATACAAATTTATTGATTTCAAACATAGATCTTGAAAAACTGATAAGTCTCCTTGAATTCCTTTAGCTACAAATCCTCCACGGGCAAGAAATGCTACTGAGCAGACTTGGTTGTTGCTAGTGGTGTATGCGTTGTTCTGTGCGATGTATGGAGAGGTCAGACAACAATTGATTGTGTATGCGTTTCTTATAAATGTTGGTCCCGGAAAATAAACATTGGTTTCTGTGTGTTTTGAAGTTTGCGTGTTCATTTGACAACTAGAAGACTGTGCGTTGACTGCTCTTTGTGAGCACAACATTAACCTTGAAGCTATTGTTGTCGATGTCAAGGAATGTCACTTAGAATGGCCATCGTTGGTTTGGCCCAGGTGCAATAGCGCATGGTTTTGGCAACAAAAATGGAAGAAACCTGACACTTCCTATCCAACGTGTTGATTTCGTTGCGGCTCTTTGAGCGTCGATGTTATGGGTTTGTTGGATAAGCAAAAGGTTTGTCCACACGGGGAGCAATACGTATTGAAGTATTGAAAAACATTACAAATGGACATGTCAAGGAATTTCAGAAAGTAGTTGTCGCCCTTCACCAAAACATGGGCTCTATTTGTGAGTCTCTTATGTGATAGTGGGAGCTAGACTGGTTTCATTGGCCGCTGACTCATTTTGTGGAAATGTCGATATTGGGAAGGAAAGAAGGGAGGATTTCAAGTAGAAAAAACAGTGATATAAAAATCCCTCACTAGGGCTTAAGCGCGATATCCTCCATTTGTAATGAATGACCAGGATTGAGATAGGTGTGGCAAGGGCTTGCACTGCACAGTTGTGTTCCCATAAGTCAACAGTTGCGGTAATGACTGAACCGTTGATATATCTCCTTGAATTCCTTTAGCTACAAATCCTCCACGAACAAGAATTGCTACTGAGCAGACTTGGTTGCTGCTAGTGGTGTATGCGTTGTTTTGTGCGATGTATGGAGAGGTCGGACAACATTTGATTGTGTATGCGTTTCTTATAAACGCTGGTCTTGGAAAACAAACATTGGTTTCTGTGTGTTTTGAAGTTTTCGTGTTCTTTTGACAACTAGAAGACTGTGCATTGACTGCTCTTTGTGAGCACAACATCAACCTTGAAGCTATCGTTGTTGATGTCAAGGAATGTCACTTAGAATGGCCATCGCTGGTTTGGCCCAGGTGCAATAGTGCATGGTTTTGGCAACAAAAATGGAAGAAACCTGACACTTCCTATCCAACGTGTTGATTTCATTGCGGCTCTTTGAGCGTCGATGTTATGGGTGTGTTGGATAAGCAAAAGGTTCGTCCAGACGGGGAGCAATACATGTTGAAGTATTGAAAAACATTACAAATGGACATGTCAAGGAATTTCAGAAAGTAGTCGTCACCCTTCACCAAAACGCGGGCTCTATTTGTGAGTCTCTTATGTGATAGTGGGAACTAGACTGGTTTCATTGGCCGCTGACTCATTTTGTGGAAATGTCAATATTGGGAAGGAAAGAAGGGAGGATTTCATGTAGAAAAAACAATAATATAAAAATCCCTCACTAGGGCTCAAGCGTGGCATCCTCCATTTGGAATGAACAAACAGGAGCAAGATAGGTGTGGCAAGGGCTTGCACTGCACAGTTGTGTTCCCATAAGTCAATAGTTGGGCACGCCATTTCCATTGTGACCTGTTGTGTGGAATTATTCTAGAAATGGATTGTCTGTAAAGCATTGAATATTTGGAGAAAAATAAAATTGGCCATCCCTCTAATTTATCTTTTAATGTTCTATTTTTTTCATATGGTATTTGGATACATATTGCAATCAAAGTCTCGCAAAGAGCAGAGGTAAGCGGTTTATGTGAGCGCCGAGGGCCTGGTGCACTCTGGGATCAACAAATATAAAAATTTGGTATTGTGGAATTTAATGCCATTAGATTATTCTTCCAACTAAGTCTCTTGCATTCAGTAAAGCCGACTTGGGAACACAGTTGAAGCAGTCCTGGCATTGTATGGTAACACAGTTTTGAAGACCGTATAAGGTGATTTGTTGGCTCTTTAACATCGGTGGTGTCGTTGGTTCATCACTGTGCATTGGCAAGAAGGTATCCCATTTTTTGTGGTCACATAAAACTCCAGTATCCATACTCCAAGCTCGCGGAGTAGCCACATTGCCTTTGTTGTCAGCATTATTTGTGGTGTTCGTTAACATTCCTGGTTTATAAGTGCATTGAAATTGCTTATGCATTGAATGGTGTGATCAAAACTGGTGTATATGTGTTGAAGCTCCGTGAGAGGAGGGTGCAAGTTCGATTAATTGGTATATATTGTTTTGAGAATGCTTGAATTTGTTTTTGTTCATATATAGCACTGGACGTGGTCAAGAGTCCAACAAAAGCTTGCTACTCATCCTATAGTTACATCTATTTAGCAGTGGGAACTATTTTTATGTGTGCAAGCCAACACCATTTTTTTGCTTCAATTATTGTGAAATGGATCGACTTGATGATGCATTAGAGCTGTTAAAAACCTTAATTCATTCCACTATTGATGGGATGGTAAACATCAACAAGGACACTCTTGCTAACATTAGAACCTGTCTACAATACACCCTTGAATTTTTGCAGCTTGAATCACACTTACAACGAAATGAGCTACAACAGCGTAATCATCATTCTGAACTTGTTTCTGTTCAAAACAATTCCCTTTTTGAGTCAGAAATTGACTCCCATCAACATGCAAAAACTAATCAAGACAGTAAAGTTGAGGTTGATTCAAGAGCAAATGTGCATGCAGATTTAGAAGTCCAAACTACACTTCCCAAGCCCATCATTAGACCTTGGGAAGAACTTGTCAACAACAAGCACATAACAGGTCTTGGATATGATAAAGAGGCGTCCTTTTATATTCCAGACTATTCCAAGCCCATTCAATTTCAAAGTGTTGGGTTTCTTCATGGTGGTTCACCTTCACCTATTCCAGATTATGCTCTTCCACATTCGCAGTCAAAAGTTGTTAAATGCCAACATTGTGACTGAGTTGGCCATATGAAAAATCACTATTTTGATCTCCATCCATGCAAGCATTGTGGTCAGCATGCTCATTCTTCACACAAATGCTTCAAAAAAAAGCTTCCTGCAAGAACAAAGATTCATCTTGGATGGATCGCTTCTTGACAATGGGCATCAACAACCAAGAAGATATTTCAGTCATATGTCAGAACTTGTTCTAGAGTATTGAACAATCTTGTAGTTGAGTTTTCTCCATCATCTCACCTTGTATCTGACAGGGAGGGAAGTGATGGTCATCTACAAGCTTCAAAGCCACATCAAGTGAGCCTGAGCCACAACCTGCCATACTAGATTCAGAGTTATAGCCATAGACAAAGATGCCCCTGAGCATGCCTTCGGTTGATGATCAGCCTTAAACCATCTATGCGGGGTTGAGACATCTCTTCAAAGAATTGGGGACACTTCCTCTAGCAGAAGACTTCAACTTCTTGCCAGTTTTGGAAGAGTTCCAAGAATTGCATTAAGCATTCCAGAGTTGGTGGTCATCCTTAAACCATCACAGGTCGAGACCTTCCTTTTCAGGTTGAGGTTCTCCATTTTTATACAGGGTGAGACCTCCCTTTCAACGTTGAAGGTTTCCCTCTTCAAAACATGAGGATCACTTCCTCTCGCAGAAGACCTCAACATCATGCTAGATTTGGAAGAGTTCTGGGAACTGTACTAAGCGTTCCAGTGTTGGTGGTCATCCTTAAACCACCTCCCTTATACCAACATTTCAGAGAGCACATTCAGCCTAGTGCTGCCATGCATTTTTGCACATTTTGTATTACATCTCTCTTCTTGGACTCGTACATACCCCATCGAACTAAGGGGGGGAATGTTGGACACCTAATCCTCTATGGGTTGGTGTGGAATGTGAACAGCCACCGGAGTCCAAGAGACCACTTGGAATATGAATCCAAGGGTCACTCCATGTACTATAAATATATATCATGTCAATAATATATGCAATCAATGCTTATCATTTACATTAGCTGTTTGCATTCCATGTGAGTTTAACACAATTTTTTTAAACTTGCTCAAGGAGTTGCCAATTGTTTCCATAACATCCTTTTTCTAGAAGTGAATGTCAATATTTGGAAATTGGAAGTCTTACCTAGACAAGTGTTGACAACTGTCATGGAAGCTGAGTTGAATTCTTGAATCCAATGAGTCAGGAAGAGGGTGGCCCTGCCCCAGAGCAAAGACCCTTCTTCCATTATACTCTCTTTCTCTCTCTTTCCTTTGTAGTGCATTTCCTGGGAAAACCCACCGGCCTCTTGCCCTCATTTGGAGGATGGTACCCAAGGTAAACCGGATACTTCAGGGTCCAAGGCCAGGTCAACATTTCAGCTACAATCGGCTCACGAAGAGCAAACATGTGAAGTGGGATTTGAACCCAAGCAGGGAAGGAAACAACTTTTCCTCTTGGCGACTGGAGCTACACTCAAGTGGCAACCATTACTTTTGTTCTATCCCCAGTCTCTTCAAAATGAACTACTAAAAACCCTTGGCACAAAATCTCACTGAGCAATTTGCTGACCAGTCATTAATCCACAAGGGTATCATAGTTTGGACAGGGCCTGAACTGGAAAAGAATCTGACTTCTCTACTATGAATCTTCCTGTTTGGGAGGAATGGTGGAGTTGAGGGCCACTGACTTTGACCACAGCCTTAAATGATATATTTGGAGATGGAGAGGCATTCTTGCTTGGATAGCCCAGGTTAACACCTCCATGAGTAGGACCTTCTGACAAAACCCTTGCATCTTCCTCTTCTTGATGAGAGGAGGGAGCACAATGGCCAGTAGCAGTGCCCCCTTTAGTCATTGTTGAGCCTGAGATGAGAAGAGGAGCTTGAGGTAACAGCGACATTTGGCTTCACTGCCACACGGGCATATTTCTTGCAGGGCATCCACCACAAAGACTGAGAGGCTTAAAGTTGCTGATGAAGGAACCAGATGGAGAGCCCACATGTTTTTCCAAGTGATGAGTATTTCCGCGGTTATGCTGAAACCCTAGTAGATTGCAGATAGCATTTTCTAGATTGCAGGTAGCATTTTCTTATTGGGGTTCTTTCGTCATTTGCAGAAAAGAGTAAAGAATAGATTCCAGCACCTCTCCTTAATGTTTAATTTGATGTTGCTTTTATTTTAACCTTATTGTGTGTTCTAGAACATAGTACAATGGTCATATATGGAAAGCTTAGTGTTTTCTTGAACAACATCTATGTATTTATCTTAGGTTTCTTAGGCATTATGAAAAAATAAGATGGTTATTTTTAACTGAAGTGCTTTCGTTTGGGGTGGTTCGCTTCCAAAGCTGTTGGCTTTCTATTGTCACATTAACCAACATCTGGTTCCACATTCAAAATTGATGTGTCTTTATCCTTTGTTACTGTATTATTATGATTGCATCGTTGTTGTTTGTTTTCATGTAGGTGTTTTCCAAATGAAAATCAAGAAAATATGAAAGAACTTAATCCTTCATCAAAGTTGAAGAATCCTTCATCAAAGTTGAAGGGGAGTTTGATTGCTAAAGTCAAGAACTGGATTTAGTAAGCTAATCAGATTTCATCTTTATGCTTTGGGGCAGGTTATTGGAGAAAGGGGTAGCGATGTAATAATTGTTGGTCGTGGTATTATCAAAGCAAAGGACCAAGCTATGGCAGCCCACCAATACCGCGTTGCTGGATGGGATGCATATGAGAAAAACATCAAAATGGGAGTTGGGCTTTAAACAGATGATTCAGGCGCAGAGCCTCTGCAATTTATTGGTTCAGTGGAAGTGTGTGAGATTTTTGTTAAGATTGAATCAGTGAATACTTCAATGGAAATTTGGTTTTACTGCAGTTTTCTTTCATCACGATCAGAGTGATTGTGTATTTGAGAACATAAATAATATTGTCCCTTATTCCATATGCTGCTGCCAATAAATTACTTATTGAACTTCTCTCTGCACCTACAAATAAATGTTTTATGCAATACTGCAGGTGATGATTCCAGGGAATCTCATTATTTGCCCCCTTTCTTTCTATTTGTCTCTAGTGGACAGTAAAGGCAATAATTGTGTTTTTCAATCATTGCAAATGCAGATTGACAAAGTTCATATGTTGTAATGAAGTTGAATCTATTGACTGTCAGCAATGAAATGGATAATTAAACCTCATTTCCATGGTCTTATGTGCTTTGTGTTCTGAGGAAGATAGAATTTGAGAAAATTTCTAGCAAACATTTGCAAAAATAAAAGATTGGAGTCTGGTTGCATTTGTAGCAACGCAAACAATAAAATGGCCTATGAACTCTTATTCCACAAGGCATCTTTTTAAACATGTAACCCTTCAAATCAAAATGATGCATTGCCAAATACAGCAGGGCTCAAATGTCAAAATTGATTTGAACATAAGTGACTATCTGCCCTACACGAGGCTCCAATCAGATGGTGAATGGCATCTCTGACAAACTGGCTTGCTCTCGACATGATAATGTCCAGGGACTATTGGAAACAGCATTGAGTACCCAGTTCAGAATCAGCTTGTTGGAGACAAACCCCAGCTGCATTATATATATTATAGGATAGCGTTATCTATATGATAGTGATTTTCTAGAAGGTGCACTTTCATGTATCATACACACTGATCAAATTTGCAGATGGCCTAGTATTTACTATGAAGCACTTATTATACTATAATTACCAATATCCTTCGTACGAACAGAAATGAAAACCATCATATTTCATGGCAGTTCAACACAATATCAAGATTAATTAACGCTATATTTTGCTTGATCTTCCAATATGATATGAAGATTAACTAAGTCGAATGAAAACAGATCCCCACACATACACACACACATCGAAAGTCAGAAAAAATATGAACCAGAAACATATCTGAATGTATCTCTCCAAATTGCTCTGAAAAACTCAAACATGCATCTTGCTATGAAAAACTCATATTTGTGTGTCTTATGGTGGGGAAAGTGGCTATTTTATAAGCAAAATCAGGGTATAAGGACCCCACATTTGTTCATTTTATTTTACGTTTCCTTATACATTTGAATCCTAGATAAAATTCATGGCAGAGGGAGATTGCCCCCTACTTGGCCCACTCATCTGAATTGGAGCAACCAACATTTGACATGTTTCTTCAAGGTTACTGCAGGAGCAGGAATTGACAAGAACTAGGTATGTCACCAAAACTTTTCTTATCTCAGAATTTGTTCTCTTGTTATGGCACTCTCTCTGTCACCGCTCACTTTCCCAACAGCTATATCACTTTGTCTGTCGCCGTGGCTAATGGAGACTATGCTTCCTCCCGAGAAATATTCACAATTTTAGAGGTGGTAGAATACCTTATTGGAATTTTATTCTCAACCGTTACAACATATGAACTGAGTCAAAATCCATTACTACTACAAGGTCTCTAGAAAAGTTTCCTTGTCCAAGTTCAGAGACTACCAATGATTAAGGAGGTAAGCATCCTAGAACTGGATGAGTTGACAATGAGCTCGCTGTCTTGGACAATAACCTTTTTGCAAAGATTTGAATCCTAATGGAGGCCATGGAGAATGAAACTAGCAGAAAATATTGGACAGTTGTTGGTTGAGGAGAAAAATTTCTTTGCGAAGGGTAAGAACAAAGAGAGGCAATTTGAAGACACCGAGTGTTGGATTTTGTTTCTATTAGGGCTCTAATTAATCAACAGTGCACATAAGCACATTGGATTAGCTATCTTTCTTGGATCCCTATGACATTCATTCGCTTTATGCTAATCTTTTATGGATACTTAGAATCCCCATACAAACATTTGTTTGATAGGTTTATGATGGCAGATTGTAAAATGTCATCTACACCTATGGAGAAATGTTTGAAGCTTTTGGCCAAGACTGATTCACAAGTAGTCAATGAATTAGTGTACAAGCAACCAGTAAGTAGCTCTATCGTATTGCCACTAGACCAAACTTGAGATATGTATATATATACATATTTTGATTTATGCAAGCCCCCAAAAATAAAACGTAACAATATAAAAAATGGTGCTATGATATGTAAAGGAGACATTGGACTTTGGCATTCATATGGGAAGAGAAAGGAGCTTTAGTTGTATGGCTATCTAGACTTGGATTGGGTAGGATTCGTGGATGACAAGAAGTCTGCAACGTGTTCAAAATTGACATAGGGGTGGTTTGCAATTTCCCTTTACATTATAGAAGCATAGCACATAGCAATGTTGCACTAATCGTTATTGGAATAATTTCGGCGTGGGCAAAAAATCGGAAAAAATTATAATAATCGGGAAAAAATCGGTAATAATCGGGAAAAAATCGTTTGGTACAAAAATATTCATTTTTTTTCAACTTTTTTAATATCTAAACCATCTACAACATAAAATAAATACATTGACACATAAATATGATAAAAGAACTAATATATAAGATGTTTAATATCATTTCTAGTGCTAAAATCACACATAACAGTGAATCATGTCCTGACTCCTGAATCCCAACTCAGCCTCAAAATATCAACAAAAAGTATAATAATGTATTTCATATCATGAGTCATAATGTCATATACAATGAAATGAACAAAATAACTAAAGTCTAATACTATTGATTTCCTCTGCTCCTCTTGCGAGAAAATGCCACACCTTTCCCTTTCCCTCTAGATGTAGATGCTGGTACTGGTGGAATTGGCAGTGGAGTCTGCTGTGCTCTAGAACCTGAAGAACTATAGGAGGTAGACCACGTCCTCTACCGGTGGCAGGGGTAGCCCGAGCAGGTGGTGTCACTTCCTCCTCCTGTTGCTCCAACTCTTCCTGCTCCTGCTCCTCCTCCTCCTTTCCCTCCACTATATCCTGCACTAACCAATCATCAGCAGACTCTATGAGAGGCCTCTCGGACTCAACTCTCCATGCAGCAGTGGTGTCAATCTGATCCAATGAGATGGCCTCCATATCAGGTGTCCTCTGAAGTTGCCTCACCCACAATCGAAGATTGTAGTAGACGTAGACCATGTCATTAAGTCGCTGGGACTCCACTTGTACAAAGATCATGAAATAATAAATTAATAATTATAAAAAAATATATTGTTTAATGAATTCAAAAATTTATTTGGAAATTTGCAATATTTTAATTTTTTTAGTGTTAACATGTTGCGCTTCTTGTGTATTTTTTCAAATACATTCCAGTTGCGCTCACATCTTGAGGAACTACATGTTTGGCTGAGGATCTGAATGGCAAGCTTTTGAAGAAGGGGTACCCTAACACCATACATTCTCCACCATGCATCTACAACAAAATTACAAATAAAATTTTAAATAAACATAAGAAAAAAATGGAATTTGAAGAGACAATGAAATTTGAAACAATCTAAAAAATACCTGGCATTTTAATCGTCCTATCAATCATAGCGATCTCAAAGCTAAATGTGCCACCTGCCATCCTATATGTCTCAATTTCTTTAGAGATTTCTGTACAGATCGCACCATCCTCTGGACACAGGTTAAGAATCCATCCATGATCTCAGCATCAAATACGAACCCACATGCCTAAAAAAATGTGGGGTTCAGGAAAATCCCAGCAGCATGAATGAGACGATGGAGTGTGTTGTTCCATCGTTCATCAATCACTCCCCATAGGAGTTCTCTGAAACTTCTCATCTCCCTTATCATCATAGTAGGCCCGAATGGCTTCTTTGACCCTGTCCAATGGCCTCATACAAATAGCTCATTGCCGGCTTCTCACCATCAACTCACTGAAGAACCTTTACCAAAGGTTCAGTAACGATGCACACCTCCTGCACTTTGGCTCAGAAGTCTTCCTGGTATGAAACTAGTTTGCATACGGCCTCTCCCTCTGGTTTGCGGCTCATTGGCAAAGCACACCACTCCTCTGAAAGAAACATTATCTTCACATCCCACATAGAATTCAAGAGGGATTGAAGAGATATGAAACTGGTGGCAAACTGTGTAATGGCGGAGCGCACCAACTTTTTGTTGTTGGTGAATCTGCTTATCAAGCTAAGCATAGATGTATGGTTATATATAAATTTTGTAATGCTTTTGGATGACTCAACAATATCTTTGACAAAAGGAATTTTCCCTATGTCCTCCAACATCAAATCAATACAGTGTGCAGCACAAGGTGTCCAAAATAAAGTAAGATGTCTGTCCATAAGCATCCTGTGAGCAGCAACATAATTTGCAGCATTTTCCGTTATGACTTGGACAACATTTTCTGCACCCATCTCCAAAATAAACACATCCAACAAATCACATAAAGTTCTTGCATCTTTGATTTGTGCAGATGCATCAACATATTTGATAAACATAGTCCCCTTGGGACAACTAACCAATAAATTTATAAGGGTTCTCCCCTTTTGGTCAGTTCAACCATCTGATATCACAGTGCAACCTGTTTGTGCCCATGATTCCCTAAAATCCTCCAATCTTTTGGTGCAGTCAAGCTTTTCATTTTGAAGAATCCGGCGTCTCATGTTATGATAAGAAGGGATTTTGTACCCTGGGCCAACAATTGCAATAGCATCAAGAGCAGGCTGGAAAAATGGATTATTTCTTACAATGCTGAAAGGAATATCACTCCAAAGGAGAAATTTTGCCAGCACTTTGTCAGCTTGTTCTTTTTCAGTTCTTTTTAGCATTGAACTGATAGATCGCTGTGAACTAGGTGTGGTTCTAGGAACAAAAAAAGATGAGGCAGCGACCAGGTTGGTTGATGCTGCAGTAGAACCACTGCTACCTCCTTGTTCAACTGACTTTCTTAGTTGCCTCTTCATTTCTTGTTTGGCCTCTCTAGTGTGTCTAAAGTTTCCAATGCTTTCATGGCTCTTCGGATGAGTTCAGGATTTGTATTTGAGCAAGGTCCTACATCAAATCCAGGGATTTATGCAATGCGATATTTCAATCTGTACACCCCTCCAGACATATGGTACCCACACAACTTGCAAGACAAGTTTATTCTATCATTCGGAGCAGAAGGTTCACCAAATTCCCGGAAAGGGTCCAATTTCCTTGGCATGTTTGATTTTGAACTTTGAAGTTGAAAACTTGAATGGTGTTTCGATAAACCTATAGGAAAATAAGGATTACAATTTAGTATTTACAAGTTACAAACTTACAATTTAGCATTTTACTATTTACATTTTACAAAAACTAAAAAAAATTACATACAATTTAAGAAACCCCATTCCAAACCCAAAAAAAAAAAAAAAAAAAATACATTGGACAAATGTCAAAAACCCCATAGGCCCATTCCAAACCCAACAAAAAAAACTAAAAAAAATTACATTGGACAAAACCCCCTTCCAAACCCAACCAAAAACATGAAAAAAAAACAAAAACAAAGTTACAAAACAATGAAAACATAAAACTATGGTGACCATACCAGTTTTAGACTTTTCTCCTTAGCTCACTCTTCGATTTAAGCCTCCAGGTACTTGATCTAGCTCCAAAATCTCCAACCCTCTACTTCTCCAACACTCCAAGCTCCACCGCACCCTCTGCTGTTGAAATGAACAAAAAAAAAATCGTTTTTTTCTTATTAAACATGTGTTGCTCGACGCCTCAGCGATTTTTTGCGTAAAAATAACGATTTTTTCGGAAAAATCGGCCAATTTTTTTTTTCCCGATTTTTACCCGCGATTTAATTGTTAATTTGAAAAAATCGCGATAATATGATAATATCGCGATTATTTGCCGATTTGTGCAACACTGGTACATATTAGAAGGGCATGTGAAGCAGTTTGAATTAGAAGCATGCTTGTTGATTTGCAAGTCAATTCAGATGGGCCTACACAACTTATTTTGGTAACCAAAGAGCTCTCACGCTAGCAAAGAGCCCTCTCTCAATAAGAAAGCAAAACATATTGATGTGAATTTTCATTTCATTCAAGACACTGTAAAAGATGGAGATGTTGAGATGAAATATTTTCCAACTTAGTACTAGTCGCAAACTTTCTTAGCAAGTTTGATGGCCTAGATCAAGTTACAAGTCTACATGCTCTCTAGAATGATCATTAAAGGAGGACACTAGAGTTGTTAGTTATAATGGTCACATTTAAACTAAGCATAATATTCAAATAATTTTTTGACTTAGTTTAATTGATTATTTTATGCTTTGGTGTTGTAATAATGTCTTAAAGTATATTTATGTAATTTTAGGGTTTATGATTAGGTTCTTGTTACCCACCAAAAAGTGGGTAACCCATAGAATACCTTTTTCTCCTCCTTTGACAACAAACCAACAGACAACGATGCATGATCAACACATAACATGATGCTAGGATCCTCCACTTCTTGCTCAAGTCACATTTCTCTCTCCCATCTGGGGTTCCTTCTTGAAGGAAAGTGGGTCATCCATTGGTAGGTACTTTAACCATTTTGCAATCACGTGTTTTCACTTAATGTTATGGGCATACGAATATGGATCAAGGGTTGAATTGGATGATTGACCGATTTCGTCTGTATTCTTGTTCGTTCACTTCATCTAGGAGGTTAGTCTGACTTTAGTCTAGCGGGATCTCCTGTAAGGCCTTAGGGTTTTGGGAAGCATATTGCTAGGGAGGCTTTGATTGAAGTAATATGTCCAAGGCATTCCATATTTACCACTTTCCATCTTTTCCTTTATTCATCTCCATTCTTTAGGATGGTGGTCATTGATCGTTGGGATTGGCGCCCTTTCATCCTCATCCTTGAGGCTTAGGCCCATAAAACCTTGTCTTGGACATTGATGCAACGAAAATAAAGATAAAACCATAAGAAAGCCACAATGAAAGAAAAATGAAAAATGCAAAGATGGCTAAGACATTTAATTAGTGCATGGGAAAAAGCCTAACATGAGCTCTACCTCCCTCATTAGCCAGCACCTGGTTCCTCAAGCACATGATGCTTTAGCCTTAAAAATAAACTCTTGTATTGTATCAACCCCGATGAACGATAAATTGAATCATAAAATCATAAAAAATAAAAGGTGCACCAGAGGGGTGGAAAAACGGGCTGAGGAAATGGTTACCTCATGCCTCCATGATTAGTCCTTCCCTACATCTATATACTGAGGATGTTGGATCTCCATTAGATGGTCACATGGCTATGACACCCTGACCCAAAGTCTTGCCTACTCTGCAACTACTATTTTCACAAACACCTATAGATTGATGGGCTAACTTGAGACATGTCACTTCCCTTGGGGGTTGGAAACACCTAATAGGGTTATTCATCTAACCATCCCTAACATAAGGAGGTAACCTTTTTATGGGACGATCTAGTTAGACATTTGAAGGTGAGCCTTGTGTGAAGTATTACTATGTTCTCAACATTAGGTATGGTCCACTATGATGCATTTATGGTTATTGTCCCTAATGATTGATGATTTCACTTGATCTATAAATGAGTAGGGTTTTGTTGAGTGGTGTCATCGTAGTAGCATAGGCCTCTTGAGAGATGGTTATCATTCCATTCAACAACATTCTAGAGGTCATTTTACTTGTTCCAAAGAGTGGATATGACCTTGTTTATGCAATGTTGCCCACCTAGAGTAGAGCGTTGGGCTATATGATGGTTATATATGGTACTTGACGCTTTGAAGTACCCCCAAATGTTGAAGTGTTGAGCTAGTGAGGCTTGGTGTTGGATTTATAGATGATGTGCCTAGATGGACCCAAGGCACCCCTTAAGGCTAGCCTTGACATTGTTTAATGGGTGTTGTTTGTTTCAGAGCCTTGATAATGATGGTTATCTTTGAGATGATAGTGGAGGGCTTCCACAACACTATTTGACCCCAAGGCTTGAGCATATTGATGCCACGTCGCTCCTTTTTCCATTGAGAGGGTGACATAGGGCATCTTGGTGATGACATCATGGTTTGGAGGCATACCCATAGATTTGAGCTACTTTTTGGAGAATGAAGCACTCATTGGCCTATTTGTCACTTGTGACATTTTAAAGTCCTTTGGGTTGTGTCATAGTGGAGGAGGTTTGTCTCCCACACTTATGGGCTCTTTAGGCATTATTTGTTAGGTTTTTGAGCTTTTATGAGGTTGGCTTGTAACCTCAGACTTTTGAACACTCGAGTAACTTTTGTAATAGGATTTCACTTATAATTTATAAAAATAAGGGTTGTAAGCCTTGCATAAATAGAGGCTCCCTTTATTTCATTTCACCATCGCACATTTATCACTCTTCTTTTGTAAAAGAGTGTGAATTAGTCTTCTTTTGGTACTTGAGTAATATGTGATCTTGTTATGTTGCGAGTTTCTGTTGGAGATGGTTTTTTGCATTGAGATGTTTTCCTGGGATTGAAAGAAGTGTTTCTTTGGAAGACTTTGTAAGTTTCATGACTTATCTTCTATATTTTTCATATTATATTTGTGTTGTAGGGTTTTTATTTTCTGCCATGATTCAATGCTAAATCTATGTTGAAATCTTGCTCCATTATAGCATGCAAAATTGTTGTAATTGAAACCTTATAAGGAAACTCTGCTTGTGCATTCCTTATATTTAATTTCTCCCCCCACAAGGAAAATCACTAGCGTATTAATTGGATGTCTAATCACCCTCTCCTTCATAAAGGTAGTTATCAAAGATTTAACCCTAAAGAATTCATTGACCCATTTAGGATACGAAACTAATCATAGGTTGTGTTGATCACTTCATAAATTAATTAAATTTTCTCCTTTACCTTCTCCTAGACAACTAGGGTTAGTGGCTAGGGTTTTAAGGGTATAAAATTACATAGAGTGAATTGTAAATCAACAAAAAGCCTAACTTATAACAACCATCTTATTGGTGTAGGAATAGAGTACTTGAGGTTTGGCATTGAATATCTAAGCCTTCCCATGCTTATGCGATATCTATCACCTTGAGCCATAGTAATTGATTGTTCTTTAGGTGATTTAGAGAAGCCTCCTTTGTGGTCAAATATTGCTAAAGAGTAGGAGAAAGGTCGCTGAGGTGACATTGACAACCCTTTCTCTTGTTTCCATAAGGTCTAGTTATGCTCAATGGGGCTTTGCACTAGGTATGTTAGATTTTCCAGCAACATTTTTGGCGTCGTTTTTGGGGAGGAGTTGAGTCCACCTCATGATCCAAAGTATAATCTTCATTCTCTTGATTGAGCTTACCCTATAGACTAGGATAAACCTGCTCATCTGGCGACTCCTCATTTGGTTGTTATGAAATTTGCTTGGGATAAAGTCATGTATCCATAACAATTGCAATTCTTTCCCATCATTTGATTTGGAGGACATCCCATGGTTTCCAAATCATTGCCCCCCCCGACCCCCCTGCTCCCCAATTTTTGCTTTGTTTTGAAAAGCTACCCAAACATCCTAACCACGTTTCTTTTCTTAAGGCTATCCCTAGACACATACAATGTTTCATGTTTTACACCAAAGGGATAGGAGAAAACTGAGAGGATGTCTTGGTAAGTCTTTTCTTCTCAGCTTTAGAAACATAATTTCAAGATTGTGTTAAGAGGAGTCCCCATAAGATAAGCATCCTCAACGGATTATTTGAATGTCTCCTAGGTTTTCGTTATGCGAACATGAATAAGGATAAGAAAATTGCTTTGATATAGAGCTCTACCCCTCACATTAGCCATCACTCAGTTCCTCAAGCACTTTATTCTTCACCCATAAAAGGAATTCTTATATTATTCCAACCTCGATGAGCGATAAACTGGCTCATTCTTAAGGGGTAATTGAAAATCTCAAAGCAAGCTTGGGTTGCTGAGCTATGCACCCAAATAAAGATAATTCATAAAAATTAAAAGACACACCAGAGGGGTGGAAAAAGCAGGTCGAGGAAAGGGGTAACTCATGCCTCCATGATTTCTCCCTCCTTACATTTATACACTTAGGATGTTGGACCTCCATTCACTGGTCACATGGCTATGACACCTTGCCTTGAACTCTGTCCCACTCCACAACCATCATTTTCACACACACTTATAGATTGATGGGCTAACTTGAGACATGTTACTCCCCCTTGGGGTCTAGAAACACATAATGTGGTTATTCATTTAACCATTTGTAACATAAGGACATAACCTGTTTACAAGACTCAATCTATTTAGACATTTGAAGATGAGTTTTGTGTGATGTATTACTATGCCACTAGCATTAGGTATGGTCCACTATGATGCATTTATGGTTATTGTCCCTAATGATTGATGATTTCAATTAATCTTGTGTAAGGTTTTGTCAGGTGGTGTCATCATAGCAACAGAGGCCTTGAGAGAGATCATTATCACTCCATTCAACAACACTCCCAAGGTTGTTTTACCCATTCTAGAGAGTAGATATGGCCTTGTTGATGCAGCATTTCACCCCCCCCCCCAAAGAGTAGAGTGTTGGGCTATATGATGATTCCACATGGTACTTGACACTCTGAAGTACCCCCAAATTTTGAAACGGTGAGCTAATGAGGCTTGGTTTGGGATTTATAAATGATGTGCCTAGATGGACCCAAGACTCTTTGAGGTTGACCTTGACATTGTTTAATGGGCGTTGCTTGTTCTGGAACCCGAATGATGATGGTTATCCTTGAGATGACAGGGAAGGGCTTGCACATCACTATTTGATCCCAATGCTTGAGCATATTAGTGCCATGTCACCCATATTGTCCTTTAGAGGGTGACATAGGGCACCTTGGTGATGACGTCATGGTTTGGAGCCATACCCATGGATTTGAGCTACTTTTTGGAGTACAGAGCACTCATCAGCGTATTTGTCATTTACTTGTGGCATTTTGAGCTTCATTGGAGGATGACGTCATAGTGGAGGAGACTTTTCTCCTATACGTGTGGGAATTTTAGGCATTATTTGGTATGTTCTTGAGTTATTATGATATTTGGCTTGTAACCTTGAACACTTAAGTAAATTTGTAATAGATATTTTACTTATAATTTGTTAAAACAAGGGTTATAAGTCTCATATAAATAGAGGCTCCCCTTATATCATTTTCACCATCACACATATATCACTCTTCTCTTGCAAAAACATACGAATTAGTCCTTCGGTACTTGGCTAAATTGTGAGTTTTTCCTGGTGTGAGTTTCTCGTGGATATGGTTTCTTGCATGGAGATGTTTCCTTATGATTGAAAGAAGTGTTTCTTTCAAAAATTTTGTAAGTTTCATGCTTTATCTTCTATATTTTGCATATTATATTTGTGAATATGGTCTCTATTTTATGCCATGATTAAATGCTAAATCTATACTAAAATCTTGCTCCATTATAACATGCAAAATTGTTGTCATTGAAACCTATAAGGAAACTCTGATTGTGCATTCCTTATATTTAATTTGTCCTCCCACAAGGAAAATTGCTAGGGTATTAATTATATGTCCTAATCATCATCTCGTTACTTCATTAAGGTCATTCTTAGATATTAGCCCTAAAAGACTCCATTGACCCATTTAGCATAATGCACTAATCATAAGTTGTGTTGAGCACTCTAAATTAGTTATTTCTCTCCTTTACCTTCTCCTAGATGTTTAGGATTAGAGGCTAGGTTTTAAGGGTAAAAATTGCATCAAAGTGAACTTGTGTTAGATGTTTATGGCTTCGATAAATTAGGAATTACCTCATTAAATTATATAAAAGAAAAATCTAGCATTGTTGCATCGTTTAAACTTCTTCATTAGAGATGATGTCATCCTTATTTGCTATTTATCCATATTTTTCAGCCATAAAATTCCATTTCACTAATCTTAGTGTTTATTGGAAGGCCTTGTTCCCTTTGGTACATTATCCTTTAAAGGCCTTTTCCTTGGTGTGTGCCCTATCATTGCGAATAAACAAAACCCTAACTTATAACAACCATCTCATTGGTCTAAGAATATAGTACTTGAGCTTTGGAATTGAATATCTAAGTCTTCCTAGACTTTGTCGATACTTTGTCATGCCTTATAGATCTCTCAACTATTAGCTTGATCCATAGTAATTTATTATCCTTTAGGTGATTTACGGAAGCATCTCTTGTGGTTGTTGGAGAAACAAGGAGGCTACAAGATTAATATAATTTATTCTTTCTTGATATTTTTTAACACCAAATAGTACTGACTATATTAATTCTACGCCCGGATGCCATAGATAGTCGGGAAATTTACAATTTCATTACAATGCTGGGCTTCATGAATTGCAAATGCAGGTTATCAAACTAGGTCCAATTATCCAACAAAACTGCAAAAGTGAACAACACTCCTATTATTCTACTAGTATATACTTGATAAAACCGTGATAAGAGAAAGATATATAGGAAACTAGACATAAAATCAAAAACTAGTCTTTCGAAACAACAGGGCAATTAAGGTCCAGGCCCAAGTTTTCCTCTACAGGTGGATAATTCTGCGTAGCGAACTGCATTTGAAGATATTCAAGCATGCTTTTGAGTGCCTTGACCTCGTCTTCCAACCGTCCAAATTTGCCATTATCGTTTGCTAATTCTCATTGGCCGACTCCCTCTTCTGATGTAGGAGCACCTGCAAATTCAACAATGTCTGCAGGTTCGCTATTGCACATTTCACAGGTAGGTGGAGAGAAGGTGGCCAAGGGAGGGCACATATTGACCTTGACCCAGTCATGCAAGGAGTCCCTTGCCACCCTACTCGAGCGAGGACGGCGATAGCCCTAGGAACCGATGCCATTGAGGGAAGCCAATTGAGAACCCCTTCGAACCAACTTCTGGCCGCATGTAGAGACACCAAATGCTTCATCGAATGCTTCCCTGGATGCTTCACCAACCGAACAAGCTTCATATAATGTAGAGATACCCAAGATTGGGAATAAGAACAACCCCCAACCAATTCGACCAACCCGGGGCTGCCTATGCTCTTCAAGAGGAGCCAAACACTATCAAATTGTAGAAAGGAGCTGAACACCAATGGTATGAATAAAATCGAACTGCACCCCCACGATATATACCCTGAGCCAAACAAGAGCCACGAGCGACACATAGGAGTGGTCTGTGTGCCTCCCATATCCCATGGTGGCTCCATAACTGCTTTGCAAATCGAAATGACCTTCACTTTAGACATCCTTGCCTTCATATGGGTGAGCCGTCTGATCTGAACCAGGAGTAAATGCGACTCACTCACAAAGGGAATTCACATGGAGAACGCTTGAAAATACTAGTGAGAAACCATAATCCGAGGGATGGACAAGAGAGATCCCACACTTATTGGGTCCTTCACACCTGGTGACCTCACATGTGTCGATTTCATAACACCTTGCGTTAGAAGAGAAGGAGGATGAGTCCTCAAATAGATCCAGGTGGAGCTTTCGGAGGGGAGAGTCCAAGGGAGATGGGAAGGGGGGATGGAGGAAAGAGGGGCCAACGAGGGGGCGGGTGACAAGGGTGGGGGATTAGTATCAATGTGCACTTTAATAATAGAATTCTTAAGAGGGAGGGAAAAGAATAGGGAGACTTGCATTATCAAATTAGGGGATGGGTAAAAACCCACATTTTCCGTTGACAACCGTATGCCCCTCATTTAATTGAAAAGCCTTATTAGCTTGTGAATCCGCCTTAGAGTTTAAGCCTCTCAAAATATGATAGAATTGTGATTTAGCAAAGAGAGTGAGAATTCCATGGGCACGCTGGATAAAATGATTGAGCTTATTGTTCTGAGCAGAAGAGTTTGAGCTCATGTGCTTTATGACCAGGAAGGAGTCTCCCAGAGTTTTCATGTCTGTGATTCCCCTTTGGTGGGCTAAGAGGAGCCCAATATAGAGTCCATAAGCTTCAGCTTGGTTGTTGGACTTCTTTCCCAAGCCTTAGGCATATTGGTTGACACAAATTCCTTCAGGATTAGTGAGAATCCCTCCCCGTCTTACCACCCTAGGATTTCTTTTTGAGGCACCATCAAACTAGAGAATCTAGGAATGAGATCTCTGCTTCCATTCTACAAATTTGTCTGGGGTTAGGTGGAGGGTCTAGAGAGGGCAGGGGGAATGATGATTCAAAAGGGGAGGGGAAGGGGAGGGAAAGGCCCAAGGAATGAGCCAAGACCTTTCTTTCTGGTCAAGAGAAGGATCGATCGTTGGGCGAAGAAATTCAAAACATGACGAGAGAGCTTTGAGGGCAGTGATCCTTACTGGAGGACGAGAAGAATGAAAGATCACCTTATTTCAAGATAACCAAATATGCCAGAAAACATGTTTAGGGAGAGTGATCCAGAGTTATTTAAAGGAGCTTTTGGCCTGAAAGGAGCCTGCATAAAATTTGGTCCAAGAGGAAAAGGAGCTAAGATTAGAGGGCCAACTAGTTCTTGGGAAAAGAGGGCCAAGAGCTAGGGACCATATGATCATTAGGGGAATTTTGAGGTCTAAAATGGGCCTCCTAATAAAAATTCACAAACAAAATCAACTTTATAAGAACCAATAGGATTCAAGATGATGATGTTAACCATGGGGGATGATTCAACATTTTTGGAGTAAAAAAGTAAAAATATTAAAAAATAATAAAATAATAAAACTATTTTTTCAACTCTTATTTTCGACTTATCTCCTTAAGGTTTTACTCAAATTTTGAGCACGAATACTCATTGGATGCAAAATTTAATTCCTCATCCAAAGATTACCCATGTTGCATACTTTCGGTGGACCTTGCTACACAGAAAATGAGAAACACATAAAAAAACATGATTGCAATAACGTTTTTCATGTATTTCTCATTTTTCATGTAGCAGGGTCCATCAAAAGTATGAAACATGGGTACTCCTTGGATGAGGAATCAAATTATGCATCCAATGAGTGTTTTTGCTCGAAATTTGAGTAAACCCATAGGGAGATAAGTTGAAAATACGAGTTAAAAAACTAGTTTTTTATTTTTTTCCTTTAAAATTTGATGATGTAATATAATATTATTTTATTCTTTCCACTATTATTTTATAATTTCCTTAGGAGGCCCATTTTAGACCTCAAAACTCCCCTAATGTTTGGAGAACGGACACAAGAGAAAAATATTGGGAATGCTTTCCTCCGAGTTCTCATAAAGGGGGCACCTGGAGGGACCAACAATTCTCCTTTTCTGAAGGTTCTCTACAGTGAGGATTCTTTTGTGAGAGAGAAACCAACAAAATAAGTTTACTTTGGGAATTGCATTTGTCCTCCAAATTTTGTTCCACATCAAATATTTTGGGGGAATTTGCACATTGAAGAGAAGATGAGAGTAGCCTTCCTTGACCGAGTAGGAGGAGCTCTTCCAACCCCACTGATCAACGGAGTGTTGAGCAAGGGGGGCACAACCACTTAATTTAATTTTTAGAATATCCAAAATCGAGGCCAAATGGGCTGGGGTGTCTTCAAACTTCCATCCTATCCAGAGGCCCTGTTTATTCCAACTAGAGATCTAACCCAAGAAGACAACACCTGCTTGCAATATGTGTTCCTTCAGGGGGGAAATTGAAGGATCCAATCCCAAAGGAGGGTGATCCAAGATCAGATCCGTCCAAATGTTGATCGTGCTTCCATTCCCCAAGATTTTGAAGAGATTGTTCAAAATGAGAGACGAGGAGGACTGGAGAAGTTTCCATATAGGAGAGCCTTGGATTGAATCATTGTGAGTCTTTCCGTTATTGTACTAATGCATGTATTTAGCTCTCATAATATTTTCCCACCATTGGACTGGCCGAGACATAAGCTTCCAGTGGAGTTTGGCACCAATGGCAGTATTAACCATAGTGGGGTCACGAATTCCTAGCCCCCCACGCTGCTTTGGCACTATGATAACCCTCCAATTCACAAAGTGGAATTTTTTATTGTCCTGCTTCCCTCCCTCGCATAAGAATTTCCTGATGTATATACCAAGTTGATGCATAACATACTTAGGGCCCTGGAGAGCTGAGATATGGTATAGGGGAATGGTCGATAAGACCGATTTCACCAAAATGGTCCTGCTCGCATTATTCAACCATATCCCTCCCTAGTTCACAATTTTGGTTTTGATTCTATCCAAGACACTCTGCCAAGCCTTGGGAGCTAATTTCCTTAAGTATATTGGAATACTAAGGTAATTGAGGTCGTTCCAATCAGGGACAATGGTGTAACCCAAAATTTCTTCAATCTTCCTGGCTTTCTGTGGTGTGATATTCCAAGTGAAGATGTGACTTTTGCTGTCATTTGTGGCCCCTCCAGAGGCCCTAAGAAACTTGTCCAGATTAGATTTAAAGTGCTTATAAATAAACACAGAGGCCCAACCTAACAAGATGGTGTTGTCCACAAACTGCTTTTGATTGATGCTTTTGATCCCTGTCTTGAATCTGATACCTGTAAATCTGTGGGTTTCTCTTTCATGTTCCAGTCTTCTACTCAACGAATCTTCCATTAAGATGTAAAGGAAGGGAGAGAGGGGACAAACCTGCCTCAATCCTATGGATGATTTGAAAAATCTTGCCACTCTTCCGTTGACCATAGGGGCGATCCATGGGGACGAGATGCATATATCAATCCATTTTATAAAGGTTGCATAAAACCCCATTTTCTTCAAAACCATCAAGAGAAAATTGTGCTTTACCCTGTCAAAGACATTTTCCATATCTAGCTTGATTACCATGCCTTGTTCCCCTCTTCTCCAATTGGAGTCAATAGCTTCCTGAATCATGATTATATTGTCAAAAATATTCCTTCCTAGAAAAAAGACACCCTGGTTGTTAGAGATCAATTTGAGTAGGATGTTTTTAACCCTGGAGGCAAGGAGCTTCGAGATGACCTTGTAAGAGACATTGCAGAGAGATATGGGGCGAAATCTGGAAAAGGAGGAGGGATTAGATTCTTTGGGGATTAGGGCTAAGAAGGAGGAGTTGATGCCTCCCCCCATGATGAAGCGTTTGAAGGAATATCCTATCATTTAACACACATATTTTTTTATCAGGTCCTGGAAACGATGGTAAAAATAGGCTGAGAATCCATCCATACCTGGGGCTTTATCTGGAAGAAAGGAAAATACTACATTTCTGATCTCGTCAGTAGTTGGAGGGGTAATAAGGGGAGCATTCATTGCCTCAAAGACAAGGGTGGGAACATGATCTAACATATACTCACTTTCTTGATCAGTCAGAAAGTCCCCTTGATATAGAGCCTGGAAGTGTTGGATTGTAGCCTCCTTGATGTCCTCGTAATCTGTGATGGTTTTCCCCCTATGCTGGATCTGGGAGATGTTGCTTTTACTTTCTCTAAACTTAACCAACTTATGGAAGAATTTCGTGCTTCGACCCTTGGCTAAAAGCCAATTATTTCTTGATTTTAGCCGCCAATATTATTCTTCTCTTCTGAGGAGAGAGTGGAGATCCTTAAAAGTCTCCACTTCTTTTTGGAACTCAATTTGAGTGACCGAGGCAGTCTCTATTTGTTCTTGAACATATGCTAACTGCTATTCCATGTCCCTTATTGATGGTTGCCTTTTTGATTTATTCTCCTTGAGCCATTTCCGAATGTCTCCTTTAAGACGTTTGATTTTGGTTTCCCAAATAGAAATCGGGCTTCCCTCCACCCATTGAGACCACAAATTAGAAACCAAATTAGAGAACCCTTGGGAGTCCAACCAAAGGGGGGAGAACCTAAAGGGAATAGGGCCCAGATTATGGGAGGACGAGAGGAGGCGAATAGGATGGTGATCTGAGCCACACCAAGGGAGGATAAGGCACATGTTCAAGGAGAGGAGGCTATCAGAGGCCATGAAGCAATCAAGATGAGCAACAATGTGGCTAGGGCCTGAGCACTTATTGTTCTAGGTGTAGAGGAATTTGGGAGGCTTGACATAAAAAAGGTTAAGGGTAAGCATTAAGTCCTCCATATTTTCTTGGGAAGCATCAGAGACAACAGAGCCACCACGTTTCTCCTTTTGGCCAAGAGAAGTTTTGAAGTCCCCACCAAGGGTACAATTGCATCAATAGTCAAGTTTCATAACTCTGCTAGCGACATCCAACACTCGTGCTTTTCTCGAAAATGGGATGGCATATATACATTGACTATAGTACAGATATGATGAAACTCTAAAATTTTAAAGGTAGTTTCTATCCAATGGGTTGTCTTTGTAGAACTTACCAGTTGCATCTGTGTTGGATTCCACAACGTGCAAAGGCCTTTCGAAGCGCTCGTGAGCTTATTGCTACCATGTAACTTTTCCATCAAATTTTGAAATAAGTTGAGGATATTTCTACCTCTCCTAGCTTAGTCTCTTAGAGAAGGGAGACTGATGGCCTTTCCTTTTGGATTAACGATTTTGTTTCCATGATTCTTTTTCCCGAACCAAGTCCCCTACAATTCCAGGAGATGATATTCATTATTTACTTTTTGAAGATGATGTCCCTTTCCCAGGACCTGCTATATTTCCTTTCTTTCCTCCTTTGAACCCAAGGTCTACTAATTGTCGAGGAATGGTGTGTTGAAACCCCAACTCTTTGTCTTTTTTAGGTTTCTCCATTCTGATCTCTTTATTGGTTTTGTAACCCGATCTTCATACCTTTCTGGCTATATTTTTGACCCTCACACATTCTGATCTCTCGTCAGCTGAGCTTGTGTGTATTGCTGGTCCAGTCATTTCTTTGGAGGATAAGAAGCCTTCTCCATCCTCGTCTTCCTCTGAGGAGTCTTCTGTACTGCTGTGTAGTGCGCTTCTTGGAGGAATCTCCTTCTATTGTTGCTGAGGTGATGCTTTCTTTTCTGCTTCATGACCGTAAAGGTCATGAGATTTTGGAGATAGATGGGAAGAATCTCCATCAATAGGGACACCAGCAAGGGCCGCAAAGTGATTGTCATTCGTTCCAACGCCACCACTATGGCTAGGGGCATCTTGAGGGGGATCAAGCTTGTTTAGGATTAGACCCTCATTTGGGGGGGGAACCAAAGCATTGGTTGTAGGCCCATTATATTTTTTGTTGTTTCCCTTTTTTAGTTTGAATTTTTGCCATTGCTCATTCGAATCTCCATGCTGTTTTTCCATGGTGGCTGGGGATTTTGGGAAACCTTTGGAAAAATGCCCATATTTGTAGTAGATTTTTGCATTTGAAGGGGAGGTGATCATTGTCCACTTCTTGTACATGAGTCCAACTATCCATACAAATATTGACTGCAGTAGGAAGGACTTTTTCTTGATCAACTTCCACACAAATCCTTGCACAAGCAAAGAGTCCATCCTTTGGCTCTGCACAATCAATGTACTTCCCCAATGAGTTCCCATTCAGATGAAAGGTTTTGTCATTCCAGCAATGGAGGGGAAGGTAAGGGAGTTTCACCCAAACAGGGACAAAAGAGGGGATGTGGCATTCTGGGTTGAAATTGGGGTTCCACTTATCCAAGTAAATCCATTGGGCTCCCATGAAGTAAGGGCTACTTCTAAAAAAAAAATCTCGGTTCAATCTGTTCTCAAAATAGAAAGTGAAAAAACCCTTACCACAAAAAGGCAAAATTACTTCTCCCTTGATGAGGGGCTTCCAGTTCTTCTCTATCCAGGTTTGAACCAAGCCTGACATGGGCTAGAGATCCATGCACCGATCAATGAGGCCACGATTAGCGAGCTGCAAAGCACAAGAATAGGCCTAGGGGGCCTGGATCTCAATCTTTGGAATTTCGCCAACCTTTTTCACAAAGAAAGAAGGACCTTGCTTCTGAAACTTAGGTGCTGAGGCAACCATAGAGTTGAAAGCCACTATTTCCTTGGCTAAAGAGGGATCATGGGCCAGCGGTCGAGGGGATGATTCTACTTAGGATGAAAGTCGAGGAGGTGGGAGAGAGGATTGCAAGGGGAGAAGGGGAAGGCAGAAGGCGCTCAACAGGCGGCCACAAAGACAAACATGGAGGGAACTCAGAGCGCACGACTAAAAATCGCTTGAGAGCAATTTCTGCAGCATAACATTCGATTTCTTCTTTCTTGATAATTACTGTTGAATTTGTTGGCATTATTTTATTATGTTTTTCTTCTTTCATCAAGCAATTACAAAATGTAAAACATGAAGATCACAAGAACACATAAAACACAAGATATAGGCTCCAAGCTAGGGAAAAACCCGTCCAAGGGGAAAACCCATAAAGTTCTCTTCTTATAGAATCAGATCAAATGAGATATCCAAGATCCATATCCAACCCTATAGATGCCAAGTCAAACCTTCCTTCTGCACAACAAATCCATCGTCAAGAGACCAACAACAAATCTTCAAACAACGCAAAACTTTCACAAATCATATATCAAGAGAAAACCTTCTTTAATCTCATACTTCGTCACTCCTCTTCTTTTCTATGTTTCTCTGCGATATTTCAGAACCAAACATGTGCAGTGTGTGTCTCCAAATGAGCTCCAACTTCATTTTATTTTTACTTGTTCAGAGGGGGGTGCAAATAAACATGTCCATTGGGGAAGGGATGACTTGAAAGGTAGGTTGAATTGGCATCTAAAGGTTGTTTTAACCCAATTTACAAATTGAAAAATTCTTTTTCCTTTTTCTTTACAATAGATCCAAGTAGGACTTTGAATTTTTGAATGCATTAAATCCTAGAAGCATGAAGAACATGCTTAACTAATAAAATAATAATTTCTTTGAGCATGAAACCCATGCTTGATTTTTTTTCTTATTTTTTTCTTTTTACATAAAATTCAAGTTTTGATACAATTATGAAGATCAAACTTAGTTACATTCTCCAACACTCCGTCTTAACTGAGGTATTCATAATTGTACACTGGGTACAAGGATACTCTCAAACTGAAATATTCTCATAAGAGGAGTCAGATTGATAAGCCGTCGTTAAGCATCAACATCTTAACCAACATTATCAACATATCAAGGCCTCGACTAACAAGCTCTATCTCTCCATTAGATCAGAGCACAATGTTGGGAGGATTTACGTGAGACACCACACTACCTCTCAAGGCACATACCCCATCCGAATATTCACCGGGTATATACTTCTACTACTATTCTTACTTTGGATTCCCAATCCTCAAAGAATATTGGTCCTCTTCGACTACTCTTATCTTGGATACCTTGTCCAATCCACAAAGTGTGTCGGTCCACGAGACTACTTCCTATCTTGGATTCCCAATCCTCAAGGAGTACCAATATCATATGCTTATCCAATCTTGCGAACCCTATTCTCCCTCCATGGCCATAACTAGACGTAGATTATTAGTTCTAGCCTAGTGCATGAAACATGAAGAAGATAATATAATGTTCATCATCACTCCCTCTCAACCAAGGAGGAGATCCTCAATCCTTATCAACCACGGAATAGATCCTAGCTCCCTATCAAATAGGGAGACATCATCAAAATCCTTAGCTGGTCTCATACATCTTCAACACAACAACTACTTGTTCTTCTGTGGAGACAATGTGGTAGTTGCAAGGATTTATTCTCATGCTATATCATATCTGGGCTTTGACCTTTCTAGATATCAATCATTTTGTGAAGCCAAATTCCTACTCAATCTATCTTCATGACAGAGCCTTTTCGGCTTCTCACAACACCATAACGTATCAAACTTTGATTTTTCTAGATCTTAGTTAATCATCAATCAACTTTATTATCAACTGGTTCATCAATATTCTTAAGGGAGCTAAAATTTCCTCACAGTTGCTAGCAAATGTCTTCTACAAAGTTTTGCCTCAAACTCTTCAAAGAGTCATATAAACTTTCCAATATCAATTAAGTTCTCATTCTTTTCCAAGCCATCAAAAGTGCTATCCACACAATCCATGTTGTCCATGATCAAACCACGTAGTTGTAGGTACAACATCATCAAGCAAACTCTCCTTCTAGCTTCTTCACATGCTTTTGAAATATGTTCTCCCAGGGAGCCAAGTCATATCCCAAACAGATCATCAATATCAAAGTTACTAGATCATAATAGCCTCTTAGTCAAGGAATCATGTCCAATTCTATTACTTTCTCCCTCTAAAGTCGACATTCTTCATATTGCAACAAGGTTCTACATCAACTTTCAATCATCAATGTGTTTCAGAATTAACTAATCAGCTGGAAGATTCAATATCATCAAGATCCTTACAAATCCCTCTTTCCATCATGCTCATCATTATCAAGGAATCCTAATCAAACATAAGTCTTGCTTTACTTTGTTTTTTCATCCTTCTTATTTTTCTACCATATTCTAAAGCCTTCATTATGTGCCCACAATTCTCATTAGCAAGTACAACCAAGAAAGATATACATAGACAAGATCATAATGTTAATTTTTTCAGTCTAGGGTTTCCATGATTTCTTAAAAGTGTACTTCTAGGGTTCTAGTACAAACCCTAGATTTTCCTTGACCAAACTCTTATTAGGTTTTTTACTTTTACCGAAAACACCCATTTCTAGGGTTTTCTAATTCAAGTCTCTGAAGTGAACAAAGTTCGTTCTCAGGTTAAATACTCTAGAAGACTTGGAATATAAAGATCTCCATTGAGATATAAGAATATAGATTAGAAAATATGAATAAAATGATACAAAAGAGAGTGAGAGGTCTGCTTATATACTATGCAAGTGCCTTTTCATGGAGATTCATGTCTCATTTAGACATGACTCTTCAACCTAATTACTAATTAACTAATCATTATTAATTATTACCATTTACATTATTTCATATATATTTATTCATAACATTACCTTCCTCCTAAAAAAACTTTGTCCTCAAAGCTTGTCGATGAAAAAGGCTTGATCTCGTTTCCATTTTCGAATGTCTTCTCGTATCGGAACAATCATATTCGTCGATAGAAGTTGATATGATCTTATAAGTGATAAACAAAATTGTCGCAAATGAGAAGGGATCAGACCATCCTAGATTAATATTTTGTGGAATATTCTGATCACTGGAATTTTGTAACGACTTGTCATCATAGGACTGGATTGAGGTTACATCACTATTCTCTGGAACATCAGTTTGTTGTTTCTGTTCTGAATGGTCCTGATACGTAGCTTGGTTGAGTTGTCTACTCTCATGATTCAGATGTTGATAGGGAACCTTTTTGGTTTGACTTTTCCTTATTAGGTGTGTGGAAATTTTTTGATTTCCTTCTGGTACTACGGTTTTTGAGTTAGGTACATAATCTTCATTTGGAATTTTCATCATTTGGATTGTAACATGTGAATGTGTTTTTCCTTCCACTAATTGATCCTCTTCTTGAATTCTGCTATTGACTGGTTCGATATTAATTCTCTTATCTTCAACCTAGATTATTACGTTTGGAGACTTTGATACTTCTTGAGTAAGTTTCTCTAACTTGTCTTTAAGTGACGTCTTATCACATTTAAGCTTCTTTATTTGTGTAAGGAGGTTTTGGTTATGATTCCTTAGACATAAAACCTCTTTGGTTTCTGATTCATCAACCTTATTTTCAATGTTTTGACTTTTAAGTTTTTCATCTTTTAGATCTTTGATTTGTTCTAATAATTTTTTATTAAGATTCTTTAAACATAAATTTCCCTCTTCTTGTTCTGATAAGTGCTTCTTGATTTATTTCTTTGTGACCTTAGTCTTCTTCACTTGTGCAAGCAATTTTTTGACGTGGTCCTTGAGGCGAGAGATTTCTTCATCCTTTTCCATTACTTCCTTGTAATGCATATCCACAATATTTTTATGTTCCTATTGTAACACTTTCTTGTTTTGTTGAAGTTTGGCTATTTTGCCTTTCTCTTGATCTTCTAGTTGCAATTTCTTGGTACACTGGATTACGTCATTTGGTAGGAGTGATGATGGGCTTTCAACTTGCAATGTGGATTTTGTTTTCTCCATTTCCTTATTAAAATCAACATGTTGTCGCTTATATATTGCCATTAATTGTCCTATATCTCTTGCAATTGATTGTTTTTGTGCATCACTTAGAGATTCGACTAAGGTAAAAGTTTTGTAACATTTTGTGCAAACTACATTTTGATTTCGGAATGGCTCTTAACAATTAGAATATCCCTCTGAGAAAAACAGACATTTTGAAAAAAAAACCAGTGCTTTTGGTGGACGTCATCTTTTTGTTTTTTCTTTTCCCTTTTTTTATTAATTTTTTAACTTTTTATTTTTCAACTTTTTAATAATTTTTTCTTAAATATAATATCTATATATATATTTTATTTTTTAGACTTTTTTATTATTATTTTATTTTATATCCTCTTTTTATTTCTAACTTTATATATAGCTCTTTTTATTTCTTTATATATGTAACCATTTTTTTTTAATGAATTTCGTATTTTTGTTTTTTAATTTTATAAATCAAATCTTTTTATGAAAACCTTTTATATTAAAATACCTTCATACCTAAAATATATTTTCCTAATCCTTGGGTTGAATCTTTTTAATAATTTATAATATTCCTTTCACTTACCCTTAGTCTTTGAATTTTAATTGGGAAACCTCCTCTTTTTTTATTTATTAATTATTCTCAAATCAAAATTTGATTACTCCTACTTCAATTAATAATGTTGTTGTCGACTTACCAAGAGATTCTCATGGAATTTTTCTTTAAACTAATGTTGTAGTCTACTTACCAATTTTTTTGGATCGTCATGACTTGTAAATAGAATAGTGGTGGCGGTTTGGTTCAAGTATAGATGACTACGGGGAACTGGAGACGACCGGGAAATGACGACGGTTGAAAAGGGGAGCAGGTATGGAAAACGACAGTGGATAGGGTCTGTGCCATGGTGGAGAAAGCTGGTACGCGACTATTGATGTAGTTTGTGATGAAGACGATTGCAGAGAACTTTGGACAACGGCTTGTAGTTGAGTTCAACGCTGGTGGTGGCTGTAGCTTGGATTGATTTAAGAGACAATTGAGTGCCGCTGGGCGACGATGGAGGATCACAGGGTTGCTGGCACGATGTTCCCTTTTGTCTTGTGGAGATCAGGGTGGCTGCGACAATATCAACAACGTTAGTGGAAATTATGGTGGCTTGTCTAGTAGTGGCCACTATGAGACCTTTGATTTTGTATTTGTTTTTTTCCTTTGCTTTTATTGTTTTTATTATTATTTCTATATATATATATATTTAATTTTTTTAATAATAATAATAATATATTTGTTATATAATTTTTTTTATTCAATATATTTATTTTCAATTTTTTTAAAACTTTTTATTTATTTATTTATATTTTTATATTTTTTTTATACGGCCAAAGGCCTAATGGCGAGACAGAGAAAATCCAAATTCTTGTAGCGAAACACTTCCACGACAACAATGTTGATGACTTTGACAGTGAAAGCCCTGGATCAGAGAGTGTGGCTCTATGCAGCGGTGAAGCAGCCAGAGGATTGAATGCTTTGATACCAAATGAAGCCAACAAAGTTTGTTCTCAGGTTAAATACTCCAGAAGACTTGGAATATAAAGATCTCCATTGAGATACACGCATATATATTAGAAAGTATGAATAAGATGATATAAATGAGAGTGAGAGGTCTGCTTATATACTATGTAGGTGCCTCTTCATGGGGAGTCATGTCTCAATTAGACATAACTCTTCAACCTAATTACTAATTAACGAATCATTATTAATTATTATTATTTACATTATTTCCTATATATTTATTTATAACAATCTCATCTAGGGTTTACAAACCCTAGATATCAAAAGTTGTACAATCTTACAAACCCTAGGTTCTTTTTGGTTATCAAGGTCTATCATGCAAAGCTTCTACAAGTATGCTACAAAAATTTAATGCATTTCATTTTTAGATCTAGGATATGATCTTCACATTCAGCTAAATACTTGAACCATTTTCATCAAACTTGGTCTTCACATCAACATGACCTAGTACCTGCCATGCTTAAGAACTAGCTCCCTTTTCCTTTCACAATGGAGACAATTGGTTAGGGTTTCTATTTTGAGGGTTTCTCCTTTCATTCCATACTTTGCTAGGGTTTACAAACCCTAGATGACAAGACCTATTACTTATAAATTTCTACAACCATACACAAGAAGGTTAGTTGCAAAATCCTAAATTTTAAGGTCTTCAAGATCTATCATGAAAACCCTAGAAACTTCATCATCATTAAGACTTGTCATCAAAGCAATGCAAACTAGCATACTGCAGAACCCTAATGCCTTTTATCCATGACCTAGTCATTACATGTCATTGTTTCTAATATCATGTAATGCATGCAAAAATTGTACATACATGACCTAATGTCATTACATGTCATTGTTTCTAATATCATGTAATGCATGCAAAAATTGTACATACATACCTCTTTGATATTCCATACCTTCTTCTTTGAAAGGATTTCCTTCTTCACGTGTCAACACTTTCTTCAATAAGTGTTCATCTTCAACATTGGTTCCTCAACTTTTCCCAAGTTGAGCTACAAGATTTGTCTACGTTCTCCATTTGCAAAATCTTAATGCAAATATTTATTCCAGCTTTACCTTGTCCATTCCAACAGAGATCCTTTTGTCAAGTACTCTGGATGCTTACGAACTTCATCTTTTTTATATTTTCTTCCACCAGAGATACCTTCAGACTTTAATCCATAGAAATTCCTTCAAACTTACATAAATTTTGGAATAATATTCCCAAAATCTCTGGTATTTGCTTCAGGAGTCTCGGCCTACCCCCATACACCACTGTCATGGTTTCTTTGTCATAAGATCATATAAGATCTTTTCCATATATCATCTTCATTCAAGGCTCTAGGTTGACTTTCCACAATTGTCACATGTATGAATATTGCTATCAATTTATTGCTGTCATTGCCGTCCAATTATAACAATCAATGTTATACAAACCACAGTCCCACTGTCAAGGTACCGTCTTACTGTAACAAATGTGAGCTATGGTACTATTTGACCCGCTGGACATAAATTATTATTTCATTTTTCTAAATTATTGACTTACAGGTGACGTTATTATGCACCTATGCAATGTCATAGTTATGCGTTCCATAATGCCAAAGCTAAGCGATCCATAAAGTGATTTAATTTGAAATTCCATAGAGTCAAGCCTTGTTATAGGATACCATGGAATCTATAGATTACTGTGTATCATTTCATAATGTGAGTCCTCCACGTAATCTGAGTAATAGGACCAAGCCCATGGAGACATCACAAGGCATAAATAAATAGCGAACTTCTATTATAAACCTTATAAAAGGTCGAGCCTGAGATGCGAGTGTGAGTCCTCATATTGACAACAAGAATGCGATCCATGTAAGGGAAGCATGTCACATATGTGAGCTCCAAAATATATACGAGCCATACCATATGCGCACCACACCATATAGGATCCATAGCATAAAAGAGATCGGACCATGATCGAGCCACAAATACAAGTCTGGGAGTTACTGCAACGAGCCATTGGGCCATATAATAATTTCACACGAACCACAATAATGTATCCACTGTAACGTGATCAAGGGTAACCATATGACGTTTACTTCTTGTTTACCTGTCGTTCCCACAAAGAGTGATTGCGTGCTACTGTAGTTAAACGGCGAGCCTTAGGGATTATTTGCATACCACAAGCATTCCTCAGAGTATGACGAGCCACTGTAATTTAATCGAAAGTCGCAGATATTTTTTGTGGGCCACAAGTGTGTAGAACGAACCTCATAATAGACATATAATCGAGTCACAAAGGTGATGTGTAAATCAAAACAAATAATTCAAATCACAGCATAGAATCCAATGAAAGTCCGAGATCAAAGTGGTTCACTGAATTTTCAATGCAATGCCACAGTAAGGATCCTTCTGTAGTTGCGTGCCCCATTGTGCGAGCCATCTTATGAACCTCAGAACTTGTTAAATGAGTTACTTTCACAACGAATGCAAAATTGATCCGAGCCATTTCTTGTTGCAAATCATTGTGATCTTAGATATGTAGACACGAGCACATAGAAGGGAATCACAGTGAAATGTGTAGAACGAGTCCAAAACTGTAGAATACGAGCTTTCACAGAGAATGTACATTTCAAGGAGAATGTCTTACGAACCTCAATTTTTTAAGACACGATGATTATGCCAACAGAAAGTGATCTTTTGCCTTTTCCTTCAAACCTTTTCTCTGATACCATGTTGGAGAAACAGGGAGGCTACACGATTAATATAATTTATCCTTTATTGATAATTACTTGTGAATTTGTTGACATTATTTTATCATGTTTTTCTTATTTCATCAAGAAATTACAAAATGTAAAACATGAAGATCACAAGAACACAAAGAATGCAAGATATAGACTCCAAGCCAGAGCAAAACTCCTCCAAGGGGAATACCCAGAAAATTTTCTTCTTATACAATCAGATCAAATGGGATATCCAAGACCCATAACCAACCCTCTAGATGCAAAGTCAAAGCTTCTTTATACACAACAAATCCATGCTCGAGACCAACAACAAATCTTCAAACAAGGCAAAAAATTCACAAATCATATTTTAAGAGAAATCTTCTTCAATCTCATATTTTGTCCCTCTTCTTTTTTATGTCTCTTAGTAATATTTTAGAACAAAAAAGGTGGAGTGTGTCTCCAAAAGCGCTCCAACTTCCCTTTATTTATACTTTTTTAGTGGGGTGGGAATAGACATGTCCACTGGGGCATGCTCGACTTGACAGGTAGGCTAACTTGGCATCTATACGCTATTTTGACCCAATTTACAAATTGAAAAATTCTTTTTCCTTTTTCTTTACAATAGGTCCAAGTAGGACTTTGAATCTTTGACTTAATCAAATCCTAGATGCATGAAGACCATGCTTAACTAATAAAATAATAATTTCTTTGAGCATGAAACCCATGCTTGAAAATATTTTTTTCTTTTTCGATTGCTTTTTACATAAAATTCAAGTTTTGATACAATTATGAAGACCAAACTTAGTTATATTCTCCAACACTTCCCCTTAACTAGGAAGGTATTCATAATTGTACACTCGGTACAAGGATACTCTCAAACTGAAATATTTTCATAAGAAGAGTTGTATTGATATGTCATCTTTAAGCATCAACATCATAACCAACATTGTCAACATAGCAAGGCTTTGACTAACAAGCTCTATCTCTCCACTAGATCAGAGCACAATGATGGGAGGCTTTACGTGAAACACCAAGTCAAGACACATACCCCATCCAAATGTTCACCTGGTATGTCCTTCAAAGACTGTTATTATCTTGGATTCCCAATCCTCAAAGAATATCAATACTCTTCGACCGCTTTTGTCTTGGATACCCTGTCCAATCCTCAAAGTATGTTGGTCCATGAGGCTACTTCCTATCTTGGATTCCCAATACTCAAGGAGTACTAGTCTTAGTCTTGGCCTAGTTTATGACACATGAATAAGATAATATAATGTCCATCATCACTCCCTCTCACCTAGGGAGGAGATCCTCATTTCCTCTCAACCAAGGAATAGATCCTAGCTCCCTCTCAACTAGGGAGACATCATCAAAATCCTTAGCTGGTCTCATACATCATAAACACAACAACTACATGTTCTTCCCTGGAGACAAAATAGTAGGTGCAGGGATTTCTTCTCATGTTACATCATATCTAGGCTTTGACCTTTTTGGATGTCAATCATTTTTCTGAAGCCAAATTCCTACTTAATCTATCTTCATGACAGGGCCTTTTCAACTCCTCACAATACCATAACATATCAAACCTCGATCTTTCTAGATCTTAGTTAATTATCAAGCAAATTTATTATCAACTGGTTTCTTCGAGGAGCCAAAATTTCCTCACAACTGATAGCACATATATTCTACAAAGTTCTGCCTCATACTCTTCAAAGAGTCATATCCAATTTCCAATATAAATTTTGTTCTCATGCTTGTCCAAGCCGTCAAAAGTGTTATCCACACAATCCATGTGTTCCATGATCAAACCACATAGTTGTAGGTACAACATCATCAAGCAAACTCTCCTTCCAAATTCTTCACTTGCTTTTTCAATATGTTCTTTGAGGGAGCCAAGTCATATCACAAACAGATCATGAATACCAGACTTATGAGATCATAATAGCCTATTGTTCAAGGAAGCATGTCAAATTCTGTTACTTACTCCCTCTAAATTCGACATTCTTCATATTGCAATAAAGTCCTGCATCAACTTTCAATCATCAATGTGTTCTAGAATGAACTAATCAACTGGAAGATTCAATATCATTAGGACCCTTACAAATCCCTCTTTCCATCGAGCTCATCATTATCAAGGAATCATCAACAAACAAAAGTCTTGCTTTACTTTGTTCTTTCATCCTTCTTACTTTGCTACCATATTCTAAATACTTCATTATGTGTCCACAATTCTCATTAGCAAGTACAACCAAGCAAGATATACATGACAAGCACATAATGTTAATTTTGTCAGTCTAAGGTTTCCATGATTTCTTAAAAGTGTACTTCTAGGGTTCTAGTACAAACCCTAGATTTTCCTTGACCAAACCCTTATTAGGGTTTTTAATTTTAGAGAAAAAGCATCGATTTCTAAGGTTTTCTAATTCAAGTCTCATCTAGGGTTTGCAAACCTTAGATATCAAAAGCTATATAATATTACAAACCCTAGATTCTTTTTGGTCATCAAGGTCTATCATGCAAAACTTATACAAGTATGCTAAAAAACCTGAATGCATTTCATTTTTAGATCTAGGATTTGATCTTCACATTCAACTAAATACTTGGACAATTTTTATCAAACCTGGTCTTCACATTAGCATGACGTAGTACCTTCCATGCTTAAGAATTAGGTCCCTTTCCCTTTCATAGTGAAACAAATTGGTTAAGGTTTCTATTTCTAGGGTTTATCCTTTCATTCCACACTTTGCTAGGGTTTACAAACCCTAGATGCCAAGACCTATTACATATAAAGTTCTACAACCACACACAAGAAGGTTAGTTGCAAATCCTAAATTTTAAGGTCTTCAATATCTCTCATGAAGATTCTATGCAAACCCTAGAAACTTCATCATAATTAAGACTTGTCATCAAAGCAATGCAAACTAACATAGTGCAGAACCCTAATGCCTTTTATCCAAGACCTAGTCTTCACATGTCACTGTTTCTAATATCATTAAATGCATGCAAAAATTGTACATACCTCTTTGATATTCCATACCTTTTTCTTTGCATGGATATGACCCTTCTTCACATGGAAACACTTTCTTCAATAAGTTTTTATCTTAAACATTGGTTCCTCAACTTTTCCTATATTGAGTTGCAATATTTCTCTAGGTTCTCGATTTGCAAAATCTTAATGCAAATATTTATTCAAGCTTTACCTTGTCCATTCCAGTAGAGATCCTTTTGTCAAGTACCCTAGATGCTTACGAACTTCATATTTCTTATATATTCTTCCACCGGAGATACCTTTAGACTTTGATCCATAGAAATTCCTTCAAGCTTACATAACTTTTGGAACAATTCCCTAAATCTCTAGTCTTTGCTTGAGGAGTCTCAACCTCTCATTCACCATTGTCATGGTTTCTTTTTCATATCAAAGATCATATTAGATCTCTACCATATATCATCATCTTCTTTCAAAGCTCTAGGTCGGTGTATGAATATTGCTATCAAGTTATCATTGTCATTATCATCCAATTCTTATGATCAATGTTATACAAACCATAGTCAAGGTATTGTCTTACTGCAACAAATGCGAGCCATGGTACTATTTGAGATGTTGGACATAAATTATGATTTTATTTTTCTAAATCGTTAACTTACAGGTGACGTCATTATGCCTCTATGCAATGTCACAATTATGCATTCCATAATGTCAAAGCTAAGCGATCCATAGAGAGCAAGCACTGCAAAGGTAACAATATAGCGATTTAATTTGTAATTCCACATATTCAAGCTATGTTATACAATGCCATGGAATCTATATATTATTGTGTATAATTGCATAATGTGAGTCCTATGTGTAATATGAGTAACAAAACCAAACCCATAGAGACATCACAAGGCATAAATAAATAATGAACTTCTATAATAAACCTTATAAAAGATCGAGCTTGAGATCCGAGTGTGAGTCCTTAGACTGACAATAGATATGTAAGAATGCGTGCCATGCAAGGGAAGCGTGTCACATATGTGAGCTCCAAAATATATATGAGCCATACCATATACGATCCATAGATACAAGTCTAAGAGTTACTGCAACGAGTCATTGGGCCATGTAATAATTTCATATGAACCACAATAATGTATCCACTATAATGTGATTAAGGGTGACCAAATGACATTTACTTGTAGATTACTTGTCGTTGCCATAGAGAGTGATTGTGCGCTACTATAGTTAATTGCGAGCCTCCACGATTATTTGCGTACTGTAAGCATTCCTTAGAGTATGACAAGCCACTATAATTTAATTGCAAGTCACATATATTGTTTGCAGACCACAAGTGTGTAGAACAAACCTCATAAACATATAATCGAGTCATAAAGGTGATGTGTAAATCAAATAGATAATTCAAATCACAACATAACATCCAATGCAAGTCTGAGATCAAAGTGATTCACTGAATTTTCAATGCAATGCCACAGTAGGGATCCTTCTAAAGTTGCGAGCCCCACTGTGCGAGCCATATTATGAACCTCGTAACTTTTTAAATGAGTTACTTTCACAAAGAATGCCAAATTGATCCGAGCCATTTCTTGTTGTGAATCATTGTGATCTTAGATATGTAGACACGAGCACATAGAAGAAAATCATAGTGAAATGTATAGAATGACTCCAAAACTATAGAATATGAGCTTTCACAGAGAATGTACATTTCAAGGAGAATGTCTTACGAACCTCAGATTTTTAAGACATAATGATTATGCCAACAGAAAGTGACCTTTTGCCTCTTCTTTCAAACCTTTGCTTTGATACCATGTTGGAGAAATAGGGAGGCTACAAGATTAATGTAATTTCCCTTTTCTTGATAATTATTTGTGAATTTGTTGGAATTATTTTATTATTTATTTTTTCTTTCATCAAACAATTACCAAATTACCAAATGTAAAACATGAAGATCATAAGAACACAAAGAACCCAAGATATAGTTTGATCCAAGCTAGGAAAAAACCCCTCCAACGGGAAAACCCAAATCTCTTATTATAGAATCAGATCAAATGAAATATACAAGACCCATTACTAACCCTCTAGATGCTAAGTCAAGCCTTCTTTCTGCACAACAAATCCATCCTCAAGAGACCGACAACAAATCTTCAAACAAGGCAAAACTTTCACAAATCTGATTTCAAGAGAAACTCTTCTTCAATATCATACTTCGACCCTCCTCTTCTTTTCTATATCTCTCCATAATATTTCAAAACCAAAAATGTGTAGTGTGTCTCCAAATAAGTTCCAAATTCCCTTTATTTATACTTGTTTAGAGGGGTGTGAATAGACATGTCCATTGGGGCAGGCCTGACTTGGAATCTAGAGGTTGTTTTAACCCAATTTACAAATTGAAAACTACTTTTTTCCTTTTTATTTACAATAGGTCCAAGAAGGAATTTGACTATTTGACTTCATCACAACCTAGAAGCATGAAGACATGTTTAATTAATAAAATAATAAATTTTTTGAGCATGAAACCCATGCTTGAAAATAATTTTTTCTTTTTCTTCTTTTGCTTTTTACGTAAAATTCATTTTGATACAATTATGAAGCATTCTCCAATAGTGGTTAAATACCCCTAAAGAGCAAGAGAAAGGTTGCTGAGGTGACAATGGAATCCCTTTCTCTTGTTGCCATAAGGGTCTTTTTCCACCTAGTGGGGCTTTGCACCAGGTTTTCTAGATTTTTCCGCAATAGGTCCTTGATATCTCTAGGTTTTATGCTTAACGCTTATGCATCTAGGGTTTATGTATTCGTTAAATGCTATTTTGAGATAATGGATTGCTTCCTTTTGTGATATATTGGTGTTATACGAAGACGTATTTCTCTTTTTCAAGTTATCTCTTAGTTTTCTTGGTTTCCTTGTGTTCAAGTTTCGTAAGATGTTAGCTAGACGAACCATTCAAGATTTAATAACACCTAGAGATCTATTATAACTAAAAAATATTGTTTGGTGTTACCTTGATTTAGAGAAGAAAAAATGGATTTATTTTTAGCCATGTGATGAAAAGCTCCTAAATAACAAATCCATTCATTGGAAGAACTATAATTCAATGCATTCAAAGAAAAGCTAGAAGCATCTAAAAGAGCATGTCCTTTTGAGGAAGGATAAGAAGGGTTATCCAACTAAAAGTTGTTCAATTTTGTGGTTCTACAAGGTCTTTTTTCTTTTGAAGTAGTGGTACTCTTGGTGACCATCTCAACCACAAAAACTACAATTCTATTGGATTTGTTTCCTTTTGACTTAGCTCCTTCATTTGCATGAGTAGAAAGGATATGTTGTGAGGTTTGGGAACCTTGGTTGGTTTGTTTCTACAATAATGTTTCTTATTAGGATGCTTGGGGCATTGCTTCTATTGTGCCACTAAGGCTTTGTTAGAGGTCCCAACATAACTGATAATTCCATGATGTAAGATTTTATCTTGCTTTTGAACTATACAGTCATAGAATGTGTCAAAAATTGGAATTCCATAAGTAGTGCCTTGAATAAGAAAATCCTCTCTAATAGAATGAAAGGTGGATATGAAATATGATAGGAATTTTTAGGGTCAGAAAGATTAGGAAAAATTATTTTATCACCATTTTTCTTGATTCCACAATCTACAAGTAGGAACAATGATCCGATTTTCATGTTTTTGGGCTTACATCTAGTTGTGTTTACCAAAAACAATGTCCAACTTCATGAAAACTACATTTAGAGTGTGAACTTCTTGAAAATTAAACTATAAGTCATTAAAGAGGGATATCCTTATGGGTCTACATTCTAAGTCATTTATGTTGTTCATTTTGGCTCTCTTCAATGCCTAATGGGGGGAACTTCTATTCCCAAGGTGATTCCATGAAGTCACTTACCTCTTAATAAATCCACCATATGAGATTTCTAAGAGAAGTAACTGGTTTTTGTTAGCCTGATATCATTTGAAATGGCCATATTAGAATTTAGAACTAAAATGGATTTAAAAATAAAAATTGACTACTTAGGTTCAAATTACTTGATAAGTTATACTATTTCAAAAGACATGAAACCCAAAATAGTGTTAGGATGCAACAATTATGTCTATTGGAATTTCAAGAAATGGGGATTAGAGGTTAGTTTATATAAACATGGTAAGTTAACAAGTTTAAAATAATTGAATTTGTGGAAATAGACCACATCAATGTATGAATTGTGCATAATTAGATGAAAGAAAAAAAACATTGTACCCAAAATGATATTCAAATGGAAATGTTATGCTTGTTTGATAATCACCATTAAATTCTAAATTTCCAATGGAGAGGGTTAGTAAAGGTGATATATGCTAGTCCATGCATTTACCATGTGGAAACTTGAGTAGACCTACTGACATGGTATTTTGATAGTGTGTCAAGTTATACTTGGAAATGATGCTGGCTTTGGTGCAACGATGTGTAAATGACATGTTAGGTGCCATGTGGTAGGCATTAGTTGTTACACATGGAAATGAGTGTGGTTGGGTTGAAAAGTGTGGCGGATGAAGTGTATTTCTCATCTTCCCTATTGTCTATGTGGAAAATTGTGGTGGTCTTGGTCAATGATTTTTTTTTGAATTTGGTTGAAATATTCCAACAATAATAAATTGAGGTTTTAAATATGAATTTAAATATTTTTCTTGTAACAAGGTGACATGTATAATGGTTTAAGTGCATGTTACACTTGGATGCGACCTTTTCAAAATAATTCCCACGTATGTGGTTGGCCATTGCAAGAAATAAAGCACCCACACTCTGAATGATATATTCAAACAAGAAACAATGTGGATTGGAAATAAATCCACCATGTGTGATTTCTAAGAGAAATAATTGGTTTTTGTAAGCAAGGTATGACTTGAAATGATTATATCAAAATTGATAAGTGAAATTAATTTAAAGATAGAAATTGATTACTCAGACATTATTTGAAAAAATCCGTAGTTAAAAAAAATGACACCCAAAACAGTACCTAGATACAACAATTATGCCTCTTGGAATTTTGGGAAAAGGGCATTAGAGGTTTAATTTCTATAAATATTGTAAGTTAGCAAGCTTAAAATAATGAAATTTGTGGAAATTGAGCACACCAATGCATAAATCATGCAAAATTAGTTGAAGGCAAAAAATATTACACCCAAAGTGGACTTTCAATGGAAAAGTTATGTTTGCTTGAAAATAATTGTTAAATTCGAAACCCCAACAAAGGGGGTTGGTGAAGTTGATACATGGTAGTTCGTGAATCTACCATTTAACATGGTATTTTGTTAGCGTGTCAAGTGACACTTGGTTGTGATGTTGGCATGACATTGTGACTTGGTGTAATTATTTGACAATGATGATATGTTAGGTTCCATGTGGCAGACATTAGTGGGTACGCATGGAAATGGGTGCGTTGTTGGGTGGAAAAATATGGTAGATTAAGTGTTTTGCTTTATATTCCCTATTTCTTATGTCGAAAAATGTCACAAATGTGGAGGCCTTATTGGCCGACGGTTTTATCTTAGGTCCATATAATACTAGTGTAGCCCCCATATTATTATTGTTGTGCCCTTACATTGTTATTGTTATGTAGGCCCTAATTATATTGTGACCCTTTAGACTCCTATATATACCAAGGAGGTCTTGTCATTTGAATCATCCAAGAATTGTTCATTTATGTGATGTAAAGTAAGGTTTCCCTCTTGAAGTGGCTTATTATATAGTCATTGATATATTTTTTCTTATGTTTCTATGCTATTTTGATATGGATACACGACATTTGGTATCCGAGCTCTTGATCCTATGGTTTTGCTGCTTCAAATGGGTCATCGTGGAATTTTTGGTATAATTTTTTTTTTTCACGTGGAATATTTTTTTTGATGAGTATATAGTTAAAATATCAAACCTCGGTTCACTATATTTTTGGAGATATGGTTTAAGGAAGTCATAGTTTTTGTATGCTCCATAATTCAGTCTCATACAGGTGTCCTGAGGAAAATCATCATAACTTTCTCTTTGAGCATCAAAATTGAATTTCGTAAAAAGTATCTCAAATTTCACGGACTGCAGTTTTTTGAGTAGTAGTTTCATGGTCAAATGTGGAAACCGTGACATGTGGCATCTCCTTCAAGTTCGCTCTGCCGAACCGGTCCATAATCAAGTCATCATGGGAGATTCGACATAACTTTACCTTGAAGAATCCAATATTGGTTTGACTTGTGGCATTGGAAAAAAGACATACAGAGCTACCTCAAGACATCATTTTAGACCTTGGGAGGTGAAAATCATAGATATACAACATTCTCACTTTCAACCAGATTGATAAGCTCAAAATCAAACTCTTAAAAGAATTGCATTTTTAAATTTGCATAACTTTTGTTTGAAAAATCAGTTTGAAGTGATTCAAAGGGCATAGTGAAGGAATATATATCATTAATTTATTCCAAAATTCCTCTCAAGCAAAAAAATTCACACTCGTTGAGCCCTCAGAAAGCTCTACTATGACGCATGAAGAAGAGGAATAAATGCAACATGATATATTAAAATTACGAGACCAAATACAACAAATTTCGCTCTCACAAACAACAACCAAAGATGATTTGAAAGTGATAAAAGAAGACATACAAGGAGACATGGAAGGTTTAAAAGCAAACATGTAAGGTTTGAAGGAAGGTTTGACAAAGTTTCTACAAGAAAGGCAACCTGGTGATGATAAGGTATTCCATGAAACTCATGATGAGAACAAAAGGAATGTGAATTTTGATTTTAGAGAGACTAACTTTCGGTTGAATACCAACCATATTCCAAAGATTGATAATTTTTTTTTTTTTCTAAATAAAACTATTCTATTAAAATTAAAGGGGGTAATTTACATCTAGACCGTAGTAAAAAGCAACTACCCTATAGAAGTGGCAGAGAGTAACAAAAACACTTCCCATGACAGTGAACTTAGCCAAGAGCTGGTATTCAAATCCCATGCAGGGGAACAAGAATTGACTCGCTTGCTGAGCTTACAAAAATTCAAAGAGGCATACAAAATGAACCATATCTTACAGAAGTGAACCAAAATTTGCATCCTGAACCAAAAATTTCCCGCCATTAAGGGCCACGTGACCATTAACAGAACAACAAAGAAAGAAACTACGCGTCTGGAGGCTCCTCCACAATTCTGCACCAACCGAACTCAGGCAGAGCACTTGCACGAGCAGCATCAGTGTCATCCCTTGCACGAGCAGCATCAGGTTCAGAAGGACCAGGAGCCTCTGTTTCCATCACCATGTCCATGGCATTGTGAGTGGGGACCTCCGGAACCTGCATAGAGAAAGGAATCTGCGCAGAGACAGAGGCAAGGCCCTCCTGATGAGTGCTGGATTCCCCTGCCTCCTGGCCTTCTTCAAGAAAAAACACCGAGACATGAGCAGTGATTCTCGGACGATTCAGGGAACAATTGAAGGTGAAAATCACCGAGCCAAAGGAGGGAGACGACGAGGAATCAGGAGGGAAATGGCTGGGGAGATGGAGACGCCCTCTCCCATTGCGCGTGCGAGGGTAATGGCTGGCGGAGAGATCACTGGAAACGGAGGGAGAATTGGAGGACAGGCGGGAGGGCACACGCCTAGGAGTTCCCCTGCGGCTCCTCATTCTATGGCGAAGATGGGGCATAACTAGCACCTCAACCAACCTTTGTAAACAAGACCGCCAACCACCTCCTCAGAGCTCGGCCTATTCAGATGGGCATCCAAACTCAGGCTGGCGGCCTTCAAACAAAGCCTGGGAGAAGATGGAGGCGGCGTCGCAGAATTGGCCGAGCATAACAGGGCGACAGAGCATAACAAATCAGCATACCATAATACACCTTTACCAGACCAGCAAAGCACCATAGGCTTCAAAACGATCCCAAAGCTGAGCCTGTATTTAACACTATCCGCCTTTCATCGGATTGCACCCGCCATAACTCCAACATTAAAGAGAGCCAAGGCCCAGCTCAGACCAGAGCATGTGGAAGCGATGGAGAAATCGAATGACAGACTGGGCGTAACAAAACCACATGACGTGAATCCAAGAGAAACTAGATGCCCCTGTTTAAGCTGCGTCGGGTGATAAACCAGGTGCTACAGGGTAGGCAGGTGTTGTCCTACCTCGCCGCACCCCTGTCCCACCACATTAACCCACTGTATATTAACCCACTGTATATGCACCCGCATCCGGGGATTCCAAAGATTGATATTATGAAGGTTGATGGAAAGGATTCAATAACATGGATACTACGTATGGAGCAATTCTTTGATCGACATGATGTACAACACACACAAAAGATACACATTGCATATTTATATTTAGAATCCAATTAGTTTGTGTGGTATCGATGGATTTGTTCTCGTAAATCACTTGTCACTTGGATAATTTTCATGGAGAAATTGATAGCACAATAAGAGGATACAAATAGAAATACCTTCTTTAGCCAATTGATAAATCTAAAATAAAATGGCTCAATGGCAAAGCATATTGATCGCTTCCAAAGATTAAATATCAAGGAAACTGATATTCCAGAGTAGCATTTGATTGATGTCTTGATAGAGAATTTAAAGGATAACATCCAACATGAGGTTCACCTTTAGGAACCTAATTCATTAGAGAATGCATTCTCAGTGGCAAGAAAATTTGAAAGAAAAATTATGACAACAAGGAGGTCTACCAGTCACACCTATAAAGATGGAAGTGTTTCCGCTCCTAACCTCCCACAACCTACAAGTTTGACAACACAACAATTGGAGAAAAAAGAGAAAAAGGGCTTTGTTACATTTGTGATAACAAATACACTAAAGGTCATAAGTGTGTGGAGAAGAAATTATTTTACATAGATTATGAAGAAGAAGATAAGGAACAAGAAACATCAAAAGAATAAGATATACATCGGGAACCAACCCCAGGGGTTGAAAAAGAATAAATGAATCCGACCATATATTGTAATGCATTGGTGGGAATTACCACTCCCCAAACTCTCAAGATAGAAGGATATATCAAGAATAAAAAGGTAATAGTACTGATTGATTTAGGTAGTACCCATAATTTTATTCATTGTAAGACAACCAAGGATTTGAATTTATTTCTACATCTAGCACTAGAGTGTCAAGTGCTGGTTGCAGATGGATGAACTATAAATTTCTCAGGAAAGTGCCATAATGTAAATATAACCATGGGGGAATATGTATTAAATAATCCAATGCTTGCCAAAGCTAATGACATGACAAATATTTTGAAGGAACAACGAGGGTAATTTCACAATTATGCTCACTAGATGTTCAAACATCTAAGTCATCCATTTCTCCAGATCTCTAAAGAATCCTTGAAAATCATTCCATGGTATTTGAGTCTCCCAAAGGTCTCCTACCTATTCATGATAATTATCATTCTATTCACTTGATTCTAGGAAGTGTTTCTTCAAACATCAAACCTTACAGATATCCCTATGCCCTGAAGAGTGAAATTGAACGTATGGTTGCAGAAATGCTAGAGGAAGGTATAATTAAATCTAGCCAAAGTTCATTCTCTTCTCTAGTAGTATTGGTTCACAAGAAGGATGGATCATGGTGTATGTGTTCAGATTACAGAGAGCTCAACAAGCTCACTATTAAAGATAAATTTCCCATTCCTGTCATTGATGAATTGTTGGATGAACTACACGTAGTAATTTACTTCACCAATCTGGATCTTTGTTCAGGATATCATCAAATTAGAATGAAAAAAAAAGACATTCCGAAAACAACGTTCCTAACTCATGAAATTCATTATGAATTTTTGGTCATGCCTTTTGGCCTTACTAATGCACCTTCCACATTTCATGGTTTGATGAATTCCACTTTCAAACCGTTACTTAGAAAATTTGTGTTACTATTTTTTGATGATATAATAATCTACAACAAGTCTTGGAAATATCATGTTCAACATGTTGACAAGGTGCTCAATCTATTAGAGTAGAAACACTCGTATGCAAAACCCTCCAAATGTTTCTTTGTATCTCACGACGGTATTTAGGTAGAATCTAACAAAATTAAAGCCATCAAGGAATGGAAAATCCCCAAAACCTTATGGCATCTTCAAGGATTTCTTGGGTTGACAGGGTATTATCACAAGTTGTTGTTGTTGTTGTTGTTTTTTTTTTCTCTTGGGTTGACAGGGTATTATCACAAGTTTTTTTTTTTTTCTTCAGAATCAACATTACTAAAGATAGCTGCAGTTTTTTGGACTCCAGAAGCAACTAAGGCCTTTGAACATCGTAAATAGGTAATGTGTTGAGCTCCAATCTTAGCTACACCAAACTTCACAAGAACCTTTATTGTGGAATGTGATGCCTCAAGAAATGGTATTGGTGTTGTTTTAATGCAAGAAGGAAGACCCATTGATTTTGAAAGTCGTCCAATCAAGGGAAAGTATTTACACAAACCTATTTATGAGAAGGAAATGTTTGAAATACTACATGCCATGAAGCAATGGTGCCCTTACCTAATGGGAAGACACTTCAAGGTAAAAATAGATCATGGTAGTTTTAAATAATTCTTGGAACAAAGATTATCTTCAAAAGAGCAGCAAAAATGAGTCACAAAATGTTGGGTTATGAATTTGAAATCGTCTACAAAAAAGGGAAGCAAAGTGTTGTTGCAACTGCACTCTCAATAAGGGATGAGGATGTGGAGGCATTTCTATGTGCCATTTCTATTATCCAACCTAATTGGATAATTGAAGCAAGAGATGAATGGAAGAATGACGAAGAGGTGTGGGCATTCATTGAAAAGTTGCAGCAAGATCCTATTTCATTTGATATGTTTATATGGAAAAATGATTCACTATGGTACAAAGATCACATATATCTAAGTAAGAAGTTCCAACTCAAAAAACAGTTCTTTTTTTAATTTCACACCTCTATTGGAGGGCACTTAGGATGTAAAAAAAATACCACAAGGTTAAGAAGGATTTTTTTGGGATGCCCTTAAATATGATATTAAGAAGTTTGTGGTGGAATGTTTGGTTTGCCAACAAAATAAAGTTGAGAAAATTAAGACCCCCAGTCTTTTACAACCATTAGCCATTCAAGTTAGTGTTGGGAGGAGTTCAGAATGGATTTTATCACAAGTTTACCTAAGTTCGAAGGAAAGAGTGTCATCGTGGTGGTAGTTGATAAACTTACCAAGTATGCACATTTTTTTGCACTATATCATCCTTTCAAAGCTAGTACAATCGCTACTGCATTTGTGGAAACAATTCAAAAGCTACATGGAAACCCAAAGATTATTGTAAGTGACAAAGATCCCATGTTCACTGGAATTTTTTGGACATAATTATTTTCTTGTCTTGGTACTCAATTAACAAGTAGCTCATCTTATCATCCTCAATTTGATGGGAAAGTTGAGATAGTGAAAAAATGTTTGGAATGATATCTTCGTTGCTTTATATTTGATAAACAAACACAATGGGTCAAATGTTTACCTTTGGCAGAATCATGGTGGTATAACACTTCCATACTGCAACAAAAATGACCCCATTTGTGGCGCTTTATGGATATCATCCAATGCCCATCACATCATATTTGAGAGAAAATTCTAAGGTTCAGGCAGTGGAAGATCACATCGAGCATAAAAAACAAGTTCTCCAACTCTTAAATAATAAGTTGACTCTGGCACAAAATTGAATGAAACAACAAGCAAATCAACATTGCAATGAAAGAATATTTGATGTGGGCGATTGTGTATTTTTACGGCTACAACCATAAAAACAAATGTCCCTCAAACAAGTTAAGAAGAATAATAAATTATGACACAAGCACTATCATCCTTACAAGGTGTTGCAAAAGATTGGTACTATAACATACAAATTGGAGCTGCCTACATCTTTGTGAATACACCTAGTTTTCCATGTTTCATGCTTAAAGAAGGTTATATGTGACAAGATTCTAGAACTTGACAAGGAAGGAAAAATCATATTGGATCATTAAGAAATCATGGAAACAAGAATTCAACAACTACTGAATCGATTAATTTCACAATATCTCATTAGGTGAAAGAACTTACCTGCTAAAGATTCTGCATGGGAGGATGAGTATTTAATGTAGAAGCACCCATAACTACTCAAGTGTTGAGGACACCATTTTTGAAGGAGAGGGGCATTTTAGGTCCCTATAATACCTGTGTAGCCCCAATATTGTTATTGTTGTGCCCCATAGAAGCCCACTATTGTTATTGTGATGCCCTTACATTATTATTGTTATGTAGACTTTAATTATATTGTGACTCTTTAGAATCCCATATATACCTAGGAGGTCTTGTCATTTGGATCATGCAATAATTTTTCATTTATGTGATGTAAAGGGAGGTTTCCCCCTCAGAGTGGCTTATCATCTAGTCGTTGTTTTATTTTTTCTTACGTTTCTGTGCTATTTTGATCTGGATACATAACATTTAAACATTTTGATCCAAATATTTAAACTTTGATTGAAATATTTAAGATTTGATTTTAATAAATTTCATGTAACAAGGTTCCATGTACAACCATTTAAATACACATTACACTTGGATGCAACCTTTTTAAAGTAATGCCCATCTGTTGGTGATTGGTGATGCTAAGAAATAAAACACCCACACTCTAAATCAATATCTAAACCAAAAACAATGTAGGTTGAAAAGACACTATGCAAAACAAGATCTCAAACAATCTTTACACCCAGACATAAAGTGATTAATTCTTATTAAACATAGCATGACCTACAAACATAGGTCCACACACAAATCTCATGAGAACCAACATAATAACTAGTTGACAACAACGCAAATTTTTTTACTGGAGACTTACTTGATTCGAGATTAGTATAGAGACTTGCATGATTGGGGATTAGTATTTAGTTAACATAGTCGGGAAGTGAAATTCTCCTTTATATTGTTTTATTTACATAAGTCACTCGAGGCAAAAGGAAACAACAATACATATATCGGAAGGGAATCATTCCAAAAAAATAAATTGAAAACCAAAATGTTAAAAAAACTTACGCATGAGTGGTAAAAAAAAGAGTAAAAATCTATATTAAAAATACTTTATACCTCCAATTTGAATCATGAGAGAGAAATGCTAATACTTTGGAAAAATAGAAATATTTTCAATTGAAATAAAAAGGGTTTCTAATTGGAAACCACAATCCAAACACAATGGATTGGCCTTAAAGATCCAACAAGGATTAGAAATGGAAACCACAATCCAAACACAATGGATTGGCCTTAAAGATCCAACCAGGCTTAGAAATGGAAAAAAATGACATTTGTTGCAATTTGATAATACATAATCAACATCTTGATTATTAATGGAAAAAATATTTATAGGCATTTTTTTACTTTGATTAAAAAATTGGGCACATTAACATAGGCGAAACATCTTAAGAAAAATGTTTATACACGAATCAAAGATCAAGGCACCAATGATTACATGAGGGAAATGGTTCATGAGAAATTGATTAATGCAAAAAATAATTTACAAGAACTTTTATTAGTTTAATTGTTAATAATGACCCTCCACTCCCTCTATTGGGAGATAATGGATCTATAAATTGTTAAGCCACACATTAACTATCATTAATATTGAGGATATATTTGAACCTTTGGATCACTCATGTGTAGTACATGATTCTAAGTATAGAATTAGTAAAGTGAAAAAAAACATTAAAAGAACACATTAAAATCTTACTTTAACTTAATATTACATTAGACGAAGCTAATCTTAACTATCTTTTAGTATTGAAATATCCTAACAGTGGTGTCAACTTAACTTGGCTGGGTAATAGAGTGATATTAATTGGTTGGGGGAGGAGGGAGTGGGGTGAGGAAGTAGGAAGGATATCTTAAAACTACCTAGACATTCTATTGGGATGAATATCACCTTTATATCTTGTTAGGGTGATATCCCCTATTTATCCCACCGAGATAAGGTGGTGCTACCCTTGACAACATTATCCCAATGGGAGTGCCTGCATAGTGCCCATGTTGGTGATATTATTGCGCCTCCTTGTCTACATAGTGTCTTTGCCAGGTAAGGGGTGTGACAATCTCAATACTACCTTGTACTCAATGTTGTCTTGAGATCATGACCCCTTCTTGAGGCACAATGTTGTAGGTTTATGGGTTAAATAATTTGATTTTTTTTTTCGTTGTTTATTTTTACTTTCATTTTTAATTTTTAATTTTAAATTAGTAGTGGGTGGGGGAAATCCCTATATTTACTTTGCCAAAGTAGACTTTTTTTTTCCGAAGAAATAGAGCGCGTAATTTCCATTAATTTCAGAAAATTACATGTTGTAGATGCTGAAACGCATATGCAGTATTGTGGGTAAACCACTTACAATAACCAATACTTCTGGGAAGTATGCAGATACAGCCCTCAGCAGGGCCTCCAGAAGATAAAGCCCACAGACAGGGCAGCCAGATACAGGGTATGTAAACCCCAACAGGAGTATACGCCTACCCTTTACAAGAAAAATAAAACAGTAAATAAACGATAGCTCCGGAGGAGTACAGAAATATTTCAAAATGGCTGCCAAAATAACAGAGGGGAGAGGCACGAATTGGTAGAGGTAGTCACACCTCCCCCAACCCCTCAACTCTCCACCAATAACCTCAGAAGCCAGAGGAAGAAATCCTCCCATATGTCCAGAGAAGCCAGAAAAAGAAACAACCCGCAACAACCATAGAAAAGCGGCACGAATCGGTGCAGAGAAATACTCCACACCTCAGATCCCTCAACACTCTCCATGGCTGCATTGGTTACAAGCAAAGGACCAAAAAAGAACCCAGCCTCAGCAAGGGAGCCCAAAACAGGTCCCGACAAGAACTGAGGCGGGTCGGATTCGGGGGCAGAGGCGGCTAGGGCAGCCACCTCGCCCCCATGAAGAACGTCAGGAAGCCGAAACCCCTTGACCCCGCTCTGCGGCGCAGCACAAAGAACAAAGGCCCAAAACCCTTGCTTAAACCGCCAAGACGAAGGGTCGGTCGGTGAACAGAGAAAAGCCGAGGAAGCCGAGGAGAAACGCCGCCGCCGCTAAGCTCGAAACAAAACCCCGGACCACGGCCGTGCAGATGGGAGGCAGCCTACCCGGATACACCAGTTGAGGCCGAAAGAATCGAGTCTCGCTGAGGAAAGATGAAGAAGGGCGCTGCGCGAGGGTCGCAGAACCACCAGATGCAGCAAGCCCCGGAGCAGGAAGAAACTGGCAGCACGAAGCACCAGACGAAGGCAGCCGGATGGGCGAGCAGTAGCCCCACCAGCGGAAGCCCAGCCGCCGCAGGCACAGGCTGCAACCAGAGCCGAGATAACCCTAGGTTTCCGCCGCGCCAATCTCTGCTTTCCAACGCTATTGGGATCCCAACATAACTAATCTTTGCCAAAGTAGACTTAGTGTCACCCATAAACCATTTAAACTAACACCAAGGTGATCAAGGCCATTTCTATTTTGGAACTACTTTGTATTGATATGAACGATTTTACATTAAAAGTAGGAGATTATTTATATATATGAAAATGGGTATCTAATATGTACTTTATATTTAAAACTCTAAGAGGTCATTGAATTCATATCAAGCCTTGAAACCTATTTTTCTATGTTGTTAGGATTTTTAAATATTCCCATAAGAATTTTTAAATGGGAATCCCTCATTTTATAGATAATAAACTTGGAAAGAAGCTTGACTGATGCTCACACATTTAGCCATAAATAGATTTTGTTTGTACCTTTCCGTTGTCCTACTACCTCAATATTCTATTGGGATGAAGATCACCTTGATATCTTGTTAGGGTGATATCACCTAGCTATCCCACTGAGATATGGTGACACCACCCTTGATGACATTATGCCAATTGGAGTGCACCACAGTGGCCATGTCGGTGATATTCTCGCACCCCCTTATCTATAGAGTTTCTTTGCTAGTCAAGGGATGTGGGACAATCTCAAGACTACCTTGTACTAAAGCTTTCTTGATATCATCACCCCTCCTTAAGGTGCAATGATGTAGATCTACGGGTTAAATAATTCATTTTTTTTCATTGTTTATTTTTACTTTTATTTTCATTAGGGGAATTTGAAGTTAAAAATGAGTCTAAAAAAATATGTACTAAAAAATCAACTTCAAAAGAACCAATAAGATTCAATATGATGAGTCATCTGCATGGGTGGTGCTCATTGGATGTGGAATAAATTTCTTTTTTTTGGTGGGTCTACTAAAAAACATGCAAAATGGATGCTCATTAGATGTGGAATTAAAATTTTCATCCAATGGGTGCCTATAATTGACATTTGAGCAAACCTATAAATAGATAAGCCAAAAATACAATGAAAATGTAGTTTTCTTTCTTTCTTTTAAAAATTCTTAATTCTCATTTTATTATTTTATTTTTTCCTTAAAAGACCCATTTTAAACCTCAAAATTTTACTAATATCATTTTCATTTTAAATTAGTAGTGGGTGAGGATGATCACATTATCTGCTTTGCCAAGGCATACTTGGTGTCGCACCCAAACCCTTTAAACTAACGCCAGAGTAATGAAGACAATTTTTATTTATTTTAGAACTACTTTGTAATGATCTGAATAATTTCACATTAAAAGTAGGAAGTTATTTATACATATTAAAATGGGACCCTAAAAATGTACTTCATATTTAAAACATTAAGAGATAATTGATCCTCTGTGAGGACATGAAACCTATATTTACTATTTTTTAAAGAGAGTAAACTTGGAAAGAAGCTTGAATCATGCTTATATACTTAGCGATAGATAGAGTTTGTTTATACCTTGCCAATGTCATACTACCTTGACATTTTATTGGGATGAAGATCACCTTGATTTACAAATCCCACTAAGATAAGGTGAAGCCACCCTTGATGAAATTATGCCAATGGGAGTGCCAATATAGTTCCCATTCTAGTGATCTTCTTCCACCTCCTTGTCAATAGAGTGTCTTTGCTAGGCAATTGGTGGGAGACAATCTCGAGACTACCTTGTACTCAATGTTATATTGTGATCAATAACCTTCATTGAGGTGTAATGTTGTAGGTCTATGTGTGAAATAATTTGATTCTTTTCATTGTTTATTTTTACTTTTATTTTCACTAGGAGATTTTTGAGGGAAAAAATGGATCTACAAAAAGTACTAGCAAAATTAACTCTAAAAGAACCAATAAGATTCAAAATGACAATGCCATCTTGAGGGGTAAATATTTTTGAAGGGAAAAGACAAAAATACTTTTCTTTAATTGTATTTTTGACTTATCTCCTTGAAGGATTACTCGAATGTCAATCGTAGGCACCCGTTAGATGCAAAATTAGATTCTGCATCCAACAAATACTCACTCTGCATATTTTGAGTAGACCCACATTGAAAAATGAAAATACATTTAAAAAATGCATTTTTTTTTTGAAGAAATATGTTTTTCATGTATTTTTAATTTTTTTGGTGTGGGTCTACAAAAGTATGTAAAAAGGGTACTCATTGGATGATGAATTAAATTCTACATCCAATGGTTACCTACAATTAAGATTTGAGTAAACCTATAAGGGAGCTAAGTTGAAAATACAATTAAAATAATAGTTTTTTTAGAAATTCATAACTCTTATTTTCTTTTTAAAAGGGAAATCATCTCTCTCAGCGTGAAGATAAGAGCAAGGGTCAATACAATAATATTCATAGTCACATAGCCATTACAATAATATTTCTTATCATCATGTCACCGGCAGGGAATTGAACTTGGGTGGGAGAGATATGAACCATTATGTTATCCAACCACTCGAGATAACCCCAATTGAGAATTCTTATTTTATTATTTTTCTTAAAAAAATTATTTTAAATCTCAAAATTCTCCCAATATAATTTTTATTTTAAATTGGTAGTGAATATAGACAATTCCAATAATTGCTTTCTCAAGGTAGACTTGGTGTCTCGCCAAACCTTTTAAACTAATGTTAATGTGGTCAAGATCATTTTTTATTTATTTAAAACTACTTTGTAACAACAACAACAATAACAACAACCACAATAATAATAATAGGTTATTGAATTCATATCCGATATTGAAACCTATTTTCTTATATTATGAATTTTAAATATTTTGGAAATAAATTTTAAATAAAAACCTCTTTACATTATGCAATGAAGTTGGAAGGAAATTTGACATATAATGACATATTTTAGAATATAATTGGTTTATATCTTATTGATATCATATAATAATTGATTTAAAAGATTACATAAAAATATTCATTATAAATAATAATCACATTTTACAATTTATTGGTTTTCACCTTGTTATAAAGTAATATGTAAAATATGAGATTCAAAAGTTTAAATTTTATGAGTTAGACCAATGAAAAATTAATTACATTTAATCTCACTCATAGTCATCAACCAAAAGCATACATAGAGGCCAATATCTCTTGGAGAGCCAAAATTCTTATTGCTCAGTTAAGGACTAATTCTCATCAACTCCGTTGTGAAACAGGGCGCTGGAAAAGGCCAAAGAAAGTGTGGGAGGAAAGAGTATGTATTTTTTGTTCTTCCAGAAAAGTGGAAACATAAAAACATTTCATTTTAGAATGTGAGGCCTTCAAAGACAACAGGGAAAGTTATGCAGATATGCTGGAAACTGGCTCTTGGGATAATCTATTTAGTGAGGGGTTTGTTGAGAAACTGGGAACATTTATTTTGAAGCTTCACAAAAAAAACCGAATACATCAAGTAAATGAAGAAACAATCTGTCCCATAAACTATTTTTAACCTTGTGAACGTTAAAATAATTTCTTTCTTCTTTCTTTTTTTTAACAAATCTCAAACATAAAAAAACAACACTTTCTTTAAATCTAAAAACAACCAACACTTTCTTTAAATCCACATTAAAATTGTCACTGAACCACATGTTAAATAACACTTTTTAAAAAATTACACAACCAACCAAAACATATAAGCTATATATGTGAAAATGAGTAAATTACACTTGTATATGTGAAATTAAGTAAATTAAGCCCTTTTTTCGTTTTTAACAAATACACAACCAACAAAAACATATATTTATATATATATATATATATGAAAATGAGTATATTTATATTTATATATATATATGAGTGAAAATTAGTATATTTATATATGTGAAAATGAATGTGAAAATGAGTAAATTACACTTGTATATGTGAAAATAAGTAAATTAAGCCTTTTTTATTTTTAACAAATACACAACCAACAAAAACATATATTTATATATATATGTGAAAATTAGTATATTTATATATGTGAAAATGAGTATTTGAAACTTTATTATTGTTTCAAAATGTTAACAGGATATGGGACGACAAAACCCCCTTGATGCCATTTTTTAGGGGTGTGGGACTACTCTTAGGGTGCCTTGAACCCAACCCTACGAAAATGATGTCATGGAAGGTGTTCTCATACGTCATTAGGTCAAATATGAGCTTAAAATAAGTATGCAAATTTTTAGGGTAGTAATGTGGTATATTAAAATTAGTGTAAATAAAGTGTGGAACTCGAAGAGATTAATTAGATATTATAGAATAAAATGTATTATATTTTATTTTGAGAAAAATTATTAGCATTATGGAATTTTATTGCATTTATATGAGTAAAGGGTTAGGAACATACTTTGCGAATGATTAGTGCAAGGTTACGAAGGTTATATTATTGATTTAATTTGGTAATTGGATATTTATTATAAATTTAATTTGGCAATTGAATAATTATTAGTTACTTTGTAATAATATTGATTTTAATTATAAGGATTTTGGGGATTGATATTATCGTGGTTGCTTTTGTTATATTTATTAAATTGAGTACATTCATGATATCGAGGAAGAGTCCAATATTTAGTCCTTGATCCATTGAAGTTATTAATGATTAATGACTTTAGTGATGACTTTAATGTTTATTATCAATGGAATTTTGGATATGTGAATAAGTGGAGAGTAAGTATGAAATAATATTATGTATAAAAGCAGAGAGGTTTATGAAAATATTTAAATAATATTTTTTTTTAGAGTGAGTAGTATATAGTTTTAAATAAAGCAGAGAGGTTTATGATAATATTTAAATAATATTTTTTTTTAGAGCGAGCAGTATATAGGTTTTTTTTTTAATATGGATTAAAATTAATATATGATTTTTTTAGCTAAATTTTTAGAGTATTGAAAAACTTTTACACAAGGAGTATCTTAACAATATATTTTATTGCACATTTTATGGTTTATTATTTTACACTTTATAGATTTAATATATGAAAATTTAGAGTGAGGCTATAATCTTTACAAACATTGATCGAACCAACTTAAGTGTAATAGGAGTTTTTAAGGGTGTTAAATCTATTTTTGCATTAAAAAATATAATTTAGTTATGAAATTACAATTTTGCCAAAAAATTAAATAACCAAATTTTAATGATGATTACTTAAAAAAAGTTTAAAAGATAGAATGTTTAGACTTCTTTAGATAACATATAACTCCACCTTGTCAATTGGGGTCATCTTGGTTGGTTGGGAGGAATGAATTTGAACCTTCCCACCCAATTTCAATATTTGCAAGTGACATGACAAGCTTTGGTGTAATAGACATAATACATACATTCCTGTATCATAAAAAAAAGAACACTCCACCCAATATTACTACACTTTCCATTAATTTTATTAAGGTTGCTTTGATTATGTTTCCTTGCCATTTCTATTTCATATTTGTGACAATTTTGGCTTTTCTCCAGACTTGATTAGTGAAGGGACATAGGAGGATGAGATATACATTTGTTTCTAAACCTATTTAGCATAAGCTACATCTTCTCGAGCCCTCATAACTTATTTTTGGCAGTAAATTCCATGCTAGGGATCTATTATTCGGCAATAACCACATAAATATTTTGGTTTTGGTAGGGAGTTTGTATTTCTAAAGTGCTTGCCACCACTCTAAGCATGAGGGCTCGTGAAAGCCTTCAAAAGCCATAATGTTTTAGTTGAGTCTAGGCTTATGACCACCCTTTGGGTCTATTGACTAGAGGAGTTCATCCTCTTCTTCATTGATATATACATTGCATTTTTTGAAATAATTAGTTTAAGAGGTCCATATTATTGCATATTCCTTATTTAGGTCCAAGTCTCTCCAGGTAAGCCATTTTTGTTCCCTAGAATTCAATGTTTTCCCTATTGCAATTTGGTGTAGAGTATTAACACCATTTGATTTGATATCAAGGATGAGTGGTATGGGTAGCCAATGTTGGTCTTTGCTCCCAACCCAAGGGTTCAGTCTATGTTAGACCTTCTCTCTTTTTCCAACCCTATAGATTAACTAATTTCCAATTAGAGGGAAAATTGAAGTGGTGGCTTTCCAATTGATGGGAGGGAACTAGAATACTTCTTCTTTGGGAAATGGATCCAGTCTTTGATATATAAATGGACAAGATATCTATGGCCATTTCCTTGAATCAATCTCCATACACTCTTGGCTACTAAGGTTTTGAAGAAAAGGAAAAAATTTTTTTAGGCCCTAGCCTCTTTGGTTTTTAGAGATGGTTGGGTTTCTATAGGATATTAATGTCATTCCTTTCTTCTCTTGATTTGTTGCCCATATGATTCATTAATAAAGTTGGAAAACAATTTTACAATACATATTATTAAAAAACATAATTTTTTTTAAGAGTTTTCATATAGGAAATTTAATAAAAGTATAAAATGATATAAATTTACAATATATTTTGAATTATTTTAAATTTAATTAACTTAAAATAAAAACATCCTTTTTAATTTTTTAATCATTTGGTACCACTTGGGAAGAAGTCAACCTTCCTTTCAGCCCGAAGGCAAGAGATATTTTGTTGGTACTACGCCAACCCTCGATATAGACTCACTTAAAAGCACAACATAATTACTTTATATGTCAACTTACAAGACTTGGACTTAAGTAGGGTGGATAACAACTATTCCATATAATTCCTAAGTTAAACTCAATTGAAAAAATCATCATTTTTATTTATTAATCATCCCATTTTATTAAATCAATATAACAATCATACACAATCCAATATATATAGATTTTTGAAATAAAATCTACATAATACAATTTAATTCTTAAAAATTAAAATGAAAAAACTATTGCTTCCTATAAGAAATAATGCTCTTCCAAACTTGTTCTCATAAATTATCATTAATTTTATTAATAAATATTTCATTAAAAATGATTTTTAAAATTAACGTATCACAAATTTAAAATTAATAGGAGGGTGAATTTATAAAGTTGGATAATATTTTGGGGGAAGTGAGATGGTAAATTTTGGATTCTAAATTAAGTTATCTATTTTAAAGTGCTTATTTGAAGTATTGATAACTCGATCAAATGCTTAAATAAACTTTTAATTGAGGGTTCTTAATGGATAGAACAAACCCTAGATGAAGGTGCATGTAAAGGTTAAGCAAACTTTTGGTCGAGTAATAAAACTTGATTGAGAGTAAGGTTCTTGATTGAACTATAAAGATCGATCATGGTCTTTCTTTTTATAAAATAACCAAAAAAGTTCATGAAGTCCTTATTTCCATTTGCAACAATGCCGCATAAGAGCTTAGTCCACATTATTATCACAATCAAGTTATTTTTATTAACCAACAAAGACCTTTATCAAGATATTTTTCTTAACCCTAGGTCGAGGTATTTTGAAAATCATTCTTAGGCACTCGATTAAGCCTTATAATAACCCTTGATCAAGCTAAATTACTTGTTCAAAGGTATTGATTCTCAAATCTAGCCCCTTTAGTTTTTTTTTGCAACTTCCACTAGGTGAACCTCATCATTTCTTTCATTTTAGGTGGTAGAGTTAGCGCAAGTGGATTCCCTATTGACTAAAAGTAACTTGTTAATGAAAAGCACGTAATTAGATATAGATTTGACACATTAAATTGTTGGATTTTGACAACAATACAAAGACTTATGATTGTTTTGAACAACTAGGGGGTTTCAAAACATTTGACTGTTTGTCTTTTGAACAACTTGGGGCGTTTCAAAACGTTTGGATTTTGACCTTCCTCAAGTGCAAGAAAAATAAAATTGTATAGACACATGTTGTGAACCATGTTGGCAAGTTTTAGACAAAAAGACCCCCATGAATTTCTTGAGCAATAAGATCAAATATCTTTGCCCTATGGTGAATTTCTCTGAGTTTTGTGCTTCATTTATTCTCTATAATTTCTTTTGTTTTAATTTCTTATGTGTAGGTTGTGTATACCAAGCATTACTATTATGTTGCTGCAACACCCTTGTTACATTATGCTGTTAAGTTGCTACAACACCCCTATGTCAATGTTGTTATTACATTGTTCCAACAATCTTGTTATAATGTTGTTGTTAAGTTGCTGCAACACCCCTATTACAATGTTGCTGTTACATTGCTAAAACAACCTTGTTATAGCAATGTTGTTACATTGTTGTGACACCACTATTGTTATAATGTTGTTGCAACATTACACTACTAATAAAATCAATAATTGGTTCCTCATGGTGCAAGTGAAGCAATGGTTCAAAGAATGACTAATTGTTGGCTTGGGGGGCTCAGACCCAGGTTCGGAGTTAGCTACGCTAACCAACAAAACCCTTTATCACCGACCCTTTCGGCAATGATCTGCTCGCGCAAACTGCAGTCTCACTCGAGGCGATATTGGGGGATGCGAGAACCAAGTTTCTACAACCAGAAGGATATGGAGTATGGATATTGACTTAGTCTAACTCACCTACAGGTCTATTTTTGCGCTATACGACCTTACTTAGTATTATACCGAATCTGATCTATTCATACAAAAAATACTACTCACAGATCTAAACTCTATCTATTGTGCATAAATCAATGGATCTTAACTGTACCTACATTCATATATGAATTATGATGTTATCTTTTATTGCGCAACACAAAAGTAAACAGTAATTGCATAAAATAAAGTACAAAATGTAAGCACATAGATCTGCCTTCAAAATATTCTTTATTATCTTCAGATCTTCACAATTACAATTCTCCTTACCCTGCCCACATAGCTGCAGGGGCCTGCGCACACAACTGCAGACTTACCAAGATCTCCATGCACACAGCTACAAGAGCTTTCCGCTTCGTTCTAACACATAAAAATATGATGACTACAGACTCAAAACATGAGCAATTGATTGATTGACCTTTTACTTACTAAGACAACCCTTTATATATCTTTTCCCCCTTATAATACCATGGTTCGCAAACCACGGTCGAAACTCAAAACATACAAATTAATCCCATTCTTTTACAAAATAAGGGGTTTTGACCTGCCCTAAATCTCCTATGACTCCTAAAACACTGCGCGAAACACGTTCCGCTCCTCAAAATGCGGGCTATTTACAAAACTTTAACCTAGGGGGACCCTACTCAACAAGGCCTCAACACAAATATGTGACTCATCCCGAGTCACTCAGCTGGTATGTACTGAATCTTTGCTTTGAGACCACTGTATGCATCCTTTAGAGGTTGAAGTGTCTGCACATTACATGGCGACTTGTCATACTTCCTCTACCAACTTCTCTGTCGTCGGCCCTACTGTCGCTAGACCGATGGTTCTTTGCGTCTGCCTAATGTTCTTAAGCTTGCTGTCCACTGCCTATGAAAGATGAATGGCTTCATCTGCCCATGGTTGCATCCACGTTGAAAGAATATACTCCTTCCCTGTAGATCATCGATCTGTCCTTGCAAAAACTTTCCTTCTCGGAGACGGGCAAACCGTTGCACAAGTGCTAGGGTCCGCGCTGTCACTTTGTTCTTATCAAACTGTTGCTGCTTGTCGTAGATCTCTGCCTGTATCTTATGTACATGTGGGTCCTCCTGCAGTGAGGCCCATATCTCCATAGTGTCTTCAAAGATTTGGCTGGAGCCCTTGAATGTAGTAGCTATATCTTCCATAGCAGCCTTGATATCCGTTGCGCGCTGCTCGCGAACCTCTAGTGGAGTTGCCAGTTGCAGCCTCATCTGCAACTCTGCAATATGCATTTTCAGCTCAAATTTGACTTTGTCAACTTCTGCGTTTGATTCTTTTTCTGTCGCTTCAAGATTCCAAAGCTTCTCTTCAGATGCTGCCTCTGTCTGGATCTAGAGCTCCGGTAGCTCGCTGCAAGATTTGGTGATTGCCTCTTCTCACTATTGCATGTGCACAACTTCCTCATCACAACCCTTGATGGCCTAGTTCTTGTCCTCGAACATCTTTCAGTTTCCGTTTTTGACTTCATTAATTACCAACAGAGCGTGCTGCTCCCATATCTTTAGTTCATCGGTGACTCCTTGATGTAACTCGTGCAAGGTATGAATGGGGAGCACCACAAGGCTGATACTCACATTTTTCTAGTGTTATGTATGCTCCCAATCTTCGATAGTCTCAAAATGTAGGGTGTCACCTGGTAGTGGCACAACCCGGAGCTTGAATGTAATTATTGCAATTGTGCTAAATTGTTCCACGCTTGCTTGACCCATGCTTGCTTGATCCACGCTCGCTTGAACCACGCTCACTCGAACTTGCATCTTCTTGAGGCCCTGTTGGACCTCTGTCAAAACTGCTTTATACTGGTCTTCAATTTCCCCCATAAGTTCACCATTAGAGCTCAGACTGTGTCTCCAATCTTGTCGATTTCCCCCTCAGTGAGGACCTTCAGTTCTGTGCCAACAAATATGTTTGATTTTTTCTTCTTCCTCACATCTCCAACACTTGATTTATGCATTTTTCACGATGAATGGGGAATCTACCTCCTTAGTGTCAACAAAAGGGTCTTCGCCACCCTGATCACCGCCTTCGGTGGCCTGTTCCTCTTGCTTGACTTCCCTCTCTATCTCCAGTGCAACGTCCTTCTCTAGCTTAATTGTGACTTTTTGAGTCACCTTCTTGTTGCCTTTCTTAGTTGGCTGCTTGGTCTACGCACTGGAAATATTTGTCGTTGCTCGACTGGTGCCTGCTTGTTCTTTCTCTTCTCCTTCCGTTGGTGGAGTTAGCCAATCACTTGGCCAATTTCTCACCACTTGCATGATGTCATCATCAATGAAAAAGAATGGTAGTTCGTACCATACCTCCTCCTGGTCCTTCTTGGTGCGGATGTGTCATGGTGAAACTCTGCCTTGAAGTATGTAGTCTCTTTGTATTGTTCAAATAAAACTAGTGGCAGCCTCGACTTATGGCTGATCATGGTGTGAAAATCCATTTCAAATAAGACCCATAACATCTTGATCTCTGCAACACAGGTCAACTCCTTGGAAGCCCACAGTAAGGCAAACCTTGCAACCTCACAGATATCAGGGTCCACAGTGGGGAACTGTGACTCCTCTGGCATTCTCCATGCTATCAATGCTATCAAGAGAAATAAACATGTGCAGTGGAATTTCTTTCTCTCTTCTTATGCCTCCTAACAGTCCTCCAAAAATTCTTGGCACAAATATCTTGCCCAGTTAAAATGGATGCCCTTGCTGCACTGCACAACAAATGATACAACTTGTGCGAGTACCTCATCTGCCCGACACTCTCTCATTATTTTCCTGACCAAAATTTGTGTGGAAAAGTGCACAACCTGATCATTAATGGAGTTGATTAAAAATACCTGAGACTTCCTTATCAGATCATACTCCTTCTTCATTGTCTTGGCCAACTTTTTCTCCTGGGATTTTCTGACAAATGTGTCGACGGGGTTTGCTCCTTGGTAGGGAAGTGAAATTATTATTCTAATAAACATATCATTAATGGGTATCTTTGTCCCTAGCCACAAACATCCATCATGCACCAACGCCAATAGCTGGCGCACACAAATTATGTTGATATTGTTGTGCCCGAAGTGTGAAATATAGAGCATATTCAACAACCCATCTTGCTAAATTCTTGCTACCCACGGTGGTGGCTTGACCCTTGTTATTCCAATTTTTTCATAGTAAACTGATTTCAGGTACTTGCTAGGCTCGAATTGGGGATATTTGCTCCGATCGTTAAGATCCCAATCTTCCATGTGCAGTTGTGGCACCCTTGCCAATAACTCTCGCTCAATCGACACCTCATTAGTAACATTGGTGTAAAGACTTTGAATTTGATAGCATCTGGGTTCCTGGTAACCTTTGAGGTCAACTTTCGTGGCGACATATAGGGAAAAAACTTGGAGATCGTTTCCACATCTTTTGCGTTGATATCTTCTACTCTGTCAGCCACTTATTCCACATCTGAATCTTGGGGCTCCATCGGCTGCATTTGCTTGTCCAGCCTCTCCATAGTTCTCTATTCCTTAGTGATTTTTATTGGCGATTCCCTGACTGGAGGCTGCTTCTTCTTCTGCGCGCTTGCGCCAACTATTTTCTTCCTTGGGGACCTCGGCCTGGTGATATGCGCTGGCATTGTAGCAATCATGAGGAATCCTAGCCCTCATCTAAGAAATTCTTGTTCAATCTCTTCCCAATTCATGCAACCAAATGACCGGCTCACACTTAAGCGAAAAATAAGCATTCAAAATCTTAGTGAGAAAAGTGTTCGAATGTGGAGCGGGTTGCCATATTTATAACCTTTTTGAATTTCAAACTTCATGATCTCCTTCAGATCCACCTCCTAAATGCAAATTTAGCGGAATATTTTCCCAAATTTTCTCATTAAATGTGTTCCCCCCGCTCCTTTTAACGATAATTTCCCTGTCAAATCAACCGTAGCAACCCAAACAGTCGTATTCTTGATGAAGTGCATCAGACCCTTCCTTGCAGCATTGTTACTCCTTCATCGCAGCTTCCTTTATCTGTGCCGTCCTCCTGAATACCACGGAACACTTCCTCCACAATGAAGTACTTCTTTGGGAGAGTAGTTTAAAGTCTCGTGCTTTCTTCCAACTGCCTGTAGCACTAATAATTTTCTCCATTCATATAGTCATTGCGCAGTCCCATGGAAGAAATTATCCTTATACATTTTCAACCTACTACCATTTAGTCACCCACGAAAGAATTCTCCATTAAGCTTTGTGAGATGAATGGTGCCACCATATGAGATATCCTTGACAATGTATGGTCTTAACCAATGCAATTTGAATTTTCCTGGGAACCTTGTGAACTTACTATCATACAACAAAACCAAGTCTCCATTCTTGAAATCTTTCTGCTCAATATGCCGGTCGTGCCAGGCCTTTTCCATGGCTTTCTGCACTTGTTGGTGAAATCCTTCAATAAAGCAATCTTCCTTGAGTGCAAGCAATTGTTCCAATCTATCCTCCATAATGTCGCTGTTTGCCATGTCCATGACTATGTGTTGGGACAAGGTCCCCTAGGGTCAATTTTGGGGCAAAAGCCCAAGTTTTGGGGCAAAAAGCCAAGTTTTATTGTAAAAAGTGTAAAGTCTCCACAAATTGTGGTCATGGAGCATGTAGATAATAAAGTGTCATAAAGGGTTTGACCCTTATTTTATGTAAGTTGTGTCGGATTTTGTAGATCCATCCATGGTCTGCGGACCATAGGATTGTATAAAAAGGAGAGTCTTAGAGAGTCTAAGGTAGATAACGAAGGATGAAGATGAATGTAATGGGTCAGTAGAAGAAAGAGCGAAGAAGTCTTAGAGTAGAAGAGAGGCTCTATAGTTGTGTGTGCAGAGGCCTAGAGTAGAGTCCGCAACTGAGTGCATAGAACCCTATAGCTGAGTGCGTAGGGAAGTCTAGAGTCTGTAAGTAGAACTAAAGTATTAATAAAGAGATTATTCCAGAAATTCCTTTTTTTATCTATTTCCTTCTGTTATGAATGAATGCGCTATTATGTTATGATGAATGTTGGGTTCATGAATTAATACTATAATGATGCATGATTTTACATGATTTATATTGTCATATGAACACAAGTAATAACAACTGTTTACGCAAAGAATATCTTTTGCATGTTAAAGTTATTGAACACTTAAACTGATCTGGGCAAATACAAGATTAAGGGTAATCACAGAGGCGTGTAAGTGATTAATTCACTTGTTTAGGGTCTGCGAAAGACAATCTTAGACCTTCGCGAATGTCTAGAGGTTGGTTAAATGAAGTTGTATCGATAAGCCGTAAAGGCTTATCGATCTGCGCGAAGGTAGGTTTAGGGCATAAAACGACATCACGCTCATCTCTGGGTGCAGAAACTTGGTTCCAACATCCCCCCATACTGCTTCGGGTGAGACTTCAGTTTGCGCTCCGGTGGTTGATGCCGAAAGGTCCATTAGTGTAGGGATTTGTTTGGAAAACTTAACTATGAACCTGGGTTAGGACCCACTAAGCCAACAATTGGCTCCATTGCCAGGACTGAGATCTGCATAAAGAGATGTGTGATGTCGCATCACTAGAATCCAACTAAGAAGGAAATTAAGGAATGGTTGGGTAGAATGATCCACGAATTCGCAGTGCAACAAAAAGGAAATCCACGATTGACAAAAGAACAGTGGTTGGACAGGTATCTGTACATAGAGATACACAAATTTTTCTTTTGTTCCTTCCTGATCAAACTATACGAGTGGATCGATGTTTGGTCAATTTAGTGTTGTCTAAATTGCTATCATTAATTGTCAACCCGGGGCTCGTAAGCTGATGAAGTGATATGTACAGTATGTACTTAAGTAACCTTTCCTAGTTCTTTTTGTCGTTTTTATATGATGTTTGTGGTTGATTTAACTTCCTAAGATGGAGTGATGGATTTATAAATAGATGAGTGTGTGTGTGTGTATGGTGATTACTAAATTCTTCTAGAACTTTTTAAAGAGAAAGCTTGAAAAGTGACTTGCAATGGAATTGAAACTTCAAATGAAAGCAAAGCATTAAACAAAATGACTAATGGCACTAGTCCACTATCTATGCTGCTGATAAGAACAAAAATAGCATCTATGTTAACTCAATGGAAAGTGAAAAACACTACTTTAACTGCAAAACTTAAATGACAAATCATAACACTTCATTCTTTCTTAACACTCTGCCTCTGGCTGTAATTGTTCATGTGAAAAACAGTTAAGAAGAAATCAGTAATATGAGTCAAAAAGCTAATCAAACCAAGCTGCCACTCAATGATATTTTGGTCCAATAAAAGTTATATAATTATGATGAGAAGACCATCAAAAAGGTTAGTAAGCAACTTGTCAAAACTTGATGAAGTAAACTAACAAATGAAACTACGTAAGCAAAGTAAAAATCAGCAGCTAAGACAAGACAACTTCAAATACCATCAGTGATAAAAGAAATAAAAACACACTATCCCGGGCTCTAACACACCTGCATAAACAAACTGATCAGTTCTGAAAAGTGCTGGAAATGTAAAGGCATGAAATCAAACTGTACATTATTATACATGTTCAAAGAAATGAAAAATTGCAGAAATCAAACTGTACATTATGTGAAAATGAAAATAAAGAAAGGCAGGAAAATAAAATTAAATGCTACTGTACATAGGTTGTGATAGATGGGGTCCCTCCATCCACTCAACCAGCTAAAGATCAGCTACGCAGAGATGAGCAGAAACAATCTTCTTCTATTAATTCAACATGTCAAAATACAGTGAAAAAGTGCTGTAACAGCAGTCTTTTAAAACAGAGTTTTACAACCAAAATGATTACGGAAATTACAATAACAAGAGCTAATCTTTAAGCGTTGGAGAACGCTTTATTTATAGGCATAGGGACAAACTGTCCTCTGCGTAAACTAAGCAACTACAGGCCTAACTAATTAACTACGCAGCAACACGCAGGCAGCTCCGTGCACATTTGGAGGAAACGATCATCATGGGGAGTAAATCTATGGTTAGATCCTGTCCCTTGTTGTCTTCATGGCGTGGAGGAAGTGCCAGCTGTGGTTCCGTGTCTCAGTTGCTCACGCAGAGCCGTGCCACCGTCTGGAACTTAACTATTTGACCGTGGGTACTCCTGCGTTGACCGGGGGCATACGTGACTGATTTGGCCCAACCAATAGCATACGATCCATGTAGACATCCATACCAACATGCCCATGTGGCTTGTTCCTGGAGAATACACGTGGAGTATAGCAAACAACAAAAAGGCTGCGGAATCTCTGAACAGCTGCGGAATTGCTGATTAGCTGCGGAATTGCAGAACAACTGCGGAATTGCTGAGTATGTACCAAAATTCTAAACAAACAATCAATCATTAGCACAGTCAATCAAATCATGTTAAAAGACATATAATGCAATGAATTGAACAAGTTGATGGAGGAAATGATGTCAAAAGAGAGAAGTGAATAGGGAAAAGCTGTTGGGAGGACAGGTAAATGAGTGCAAGGTTGAGGCTCAACAATCGATAAATTGGCAGACGAACAATGAAGTTGGAGGCTTGACGGTCCAATAGTGTGGACCCCAGAGTTAGTGCGAATATTGGAAGCCTCTGAAGATAAGATCACACGCGTTGTTGATCATTGGCTTGATCGTGTCATAGGAGGATTTATGACAGAATTCGCGGTCGATACCTCGGTCAGCTATATTGAAGTAGAGTGACGCTTCTTCAAGGGATAGCGAGGTAAGTATTTGAGATCTTTAAATACTTGGATTAATATGATCTTGTGTGAAAAGCAAGTTATGCCATTACCTTGATGTTTGGAGCTACGCGAAGTGGAAATTTATTCAAAGATAGAGGGAGAACATGTCCTGAATATAGCCCGTTGATTGATCCTCCTTTGAGTGACGACGAAGGAGCAACACATGCTTCATCGCAGAGCACTGTCCAGTTAATAAAAGGGTTCCCGCGAATACCACATCCGCCCACACCACCACCACCTCTGCCACCATTCAATATGTCGAATACAATGAAGTTGCCCATTTTCAAGGGCTTGGGAAATGAGGACCCAGACTAGTTTTGGTTCGATGCGAAGGCCATGTGGACAACCCAGAATATTACAAACGATCAGATGGAGAAAGAAATGTTGGTTACTGCTTTACAGGATCACGCGCTAACATGGTACATTAAGTACTTCACCGATAACCTGACATCTCTGTTGGCAGACATTCAGACTACACTAAATAAGGAATTAAGTAGGCCCAAGTTTGAATCGCAATCAATTGTTGGATTCAAGGAAATCATGATGAGGCCTAGCCAAACACCCTGGGAGTTGGATCAGATATTAAAATGCCAAATCCGTGAAACTAACATGAATCTTACGGATGGGCAGCACCGCGAATGGTTAGTAGCTTCGCTCTTGGCTCACTTAAGGGTTGCTTTATTGCAGCAAAAGATTGGGACCCAGGGAGAAGCCCTGGAAATAACGATGAGAGTGCATGAAACAACGATTCAAGACGCTTCTTTGAGAGTGCAACAGATCCGCACAGAGTTGTAGAATCTTTGCCTAGAGTTTCTTGAAGAAGGATAGAGCGGCTCGCTCAGAGGTGCGCAAAGATGTTTGGTGTCTGAAATGCAAGAGTCAGGGGCATGATAAAGATCATTGCCCAGTCTTTATGAATTATGTTGTAGGATGTGGGACAATGCCTCTGAAGCTGGAAGCTGAAGCAGGGCCAAGTATAGGGCCCGCGCTGTGGTGTGCTATCTGTCACATAGGTGGAAAACATGTAACAAACAATTGTCACTTTCTGCAAAATTTGTGCAGACACCACAACAACTCTTTTGTGTCTTCCGGAAATCGGTGGGCCATGATGAGTGTAACTTCCTTAGCTATGAACTGATGATGGAAATGACGTTCGCATATCAAATGCAGATAGAGACTCGGTCTTCGTATTAAGGCTTTGGGGGAGTGTGCAGAGGATATCAGGGGCACAGACGAGGCCAAGGAGGAGGAGGACCTGGTAGAGGTCGGGGAAAAGTTATTTGTTACAATTGTGGAGTGCCAGGACACTACGCACGGGAGTGTATGAGCCCGACACGCATGTCATGAAGATACTGTACTCATTTCGATCACACGATAGAAGATTGCCCTATATTGATAGCTAAGATGTAGGAGAAGAGGGTGCAGCCTCAACAGCCTACCCAGAACCTGCAGATGATGAGGGCCGAACCCCGCGAAGAAGATCATAATGTGAATATCGTATTGCAAAGTGGAATGACGACTGACGAGGATAAAGGAAAGAAAACTGAAGAGAGTGAGCGGGTCTACAAAGCTCCAAAAAAGGAGGTTTGGTTTGATTTGGAGTGCGCGAAAGAAAAAGAAAAGTTCATGGAAGCGAAGAAGAGCTTCGCTGAGGCCTTTACCTTAGGAATCCAGGATAAGCTTTCTGAAGAAATGGACCCATCCATGCTTACTACGTTCTTGGAGACATGTATGAAGCTGCTACGTGATAGCAAGGTCATGAAAGGATTACAGGAGTTGATAAATAAATGTGTCGTTAAAGAAAATTCTCTTGAAGGACCTCACATCGTCAGAAAAATTGCTAAGCATAAGGCAAGAATAGGGCGTGAGATGAGGCTCATTGCACAAATATGAGAATATGAAATGGATCAAGTTATTCTGGACTTGGAGTCGGATGTGAACGTATTGCCTAAATAGACATGGGAAAGAATGGGGATACCTGCGCTGTAGTGGTCTCCGATTCAATAGAGGATGGAAAATCAATAGAAGATTATCCCCATGGGAAGATTGCAGCGAGTGACAATAGATATTGAAGGCACAAGTGCGTTGGCTTATTTTAAAGTGATAGAGATCGTGGATGACAATAATCCATACCCCACGCTCCTTGGGATCGATTGCACTATCGACATGAATGGAATAATCAATCCGAAGAAGTGGACGATGTCATTTCAAAGAAAATCTCTCCGGGTGGTAGTACCTTTGGACCCTACAAAAGGACCGTGCTATATTGAACCGATCTGCGATTATGAGGAAAGTGACGATTATCTGGACCAGATCTATAAAATAACAGTGCAATACCAAGATTGGGTTAATCCGACAGCTGATGGATGCATTGCATGGGATCACGAAAGTTCTGTACATCAGATTCAGATGAAGAATTGGAGCACTGGTAGAATAGGTTGCATGAAGTATCTACACTGCGTTGTAACATGATGACGAAATAACTACGCTGTGTATTGTCGAAGGTAAGGAGTTTTCCTTATTATGATGGTCTGACTGATGTAGATAAATTTTTGGATGCATTTGAAAGGGAAGTGCCGGAGAAGCATCGCTTCTAAGCACTAGATTTGGTGCTGTGCGCTACACCCGCAAGATGGTGGGGTACGCATAATTTTTTTTTTGATGGATGGCATGAATACCGAAGAATGATGAGGTTGCAATTTGTTCGCCAAAAAGTGCAATTGACAGAGAAATATGATGGGAGGAGTGATCCATGTGATCACTTAGCAAAATGGACTGATGCTTATGGAGCAGATCCGCAACCAGAGTGGGTGAATTTGTTATGTCACACTTTGGATGTAATACCAATGAATTGGTACATGGAAACGGAGCTCTGCCATGACACTGACGAGTGAGATATTTTGAGACAGGGGTTTTTGCTGACATTCAGCTTTGAGGATGGATTCAAATGCATTGACTAAGCGTTGCAGGAAGTCAAGGCAACGATCTTCAGAATACCATAGGATCCCTTGGATTTGATTCAACCAGATTGGACCACCCAGTTGCACTATGAGTTTGAGTGCTACAATTTGACTGTTGAAGAAGAAGATGAGGATCCAAGGAACATTAATATCCCAGAGGCAGAAGGTCACCGTGAAGTTGAGGGACCACAAATAGAGAATCCAGATATCACTGCACCACTGAAAACCAGACAAGTGAACATTGGCACAGAGGTGGAGCCGAAGTTTGCGAAGATAGGGGACTACTGGGATGATGCTACGGTGGATAAGGTCGCTGAGTTGCTCCGCGAATATCAGGATTTGTTTCCCATAAAGTTTTCAGACTTAAAAGGCATCATAGGCAATTTGGGAGTGATGAAAATAACTTTGAAACCAGACGCGAAGCCTATTAAATAGAGGCCATATCGCCTTAATCCCAAGTACAAGGAAAAGGTCCGCTTAGAGTTAGACAAGATGCTTGTAGTGGGTATTATTGAATCAATGGAGGAATCTAATTGGGTGAGTCCAATGGTAGTTTAGGAAAAGAAGCAGAAGGATGATATAAGAATTTGCGTAGATCTCAGGAAGCTGAACGATGCTTGTGTTCATGATCCTTTTCCAACTCCATTTACACATGAATTCCTGGATAATATTGACATGTAGGAGGCCTATTCATTCACTGATGGGTTCTTTGGATACCATCAAATAAAGATCACACTAGAAGACAAGAGTAAGACTACCTTCACGACTGAGTGGGGATGCTTTCAGTATACGGTAATGCCTTTTGGACTTAAGAATGTGCCGACAATCTTCTCGCGTAGTCATTGCGATGTTCAAAGAATTCATTCACAAATTTTTGGAGGTATACTTTGATGATTGGACAGTGTTTGGATTGGTAAAACGCCATGTAGCCAGTTTGCGCTTGATGCTGGATATGTGATGAAGGTATCAGATCATGCTAGACTTGAATAAGTTCTTATTTCGCGTCCCTTTCAGTATCTTGTTGGGTCATGTAGTGTGCAGGCAAGGCTTTATGGTGGACCCTGCTAACATCACGGCCATAATTAATTTGGAGGCACCAAGGAATGTTAAACAGTTGCACGCAACACTCGGTCATACTGGATACTATCGAAAGTTCATCAAGGGTTATGCCCAGATTACCGCACCGATGGAAAAACTATTGAAGAAGGACGCTACATTTTGTTGGGATGAAGAATGTCAGCGGAGTCTGAATGTATTAAATGAGAAAATGGTCACCGCGCCGATCGTAGTATTCCAGGATTGGAAGAAGGAGTTTCATGTGCATGTGGATGCGTCATGCATTGCGCTGGGAGCAGTGCTGACACACGCCGATGAAGGAGAATTGGATCACCCTGTTGCATTTGCAAGTAGGAAGTTATCTAAGGCTAAAAAGAATTATTCGACGACAGAGAGTGAAGGGTTGGCTATGGTGTATGCTCTCCAGAAGTTTAGATATTACTTGATAGGTAGACACTTTAAGATGTATACAGAACATTCTGCATTAAAGTACCTAGTCAACAAGCTTGTGTTGGGGGGGAAAATATGCAGATGGTTACTGTTGTTTCAGGAGTATGATTTTGAAGTAATTGTGAATCCAGGGCAATTGAATGCAAGGCTAGACCATATGTCATGCATTGAAACATGAGAGGAGCCTACCAATCTGGAGGAAGGATTGCCCGATGCACAACTCTTTGCAGTGCGTGTAGCAGACAATCATTTTTCAGACATTATCCGTTTCCTGACTATAGGAATGGCTCCAGAAGGATACATGAGTCAACAAAAGAAGGAATTGGTGGTGAGCGTAGTAGATTTTTTCTGTTTTTGTAGGTCACTTGTATAAGATGGGATTGGACGAGATACTGCGACACTATGTGCCTGATTTTGAATGAAATAGTATCCTTGCTGAAACTCATGTAGGAGCTGCGGGAGGCCATTATATAGGAAAAGAAACGACGCAAAAGATTTTACGTGCTGGGTTATGGTGTTCAACATTGCATAAGGATTCCAAAGCGTATTGTAGGGTGTGTGATGCATGTCAGAGAATAGGTAGGAAATCACGAAGGGATGAGCTACCTTTGAATCCGCATGCATCATTGCAGCCATTTGAGAAATGGGCAATTGATTTTGTAGGGCCAATTCAGCCTCCGGGCAAGAAACGGGTGCATGATATATCATCACCGTGACAGAGTATTTGACCAGATGAGTGGAGGCATAGCTTGTAAAGGACTGTACAGGGGAAACAACAACAAAATTTCTGTTTGAGTATGTGTTGACTAGGTTTGGTTGCCCGAAGATTTTAATGAGTGATCACGAAACGCACTTACTTAATGAAATGATCAGTGCGCTGACAGAAGAATTCCAAGTTTATCATCAGAAGAGTACACCATATCATCCTCAGGACAATGAGATGGTTGAGGTTTTTAATAATATATTGGAGAATGCACTCACAGAGGTTTGCAATGCGCAGAGGAATGATTGGGATGTGCACGTGTTGGTTGTGTTATGGGCTTATATAACTACTTGTAAGAATCTTACTGTTTAGACGCCTTTTAGGCTAGTCTATCGCGTAGAGGCTATGATGCCTATGGAGTACATTATGCCTAGTCTACGCATAGCAGCGTTCATAGGAATGGAAGACCGTGGAGCCTTAGAAGAGTGACTCGTTCAGATAACAAAGCTAGAGGAAGATAGATTTTTTGCTAGATTTCATCAGCAGGTTCAAAAGGAGTGCGAAAAATCTTGGCATGATCGGCACATTAAACTACGCACCTTCAAGGTAAATTATTTAAAAATTTCAGATGCACTAGCCGGGGCCATATGTGATCAAAGAGGTAGACAAAAAGTAAATGATATCAACGAAATGATCATAAAAAACCATTACTGCATATAGCTACACATCAGGCAGTCCCTCTTCAATGTTCATTGGTTCCTCATCGGTCTTAATTTTGGATAGATGATCCGGCCCAACGTTCAATCGTCTTGGCTTGACTATTACTTCAGAATCATACTTTTGGAACAACAATAGCCACCTGCAGATATTGCCCCCCAACACAGGATTGTTCACCAAGTACTTCAATGCAGAATGGTCCATAAACATCTTGAAGTGCATGCCTAATAAGTAATGCCTGAAATTCTGCAGTGCGTACACCATATCCAAGCCCTCTCGTTTCATTGTGGAATAATTCTTTTCTGCCTTAGATAATTTTCGACTCGCAAATGCGATGGGGTGATCAAGATCCCCTTCTCCTGGCTACATTAAGACAACACCCAAAGCTATGCACGACACATCTACATGAACATGGAAATCCTTATTCCAATCTAGAAACACCAGGATCAACGCAGTGACCATTTTTTCCTTTAAGATGTTGAGGCTCTTTCGACATTCAAAATTCCAACAAAAGGTGACATAGTTCTTCAGTAATTTTTCCATCGGCGTAATGATCTATGCATAGGCCTTTATAAACTTCTAATAATAAACAAGATACCCTAGAGTCATGTGTAACTGCTTCACATTATTCAGAGAATCCATATTGATAGTAACAACAATTTTTGCAGGGTCCACCATCAGCCCATGCTTGTAAACAATATGTCCCAATAATATTACATCTGGTACATAAAAAGTACACTTTTTCAGGTTCAACGAGATTTTATATTTCTGGCACATATCCAACATCAAGCGTAGGCTCGAAACATGCTTCTTTAGCAGTCCAAAGACTGTATAGTCATCAAAGTAAACCTCCAAAAAATTGTGGATGTATTCTTTAAACATTGCGACAACAAATCTAGAGAATATCGCAACTGCATTCTTCAACCCAAATGGCATGACTGTATACTGAAACGATCTCCATTCAGTAGAAAATTGGTCTTACTCCTATCTTCCAACGTAATATTAATATGATGGTACCCTGAAAAACCATCTATAAAGGAGTAGGCCTCCTGTTCTCCCACATTATCCAAAACTTCATCAGTGAACGATGTTGGGAATGGGTCATGTACGCATTCATCACTCAACTTCCTTAAATTGACACAAATCCTTACTTCTCCCTTAGTCTTTTTCTCCTACACTACCACTGGGCTCACCATTTAGATTCTTCAACAAGTTCAATTATTCCAGCTGCGACCATCTTCTCAAGCTCCTCCTTCACCTTCTCTTTGTATTTTGGGTTTAGCCTATATTGTCACTATTTTATGAGTTTCACATCTAGATTCAAAGTGATCTTCATTACACCAAGATCGCCTACAATTCCTTTTAACTCAGTAAACTTCGTTGGAAACATCTCCTGGTATTCATGCAATAATTCAGTGACTGTTACCTATTGGATCTTCATCCCAATAATCTCCGTTGCACACGAGTTTAGGCTCTGCATCTGAGCCTATATTAACTTGCTTCGTCTTGATAGGTTGTGTTATGTTAGGTATCTCAACTTCTGGTCCCACAACCTCATTCTATCCTTATGATTCAGGGATGTTAATGTTGCACGAATCTTCCTCGCCCTCTTCCGCGGTCATATTATAGCATTCTATTGCATGCTGCAACTGCACGTTCCAATCGGTCTGTACCCAAGTCATGGGCTCATTTGGTGTCCGAAAAATTGTTGCTCTGATTTCCTGAAGGGCATCATCGATGCATTGAAAACCATCTTCGAAGCTAAAGGTCAATATTAAGATTTCCTTCAGATCGTACTAGTCGGTGGTGCCATGACACAACTCCATTTCGAGATACCAATTCATCGGTATCACATCCAAAGTGTGGACAAATATGTGTACACATTCTGGTTGAGTTTCTTTGCCCCATGTCATGGTCCAATGAGAAAAATGTTCTCAGGGATCATCCTTGCCATTCTACTTATTTGTGAGCCTTGTGTTTGCATGACCGGAATTGAGCCTCATCAATCGGTAATACTCCTTCCAATATCCTATATTGTCTTTATGCGTGCCCCACCATCGCTCATGTGTACACCTCAAAGCTATATCCAAGGCCTAGAAGCACTGTTATTCTAATACATCCTCATCAAGAAATAAGCTGACATCACCTATCCCATTATAGTAAGGTAAATTATGTACCTTTGTTGAGATGCAACGAAGATATTTTGTAAGTCTGTTACAACGCAGACTAGGAACTTCATGCAACGAGTTCTGCCAGTTCTCCAATTCCTCATCAGAGTTCGAGACACATGAACTATCCTTTTCATAGCTTATCCTCCCATCTATGGTGAGGTTGATCCAATCCTTATTCTACACATTTAACTTATAGATGTGGTCAATATCTTCATCACCATATTCGTCGCGGACATGTTCTATATACCATTCTCATTCAGAGGGGTCCAAAGGAATAATGACCCTGGTACCATTCTTCTCGAATACCATACTTCTTCTTTTCAGATTGATTATGGCATGCATATCAACAACCCAATCGATTCCAAGTAAAGACAGATACAGATTGCTGTCGTCCACAATCTCAATGACTTCAAAGTTTTCCATCACGCTTTCTCCTTCACTGTCCACAACAAGGTCATGAAATCGACCCATCAGGATGATTTTCTGTTGATTGGCCATGCACAGTTGAATCAGTGACCATTGTAGCTTTGGTTGCCCCATTCACTCCCAGGTTTGCTTCGGTAATACATTTTCATCTGATCCCAAGTCTAGAATTACTTGATCCATTTCGAATTCTCCAATCTACACAGCTAATCACATCTCTCAGTTGGTTCTTTTCTTATTTATGCATATTTTGTTTATTGCGCGTTGTTTAGGCTGTGGCTTCTCTTTTCTAGCGCAATTGTCAATTAGTTCTTGTAATCCTTCCACTGCTTTTTGATCCCTTAGCAACTTCATACATGTCTGTAGAAAGGACTTCAGAATGGTTGGATCAAGGTTCTCCATCACAGTAACTACTTCAGGATTATTCTTCCATGGTACTAGTTGCATCTGTGTCTTTGATGTCGAAGCTCCTGGGTCCATGAAATTCTTCTTCACTTCCATGAAGGTTTCTTTCTCCCTCTACATATTGAACCCAATACTCTTTTCTCTAGCCTTCCTGACCCATGTATCTGCCATCGAATTTTTTCCCTCTGTTTTATCTTCTCCTATAGCTATGCCACTTCGTGTCACCATGTTAACACTTGGATCATCTTCCCGCGGTTCAGCCCTTATCATTTGCAAGTTATGTGGAGATTGCTGATTCTTCTTTTCTTGCATTTTAGCCATGAAAACAGGATTATCCTCTATTACATGGTCGAACTATCTACAATACTTACATGAAGGGGTAGTGGGGTTTTGAAAATCCCACATAAAATGTCCAGCTTCACCGCAGTTAACATATAATCTGACCCCGACCTCATCCAGTGCGCCCTCCTTGATCGCGTCCTCGGCCTTGAAATCCTCCGTGGGTCGCAGGTGAACTATGATCTTCCTACGTGCAGTCATTAGCTTGCATTTTGTATGCCGTCATTTTTTCTATCATCAGCCACAACTGCGATAATTTCTTTTGTCATGTCCTACTGTCCAAAAGAAGTTACAAAGTAACTTCTTTGGCGACTGCACATACTTATGTAACAAATAATAGTGGTCAGTCGGGTGCTGGCCTTGTTACACAACATTTTGTCACTGTCCCTGTACTCCCCGTTCCATGATCCTGAAGGACCTCTACAGTGAACCCTACATCCTTCCCCTTCATGAAGAAACTCCCATTGTGTCCCTCTTCATGAGCAGAGCAATTCCCTTTTGCATCATTTCCCAGTTCACAAGACTGGCACTAATGAACCTTATTCTTCTCACGCCGATATGTAAGGGTTAGAACTATCCCTAGCGCCGACCAGAGTGACTAAGCCTTGTTCCAATGGTGCCGATTCTCTTTTGGAAAGTTTTTTAAATAAGGAGCCGAAGCTTCCAGCTCTAGAAACTTTGTAACGGAATTCTGGTAAATGGTTGAGCTAGATGGAGTCGAGGATGTTAGTTTGGGATCCTTTCCCCTATAAGGATGGAACTACCTAGAGAGATAAGACCTTCTCACATGAGAAGAGGAACCATCTCTCATCCATTCATGCTATTTAAACCTCCATTTTTCCCAAGCACAAGCTAGTGTTAATGTTGGTGTGCTAGTGCTAATTAAGTTTGGAGTAAACAACAAGCTATTCATAGTTGTAGCTCTCTAGTTGTGTGTGAGGGAGAAGTGTGAATTTGGTTTAGTGTGAAGACTAAAGGGAAGAGCCTTAAAACTATCATTGTTGAGGCCATCATGGAATGCTAATGGAAGTGTGTGGGAACTTGGTTTTGTCAGAGGAGAACAACAACATCAAGACAATGGTTGTAATCTCTTCTTGATTTAATATATATGCAACTATCGATTAATTTCCTACATAATGTGTCATCTCACATGTTTATGGCTTAATGCTTCTTGACTTGTTAAGTAGGTTGAATTACAATTTGTCTATTATCACGGTTGTTGTTTGCTGTTGTTTACTTGTTTTAGGTGTTCGAAGAAGGAAATAGGAGATAGCTAGAGTGAGCAAGAAAGGCCATCACCAAATAGGATAAGTATATTAAGAGGTAGGCCCTCTTAATTGGTTCTAACCTAAGGAAATATTCCATAGAATGTCTCGGTTATGGCTAGACCCGCTATTGGGCTAGAGGAATTGTTTGTGTCCACACTTATAATTTTACTTCACCACAAATTGGCGACTCTGCTGGGGAGCCAATCCTTCTGTTTGTTTGTTTGGAATTTCATGGTTCTGTGTGAACTTTTCTAGTTTCACCATTTCCCTTTAGTTATGTCTACTTTATTTTGCTTACTGCTCTGGGTTTGAAATTCATAGTAGCAAGTTTGGTCCCAACTTTTGAAAATTTTAATTTTTTTCTTTGCATCCTCACTCAGTGCACTTATTTCGCTGACAGTTCTGTCGATCAATGCGATATGCTGAGAAATAGTTGCGCCGACCCCCTTCTGGTGCTTGTTGTTAGTTAGGCAGTCACGCTGATTCCTGTAAGTGAATATTAGGGTTTACCCCAGATCTTGACCAATCTGTCTTTCTCTTTTGTTTTCTGCCTCTGAGCTTGTTTTGACTGTGTTCTCCCTAACTAGAGAGCTTCATTTAGCTTGGTTTGTGTGCTTACTTGGTTTAGCCCACCCTCTGATGTGTTAAGTCTGGCCCTGTGCGATGTTTGTTTTTATTTTTTCTTTGAATCCATCGATCAACACTAGTTGTCAGTTAGGTAGTCACATTGATCAAGCCATCAGTGCTAGTTGCAGTACTGGTCAGTCATGCCAGTCGTGCCTATCGGCGCTAGTTGTCAGTTAGGTAGTCGCTCCGGTCTCTGCGTTAAGAAAAAAAATCAGAATTTCTTCCATTGGAGTGCCAGTGTGTCTTGACCCTTAGACTCTCTTCTTCCACCCGGAAGTGACTAGAATGATTTGTTTGCTCGTTTTTGATTGATTGATTGGTTTGAAGTTTCATTGCTTGATTTTTTGAGTTTTTGGATGGTTTCTATGACCATAGGGCATATAGGTCAATTACCATTCATTCGTTTGTTTACTCATTTTGTCAAGTTTTTGATTTGCTGCTTCATTTAATCCATCTTTTAGTCACAACATCTTCATTGCTTCAGTTTCAATTGAATGAGTGAAAGAATCTCATTTGTTCTCTTATTTCGAGTGTCTCTTTTCTTGTTCTGAGCATAGATTACAGTGATTGGTTTGTCGATTGAAGCATTTATGTGTTTGGTTTTTTCGATTCAGGGAAGAATTTGCTTTTAGTTTCATTTATCATGCTTTGAATTTGATCAATACTTGTTTGTTTGAAATTGTGAAAATTTTCATTAAAAGTGCTTTATGTGAAAGATTCATCTTGCATTGTATGAAAAGGAGAACATCATTCTAGTTTACTTAAGCGAAAATATTGCATTAGTGGCATTATTGAGAAGCTAGAATTGCATCATCATAAGCATTGGAAATGAAATGAAACTTCTTATGTTGTTATAGGAAGATTAAGCGCATTTAGGACATGCATAAGTGAAAGTTTTCATTCTTTGATTGTTGCATTAGTTGTGTGCTCTCTATCCCTCAATTAGTTTTAACTTTCATCGAAGAAATATTTCTTTTCTCATACAGATGCATATAGGAGTTTTCAGATGACAGTGGTAGGCCTTGTAATTGAAACCTAATTCAATATCAACTGTTAAAATTTATTGAATTAACCTAAGGAAGCATTGAAACTTAATGCTCACATTTAGTGGTCTAGGCTAGAGATGTGTTCCAACGTCTTTAAACCTAGCAGCTGTCGTTCTCTCCAACACTAGACAACGCTAGTACGGACTTGTGCTCCTTGTACAATCATGTATATAAAGGGAGACCCCACTAGGTTGCCATCCTTTATCTATAGGAATCTGAGTCTACCACCTTGTAAACATGATACACCGAACACAACATTCGGGAAAATTGCCTGCCCGTATTTCTCGGTTCATCCGGAGGTATTCTGCAGTTCATGGTTACACGATAATCCTTTTGCCTAGATTACCTTGAGTAGTCATTTTTGATCTTTACTGACTCTTTAAATTTGAAAACATCATCGAGCACTTTTCCTTTCAAGCTCGTTAATTCCAAAAGCGAATAGAGTCACCTTTCATCCTTTTCTTGACTCTTAAAATATGAAAAGGCAAAGTTTTGTTTCAATGTCTTAAATTTAATTGCCCCCGAAATATTCCTGGTTAAAGTTATCTTCCTTAATGATTCTTTAGGGTCGATTCCAATGGAAACATTCCCAGAGTCTACCAATCAAGGGTTCCCCTTGGATGGGAATCCTGGTCCTTTTTCTTCTTTTGGAATTGCTGGTGCTTTTTATATGGAAACGTTGTCCCTCCCTGGGTTAACCATTGGTTTATCTATCTGGTTATTTTCGATCTTGGTGGTCCCGAGTATCCCAACCCCTGCCCCACCATCTCCTTCAATCGAATCACGTTATGATGATTCTAAGGTTGACCCCTTGCCTTCTTCCCCCATTTCTTCACCCTCCTCTTCTACTTCTCTTGGTGAAAGTTTGAAATACAATAACTAGGAGGCTAAGAAGAAGAAGAAGAAGAAGATGAAGAAGAAGAAGTCAGATAAGCGAGATGCCAACCATACGATTGTTACTCCAAATGTAGCCCCCATCGACAAACCTTCTGATCCTTTGCAGAAGGTAAAATTCCCTTGCAGACCGTGTAAGGGTGACCATTTTTCTTCAAGACTGTCCTGGTAATCCTAGAGTCTTAGAGGTATGGTCTCAAAACCTGAACTGACAATCCTCGTCGACCTCTCGAGATCATGTCGATGTTAAGCCTTCAGCTAATGATGGCAAGAAGAAGGGAAAGATTAGATTCCCCTGTAGGTTATGTGAAGGGAAGCATCTTCTTCACCTTGTTACACTAAAAAATGTCACCATGACTATTTACAGTTAGTATGGCTCAATCAACAGCCATGCTACCCTCTTAGGCAAGTCTTATGCCTCTGCTCTCCATGTCAAACTCCAAAAAAGAGAGAAAGTCTTGTATAAATGTATTTATCTCTGGGGACGCAGGTTCTCTCAACCTTACCTGCAGGGACGCTCCCAACGTTCACAAAAACTGCGTCCAAAGACGCTCTGTATGTAAAGGGATAGGTGCGTCCCCCTGTAAAGGTTAGAATGCGCAAGTTTCATCTTAAAAAAGTTACTTGTGGTCATTTCTAGAGCATTCTAGAAGGTTGTTCGACGTGTATTGGGCGCCTCCAGATGGTTCATGCACTCCTATCAAAGAGGAACTTATCCCATCAATAAGGGAGCTATCCCACCCAAAGAGGGGATTATCCCATTGATGGTGGACCTGATTAACCTCCTCTTGAGTACTATAAATACAGGCATTGGGCCAGAAGGAGGAGAGGTTGAAGCTATACATTTTCTAAGGGTAAATGCTGCAGGAATTAGGACTCCCATTTAGAAGCTTGTGAGGAGAGATTGCCATCTTTGCTTGTTCTATTTGGAAGTGGGTGAGCTTTGTCAAAGTAGAGGAAGACTCTTGTGGACCCTGGAAGGAGCTTGCACAACACCAAGGCTTAGGTTGTAATGGTTCCTTTTGATTACCTTTAATGCAAATTGGTCCATTCTTCTCAATAACTTGTTGTTTATGGGTTATTTCATGTACTCCTTGGTCTATATGTTGAATATGCTTTGTTTTATGTTATAATCAGGTGCTATTTAATTGTTTGACTGTTGGTGATTGCAGGTTTTGGAGAAAAGGAGGAGCTCATCCAGATCGACAAAGCTTGGACTTCTACAACAGCGTTTGGACAAAGGTAAGAACGAAACACTTGATTTCTCATATCATAATGCATGTTTAGAGAAGGATAGCTCCAGTTTGTTTTGTTTGTCATTAGAATGTCTTAGACTTCTAGGAAGGTCGGTTGTGTCCGCACTCTTGACTGATTCCGTGTGACAAATTGGCGACTCCACTGGGGAATCCATTGATGCGAAGAGTCTTTTCTTTTGTGTGAACTTTGCTTTGAGAAAATTGGTTTATTTTTCTGGTTTTGGCTCTGTGATTCTGTCTCTGGGTGGGTTAGCTTAGGATTAGTTTTATTTTGCTTTTTCTTGAGTTTTTCAGTAGGACGCACCCTCTGAGTGCTGCACAGTGCGTCCCTGGACGCACTTTTGCTGTGTGCACAGAGCGGGCCCGCACCTGTGCTAACGGGTTGCCTGCGTCCCCTACCAAAATTTGAGAAAATTCCATTTTTTGCATTTTTGCTCTTAGATTTTGTTTTTTCTTAGTTTTTTCTGCCCAGATTCATTAGTCCCTTGCCAAGAATCTTCACCTGAACTTGTTTTCATAGCATTAAGTGTTTTAGTGGATTTCATTGAAATTTAAGCCTAGGGTTTGATTTTTGAGTAGATCCTGTAGTGACTTTAATGGTGGAAGTTGTCAAGCCTTAGGTCTCTCTGGTTTGGTCAACCTTCTTGAGAGTCGGATCTGTCGTAAGTCTACCCGTGTGAGCAACCAACCTGTTGAGTTGTCTCTTTGGTCAAATTTCAAAGTGCTTGTTGATTAAGTCTTGAATTCCATTTTACAAAAAGAACAAAAAGATTTGAGTTTTGTTTTGATCAGCTCTTGATTCTGCAATAGCTAGTCCTTGATTTGATTTTGGTCAAGTAAAACAACCTAGAAACATCCTTGTAGGTTTTGGCCTCGTTAAGTTTGCTTAGAGTAAATTTACCTTTTAGTTTGCTTGTGAATGAATTTTCGTAGATTTTAATAGTTGTTAAGATTGATTTTTGTTAAATTAGATTTATTTGCTTTATTAAAAGAAAAATACAAAAACATCTTCTTTAAAAGTCTTGTTTCAAGTAGCTTTGAAAGTTTTGAAAGAAAAAGAGTTTTTCGTGCAAGTAAAGAGTGGTCATGTGTGTGTGCTTGAAAAGAAAAAGAGAATTGTTTCTTTGATTGTCTTTTCTAAGGAAGTTGTTTTCTCTAAAATTTGCATTCTCTCAACTCTCTTAGTTAAGAATTTCATTGAAAAAGGAAAGTAGTGTAAATCATCTTAGGTGCATCTTTGTAGTGGTTGGAGTCGAGTCTACACACCATTGGTTTCACTTCCACTACCTTTTGACTTTAAAGAACAACCATAAAAGTAACGCTTAAAGTAAAATTGAAATAGTAACTTTTATTTACTAGGGCTCTGAAGCACCAATTTAGATCAGGCTAGTGCCTTGGAGTAGGTGAGTAATTAACTCTCCAAGACAACAAAACCAAACAAGTAGCTTATCTTGTGATAGAATAAATCCAATTGTCTCACTTGTACTCTGGGAAAGCTCCTCTTAAAGGAGAAGCACGAGCTCGTGTCCGAACCAGTGAGGGGATCATTCCCCCCTCGTTGGGAATGACGCCAGACACACACGTATTACAAACGGTAAACCTCGGATTAACCATTGTCGAGGAGCCAGGGGTCACTTGTCGGTAAACCTTGGATTATTGTCAAGGAGCCGGCAAGGGGATTGAGCTTGCTACTCTGCCCTTGCGTGCTGTCGGAGTTTAGACTGTTCCCCCAGGTGCATTTGTTGCGGTTGGTAACCTTAGTGACCATTATCTTTAGGATTCTACCGAGGTGACGGTGGAGGGAAGGTCCCACTGTACCTGGAGCAGACGTCGGTTATACTCACTTGGATTTTCTGGGGGGTTCACTTCACTCGAGACGGTTAAAGTGGAGGAACTTGGTCCAGTCTATTCATTAAGCAGGTTGCCGGGGTAACTGTTCCACCCGCCATTTCTGTACTGAATCCAGCGAGGTTGGGCTTCATCACCAACTAGCGCTTTTGGTCCGGAAGACTACTGTTTGTGTTTGGTTTGACGCCCTAGATTCTTTAGGCGTGTGATTCAAATTTGTTTGGTTCTTTAGAGACTTTAGGTGGTTTGATTTGAAATTTTATTTTGTTTTCGTGTGTAGTAGTTAAAAGTTTTTAGCTGTGGCGGAATTACCGAGACAGTCCCGTAGACTGCGGGGCCAGTCTCCTGAAGTTGTTTCTGTGGCCGAATTGTTGAGAAGATCCCGTAGACTTAGGGGTGAACCTCCTCAAGACGAGTCCAGTCATTTAGAAGGTTTAAAGGTCCTTGTAACTCCTCCTAGCGGCAGTAGAGTAGGTTCACCTGAAGAAGGAGAATCTTCCTTGGTGGTCCATCCAGATTACCAAAGTTTAGAGACAGGTTATAATCCCGAAGCTGTTACAGTTTCTGAGCTTGTTGGTAGTTTTTCGTCTGCTAGTGATACAGGCGAAGAACCAGAAATATCCGAACCTGTTACTCCGACTCCTAGTGTTCCTGATTCACCGAGAATAGAAAGAATTATCACCGAAAATCTTCCTGTTGGTTTGATTGCTATTGAAGAACTTGTTCCAGAGGAAGAAATAGGCGTCTCTGATCCTGAAGATCAAATTACCCTTGATCTAAGGGAGCGTGAATCTATCTTTTACAGTCCTCCTAGAAGTACTACTTGGTACCTTTCGTTAACCAATTATCTAGACAACTTTGGGCTAGGTTTTTCTACACCTCGTACTCCTTTTCCACCTGGAGGTATTCATACTCCTGTAAATATGTCTGGTCAGTCGTCCGTGTTTACACAAAGTCCTGAATCTTTTTTACATGGCGGTCCTTCTGTCCCTACTGGGTATCAATCTCTTTCTGGTACCTTTGCGGGAGCATCTCCTCAACCTGTTGATCATGGGTTATTAATTGGAAACAGTGGTAATGTACCATTGGGTGTAGGAGACATTTACATGATGTCAGGTTCAGTTCCCGTTTCTCAACCTCAAGGTGGCCAATTACCGCCTGGGGGGCAACCGCAGTTAACGCCTGGGGGGCAACCTCAACGTACACAAATCGTGTCTGGGGGGCAACCTCAAAGTCAGTATGTACCTATGGTGCAATACGTGCCTCAAGGTCAACCCCAGCCTCAATATGTACCCCAGGGTCAACCTCAGTATCAATATCAACCTCAAGGATGGCAACCTCAAGGATGGCAACCTCAAGGGTATCAACCCCAAGGTTATCAACTTCAAGGGTACCAACCTCAAGGTCAAGGTCAACCCCAGTATCAGTATTTACCTCAAGGTTATCAACCTCAAGGTCAATACTCGAGTCAAGGTTATCAACCGCCTCAAGGTCAGTCATATGTTCCAAGTATGGGAACTGCACCTTACAATTATCAATCCTACCCTCAATCCGGTTATGGATCTCAGTATCCTCAACCTGTTACGGGTCAATACCCTGGAATGTTAGTGTGGGATCCATCACAGGGTCAACAGGTGTTGTAGCCAAGTATACAGATGGTTCCTCAATCTGGACAACCCGTAGTTTCTGGTCCAACCCAGCAACCGCAGCCTGTCCAGTCAAATGTTCAAACTTCTGTAACTTCGGTAGTTACTCAGCCGCCAATTGCACCTAGTACTCCATCTCAAACGGCTGCTGCAACTACCGCTACATCTACCATACTTACTTCTGGAGTATCGACGGCTCCAGTTTCTACTGTCCCTGTTACCACACCTCAGACATCTTTACCGTTGTCTGGATCTATGATTCAAACCATGGTCCAAATGCCTGTAGGTCAGCCTGGTATAAGTACGGTTGTCACTACTCAACCTCAATTTGTTCAACCTCCGTACCAGGGACAGTACCAACATGGGCAAGCTGTCCAACAACCGGTTTACCAGTATCAACCGTATCCTGGGTACACTTATCAACAACCTCAACAACCCCAGTACGGTCCGGTTAATCCTGGTTTTCCAGGAGGATATAATATCCCAAATGCGACTCCTGTTCCTAGTTATCCTGGATATCCTCCTCCTGGGGCTGGTATTGTGACCCAGAGTTTTAGAGATCCTAACCGGCAGTTACCGTTTATCGCAACTTTGGATTTACCAGACTTGACGCGCCTAACGAACGATCCAATTCAATATCTTCAGTTCTGGCCGCCAATGCCAAATAAGTTGCCCAGTGATATACCCAAGTTTGAAGGTAAGTCTGGAGAGGATCCGTCCAATCACGTGATGACTTACCACCTCTGGTGTGCTTCAAATTCTATCTCGGATGATTCGATCCGCTTACGTCTTTTCCATCGTACACTCATTGGTCTCGCAGCCAAGTGGTACATTGAGTTACCACGGGCCTCTTTTTACAATTTTAGCCAGTTAGCTACCTCGTTCTTAACTCACTTTCAGTTGCCGGTCAGATACGATAACGGCACGGAGTTATTAACTTCACTAAAACAATCGACGTCCACGTATATTTCTGATCACATTCATGAGTGGAGACGTCGAAGAAGGCTAGTGAAAGTTTTTATCCCGGACCAAATCTTAGCTGAATGGTTTGTCAAATCATTATTACCGAAGATTACTGAAGATGTAGCTAAGGCCGGAGTAGTTACTGAGGAGCAAGTCATTGCTCAGGCACAATACCTTGACTTAGTTTACACTCAGTCGGGTACGTTACACGAGAAGATTCCGGATCTTCCAAAGTCGAATCAAATCGCTGCTGCTCCTTCGGGATCTCATGCCGCTGATGGTATGATTGGTATCGTGAATAAAAAGAGCAAGAAGAAGTCTTCCAAGGCTTCAACTACTCCAATTATCACTTTGCCTTATTCTCCGACAGGAGAGTCTTCTCCTGAACTTACCGCCGATATTCACGCTGTAGAGTCATCTACGGCCAAATCAAAAAATGGTGGAAAGAAGAAAGGAAAGAAGAAGGCTAAAGCAGACAAGGCTCCAAAGGAGAAAACTGAAAAGTCGGAAACCACTGAAGAAAAGCGCAAACCTCGATATCCTTGTCTTATTTGTGAAGAGGATCATTTTACGAGAGATTGCCCTCATCGGGCCGAGGTTGTGAAAATAGTCAAAGGTTCTCCCACTCCTGCTATGTTAAAAAATCCATTTCCGGAGCAGGAGAATAAGATGATAGGTTCTTCTTCGAATGCCAGTGAAGAACCCATTTTGATGATGTCTCATGTGAGGATTGCGACTCGGTCGCAAGATTATGGTAGTAAGAATCCTGTTGATGGTAAGGAAGTAGAATCTTCTCATTCTAATCCATCAACCTCAGCTGCTGGTTCCGATCCACTACAGATCGAAAAACCTAACCCAGACTTAGTAATTAAACCGCCCGCCAAGGGTGTACTTCGAAGGTCTGCTTTCAATCCACATGCTAGAGCAGCCCAGAATTACAACATTGTTGAGGACTTAGCTGTTTCACCCTCAGCAATGTCGGCGTTAGAAGTGCTGCAATCATGTCCAGCACAACGAAAATTGCTTTTGTCGGCTATAGGAGCTGTTGATGTTCAGGATCCGAATCTAATGATCTTCGATCTAGAAAATAGTACGCCGCGTCTCCCCCATCAAATGGCTTTCCAAATTCCAGTGATAGTAAAAAACAGGCCTATTCATAGGACTGTGATTGATGAGGGAGCTTCTACGTGTATTATGTCGATTCAATGTTGGAGATCCCTTGGTTCTCCTTCGTTGAACCAATCCCCCACCATCCTTAAGGCCTTTGATGGCCGTGGGTTCCGTCCGTTTGGTATTCTACAGGAATTGCCTATAGGGGTAGAAGGTAAAACCGTTAGTCTGGATGTGGAAGTGGTTGATGCCCCTCTAGACTACAACCTTCTTTTGGGTCGAAGTTGGTCATATGCTATGACAGCGGTCGTTTCATCGGTCTTCAGAATAATCAAGTTTCCACATAACGGTAAGATCGTGACTATTGATCAGCTGACATACTTTTCATCCGACCCAGCCTCTTCAGAGAGTATCCAGCATGTCGGTAAGACGAAAATCCCTTATAGGGACGTCGGTGTAGGTTTAGTTAAAGATTCCGGTTTACTGGGAACTTTTCCTCTCCCTCCACTCAGCGTAGATCCTTCGTTTGCAACAATTCATATGATTACATCAGAAAACATTATTTATGATGATCCTTGGTTCGTCCCATCTGACTCTGAGATAGACTCACTCGGTAATGCTATGCCCTTGAGTCCATATGAAATTGCTTATGAAGCTCTCATGTCTTTTACCGACTTTCATTCGACCGAGGTCGACCAAATGAATGTGGTCAGTGAAGAGTCACTTTTCACCTCACCCTTAGAACGGATAGCGTTTCCCGAAGTCGTGTCATCTGACGAACAACTTCGCGAAATCCTAAGTGTAGACGATCTACCATGGGAGGATCTCCATCACAGATCTTCGTTTTTACCTAAGGATGATGCATTTGAAAATGATTTTTCATCTATCTTTACCGCTGAATATGTCAAAGACGCTCAGGATCCAACGAAACATTCTGATTCAGAGTTGAATTTAGGGAATATTTCTCGTACTATTCCCATTGATATTTCAGTGAAGCCCGGAATTGAGGAGAACATTCATATAGGTGCCGCTTGTACAGAAGAAGAAATCCAAACTTACAAGGCCCTATTCCAAGAATTCCGCGATGTGTTTGCCTGGTCTTACGAGGAAATGCCGGAAATCGATCCTGCCATTGTTGTTCATGAAATAAAGACCTACCCGGATGCTAAACCCGTCCGGCAACGGTTGCGTCAGATTCACCCTCGAAAAGCGGCTGCGATTAAAGCAGAAGTCGAAAAGCTGTTGAAAGCAGGTTTCATTTATCCGATCCCGTTAACGGATTGGGTATCGAATATTGTTCCGGTCAACAAGAAACAAGGAACAATAAGAATCTGTATCGACTATAGGGATATAAATCAAGCTTGTCCAAAAGACAACTATCCTACGCCTTATATCGATCAAATTATTGATGATTGTGCCGGAAGTGAAATGTTTTCCTTTATGGATGGTTTTTCGGGCTATAATCAAATCAATATTCTACCTGCCGACCAACCAAAAATGGCATTCATTTGTCCATGGGGGACATTTGCTTATTGCAAATTACCTTTTGGGCTTAAGAATGTCGGGGCCACTTTTCAACGGGCGATGTCTTATGCATTTCACGACATCAAGCACATTGTGCAACCGTATCTCGATGATTTGCCTGCTCATTCTTTACATCGAGCTGATCACCTTGTCCACCTACGAGCAATCTTTATGAGGTGTAGGCATTATCGAATTCGTTTGAATCCCCACAAGTGTGTTTTCTGTATAGAAACAGGTCGATTGCTGGGATTTGTTGTTTCAAAATCTGGCATTCGCGTCGATCCCTCGAAAGTCGAGGCTATCATCAAATTGCCTCCTCCTTCGAGTTTGCGCCAACTCCAAAGTTTGCAAGGGAAAGCGAACTTTTTACGCCGATTCATCCCAAACTACGCCGAGGTCACTAAAGGTTTTACAAGGTTGTTGAAACAGAACGCACAATTCTTTTGGGACGAGATTGCTCAACAATCTTTTGATGCACTTAAACACGCGTTGACCCATGCACCGTTGTTGCATCCTCCCAACTACAACCAGGACTACTTCTTATACCTCGCAGCTTCGCATTCCACCATTGGAATGGTGTTAGTTCAAGAAGATGAATTCGGAGCGGAGCATGTGATATATTATCTTAGTAGGACCTTAAATCCCACTGAGCTGAAACATTCGCATGTGGAGAAATTGGCCCTGGCAGCCGTTCAAGCTGTCCAGCGTTTTCGTCACTACATTCTTCTGTAAAACTACAGTTATTTCGGATTGCAACCCTATGATTTATATTTTGACAAAACAACTGCTAGGGGGCAAGTACTCTAAATGGATCGTCATCCTGCAAGAGTTCGACTTGGAGTTCGAGAAGTCCAAGTCTAAGAAATCCTTAGTTTTTGCGGAATTGATGTGTGATTTCCCGAGTACTGACACAGAGACTGTGGCAGAAGAGTCCATTGCGGACGAATCTTTGTTTCTTATCAGTACTGTAGATCCGTGGTACGGGGATATAATCATCTATCTCCAAACCCAAACCTTACGGCCTGAAGCTTCAAAGGTGGAACGTCGAAAAATTCGGTTTCAATCCCAGCCATACAAAATTATTGGAGATACACTTTATCGCCGGGGGGCAGACTTAGTTTTTCGACGTTGTCTAACTCACGAAGAGGCTGAGAGAGTTTTGAATGACTGTCACTCTGGAGCATGTGGTGGTCATATGTCTGGGTATGCCACAGCTCAGAAGGTGTTGCGCGCTGGTTACTTCTGGCCATCTATGTTTAAAGATTGTATCATTGCAGTCCGGAAATGCCACAACTGCCAAGTGTTTGATCGAAAGATGCGCGCACCACCTGCTCCTCTCCACCCTATAATTGCCGTTGGTCCATTCGCCAAATGGGGTATCGACTTTATTACTTGTAACCCTCACTCGGCCGGGGGGCATGCGTATATCATCCTCGCGGTTGATTATTTCACTAAATGGGCCGAGGCGATGCCTACATTCGACGCAAGCGGCAAAACAGCTGCAGTTTTCATATTCAATCATATAATAACTAGGTTTGGTGTCCCACAAGCAATCATTACTGACCATGGGAGCCATTTTCGAAACACCATGATGACTGAACTTACAAGCCAGCTTGGTTTGCGCCACGACAGCTCTACTCCTTATTATCCGCAAGCCAACGGTTTGGTTGAGTCTATCAACAAAGTTCTGGTTATCATGATCCGACGAACCATTGGTATTCATCGGTCGAATTGGCACAACATGTTATTTTCGGCGCTATGGGCATACCGAACCTCAGTGAAAACCTCAACAGGGTTCACTCCTTTCCAGCTAGTTTATGGCTTGGAAGCAGTGTTACCCATTGAATGTGAAATCCCATCACTTCAAATGGCTGTCGAATTACTCCCAGCTACTTCCGAAGAGGAGAAACGTTTATTGTACTTAGCTAAATTAGATGAGACTCAACGTGACACTGCATTGGCAATCGAGACTCACGCGAAGCGAATGAAAGCTCAGTATGATAGAAATGTGACCCCTCGAAGTTTTTCGGAGGGAGACCTAGTGCTTTTATATGATCAAGCTAATGATAAGCTAGGTGCTGGAAAATTCGTTCCTATGTGGCATGGACCCTATATTGTAAAGCGAAAGCTAGCAAAAGGGGCTTATGAGCTGGTAGATTTTGATGGGGACTCTTTGGGTAAACCCAGAAATGGACTTTACCTAAAGAGGTATTATGCTTAAATGGTGGGTATGGAGAATTTTTAGTTAGGTTAGGTTTTCTTTCTAGCTAGTATGATTGTTAGTTAGTCAGTGTGCTTAGCTTAGTGAGTGTGTTTTTCGTCGTTATTCTGGCTTATCTTGGTTTTACTCTTGATATTACAGATGTCGACGCCTCTCCAAACATACATTGGATTTGCTGATGGTGCTTGTCGTAGTACACGGAATATCTCTTCCGCAGCTTGGGTTATCTATTCACCCTCTGACGAGTTAGTTTCTATGCATGGGGTAAGCCTCGGTCAAACAACGAATAACATTGCAGAATACAGTGCAGTGGTTGAATTATTATCCGAATCTATTTCATTTGGAATTCGACGTTTGATAGTGAGGTTAGATTCTGAACTTGTTGTATTAGAGCTTAATAGAGTTTATGCCATTAGAAATCCTGTGTTATTAAGGTTGTTTTTGAGAGTGCGTCTCTTGGAACGTGAATTTGATTACATTGAATATCAGCATATTCCAAGGTCCTTAAATACATTAGCAGATGCAATTGCTTCTCGAGTGTTGGACAGACATTTACGATAATCATGCAAGTAAATTTAAAAAACATTTCATCATACATGTTAAACAAGATAAGCCGGTAATAGTGATATATGTATAGATAGGAGTGTGTCAAAAAATATACATCGTCTTCGATCATAGGTTGAAAAACACCTTATGATCGGCAAAAATGATAGAGTACAAAAAGTCAAAAATGTCACATGTGTCTACAAAGTGACTAGCTAATCACTGGTGGTGCTCCCTATACGACACCACTGCACGGGCTACCTTACGCAAAAATCTCCTAAACGGTCCAGGGACTGCGACTACAAAGCGCTGAACCCTGATAGGAATATCATCCATAGTAGTCTCAGGCATATCTGCCGTCAGACGCTCTAGATCATGCTCCAACTCAGCTAGTACTTCTGCAACCGCGTCCTATGGGGCCGGTACCGGTGCAACTGGGTGTCTCCTCTCAAAAGGCCGGAGGTTGGCTGGACGCTGTGGACCAACATCTGCATTTTGAAAATTTTTACTGTCAGTTTTGAGACGATATATATAAAAACAAAAAAATACATAATTTGAAAACTTGTGAAAAATAAAGTACCTCTGTCATCCCATTGTTCTCCCTGTGGAAGAACCATGTCCGGATCATGTCGAAAATCTACTCCGGCGTACGGAAAGTCCTGGATCGAGAAAACCTGGTCCTCCAACCAGTGAAAGTAACTATCAGAAAATCGAACAACTGCCGCGCCCTCGTCAGGATGCCGGGCCATCACCGCAACCCATCGTACCAGCTTTGGCTCCCGAGGACCCAAGATATCAACAGTGAGTTGCTGAGGGATCAGCATCGGAACTCTCTCTAAGGCAAAGCTCACGACTAAAGGCCCATATCCAAAAGTTTTCAGTCGTCCGTTCTTTGCCTTAGTCAGTTGGCTCTTCATATTAGCCGACACAACATCACACCAGTTGAAAATGGTGCCTTGGTAACAGTCAATTGCCATCCACATTTGGGACCCAGAAGCAATGTGCAAAGCGGCCGCGCCGCAAATTTTGGTAACCGTGAAAGCAATAACTTTGAGTTCACGCAGAGAGATGTGTTTGATCTCCACGCCTTTCGAATGGTGTGCCCCAGGTGTGCACCAATCTTCCCGGAGACTAACAAGGGATTGGCCACCCGGCCTAGTCCCGGCTAGATTGAGTTGCTCGCCTCTGTTTGGCAAGCCAGTGAGAAAGTATACATCCGAGGGCTCTATCTCGAGCCGGTGCCCTCCTATGTAAAAGCATTGCTCTTGAACGTTCCATCTCTCAACCAGCCATTCTAAGAATCTTACCTGAGCCCTCATGCCCGGTATGGCCCAGTATTTGTATAACTTGCATGCTTTTAGGGCATCCAGGGAAGGTTGGTGTTCTATTGCAGCTTCATCAACCTCTTCGTGCTCTCTTTCTCTCCAATCCAACATGGTGAGTGCCCTACACACCAAGAAATGATGATTAGAATTAATTTGGGGAATTTTGAATGGTTATTTGTGAGGATTGGGGTTTCAATTTCCGCGTTCCACGGAGGATGCACCCCGCGTTTGGAACACAGGGCGTCGGGACGCAGCTGGCTTGAAGGTGGGCTGCGTCCCCCGACCATTTTCCTGTATAGGAAAAAGTCGGGGGACGCAGGTCACCCGAAGGGCACCTGCGTCCACCGAGGAGCGCATTTTGAAACCTAAACCCTCCCAAAAAACAAAACTAAAACCTAAAAAACAATTTTAATCGGATAGAAATGAAGAGTAGGATGTTGTAAAATACCTGGAAGAGACGGCGTTCGATTCTGACAGTCGGATTTTCCGCAGCGACCACGGGAAGTTTCTTGTCAAAAGCTCCTTTTTCAACCTCAACAGTCAAACGGTAAAAATGACATGGTAAAAAGTCTTTTTATAGGTTTTTTGGATGAATTTGTTCATTTTTCACCATGGAAAGATATTTTTCGATGTATTTTTGCCTATCTCAAACAGGTATGAGTAATGTGTTGCTTTTGTGCAGGACAAAGGGATTTAGAGGGAAAATTGTCATTTTTCACGAACCAAAATATCAGAGTCATCTTTTAAGCCCTTTTCTGACTCCTAAAATATGAAAAGATTGCCGAGCGTTTCTTTTACACTCGTTAAAACGGAATTAAAAGACGGTCCCCTTATAGCTCTTTTCTGACCGTAAAATCAGGAAAAGATTGCCGGGTTTTTGTCGTTTCAAACTCGATACGGAAATAAAACGACGTGTCCTTGATCGCTTTTTACTTTTCAGGTCAGTGGCACTAATTATGAAAGTACTCCTTGGTCGCAAGATCAAGCGGTTCCCCCAGGTATTATTTTATACTTTTTCGGGCTTGAGGGACACAAATCTACGAAAAAGTTCAACTTGGAGTCTTCTTAAGTTTTTCAGACTCTCTAAAATTGAAAAACACCGAGTTTCTCCTATACTGGGCTCGTTAAACATTTCACAGTAAAGGACCTGTTCAATTACAAACAGGAACGAACCACTCCTTCCTAGGGTTCGAATCAAAACTAGGTTGGACTCATCCGAAGGATGAGCTTATAATCAAGCACATGTTATCCTCCTCAAGCTTGTTAAAAATAAAGAGGTACTTGCCAGAAATGGTGGGGGAAAAGAGAGAAGAATGAGCCTATTTGTTACCTTTTGTCTCAGAAGAAGCTTTACTACCACTCTTGAACACGACACTTTTCATTCACCTGGGTTGGGAAATTCTTCACCTCACAGTTGATCAAACCACTTTGAAAGTCTTTAACCGGGTTCCAGGGATTAACTTTGAGTTATTCGTCACCAAGCCATCTGTCGTGTCGTTATGTGTTCAAGAGGTCTGCAAGAAAAACTTTCATCTGCAAAATACTTGTCATCCATTTGACCATCCCTGAGTCAGTCCTTACAGCAACATTTCTTCAACTTGAACAATGATTTCGTGTTGCGGGCTTGCCTGCAACGAGTCACTTTCTATCGACATCAGCACGTTATCTAGATAGATGACTTAGAAATCGTCAGTACCTTGAAGTCTGCATGCATCAATGGCAGGTTTCTCGCCTTTGACGTCAGTTTATATCAGTGACTTTCGATCGAAGGATTCCGTGAAATGTTCGACATCAACTCATTCATTCACATCTCATGGATTGTACTGGGTACTTTGAGAACCATTGACATTACTGGTGGTCTCTCTCACGCTTGTTAACAGTTTACATCATTGACTGGTAATCAAGTGGTTTCTACCATGTTCGACATCAACTCATTTATTCGCATGGATAGAATCGTACCAATTCGGGAAGTAGAAATGAAGACCCTGGATCTAGTTTCCACCATCCAGGCTGCGAGGAGTTTTGTATTCATTATCTAAGTAGACTAATCATAAACAGATGGCTGCGTCCATACTGTGTCTACAAAAGTCTATGATTGTGATGTACTGAAAAATCATTCCTGTATCAGAGTAGTTAGTCTGTTAGTTAAAGTTTTGATCTGAGTATGGGAATGCCTACCTCAGTGATGATATAATCTTATACATGTATTTTGTGTTGAAAATTGCAGGTTCTGACCAGGCTCTCCACGGGATAATCCTTGAAATGATAAAGCGCTTCACCCTTCCTAGATATTACAAACCCTAATCTATTCCAGGCTTCGCACTTTAGGGGGCAATCTGTTAAACTAAAAAATGTCACCATGACTATTTACAGTTAGTATGGCTCAATCAACAGCCATGCTACCCTCTTAGGCAAGTCTTATGCCTCTGCTCTCCATGTCAAACTCCAAAAAAGAGAGAAAGTCTTGTATAAATGTATTTATCTCTGGGGACGCAGGTTCTCTCAACCTTACCTGCGGGGACGCTCCCAACGTTCACAAAAACTGCGTCCAAAGACGCTCTGTATGTAAAGGGACAGGTGCGTCCCCCTGTAAAGGTTAGAATGCGCAAGTTTCATCTTAAAAAAGTTACTTGTGGTCATTTCTAGAGCATTCTAGAAGGTTGTTCGACGTGTATTGGGCGCCTCCAGATGGTTCATGCACTCCTATCAAAGAGGAACTTATCCCATCAATAAGGGAGCTATCCCACCCAAAGAGGGGATTATCCCATTGATGGTGGACCTGATTAACCTCCTCTTGAGTACTATAAATACAGGCATTGGGCCAGAAGGAGGAGAGGTTGAAGCTATACATTTTCTAAGGGTAAATGCTGCAGGAATTAGGACTCCCATTTAGAAGCTTGTGAGGAGAGATTGCCATCTTTGCTTGTTCTATTTGGAAGTGGGTGAGCTTTGTCAAAGTAGAGGAAGACTCTTGTGGACCCTGGAAGGAGCTTGCACAACACCAAGGCTTAGGTTGTAATGGTTCCTTTTGATTACCTTTAATGCAAATTGGTCCATTCTTCTCAATAACTTGTTGTTTATGGGTTATTTCATGTACTCCTTGGTCTATATGTTGAATATGCTTTGTTTTATGTTATAATCAGGTGCTATTTAATTGTTTGACTGTTGGTGATTGCAGGTTTTGGAGAAAAGGAGGAGCTCATCCAGATCGACAAAGCTTGGACTTCTACAACAGCGTTTGGACAAAGGTAAGAATGAAACACTTGATTTCTCATATCATAATGCATGTTTAGAGAAGGATAGCTCCAGTTTGTTTTGTTTGTCATTAGAATGTCTTAGACTTCTAGGAAGGTCGGTTGTGTCCGCACTCTTGACTGATTCCATGTGACACACCTTTTTCCTCTTATGGATAAAGCTTCCAAAGTTTTGGAAAACCTTATAGCTCCTCAACCCAAACATCCTATTGGTTATCAGAGGCTTTCTTCAAATCCTCTCCTGACTGGTAAAAAGATTGACTTAGATTCATCTCTTGCCCATCCTGTTCTTCCTGAGCGACACTCTCTTGTGTCTATTCCCGACCAACCATTGGTCAAAAGAGTGTCGACTTGGTTCCGCCACCAGTTGCTCACTTTTCTCCGAGAGAGAGTGGTGATCATATTTCTCATGTTCTTCTCATCTCCTTAGATTCTCATGAATTGAAGCGTGACCCTCCCATCTTAGTTGTTTAGGAGAGTTCTTCTCCTTCTCCTGCAAGGCATGTGGGAAATCATATGATACCCCCACCAAGTATTTCTGTCGTTTCTTTTGATTGGATCTAATTGACTGAATTTTTCATTCCATCTTATGTTCCTTATCACAGTACAAGCCTATAATATGGTAGTACATGGCACTATATTAGATGAAGGCGCATCTGATAGGATCATGTCTTCTACTACTTGGAAATATCTGGGTTCCCTACAGCTTGTGCCTGTCACTCAGAATTCGTTGGCTTTCGACAAAGGAACCAATCAACCCTTAGGGGTCCTTCCGAAGTTCCCTATTACTTTGGGAGGAAAGACCGTTTATATAGACGTGATGGTAGTCCAAGGTCCGTTAGATTTCAATCTTCTCCTTGGACGCGACTATGTTTATGTCACGGGAGCTCTTTTTTCTTTGCTTTTCCATGTGGTTTGTTTTCCGCATGAAGGGAGAATAGTGACCATTGATCAATTGTCATTCATTAGTCATCAAGTGCCTCCTTTGCAACCATCATCCCCTATCGGCTCTTGTTTGCAAGCGGTACCTTCCCCTCCACAGGTCAATTATGTGGCTACCTGTTTCGTCTCCACATCTGTTGATGATCACACAGATGGTATAGTACATCATGTACCAGGGGCATTGGAGCCTGATCTGTCTATGGTACCAATTGACATGTATTCCCCCCAAACCATGGTTCTTCCATCTAGTGAATACCTTTTGGAGCCATGTTCTTGTATTGTCCATGATCAGATCCCGAGGATAGTTTGTTCCTGTGTCAACCTCATTAAAAAATGAAACAACATGTCGAGCATAGCTCCTTGTCTTGTGTCAATCTCTTTAAAAAATGAATCAAGGGATGTGGAGCAAATTTCCTTGTCTTATGTCAAGCTCCTTAAAAAATGAAACAAGGGACGCTGAGCATAGTTCCTTGTCTTGTGTCAAGCTCGTTAAAAATGAAACAAGGGTCATGAGGATAGTTCCTGGTCTTGTGTCAACCTCGTTAAAAAATGAAACGAAGGGTGTGAGCATAGTTCTTTGTCTTGTGTCAAGCTCATTAAAAAATGAAATAAGGGTCTTGAGGATAGTTCTTTTAATGTTTCAACCTCATTAAAAAATGAAGCAACTCCCTTTTCCAAATTGAGTGTTTGATTAAGATCTCGTAAAATCCTAGTCGAGTCTTTCTAAGACCTCAAAAGTGAACCTTCATTCTATCCACCTAGTTGACTGAAATGAAGCTTGGGGGGCATGTACCTTGATTGAGTCATTATGTTGGGGGCATTCAAACTTATAGAAAGCATAGTTTTTTGTTTCAAGCTTGTTTAAACATGAAACCGAATCCAAGCAGAGTTCTCCATAGTTCAAACTTGTGTAAAAATGAACTCGTTCCCAATTTACATCTTGTGATTGTCGTTTTTATCAGCTAATTCCTGCTAGATGAGCCTTGGTTGTTTCATTCCATCACCACCATCTCTTTGGCCCATCATATGCTTTCACTTGGTTGTATTTCCTTTCCTGAGGGACCGCAACGATGAGTGGTTTTATTAGCCAACCTATTGACCATTACATGTTTTGAGTAGTTCCATCTTTTCCAGAACCAGTTGCTACCCTTTATACCACTCATTCCTCCATGAAAAGTCATCTTTAAGCTCTTTTCTGACTCATAAAAAAATGAAAATATTGCCCAATATTTTTACCTTTTGACTTGTAAAAGAGAATAAAATGGGGGGTCCACTTTCAAGCTCTTTTATGACCCTTTAAACATGAAAAGGTAGCCGAGCCCTTATCATTTCGAACTCGTTAACGGATGATAAAAGTTGTGTGCCCAGTATACGTTTACCCCTTTTTCGGGCTGGGATGCACTATTTACGAAAAAGGTACTCCTTGACTGAAATGGTCAAGCGATTCTCTCAAGTATTGTTTTCTACCTTTTCGGGTTCGAGAGACACAAATGTATGAAAATGGACCATGTGGAGTTTTCTTTTTCATGTCTTTTTCAAACTCTCTAAACATTAAAATGATAATGAGTTGCACCTTTGACAGACTCGCTAAAATATTAAACGACATCGAATTTGTCACCATGACGAACATGAGCTTCTCCTTCCTAGGGCGCGTTAAACATACTAGGTCGGATTTTTCTGAAGGATGAACTTACAATGCAAGCATATGCTATCCCCTTCAAGCTTGCGAATAAAAAATAATTGGGGTATTGTTGTGCTATACAACAACCCCCCCATCCAACAATTTCAAATTTTTAATCTTAGTATAAAGATGCTAAATAGAAATAGGTCCCCTTTAGGATATAAAAAGCAATAAAACCTTTTGAGTAAAATATATTTTCCATACTTTTCATATGTTTGGAATCGCTCATCGCAAATCGCCATTGCTTAAGGCCAATGAAAATTCATTTGAAAAGTTGTGATGTGATCAAAGTCATCACAAATGCCTCATCGCAAAGTTTTAAATTGAAAAATACATTTATAAACATGCGATGTGATATAACTATCACATTTCGCATATCGATAATTCTGAGGAATAAGTTAGGGCTTTCCGTTGAAACCTTGTGATGCGATATCACATCACACCAATCCATAGGAAAATGTTGAAACGATTCCGTTGAAACTTTGCGATGCGATGTGACTATCGCAATCACATATCACATACCGCGCTCCCAATAGAAATAAGTACCATATACTATGTGCACTCGCGATATAAAGCTAAACCAACTATACAGATAAACATGATTCGCCAAGTTTAAAACCAACCTGCCAACTCTACATGCTAGCTCATTACTCATCGCAATCGCAACAATAAAAGGAATTCTTTCGGACATAGCGCTTGTAACTTCCTATTCCTATTTGCGATATGCGATGGTTCTACACGTATTAAAATAATACAATCCCTAATCGCAAAATCGCAGAGTTGTGACACCTGTTCTAAAAGGACCATTGGAAAACTTGCGTGCGGCATGTATTAATTTGGCATTACAGTTCACGTTATGAGGATATAGTAATGCATTTAGAGGAAATTATGGTTACAATCCTTTAAGGATTTCATCCTTTGTGACTATGTACTATCTTTTGATGTGCATAATTGCTTTTAGTTTGTAATTAGTAGTATTGGTTCCTCTCAGAGTTTATCGCCTATCACGCTCCTCTTTCTCATTTTGTAGTGTAAATCCAGAATCACATAGGCAGTTAAGATGTCTAAGAGAACTTGAAAGGCAAAGGTTCCCCTTACAGTGGAAGAAGGACAAGGAAAATTGGCGTTAATCTCAGATACCACCTGTCTAGGCTTTGGCAAGACCTCGTGGGAAGGCATATATACTTTTCTTGAAAATGAAGATCCGAAAGAGATAGAGGAAGAAGCAACAACTGATGGAACTGATAAATCAGAAAACACGCTCAATGATTTAGCCAGCTCTTTCCTCCATCGAATAGCGGCCCGTGCAAATATTTTACCATATAATGATATGGTAAGATGGGTAATTGAGAGCATTAACATAACGTATATAGCTTTCTTCATAGTTGATAGAAGGATGTTTGGATCCTTCAAACCAGAATATGTCAAGAGAATGTATCACCTGCCAGATCCCGAGTGACACTACAAAAAAGAATTCCTGGAAGCTTTCGCCAAGGAGAATGACATTGAATCAGACCCTATCAAGCAATTGAGACATTTTCCTAACAAGCACAAACATGAATCATTTGGTATGTATTCCATGGACTCCTTGGCATCTCCATATTGTTATGCTGCTGCTATGATGTGTAGACTCTTCGAAAGCCCCGATTCTGGTAGATTTTCTATTGAGATGGTTCCATTGATAGAAGTAGCAATAAACTCCTTTGTAATGGATTGGGAAACTATCCTATCAGAAAAAATAGCTAGTCAAATATTATATTATAGAAAGAACAGATTTGTCACTACCTAGTCGTGCCCCCATTCCATATGAGTGCTTACATAGTTGACACAATTTGTTTTAATTCCGACTTTCCCATACTAGGTTGGAAATGGACTATTTAGGACCCAACCCCCATTCATATTTACCATAAATACTTATGGAAGTAATGTTGGAAATACTGAGGGGGGGGGGGGGGGTGAATCAGTATTTCTTACTATTGCCAACAACCTATATAGATATGTATATGTATACACAGAACATAGAAGTCAACACTTGAATTTAATGCTTTTATTAAAAATCAAGACAGTGCAATGAAATAAATACAATATAAGTATAAATCTCATTGTGAATGGTTGCCAAGCTCTAACTTGGACTTCAGTGAGGCTCCAACCTCCAGAGCACCAACTATGTTTTGCAGTGGTTCTGCACTTAGGAGCACCTACCCTAATGACTTCAGTCCTGTTCAGTTCTGAGGCTCCAACCTCTTAGGCTCCAACCCAACCTTGGTATAAACAAGTATGCTGCTGCACTCTATTCAGCTGAGGTTGTCTCACTCCTGCTCTCCTGCCTCTGCTGCTTCTGCTGCCTCTACAGCCTCCGTTGCTTCTACTATCTCACCCTCAGGTTCTTCACCACCATAACCGCACCAACAGTTCTCTGTTTCTACTGTTTTATACATTCCCATGCCTTTGTCCATTCGTTTCCGCTTACACCGACTCTTAGGCTTCCTCCTCAGTCGCTGTCGTTTCCTCTGACTTGCTTGATCTTTCAGCTTCCCTCCTTGATCACTGTGACTGTTAGCTCTGCTATAAGATTAAGCTTTTGATGGGTAAGAAGCAGGTTTGGCAGTGCTGGTTATGCTTTCAAGAGGTTCATAGCAGTTGGTTTCATCTTCCTCTCCTTCGGTTTCTTTACACTCTCTTAACCTCTCGCTGCTTCTATTTTCCTCTAAATCCTTGATAAACCTTAATTTCCCTTTTTCCCCGCCGTTTTTGTTTTATTCCAAAAACCCACGTAAATCCTTTTTCGTTTAGCCCTAGGTGCTAAGGTGTTAACACATATAACTGTGCACTTTTGCCAAATCATATTACCCGCCTGGGCCCTCACTTGTCACGTTAGTCGATAAACATGCCTGATTAGATCCCGCCATCCGATCGCGTCCACCATATCATCCGACGACGTTCGCTAGCCCTCATCTCTCAAGCCGTGCCCGCGATAACCTGCGGGGAAAGCGGTTTCGCACCCATCGCACTGGCCACGTGTCACCATTTCACTGGATTGCGCGGCCATATACGGATACCACCCATCTCCGATAGGCGTTGCGATAATCCCACTTACCCCCTGTTTGTACTTCTCCTGCGCATTAACCTCCATCCTACTTTCCTGTGCGATAGCCGTTGGATTTTCCACGTGGAGATCTAATGACTCTCGACCACCCGTTTCCACTGCTGCCCGATGGACGTCGGATCTGCACGGCCGTGATCTGACGGCCCTAGTTTCTCCATCTTATTTCCTCTTGATGGCTCCCTCTGATACGATCACCACCGTCGAATCATGTGATTCAATGGCTGAGCTTTACCCATGGTATATTTGCTCCTCTCATCTCCATCTGCTCTGATGGCTCTGTGTGCTCCTCTTCTTCGGCTCTGTCTGCTCCTCTCGTCTCTATCTGCTCCTCGAATATTGCCATATTGACATCAATGACAATCTGTGTCCAACAATCTCCCCCTTTGTTATTGATGGCAATATTCTTCTGCTTTCTCCCCCTTTGACATCAATGGAAAAGGGATGCATATGGACTCCCCCTGTCCTACTACATCTTTATGAATGAACTTGAGTGATGATAAAGAAATAACCCCCATCTTTTGATGCAGATGTTCGAATGCTTCTCGAGGAAGAGGTTTTGTGAAAATATCAACATCTACTCCTTAGTACTGATATATTCCAGGACGATGTTTTGTTCAGCTACTTGTTCATGGAGGAAATGATACTTGATTGGTATTTGTTTGGTGCTTGAGTGCATCACAGGATTTTTTCTGAGACTGATAGCACTTGTGTTGTCACAATAGACGGAAATTTGTTGATCTGTACATATGTCGAGATCTTTTAGAGCTTCCTTCATCCATAGTATCTGAGAACAACAGTCTGCTGTAGCAATATACTCAGCTTCGGCTGTGGATAATGATATGGATGACTGTTTTTTGCTGAGCCAGGATACCAAACAGTCTCCTAGGAAGAATGTATTTCCACTAGTGCTTTTCCAATCATCTATACTTCCAGCCCAATCAGCATCGGTGTATGCAGTTACAGTCAGTGTTGAATCCTTTGGGTACCAAAGACCGAAATCAGAAGTTCCCTTCATATATCTGAGAATTCCTTTTACAGCTAATAAATGGGATTGTTTGGGAGTAGATTGAAATCTTCCCACCATTCCTACTGCTTTCATTATGTATAGAAGGGCTCCAATCATTGACCTGTAATGAGTTGCATCTACTAGAGGGGAGTCATCATCTTTGCTCAGTTTGCAGTTTGTGGTCATAGGTGTGCTCATGGGTGCACAATCATCCATTCCATATTTTTTGAGCATGTCTTTTAAATATTTGGTTTGAGATATACACAATCCTGCTCTAGTTTGAGATATGTGAAGTCCAAGGAAGTGGGACAACTCTCCTATCATTGACATCTCAAACTCTTTTGACATGTTTTGAGAAAATTCATGGCTCATTTCATCATTATTACTAGAAAAAATCAGATCATCGACATAAACAAGAGCAACTAGTAACTTACCTTGATCTGTCTTTATGTATAGATTGCTTCCAGCCACTCCCTTTTTGAAGCCTTGTTGTTGTAGATAGTGATCCAGTCTTGCATACCAAGCTCTAGGAGCTTGTTTCAACCCATATAAAGCCTTTTTCAACTTACAAACTAAGTCCTTTCCTGCTGTTAGATCAAAACCTTTTGGCTGCTCCATGTAGACTTCTTGCTTGAGTTCCCCATTTAGAAATGCCAATTTCACGTCCATTTGATAGATTTTGAATCCTTTGAGCAACCAAATGCCCAGAACATCCTAATAGCTTCCATACGGGCCAATGGTGCAAATGTCTCTTCAAATTCAATTCCTTCAATTTGTGAATAGCCTTTGCAGACAAGTCTTGCCTTGTTTCTGATAACCTGTCCTTCCTCATTCATTTTATTTTTGAACACCCATTTGGTTCCTATTATGTTTTTGTCCTTTGGATGAGGTACCAACTCCCATGTCTTGTTCTTCTCAATTTGGGTCATTTCTTCTTCCATGGCTTTTACCCAATGAGGATCCTTACTTGCTTCTGCAAATGTTTCTGGTTCTATCATAGATAGGAGGGCAATGACTTTTCTCTTGGGTGTAATTGTTATCCTTCTTTGGGTCTGCACACCTTCATCTTTATCGTCAATGATCTGCTCTTTAGGATGGTGTCTTTGGACATACTTCGTCTTTGAAGGGGTATTAGGTGGTTCTCTTTCCTCTTCTTCTTCTTCTTCTTCCTCATCTATTTCTTCTTCTTTAGGTTCTTCTTCTTCAATGAGAGAGTCATGTTCATGTTCTTCAATTTCCTTTACTGGAAGATCTTCATCAACCTTTACATCAATGCTTTCCACTATTTTCTTCAGCCGATAATTGTAGCACTTGTAAGCCTTGCTCCATGTAGAGTATCCAAGAAATATCCCTTCATCAACCCGAGAATCAAACTTTCCTGGTGAGCCATCATTTATTTTTATGAAGCACTTGCTTCCAAAGATCTTGAAGTACTTCACCAAAGCAGGTCTTCCTTTCCATAGCTCATAAGGAGTTTTATCACAATTTCGTCTTAATTGAGTTCGATTCAGTGTGTAGACAGTTGTCCCTACTGCTTCTCTCCAGAACCTAGGCTGTAAGTCTGCTGCTAATAGCATAGTTCTTGCCATTTCTTGGACTATTTGGTTTCTTCTTTCAACTACCCCATTTTGCTGAGGTGTTCTGGCAGCTAAGAATTCCCTTTTAATTCCATGAATATTACAGAACTCACTAAACTCGTTTGATGTGAATTCTCCTCCTTTGTCTGTTTTGAGGCATTTAATTTTTAAATCTTTTTCATTTTCTACAAGGGATTTTAGATTCTTGAAACACTCAAAAGTTTCAGATTTATACTTTATGAAATATATCCACATCATTCTAGTATAATCATCAACAAATAACAAAAAGTACCTTTCTCCTTGGAGTGCTTGATTTCTAGTTGGCCCACATACATCAGCATGGATGATCTCTAAGGGCTTTGATGTAGAGTGTTCCTTTGTCTTGTGGCTGATTCTGGTCTGCTTTCCATGTTGACATGGACCACATACTGCTTGATTTGGTTTGAATAGACTTGGGATGTCTCTTACAACTTTGATCTTGCTGATATTGATAAGATTTTCGAAGCTTGTACGTCCAAGTCGCTTGTGCCACAACCAACTCTCATTTGTCTGACTCGGGTAGCACTTATTTTCTTGAATCTTGTTCAGAATGTAAATGTTGTCTGGTGTCCTCACCCCTTTTGCCACAATTTTCCTTGAGGCAGAGTTCCTTATTTCACAGTCTTTGGTGCTGAAAACAACCTTATGTCCTTGATCACAGATTTGGCTGACACTCAAGAGGTTGTGTTTGAGTCCATCAACCAGCAGAGCATCTTGAGCTTTTCCTTTTCCATTGATCAGAGTAAATGTTCCTTTTCCTGCAATTCTGCCAGATTCGCTTCCAAAGGACACATTCCTTTCCTTTTTGCTCTGTGAGACAAACTTCCTTCTGTCTCTTGTCATGTGTCTGGAGCACCCACTATCTATAAACCACTGGTTTCCATTATTTTGATCATATAGATCTAGGCCGCATTTGTCCATGCTGGAGTTCTTGCTACTCTTCTTTCTTCCTTTGAGTGGGCAGTCTTGTTCATAGTGTCCATTATTGTAGCATAAAGAGAAAATCAGATCAAATTTGGTCAAGGGATCAAATGAATTAAAGGTTTTGATTTGTCCCTGCCTTTTGGGGGCATATGAGTTGATTATTCTATCCTTTAGCTTTGTCTTTTCACTTCTACGAGCCATACAATGTCTGGCTTGATGACCAAAGTTTTTACAGTGAAAGCAGTGTCCAAGAAAGATGGTTTTGTACTTGTTGAAGCAACCACGGTTTGAGTCGATTTCCTTCCTGGGAATTACTCCTCCCTTGTTCTTTGGATTTGCGATGGGCCCTTGGTGGAGTATAGGTTTGTATTTGCTGTAGTGTCCATGATTCGACTCCACATTCTTCTTTGGAGTAATTCTCTCTTCATTCTTGGGATCTGGGGTGCACTTTTCATCTTTTGGATTGCAGGAAAGTGCATTGACATAGCTTTTCGCATTATTCTTAGTGCTTGAGGATTCTCCTTTGAAACCTATTCCAAACTTGTCATGTTGAGGTTTTTGATTTTTCAGAATAGTCTCAAGTATTTGAGAGCTTTTATAGCCCTTTTTAATTTGCTCCAACTCCTTTCTCAGAGACACTATTTCGGTCTCGCGTTCTTCAAAAGTCTCTTCCCTTTCTTTAAGCTTTGCTTCCAAGAGATCTTCTCTCCTCTTATTTCCTCATTTTCCACTTTGAGAGAAATGATTTTGTTTCGTAGTTTCTCATTTTATTCAATGGCACTTATTAACAGTTCATCTACATTTCCTTCCAGCCCTGAGTCATCATCATCTGCGAGTGCCATGAATAATGCTTCTTGGCTTTCATCATGATCGCTTTCCTCATCTGATTTCCTTTTGATGACCATAAACTCATCCTCATCAGACTCATCTTGCTTGGAGAAGAAGTTTTTCTTATTGAACCCTTTCTTTTTATGTGCCATTCTTTTAGAATTTCCTTCATCATCACTGTCATGTTTATGAGGACATTTTGCTGCATAATGACCTATTTTACCACATTTAAAATAGATAAGAGGATACTTTCCTTTAAGCTTAGATCCTTTCTTCAGCTTTTGTACAAATTGAGCCAATTCGGATTCCACATCTGACTCATCACTACAGTCATTCCTTTCTTTCCCCTTCTTTGACCTTTAGGCCTTGAATGCTACATCTTTGGAGCTTGGGCCACCTTTCCTCATTTCATAGGCAGTGAGAATTCCATGGAGTTCATCTAGTTTGAGGGTATCTAGATCCTTTGCTTCTTCTATAGCGCTTATTTTGGAGTCAAACCTGTCTGGAAGAGACCTTAATACCTTTTGAACAATGGTACTTTCTTCAACTTTTCCGTCCAATCCTTTCAGGGAATTTACCACTTCAACTACTCGGAGGAGGTATGCTGCAATATCTTCTTCATCTTCCATCCTCAAAATTTCACATTGTCTTCTGTGAGTTTGAAGCTTTGCCTTTTTAACTTTTGAGTCTCCATCGTACAAGCCAACTAGCTTCTCCCACATTTCTTTGGCCGAGGTACAGTGCATGATTTTTGTAAACTCGGAATCAGTGATTCCACTAGTGATGGAGTTCATGGCCTTTGCATTTGTGATGTAGGCTTTCCTCCCGTCTTGGTCTGTTGGAAGAGTGGAAGTAGTTTTGTATTCATTTTGAAAAAAATGCCAGACTTCAGGTCCAAGGGACATTAAGTAGTAATTCATTCTTTTCTTCCAGAAACCAAAGTTAGTGCCATTGAACAAAGGAGGTCTTCCTGATGCTTCGTGGTTTCTTATCATGGCTGCGGATCCTTCTTCAAGCTGTTAGGCTAGTATGAAGAAACCTGCTCTGATACCAATTGTTGGAAATACTGAAGGGGGGGGGGGTGAATCAGTATTTCTTACTATTTATTTTTTATTTTTTTTAATTGTTCTAGTGTTTTCCAACAACCTATATAGATATGTATATGTATACACATAACACATAAATCAACAGCTGAATTTAATGCTTTTATTAAAACTCAAGACAGTGTAAAGAAATAAATACAATATAAGTATAAATCTGATTGTGAATAGTTGCCAAGCTCCAACTTGGACTTCAGTGAGGCTCCAACCTCCAGAGCACCAACTCTATTTTGCAGTGGTTTTGCACTTAGGAGCGTCTACCCCAATGACTTCAGTCCTGTTCATTTCTGAGGCTCCAACCTCTTGGGCTCCAACCTAACCTTGGTATAAACAGGTATGTTGCTGCACTCTATTCAACTGAGGTTGTCTCACTCCTGCTCTCCTGCCTCTGCTCCCTCTACAACCTGTGCTGCTTCTACTATCTCACCCTCGGGTTCTTCACCACCATAACCACACCAAAAGTTCTCTGTTTCTACTGTTTTATACATTCCCATGCCTTTGTCCATTCGTTTTCGCTTACACCGACTCTTAGGCTTCCTCCTCAGTCGCTGTCATTTCCTCTGACTTGCTTGATCTTTCAGCTTCCCTCCTTGATCGCTGTGACTGTTAGCTCTGCTATAAGATTAAGCTTTTGATGGGTAAGAAGCAGGTTTGGCATTGTGGTTGTGCTTTCAAGAGGTTCGCGACAGTTGGTTTCATCTTCCCCTCCTTCGGTTTCTTTACACTCTCTTAACATCTCCCTGCTTCTATTTTCCTCTAAATCCTTGATAAACCTTAATTTCCCTTTTGCCCCGCCATTTTTGTTTTATTCCAAAAACCCCCGTAACTCCTTTTTCGTTTAGCACTAGGCTCTAAAGTGTTAACACATATAACCGTGCGCTTTTGCCAAATCATATTACCTGCTGGGGCCCTCACCTGTCACATCAGTGGATAAACGTGCATGATTAGATCCCGCCATCTGATCGCGTCCACCATATCATTCAATGGTGTTTGCTAGCCCTCATCCCTCAAGTCGCGCCCATGATAACCCGCGGGGAAAGCGGTTTCGTGCCCATCGCACCGGCCATGTGTCGCCGTTTCACTGGATCGTGCGGCCATATACGGATACCGCCCATCTCCGATAGGTGGTGCGATAATCCCGCTTACCGCCTGTTTGTACGTCTCCCGCGCATTAACCTCCATGCCACTTTCCTGCGTGATAGCCGTTGGATTTGCCACATGGAGATCTAACGACTCTCGACCACCCGTTTCCACTGCTGCCCGATGGCCGTCGGATTTGCACAACCGCGATCCGATGGCCCTCGTTTCTCCATCTTATTTCCTCCCGATGGCTCCCTCTGATATGATCACCGCCGTCGAATCATGTGATTCAACGAGTGAGCTTTATCCGTGTTATATTTTCTCCTTTCATCTCCATCTGCTCCGATGGCGCTGTGTGCTCCTCTTCTTCGGCTTTGTCTGCTCCTCTCGTCTCTATCTGCTGCTCGAATATTGCCACATTGACATCAATGACAATCTGTGTCCAACAAGTATGAATCAAGAATAATTTATACAAGATTTGCCATGGTTTTATTTTACTCGTCCATCAAGCCATCGTTAATAAACTTGCTCCTTGGTTGTTTGACAAGGCTAGCATTAATTTAACCTCAATCGGCAGATTTTTTGGGGAAGAGATGTTTACCTATGTTAGGGATTTTGGCAGTATTACAGATCCTCATGTCCTTCCACTTTACATTCCAGATAAGCTTTTAGCCAGGGAGGTAGCCTACCAAATAGTAGAAAAAGGGATGACTAGAAATCTTAAAGACTCCAAGAAGTAGTTGTGGCCTGCCTTTCCTCTTCGCTGCGGCACTTACTCATTACATGATTTTAAACATGCCGAGAAAGAAGCAGAAAAGACAAAGGATCTGAGTCTAGCCGTTATCCCTAAAAGACAATATGACCCAAAGAAAGTTGCTTTCAATTTCACCTCTCAGATGAAAGTTAATAAATTCTTGCATGAGGAAGATGAGTTCGATGACTTGTTTGCTTCAGCAAAATTATTCTCAACAGTAAGTCATTTGGAAAAATTCAAATTGAGTGCTGAGAAAATGGGCAAATTCATTGAATACAGGACACAGAGGTTACTGATAGTACCTCTGGATTTGTTAAGTACTACACCAATCATTTAGCAGGCAGAACACAACAGAGAGCAAGTAATTGAGAAGGTTTCTGAGGAAGTTGAGACAATTGATAAGGTCAGTGAAAAAATAAATACTGATGTTCACATTTATCCCATATTGATTAAAAAGTGGGAGCAATTTGATCAACAGATCAAAAGTCAAAATGATCCTTGAAACATTATCACATATGTGGCTCCTGAAATGCAACGGCCCATTATTCCTGATATTGTAATTGAAGAGAAACCCAGCAAAGAAACAACTAGAAAAGAGATAGAAATAATCCCTGAAAATCCTTCAGGGGAGATTCCATTGAATATCGAGGAGATTCCACCCTTGGATGTGTTTTACAACCCAAAACACAAGGTTGTAGTCAAGAGGCAAAGGAAAAAGAGGAAAATAGATCAAACATCATCCACATCTCCTCAATATGAATTTATGAATGTCATATGGAAAGATTTAGAGGTCAATCCTTCTGAGGATTTGACTAAGTTATCTCAATTTGTAGGCGCATACACAACTGTTGCAATTGATAAGGCAACAGAAGTGAATCAATTGGTCAAAGAAAAGGATCAAAATATTAATCAGCTTGAAGAACAGTTGGCAGCAGAGCAACAAAAGGTTAATCGGCTTGAGGAACAGTTAACAGTAGAGAAACAGAAGAATGAGCAGCTCGAAGAACAATTGAATCTAGAAAAGCAGAAAATTGACCAGCAGACCATTCAGAGACGACACCAGTTCTCTCAAGAGCTCAAGCAGCTTAAAATTACGCATTATCAAGAGATTAAGTTTAAAGAGGAGCAAATCACACAGCTACAGTTCTCCTTGGGACAATCCAAAGATTATCCCAATGTTCAAAAAGGAAGCTCTAGAGGCAAATAAGGTTTGATCTCAACAGCTGAATATACTCTGCCAGAAGATATCTTTTATTGATCCATTATGCATCATAATGACATCACTAATTGACCAAGCAGTTAATACCATGTTAGAATTTGAAGATGCGGATGATAAAGTCACAAGTTTTCTCTCCTGGCAAAAAACAAAAGATGGAAGAGCTGCTAACTTACCTAAAATTGAAGAGTCTCATAAAGAGATATTGCTTTCGGAATGGGAAACACAGTTGATAAAAGCAGAAAGAGCTACTTCCAGGGCTAGGGCTATAATGAATGATGTTATTTAGTAAATGATAACTTATATGGTGCCAATTTAAATTCTGATTGTTCCACAGGAAAACTTCCAAAGGCGAAAGTTTCAGAGAAGTAATGGAAGCAAGATTTGGACACCAAGGAAGAGCGGCTTAACAGAGTACAAGGTCTTAACTGGGATGCGCATTGGTCATTTCTGGTCAAGCCACATAGCCAATAGATGAATATCAAGTGCCTTATTGATGCCATTGATCGCATGATGCCCAAGCTATTAGATGCCACATACGCAGGAAAATTACACTCCAAGATGAGTCATCCTCTAGAGATCCAAAGCATGCTCTCAATTTTTCAGTTAAATATGCAAGAGAAATCCTAGATGCAATGAATCTCTTCAAAGCTTATCACAATTCTATTTTTGAAATAGAATCCCATATTTTGATAAAGGAAGTTCCAACAACTATCAACAATTTTTATGGACAATTTGTTTTTAATTTTACTATAAAGACCCTTTCATGTCACTTTAGAAAGGGTCCTCAATTTGTATAAAACTAGACTTGAGAAGTTTGCAATTCTGCACTTCTTAATTTACTTTTTTATAAGCCATGGATCGAGGTTGTAACTTTTTTGTGAAAGAGCTTCATAAAGACTCACTTTTTTGTATCTCCTTGGAGTTTCCAAAATAAGAAGATTGAACTAGAGTGTTACTTGCACAAATGAGATTCAAATGCTTTTGGTACTTCTATCACTATTCTTCTGTCTTGTTCTATGTAATTAACATTCGATTGATTTGTTATTGTTGATGTATTCACATGTTTTCAAACAAATCTGTATTATTTCACTTCTGAATGATTTAGAATTGTTATATTATATACATATGTCAGTGATAAATATTAGTATGTTATGCGATATGATTTCATATTACTTTGTTTAATTTCTTAAACAAAGTAATCATTATTTAAATGCATCTCTCTGTAGATAAGTAAATAATCTATATTATTATTTGTCTGCTAGGAATCATCAAGAATCGCATTATTATGAGATCACCCAGGTTATATAGATATATCTGTATACTTTAGAGCTTACAGATTAAACCACCTATCATCTTTTTACATATTTAAAACACCCATTCATCAAACCATACTTTATTGGGAAACTGGTCCCATAATATGTAGTTGGAGCCACCATACCAAATGGATAAGGAGCTTCACTAAGGTCCAGACCAGGTGGTTATCCTCCAATGTTGGTGCTATGATTTTAGAGGCATCAACATTTTTGGAGTTAGAAGGAGGGCCAGACTATGAATGGCGAGTAAATCTAAATCTACAGGCCATTCCAAGAGTAATTCCCCTTCACCATCACCTCCAACTTCTCCTTCACATTCTAAATCCGCTATTCCTAAGTGAGAGGTTGAAAAGAAAAATATAAAACCCACTGCTGAAATCCTAAACACGCCAGACAACTCTTCTCCTAAACCTCCTGAAGTACAATCTTTGATTCATAAACTCTAGGGGATCTCATTATCCAAAGAAGAGTTTGAGTTATCCCAAGGTAGTGTTACTTCCCAATATATCCCATCGCAGCCGTTTACTAGGGAAAAAAGTGCAAAGCTTGGCATTCCAGCAGCTGAATTCCTTTTACCAAGTTGAAAAAGGGCCAGAAAGACACCATCAGAATATCAAGTGAGACTTTGTCCTCATCAACGTCCATTCCATCCATATCATTGCAAGGTCATCCATCCATTTCCCAACTTTAGATCATAGTCCAAACAGGTACAGGAACTTCAACATCCTCTACCTAATCACTTTCAACTCCTTCGTCACCCTCTTCTACTATTAGCTCAACAATGGCACATAATCAACCTCAACCAAGGCCATGGACCAACCCAGGAGCTGTCAGAATGCCTGCACCTTTGACCCAATTTCTAGCATATCCTGAAAAATGGCTACCTAAATTTAATCCTAACAATGGCCTGTTAGCGGAAGAACACATAAATAATTTCACGTTATCAATTAACTTGAATGGAGTAACGGAAGAAGATGCTGTTGTTAGACTATTTCCATACACTCTACAAGGAGCAGCAGGATCATGGTACTTTTCGTTACCACCAGGTTCTATCAATAGCTGGGATGCTTTCCAAGAGCAATTTATAACTAGGTTTGGAGACGATAGGTATACAAAAACTTTGATTAATGACCTCTCGAACTTGAAAGCCGAATCAAAAGATCCCATTAAGGACTTCAACTCATGCTTCAATAAATTGTTGAATAAAATACACGCGGCATCCAAGCCTAGTGAAAATGTTCGAAATGAATGGCATATTTCTGCTCTTCCTTCAAACATAGCCATCTTCGTTGATAGGGCTGCCAAACCAACATTAGCAGAAAATATGAAGGAAGCAATAGCTGTTGAAAAATGCATCCTTGCTTTGGAAAAGAAAAATGCTCTAGAAGAAAGGAAATCCAAGAAAGTTACCTTTAGAGATGATTCAAAGAAGAAGGCAACCAAGGATCCATATGATATGGAAGGCTTACAAAAAGTTCTTAAAACTATGTCTAATGAAATGGTTGAAATAAAAAAGCAAGTAGCTGAAACTTCTACGAAAAGACCATTTAGGAACTTTAAAAGAAATCAACCTACTGATCCCAAACCACCCAATGCTATATCTAATGCAAAATCTGACTTGGATGATGATGAAGAAGAAGATACAGTTTTATCAGCTGAAGAAATGGAAGAAGATGAAACAGTTGAATGTCATGGAATGTGGGACTTTATCTTACCCAACTCTGATAATGAAAGTGAACATGAAGCTCTTCCAGTAAATACCAGAAGTAAAAGTATAGTAGAGCCTAGTCAAGCAAATCAAAAGAAGAAAAACTCAAATCCTGTTACTAAAGAGAAAGTTCCCACAAAGAAAGCTCTAGTTGTATCTCCCCACAATCAACCATCATTCTCCAACCCTCCCTCATCATCTAAAACACTAGTAGTTTTAGATTCCATGGATTATAACATCGTGGAAGATATGAAGAAGACTCGAGCAAATATTTCTTTGCATGAACTTAGCAAGCTCAAACATCAACAAAAGTTGCTGCTTAAAGAATTAAATGCAGTACCTTCTTCTCCTCTTCCAACTAGTGTATTATCAAAGGCTGCTAGAGGATCAGGTAAGCCACCATCTGATAAGGTAGATGCTACCGATGCCATTTTGATTGGGGATAGGTCAAATTCTCATACTCCTCCTGTTCTCTTGACTTATGAGATCTACAATAGAAATTTGCATAATTGCTTGATTGAGTCAGGGGCTTCATCAAATATAATGCCAGCATCATTTTGCTCCAAATTAAATATTGAACCTCAAAAATATGCAGTGCATATTTTTCAATTAGATCGAATTAAGGTTCAATTTTTAGGAGAAATAAATTCAGTTACTATCATATTATCTGCTGATCCCAAGGCTGTCCAAAGAATTGATATATTAATTGATGACATCCTTGAGTTTAATGGTTTGGTCCTTAGCAGAGATTGGTCTGAAAAAATTCATGGTTATATTTCAACTGATTGGTCTCACATGTGGCTTCCCTATAATGGGAAACCAAATCAAATCAGAATTGATCATGAAAAACATTTGACTCACACAATAACTAATTTTGAAGAAGAAAATCAACCTGTAGCCTTCAATACTAACATTCTTGGAACCTATTCGACTGAATCATTTTTTGGGAATTTCAATGCTCAGCAATCCTTGTTTCCTATTAATAGTGTGATATCACAAGTCGAAAATTTCTCCACTAACGATACTTCTAAGTGTGTTAGTGTTGCAGATGAACTTGTAGATAAACTTGTAAATAAGCCTTTATTTTTGTCTTTATATTTTGATGAATCTAAATCTAATGATGGTGCAGGAGCAAGATTTATTTTAGTTAGTCCTAAAGGAGAAAAAAATATGCTATCATGTAGGTTAGAATTTGAATGTACCAACAAAACTGTAGAATATGAAGCATTGATTCAAGGTCTGTATAAAGCAATATGCTTGAATATCCAATATTTGAAAGTATTTGATGATTCTGAAATTGTCATTAAACAAGTGAGAAATACTATCCATTGTCTTTCAGGGCATCTAAAACATTATCAGTCGCTTGTTCAAGATCTCATAACTCATTTTCTGGCATTTGACATTTCTCCTATTCCTAGATCATAGAATGCAGCAGCAGATCTTCTAGCTAATGTTGCTTCTAAACTCCTTCCATCCGAAGATTATAGTCCAGATAGATTTTCTATTGAATTAATTTTTCGACCATCTATTCCAGATAATGTAACCAATTGGCATGTGTTCAATCATGATGAGGATATCTTAAATTTCTTGACATCTGAAGGATCTTATGACGAACAAATTATCGATGAAAGTGATCACAAACTTCAATTAGAGTAGAGACTCAATAAAAATCCTATTCCTAAATCTGTGGTCAAGCTAGAAGATATTTATGATATTAAGGATAGATTCAAAAAGGTCACTAATGAAAAACTTCACACTTCAACTTTAAGGTTTGAATTAGTAAATCTTGGGACTGATGCCAAACCACAAAATGTCAATCTTGGACTTGGATTTTCATCACCTGAAACATTTGCTTTCATCAGTTTATTGAAGAAATACAAAAATGTTTTTGCTTGGAATTATGAAGATCTGAAAACTTATGATACCTCTATCATTCAACACACAATTCCAATGATTTCTGATGAGAAACCTGTACAACAGAAACCAAGGAAAATTCACCCAAATCTTGAAAGCCAAATAAAAACAGAGTTGAATAAACTCCTTAAAGCCAAAATGGGTTTCAAATTTAGTACCTATGAGGAAAAAGAATGGTGATATTAGGATTTGCATAGATTTTAGAAATCTCAAGAAAGCATGTCAAAAAGATAATTTCCCATTACCAACAATGGCGCAGGTACTTCAATCAGTAGCAGGCTCAGAGTTAATGACTTTTCTTGATGGTTTTTTAGGATATAATCAGATCTTGGTACATCTAGATGATAGATTAAAGACGACATTCAGAACCAAATGGGGAACATATGCTTATTAAAAAATGCCTTTTGGTTTGATAAATGCTGGAGCTACTTTCCAAAGAGCTATGGACATAGCTTTCAAAATTTTGATCAATAGGATAGTCGTTGTTTACTTAGATGATATAACTGTCTATTCTAAGAAAAAGAGCAATCATCTACATGATTTAAAGCATATCTTTGAACGTTTCAAAAAATATGGGATTTCCTTAAATCCAAATAAATCATTCTTTGCTATTGATGAAGGTAAAGTTTTAGGGTTTATTGTATCCAAAAATGGCATATACAATGATCCTGACAGGATAAAATAAATTTCTAATATCCCTTTGCCACACAATAAGAAGTCTATGCAATCATTCTTGGGACAGATAAATTTTGTAAAAAGGTTTGTCCCTGATTTTTCTCATATTGTTTTACCCTTGCAATCCACGATTAAGAAAAATTCAGTCTTCAAATGGGGACATAACGAAAAAGAGGCTTTTGAATCGATCAAACAAGTGATCATTAATGCTACTACATTGAGTACTCCGAATTTTTCTAGTCAGTTTATTTTGTATACTTTTGCCACTGAAACATCTTATGCTGCCGTTTTAACACAAATCAATGATAAACAAGTAGAAGCACCAATATCATTCTTTAGTTCTAATTTGCAGGGTGTTGAGCTTAATTATTCCGAAGTTGAAAAACAAGCATTCGCTGTGTTTAAGTCTGTTAAACATTTTAGACCATTCCTCCTAAAAACACACACTAAAGTAATAGTCCCATTCCCTACAGTGAGACAATTGCTAGTTCAAAGAGAAGTAGGATAGAAAAGAGCTAATTTGGTAACAACCTTACAAGAGTATGATATTGATATTAAACCAACGAAAATTGTTAGAGGGCAAGGTTTTTGCAGGTTATTGGCAGGAGCTTCCAATATACCAGATCATGAAGACTCAGATAGTACTGCACAAGTAAACGAGATAAGTATCATTGATTCTGAATCTCAATATTCTGATCTGATATTTTACTTAAAAAATGGATATGCTCCCCTTGAATTTAGCTACAAAAACAAACGTGCCTTAAGGTTAAAAGCCAAACACTATGAAATCATTGATGATGTGTTATTCAAAAGAAATTATGATTCTGTTCTATTAAGATGCCTTGAAAAATCTGAAGCGCAGAAGGTTTTGCAGGAACTACATGATGGCCCAACAGGTGGACATTTTGGAGGATACACTACAACCCACAAAATACTACATGCTGGGTATTATTGGCCGACTTTGTTCAAAGATTCCCATGACTACATAAGGAAATGTAAGATATGCCAAACTGCTAGTAGGAGACAAAGGAAACCAGCTTTTCCTTTACAACCAGTTAACATTGAGCAACCACTTGAACAATGAGGGCTTGATATTATAGGAGAGATCATTCCACATTCTTCCAAGCAACACAAATACATTGTCACAACCACAGAATACTTCACAAAGTGGGTAAAAGCAATTCCACTAAAGGTAGCCAATTCTGATGCAATTATCGAATTTATTGATCAGTTCATCATTATAACGTTTGGTTTACCTAACGCGCTTATCTTTGACAATGCATCTTATTTTTCTGGAAATAATATAGTTGAATTTTCTCTTGAGGTTTTAAGTTAAAATACTCTACAAATTACTATCCTCAAGGAAATGGCTTAGTAGAGTCAACTAACAAAAATCTCATGAGGATTATTAAAAGAACTGTTGATCAAAACCAAAAGAATTGGCATAAATCTTTAATATTTTCATTATGGGTAGATTGTATAACTCAGAAGGCCTCAATAAGTACTTCTCCTTTTAACTTAGTGTATGGGAAAGAAGCTGTAATTCCACCAAATTTAGCCCTCCCATCTCTAGCCCTAGTACAATTTATTGAAGAAACTCCTTCTTCCTCTATTCAATTAAGGTTTGATCAAATTCTTAAATTGGACAAGGAAAGGGAAAAGGCCAAAATTACTCATGCTAAACATCAACAAGTCGTTAAATCTTCTTTTGATGCAAGTTCAGCCGGCTCAAAAATGTTACAAATTGGTGATCTCGTTTTGAAATGGGACAAAGCACATGAAGGGAAAGGTAAGCATACCAAATTTCAGAAGATGTGGATTGGACCATTTCAGATCATTGAAAAGATAGGCTCATCAACGTTTCTACTGCAGGACCTATCAGGAAAGAGAGATTCTCTTCTTGTGAATGGGCTTATCTTAAAGAAATTCTTTTCCTAAGGAGGTAACCCCTTCTTACCTGTACATATTCTTTATGCAAATTGTGGTTTCTTTTAGAAATAAGGTTGTAAATAGTCTACCATTGGCTTTATACTATTGAAAAGCTCTTTGAAAGAACATTGTGACTACTTGCTTTTAAAAAATAGAAACTTTTAAGGAAATGATTATAGTGTTGGAAATTAGATAAAAAACAGAAAACTATGAAATCCTCTTTAAATTTGTGAAATCTTTCAAACCTTGAAAACACAGTAAATCATTTTTAGTTTTATCAGTCGAGAAAGGTTATTTATAAAAATGTAAATACTTTCTCCAACTAAGGATCTACAACTCTTTAATTGTCATCCATAAACTTTAAGGAGTCAAACACCCCATCCACTAGGTTTATGATTTTTCAGAGTGTACTTCCAAAATATATCTGATTTAAAAGATAAGAGGTCTCACTGTGATCCTGCTTACCATGATCATAGGGAGTTAGTTAAGCTGACATTACCAATACTGCATACCAAAACAGGGTAATGGCTTAAATGGAACAAGGGGTCTCATCACGAGCCAGCTTGTTCAGTTTAATTACAACCAATGAATGGCATTGTCATCTTCTGGCTACCAAACTAGGGCAATGGCTTTAATAAAATAGTAAAACAAAATATGAATATATATCTATATCTATATATATATATATATATATATATATATCTTTCTGAATTTATCTTTAAAAGATTGTACTCTTAGATGGATGGGACAATGAATAATTGATGGTTAAAAGGTAACCCTGTCGAGACTATCGATGTTTGCTGGCAGTAGTGGCACTACCTGTGACAAAAGAGTAAATTTAAAAGCTAAGTTGGAGGAGTCCCCTACTTTATCTTTAAAAACCAATCAAAGCTTGAAGAAACCAAAAAATGTTTTTATTTATGATAAGGAATTGTAAAAGAAATTGAAAAATTGATCTCTTTGTTTTATTCAGAGTGAAATTTTTATCTAAACAATTCCAAGATAGTTCCCTTTTCCTTAATTAATTATACTTAAGAAAGTATTAGAAATTTCATTATTGTATTCAGAGATAACTAGTCCTTCTAGTGAATCGCTAATTGTTGTGCTATACAACAACCCCCCCCCATTTCAAATTTTTAATCTTAGTATAAAGATGCTAAATAAGAAATAGGTACCCTTTAGGATATAAAAAGCAATAAAACCTTTTGAGTGAAATAGATTTTCCATACTTTTCATATAAAATTTGCTTTACAAGTGTTTGGAATCGCTCATCGCAAATTGCAATTGCATAAGGCCAATGAACATTCGTTTGAAAAGTTGCGATGCAATCAAAGTCATCACAAATGCCTTATCGCAAAGTTTTAAATTGAAAAATCCATTTATAAACATGTGATGTGATATAACTATCGCATTTCACATATCGGTAATTCTGAGGAATAAGTTAGGGCTTTCTGTTGAAATCTTGCGATGTGATATCGCAATCGCATATTGCATCACGCCAATCCATAGGAAAACGTTGAAACGATTTCATTGAAACTTTGTGATGCGATGTGACTATCGTAATCGCATATTGCATACCATGCTCCTAATAGAAATAAGTACCATATACTATGTGCACTCACGATATAAATCTAAACCAAGTATAAAGATAAACATGATTCGCCAAGTTTAAAACTGAACCGCCAACTCTACATGCTAGCTCATTACTCATCGCAACCGCAACAATACAAGGAATTCTTTCGGACATAGTGCTTGTAACTTTTGATTTGTGATATGCGATGGCTCTACACTTATTAAAATAATACAATCGCTAATCATAAACCGCAGAGTTGTGACCCCTGTTCTAAAAGGACCATTGGAAAACTTGCGATGTGACATATATTAATTTGGCATTAAAGTTCACATTATGAGGATACGGTAATGCATTTAGAGGCAGTTATGGTTACAATCCTTTAAGGATTTCATCCTTTGTGACTATGTACTATCTTTTGATGCACATAACTGCTTTTAGTCTGTAATTAGTAGTATTGGATCCTCTCAGAGTTTTTCGCCTATCACGCTCCTCTTTCTCATTTTGCAGTGTAAATCCAGAATCACGCAGGTAGTTAAGATGTCTAAGAGAACTCGAAAGGCAAAGGTTCCCCTTATAGTGGAAGAAGGACAAGGAAAATTGGCATTAATCTTAGATACCACCTGTCTAGGCTTTGGAAAGACCTTGTGGGAAGGCATATATACTTTGCTTGAAAATGAAGATCTGAAAGAGATAGAGGAAGAAGCAAAAACTTATGGAACTGATAAATTAGAAAATAGGCTCAATGATTTATCCAGCTCTTTCCTCCATTGAATAGCGGCCCGTGCAAATATTTTACCATATAATGATATGGTAAGATGGGTAATTGAGAGCATTAACATAACGGATAGAGCTTTCTTCACAGCTGATGGAAGGATGTTTAGATCCTTCAAACCAGAAGATGTCAAGAGAATGTATCACCTACCAGATCCCTAGCGACACTACAACAAAGAATTCCTGGAAGCTTTTGCCAAGGAGAATGACATTGAATAAGACCCTATCAAGAAATGGAGACATTTTCTAAAAAGCACAAACATGAATCATCTGGTATGTATTCCATGGACTCCTTGGCATCTCCATATTGTTATGCTGCTGCTATGATGTGTAGACTCTTCAGAAGCCACGATTCTGGTAGATTTTCTATTGAGATGGTTCTATTGATAGAAGCAACAATAAAATTCTTTTTCATGGACTGGGAAACTATCCTATCGGAAAAAATAACTAGTCAAATCCTGGATTATAGAAAGAACAGATTTGTCACTATCCGAGTAATGCCCCCATTCCATATGAGTGCTTACATAGTTGACTCAATTTATTTTAATTCCGACTTTCCCATACTAGGTTGGAAATGGGCTGTTCAGGACCCAACCCCCATTCATACTTACCATAAATACTTATGGAAGTTTGAATACAAGAATCATTTATACAATATATTCCATGGTTTTATTTTACCCGTCCATCAAGCCATCTTTAATAAACTTTCTCCTCGGTTGCCTTACGAGGCTAGCATCGATTTAACCTCAATCGACAGTTGGTTCGGGGAAGAGCTGTTTACCTATGTTAGGGTTTTTGGCAGTATTACAGATCCTCATGTCCTTCCACTTTACATTCGAGATAAGCTTTTAGCTAGGGAGGTAGCCTACCAGATAGTAGAAAAAGGGATGACTAGAAATCCTAAAGACTCTAAGAAGAAGTTGTGGCCTGCCTTTCCTCTTCGCTACGACACTTACTCATTACATGATTTTAAACATGTCAAGAAAGAAGCAAAAAAGATAAAGGATCTGAGTCTAGCCGTTATCCCTAAAAGACAATATGACCCAAAGAAATTTGCTTTCAATTTCACCTCTCAGATGAAAGTTAATAAATTCTTGCATGAGGAAGATGAGTTCGATGACTTGTTTGATTCAGCAGAATTATTCTCAACCGTAAGTCATTTGGAAAAATTCAAATTGAGTACTGATAAAATGGGAAAATTCACTGAATACAGGAAACAGAGGTTACTGACAGTACCTCTTGATTTGTTAGGTACTACACCAATCATTTAGTAGGTAGAACACAATGAAGAGCAGGTAATTGAGAAGGTTTCTGAAGAAGTTGAGACAAGTGATAAGGCCAGTGAACAACTAAATACTGATGTTCACATTGATCCCATTTTGATGAATGAGTGGGAGCATTTTGATCAAGAGATCAAAAGTCAGAATGATCAACAGATCAAAAGTCAGAATGATCCTCGAAACATTATCACATCTGCGCCTCCTGAAACACAATGACCCATTATTCCTGATATTGTGATTGAAGAGACACCCAACAAAGAAACAACTAGAAAAGAGATAGAAATAATCCATGAAAATCCTTCAGGGGAGATTACATTGAATATCGAGGAGATTCCACCCTTGGATGTGTTTTACAGCCCAAAACACAGGGTTGTAGTTAAGAGGTAGAGGAAAAAGAGGAAAATAGATCAAGCATCATCCATAGCTCCTCAATCTAAATTTATAAATGTCATATGGAAAGATTTAGAGGTCAATCCTTCTGAGGATTTGACTAAGTTATCTCAATTTTCAAGCGCATACACAATTACTACAATTGATAAGGAAACAGAAGTGAATCAATTGATCAAAGAAAAGGATCAAAAGATTAATTAGCTTGAAGAACAGTTGGAAGCAGAGCACCAAAAGGTTAATCGGCTTGAGGAATAGTTAACAGTAGAGAAATAGAAGAATGAGCAGCTCAAAGAACAATTGAATCTAGAAAAGCAGAAAATTGACCAGTAGGCCATTCAGAGACAACACCAGCTGTCTCAAGAGCTCGAGCAGCTTAAAATTATGCATCAACAAGAGATTAAGTCTAAAGAAGAGCAAATAACACAGCTACAATTCTCCTTGGGACAATTCAAAGATTATCCCAAGGTTGAAGAGTTCAAATGGAAGTTTAGAGGCAAATAAGGTTTTATCTCAACAGCTGAATCTACTCTGCTAGAAGATATCTTTTATTGATCCATTATGCATCATAACGACATCACTGATTGACCAAGCAGTTAATACTAGGTTAGAATTTGAAGATGTGTATGATAGAGTCACAAATTTTCTATCCTGGAAAAACACAGAAGATGGAAGAGCTGCTAAATTACCTAAAATTGAAGAGTATCATAAAGAGATATTGTTTTCAGAGTGGGAAACACAGTTGATAAAAGCAGAAAGAGCTACCTCCAGGGCCAGGGCTATAATGAATAATGTTATTGAGTTGGTAAATAATAACCTATATGGTGCCAATTTAATTTCTGATTGTTCCCCAGGAAAACTTCCAAAGGCGAAAGTTTTAGAGAAGCAATGGAAGCAAGATTTGGACACCAAGGAAGAGCGGCTTAATAGAGTACAAGGTATTAACTGGGATGCACATTGGTCTTTTCTGGTCAAGCCACATAGCCAACAGATGACTATCAAGTGCCTTATTGATGCCATTGATCACATGATGCCTGAGCTCTCAGATGCCACATACGCAGGACAATTACACTCCAGGATGAGTCATCCTCTAGAGATCCAAAGCATGCTCTCAATTTGTCAGTTAAAGATGCAAGAGAAAGCCTAGATGTGATGAATCTCTTCAAAGCTTATCCCAATTCTATTTTTGAAATAGAATCCCATATTTTGATAAAGGCAGTTACAACAACTATCAACAATTTTTATGGATAGTTTGTTTTTAATTTTACTATAAAGACCCTTTCATGTCACTTTATAAAGGGTCCTCAATTTGTATAAAACTAGACTTGAGAAGTTTGCACTTATGCACTTCTTAATTTACTTTTTTATAAGCCGTGGATCGAGGTTCAAAGTTTTTTGTGAAAGAGCTTCATAAAGACTCGCATTTTTGTATCTCCTTGGAGTTTCCAGAATAAGAAGATTGAACTAGAGTGTTACTTGCATAAATGAGATTCAAATGCTTTTGGTACTTCTATCACTGTTCTTCTGTCTTGTTTTATGTAATTAACATTCCATTGATTTGTTATTGTTGATGTATTCACATGTTTTCAAACAACTCTGTATTATTTCACTTCTGAATGATTTAGAATTGTTATATTATATACATATGTCAGCAATAAATATTAGTATGTTATGTGATATGCTTTCATATTACTTTGTTTAATTTCTTAAACAAAGTAATCATTATTTAAATGCATCTCTGTAGATAACTAAATAATCTATATTATTATTTGTTTGCTAGGAATCATCAAGAATCACATTATTATGAGATCACCCGGGTTATATAGATATATATGTATATTTTAGAGCTTATAGATTAAACCACCTATCATATTTTTACATATTTAAATCACCCATTCATCAAATCATACTTTATTGGGAAACTGGTCCCATAATATCCAGTTGGAGCCACCATACCAAACGGATAAGGAGCTGCCCTAAGGTCTGGACTGAGTGGTTATCCCCCAATGTTGGTGCTACAATTTTAGAGGCATCAACAGGTACTTGCCAGGAATGGTGAGGGAAAATTTGGAAATCTAATCAGTTGTGTCGGCAACTCACTCTTGAACATGACAATTTTTGTTTCGTGTCGGGTTGCGATATCCTCCCTCTTATCGTCGACCTTCCTGGGTTGGGCCATTTATTTTTGCCTTCCATTGGATCTCTGCCATGTCATCATGACCACTAATCCTATGGATCCAAAAGCTACTAAACTTCTAGTCGTGTCGCCGATATGTTCAAGATTTGTCCTTCTGCAGTTACACTTTCCCTTGATTCTCGGTATCATCCAAAATCATTTTGCATCCCTTTGTCTCGTGTCGATGACGTGGGATACATTATGGCCTTCCTTCGACACGGTCGCTTCCTGTCAGCTTCAGCTCATTATCTGGGAAGCTAACCGAGAGACTCCCTTCTAGTACCTTAGAGCTTGCATGCCCTAACAGCAAGTTCTTCGCACTCGATGACAATTCTGTATCATTGGCTTTCGATTGAGTGATTTCATGGGTTTTTGACTATAGTTCCTTTATTCATATTCCGTGAATGGTGTTGATAGTACCTTGAGGACCATTGTGATTATTGATGGTTTCTCTCATGCTTGTTAACAATTTACATCATCGGTTGGTAATCAAGCGATTTTCTAGCATGTTTGACGTCAACACATCTCTTTGCATGTTAGAATCTATACTTTGATCGGGTCATGTTGGAGCACAAGACCCTAGGCTCAGATTACAAAAGTCCAAGTTGCAAGGCGATGTGACATGATCATGTTGATATACAAGTCTCTTTCAAATGGGTGGATGCGACCATACCACGAGTTGTCATATGTGATCCTTCTCATTATTGGAAGGTTGCGACCATACCTTGGTTTCAATATGATCCTCTTTATCGGATGGCTGTGCCCATTCCTGGATCCATTTACATGATCATTCTCTGGATGGCTGCGTCCATAGCATGATTCATGTATCACTTGATAGATTTTTTAGTTATGTATATGTATCTGTACTTGCTTGTAGGTTTTCTGACGACAGACTCTGGTTCCCCGCACTGATTCATAAAGCATTTCATCCCTCACTCTAGTTCGACATTCATGCTTTAGGGGGCATCTGTTACACAACATTTTGTCACTATTTTGTACTCTGTTACAGGGAAAAGTGTCTACACAGAACTGCTTATCCCACTAAGGTGTGGTAGCTACCTTAGAAACAAACAAAGTAAAGCTACTTTCATTTTTCCTTTATGAAATATAGATGAGAGAAGAACAAAGAAGACCAACCTCTGTCTTGCGTTTATCTCCTAGTTCGATTCCTCTCTCTCTTGATAGTCCTTTGCTACTTACTCCTTTGTACGCCCAGCTTCATACAGTACCTGTAGGATCAAAGTAGCATAACACTATACAAGAACATGGATCTATAATCATAAACAATCTAGGATCAGATGTAAATTGACCATACAAATGCATAAAACATAAATGACACAAGAGTATGGAGGAAAACTTGAATAGCTTTTATTAATAATCAAGAAAGATCCAAGGGAGTTACAACCAGTTAATCTGACCCAGCATCATCCTCTCAGCAAGTAAACCCTTCTTCACCTCATACAAAGCTTAGATCACCCAACACTATGATGTTGTCTCAAGAAACCAACAACAATTCCTTACAAGATGCAAAATTCCAGCCTCTGGATCTCTGGGATGAGGGATCCATATATAGACATCTGTAAGGGAGATGAGTCAGCTTGTGATTTGATTAGTGTCTTACCTCTGATAGTTCTTGCTTCCACTTGATGATTGATGATCTCTTACTCATCCTTGGTCGAATTTAGAGAGGCAAGTGTCACAGGAGAAGTTTCTGGAAGATTCCATGCCTCTCCACCTCGCGGATTGACACTGCCATTTGTCACTTCTCGCCCATCGCACCCCATAGAAGGGCTTTTTGAAATGCAACGCACCCACAGAGTGTACTTAGGTGAGATGCAATGCACTTTGCCTATGGAGCAGCTGAAATGATCCCGTTTTGACCAGTTTTGGAGCAGTTTTTCATGGAGAACTTCTGGGAGAAGCTGTAATCAATTGACCTTGTTCCTTTAGGGGTTAGAACAACACTTTTAGGGACTTAGGAACCTTTGGTTTATGGACATTTTATGCTTGGGGTTGCAGTGCCCAAAAATGTCTATAACAGTTGCCCCCTAAAGCATGAGGTCGTTAATATTTTGATGTCGGGTGAAATGCTTTATTATGAGGATCCGAAGTTCTTTCAAGCTGGGAGGAGACCTGTAATAAGATACAACACAATACATTATCTTCATAATATTTTCATGATCTAGCTAAGGTGGGCATTCCCATGCTCAGCTTTATAAATTCATTTTCATGTACATAGGACAGACAATCGTCTGAGTGTAGACTGATGATTCTGGTAGAGCCATCATCCCTTTGATTGGATGATTTTCTGTGCAGAAATAATGTACATTTGATGTCTTTATTTCCCTGAATATATATCGCAGCCCGGATGGATGAAACTAGATCCGGGGTCTTCAATCTCGTTTGATCTTCACTCGAAGTACAAGTCTATCCATGTGAGAGATGTTCTAGAGTCGAACATGGAAAGACATCGCTTGATTACCAGCCAATGATGTAAGCTGTTAACAGGCACGAGAGGAATCACCGATAATGATAATGACCCTCAAGGTACTGCAGTACAATTCACGTGGTGTGAATAAAGGACTTGGCGTCGAACACCACGCAAAATCTTTCGGTCGAAGGCCATTGATGTAAACTTGTCGCCGGAAGTGAGAAACTTGCCATTGAGGCATGCAAGCTTCAAAGTACTGAACGGGGTGTTCCTAGATCGACTTCTTGGATAATGAGCTGATTTCGACAAGAAGCGATCCGTCACAGGAGGGCCTTAATGAATCCCACATCAATGACACGGAATGGAGCAAATGATTTTAATGGAGGTGAAAATGATCTGATGACATAAGGTTCAGGGTGGCGGTCATGAAAGAATGGAGTGTAAATGTATTGTAGCGGGTGAGACACAGGTGAATTCTCTGAATGACTTCTCTTGAACATATCGGCAACACTGTTGTGATGGATTGGTAGCATTAACCCCAAATGTGGATGGTGTGATGGGACCATGGTGATGTGACCAGTGAATGAAACAACCCAACCCGACTTGGATGCGGAGTGAAAGTGTCATGTTCAAGAGCGACTTGCTACCAACAAAGTTTCTTCAAGTTTTCTTCCCAATTTTTCCCCAGTCATTGCTGACCAGTACCTCTTTATTTTTGTCAAGCTTGAGGAGGATAACATATGCTTGTTCTATAATTTTCCCTTCGGGCAAACCGATCGCTATGTTTTAACGAGCCTAGCGATAATGAAACTCGTTCTTGTCTGCTATGGACAAGTTTTTCACTATTAAGTTTTAACGAGTTTAACGACAAAGATAACTCGGTCCTTTTCAATTTTAGAGAGTCTGAAAAGGGACGTAAAGGAAACTCAAAAATTCCTTTTTTGTCATCTAATCCCTTAAGTCCGAAAAAGTATAAAACAATACAGAAGGGATGAATTTTCGATACTTTTAATGAACCGAACAAAACAAGCGCTCGATCTTTTGTGTAATAATCCCTCGGGTCCAAAAAGATTAAAATCTAAAGGAGGGATAGCACTTCCGGTCCCTTTATCGAGCTGGAGAGGCCAATGGCTCGGCAATCTTTTCATATTTTACGAGTCAGTTGAAAAGAGCTTAAAGGAGACTCGTCTTTTGAGGAACGAGTGATAAAATTGGGTAGCAGCTGATTCCAGGTAAGGTTTGGAATTTTCCAATCACGGCAGTGTTACAAGGATGGCTAGTGGGATCACTCTTCGCAGCTGTTCCTCAAAAGGGGTAAACAATCAAATGGAGGTGAATGATCGGCCAATACAGAGTGGAGGTGATGATGAGAACACGACCAAGGCTTTAAAGGCTGAAGTACTACATTCACGATGGTTATTTACCGGGAAATAGTTCATTTTTTAATGAGCTTAAACGCGGGGAGAAACATTTGCTCACGACTTATGTTTATTTTTTAACGAGCTTGGACTATGTGCTAAAACTGCTCGATTAATCTAGTCGTATAATAAGAATGTATCATATATGAAAATGACAATTTTTAGAGTTTTTCCCCACATCCTTTCTTTATGCAAGTTAGGAAACGACCAATCCTACGAGTTTAAAGGGTTGGAGGACCTACAAATTTAAAAAAATAAATAGTCGCTCTTCGCTTGCACGCCAAAAGGTTTGCATGCCCCCAGGTATAAAATAAAGCTTCAAGGTCACCTTTTGTTCTACCGACAAAACATTTGTTTTATCAGGAAAGGTCCACCTATTTCAGGTTACCAAAGATTGTTCTATTCACAACGCAAACAAAACATTTCTTCAGCGATGTCTACCGAAATAGACAAAGTTGAGCGGTGCAGATGCCTCCTCTCACATAACTTTGACGAGGGAACCTTATTCCAGTCTAACTCCCTTTTCCAATCACGGACGGGAGTACAGACTAGTCATATATCTCTCGTGGAAACCTACCCTATACCCGAAGTTTTCCTACCGAAGCAGACCAGGGTGCATGCCCCCTGGGTTTCAGTCATGTCCCCCGAATCACTCGCGCTCATCAGGTGGACGGACTGGAGATTGATGAGACATTCCTTGTGTGAAAAGACCATTCAGGGATGGTATATGACTATTTTCTATGCGTGATCCGGGAAATGAAAGCTGGTCTACGAGCTTGATCACTCTTCCTTCGTGCGGAAAACACATTACTCTAAAGAGTGATGAGACAATGGCTCCCATGCAATAAATATAGCCTCGTCCAAGGAGTAGATTATAATCCAGGAGTCCTTGGACTACCATTACGTTCATGTGAACAGTTTTCCCTCTCAATGTTATGGGCACATTGGGAAGGATCCCTAACGGTCGACTGGTTCCTTTATCAAAGCCTGTTATATTTCTCATCTCAGGCAAAGGTGATGGCGAACCAAGCGCTTTCCAAGCAGTCGAGGAAAGGATACTCACAGAAGCCCCTTCATCTATGATGGTACCGGCCATAACCATTCTATATATTTGAGCAATGATTCGGAATGGTACACTAGCCGGTAAACGGGGTCTGCCTAGTTGATTCCAGTCGAAGGAAACAACTAGGTTGCTCAGAGGTGGGACCGAATAGACAGCCAGGTACGACTTTGATGAACTTCCTTCCTGCGGTAAAGGAATGGGTAAATTTCCCCCATGTTCATCGGAGTCTGTGCTTACGAAAAGAATTTGGACGGTGTCATCCTTATTCTCTTCTGTGACTGTATCATCTGAAGATGGAACCTCTGAAGGCAAGACCGGGTCAACTGCCACCTCGACCTTTTGACTTTCATCTGGTATGGGTTCATATGGTTTGTCTTCAATGATAGACGCTTCGGCCGACCACCTGGGCGGGTCAGCCTGATTTTCAACTAGTGACGAACTCGGCAAGAGTTTTTAATATCCAGGAGGAAGTCGTAAAGGTGAAACCGGACGATCGTCCAAAACTCTTTTAGCCTCGTCGAAGAAGGGACAACGGTGGATGGCATGATCGCCTTCGCACAGTTTACAAGGAAATCTATATTTTCCTTTTTGTCCTGGGGCTTCACTTTCACTAGTCGACGGTGTGCTTTCAACATGATCATCAGAGGTTGACGACACCGGGTTGTGCAAACGAGGAGACCAGTCCCTTAAGATCCAAGGGATGCAGGGACAATCTCTATGATAGTGGTCTCCTTTGCAAATGACACATGGCGATTTAGGCCTGGTCGGTGCAGTGTGTGGATTTTCGCTAGACGATGCTTGGTTGCCCCCTTTCGCTTTTGGCTCCTTCTTCTTCTTCTCTTTCTTCTTCTTTTCCTTCTTCTTCTCAGATACTTGATTTTTGGCTTTACCAACCCCATCAAGCGAAGAGGAGGGAGGAGAGGAAGAATTGGAGGAAGTAGAAGGTTGGTGGGTAACTCTGGATTCGTCTAGTTGCTGTCTTGATTGTTCAGGAATTGCGGTGTTCTGAATGACAGAGGTTGAGAAGCGCCATATGGGCAAGCCGATTGTCAATCCTGGAAGCGGCAATGTGGCCATATGGGGTGCACCAACATCTCCCCAAGAGGAGAAGGGACTAGGATTTCCTCCAAGGGGAATTCCTTGGTTGGTGGATTCCATTTTCTCAACCTAAGATCAACGTAGGAAAGGGTGATGATTATTCCATTTAAAATAAATTTTAGACGCTTTGACACAACTTGTTTTTTCAATTTTAAAGAGTCGAGAAAAAACAAAAGATGCCTCTAGTCGCCTTCAATTTTTAATGAGCCTGAAGTGAAAAGTGCTCAGATGGACCTTTTCCGTTAAGGAGTCTGAAAATGAACAAAAGGGACTGCTCTGGAAATCTAGGTAGAGGGATTACCAAACCAATCGCAAAACTGCAGAATACTTTTTACGGTACGGCAGCCAATCTTCCCGAATGCTGTGTTCAGTGCATTGCGATCGATAGGGCGGCAGACACGACTTCCTATGGATAAAGGATTAAGACTATTGTGGTCTCCCAAAATATACTCGATGGTACGTGGGAGCACAAGTCCGTACTGTCACTTATCGTCTCAAAGTGGAGGAATCACCCAACCATCAGTGAGAACAACAGTTACCAGGCTTTACGACGTCGGAATACGTCTCTAGCCTAGACTTCTAGATGTTGTGCGTTAGGTTCCAAAGCGTTGTTAGATTCATTAAATTTATTTTATAGTTGATCTTGCTTAAGAAATTTGCCTTTCAGGTTCACCGCGAGATGTAGATGTACAATTCCTAAAATGCAATCTAAGATGATAAACAATCTTTTATCTTCTTTGTGCAATGAAAATCCTAGCTACTAAGGAAAGAGAGACAATATTCTTTCACAAAGAGCAAAGAGCACACACTAAATGCACTGTCCTAAATCAAACCAATCAAACAGTCTAAATGCAAATGCAAATGCACATGCATGTATTTGTTTTTGGCTTTCTTAGTATGTGAATGGTAAAAAGAAAGCTAATGCGCAAATCTGAATTACTTTTCAAGCGACAATTACTAACAAGTTTCTTTTCAAAATAAAAAATGGAGACAATCACAACATTTTACGATTCAGAAATGAATACTTGCTTTCGACACTAGAAAAAACTACAAATTCAGACCAAATACAATAGAAACAGGGTAATCGACTATCAAGAGCAACCAAACTCTCTCCTATGACTAAAAACGACACTTGCGACACTTTCAAATCAAGGAACGACAGTACAATTACGTTACTTTTTGCAAAGGAGAACTAAAAATGACTCAACAAATACACAAAAACATTTACAATTCTTTTGCACAATGGAGGCGGAATATCAACAAGGAAAGGGGTTTTAAACATAGATATACTGATTACAAACATCAAAACTCATGAATAGAACTGAAAAGAATGAACACAGAAACCAAAACTGAGGAACAATGCCTAGTCTGATCAGCGCACCTGTAACACAGTGAACTTGAAATGCAGTGCACCTACTACACTCAGGAAGTGCGCTGAATTTCAGATTCACAGAACAGAGCCCGCACTGGGCTAGAGACGAGACTTTGCTTGGGTTCCGGGTCACAATTTGCAGTTCAGTTCAGGGATTTTGGCCGAGAAAATGGTAATCAGTAAATCAACAATCAGGGGTAGATCTAAGGAGGTTCCAAGAGCTACCACGAGGGAAATTAGAGAGTTTGTAAATCAGTCGTTTAATTTATAAACAAAACCCGGAGATTGACTGAAGCAGCATTTATCTACTTTGCATTTGCATAGCAAATGTAGTTCGAAAGCTACCTGGCTCGACTTCAGGCTCCGTTTGTAAGTTTATAAAATAAACAACAAGGAAGATAAACAAACAAACTAATTCGTCCCCAGTGGAGTCGCCATTTTGTTACAGGGAAAAGTGTCTACACAGAACTGCTTATCCCACTAAGGTGTGGTAGCTACCTTAGAAACAAACAAAGTAAAGCTACTTTCGTTTTTCCTTTATGAAATATAGATGAGAGAAGAACAAAGAAGACCAACCTCTGTCTTGCGTTTATCTCCTAGTTCGATTCCTCTCTCTCTTGATAGTTCTTCGCTACTTACTCCTTTGTACGCCCAGCTTCACAGAGTACCTGTAGGATCAAAGTAGCATAACACTATACAAGAACATGGATCTATAATCATAAACAATCTAGGATAAGATGTAAATTGACCATACAAATGCATAAAACATAAATGACACAAGAGTATGGAGGAAAACTTGAATAGCTTTTATTGATAATAAAGAAAGAGCCAAGGGAGTTACAACTAGTTATTCTGACCCAGCATCATCCTTTCAGCAAGTAAGCCCTTCTTCACCTCATACAAAGCTTAGATCACCCAACACTATGATGTTGTCTCAAGAAACCAATAGCAATTCCTTACAAGATGCAAAATTCCAGCCTCTGGATCTCTGGGATGAGGGATCCATATATAGACATCTGTAAGGGAGATGAGTCAGCTTGTGATTTGATTAGTGTCTTGCCTCTGATAGTTCTTGCTTCCACTTGGAGATTGATGATCTCTTACTCATCCTTGGTTGAATTCAGAGAGGCAAGTGTCACAGAAGAAGTTTCTGGAAGATTCCATGCCTCTCCACCTCGCGGATTGACACTGCCATTTGTAACTTCTCGCCCATTGCACCCCATAGAAGGGCTTTTTGAAATGAAATGCACCCACAGAGTGTACTTAGGTGAGATGCAACACACTTTGCCTATGGAGCAGCTGAAATGATCTTGTTTTGACCAGTTTTGGAGCAGTTTTTCATGGAGAACTTCTGGGAGAAGCTGTAATCAATTGACCTTGTTCCTTTAGGGGTTAGAACAACACTTTTAAGGACTTAGGAGCCTTTGGTTTATGGAAATTTTATGCTTGGGGTTGCAGTGCCCAAAAATGTCTATAACATACTCCCCTTTCCATGATCCTGGAGGACCTCTACAGTGAACCCTACATGCTTCCCCTTCATGAAGAAAATCCCATTGTGTCCCTCTTCATGAGAAAAACAATTCCCTTTTCCATCATTTCCCAAAAATCTTTTGTTTTTCCTAGTTTACAAAATCGATGCTAATGACCCTTGTTCTCCTCGCGCTGAATGCAGGGGTTAGAACCATCCCTAGCATTGATTAGAGTGACTGAGCCTTATTCCAGTCACGCCAATCCTCTTTTGGAAAGTTTTTTAAATAAGGAGCCAAAGCTTCCAGCTCTAGAAGCTTCGTAACAGAAGTCTGGTAAATGGTTGAGCTAGATGGAGTCGAGGATGTTAGTTTGGGCTCCTTTACCCTATAAGGATGGAACTACCTCAAGAGATAATACCTTCTCCCATGAGAAGAGGAACCATCTCCCATCCATTCATGCTATTTAAACCTCCATTTTTCCCAAGCGCAAGCTAGTGTTAATGTTAGTGTGGTAGTGCTAATTAAGTTTGGAGTAAACAATAAGCTATTCATAGTTGTAGCTTTCTAGTTGTGTGTGAGGGAGAAGTGTGAATTTGGTTTAGTGTGTGTTGAGGGCCCCGAAATCGGGTCAACAACAAGGGGGATACCCACCCGGTCCGGAACCTGGTTGGCGGCTCCTTGCCCGTTTGGAGTAGCGGGTCCGACTGGGGGTAATGGGACCAGTTTCCCAATGTGAGGGGTGTGTGTGTGTGTAGAGTTTGATGGTATTGATCTAGGGGTATTTTAAGCTAATTTAATTCTAACTTCTAAACTAACTCTATGCTATTGTAATCTAATGAAAAACAATACATCTAATCTACGCTAACCCGGGGTATTTTTCTTCTATTATGCGATCTAAAAAGATTTCGAACAATAGCTGGTAATAAAGATCATTCAGCTATCATAAGAATAGAAATCCATTAAGATAAAACATTCTGCATAAAAAGTTAGGAAAAACAGTTGTGAACAGCACATCGCATAATTAGTTATTCATATGTCAAGCACAAATAAATGACTCCACCGTACAGAAGTGCTAAATGGCAATACACACATTCATACATTAACATATAAAGAATTCAGCTGCATATCACTTTAGGAATATAAGCAGAAATTAGTCAAGAGATAAAAGTACCATTTATGACTGATTTCACTAATAAACTTCAAGCAATAACGATTTATTTCTACTTGTTCTAATATCTGCTAAGAGTACAGAAGTGCAACATCAGTAACAGACATTAAAATGCAAACATAAATAAATCTCGATCCATCCATTCATCAAAAACCCCCTCCGAGGGTGCAAAAGTGCATGTTCTGAGGACAAGTTTTTTGACAGATTTCCGGACCCTTCTCCAAATGCCATGAGAAGGGTTAAATACTACTAACTAATTAATCTTAATTACACAAATTTAGGGAACGGCTTCAAATGACCGCCCTTTTACTAAAAGCAAATTTATTTCTAAAAATCAAATCTAATTTCTAACCGTTTCTGTATCTGCTCCTTAGTACTGTAAGTAATGCGCTGTTCGCCCTGAAAGAGTCGGCTGGTTGTCCTTTCCTTTTGTTCGAGCTTGAAAATTAGAAAAAAAAAGAGCTGGCACCTCTTTCTGACAGACTAGAAGATATTTTCGAAAACCTTTCTCTAGCTGGGTGTATTCGCTGTGCGTATACTTAGTACAACCCAGGTTCCTTTCGAACTTATTTTGCTGTTGCTATTTCGGCTTCTGGTCGTGCGAATGACTCAATGAGTTAGGAGTCGCGTTGTCTGGACAATCCCCTGTATCGAGAATTGCTTCCGTTCTTTGTTCCAGGCTTTTCTGGAGCGTCCTCCTTCTTTTGCGTTTCTCTTTTTGCTTTACCCAGTCTGAGCTTCAAGATCTTTTGCAAACACGCTGCTTTTGTGCGCCTTTGACTCTGAGTCTTAAATAGTCTATTTTCATCAACGCCTGTTGGGTGATACTCTGGAATCCGCGGTCCTGCTGCATGCGGCATCCATTTGCGGAGGCATCTTCTCTCTGTTACCCCATTGCCGCTTTCCTCTTTTCCTTAGATGTTTCCGTTTATGTCGGAGAATTCTTGCGATGAGTCCTTTCTGTGATTGGAATCGCAGTATTGAGGACTGCGACGTCATTAAGTGTTATCGCAAATTGCCAATATCGCAGATCGCAGTTTTGTATGATCGCAGATCGCAGATCGCAAGATCGCAAGGTTTTCGCTTTATCACTCTGTGCTGCTTATGCGACATTGCGACGTGCGACGTCGCATATCGGCTGTCGGCGATTCCTTAGGTTTTCCCTTTTTGAGCGCTTTTAATGCACGCAATGTGATGGGTTCTCGCGTCGCTCTTTTTCAGTGTATTTATGCGCTTTGGGAAAACGCTTCTTTCTACCTTTGCGACACGATATAACTCTTAGGGAGTTAATACAAAAGATTTTTTAAACAAAATATTTTTTTGGATTTTTGGTTAAGGGTCCCCCTTTGCTTGGTGTTATTACTAATATCAAACAAAGAGGGGGGTTGTTGGTGACCACAACAATGGCGATTCACTGTGAAGAACCAGTTATCTCTGCTTTTCTATTGACCGTTCACTTCCGAAACAACAAAATTTTTATATGTCTAAATTTTGTTATGGACAGATAGAGTAGATTACCCCTCACCTTGTCAACGATACTTTGTCTCAACCCTTTTTATATCCCAATTGCTTGCTTCCTCAGGTTTTTTCTTGCATTCGCACCAGACATTACTTGGTCTTGATTAAAGATAAAATAAGGTCTTCTCTGCGTACTGGCTTAAAAGTATGCTCATTTGTCGTAGGTAGAGCCTCTGCTGCCCGCAAGCGTCCATAGCCTCGACAGGGTTACCATGTTTATCCAGCAATGATCCTTTTTCCTGCTTGAGGTTACTCACAACATTCCAGAGAAAAATTCTTTTTGACACTTTTTCCTTTTTTTTTTTTTTTTATTCTCTAAAGAACAATATCTTGGTTTGGTGGCCAAATTATGACACAATCATTCACTTGATTTACACTTTTGCTGAACAAGTCGGCTCGTGATGAGACCTCTTGTCTTTTGATTGCAACAATCATAAGTCGTTGCCCTGTTTTGATAGACAGTATTGGCAAAGTCAGCAAGTTATAATATCTGTGATCATGATAAGCCGGCTCGTGATGAGACCTCTTATTCTTTGAGATATAGTGTTTTCCTTGGATTGTTTCTCTGAATGCTGCAATTTCCTTTTAGCAGGGAGGAAGTCATTGTTTTTCCTTAAGAAAGCTCTGGACGACAATAATAGAGTTTTTGAAAACAACAGTTTTGCAGAGAATACTTATTTTATTATTGATGATACCTTTCATTGTGCTGATACAAAACAATTCTTTACCAAAGGTTGCTTTCGTCAAAGTTTTTTTTGAGGTTGAAACTAATATCGTAATCAGGGTGAAGTTAACTCTATTTGTCAATAATAAAATTCAGATTTTTCAAAAATTTTGCTATTTGTACAAGCGAAATCAAAATCTGATAGAGAATTGGCGTGCTCTTTCATGAATCCTTTTAAATGATCATTTACAACTGGTTTTATTCATAAAAAGAGAAAAATAAAACAAAATAAAAACTAAAAATTAAATCTATCCTACAAAAATTAGAAGATTTCTCTTCTATGGAAAATATATTTTGAGAATTTGTCCATTCACAGGCAGAGAATCTCTCCTGCCTGTTAAATCCTGCAACACAAAAGTCGATGGGCCTATGACCTCTACAATCTGAAAAGGACCAAGCCACAGCTTCTGGAATTTCGTATGTTTGCCCTTTTCTTCATGAGCCTTATCCCATTTTAAAACTAAATCTCCCATCTGAAAATTTTTTCTGGTCATTATGTTTGAGTCAAAAGAGGATTTTATTAGCGCTTGGTGGTGAGCATGGGTTTTCTTAGCTTGTTCTCGTCGTTCTTCTAGTTTGGTTATTTCCATTTGTCTTAATTGTAAGGAGGAAGTAGGTACTTCATCAATGTATTGCACTAAAGACAAAGAGGGAATGACTAGGTGAGTTGGAAGAACCGCTTCTCTCCCATAAACTAAATTAAAGGGAGAAGTGCCGATAGAAGCTTTCTTTGTAATTCTATCTGCCCATAAGGCATTTACCAGCGCTTTGTGCCAATTCTTTTGGTTTTGGTCGACTGTCTTTTTAATGATCCTGATTAGGTTCTTGTTTGTTGATTCGGCCAACCCGTTACCTTGCGGATAGTAGTTGGCAGAATACTTCAGTTTGAACCCTCTTTTGAGCGCAAACTCAGTCATTGCATTTCCAGAAAAATATGATGCATTATCAAACATTAAGGCCGTTGGCAATCCAAACCTAGTGATGATAAACTGATCTATGAATTCAATAATGTTTTCAGAATTAGCTGTCTTGAGAGGAACTGCTTCTACCCATTTGGTAAAATAGTCAGTTGCCGTGAGGATATACCTATGCTGTTTAGAAGAGTGAGGAACGATCTCACCTATTATGTCCAGGCCCCATTGACTGAACGGTTGCTCAATGTTAACCGGCTGCAGTGGCATGGATGACTTCTTTTGTTTCCCTGCAGCAGTCTGGCAGACTTGGCATTTCCTTACGTAATTGTATGAGTCTTTGAACAGCGTGGGCCAGTAATATCCTGCACGCAAAATTTTATGTGCGGTGGCTTCTCCAGCATAGTGTCCACCTGCTGGTCCATCGTGAAGTTCCTGCAAAACCTTTTCGGCTTCAGTTTTCTCAAGACATCTAAGAAGCACAGAATCGTAATTTCTTTTAAACAGAACATCATTTATGAGCTGGTATTGTTTAGCTTTCAACCTCAGGGCTCTCTTCTTGGTGTGATCCAGGTGAAATGGAGCATACCCGTTCTTAAGAAAATAAATGGTGTCAGCATATAATGATTCTGCGTCGTTTAGGCTTACCTCATATGTGTGTACCTCTTCAGACGAGTTCTCAGGAATTTGCGATGCTCCAGCTAACATCTTGCAGAAGACTTGACCTCTCACGATGTGTGCTGGCTTGATCTCAAGATCGTATTCTTGTAAGGCGGTGATCCAATTCGCCCTCTTTTCGCCCACGTCCTTCTGTATCAGGAGGTTTCTTACCGCTGGGAACGGTACTATGACTTTGGTATGGGCTTTTAGCAAGAAAGGTCTGAAATATTTGATTGCTTTGAAAACAACATATGCCTGTTTCTCCACGTCTGAATAATTGAGTTCAGCACCTTGTAAGTTCGAGCTAAAAAATGCGATTGGAGCTTCTGCCTTTTCTTGATTCGCTTGAGTTAAAATCGTAGCATAAGATTTCTCTGAGGCAAACGTGTATAAGATAAAAGGTTCTGAAAAATTTGGGGTCGCTAAAGATGGAGCGTTGATGATGGCTTGTTTGATCAAGTTGAATGCTTCATGCTCGTCTAGACCCCATTTAAAGTTTGAATTCTTTTTTATCATTTTTTGTAAAGGAGAAATAATACGTGAAAAATCCGGGACAAATCTTTTTACAAAATTGATCTGTCCCAGGAAAGATTGCATGGTCTTTTTGTTATGGGGCATGGATATCTCGGAAATTTCTTTGATTCTGTCAGGTTCAATGTGAATACCAGATTTTGACACTATGAATCCTAGCAATTTCCCTTCGCTTAATGCAAAGAAAGATTTCTTTGGGTTGAGCGAAATCCCATACCTCAAACATCTTTGAAAGATTTGCTTCAAATCTTTGAGGTGGTCGCTTCGTTTTTTGGAGTACACTGTTATATCATCCAGGTAAATCACTACTGATTTATTGACTAACCCTTTAAACGCGATGTCCATGGCTCTTTGAAAGGTAGCTCCGGCATTGATCAGACCAAATGGCATCTTCCGATATGCATAAGTGCCCCATTTGGTTCGGAACGTAGTCTTTAACTGATCATCAGGATGCACCAGTACTTGATTGTATCCTGAAAATCCATCCAGGAAAGACATTAATTCTGAGCCTGCTACTGCCTGTAATATTTGTTCCATAGGTGGGAGGGGAAAGTTATCTTTCTGACAGGCTTTGTTGAGATTTCAGAAATCGATACAGATTCTAATGTCTCCGTTTTTCTTCCTAACGGGTACCATATTGGATACCCATTTGGAATGCCTGACGGGGAAAATTATTCTGGCTCTCAACAACTTATTAAGCTCAGTTTTTATCTGATTTTCTAAGTTAGGGTGTATTTTTATGAGCTTCTGCTGGACAGGTTTTTCATTGTTAATCATAGGGATAGTGTGTTGAATGATAGAAGTGTTGTAAGTCTTCAGCTCATCGTAATTCCAGGCAAAAACGTTTTTGTACTGTCTCAGAAGACGGATATATGCTGATTTCTCTTCAGGGGCTAGGCCGTTGCCTAGGTGAACGTTTTGTGGCTTCTCGTCGGTTCCTAGGTTCACCGATTCATAGTTCAGAGTTGAACTGTAAAGTTTAGTATTGGCGGACCTTTTAAACCGACTTTTCAAATCATATAAATCTTCTAACTTGACCACTGATTTCGGTATAGCATTGTCAGTGCCATTTGGTTGTATTTGGTGATCATGATGGTCTTCGTCAATTATTTGATTTGAGTAGGATCCTTCAGAAGTAAGGAAATTTACGATGTCAGGATCGTCGTTGAATACTCTCCAATTGGTGATGTTGTCAGGGATGGATGGTCTAAAGATTAATTCTATTGAAAACATATCAGGACTAAAATCTTCGGAAGGAATAAGTCTAGAGGCTACGTTAGCTAACAGGTCTGCGCTCGCGTTTTGAATTCTTGGAATTGACGAGATGTTGAATGCTATGAAATGTGCAGTGAGATCTTGAACTAACGATTGATAGTGATTTAAATGACTTGACAGGCAATGTATGGTGTTACGTACCTGTTTTACGACGATCTCAGAATCTCCAAAGACTTGAAGATACTTAACGTTCAATTCGATTGCTTTGTATAGGCCTTGAACCAAGGCTTCGTACTCCGCTGTGTTGTTCGTGCAATCGAACTCAAGTCTACATGTGAGCATAATCTTGTTCCCGTCCGGGCTAATCAGAACGCGTCCTGCTCCTGCTCCCTCATTGGATTTAGACCCGTCAAAATATAATTTCCAAAATAAAGATGTATTTACAGAATTATCTAAAAAACTAAAACATTTTGAGTCATCAGTTTGGGAGAAATTTTCAACTTGGGATAAAACTGAATTCTCTAAGTAAGGTGAAATATGAGCATTGAAATTGCCGAGGAAAGAATCTACTGCGTAATTGCCTACAATGCTGCTATTGTATGTTATGGCTTCATTTTCTCCTTCCAGTTCTGTCACTATGTATTTTTGGTGCAACTCTCGTTCAACCTTTATCTGATTTGGTTTACCATTGTATGGTAACCACATGTGCGACCAGTCGGTTGAGAAATATCTGTGGAGTTTCTCCGACCAATCCCTGCTAAGAATCAAACCATAGAACTCAGGGATATCAGCTACTAGAATGTCGATAACCTGACACACTTTTGGGTTAGACGACAATCTTATGGTCACCTGATTAAGTTCACCAATCACTTCGACTTGGGATCGATCAAGTTGAACTATACGTACTGCGGATTTTTGAGGTTGCACATTCAATTTGGCACATATTGACCTGGGTAAAATATTCGTTGAAGCACCAGAATCGACCAAGCAATTGTGCACGTTTTTATTGAAGATTTCATATGTGAGAAGAAAAGGAGGAGTATGGGATCTTGATCTTCCTCCAGTCAAGGCGATGTCATTTGGATCAATCTTATTGATCGCGTTGGTTGGAGGCCTTCCCAGATTGTGGGAAGCTACAGCTGTAGGTAAAGATGTAGTAGGCACAGCATGTAATTCTTTCATCATTATTTTCTGCTGGTGTTTCAATTTACTCAATTCATAAAGAGTGATGTTAGCCCTAGTCTTCTTCATGTCATCAATGATGTTATACTCCATTTCATCCGACACTATCAGGGTTCTTGATGGAGGTGCTTGATCAGATTGGACTGGGCTAAACTGGGTCGCTTTAGCAGTTGTCTTTTTTGTTGCGACCTTATCTTTTGTTGCAGGGATTGCGCCCTTTTGTTTTGGGGTAGTTTGGGGAGGATCAAGTTGATTTTTGCTTCTCGTGCTAACCGGAAATGCTTCTTGATCCTCTTCTTGTGGGAGGATGAAATCCCACATTCCTTGTAGTTCCACCACTTCTTCATCGTCGGTCTGTGCTTCGATGGTATTCTCTTCTTCTTCTTCTTCAGATTCAACGTTTGAGACAGCGTTGGGTGGCTTCGTCTCCATGGGAGGGTTTCTTTTAAAAGTCCTGAAAGGCTTTCTTGAAGACATTTCTGCTACTTGTTTTCTTATATCAATCATCTCATTGGACATGGCTTTCAACACTTTTTGTAATCCTTCCAAATCGAAAGGATCTTTTGTTTGCTTCTTCTTGGTGTCTTCTTTGAAAGAGATCTTCTTAGATTTGCGTTCTTCTATAGCAGATCTCTTTTCTAGGGCTACCACGCGTTTTTCCACTGCTAACGCCTCTGTCAAGTTGTCAACTAAGGTGGTCTTGTTTGCCCTATCTACGAAGATAGCCAAGTTTGGAGGTAAAGCCGTGATGTACCATTCACATCTTACTTCCTCGCTGGGTTGTGAAGTAGTGGGGATTTTGTTGAGGATCTTATTGAATCGTAAGTTAAAATCTTTAATGGGTTCTCTAGCCTCAGCCTTAAGATTAGATAGGTCATTGATCAATGTCGCCATGGATCTGTCATCACCAAACTTGGTGAGGAACTGACTTTGAAAAATGTCCCAGCTTGTGATGGATCCGGAAGGTAATGAAAAGTACCATGACCCGGCTGTTCCTTGCATTGTATAAGGGAAAAGCCAGACAACAGCGTCTTCGTTAGTAACTCCGTTGAGATTAACAGAAAGCATGAAATTATTGATATGTTCTTCGGCTAGCATGCCTGCTTCTGGATTGAATTTAGGCAGCCATTTCTCAGGATGGGCTGGTATAGGGCTTAGGGGTGGAGGCATTAAAACCGCCCCAGGATTTTTCCATGGAGACTGGGCCATCGTTGAGCTGCTAGTCAATGGAAGTGCAGAAGATGGTCCCCGATGCTGAGAAGATGAAGATATTAAGGTCTTTGATGTTTGAAGAGGAAGGGTTGTGGAAGATGAGTGAGTGATCTGGGGTGAAGATGTGGGTGGCTGACTTCGCGGTGAGGGAGTTGAAATGGACGAGGTAGATGAAAGAGTCTCTCTGTCAGACTCTGGAAGTGCTTTCCTTGCTCTTTTCCTAGTGGGGAGAGGGATTTCAGTTGGCTGGATGCCAAACTTTTCACTCTTCAATCTGGTCAGCGGATGAGCAGGATTGTACTGCGAAGTCACGCTGCCTTTAGATTTATCAGACCTCTGAGTAAAAATGGAGAATCCTTGGAGTTTACGAATTAAAGTTTGAAGTTCAGGGGGATCAATGATAAGTTGGTCTGATATATTAGGGTGTGTAGCAGCGGTGGATGCCCGAGCGACTTCTAGTTCCGAGTTTAATCGTACCGGAGAAGTCAGGGGAGTTGGTGAGGGTGATTTTCTCTCAGAATGGTATTTAGATTTTGATTTATGCGCCATTCATAGCTCGTGCCCTCCTTCTAGCGCCAAATATGTTGAGGGCCCCGAAATTGGGTCAACAACAAGGGGGATACCCACCCGGTCCGGAACCTGGTTGGCGGCTCCTTGCCCGTTTGGAGTAGCGGGTCCGACTGGGGGTAATGGGACCAGTTTCCCAATGTGAGGGGTGTGTGTGTGTGTAGAGTTTGATGGTATTGATCTAGGGGTATTTTAAGCTAATTTAATTCTAACTTCTAAACTAACTCTATGCTATTGTAATCTAATGAAAAACAATACATCTAATCTACGCTAACCCGGGGTATTTTTCTTCTATTATGCGATCTAAAAAGATTTCGAACAATAGCTGGTAATAAAGATCATTCAGCTATCATAAGAATAGAAATCCATTAAGATAAACCATTCTGCATAAAAAGTTAGGCAAAACAGTTGTGAACAACACATCGCATAATTAGTTATTCATATGTCAAGCACAAATAAATGACTCCACCATACAGAAGTGCCAAATGGTAATACACACATTCATACATTAACATATAAAGAACTCAGCTGCATATCACTTTAGGAATATAAGCAGAAATTAGTCAAGAGATAAAAGTACCATTTATGACTGATTTCACTAATAAACTTCAAGAAATAACGATTTATTTCTACTTGTTCTAATATCTGCTAAGAGTACAGAAGTGCAACATCAGTAACAGACATTAAAATGCAAACATAAATAAATCTCGATCCATCCATTCATCAAAAACCCCCTCCGAGGGTGCAAAAGTGCATGTTCTGAGGACAAGTTTTTTGACAGATTTCCGAACCCTTCTCCAAATGCCATGAGAAGGGTTAAATACTACTAACTAATTAATCTTAATTACACAAATTTAGGGAACGACTTCAAATGACCGCCCTTTTACTAAAAGCAAATTTATTTCTAAAAATCAAATCTAATTTCTAACCGTTTTTGTATCTGCTCCTTAGTGCTGTAAACAATGCGCTGTTCGCCCTGAAAGAGTTGGCTGGTTGTCCTTTCCTTTTGTTCGAGCTTGAAAATTAGAAACAACAAGAGCTGGCACCTCTTTCTGACAGACTAGAAGATATTTTCGAAAACCTTTCTCTAGCTGGGTGTATTCGCTGTGCGTATACTTAGTACAACCCAGGTTCCTTTCGAACTTATTTTGCTGTTGCTATTTCTGTTTCCGGTCGTGCGAATGACTCAATGATTTAGGAGTCGCGTTGTCTGGACAATCCCCTGTATCGAGAATTGCTTCCGTTCTTTGTTCCAGGCTTTTCTGGAGCGTCCTCCTTCTTTTGCGTTTCTCTTTTTGCTTTACCCAGTCTGAGCTTCAAGATCTTTTGCAAACACGCTGCTTTTGTGCGCCTTTGATTCTGAGTCTTACATAGTCTATTTTCATCAGCGCCTGTTGGGTGATACTCTGGAATCCGCGGTCCTACTGCATGCGGCATCCATTTGCGGAGGCATCTTCTCTCTGTTACCCCATTGGCACTTTCCTCTTTTCCTTAGATGTTTCCGTTTATGTCGGAGAATTCTTGCGATGAGTCCTTTCTGCGATTGGAATCGCAGTATCGAGGACTGCGACGTCATTAAGTGTTATCGCAAATTGCCAATATCGCAGATCGCAGTTTTGTATGATCGCAGATCGCAGATTGCAAGATCGCAAGATCGCAAGATCGCAAGGTTTTCTCTTTATCACTCTGTGCTGCTTATGCGACATTGCGACGTGCGACGTCGCATATCGGCCGTTAGCGATTCCTTAGGTTTCCCCTTTTTGAGCGCTTTTAATGCATGCGATGCGATGGGTTCTCGCGTCGCTCTTTTTCAGTGTATTTATGCGCTTTGGGAAAATGCTTCTTTCTACCTTTGCGACGCGATATAGCTCTTAGGGAGTTAATACAAAATATTTTTTAAACAAAATATTTTTTTGGATTTTTGGTTAAGGGTCCCCCTTTGCTTGGTGTTATTACTAATATCAAACAAAGAGGGGGGTTGTTGGTGACCACAACAGTGTGAAGACTAAAGGGAGGAGCCTTAAAACTATCATTGTTGAGGCCATCATGGAATGCTAATGGAAGTGTGTGGGAACCTGGTTTTGTCGGAGGAGAACAACAATGTCAAGACAATGGTTGTAATCTCTTCTTGATTTAATATATATGCAACTATCGATTGATTTCCTACATAATATGTCATCTCATATGCTTATGGCTTAATGCTTCTTTACTTGTTAAGTAGGTTGAAGTACAATTTGTCTATTATCATGATTGTTGTTTGCTATTGTTTACTTGTTTCAGGTGTTCGAGGAAGGAAACGGGAGATAGCTGGAGTGAGTAAGCAAGGCCATCACCAAACGGGATACATGTAATAAGAGGTAGGTCCTATTAATTGGTTCTAACCTAAAGAAATCTTCCATAGAATGTTTTGGTTGTGGCTAAAACCGCTATTGGGCTAGAGGAATTGTTTGTGTCTGCACTTATAATTTTACTTCACCATAGGCCTGCAACTCAGAAAATACTACACCAAACACTCGATCCAGTACTTGGTCCAGTACTAGGTTCCGACTTCAGAGGATTAGGACCTCCAATAGCCAAATAATCACAATAGACATGACACTGGTCCTTATAGTGACCTTCCAAATTACACTTTATGCACCAAACGTTTAAGTGCATATCAGGCCAAACTTCTTTTCCCTTCTTGAAATATTTTAGCTCCATATGTAAGCTCGCTAACTGGGTTTGCATCTGCTGAACTCCTATGTGAGTATCCTTTACTGGGGATTCTTTTAGCTTCATCGCAATTTCTAATGCCTCAACTTGTGATGCGATCTTTTGTCGCGATAACAATAATATGAGATGCGATAATAACGCAGCTATATACCACTCTTTTTTCTACTCATCAGAGATCTGAAAGTTGACTTTTCCCAACAAACATTTTAATCTCTAATCTAATTCCTAGACAAACTCATTGACTGCTTGCTTAATCTATTTTATCTTCGTAATGCATTGCAACTGCAACTTTGGTTTCTTGAACTCTGTGTTTAGTGCTTTATTTGTCTCAGCTAGTGAAGCGGCTCGGTTTTTTGTACTGTACTTAATATACCATGATAATGCTCTGTCCTACAGCACTATGACAAGCTAATATTTATTCATATCTTCATCATTGATTGTTGTGCTTTCCTTATGACTTTGAAAATAAACCAAAATTGCTTGGGATCCTCTGATCCTCAACCCTTTAAAACATGCATCATTACTGCGTTAGCCATATTAAATGGTAGAAGTGGAGGTGGAGGTGGAGGTGGAGGTGGAGGTGTAGGTGTATGAGGTGGAGGTGGAGGTGGAGGTGGAGTGATCGGATGGGGAATCCCAGAAGTTCCTTGATTATCTTATTGCGACGCACCTCTAGGCATGCTAGGGTAGCTCCCTTCTTCTTTGCTTTCTAATTCACCCAATAACAGACTATAAATAGCTTCAGCGAAATTATCATAGTTTATTTTGAATCTCTTTCTGCTCCACGTAGATCTAGTCTTTCTTCCTTTAAACATCAATCTGCGTGCATGCACAATACGCCCTTTTCACATAATGATATCTTAATCTAGAGATTTAAAGAATTCAAAGACTTCCCTCGCGGACCCTTGAAAAATCAACACTCAGCTTCATTGTAGGATACCGATGTGTCAATCATGAATTCAATAATAAATCCTCTGAGAACACTATCAATCCAATAATCAATAGCTCTTGTGATCTTATTTTCAGTCTCCTTGAGTCGCTTAATCATTTCTGGGGTCCACGCAGAGGCTCGTCGTGCTTCCAACAAGTTTTCTGTCTAGCTAGTTTTAAAAACCACTCATGCGGCTCGTTAGCGAACAATGCGAAAAATACCTCATGCTGTTCTGTATAGATATACTTCTGCAACCACCTTTCTATTGATAGGTGCGAATTTCTATTCCCTTACGCTGCAAATTAGCTCAAATTCAGATCAAACCAATCTTGAATCTATTTTCTGGTCAGGTGCCACATCACATATCCCTTAGATAGATCCCGGTCCTGGAAATGAAACCATTTTTTAGCTTGACTGGCTCAAACCCAAGTTCATAGTTAGTTGTGCTAACCAACAAAATGCTTTATCAGCGGCCCTTCAGCAACGATCTGCTTGGGTAGACCAGAGTCTCACCTGAGGCAATATTGGGGGATGCTAGAACCATGTTTCTTCATCTAGAAGGATATGGAGAGTGGATCTTGACTTAGTTTGACTCACCTACATATCTATTTCTGCACTATGCGATCTTACTTAGTATTATGCCAAATCTAATCTATTCATGCAAAAAAGACTACTTGCAGATATAAGCTCTATCTACAGTGCATAAATCAATGGATCTTAATTGTAATTAACTGTAACTGCATTTAGATATGAATTTTGATCTTATATTTTATTGCGCAACACAAAAGTAAATAGTAATTGCATAAAGTAAAGTACAAAATGTAAGTACACAAATCTTCCTTCAAAATCTTCTTTATTATCTTCAGATCTTCACAATTACAATCCTCCTTACCTTGCTCACATAACTGCAGGGGCCTGCACACACAACTACATAATTACCAAGGTCTCCACACACATAGCTGCAGGAACCTTCCACTTCACTCTAACACAGAAAGATATGGCGATTACAGACTAAAAACACGAGCAATTGATTGAATGACTTTTTACTTAATAAGACAACCCTTTATATATCTTTTTCCCCTTACAATACCATGGTCCGCAAACCACAGTTGAAATCCAAAGATACAAATTAATCCCATTATTTTACAAAATAAGGGGGGCTTTGACTCGCCCTAAAGCCCCTATGACTCCTAAAACATTGCGCGAAACAAGTTCCGCTCCTCAAAATGCGGGATCTTTACAAAACTTTGACTTAGGGGGACCCTACCCAACACTAATAAGCGACATAAAATCTAAAGTCAATGATAAAAAATCAACTAGATTTCTTTGTGTGAAAAATGACGAAGATTTTGGGTGGAAATTTTGATGTGGAGAAGTTCAATGGGAATAATAACCTTGAATTATGGAAGTAAATTATGTGGGATTTATTAGTGCAACACGGATTTCACAAGGCTTTGGATAGTAAGAGAAAGATACTTGTGGGAATGTCTGATGAAGAATATTGGGAATATATGCTAGATGCAGGAGCTCTCAACACCATTCTATTATGCTTTGCATATAATGTCCTTTTCAATATTATTGGTGAGGAAACAACATCAATCCCATGGAGCAAAATGGAGAGCCTCTAATGATGAAATCCATGATAAACAAAATCTACTTGAAGAGGCAACTATAAAGTCTATGAATTAAAAAATAGTACCAAAATTATTGCTTAATTGAAAGTATTTAATATTTTTATATGCCAATTAGCTAGTATGGATGCAAAATCAATGAAGAAGATAAGGCAATTACGTCATTGTGCTCATTGCCTAAATCTTGGGACCATTTAGTCACTTCCATTAGATTTAGTAGAATCAGTTCTCTTAACTATGAATTTGTTGTGGGAGTATTGTTTTTGAGGAGGCGTGGAGGAGATCAAGTATATAAACTTCCACACTTGAAGCAATGGGTGGTTAGAGGCTGATTTAGAGAAAGAGGGGATAAATTGAGAGGTACACCCATATCTAAGTTGAAAGGAAAGATGGGTAAGCTAAAATGTTGGCATTGCAGTAAAATAGGGCATCTAAAGAAAGATTGTAGGAAGTGGTAGGAATCTAAAGAAGACCCCAAAAAGGAAGAAAATCAGGCTAAATCAAGTTTAGGAATGATTCATGAAGTTTTATTTCTTTGTAATGTTTCCCAATTTCATGGAGAATGGTTATTATATTCTCGTGCTTCACATAATATGTTTCCACATAAAATATGGTTTTTATTCTTATCAAACTATTGATGGTGGTACTATTCTTATGGGGAACAACGCGTCTTGTAAGACTGTTGGTATTGGGAGCATTAAGGTTAAAATGTTTGATGATGTTGTAAGGATGTTAGTGAAGTAGGGCATGTAAATGAATTTAAAAAGGATTTAATTTATTTGATAGTTTTGGATTTTGGATTTTACAAGTTTGCAAGTTAAGCTGGAGCATTGCAAGTGTCTAAGGGAATCCTAGTGGTTATCATAGGCTATAAAGATTGGAAACCTTCACATGTTGGAAGGAAGCACTTGAAAAAATGAAGCAACAACGATATTTGAAGAAGCTAATGATTCTAATTATTTATGGCATTAACAATTGGGTCATACAAGCAAGAAAGGGCTACAAAAATTGACAAAACACAAGTTACTTCCATACATAAAATCTTTTAATTTGAATTTTTGCAAAAAATATGTCTTTGGGAAGCAGTGTAGACAAAAGTTTAAAATTGGGAGTCATAAAAGTAAAGCTATTCTTGATTATATCCATTTAGATGTGTGGGGACCATAACATGTAATTTATTTTGGTAGATCCTCTTATTTTGTAACCCTTATTGATGATTAATCTAGGAAAGTGTGTGTCTATGTTCTAAAAAAGGAATTTGATGTATATAATGTATTTAAACAATTTAGAGTTTTGTTTGAAAATAGAATTGGTAGGGAAATCAAGTGTTTGAGAACATAAAATGGAGGCGAGTTCACATATTTGGAATTTGAAAAATATCGCAAAAAAGATGGGATTTAAAGGCATACAAATGTCTACACTTCCCAACAAAATGGGGTGGAAGAGCACACGAACACATTTCTTCTAGAGAAAGAAAAAGGAACATGCTCAATAATTCTAATTTGCAGTAAGAGTTGTAGATAGAAGAAATCACCATTACTTCCATTTAGTGAAGTCGTCACCATCAGTTGCAATAGATTGTAAAATTATTAAAGAGGTATGGACAAGTCATCCTTGTGATTACTCAATTTTTTTTTTTTTTTTTTGGTTTTGAAGCTTATGCTCTTACTCCTAAAAATCAACATCCTAAGTTAGATGCTAGATCAAAGAAGCATTTTTTTGTTGGTTATGATGATGTAGTTAAGGGACATATATTGTGGAATCCTACTACCCACAAGATCATCATTATCAGGGACGTAGTATTTGATGAATCCTCTGTCATAAGATCTGACAGTGTAGAAGTTGAAGTGAAATAGGAATATGTACCACACCATCAAGAAATTTGGTTGGAAACTCAACCATCTGTTAGAAACTAATTAACGGAGCAATGAAACACCTACAATTTTGCAGAAACATAAATATAGAAATGCATAAAACAAGATACACAAATATATTTGGTTCACCCAATTTGGGCTATGCCCATAGAGAAACAACTAGTCCTTCCTTTTATATTATCCAACAAGATGAAGAGATACAACCTACAATAGATCCGTTGTAATTTCCTCTTCACTCTCACACAATATCCTCTCTCTTTCTCACTTATATTAATGATACACAACCGCAATATAATTCCATCATATAAACTGAGGGTTGACTTCTAGGGAAAAAACCATAAATTAACATAACTTCTACCATAAGATCATTTTCCTAATGAACAACCCAGATTGACTACGAAATTATAATATTTTACAAGGCAATTTTATATCTATTTTTAGATTTAGGGGCGCTTCCCCCAAACCCCCGCCAACGGGGGGGCTCATAAAAGTTGTCGTGACCCCACTCTGGACCTGCCTGATGGTGATTAAACAGTTGACGTTGCTGCCTCGTTAGGAATAGGGATCCAATGTAGCTGAAATAAAAAACCTCTAAACAATCAGCAAGATAATTAGGCTCCACACCTAACACCATCCACGAAAACAATGAAGCAAGAAGACGCTTCTGAAGAAGAATAAGAGAAGCATAAAAAATTGTATGGGGGAATGTGGAAACACCATAACCAACACTAAGGAGATCCTCATGGGACAAAAATAGTCCTAGGAGGTATGAAGATTATGCTTCATTTGTTTCTTTGATTACTAATGATAAGGAACCTTCATGTTATCAAGAAGCAATGAATGATACTAATAGTGCCCAATGGAAAACAAAAATGAAAGAAGAAATGAATGCACTGTAAAAGAATAAAGCATTGGACCTAGTGCAACTTTCAAATGATAGAATGGTTTTTGGGTGCAAGGGGGTCTACTAATTGAAGAAGGATGTAGTAAAGTTGAGTGATACAAAGTAAGGCTTGTTGCAAAAGGATCTTCTCAAATGGAAGGTATTGATTTCTATGAAATCTTTTCACTTGTTGTCAATCTTGTTTCTATTTATGTTGTATTAGCACTTGTTGCTTAAATTGACCTTGAGTTGGAGTAGTTAGATGTTAAAACAACATTTCTACATCGAAAATTGGATGAATACACACACACACACACACACACACACACACACACACACACACACACACACACACACACACACACACACACACACATACATACACACACACACACACACAACATCCAAAAGGGTTTGTTCAAGATTGCAAGAGAATATTTATTTGCAAGCTCGAGAAGTTGTTGTATGGCCTAAAAGAAGTCTCCTAGGAAATGATACAAGTTGGATTCATTCATGGTGAGCCAAAAATTTACTAGAAGTGTTTACTTCAAAATTTTAAATGACATATTCATTATCTTGATGTTATATGTTGCTGATATGGCTGTTGAAAGCAAAAGAATTGTTGAGATCAATAGGTTAAAGGTTCATCTAGTTAGGTCTTTTGACAAGAAGAATCTAGGAGTAACAAAACAAAATTTGGGCATGGAAATACCAAATATAGGAAAAAGGGTAATATTTGGTTATCACAACAAAAATATGTGGAGAAAATACGAATGAAGTTCAATATGAATAATGTGAAACCCGTAAATATCCCTTTCACTTCTCATTTTAAGCTTTCTTCAAGATTATGTCCTAGTAGGAAAAAGAAAAGGATTATATGTCTCGTATACCATATGTTAGTGAAATAATATATTTAATGTATGTGATGTTATGTACTAGAATATATATTTCATTTGCAGTTGGTGTTGTTAGTAAATACATGGAAAATACATGAAAGGATCATTGGGCAACAATGAAATGGGTGCTTCAGAATCTTAGAGGGACAAGTATTTATTGTATCAACTTTAATGGTTATAGTGACTTAGCCTATGGTTATATTGATTCAGATTTTGTAGGTGACTTGAACAAAAGGAGATCTACTTTGGGTTATATCCTTACAATTATAGGAAGATTTATTAGCTGGATGTCAAAACTTCAAGAAATGATTATTTTATCCATTATTTAGGTAGAATATATAACTCTCTCACATTCATGCAAGATGAAATTTGGTTAAAGGGTCTTCTAGATGAGTTTGGAAATAAACAAGATAGCATGAAAGTATTATGTGATAGCATAAGTGCCATACATTTGTTTCATAATCCCGATTATCATAGAAAGACTAAGCACATTGATATCATATACCATTTTGTAAGACACATTACTGATGGAGGTGGAGTAGATCTCAAGAAGGTTCATACTTAGAAAATTATGTAAACATGTTAAAAAAACTTGTACTATTAGAGAAGTTGTGCTGGAGTTTGGCTTCTGTTGGCTTCCAAAAAAGGTGATGAAAAGGATTTTGTTAGGGTATCAGGTAAATTGTTGTTAAGGTGGAGATAAATACATAAATGTATGATTGTTCTAAACAACTGCGAGGTTTCAAAGCAATTGAATGTTCACCTTTTGAACAACTGGGGGGGTTTCAAAATGTTTGTATTCTCATATTCTTCAAGTGCAATTCAAAACAAATTGTATAAATACATGTGGTTGTCAATTCTGTTTTGTAAGTTTTGGTCAAATAGATCCCAATGAATTTCTTGAGCAATAAGATCAAAGATCCCAAACTTGTGGTGAATTTATTTGAGCTTTGTGCTTCATTTATTCTTAGCAAATTCTCTAGTTTTAATTTACTGTCTGCAATTTGTGTATAGCAACCACTGCTATTACAATGCTACTGCTACGTTGTTGCAACGCCCCTATTACAATTTTTTTGTTACCTTACTGCAACACCACTATTACAATGTTGATGTTACATTATTGCAACACCCCTGCTACATTATTGTTGTTAATTCATTGCAACATTCCTATTATAGTAGTGATATTACTGTTGCTATTATACTGTTACAATACCCCTATTACAAAGTTATTGTTACATTATTGTGACACCTTTATTGTTACAATGTTACAACACCACATTACTGATATTAGTTTCTCATATCTCAAATGAAATAATGGTTCAAAAAATGACTAACATACATGACATTAATATTTACAAAAAAAAATCATTTAAAAAACAATATAATTTCTTATAAACTAATTTATTATACACAAAAATTCACAAACTTTTTATGAATTAAAAAATATATATAACATATTAATTTTTCCTCTTCATATTTCACTTAAAAAAATTTATTATCTATCTTTACAAATTTAATTAAAACTTTATTATCCATCTTTACAAATTTAATTCAATTAAAAACCATGTAAATGATTATATTAAATTATAATAATATTAAATAATCAATCTTTCATATAACCAAAATACAATTACTTTCCAAACATATTGTCAAAAAAATTGTGTATATACATATATTGTTTAATAGTAAATTGTACATATAAATATATTAAATTTAGCTATATCATATTCACATTAAATACCCTCCATAAATCTATAGACAATTTTTGTAGCGGCTACAACCAACCTCCAAAATTTTTCCTTAGCCTATTTTGGAGCCTCCCTACCAACCTTACACAAAACTTTGTCTTGCTTCGTCAAGTACTCAAGCTTCAGTGTTTTCCTTGCAAAAAGGCAGGCTGTCGATCACAGTCGATCCATTCCCTTCACAGGCTGCTTACCTGGACTTGGTCTAGCTACAGGCTAAGAAGCTTCCCCTTGAAAATTTTGCATTCCTGGAGGGCAATCAACCTTCCCTCCAAGAATTGTGCAATCCTCTCTGACAGCCTGCTAGGCTCCAGGATTGCGCAATCCTGCCAGCCAACCCTCCCAACAAGGTTTGCACAATTTTTCCTAGCAGTACGCTGTTTAGCCCAGGATTTGCGAAAATTTGGGCAGCAGTCAGCTACTGGGCCCAGAAATTTCATAATCCCTTTGGGTAGTTAGCCCAACTTACAGTCAGGAATGCACATTTTTCTCAAGCAGTTGAGCACTGGCATGCATGGGCAATTCGATTGACTAGTTCCACCCGGGACCGAGGAAACTTGAATTGCATGCATGCATGACTTGATCTTCCCAGAATAGCAAGAGAGAACATGCAAAAGTCATCCCATGATTTAGGGAGCTATTTTTAGCATCCGGGGGTTACATGTAAAGTTGTTTTAGAAGTTTCCCTCCAAGTGTAATTTTTTCCTAGATTTGTGGCATGCGCGTCTTGAGACTAAACTTATTTATTCGATGCATAAGATCTCATTCATTCACATCGATCTTAGAGATTTGACATCCCACAACACATCCAAGACTCTCCGAAACATCCAGCTCAGCTATTCTTGGTTAGGTGGCCTCAACTTGCCTTTTTCAGCATTTCTGTAGCTTTTTGTGTATTCACTTGTGTTAGTGTTGTTTGCTTTATTTATTTGAATGCCTACTATCATTTACATATATTATAGCTTGTCCTATCTTTGTTTCAATTTTTGTCACTATCTCACTGCTGTTGCATGCATGAAACTGTTTTGCACGGACGTTCGTCCAACCGGCGAATGACCTCACCCACATGCATGCTGATCTGTTTTCTCAATATTCAATTCATGTTTTGCATGCACTGTTTTTCACTTCTGATATCAATTAGTGTCTCCATGCATTTCATCGAATTACTTGCTTTCATTTTCCCGTCGGTGAGTCGGGCAAACCTTGGCCCGATCTCTGCCTTCACCAAGGATGCATTGCACAATCTAGACAAGGAAGGCTCACCTTCCTCTCTAGATTTGCGCATTCTAGCCCAACACTAGCCTCCTGGACTGGATTTCGCATTTCTAGAGGTCAGTGGTAGCTTGGTCCAAAAATTTGTGCAAATCTGTCCCCGAGCCAATATTCTTTCCAAGCTGGAATCGCGCATTGCACAATCCCAACAGCCAACTGCCCAACTGGATTGCGCATTTTGCAGATCCAATAACTAGTCCAGCCTCCCAGTCAGTCCAGACTACCTTTTGTGTAGTTCTGGCAGCCAGTCACTCAGCCTCCCAGTGAAATTTGCGTAATCTTGCTCATTAGTTCCCCAGGTATGTGCTGTGTCCTTCCCCGGATTTGCTTTGTTTTCACTGACATATTTCTTGCCATGCATGCTGCTTGTTTCCAAATCTTTCAGGTGTTCATCTGTCTCAATGGCTTCCAAGAGAATAGGATCTCAGGACACTGATGGTATGGCAGCTAGAGCAGCAGCTGAGCAGGTGTCCTCTGGTTTGCCGATCTATGAAGATACAAAGTTGTATCTGGACAAGGACATCAAACTGAAGTGGCGAGAGGTGAATGAAACATTTGCAGGTACTTTTGGGGAATACCTTGAAGACCGTCAAGTGTACATGAACATTCATAAATCCAGCTTGTACCGGATTACATGGAGATACCCCGCGTTCCCATGTGCAGACATGATTCACTGGATCATCTCTCACATTGACCCTGAGACGATGATATTGAGCAGTGTCAGTGGGAAGAAACTTGCAATCTTCTGGTCATGAGATTATGATGAGATGTATCAAATGGATGAGCCCATGACTGTCATGACCCCTTCGTTCAACTTACCCAATAGCAGAGGCCACTCTAAAGACATTATGAAGGATTGGGTAAAGGAGCCAGCAAATTTCAAGATGACCCCTAATCGGATCTCTAGGACGAAGATATTGAGGAAGGCATACCAATACTTGCTCATATTCGCATGTCGACTGAGTGGCCAAGCGAACACTGAGACCTTCCCTCAGAGTTGGGTGGTCGCGCTGGACCAACTGGCTAGAGAAGGAAGACTGTGCAACTGGTTCGACATACTGGCTCATCAGCTGAAGGAGCAAGTCACGAAGGATCGATAGTCACCCGAAGGCATGCATGCAAAGATTCACATGTTCGCCCACATTCTAGATGCAGTCTATATCCGACATGAGTTCCTGGGCTTAGAGTGGGCACGGTCACCAGCGGAGACTGTTGTGAGCACATATTTCAAGCTATTCTCTGAGTGCAGCTTTAGAGGAGTGATCATAAGGCTGTCCGACCATCTTGTCACCCCAATATACAGGTTGATATTTGAACAGGATCCACCCTGCATGTCAGAAGAAGTAATGCGGGCATTGTTAGGCATTGCAGATTGGTATGCCTCACTGGATGACATGTTCATCCAAGTGTTCAGTGCAGAGAAGCCTCCGCATGTTCTGCCAAAGTTTGCTTTGGACGTGCTTATCATGCAGGAAGTGGCATATCATATCTCAACAAGATTAACAGCTAGGTTGCAGTGGAAGAAGAAGGCACCTTGGCCCACTCTTGCATTGTGGATTGGGTTATATGAGACCCAGAGCATCAAGCAAGTGAATGTCGAAGCTGAACAAATGAGGAAGTACCTGTTTGAACTCCGAAGCTTCAACTTGTATGACCCACATTGCATTGTGAAGGATCCCTGCATGAGAGTTCAGTTCAATTGGATCCATGGGGCATTTCATTGGGCCAAGTAAGACTCATGGAGGTATTGTTATCATTACTCCAGACCCAATGAACAGGTCGGTTTCGCCATAGAATGGTTAGCACAACAACATGAAGCAACACCATAGAGAACACCAGTAGTAGCAGCAACAGAAGAGGCAGCAGAGCTCAACATATTTGTGCGCGACAAAGGGAAGAGGAAGATTGTCGACCACATGGAGGAGGAACAAAGCTATAAGTTTCGAGCAGATCCATTGTAGAACAAGCAGCTAAGGCTATTCAGGCAAAGAGGCAATAGTGCGACAAGCGTATTGAGTGAAGGAAGAGGGAGAATAAAAGAATGGGAGAAGCAGAGAAGGAGTTGCATGAGCTAAGGGAGCAACTTCAGAAAGAACAAGAGCCACACCAACATGAGAAGGAAGCACAATAGCAGCAGATTTATTAGGGGTGCATCATGTGCAGATAGATGAAGAAGCACCCATACAAGTAGTTGATTCTTCTGAACAACTGGCATCAGGCGAACAGGGTGAACCCTCGTAGGGGCAAGACTTTACTCATGAGATAGAATAGGCTCTTGAACAATTGGATGCAGACATGAAGCAACCAGATTTGGAACATGACACTGACCTCATGCATCACCATAGAGAGGTCGACACACCTACTTCCATGTATCCAGATGATGAGAAAGTCTCGAATGATGGAGGAGGCACTGAGATCCTTGGTGGTTAGCCGGAAGCAAAGATGCACAACAACTCCTTTGATGAATCTCAACATAGAGTTGTGTAGCCTGACAGAGTACCAACTCCGGAAGACGAACATCCCCTACGCAATTTGAAGAACAAGTGATCGTGACCGATGCGCACAAGGACCTAGCTGCTTTAGCCGATGTAACTAGAGTGTATGCCGAAGCCACTAGGTCTAGTGTTCACTTCCTCATATCTGAGAATGAGCGAATGGTGAAGGAACTACAGGTGGCCAAGCAGGGAGGAGACTTGGTGACAATGTCTGCTCGAGTTGAACTGAAGAAGGCAATACTAGATGAAGTATTGTCCTTGGACACAATCATGCAAGCATTGTACTCCAAGTTTGGTATCGTGCATCAAGCAGTGGTTCATCTTCTCGAATGCAAGCATCGATGTGTGAGAAGATCTTGCATATTGAAGAACATACATGCTGCCGTTGACAACATGCATGCATGGATGATGAAGTATAAGGGAGCCCTGCTTCATTTGCCCAAGATGATGGGGGCCAATGTAGTTGAGTTGCAAGCATGTATCCAGAGTCAGATCCAGAACTACGAGGACCTACCGTAACTCATCACTGGCATACAAGGTTCCCATGCACGAGTATTCAAGAGCATGGAGGTTATGGTGCACACGCATGCGATCCCATAACTTGGGACTCTCACCCAAGCGAAGACCAAGAAGTAGGTTCAACAGGAGCTTGACTTGTACTTCGATGAGTTGATGCACGTCACCACCAGTCCAGAGTTGCCTATCAGTGCAAACATCATGCACAAGTATGTTGCTGGTCTAGCCACATTGAGGACAATGATGTGCATTCTTTTAGATGGGTTGGACAGAGGAGCCCAAGAAATGTACCAGGATGCCATGGAGGCAAGGTTCAGGTTCCGGACGGATGTCACAACAGAACACAGACACTATCAGAGACTACCAATCTTGGCACCAATATGTTACTATTGATCAGCATGAGGATGTCGAGTAGTTGGAAATTTATAGTTGTCTAAGTCAGAGTGGTGTCTAGTTTGGCTTGTTCAAGCCATTGTTCACATGGGTACATGTACATTGTAATGTTGAGTCATGTCAAGTGTAAGTCAAGTGTTAATAGTGAATGTAACAATCATAGAGTAGGTGAAGAGTCATGAGGGTAATTGAACGGTCACAAAAGGGAATGTCAAGGGTCACCCCACCCTTTATTATAAATAGTCCCTCATAACTCATTGTCTAGGATTTTGGTTAGCCAAGCTTCTACTAAGACTATCTTGAAGAAGGCTTGGACAATATTGTAACGTGCCTTGGCTTCTCCACTACACGAAGCTAGTACATCTCTTTGGAGGAGTAGGTGGATGTGGCTGTAATGTTCCACTGTTGGGGCTAGCAGGTTCACATGGTGTATTATATGATTGTGACTTACACTTCTTTAATAATAAGAGCCAATACATTTTCATGCATATGTTGTTAATGTAGTTGGACTATTTTGCTTGCCTTAATGATATCTGTTGTTTAACTTACATACTTGTATATGAACTGATTTGTATGCAATTATATGAATCTTGTTGTTAATGTGTTACATATGTTGTTAATGCTGTCACCATCCGTGTCGAATGCTCTAAGACATCAGATAAACATTTCTCATGAACCTTTCTATATCAATCGTCACACTCGTTTTGGACTGATCCATGAGTGTTGTTCATGTTATCTTACCTTGTTGTTGTCACTGCCACATCCGAGTGGACTGCTCCGATGGAAGGTGTGCATGTCCTTTGTGTGGTGTGTTCCTAGCCAATTTGGGACTGATCCCTTTAAACCTGGAACTCACCTTCACCTTCCTCTCCCTTCGAAGTGTTGGAACCTCTCGTACAGATTCCTTGACTCTTTGCATCAATCACACCCTTGCTACTGACAGAGTTATCTTACTTGCCTCTGTGTGACATTACGGTCAAGGCATTACCTTACGACCCACTACTGGGACTGCTATACTGAATGGTTTGAGGTCTAATTGGTACTTCTTACCGAGGATATCCCCTTGACATGTTGGCGGGTCTAGCACAGTCAACATTTCTAGCGCTAGAGGAAGGGCCTGATGACAAGAAGTGTCCTCTCATCCAGTTTTGAACCTTTTCATATCTTTCATGGAGTCTTGCATTCTTCTTCTCCCGAGGTGTTTTTCGAATCGTGAAACTGTCTCCATATCAAGGAAGCTTTTCAATCTCTTTTCCACTCACACGTATGATGGTGAAGGCAAAGTGGCCTGGCCTGAGCACTTACATAACTTTCTTTCCATGATTTATGAGGAAGATGAGTTTACTGACGAACAGGCTGGGTTACTGCTCGCATACACACTTCACGAATCTCCATTTCGTTGGGTGCTCATTCTACTGGCTGACATCGTGCACTCATGTGAGCACTTTGTGATCTTATTGAAGACACGTTATATCATTTTGATCCAGACCATCTTGATCGGAAACTGTTACAACAACAAAGGGCTCCGCATGAATCCATTTTGATTTTTGGCAGCGCTTCCGTGACTTGCAGTTTCAAGCTATGAGGTGCCAGATGAAGTTCACTTATGTCTAGGACCAGTTCGAGTATTGCCTTAAGAAATATGCTCGTCCCAAGAGGAAGCTTGATGTCAAGCCTCTTTTAACCTTCTTCGTCAATGGAATGACACAATCCCATGTGGGAGAAGGCATTGTCTCAATGGACTGTCCACCTCCCTCTCATTTAACATTTCGACCATCGCCTAATGATGGTGAGGATCATGTTCGCACATCTGTTCATCCTTCACACCCTCCCAACATCAATCCACTCAATTTTTGCACAGAGTTGGTTGTGAGTGCTTCGAGTTCCCATATGCATTCTTTTCTTCGACCTCCATCTTTGCACTCAAGTGTTCCTCCGGATGATGCTGTCTTGTGTTCGTCCATTCTAGACTCTTCACTTGTTGTGAACGAGGAACAACCCACTGACATAGTTGGTGTTGCACAACCAACATGCACTTTCATTCAATAAGAGTATGAGTGGGAGCTTGAACATCAACACTCAGCGAAGGATGACCCCCTTCCGTCCGAGCCCACTCCATTCTTTCCTAGCTTCTTTGGTGAACCTGCCATCCATGATTTTGCATGTGTGTCTTCATCCACGGATACACCCATTGTTGATCACTCGCAGGACTCACCAGATGCTAGTCCATCATTCGAAAACAGAGAGGATAAGTTACTCATTGAAAATCTACTTGATCCTTCATTTGTCTTTTTCAGAACATAGAGGATGAATTCGTTCACTTTTCCTCTACCCCATTGTTTGATTCATCTAATTATGAGGATGCCAAAGAATTCATTGATTTTTCTGATCATGGTGGTTTTGATCCATTTGCTTCCAATTTTGATCACGATCACGAATCTATCGCAGTTGATCTTTTGAGGCCACTGGTTTATGATGATCTACCTGATGATGAAGTTGAGACACCTAAGATTATCGAGGTACTTCAGCCTGAGCTGATGGTTATGTCAGGTCCTCACTCTCTTGGGGTTAGTCTCACTTCCAATTATCAAATTGTTCAATCACCCAAGGGTCCTCATCACTCGTCTGTATGCATTGAAGATCCATCTCACACACAGATCACACTTCCTCCACTCAAACTACACGATCCCATTGCTCATGCTTTGGAGGAGTCTTACATTGTAAGAACTCATTTGCGATGCAAGTTATATTTGTTTCTTTCGTTTGCTTGCATGTCTTAGTCAAAAGTGTGCTTTTGCTTCAAAGTTGCATGTAGTGTCACACAGCACCATGACAAGTCCACAGACTATCCGTCATGCACATGCACTCGCTTATGTCCCGTGGGAACTTTGAAACATGAAGTGTGGCTGTCTTCACTGTTATATCTTTCTTGTATGTTGATCCGCACAACTAGGTTACCCGCGGACCAAGCCTTCACCCACATAGGTTTACCAATGCACCGGTGGCTGCATTGGAAGTATCACTTCACATGATTAGGCCCATGCACCGTTAGTGTAGGAGTAGGGGTAGTGTTTTCTTTCAGTTGTTTGCTTGCATGCTTGTTTACTTTCATGCTTTGATTTCTTGGTTGTTTTCTTGCTTTGATCTCATTTTTGCTTCTGCTTTTTCTTGGCTTTGTTGTTAGTTTGTTCGCTTGTTTCATTCGTAGCTTAGTTCACATGAAACCATGTGTGACTCATGAAACAAGCTGGGTAAAGTACAAGAGGGTTTGTACAACTATAACTACTTGGTTATATGTCATCTTTCCTTTGTATGATGAACTTGTTACTTTTAGTCCATGATACGTTAAAGGAAAATATGTACTCTTCGAAGTGAACCTTGGTGTAAACACAACACTTGCGCACTAACTAGTGTCACCTTCTCTAGTCGATTGTTTTTGGGTTAACCCTTGTCAGCTCAGTCAAGTAGAGTAAGGTGAGGGGGAAAACCTTAAAAATCACATCAGAGATATAACAAACTACTTCTCTGCTGGAACAACCTCTTCTTCTCTCAATAAGTTGGGATCCCTCTTCCGCCTCTGAAATGAATAAGTGCTATGCACAGTGAAAATGAAAAAAAATAAAAAATGAAAAGTAAAAAAATTCAAAATGAAAAATGAATAAGGCGAAAGAAGAGAAAGGATTCCTACGCAGGGAGGTGATGCAAGTAACTCAACCGGGGTACTGACTAGGCTTGCTGGCAGTGGATCCATGCTTGTGTTCCTATGTGACTCCACCGGGGTACTATCCAGAGCTACTGGCAATGGAGCAACACCAGAGATGAAACTAAGACTCTGACGACTATACTACTTGTGCAACTATATACCCCTCAAACCCAATCGAAACAACTGTGTTTCCTTGGCTTGGAATTTGTGTCAATCGACCAAGAATGCGACATCTTACATCAAGATAGTGTGAAGCCAAGATGAGTTGAGAACTAAACAATTATTCTGGAGGTGTTAGATTCGTTTTTCACGAACAAGGTTTATGCAGAGAGCTAGAGTTCTACGAGTGTGTCACCAAGTGTTGTAGTGGCTACAACCACCCTCCAAAATTTTTCCTTAGCCTGTTTTGGAGCCTCCGTGCCAACCTTACACAACACTTTGTCTTGCTTCATCAAGTACTCAAGCTTCAGTGTTTTCCTCGCATAAAGGGAGCTTGTTGATCACAGTCGATCCATTCCCCTCACAGGTTGCTTACCGGGACTTGGTCCAGCTACAGGATGAGAAACTTCCCCTTGAAAATTATGCATTCTTAGAGGGCAACCAGCCTTCCCTCCAGGAATTTCACAATCCTCTCTGACAGCCTGCTAGGCTCTAGGATTGCGCAACCTGCCAGCCAACCCTCCTAGCAGGGTTTGTGCAATTTTTCCCAGGAGTAGGCTGTTCAACCCAGGATTTGCACAAATTTGGGTAACAGTCAGCTGCTGGGCCTAGAAATTATGCAATCCTCTTGGGCAATCAACCCAACTTACAGTCAGGAATGCACATTTTTCCTAAGTAACACTGGTATGCATGGACAGTTCGATTGACTAGTTCCACCCGGGACTGAGAAAACTTGATTTGCATGCATGCATGACTTGATCTTCCTAGAATAGAAAGAGACAACATGCAAAAGACATCCCATGATTCAGGGAGCTATTTTTAGCAGCCAGGGGTTACATGCAAAGTTGTTTTAGAAGTTTCCCTCCAAGTGTCGCTTTTTCCTAGATTTGTGGCATGTGTGTCTTGAGACAAAAATTATTTCTTCGACACATTAGAGCTCATTCATTCACATCAATCTTGGAGCTCTGACATCCCACAACAAATCCAGGATTCTTCAACACATTCGACTCAACTATTTACGGGTAAGTGGTCTCAACTTGCATTTTTCAACATTTCTGTCGCTTTTTATGTATTCGCTTATGTGAGTGATGTTTACTTGATTTCTTTGAATGCATGCCGTTGTTTACATATATGTTAGATTTTCCTACCTTTGTTTCAATTTTAGTCACTATCTCACTGTTGTCGCATGCATGAAACTGTTTTGCATAGACGTTCACCCAATCGGCGAATGACCTCACCCACATGCATGTTGATCTGTTTTCTCAATATTACATTCATGTTTTTCATGCACTGTTTATCACTTCTGCTATCACTTAGTGTCACCATGCATTTCATCGACTTACTTGCTTTCAGTTTCCCGTTGGCGAGTCGGGCCAACCTTGGCCTGGTCTCTGCCTTCACCAAGGATGCATTGTATAATCTGGAGAAGGAAGGCTCACCTCCCTCTCCATATTTGTGCATTTTGGCCCAGCACTAGCCTCCTGGACTGAATTATGAATTTCTGGAGGTCATGGTGACTTGGCCCAAAGTGCAAATCTGTCCCCGTGCCAACAGTATTTCCCAGCCGGAATTGCGCATTACGCAATCCAATCAGCCAGCTGCCCAATTGGATTGTGCATTTTGCAGATCCAATAGCCATTCCAGCCCCCCAATCAGTCCAAACTACCTTTTGCACAGTTTTGGCAGCTAGTCACTCAACCTCCCAGTGAAATTTGCGTAATCTTGCTCATCAGTTCCCCAGGTATGTGCTGTGTCCTTCCTCGGATTTGCTTTGATTTCACTGACATATTTCTTGCCATGCATGCTGCTTGTTTCCATATCTTTCAGGTGTTCATCTGTCTCAATGGCTTCCAAGAGAATAGGAGCTCAGGACATTGATGGTATGACAACTAGAGTAGTAGCTGAGCAGGTGTCCTTTGGTTTGCTAATGTACAAAGATACAAAGCTGTATCTGGACAAGGACATCAAACTGAAGTGGCAAGAGGTGAATGAAACATTCACAGGTACTTTTTGGGAAGACCTTGAATACCTTTAGGTGTACATGAACATTCATAAGTCCGGCTTGTACCAGATTGCATGCAGATAAGCTGCATTCCCATGCGCGGACATGATTCATTGGATTGTCTCTCGTACTGACCCTGAGACGATGACCTTGAGCAGTGTCAGTGGGAAGAAGCTTGCAACCTTCTGGGCACAAGATTACGATGAGATGTATCAGATGGACGAGCCCATGAATGTCATGACCCCTCTGTTCAGCTTGCCCAATAGGAGAGGCCACTCCAGAGACATTCTGAAGGATTGGGTAAAGGAGCCAGCTCGTTTCAAGATGACCCCTAATCGGATCTATAAGATGAAGATATTAAGGAAGGCATACCGATATTTAGTCATATTCACATGTCGACTAAGTGGCCAAGTGAGCACTGAGACCTTCCCTCAGAGTTGGGTGGTCACGCTGGACCAACTAGCTAGAGAAGGAAGATCGTTCAACTGGTCCGACATACTGGCTCATCAGATGAAGGAGCAAGTTAGAAGGTTCGACAGTCACTCGAAGGCATGCATGCAGAGATTCACATGTTCACCTACATTCTAGATGCAGTCTGTACCCCGCATGAATTCTCGGGCTTAGAGTGGGCATGGTCACCGGCATAAACTATTGTGAGCACATATTTCAAGTTATTCTCTGAGTGCAGCTTTAGAGGAGTGATCATACGACTGTTTGACCATCTTGTCACCCCAGTATACAGGTTGATATTTGAACAGGATCCACCCTGCATGTCAGAAGAAGCAATGAGGGCATTGTTAGGCATTGCATATTGGTATGCCTCACCGGATGACACGTTCATTCGAGTGTTCAGTGCGAAGAAGCCTCCGCATGTTCTGCCAAAGTTTGCTTTGGACGTGCTTATCATGCAGGAAGTAGCGTATCATATCTTAGTAGGATTAATACCTAGGCTGTAGTGGAAAAAGAATGCACCTTGGCCCACTCTTCCATTGCATATTGGGTTATACGAGATTCAGAGCATCAAGCAAGTGAATTTCAAAGCTGAACAAATGAGGAAGTACCTATTCGACCTCCGAAGCTTCAACTCGTATGACCCACATTGCATTGTGAAGGATCACTACATGAGAGTTCAGTTCAATTGGATCCATGGGGCATTTCATTTGGTCGAGGAAGACTCATGGAGGTTGTTGTACCTTAAGAAACCAATTTCCTGGCTATGTAAAAATTGTGCTTAAGACATTAATGATTGTAATTACTGTCACTTGATTATATGTTGTGTTCTCAAATGAAGGACATGGAAAACTTAGTTTTTAACTATTAATACATATGTGACCTGAAAATCTTAGAATGCCATTTACTTGCTAAATATAAATGATAAATGAAGAAGGAAGAAGTCAGAGACAATATGCTGCTTTACACAGAATCTATTATCTGTGACACTTCGAAAATTTAAAGATAATATGTTGGTCTTTCTTAGAAACTACTATCTTTAACTTATAAGAATTATGAAAATGAGAACTGAATCATAAACAATATGCTGCTTAACACAGAAACTACTATCTGTGACCCTTGGAGAAGTCAAGTGTAGGAGTGCTCTTTTAAGGAATTTTAACTTTATCTGCATAAGCAAATAAAGACCTGCAGCTTCATTACTATACTTGAAAGAAGAAAACATAAGATGACACATGACAGAGAAGTTACAAAATTATACCCAACGATTCATCGAAACTTCTGATTCTTTCATAAATCAACAATTATATTAGGAATACAATGGTCTAGTCTCTTGGTTCTCCAAAATTCAAGCAACCCTTTTCTTTGTAGTTTTTCCTCTTTTATACATTGAGAATAGTTACTTATCTCCGAAACTATCATACTACTTAACTGCTTCTCTAACTATCTGAAGTAAAAATTATTACAGAATTTTACAGAGGGTAAAAGACACCTCAAAGAACATATAATAACAAGAAATAATTGAACTAGAAGATGAGGATAACTGCTGGCTTTTTGGCTCTGTTAATCGGCTCTTGAGTTCCTCTGTGGATGCTTTAATAATTCTTAATCCGCTTTAACTGTAATTAACTACGTTAGAGTTTGACTTGTGCGAAAACTGGGCTTATGTATATATCGAGCGTTTTGATTGGCCAAAATACAAAGAAAACATACCCAACTGCCCTTTCTTCAGATTTGGTTTTAACACTGATTTTCCCTTTATCATGAGGGGTCCTCCACATAACCCCTCATGATAATCTTTGATTGTTTCTATAAATTCATCCTCTGTTAAACATAGCAATAAAATTCCAATAGGATCCTTCCAGAACAATCTGCCTTCCACAATCACATATGGCTATGCCTTGATCTTTAGTGCCCTATACTTTGTTCTATCTAAGGATTGGGGACAGTAAAGAAAGAAAAAATAATGAATTATATGCTTATACCATTCTGAACACAAAAAATAATACCTAATCTTGCTTTCCTTCACTTTCTTTAGCTGTTTTTTCATCCACATGTGCCAGCAAGTGGATTCCCAATGCCTGAAAGTTTGATTCTGTCAACATTTTTGCCAATCCTTGTCCTCGTCAAAAATCACATAGAGAAATTTTTGTCGACGCGTTTCGAACCAACCAGTGTGGTTCATCGTCAGGACAAGTTGAATGAGCAGATCTTGCTATGAATTATAAATAAATCAGGCAGAATATCCAAATTTCCAGATCAAGTAACGACTAAAATGATAACAGCTACATTTGACCAGGAAACAACTAGTTTGACTATGAAGGGTATAAACATAATTTATTCAAATAAGTTAATTCAGTTAATATTTTTCTTATTAAAATAAACATAGAAGGACAATTTTATAATTATATATATTTATTTTAATAAGAAAATTATTAACCGAATTAACTTATTTGAATAAATTATGTTTATACCCTTCATAGTCAAACTAGCCGTTTCCTGGTCAAATCTAGCTGTTATCATTTTAGCCGTTACCTGATCTGGAAATTTGGATATTCTGCCCGATCTATTTATAATGCATAGCAAGATCTTCTCATTCAACTTGTCTTGACAATGAACCACACTGGTTGGTTCGAAACACGTTGACAAAAATTTCTCTATGTGATTTTTGCCGAAGATTCTTCTCAAAATTGATATGGATCACAGAAGCCTAAATTCATTAATTGAATCCTTGTCCTTTCACCAACTTTGTGGGTTTTATGTCCAAATCATATTCTTGGATCTTGGCTATCCATTTTCCTCTTCTGTCTTCTACATCTCCCTGTAGTAATACATCTTTCACTGCAGCATTTGGCACATAGGTAATAATTTGTGACTGTAGCACATAAGTTCTAAAAGCTTTCAGGGCTTTTACCAAAGCATATACCTGTTTCTCAAGAATATTATATTTCAGCTCAGAATCCCTAAGAATCTTACTGAAGAATGCAACTGGCTTCTATTTCTCTTGATCATTCTTCTGCAGTAAGACAACAACTATTGAACTTGATGATGCGAATGAAAAAACTTGGAAAGGCTTTTGGTATTCAGGGCTGATTAAGACTAGAGCTGCTTGTAATGCCTCTTTAATCCTGGAAAATGATTCTCTAGCTTCTTTGGTCCAATTCACTTCATTCTCCTTCTTTAGCATATTAGTAATTTCTTTTATGTTTTCTGCATAGTTGGATACAAATCTTCTTAGGAAGTTTATCTTTCCCAGAAACTTTTGAATATCCTTTTTACTCCTAGGCAATGGTATTTTTTGCACAGCTTGTACTTTGGCCAGATCTATCTTCACTCCATCTCTGGAAACAATGTGCCCCAATAGTTTTCCTTCTTCTAGAGAAAAAATGGATTTCTTGGGATTTAAGGAAAGTTCAAATCTTCTACATTTATCAAAATTCTTTTTCAAATGGTCCAAATGTTCTTCATCAAAGTTTGATAAAATAGTAATATCATCCAAATATATTACTACAAACTTATCTCCAACAAGAGCAATGGCCATAGCCCTTTGAAATGTAGCACCTGCGTTCATCAATCTGAAAGGCATTCTGGCATACATAAAGGTTCCCCAGGGAGTTGTGAACACTGTTTTCTTCTGATCCTCCTTATCCATAGTCACTTGGTTATAACCATAAAATCCATCTAGCATTGACATTCTAAAAGATCCCGTTACCTTTTGTAGGACATGATCCATTTTAGGCAATGGATAGTTATTTTTCAAAGAAGCCCTGTTGAGATTTTTGAAATCCACACATAATCTTATTTCTCCATTTTTCTTTCTCACAGGCACTAAATTAGCCACCCAATCAGAATACTTGAATGGAATTATTATTTTGGCATCAAGCAACTTCTTGACCTCTTTTTCAATTGATGGTAGAAGTAGAGGATTTATCTATCTAAGCTTCTGTTTGTAGGGTTTAATTCCCTCCTTCAAGGGAATCTTGTGCTAAATAATATTTACATCATAGGTTTTGAGTTCTTCATAAGACCATGCAAATACATAAACATAATTCTTAAAAATTTTAATATATATTTCTTGAACATTAGGTGGAACTCCACTAAATAATTTCACTAACCTGGGATTCTCCTGAGTTCCAAGGTTGTGATCCTGAATGTGTTCCTCTTGTGAAATTTTCCCTGAGTCAACAACCACATCATTGGGATTAAAAAGTATTTCAAGGGGAGCGAGTCCCTTTGGCATAATATTGTCTTTCAATTGAAAGATTTTCTGATTAGCTATTGAATCTTTTAAACCATTGACTTCTGCAACTTCTGTTGTTTCTTCTTCATACTGATCAATTTCTGTGCCCTGAAACTCTTCAATCATAGTTAAAAATTCTTTAATATACTGATCATCCTCAAAACATGCCAATTCTTAACATTATCAGGAACAGAGGGTCTGTGCCTCATCTCTATCTCGTATCTTAGTCTTGGATTAATAGGTGGCTTGAAAGTACTAGCAGTCACAACCAATGAATCTGCTAATGTATTCTCATCTCTTGGAATGAATTTAATGTTAAAAGCTTCAAAAAAGTTCTCAATCAAATCCCATACCTCATTTTTGTATTCCCTAAGCCTAAGGTGCTTTGTTTTGCAGTGATCTTTTATTTGCTTAATAATCAATGCCGAATCTCCAAAAGTAGAAATTGACTTAACTCCCATTTGTTTAGCTGTTTGTAAAGAAATAATCAAGGACTCATATTCTACCACATTGTTTGTTGCCTCAAACTCTAATTTAAAGGAAAAACAGAACATATTACCTCTAGGTGCAATTAGAAGAAAACCAACCCTTGTTCCTTCCTTGGAATAAGCTCCATCAAAGAAACATTTCCACACTTCTTCAGTTTGCAGCTCTGTAATTACATTAGCTAAAGCAAGATGCTTCTGATTATCTTTAGCCAGCTCTGCATTATCATGCAGCATGAAATAAGCAAAGTCAACCTTCTCCTGACTATATACAGGTGAATTACCTGCTCCATTTTTTGTAATTATTTTTAAAAATCTAGTTTCTCTATACAATCTCCTCTCTTCCCCACCAAAAGTTGGTATAACAACATACGTAAAATTTAGCTTCAAAACACCACCCAATTTAGTCACCTAGGACCTAGATAGAAGCATTCCAAATCTAGCAGGATTATCTTCTACTATTACATCCATGACCAAGATTCTAGCTAGAATTTGAGCTAGTGACACTGCTAGATCCTTAATGACCCCAAGACACTTGAATTTGTTCGAATCAAAAGAATACAAGTCCCTATAAGGTTTGGTAACTTGTAGATTTAGTTGCTTCATTAATGACAAAGTCATAAGATTGCGTGAAGCTCTCGAATCAAACATACAATTATGTAAGATGAAATCATGGACCAATAAAGAAATATAAAAAGGCGGTAATGAAGAGTCTATTTCCTCAACATGTGGACCAAAAACCACTACTAGTTTGTCTTCCTACAGATTTACAGTGTCATTTATAATATCATTTTCTTTCAAATTAACAAACTCAACAATTTCCTTTTGATAAATAGGTATTCTTTTCAATTATGTAAGAGGAACCTAAATCCTTACCTTTTCCAACTCCTTAGTAAGACTAAACAAGTGACCCTGTTCTCCTCTTCACCTTTGTTCATGACTGGAATTACTTGAGGAATTGAAACAAGTTTCTCCAAAGGAATTTTTTCAACTTGATCTTGAGAAGACTCACCTTGAAGTATCTGTGTCTTGCCATTTGCATTCTGCTTGATCCGAATGGAAAATGGCATCAACCCATGGTACTCATCCACCCATATTATTCATCGACCCATGGAATTTACCCATGGTATTGTAAATGGCATCTGCCCGTGGTATTGTAAAATCCACCCATGGTACTCATCCACCCATATTATTCATCGACCCATGGAATTTACCCATGGTATTGTAAATGGCATCTGCCCGTGGTATTGTAAAATCCACCCATGGTATTCATTCACCCATGGAATTGACCCGTGGTATTGTAACTAAAAAATACTATAAGTAACAGGTCACATTTTGTAAAAGGACAGGTTGTCTACCACAATGTAGCCTTTACAGTTTAGAGGCATGTAGCCACCACATCTCTTCTCAGAGATAAGCTACCATCGCCCTAGCTGATTTATTTCAATTTCTGTTTGTAAGCATAGTTCAGTATTTTACAATAATGAGATGAGGTAAATCAGCTAGGGCGATGGTAGCTTATCTATGAGAAGAGATGTGGTGGCTACATGCCTCTGAACTGTAAAGGCTTCATTGTGGCAGACAACCTGTCCTTTTACAAAATGTGACCTGTTACTTATAGTATTTTTTAGTTACAATACCACGGGTCAATTCCATGGGTGAATGAATACCATGGGTGGATTTTACAATACCACGGGCAGATGCCATTTACAATACCATGGGTAAATTCCATGGGTCGATGAATAATATGGGTGGATGAGTACCATGGGTGGATTTTACAATACCATGGGCAGATGCCATTTACAATACCATGGGTAAATTCCATGGGTTGATGAATAATATGGGTGGATGAGTACCATGGGTTGATGCCATTTTCCATTCGGATCACTGCTGCTGCTTTCCTTTATTCACTTGTTTTTCAGGATGAGATTCTTGTGGAGTCACCTTTGGTGAGGAAGTTGAAACTTGCTGCTCACTTTCATTTTCTTGATTTCTTGATCTTTTTCTCGATCTCAAGTCATATTTCTTATGTAGTTCAGCCTGCATAAAATTAGAGAATTTCTTCCAATATTCATAAATTTTATTTTCATCATGAATGGCATATGTTTCATCATATTCATACTCTTCTTCTTTGATACCAAGTTCATCTTCATCTACTGCATATAATGTAGAAATTTGATCTTCAGGTTGCTCCTGTTCTTCACCAGGATCTGCTTCTATATATAATGGTGCTTGAATCTGTTTTTGATCTTTTCTTTCCATCTGCAAGATTTGCAAGGGTCGTCTTCTGTATTGGGGAATAAAGTTCTTATTATACTGTGTTTGCTTCTGAAAATTCTTATTTTCTAACTCTAATTTATTTGACTTATCTGACAAAGTTTTAATTACATTACGCATATCCTCTAATGCTTGACTTTGAGAGGATTCCATCTTTGCCTTTCCCTTGTCTCGGATAGGCTATTTCTTTGGTGCTTTTCCTGCAGCCACCAGATTTGCTTCTATCTCTAATGCATCTGTTTGGATTTGATCAAGGGTTGGAGATCTTCTTTCCCTTAATGTGAATCCGAAATTTGATTCAAAAGCCCCTACAAAAGTTATTTTTTCATCAGCAGGAGGAGGCTTAATCTCCACTGGGAGACTATTGTACAATTTGTTAAATCTTTTGACAAATGTGACCACAGTTTCATCAGACTTCTTCTTTATGGCATTAAAATCTGTTAATGAATACCCATGGTCTTTTTTTTCTCCCCATTTCTGAATGAATAGAGGTTCCATCTCTTCCCAAGAAAGAATAGAATTATTGGGAAGTCCTTTACCATTTCCTTGCTTCTCCATCCAAGGACTGAACAAAAAGTCTTAGAACAACATCTACATGTTCAACATTTTTGTTTTGTGCAAAATTGCAAAATACTGACACATGATTCTCTGTAGTTTGTTCATCTTCCCCTGTAAAATGAGGAAGAAACTTGAGGTATTCCTGTGGCATTTGATTTAACGGTTGTGGCAATGGAAGAGGTGTATACCTATTCATCAAGAATGCAGGTACTTCCATGTTTACTGAACCTTGATTACCAACAAATGCAGAACCTGACTTAGAAGTAAATGGAGTGTGCAGAGGTGGTAATGTGGATATGGTTCAAGTTGAATAATTATTGCAGGTAAATGAAAAGTAACGGAATCTAAAGATTTCTCTTGACATTTAGGTTCCTAAGATGAAGATGATGAAAAAGAAGACTCTTTATTAGATGAATGTTCGGATAAGTTACTGCCTGATCCAGACAATTTAGGGATGGGTGTAATTGGGATCTTAGACTTTCCAACCCTCCTAGAAACTAGCTTTTCAGGATCTGAAAGAGCTTGAACCTTCTGTTGTGAAATGTCTGATATTGTATGGGGTCTGCTTGAAGCCAGATTTATTTCTTTGATTCAAAACAACCAAATATTTCCTCCTCACTGAAAAACCAGAGGAAAATATTGAAAAACCCAGTGAAAAGTGTTCTTGTCTTCTCTCCCCAACAGCGATGCCAATTAATGTTGTACCTTAAGAAACCAATTTCCTGGCTGTGTAAAAATTGTTCTTAAGACATTAATGATTGTAATTACTGTCACTTGATTATATGTTGTGTTCTCAAATGAAGGACCTAGAAAACTTAGTTTTTAACTATTAATACATATGTGACTTGAAAATCTTAGAATGCCATTTATTTGCTGAATATAAATGATAAATGAAGAAGTAAGAAGTCAGAGATAATATGTTTCTTTACACAGAATCTATTATCTATGACACTTGGAAAAGTTAAATATAATATGTTGGTCTTTTAGAGAAACTACTATCTTTAACTTAGAAGAATTATGAAAATGAGAACTGAATCATAGACAATATGCTGCTTAGCACAAAAACTCTATCCATGAACCTTGGAGAAGTTAAAGATAATATGCTGCCTTACACAGAAACTATTATCTATAACTTAAAAAGGAAGGTGAAAACTTCAAGTGTAGGAGTGCTCTTTTAAGGAATTTTAACTTTATCTACATAAGCAAATAAAGACCTGCAGATTCATTACTATACTTGAAAGAAGAAAACATAAGATGACACATGACAGAGAAGTTACAAAATTATACCCAACAAGTCATGGAAACTTCTGATTCTTTCATAAATCAACAGTTATATCAGGAATACAATGGCCTAGTCTCGGGTTCTCCAAAATTCCAACAACCCTTTTCTTTGTAGTTTTTCCTCTTTTATACATTGGGAATAGTTACTGATCTCCAAAACTATCAAACTGCTTAACTTCTTCTCTAACTATTTGAAGTAAAAATTATTACAACATTTTACAGAGGGTAAAAGACACTTCAAAGAACATACAATAACAAGAAATAACTGAACTAGAAGATGAGGATAACTGCTGGCTTTTCGGCTCTATTAATCGGCTCTTGAGTTCCTCTATGGATGCTTTAATAATTCTTAATCCGCTTTAACTGTAATTAACTACGTTAGACTTTGACTTGTACGAAAACTGGCCTTATGTATATATCGGGCATTTTGATTGGCCAAAATACAAAGAAAACATGCCCAATTTCCTTTTCTTCGGATTTGGTTTTGACACTGATTTTCCCTTTATACAACAAAATTCATGCTAATCTTTGGTTTACCGCGGAGCCCAAAAAGAATTAAATCGAGTGCATAAATCCATCAGATCCACCTGTTCAATGCTCCATTGACTTCATATCATAAATCGCAATCGGCCTTGTGAAATGATATATCAATACAAAAATTAACGATATGCGATATAACAGACGCGCTGAGAATTTAAAACAAATTGCATATATTTTCGGGTCTGGCCAGGGGTGATTTCATATAAGTGCCACTGCATTTTGCGATTATGATTTTATCGCATCGCTAACACATATATATATCTGGTCCATTCTCCACCATATACTTCAACCCTAGGATCTGACGACTGATATCAATTTTTGGTGGACTTCTTGCACGAGAGTTACCCGCCTGAAATGAGCGTTTTTTCTCTCTCTTCTATTTTCTATGTTTTAACCATTGAATGGAATCAGGCACTTTCCTCTAAATACCATTTACCATTTTTCATCCGCCCTGAAATCCCACTTATAGCTTTAAATACGCCCTTCTTCTTGGTTAACGCTCGAACTTGTTCATGCTCGATGACCGTAGATCTTCGACCATTGACATCGACGATGCTCCTTCAAATTTCTCTTCCACCAGCGCTTCTGGTTAATCTCTGTTGTTCATTCCTTGATTCCAATCTACATGATTTAGTTTGGATCGTTCATTTCCTTCAACCTCATCCGTTGATCTCCAAGATCCAATGATTCATGTGTGTTCATTCTTCATCTATCCACTCACTTTGACTTTGCACCATTTCTTCAGTATTTTGTGGTTCCGAGGTTTTCTTTAGGGTTTTGGCCTTTCATTTTCCCACTGCTCAACTCTCTATGAGCTTGATTTCTGCGAATTCTCACTTCGTTGTTATTCTTGGGCTTTACAACATAATATATATATATATATATATATTTCGGTTATGGCTTCGTATAACCATTTATATTATGATTTAACTTGATCACATGGGTATACTAGGTCCGATTCTTTTATACTTATTCCTTTATCAATTCCGCTATGTCATTATCACTTCTTCCTCTTGCTTTTATCTTTTTTGAAATATTTTCAAGTTCTTGAATGAAAAATGAATACTATAAGCAACAAAAATGCATGTTACAACATTTGGCTCCACTTGGGGATAGTGCTTTTTCCACATAAGCACTAATAACAGTAGATTAGTGCCTTCACTTCGGGCATGGAGTGATATATTGCTTGGCATTTGTACACTGATTTCACTCTGGTATTTACAATGAAATGACACTTATTTTTCAGAACTGGAAGTAATGCTTTAAGTATTGCCCATCGATAGGAAGCTGTAGAGTTTCACCATCAAGATTCTCAAGAATGAAGGTATTATTGGATCTTACTTCAGCAATTCTAAAAAGGCCATACCAGAGAGGATCAAACTTCCCATGTTTACCCTTATCTTCTCTTCTGGTATCCCATCTCAATACAAAATCTGCAACTTTAAAATCAATTTCCTTGGATTTTCTATTAAAAATATTTTTCATCTTGGATTGATACATAATCAAGTTGTCTCTTACCTTGTCCTTGTTCTCGCTTAGCTCCATCACTTTATTCATTCTTCTTATCAAAGCATTTGGTTCTTCTTTTGCCTCCTGAATCATTGCAATCATTGGCTTTACAAGTTGACTTGGAAATAGAACCTAAGTTCCATATACTAATTCAAAAGGTGATTTCCCTGTAGATCTTCTTGTTGTTACTCTAGTAGCCCACAGAGCAAACTTTAACTTAGAATCCCAATCTCTTTGATTTTCTGTAAAGGTTTTCTTAAGGATCTTCATCAAATTTTTGTTAGTAGATTCAGCTAATCCATTTCCCTGCGGATGGTAAGCAGTTGAATGGGACAAAGTAACATTATAATTGTGACAAAAAGCAATAAACTTACTTGAATTGAAGACTTGAGCATTGTTTGTTATAATTTTGATGGGGCATACAAACCTGCTGAAAATATTCTCCTCCAAGAAATTCATTACTATTTGATCATTTGCTTTCTTAGTAGGTATAACCTCTACCCATTTGGTGAAACAATCAGTCGCTGTGAGAACCCACTTGTGTTGTCTACTTGAAGGTGGATTTATTTATCCAAAAAGTCCAATCCACATTGTCTAAATGGCTCCTTTATGAAAACTGGAATCAAAGGTAAAGGGGCTAATCTCTTTTTCTCGGTAAAAAGTTGACACTTCTGACAACTTCTAACCAACTTATATGTATCACCAAATAAAGTAGGCCAATAAAATCTTGCCTAAAGGATCTTATGTGTAGTTATTTTCCAACTGTAGTGTCGTCCACATAACCCCTCATGATAATCTTTGATTTTTTCTGTAAATTCATCCTCTGTTAAACATAGCAATAAAATTCCAGCAGTATCCTTCCAGTACAATTTTCCTTCCACAATCACATATGGCTGTCACTTGATCTTTAGTGCCCTATACTTTGTTCTATCTGAGGATTGGGGACAGGAAAGAAAAGACAATTAATGAATTATATGATTATACCATTTCAAACACAAAAAATTATACTTGATCTTCATTCCTGGATCTTGCTTTCCTTCACTTTCTTCCGTTGCTTTTTCATCCACAAGTGCTAGCAAGTTGATTCCCAATGCCTGAAAGTTTGATTCTGTCAACATTTTTGCCAATCCTTGTCCTTTCACCAACTTTGTGGGTTTTATGTCCAAATCATATTCTTGGATCTTGGCTATCCATTTTCTTCTTCTGCATTCTACATCTCCCTGTAGTAATACATCTTTCACTGCAGCATTTGGCACATAAGCAATAATTTGTGACTGCATCACATAAGTTCTAAAAACTTTCAGGGCTTTTACCAAAGCATACACTTGTTTCTCAAGAATATTATATTTTAGCTCAGAATCCCTAAGAATCTTACTAAAGAATGCAACTGGCTGCTCTTTCTCTTCATCATTCTTCTGCAGTAAGACTTTAACTGTTGACCTGATGATGCGAATGAAAAAACTTGGAAAGGCTTTTGGTAATCAGGGCCGATTAAGACTGGAGCTACTTGTAATGCCTCTTTAATCCTAGAAAATGATTCTCTAGCTTCTTTGGTCCAATTCACTTCATTCTCCTTCTTTAGCATATTAGTAATTTCTTTTACAATTTCTGCATAGTTGGATACAAATCTTCTCAGGAAGTTTATCTTTCCCAGAAATTTTTGAATATCCTTTTTACTCCTAGGCAATGGTATTTTTTGCATAGCTTGTACTCTGGCCGGATCTATCTTCACTCCATCTCTGGAAACAATGTGCCCCAATAGTTTTCCTTCTTCCAGAGCAAAAAAATGGATTTCTTGGGATTTAAGGAAAGTCCAAATCTTCTACATTTATCAAAAGTCTTTTTCAAATGGTCCAAATGTTCTTCATCAGACTTTGAGAAAACAGTAATATCATCCAAATATATTACTACAAACTTATCTCCAACAAAAGCAATGTCCATAGCCCTTTGAAATGTAGCACCTGCATTCATCAATCTGAAAGGCATTCTGGCATACATAAAGGTTCCCCAGGGAGTTGTGAACGCCGTTTTCTTCTGATCCTCCTTATCCAAAGCCACCTGGTTATAACTAGAAAATCCATCTAGCATTGACATTCTAAAGGATCCCATTACCTTTTGCAGCACATGGTCCATTTTAGGCAATGGATAGTTATATTTCAAAGAAGCCCTGTTGAGATTTTTGAAATCCACACATAACCTTATTTCTCCATTTTTCTTTCTCACAGGCACTAACTTAGCCACCCAATTAGAATACCTGAGTGGAACTATTATTTTGGCATCAAGCAACTTCTTGACCTCCTTTTCAATTGATGGTAGAAGTAGAGGATTTATCTATCTAAGATTCTGTTTGTAGGGTTTAATTCCCTCCTTCAAGGGAATCTTGTGCTGAATAATATTTACATCACAGGTTTTGAGATCTTCATAAGACCATGCAAATACATCAACATAATTCTTAAAAATTTTAATATATATTTCTTGAAAATTAGGTGGAACTCCATTGAATAATTTCACTAACCTGGGATTCTCCTGAGTTCCAAGGTTGTGATCCTAAATGTGTTCCTCCTGTGAAATTTTCCCTGAGTCAACAACCACATCATTGGGATTAAAAAGTCTTTCAAGGGGAACAAGTCCCTTTGGCATAATATTATCTTTCAATTGAAAGATTTTCTGATTAGTTATTGAATCTTTTAAACCACTGACTTTTACAACTTCTTTTGTTTCTTCTTCACCCTGATCAATTTTTGTGCCCTGAAACTCTTCAACCATAATCAGAAACTCCTTAATCTACTGATTATCCTCAAAAACTTGCAAATTCTTAACATTATCAGGAACAAAGGGTCTGTGTCTCATCTCTATCTCGTATCTTAGTCTTGGATTAATAGGAGGGTTGAAAATACTAGCAGCCACAGCCAATGAATCTGCTAATCTATTCTCATTTCTTGGAATGAATTGAATGTTAAAAGCTTCAAAAAAGTTCTCAATCAAATCCCATACCTCATTTTTGTATTCCCTAAGCCTAGGGTGCTTTGTTTTGCAATGATCTTTTATTTGCTTAATAATCAGCTCCGAATCTCCAAAAGCAGAAATTGACTTAACTCCCATATGTTTAGCTGTTTGTAAATAAATAATCAAGGAGTCATATTCTACCACATTGTTTTTTTCCTCGAACTCTAATTTAAAGGAAAAACGGAACATATTACCTCTAGGTGCAATTAGAAGAAAACCAACACTTGTTCCTTCCTTGGAATAAGCTCCATCCAAGAAACATTTCCACACTTCTTCAATTTGCAGCTCTATAATTACATTGGCTGAAGCAAGCTGCTTCTGATTATCTTTAGCCAGATTTGCATTTTCATGCATCATGAAACAAGCAAAGTCATCCTTCTCCTGGATATATACAGGTGAATTAGCTGCTCCATTTTTTGTAATTATTTTTACAAATCTAGTTTCTCTGTATAATCTCCTCTCTTCCCCACCAAAAGTTGTTATAACAGCATACGTAAAATATAGCTTCAAAACACCACCCAATTTAGCTCCCCAGGACTTAGATAGAAGCATTCTAAATCTAGCAGGAATATCTGCTACTACTACATCCATGACCAAGCTTCTAGCTAGAATTTGAGCTAGTGACACTGCCAGATCCTTAATGACCCCAAGACACTTGACTTTGTTCAAATCAAAAGAATACAAGTCCCTATAGGGTTTGGTAACTTGTAGATTTAGTTGCTTCATTACTGAAAAAGGCATAAGATTGCATGAAGCTCCCGAATCAAACATACAATTATGTAAGAGGAAATCATGGACCAATAAAGAAATATAAAAAGGTGGTATTGGATAGTCTATTTCCTCAACATATGGACCAAAAACCACTACTGGTTTGTCTTCCTGCAGATTTACAGTGTCAGTTATAATCTCATTTTCTTTCAAATTAACAAACTCAACAATATCCTATTGATAAATAGGTATTCTTGTCAATTCTGTAAGAGGAACTTGAATCCTTACCTTTTCCAACTCCTTAGTAAGACTAAATAAGTGACCCTATTTAGCAGTCCTTTCGTTCTCCTCTTCACCTTTTTTCACGACTGGAATTACTTGAGGAATTGAAACAAGTTTCTCCAGAGGAATTTTTTCAACTTGATCTTGAGAAGACTCACCTTGAAGTATCTATGTCTTGCCATTTGCATTCTGCTGCTGCTTTCCTTTATTCACTTGTTTTGCAGGCTGAGATTCTTGTGAAGTCGCCTTTGGTGAGGAAGTTGAAACTTGCTGCTCATTTTCATTTTCTTGATTTCTTTATCTTTTCCTCGATCTCAAGTCATATTTCTTATGTAGTTCAACCTGCATAAAATTAGAGAATTGCTTCCAATATTCATTAATTTTATTTTCATCATGAATGGCATATGTTTCTTCATATTCATACTCTTCTTCTTCGATACCAAGTTCATCTTCATCTACTACATATAATGTAGAAATTTGATCTTCAGGTTGCTCATGTTCTTCACTAGGATATGCTTCTATATATAATGGTGCTTGAATCTAATTTTGATCTTTTCTTTCCTTCTGCAAGATTTGCAAGGGTTGTCTTTTGTATTGGGTATTAAAGTTCTTATTATACTGTGTTTGCTTCTGAAAATTCTTATTTTCTAACTCTAATTTATTTAACTTATCTGACAAAGTTTTAATTACATTACGCATATCCTCCAATGCTTGACTTTGAGAGGATTCCATCTTTGCCTTTCCCTTGTCTTGGATAGGCTGTGTCTCTGGTGCTTTTCCTACAACCACCGAATTTGCTTCTATCTCTAATGCATCTGTTTGGATTTTATCAAGGGTTGGAGATCTTCTTTCCCTTAATGTGAATCCAAAATTTGATTCAAAAGTCCCTGTAAAAGTTATTTTTGCACCAGTAGGAGGAGGCTTAATCTCCGCTGGGAGACTATTGTACAATTTGTTAAATCTTCTGACAAATTCAACCACAGTTTCATTAGACTTCTTCTTTATGGCATTAAACTCTGTTAATGAATACCCATGGTCTTTTTTTTCTCCCCATTTCTGAATGAATAAACTTTCCATCTCTTACCAAGAAGGAATAGAATTATTGGGAAGTCTGTTATCGAGAAAACTAGTGTCTATTTAGAGCTGCTAGTCCCACTAAGACAGGTAGCTATCTTAGAAACAAACAAATTAAAGCTACTTGTGTTTTCCTTTATGAGAGATAGATGAGAGAGAAGCATAGAGCACCAACCTCAGTCTTTCGCTAGTCTCCTTGCTTGTTTCATATCTCCTTTGATAGATCTTTTGCCACTCCTTCCTCACTTGTCCCACTTCAAAGAACACTTGTAGAGCCACGGAAACAAAATACCATCAAAGTATAGAGATCTATAACCATAGATAATGTAGGATCAGATGTACATTAACCATATAAATGCATACATAAACAAGATTCAGAGATATACAAGCATATGGAGGAAAACTCAAATAGCTTTACTGATAGAAGTAGTAGAAGAGAGGATTACAACCAGGCTGTCTGATCCAGCATCATCCTCCTAGCATGAAATCCCTCTTCACCTCATACAAAGCAAGATCACCCAACAATGTCTTTAAAGAGATACTAACAACACTTCCTTGCAAATTAAAAAATTCCAGCCTTTGGATCTCTAGGATGAGGGATCCATATATAGATGTTTACAGGACAGTGAGTCAGCTTCTGGGATTTTGATTAGTGTCATTTCACTGATAGTTCTTTGTTCCACTTGGAGATTTCAGATCTCTTACTCATCCTTGGGCGAATTCAGAGAGGCAAGTGTCATATGAGTAGTTTCTAGAAGATTCTCTGGGTTTCCACTTAGCAATTTGCTTCTACCATTTGTCTGCTCTCGCTCATCGCACCCTACAGAAGGGCTTTCCAGTATGCATCACACCCCCTATGTGTAATAGGTGAGATGCATCGCACCCTATGCATGGAGCAGTCTGTATGGTCCAATTTTGACCAGTTCTGAGTAGTTTTTCATGGAGAACTTCTGGGAGATGATGTAATCAGCTGACCTTGTTCCTTTAGGGTATGAAACAACATTTTTATGGGTTTAGAAGCCCTTGTTTTATGGACATATGTGATTGGGGTTGCAGTGCCCAAATATGTCTATAACAGTTGCCCCCTAAAGCATGAGGTCGTAAATCCTATTGATGTCATGTGAAATGATTTATAATGAGGATCCGAGGTTTTTTGAACTGGAAGGTGACCTGTAATAAGATACAATACAATACATTATCTTCACAATATTTTCATGATCTAGCTGAGGTGGGAATTCCCATGCTCAACATTATAAATTCATATTCATGTACATAAGACAGACAATCGTCTGTGTGGCAGACTGATGATTCTGGTAGAGACATCATCCTTTAGTTTGGATGATTATTTGTGCAGCAATGATGTACATTTGATGTCTTTATTTTCCTGAGTATATCGCAGCCCAGATGGATGAAATTAGATCCGAGGTCTTCAAACTCGTTCAATATTGACCCGAAGTACAAGTCGATCCGTGTGAGAAGATGTTCTGATGTCGAACATGGAAAGACATCGCTTGATTACCAGCTAATGATGTAAGCTGTTAACAGGTGCGCGAGGAATCACTGATAATGATGATGACCCTCAAGGTACTGCAGTACAATTCACGTGGTGTGAATACATGAGTTGATGTCGAACACCACGTAAAATCTTTTAGTCAAAGGCCATTGATGTAAACTTGTCGCCGGAAGTGAGAAACTTTCCATTGAGGCATGCAAGTTTCAAAGTACTGAAAGGGTTGTTCCTAAGTCAACTTCTTGGATAATGAGCTGATGTCGACAATAAGTGACCCATCATAGGAGGGCCTTAATGAATCCCACATCTATGACACAGAATGGAGCAAATGATTTTGTGGAGGTGAAAATGATCTGATGATACAAGGTTCAGGGTGGTGGTCATGAAAAATGGAGAGTGAAGGTATTGCAGCGGATGAGACGTTACCTAGGTTGGTGAATTCTCTGAGTGAATTCTCTTGAACATATCGGTGACACTAAGATGGATTGGTAGAGTTAATCCCAAGGTGGATGGTACGGTGGACAAATGGTGATGTGATTGGTGAATGGAATAACCCAACCTGACTCAATCATGGTGATGGAGTGAAAGTGTCATGTTCAAGAGTGACCTGCTACCAATGAAGCTATTCAAGTTTTCTTCCCCTTTTTCCCCAGTCATTGCTGACCAGTACCCCTTTATTTTTGTCAAGCTTGAGGAGGATAACATATGCTTGTTCTATAATTTGTCCTTCGGGAAAACCTATCGCTATGTTTTAATGAGCCTAGTGATAGTGAAACTCGCTCTTGTCTGCATGGACAAGTTTCTCACTATTGTTTTAACGAGTTTAACGACAAAGATAACTCGGTCCTTTTCAATTTTAGAGAGTCTAAAAAGGGACGTAAAGGCAATTCTAGTGGTCCTTTTTCGTAATGTAATCCCTTAAGTCCAAAAAAGTGTAAAATAATATGAAAGGGATGACTTTTCGATAGTTTTAACAAGCCGAACTAGACAAGCGCTCGATATTTTTGTGTAATAATCCCTCAGGTCCAAAAAGATTAAAATCTAGAGGAGGGATGGCACTTTCGGTCACTTTAACGAGCTGGAGAGGCTGATTGCTCGGCAATCTTTTCATATTTTACGAGTTAGATGAAAAGAGCTTAAAGGAGACTCGTTTTTTTTTTTGAGGAACGAGTCATGTTTTTTGATAGCAACTGGTTCCAGGTAAGGTTTGGAACATTCCAATCACGGCAGTGGAAAGAGGGTGGCTAATAGAATAGCTCATCACAGCTATTCCTCAAAAGGGTAAACAATCAAATGGAGGCATATGATCGGCTAAAAAAGAGTGGAGGTGATGGTAAGAACACGACCAAGGTTCAAAAGCTGATAGTCATGCGATCAAAATGGTTATTTACCAGAGGTGGGGTTCATTTTTTAATGAGCTTGAACTCTATGGAAACATTTTCTCATTGCTAGGTTTATTTTTTGATGAGCTTGAACTTCACGTAAAACTACTCATGGCGAGGTTTATTTTTTAACGAGCTTGAACTTTGTGTAAAACTGCTCGTGGCGAGGTTTATTTTTTAACGAGCCTGAACTTTGCGTAAAACTGCTCGTGCCAGTTGTATAATAAGGATGTATCATTGATAGGTTCATTTTTTAGGGAGCTTGTCCCATTCGAAACTTTGATCCTGAGTCTTTTGTTATGCAAGCTAGGAATGACCAACCTACTAGTTTAAAGGGTTAAGGGACTACAAACTAAGAAAATAAATGGTCGCTTTTCACTTGCATGCAAAAAGGTTTACATGCCCCCAGGTATAATGAAATAGAGCTTCCAGGTTGCCTTCTGGAAGTTCTTGCATTAGCAAGATTTTTCCATTGACGCAGTAGATGAAATGCTTCCTCGGCTCTGTCCATCGAAATGGATGAAGGTGATTCTAGCTACAATCACCTAACCTTTGACGGGGGAATCCTTTTCCAGTCTGACTGCAGTAGTGCAATAGACTAGCTGTTGTAAAGCAACAACTGTTGTTAAACAATAACATGTAAGAGTTCAGATTTGAGTTTGCTTTACTTCATAGTTTACTTAGATAAAAAACTTTAAAAATAATACCTCAAGGAATAACAACATGGGATAGCAGGTTTGCAATTAGCATGTAAGATTTGAGATTTGAGTTCGCTTTACTTCATAGTTTACCGAGATAGAAATTGATAATAGTTCGTATACAGAAAAACTGTAAATAGAAAAAAAGCATTAAAAATAATACCTCAAGGAATAACAACATGGGACAGCAGGTTTGCCATCATTAGATGCAAAATATGGCAAGAATAATTTTAATTTTGAGCACTACATTTGTTAAATAATAGAAATCGTAGATAATAAAGGAAGAATTGATTGAGAGGCCAACAGTAAAAAAATGATATACGGGGCAAGAAATGATTGACAGGTGAACAATAGGGGTGACGTATGCTACAAAGAAGAAAAGAACCAGAAACTCAGGCTTCGAATATGATGAGTTGAAGATGGTAATATCACGCGTCAAAAAGTCTGTGCCACGTTCCCTATATTTGTCAAAAAGACTATGCCATGTTTCCTATATTTTTCATGCAATTCGATGTAAATGAGCCTGTTGTTCACTTTTATTGGAGACTGGTTCATAAATCAGTGTTCTTATGCATAAGCACTATAGTTTGCTGCACTTCGTCCCTGTGTCCTGCTTTATTGTTATATGTCTGTGTCTAGTTGTATGCATCTATTTGTATCTGTGAATTTTTAGCTATACTTAAATAGATCAATGACTGGAACTAAACAAAGGGTCGTTGGTGGATCAGCTACTGGGTCATCCTATGATAAACAAGTGGATCTGCCTCTTAAACAGGTTCTGCCGAGAAAGGTGAGTTGACTGAATTTCTGCTTGACATACTTAGACCTCTGTTGCAAAGAATTTTTAGTAGTAAGCGATTTTCAGGGCAGTCAATCATCCATCGAATCCTTTTAAGAAAAATAAGTGAATTTTAAATTGATAATATTTCATATACAAAAAAACTGTAAATAGAAAAAAGCATTAAAAATAATACCTCAAGGAATAACAACATGGGACAGCAGGTTGGCTATCATTAGATGCAAAATATGGCAAGAATAATGTTAATTTTGAGCACTACATTTGTCAAATAATGGAAATCGCAGATAATAAAGGAAGAATTGATTGAGAGGCCAACAGTAAAAAAATGATATACGGGGCAAGAAATGATTGACAGGGGAACAATAGGGGTGATCTATGCTAAAGAGAAGAAAAGAACCAGAAACTCAGGCTTCGAATATGATGAGTTGAAGATGGTAATATCACGCGTCAAAAAGTCTGTGCCACGTTCCCTATATTTGTCAAAAAGACTGTGCCACGTTTCCTATATTTTTCATGAAATTTGACGTAAATGAGCCTGCTGTTCACTTTTATTGGAGACTGGTTCATAAATCAATGTTCTTATGCGTAAGCGCTATCGTTTGCTGCACTTCGTCCGTGTCCTGCTTTATTGTTATATGTCTGTGTCTAGTTGTATGCATCTATTTGTATCTGTGAATTTTTAGCTATACTTAAATAGATCAATGACTGGAACTAAACAAAGGGCCATTGGTGGATCAGCTACTAGGTCATCCTATGATAAACAAGTGGATCTGCCTCTTAAACAGGTTTTGCCGAGAAAGGTGAGTTGACTGAACTTCTGCTTGACATACTTAGACCTCTGTAGCAAAGAATTTTTAGTAGTAAGCAATTTTCAGGGCAGTCAATCATCCATCGAATCCTTTTAAGCAAAATAAATGAAATAAAATTCACTTACCTCATCTGATATATGTTTATGCTGATTGAAGTTTGTTGTATATCTATATTGTGATTGTGATGTAGGTGTGTTCACCCAGCGATGCTCATTTAGATTTTGAAATTGCTCATTCAGATTTCAAGCATGGAAGGATGGGTTGGGAGGTAGTGGCTCTGACTATGCTATGGTGGAGCAGCATCCTCCGAGCATCTGGACCGAATATGCTTCCCGTATTCCTTCGAGCAGGTAGCCCGATCTTGCAACACCCTCTTTCTGCCTCTTTGAGACCTTTTGACCAAACAAATAGGTAAGGTCATTCTCGCTCACTGATATGAATAAAGAAAGCATTCTTCTTTCTTTGTATCGAACCCCAAACCTGATAGTCATGAGTCATATTTTAAGCTCTGGATCCCCGCCGCAGTCCCCTTCGAGAAAACCATTACAACATGGCATCACGCACGCAAGCTATAGACCAAATCTGTTGCCTGAATAGCTGTTCCGAAGTCGCTAAATCAACCTATCCAGTCGATAACGAGGCTTTCTTTCGGCCAAACGTTCCGCATAATATATGAAAAGACTTCAACGCTCGCAATGAAATCTCTAACATAGCTACGCCAAAGTTCCTACTTACTGCAGCTGAAGTTGCCTATACCGCAATAACGCTTTTGCTCCAGGTGATTCTGCAGATATGGATGAATCTCAGCTGAGTCTGCACTTCGGTATGATTCTCGAGCCCTTGATTTGAGCCTTCATTTCTAGAAACTAATATTCCCTTGGCCTAAAACACATAGCTTGAATGACAGCTTCAGTGTGAATTCACAGCTTGACAGATTCAACGTGAATAACAGCTTGACAGCTTGAGCCTGAATGACCAGGTGGACTTGTTCTAGAGCAACATGCAGAGTAGACACACGGCAGACACATTGCAAGAGTCTTCACGCAACAACCTGTACCTGTACGTCTCATAGTACAATGTGCCAAGCATTATCCCAAGCATTAAACGCTTAGGATTAATGCTAGCATTAAACTGCTCTAACACTGAATGGCAAAAACTAATTATTTATAACCTATGTTTTTGCCTCCGGCCTTGGGAAGAGGCCAAATAACACAGTGAATTATTATGTACGAAAAAAGTTTCGATATAATCCCTCAACAGGCGCTAAGAAGCAGGTCACAAGCAGGTTAATTAATGTTAACATTGTGCTTTCCGATTACTATAGTCCCTGGCCATTGCCAGATGGCAGGGACTAATAAGATGAAAAACATTCTATTAAAATATCTAATATACATTTATATTAAATTCAAAAAATATATAACACTAAATTTTGAAACATGTAACATAATTATAATTAAATTTTAAATAAAGTTAAATAATCCAAGAGTGTAATAAATTTTAATAAAAACTAATCATCATTTAACTATATATATATATATTTATATTTTATTAAATTTAAATTATTTAAATTAATATTTATAATATTATTTTTATTAATTAAATAGTATATATATTTTTAAATTTATTTATCTAACAATTAAATAATAACTTAAAATATTTATATGATAAATATGAAAGACATATCTCACTAATTCTACTTACAAAAACGTCCATTCATATATATATATATATATATATATAATGTTTTGTTTAAAAATAAAATTATAATCAAATAAAAATAAAATTTACTTTTTTATATATGTTTACTAAGTAATGTGAGTTTTGAGATGATTGGCATGCTTAATTTATGGCTTGAGTAGTAGAAAACTAGGGGCATCTAAGTTGTTAAAATCCTCTCGGGATCGCACTTGACCCAGGCTACACCAACCCTTAACATGGATGGACTTTTGCCCATAAATTTCAAACCAATGACATTTACACCACATAGTGCCTTGATAGAATACCCTTCACCGTTTTCTCTATGCCCCATAGGCTAACTAGGAATAAATATTTAATATACAAGCATAATATAATTGTTGTGAAATATGAGAGGTTTTTAATATTGCTTTTATTTTTCAGTGAAAGAAATAAAAATTAAATTTAATAAAATTTCTTTAAGATATCACCTGTTCGACGATATTTAAAATAAAATAAAAATAAATAAATAAATAAATAAATTGTTTTTTTTAATAAATAAATAAATAAAAAAATTGATTTTTTTAATAAATATAATATTATTTATTCTATAATTGATTATATATAAAACTTGATCTTCTGCTGATCTGCGTGTATTAAGGACAAAATGTTTCAAGGGGAAGGTGAACAAGCTCTCCGCCCTCACCCTGCTATCAAGAGGGGGGAGGCAAGGCTATCCCGCCTTCCACTTGGTGGGCCTAATTAGAACAACATGAAAATGGAATTACCTGACATCAAACACACATATCACCACCTCGTGAATATGGGATGGGATTCTCATGTGACCTTCACACTGAAAGCCCTTGAGTCGTGTTGGTTTCACGTAGCTAAGCCTTAGTTCACCAGGAAATTAACCACCCACTTTTTTAAAATCCTTTCTCGATGAGCTATTTCTATGTTGAGTAGAAGGGAAGGCACATGTCCCTTTGACTTGGCCTCCCCCTAGTTATATGCCGTGGGTGTTGCACCATTTTCAAGTGAAGAATAACAACTTCACAATGGCAACGTGAGAGTGCTCAACAACTTGTGAAGGGGAGCAACCTTCGGTTAGTATTCAGTGGTGGGGAGGTAGAGGACCCCAACTCTTGGCATTCGGTGACATAATCAACGCAGGATGTCAGGTGACTCTTTTCTCAACTTTCCCCTAGCTCCTCTTGCATTATTTTGTAATCTTCATGGATAATTTGACAAAAGCTAAATATTTAATTCCTTTTTTGGCACTCAATAACCCAATACCACTAGTTTCCTTACGCTTAGCTTATGAATTTATAAACTCTGCTGCCAGTTGTGTGACCCCTCCCTTCGAGGAATCCTCACAAGATCCCATTAATTCCCCTTGCATACACACCCACCTGGTTGGACAAAAAACTTACCCCCCCCCCCCTTGACTCCACTATAATTGCTCATGGTTATCTTTCCTTTTAGCAAAACACCTAGGTGAACATCAAATTCCTTCATTGCACCTAAACAGTTTCATCATTCTTTCTACTAAACCTCCCACAATGCCATGTTAGAGAATGAGATACCCACGTGGCTCGGATCGTAGAGGCGAGAGAAATTATTAGGATTGCTCTCAAGCACAATTAGCGACTCAGAGATATAGGGATTCAATTCTAGAGCACATTTAGTTTGCAGTGGACAACTCCACATTAGAAGCTATGGAAGAGCGAAATGCTTACACTGATGATGATATAATTGGCCATGTGATAGATTGGATCCTTGATCTTCCCATACTCATAGTCAACAAAATCTGTATCTATGCACTATTGAGCTCTATTGACATATCAAAAAATTTATTGGTAAATATTTGGAGGAGAAAGCAGACAATAGAAGTAAAATTTCTCTACAACTCAACATACTACTTGTAGATAATTACTAGATGTCTCTTGATCATAGGGATATAGAAATGTTATTGGATAGGATTGAGGCCTTGATATCTAAGGGCAAGGGACCAACTTCTCCAGGCACCCCACTGTGCTAATTAACGTGTCAACTTCAACCTAATCCATTTTATGGTTAGTGTAGCTACACTACTTTTGTTACTCTTAACTATAAAAAATTCCTTGTAGTATTGTTATGTGACTAAACACTTGGTATGTCAACAATATTTTTGTGTATTATGTAATTTTTTGGATAAAAGTTTTATTTTTTTGCCACTGGTCTAATTTCCCTAGTGGCAGATCGCAATAGGTAAAGGATTAATGTATGCTCTATTTTAGACAATCAACCGAATATCAAGCTTAACAAATATAAATGAATAAATAGTATAAATCGATCTTTAAAATAATTTCATTAATTTACTATCTACATTTTCCCATTCAAATAACTTAAAATTAAAATTGATTTCTTTATAATTACATTTAAGTAAAATATTTTAAACTTATTATATAATAAAGAATAAAAGATGATTTTTTTAATAGATTTTTGAACTCATATATTATCAACTTTCTCTCATTTGATTTTAATCTAATTGTAAATTTAAATCAACATAGATCCATCTTAACTCTGGATCTACCAAGGGCCTAAAAGGATCAAATCTCTCAAGATGCAACCCACTTTTTGAGTGCAAAAGTTGAAGAAAGGTTTGCACCTTTAGAGATTTGATTCCTCTTGGCTCTTGGCAGATTTGGAGTTAAGATGAACTACACAACTAATTCTCTCTCTCTCTCTCTCTCTCTCTCTCTCTATATATATATATATATATATTTTGTTAATATTTAAAAAAATGTTACGTCTCTGTGTCTTTCTGTCTATATATATATATATATATATATATATTCTAAGGAAAGAAATCAACCTCCCTCTCAGCCTCAGGGCTAGAGTGAGGTCTCTTGTACCCACAAGGATACTCACTTAAGAGCTCACAAGGCACAAAGCCAATATAATAATATTTATAGGTATGAAGCGAATACAACAATGCTCATCATGTCACTAGCGGAGATTTGAACCTAGGTGGGGATGATAACAACCATTCCACCCAACCACCCCAGATAACGCAACCCCCCCCTCTATATATAATTATTTTTGTTATTAATTCTTTTTAAAATGATAATATCAACTCCATATTAAACATTGAAGGAATCATAAATCTCTACATACCTTGAATTAGAAAGAACTTATTAATGGAATAAGAACACACACACTCTCACTCTCTCTCTTGAATATTACATATGAACTTTATGTTAAGAATGGAAAAAATTACACATTTCCCTCACAATGGAAAGTGAAATATATTTTTTTATTTATTTTTTCTCCATATAAAGTTAATATAAAATTATGTTATTTATAGTTAATATAAAATTATGTTATTTATAATTGATAGTAATTTTACCAAGTCAGTGCATGACCCTCTAATTTCAGCCGTGCGAATGAGATCTTTTACCCTTCCTCGATCTGATGGACACTAAAATAAACTTCCAGTTGCTTCAATGAGTGGTTCAACTTCAAAGCGTCGATCTCACTGTGGTATGAATTGATATCAAATTTTGCTTCCATTTTAAATAGGGATTGTGACTGGTTCACAACACTTGAATTGGGTTGATATTTTTCAGGTCCTTTCTTCGACTGGTTCTCCATTTCTCCCCTATCTTCTGATCCCCGCTTTGATTTTTCCTCTGCATTGAACCCCCATCTTCTCCAAATATCCCCAACTTTTTATTCAAGGCCGCAATGAGGAGGCGTACATTGCAGTTGATATATGCGACTTGTTGTACCAACCACATAAACCTCACCTTTGCAGGATCACGAGGTTCGTTTACAGATTCATTGACCATGATTGGGGTTTTATGATTTTCGGCCCCACAGATCTAGATCCTTGCAATCTCTATAAAATACCCACAGAAACCTTCTCTAATACCAAATGGTCCGTAAAATGCCATGGATATTCTTTCTGGGAAAACTAGTATTCCTAAGGAATGCTAGCCCTCTAGGTTTGGCAGCTACCCTAGAAACAACAGTTTAAAGCAATTCAATGATTTCTTCTATGTGTAATAGATAAGAGAATGATGATAGGACCAACCTAGAACTTCCGCTTAATCCCTTGTTTGCTCTCTCTCTCCTTTGACAGAACCCGTAACTCCTCCTCGTACTTAACACGCTTGGAGAGTACTTGCACAAGTACAACAATAGATAACTGTCAAAGCATCATGACCTATTACAACATAAACATTACAGAATCAAATATATAATGAACAAATGATAACATTCACAATTGCACAATCATATGGAAGAAAACTTGAAGAACTCTATTAATAGAAGGGAGAATTACAACCCAATTGTCTGATCCAGCATCATCCTCCCAACTTTAATCCTTCTTCACCTCATGAAATAGCAAGATCACTCCGACAATACAATGCTCTTTCCTCAATTACAAAGTATCAGCACTTACTTGCAATTCACAAGATTCCAGCCTTTGGATCTCTTGGATGAGGGATCCATTTATAGATATGTGCAAGGGTGTGAGTCATCCATGGGGTTTGATTAGTGTCATTCCACTTGTTATATTTGGTTCCATAAGAGAAAGGATAACTGAAGTTTAGATCCCTTACTCATCTTTGGGCGAATTCAGAGAGGCAAGTGGCAGAGGAGAAGTTTCTAGAAGATTCTATGAGCATCCACTTAACAAACTGTCCCGGACATTTATCCATCCTCGCCCATCGCACCCTATAGAAGGCCTAAACAGTATGCATCGCACCCTGGCAGTGTACCACTCAGTATGCATCACACTTTGCCAGTGGAGCAGTCAATGTGGTCTAGTTTAGGCATTTTCTGGATGGTTTCTCATATGGAACTTTTTGGGGAATTATGTATTCAGATGACTATGTTCCTTTAGGGTATGAAACAACTCTTTTATGGGTTGATGAGCCCTAGTTTATCGACGTATAAGTTTGGGGCTGATGTGCCCAAATATGTCTATAACAGATATTCCACTGGACAGTTAGTCACAACAAATATGACAATATTATATTAAAAATATTTGATTCTACACTATCACAATTTTTATTAAACTTTAGGATCTGTGATTTAACTGTAATTAGTGCATGCATGCGAATGGAAAATTATGCTGAAAAGTAGAGAATGAAAAAATAATCTCACACAGACACATAAGACACATGATATGCTCTCTGGGAAACTATTTCGAGAGAAAACCCAATTGGAAGGTGAGGCCGCTTCACTCTCTTTCTTTGTCTGGAAAATAAGGTTGCAGGTACAAAAAAGTATTACCTATGGCTCGTGGGCTGCTACAATGCACATATTTTCTTTTTGTTCTCTACTTCCTATCTCTCTTGGCTATCTTTGCTCAGCTATGGATCAAAATTCTCTCAAAAGAATGGAATGTCTCTTCCTCTTAGTGGCTCAGTCATAACACAACCCGATACCTACTAGTGGTTAATTTTGACTACATCAACTCTTAACTAGAGTTATAATATAGAGTCTTCTAGATTCGTTTACATAATAATCATGTGGCTAGCCCATTTTCCATGAATAATGGGGGATGATGTGACATCCTCCCGAACTATAGGTGTAAAAATAGGAAGGTCAACTTATGAGTGACATAAATTTTGCATACAGACTCTGATTGACGCGCTTCTTGCGCTGTTGGAAAGATCTATGTGTAGAATATAATGAAATGATGCGGCACCAAAGCGGCAAAGTCTTACCCCCAAAAAATGTCGTTTGATTCCTCAGAACACTCCTAGAAGGTTTCAAACCCCGTTTTGCTAAATTGGGTCCCACCGGTAAAAATGGTTCTGTGAGCTGATTCCTCCCTTTTTTCCACTATGAATGCATCGAGATGGAATCTGACAAACAATATGATGATCCAATCCAGGTTAGCAAACCAAGCTATTCTTTGAAAAATATTGTTCCGAATAGAAAGCTTCCTCACCCATAATAACATTAAGGGAAGAAATTCCTTGAACCATCAGAAGACCGAGAACCAAATTTCAACATAGAGCTTGACCAATAAGCATATTTCCAAAAGAAACTATCTTTTTCATCGAATCACATAGATTCACCATTGAATGATTTGCATAAGAGGTCTACAAAGAATCCATGCAAACAAAGCAAAGATTGTGCGACTTAGGAAAAACTGTAGATGCTGCAATGGTTTCCAGAGCTCCTTCCATTCTCTCCCAGCTAGCTAGGAGTCAAATTTTGAAAGAGATTATAAAATACAGTAAAATAATTTTTTGTTATTAATATATATTTGTTTTAATGTTACATGTCAACTGAACGTAAAATCAATTACACATGATGTGGTATCAATAATATTACTTTTACACGTACCATTTGTCAACTAGTGAAGGAACTACTCTCATACTAAAAAGTAGTTTTTTTTTTTTTTTTTAACTTGACCTTCAATTACTTCATCTCTCTATATAAATTTTGATATAAGATTAAGGTGGAAATTAAGTATTTTATTTATGGCAATTTTTTGTTTTGTTTTGTTATTAATATATTTTTAATTTGTCAATGTAAGTACTATTTTATCATTTTTAAATTAACTTCTTGACAACATCTCCCTCATATTGGGCTCTATCTAGGCAACAATTATTTAAAGAACTAGTGTCAAAATCAACCATTTCTTTTGTGATTAGATTTTTGTTATGCTCTTAACCTGCAAAATGATACCCAAATACAGAATATGCGAAGAAAAGATACCCAAAACACAGAATAGCAATGATTTTATTATTCAGAGAGTAATGTTCACTTGCCTCTTTGAGGGGGCAACCTCTAATAGAGCAGAGCTCGACTACAAAATAAGACACAATGCTCCTCGCAGGGAGTCTCTATCCTTTATATATGACTCATACATGCAATACCATGGGCCAATACCGTGGGTTTTATTAATACCATCTATCTAATACTACGGCCCATTTGCAACTAACTGTGGTTCCGTCATTAATTGCGGATTAACCACTTACAATTATTAATATGGGCTTTATTGACTCTTGACTATGACATGATCCCATTACATAAATAAGGGGGTTAGGGTGGGACCCTAACAATTTTCCTATGATTTTATAGCTATTCATTTTGAATAACAAAGTTGTCTGTGTCCTCCAAAGATGACTACAGGTTTAACCTTTGGTTTGAGAAACCATGACCCACAGGCATCAAAGCCGTGAAAATCACCCAAGGATCATACCCGGCCTGGGCCACACCAACCCTTAACATGAGTAGATTTTTGCGCATGGAGTTTCAAACCGGTGACTTTCACATCACATAATGACTTAACAATACACCCCATCACATCTATTCTACCCTGGGTGATGAATAGCAAATCTATTATTAACATTATTATTATATTTGTTTTTATGCTAGGTAGGTGGAATTATTTATGGAGATTTGAATAGGTAACCCATAGCAAGGAGTAGCTTAAGAGTGTATCTGTTCAGAGTGATGAGGTGTAAACCAATTGGTTTGAGTAGGATTTAGTTCCTAGTAGGTTTTAGTTTCAAACCTCATGGGGAGGGATTGAGAATGGAAGCTACTTTTGGTCAAATTAAAACAAACAACCTCCAAACTTCCATCCAATAAATGAGCTTACCCACCTATGCTCAGCCTAATAAAAAAACTAAAAAACCCTTAAAATGAGTTCACTAAACTTTCCGATTGCCAAAATCTACAAATCAATCTGAACATATGACCCTTCCTCTCCTGTATTAGGAGGAAACACTTCCTGAAATTAAGATAAACACTTACTGAAATTAAGTAAAAACTAAAAAACCCTTAAAATGAGTTCACTAAACTTTCCGATTGCCAAAATCTACAAATCAATCTGAACATATGACCCTTCCTCTCCTGTATTAGGAGGAAACACTTCCTGAAATTAAGATAAACACTTACGGAAATTAAGTAATATGGTATGACGTGTTTTATTCAGATGATACTGATTTGGTTTGAAAGTGGAACATGGTGATGAAGAATTGGAATAATTACATTAAAACCAAGAAGTTCCCATGACCCTCGTAAACGCAGCAAAATTTTGACATGGGAGAAATCTCGAAACGTTGCATTCATCTCTGCATATATAGTGCGAAATCACGTTACACATTGCTTTTTTTCTTTTTTCTTTCTATAATTGTGTTTCGCAGAATTGACCTAATCACAGCTCTGTCTGCCTCATAATAACATCACAAATAACAATAATATACGATACAGACTTTTACGTGAGATAATCATAATTTGAAGGTGGTGGAATCCATGATTTGAGCACGACACCCTCTGCACAAAATCAACAAGTAGAGGATCTCGCGCATTCACGTCGCAATGATCAAATATGAATGCATGATTAGGTTGTATGCGCAGCATCACTATGACTACTATATATCAGTGTACACTGTACACGCCCCTACTCCGTGTGTTTGAATACGGCCACCATCATCATATCAGAATCTGCAGAGCCAAGAAATCTGGCATGAAAATTATGACAGCAGCAAACCAATGATGGCGCTCTGCACATTTGCTATTTGTCAATGGTTTAAATTTATCAGAGATGGAATGATGGGTTACTGCTTCAATGTCAGTTTTTTCTACTGTTCAAGGCGCATTCATGCTTCAAGGCCCCCATGAGAAGGACGAGTACTGTGCTTGGCATTGATGACTTCATTTACTTGGGCTCTGAGATGCGCAATAAAAATTCTCAGTCCCCAAGACTTTTCAAGTGTTTTGGCTGCCTCTCTTCTACAGGAATTCAAAGGTGGGACACTCCACCTGGCCGGTCTGATAATTAGCTGAATTTCGAGTAAAGAGGTCAAAATTTCAAAGGCACGAGTACACATTGCTTGCGGAATCTTTTTCTTGCAGGTGAATTCATTATCCAACTTTGACCTAAATGATGTACCTAAAATCCCCCTGAACATTTCCAGAAATTTACCCAACTTCATGACCAGCATCATGGTTGCCATAGTTATAATTGTGTGTGTGTTTTCATTGATTTTTGATGGTTGCATGAATTTCCGTTAGTCCGGATTTTCTGAAATGCCCAAGTATGGAAATGCCTTGCCTTCTGCCTCTGTACCTATCAAGAAAAATCCAGCTTAATAGTCTATTAACTCCAATAAGCATATATGACTGTATGCAAGTATCTATTTTCGTAAACAAATAATATTGTTGCAAGTTAACTTTGGGAAATTGAAGACAAAATTGGGAACAGCATCTGAGTAGACAGTTCAGGACAAATAGCAGGAGTAGCCATGAGTGAATTTATCGGTCATGGGATGGTCAGATCATCTGGACTGCAATTGATGGTCAGATCATATGAGTGAATTTATCGGTCATGGGATGGTCAGATCATCTGGACTGCAATTGATGGTCAGATCATATGAGTGAATTTATCGGTCATGGGATGGTCAGATCATCTGGACTGCAATTGCTTGTTTTCACGACCTCGATTCAACTTTAAATCTCTTTGCTTAATTTAGATAATCGCGTGAGTTATCATTTTGAGAAGCTTATATTCAAATCCATCACATGAATTCACATGTTACATTTTGGTGGTTCAGTAACCGGTGAAAGTTTGTAATTATCATATGGCATATTTACTTTTTTTAATTCTTTCACATATGCAAGCCTATGTATTCTTATATATTCTACATGAAGAAGAGTTATATTAGGTTTATTAAAACAAAGTTTATTAGGTAGAACTGAACTGGGGGGAGAGAATCTTAGAGAATCTTAATTTTTCCTTGGGAAAATTCAATTGTTAATTTTAATTTTTAGTAGATTTTTGAATTTTAATATATATATTCAACAGAAAAAGGGTTGAATACATCGAGCAAATGAAGAAGCAATCTGTATGATAGGCTATTTTAGCCTAGTGTTAAATAATTTCTTTTTTTCTTCTTCCTCTATATAATATATGAAGTAAAGGTTTTGATGCTTATCATGTATTGATGGCTATCATATTTTCTAATCCATTTAGTTTATGTGGCTAGGCCAATTATGTTTTTTTAAATTTAGACAATGTGAGATGTGTCAGCAGGTAAATGTTTTGATATCTATAGACATTTACAAATTTAATTTATATGAATTTTGTAGTTTTAGTATGGAGTTTGATGAATATGGAAAGTATGGAGTTTGATGAATATGGAAGGTATTTTCAGATAATATGAGATTGAGTGGGTATAATGGTAAAAACATGTGTTTTCTCATTAAAAAAACTCAAGTCCAAAGTGAAGTAGAGTATGTGCACCTTCATACACACTACACATTACTAGTGAAATATAAACTAGTTTTAAAAATTATTATATAAAAACAATTAGTTTTATTTTTTAAGTAAAATTAATTTTTGGGGCAATCTAACTGATAGATGAAATGATCTTTTATTAGATGTTACAATTTCTAGTGAGATTGTGATTTCTTATTCATGTGGTCTAACTAATAGACCAAATGTCCCTTTTACTAACATTGTTTTGGTCAAATTCCGTCCAAAATTTAGTAGAGATTTTTAAGAATCATAAGTTTAGGTTGTTTAATCTGCAAAGTTTCAGTGCTAGAAGGGTTTTTTAGTGTGTTGAATTGATATTTATGCGTTCAAAAGTAAATTTTAAACAACAAGTAATCACAAGCTTACTCCAAATTATATGGATGGATTTGAGTTTGTAAAACTATTTAGCCTATTAATTAGACTATGCATTTTTTATTATTTAAAATATATCTTTAAATATATAAATAAATACTTTTTAAACACTTAAATGGTAAATATTAAATAACTTATAATTTTAAATAGTTTTAAATAAATTTGAAGAAAATTAACCAAACCAACCTTGAAATTACCTCGTTAATTTTGTTGCATTTTATTCATCTACCTTGAAATTACCTCGTTAATTTTGTTGCATTTTATTCATCTTTATGTTGCATTTTATTCATGTTTAGGATATTAAAAAAACGTGGAGGTTATCACCTGTTTCTTATGTACAAAGAGTGACTAATATGAGGAAAAAATAATTAGAAATTACGTTGCGAAAATTAGGTAAAGAAGGAAACATTAATGTGATAATAAAATTGTTGAGAAATGTAAATAAAATAATTGATACAATTAAAAAAAACAAATTATAGAGATGGATAGTGGAAGTAAAAAACACAAGAATATATATAAGGTAAAATATTATAATATTAAAATGGTGGGAAAACGAGATGAGCTAGGGAAAAGTTAAGGAATTGATTTATTGATAAAGATAGTAGAGGATAGGTTTTCGGGTGTTAGTTAAGTTTGTAATAGTTTTTTATAATTAAAATTATTAAGATTTTTTTATTTTATGAAAGAGATTTGTTTTTGTTGATATGTGATATGTAATGGGTAGATAATGTTAAGATTTAGGTGCGATTAAAGTAAATGAGGTAAGGTATTTGGTATTATGAAAATGTTTTATTATATAAATATAAATTAGGGAAAAGTTAAGGAATTGATTTATTGATAAAGATGGTAGAGGATAGGTTTTGTGGGTGTTATTTAAGTTTGTAATAGTTTTTTATAATTAAAATTATTAAGATTTTTTTATTCTATTAAAGAGATTTGTTTTGTTGATATGTGACGTGTAATGGGTAGATAATGTTAAGATTTAGGTGTGATTAAAGTAAATGAGGTAAGGTATTTGGTATTATGAAAATGTTTTATTATATAAATTTAGTAAAGGGATTGTGAAAATTGTGAACAAGATGTTTTTTTGAGATGAATTAAGATGGGATGTTTTTTGAGTTGAGTTTTGGATAGATTGTATGGTTTTTTTGAATAATTTGGTAAACTTTTTGAGAAAAAAAGTGTTGGATTTTTTTGTAAGTTGGAAATTGGTGAGGATACATCATGGTCATGTCCAAAAATAACATCTGAATAGGGCGGGGAATTGAATTGACGACTTAACATCTAAGAGTTCATTAAAAATGCACTCGATCATCATCTATCCAAGACCTCGTGGACAAACATAGTGTTGGATTTATCTTTGATGCTTCTATGATAATTATTTGAGGGTCTTGTGAGCTTTGAAGAAATCCCTATTTTCTTTTTGGCTAAGGTCTTAGAAATTTGATTAGTGTGGTGCATGTAATGAAACACAATTTGGGCTTGAGAAGGAGAAGCAAAGAGGGCGTTCTTGGTTTTTCAGTGGAGGAAATAATGAAAATCTCTATTAATTTTGTAGATAGAATAGGCATTATCTTGAAGGGTGTTAGTAAGGTGGGGAATTTTTTTCATTTAGGTGTTGAGGGGGTGGAAATTTGAATAACTTTGGATATCAGAGTTTTGGGAACCACATATTTTTTAGTAAGGTGCTGGTGGGATTAAGTGTGAAGATATCTATTATTGTCTATATTTTTGTGAAAATCTTGATGGAAAAGGGATGCATTAGGTTGAGTAGTCACTAAAACATCTAAGAGGGGAGGGAATTGTCTTGTTGGGTTTCCATGGTAAATTGAACATGGGGGGATAAGCAATTGAGATGGTCAAGAATTTTTATAGGGAAGATCAGCCATGAGGCCAAATAATGAAGGTATTATCAACAAGTTGGAACTAACATGTTTGAGATGGAAGTTATTGAGTGTTAATGTCTTAATGTATTCCATGGAGATATTTTCCGCTGTTAAGGATAACGAGGGTCCTTTGGTTGTTCCATTAGTTTATTCACATAATATACTTATGAAACCAAATATGTATAGGTGAAAAAAATATTTGTAATATTTAAAGTATGAGGTTGGACTACATTAGAGATAAGGTCAAGAGCTTCAAGAATGAAGGTTTTAGTAATAAAGAAAATAACATCAAAACTAAATGTGATTTCTATTTCATTAAGTTGAAGTTCATGAATTTTGTGATTGAATTCAATGGAATCTCTTATAAAAGAAATGGTTTTTTCTACAAATAATTAAAGCTTATTATATAAGTATTTGGATAAGGCATTGATTGAGCTAACAATGGGTTTAATAGGGTTGATATTTTATAGATTTTGGGTTGTCCATAAATTTCAGGGTTTTGAGGGTTGGGTAGAAGACACATTTTTATAATGGGATCTAGGAAGGAAGACTTGGTAGCTTTGGTTACAAGGTTGGTGATTTTGTTGATGGGATTGTTACATATAATTTTATGTGACTAATCAATTAAGAGTTCAAGCAAGTTGCCTTCATAATTTGAAGTGTTCATGATTATAGAAGCACTACCTTTTTGGATTTGAGAATGACAACATTGGGGTTATCATTAAGATTATGAAGGCCATTGAATTGATATTTTGAAAGGTTAGGTTTAGGGAGTTTAGCATAAAAGATATTTTGAGCATAATCTTATTTATTTCTTTAGCTTCGTCAATGTGAATTAGATTGAGAGTGATGGATTCAATAAAACAATGGATTCAATTTATATGGTTATGGTAAAGGGAAATAGCAGAATTAAATCCTTTTTGAAGAAAATTAAAGGTACTATAATCTAATTCAAGGGAAGATATATTTATGTTTGTGGATTAAGAGAATGAGGTAGAGTGGGTAATGGACGAGGAAAGTGGAATGCAAATAGGAGAGGGAACACGAGTAATGGGTTGTGAAGAAGATTTATTAATCAAATTTATTTTTGACAAAAAAATAGCATTATAAGTGGTAGCATGATTTGACTAGGATGTCCATGCAGAAGGGAGAGTTTGAATATATAGTAGGTCCATTATCGTCCTATTGTGGTTGAATGGAATTTAGGTAACAAAGACCATACATGGATTATGGAAGGTGGGATGTATATGGGTTGAGGAAGAGATTGGGCGATATTAAGAGGCGTGCGAATAATTTTAATCTTGGATGGGGCTTGGAAATGCTAAGAATATTATGCAGTTCAAATGGTTGAGGGAAGGAAATGGTATAGGATTAGAATAAGTGAGGGCTATAGTTGGGTGTGGTGTATGGTGCTCGAGAATGAGTTTAGAAGTGAAGCTAACATGGAGGGACGAGTGGCTAATCCATGTTAAGAGAAATATATAGAGGTATTTGTTCGATGTTATAACATGGGGAATTAATGGATTTAGTGGAAAAGGTATACGTAATAGGTAGGTTAATGGATTCTAGATTTAAATGGGAAGTAAAAGAGAGATGACCTCTATAAAACAGAGGGAATTGTTAATGGGCTATGGGTCTTGTGCATTGTATGATACTTTGTTAAATTGTAAAACCATGGTCAAATTTCACCTTGGTTAGATCATATGATGAATATGATGATTTCATTGAATTCCTCTTTTCGAGAGGAACAAAATCGACCTAAATATCACCTCATTCAGACAAGAAGAAGTTGGATTTTGAATTTATGTACCCACACACACACATTTGGACAAGTTAGCCTCAACATCAAATGAACACCCATGAAATCCTATAAATACAAGTGAACTCAAGCTCATTTGGAGATCACCATTATCAATCATCTTCTTCTTCTCTTCTTTCATTGATTGGTTTGCACATGTTTGACGGAGGAAGCTGACACAAGGTCCAAAATTACAGGTCGCACACTTGATATAGGATCGATCCGACCATAGTCGCCCACTTGTAGGGCTTAATGGAGTGACTGGGAAGCCACAATTTCTCACATGATAATTTGATGAGTGCGACTGGGGCTCTGAGCTAGGGTTTGACTCCTGACCGCCATTGACCACAAATGATCGAAGGCTAGAAGGTTTCTCTTTGTTGTACAATGATTTTGGAAGTCTGTTTCTAATTTGTATTGGGTAAATATTTGATGGATGATTTTGTATTGGGATCATTGTACTCTTTGCTGAAACATTTTATGACAATCTAATAAGAAGAATATTTGAAAGGGTTTTTCCCCAAGTTGTTTTTTTCCCTGGTCTTTGACCAATCTAGTGTCTCTTGTGATTTCATTTATTGTTCTATCTTCAATTACTATTTATGATTGGAAACATTGTTAATAATTGAAAGTATTGCTAATTGAATACTTAAATTAGGATAAAGTAATTGAAACAACATAGAACAATCTGAAAAATTAACATGGTATCAGAGCTAAGGTGAAGCACAAGCTCAAAAGGAGACAAGCATTGAAACTATCATCTTTGGAAAGTTGAAGGAGCTCATCTAGTAAAATTCAAGATGTCTTCCTTTACCTTCAAGGACCATAAGAAGTTGGGTGACTCATCCAAATTTGCTGGATGGAAAGTCATGTTGGAAATCATTGCTGATAACAATGATGTGTTGGAATATGTTCAAGGAAAAGTGCCTGAGCCCTGGGAGAATGTTTCCTCTTCCATCAAAAATAGGTACAAGAAAGGTGAGTCCAAAGCAAAGGAAATTATAACTGATGGTTTACCAGATCATTTACTTGCATATGTTGGGAATTTAAGGAAGTCAAACTACATGTATGATAATATAGCTGGCATGTATGAAATCAACAATTTGAATGAGATCATCTCTTTGAAATATCAAATCAAAGACACCACGATGAACAAGGGAGAATTTGTGCAATCCTATGTCATGAGGATATCTTGTCTTAGAGATCAATTGAAGAGAGTTGGAGAATCTCTGTCTAACAAGGAATTGGTAATTATGACTCTTAGAGGCCTCCCTTCCATTTGGGAAACCTTCATTACTGCCATAAGCAACAACACTGTCTTCCCGTCATTTGATGAGATTGTTGGAAAGCTTACTTAAGAAGAATCAAGAATTATATCAAGGAGAAGGATTCAAAAGCATAAAAAGGGAGAGACCACTGCATATATCACTCATGAAAAGAAGAATACGAAAGAAAAAGGAGGTCCATCAAGCTCAAGAAAGCCTCCTCTTCGCCATTCAAATAGAAGGAAGGAATCATCACATGTTGAATGCTACAATTGTCACAAAAGAGGCCACTATGCTAGAGATTTCCCCGAGAAGAACCATGGACTGTGTTACAACACTAGAAGCAACAAAAACAGGTACAATAATCAAAGAAGAAAATATGATTGAAGGAATGACCGCGATATAAGAGATGAAAGAATAAGAAGAGATGCTCTAGGTGACCATGAAGAAGATTGTCGTCCTCAAAAGAAGTCAATGTTTTCTAGGTATGAAAGTAATGTTGCAAATCAATTTGAATATATTATTATTTCTGCCCTTACTAGTTCTTCTCCTCTCGATTTGTGGGATAATTGGTTGGTTGATAGTGGGGATACTCATCATTTCTCTGGGTATAAGGAAGTTCTCTCTAATATAGTAGAGAGGGAGACAAAGTTGAAGATTATTCTTGGAGACAATACCACTCATCCCGTGAAAGGCTTTGGGTCTGTTAAATTCAACTTGAATTCTGGGGAATCTATTTTGTTGCATGATGTTATGTATGTGCTAGGATTAAAGAAGAATTTGGTATCTATATCCACTTTAGAAGATAAAGGGATGAGGGTTGCCTTCATCAAGGGAAAATTTCTTGCTTGGCATGCTGGTTCACCTATAAGAGATGAATTCACATTGGGATCAATATATGAAGGACTATAGGGTTACTGGAATACCACTTCTAGTATGGGTCCATGATACTAATCATCTGAGCGAGCTATGGTACCGAAGATTGACCCATCTACATTATGATGCTCTTATGAAATTGGAGAAATTGGTCTAAGGGATTCCCAAGGTTCAAGCCCATCATGATGGAGTATGTCTAGGTTGTGCCAATGGAAAGAAGAGAAGCGGACCATTCCCCTCTAGTAAGAACAAGACAAATGACATTCTCGATCTCATCCATTCTGATATATGTGGTCCGATGCCCATATATTCTATTGGTGGCCATCTCTACTACATCACATTCATTGATGACTTTTCAAGAAAGACATGGATATATTATTTGAAGCATAAGGATGAAGTATTCGAAATGTTCAAGGAGTTCAAAGCTTTGATCGAAAATCAAATGGGGAATAAAATCAAAATATTCAGGTATGACAATGGTAGAGACTACACTTCGAATTAATTCATTGATTTTTGCAAGAAGGAAGGTATCAAGAAGGAAACGACTATGCCCTATATTCCTGAAAAAATGGAGTAGCTGAAAGGAATAATAGGTATATTATAGAAGCCACTCGTGCCATGCTCCATGATTAAAAGTTGTCGAAGTTCCTTTGGGGAGAAGCAACAAACGCTGCCGTATATGTTCAAAACAGGGTGCCTCATCAAGCATTGGACAACAAGACCCCCAAAGAAGAGTTCACAAGTGTCAAACCCGATGTTAGCCGTCTCCATATCTTTGGTTGCCCTGAATACTTTCATGTGATGAAGGACAAAAGAAATATGTTGGAAGCCACAAGAAGAAAATGTACGTTTATTGGATATTGTGAAAATTCTAAAGAATTTAGAATATATATTCCTAGTCAAAGTATGTTGAAATTAGTAGGGATGTTACAATCGATGAAGATGCCACCCTTGGAAAAGCAAGGGACCTTCCTCCGCCTCCTCCTTCGGATAATAATGATGTTATGGATATTATGGAGGGCCCTTTCATGCTTGAATCTTAGAAAAATATTGTTGATCCCATGGAGCCGATGGATCCCTTAGATCCTCCTCCATGTGATCCTCCCACCCGGAAGAGGTCACTTTGGATTCGAGACACATTACAAGATGATAAGAGACAAGCTCCCATTCGAAGATAATTTAGAGAAAGGAAGAATCCGTGAAGGTACCATGGATATGTTGTAGCATGCGCACTATGATTCAAGCTGAACCTCCCACATTTGAAGAAGCCGTAAAAGAACAAGTTTGGAAAGATTTTGTGGTTGAAGAATATGAATCAATTATGAAAAATGACATATGGGATGTAGTGCCAAGGCCAAAAGGGAAACCCATGGTGAATTATAAGTGACTATTCAAGATCAAGCATGGAATTGATGGTAGAATTGAGAAATATAAGGCAAGGTTCGTGGCTCAAGGATTCTCTTAGAAAGAGGGAAAATATTATGATGATATATTTTCACCTGTGGCTCAATATACAACCATTTGTTCATTATTTTCCCTTTCTGCAAGTCAAGGATGGACCCTTCATTAGATGGACGTGAAGACTGTATTCCTCCATGGAATGTTACAAGAAGAAGTGTACGTTGAGCAACCACATGGACTTGAAGTAGAGGATCAAGAGACACATGTTTGTAGGTTGAAGAAGGAATTGTATGGTTTGAAGCAAGCCCCAAGAGCATGGTATGCCATCATAGACAATTATTTGGCGAAGATGGGATTCACAAGAAGCAATGTCGATCCTAACCTCTACTTCGAGGTAGTCAAAGGTATGCCATTGATTTTGGTTTTATATGTTGACGATCTATTCCTGATAGGTAGTGAGCTCCTGATGATTGAGTTTAAGAGGGAGATAGCCTTTGAATTTGTGATGAAGAACCTTGGACTCATGCACTACTTTCTAGGCCTTGAGGTGTGGAAAAGGCCCATAGATATTTTCCTTTCATAAGGAAAATATGTTGTGAAGTTGTTGGAAATATTTGGAATGATAGAATGCAAGTCCCTACCCACACCAATGGAAATGAAATTCAAGAAGCTATGTGGAGAAGCTGCAGTACTCGATTTGGCGAATCCATCTGAGTATAGACAATGAATTGTGGCTCTAATGTTCCTAGTGAACTCCCATCTGGACATATGCTATGTAGTGAATACATTGAGTCAATTCATGACTGAAACTCTCCATGCACACTGGATCGCTTCCAAATAAATTTTGATATATTTTCATGGGACTATCACACTTGGTCCGAAATTTTCTGTCGAAGATGTTTGACTTCATGGATACACTGATGTTGACTGGGTAGGAAATGTTGTTGATAGGAAGAGTATGTCTTGATGTTATTTTAGCCTTGGATCTGCCATGATATCTTGGATGAGCATGAAGCAAAAGTCTATAACATTGAGTACCACCGAGATTGAGTATATTACCACTAGCATGGCTAGATGTGAAGCAGTTTGGTTGAGGAATCTCTTTGGAGAGCTATTTGAGCAGGTCCTAGATACTACAATGATATATTGCGACAAAAAGAGTGGGATTTGTTTGGAAGAGAATCCCGTATTTCATGACAAGTCCAAGAAAATAAAGATTCAATATCACTTCATTCGAGACATGGTGCAAAGAGGAGGCATTCATCTCCATCACATATCAATAGATGAGAAAATTGTAGATATTATCACCAAGGATTTGGCGAAAGGGAAGTTCTTGGTCTTTAGAGAATAGCTTGGAATGATGGATGTGACCCATCTTGATAAGGGTCATCGCTGATTGAGGACACTGAGCCAAATCTTCCCCCCTATTGAGCTCTCAGGGTGAGTAATTGAGATAGAGGGCTCCTGGGGTTAAGGGAACTCTAGACAATAGGGTATCACCCCTATATGTCACACGTGGGATGTGTGTGATCCTTGCCTATTTTGACAAGTCAGGTATCCCCCCCACCTTTGTTCATTGCAGAGTATACCCCAGTTGGCATCATAGCCAAAAGCAAGGCCTTTTGGGATTTTCCCTACCCGTCTAGTCAACGAGTTGAGGAGGCTTGGAGGTGTGTGATCCTTACTTCTTGGTAAGTCAGGTTTCTCATCCAAGCTTGGATTATGATGTAGGTGTTTTACCACATGACTCCTTATAGTTTTCGATGGGAAGATTTGTAGGCAATAGGATTGGGTTGAAATTTTCTCCCCTATGTGGTTCCAGATTGAGAATGATTTCCCCAATGTGATTCTAGGGTTGATTTCCCCAATGTGTTTGGATATCTTATTGTTTGATATGGGGTTGAGATACATGACTCCCCCATGAGATAGAGAGTGAAATTTAATGCTCCTAGATTCTTCTTATTTTAGATTCGAGAATGTTTCAACAGATAGAATTGAGCCGAGATGGACACTACATGAAGATAACATGACATGATGATATGATGATCAAAATACATAGATTGGAAAGTGGAATTCTTCCTAGTTGAGAGGGAGTGTTACATTGTGCAACTAGGGTCAAATTCCACCTTGGTCAACTCATATGATCAATATGATGATTGCATTTAATTCCTTTTATCGAGAGGACCAAAATCAACCTAAAGATCACCTCATTCGGACAAGTAGAAGTTGGATTTTAATTTATATACCCACACACACACATTTGGGCAGGTCAACCTCAACATCTAATGGACATCAAATGGACACCCATGGAAGCCTATAAATACAAGTGACCTCAAGCTCATTTAGAGATCATCATCATCAAGCATCTTATTCTTCTCTTCTTTCATTGATTGGTTCACATAGGTTTGATAGAAGAAGCTCGCACAGGGTCTGAAATTACAAGTCTGAGGTTCACACAAGTTTAGGGTTTCATTTTTTTGGTCGGACACTTGATACAAGATTAATCTGACTACAATTGCTCGCTTGCAGGGATTAAGGGAGCGACTAGGAAGCCACAGTCGCTCACATGAAAACTTGATGAGTGCGACTGGGGCTCTAAGCTAGGGTTTGACTCTTGACCATTGTTGACCACAAATGACCGAAGGATGGAAGGTTTCTCTCTGTTGTACAATGATTCTGGAAGTCTGTTTCTGATTTGTATTGGGTAAATATTTGCTAGATGATTTTGTATTGGTCTCATTTTAATCTCTGCTGAAACATTTTATGACAATTTGATAAGACGAATATTTGAAAGGGATTTCCCCCCTAGTGGGGTTTTTGCCCTGGTCTTTGACCAATTTGGTGTCTCTTGTGATTGCATTTATTGTTGTATCTTCAATTACTATTTATGATTGGGAACATTATTAATAATTGAAAGAATTACTAATTGAAAAATTGAATTGGGCTAATGTAATTAAAATAACATAGAACAATCTGAAAGTTAACATACTTTACCTCTTTTAATCAATGTTTAAAAATTAGAAGATCATGTATTATTGTATCCATGAATATATGTCACAGCTTTTAGTGAAAAGTGACAATAAAAACTTGACGTTCTATACAATAAAAACTTGATATATATATATATATATATATAAAACCTTCAATACTCACATATTGGTAATTGTGACATGCAATACAAAAATGTGGGGAATTGTTTTGACCTTCTAATAGTATTTTTTTTCTTTCAAAAGTGGTATTTCCATTTAATGTATAAAATTTATATTTACCTAATTTCTTGTACTTCTAAAATTTTGTAAAAATGAACAAATAACTTTTTTTAAACACCTAACTTAATGTTCAGTGTAGAAGTTTTAAAAAATAAGATATATGTATGATCACACACAATATAATAATGTTATCTTATTTTTTTGTTTGTAATATTATATATTTTTATTATTTTTTAAATCTAAAATATTAATATTTGCAAACCATTTTATACACCTTTGCGTTCCCAATAAATTTTTATCCTTCTATTATGTAAAATGAAAAGCCATAAATATCTTCTTGAAGAGGAAACATCCCTAGAGTATGTGTCACACTTTTTAGTGGAAGTGGCAATGAAAAATTGACATTATATATATATATATATATATATATATATATATATATTTGAATTGCAACCTTCAACACTCATATACCCGTTGGTAATTGTGACTTGCAACTAAAAAATGTAGGGAACTCCGTTGGTAATTGTGACTTGCAATAAAAAAAAATGTAGGGAATTGTGTTGACCTTCTAATGGTATTTTTTTAAGGAAACATCCCTAGAGTATCTGTCACACTTTTTAGTGGAAGTGGCAATGAAAAATTGAATATATATATATATATATATATATATATATATATATATATATATATATATATATTTGCAACTTTCAATACTCATATATCTGTTGGTAATTGTGACTTGCAATTAAAAAAAATATAGGAAATTGTGTTGACCTTTTAATGATATTTTTTTTTAAATTGGTATCGTCATTTAATGTATAAAATTTACATTTATTTATTTTTTTTTTTTTTTTTTTTGAAAATTGAACCAATAACTTTTTCTGAAACACCTTAGTGTTCAATGTAGAAGTTCAAAAAAATAAAGGTACATGATCCACACATAATATAATAGTGATATATATATATATAATAAATATAATAATAATAATATTATATATTTTTATTAATTTTTAAAGCTAAAAAACTAATATTTAAATGACATTTTATACACTTTTGTGTTCCCAATAATATTTTTCTTCCTATTTATGTAAAATGAAAAACCTTAAATACCAAACATCCCTAGAGTGCATACATAATTTTATAAATTTTTATTTGTGTAATATAATATTTTTTTGTTGGGGGCGGAAACTTTTTGTATTAGTTTTAGAGAAAAAATAATTAAATATATAACATGAAATTAAAAGTAAGAAAATGGTATATGTTTTTGGATAGACAATTTAATGACAAATCTACGTGCACCAAGTTCACCACTTTTCATGGAAAAGATGAAGGGATTTTACCTCTGGGAAGTTATATATCCATGAAAGTCTATGGAAACGGGGAATGATTCTTGAATTTCAAGCCCTCAGTTCATGTTTATACCTTGACCAAGGGTTTTAAAATGCCTATGTTGAGGGATTTCAATGCCATGGATTAAGGTATTTTTAAACCCTTGGTCAAGGTATTTTTCCATAGATAGTGTTTTTTTGGTTTAAAAACTTGGATTGAATTATGAAACTTCGAATGAGGGCTTACAATATTGATAAAATAAAAATTTGATTAAAGGTGCACATAGGCCATTTTCACATGCTCATGTTGCGAAAAAATGCAACTGAGATTCATGGTTTCACCCATCTATACTTTCAATTTCCTATAGTATGCAATCAAACCTCATTGTTTTAATGTTTTCACATTGTCTCCTTAGAAATCAAAGTGAATTGTGAAAAAAGAAAATCAATTATTCATGCAAGGATCACCATTGAACAATTCTTTATCTCTTGAAAGTTTCTTTGTTCCTCACATTTGGAAGTTCTTTAATTTTAACCATAACAAGTCATTTAAAACATGAGTCATAATAGCCTTGAATGGATGACCAAACACTCATAACTAGTAATGTAAACACTCATAACTAGTATGTAAATGAGGATCATAATATGGAAATTAAATTCAAGTCTCTATTACACTGCAAAACAAGCTTCCTTTTAAGGGGCTTATAATTTTCTCTCATTGTTAAGGGCCTGATTGCACTATCATTTTTGGTCAAGGATGTTTATGCTAAAATAACAAAAAATGGTGAATATTGTAGTAGTAAGGAGATATTTTACAACTCATCTCGAAATATGTTCATATTGTTTGTTTCCATTACTTATAAGCAATAAATTGAAGCATAACAAATTTGAAAGCTTACATTACTTCTAGATGTTAAGTGTAGTATTTCATTTTCAAATTTTGTTCTTTTATTGACCAATCATTTTTTTATACTCGACTATGATTACTAAAATTATGTTTATTAAAACCATACAAAGTTTATATTATGAAATCTCCCAAGTTTACTCCAACTAGTAATAGATAAGTTAAGAGGCATGAATGATACATAGTGTTGCTAATAGGGCAAGGCCAAGTTTTGATTAATGTTGAAGAGATACACAAGTGTTAAGTGTGGAAGAACATGGTTGAACACAAAGGGATACTATGCCAGGCAAAGGGTCAACACTATTCATAGACACCATGCACAAGAACCATGTGTAAGATTTGGAGACACTGTGCCATATGTTCAAGGAATCTTTTGAGGACTATTATAATTATAACTAATTTTGGCAACCAACCAATTGGTAGTTAGTGTGGTCCTATGCAAAACACCCTATAAAAGGCTATATGAAGAGAGGAAAAGATAATTTTTGGAGATTTTTGAGCCTTGTGGCGCGTGTTAATATTTAGAGTCCAACTTGAGCTTTAGTTTTGGTAGGATACATAAGGTGCCTATTTTCCTTGTAGATATATTTTTTTTGGAAGGGGTTAATGAAAGGTTTGAGTAGATTTAGCTTCTTTTTGTCTTCTGTGTTGTGTTGAATGTGTTCTTTGGCTTGTTAGTGTAATATTTAATGGAACTTTAAGTGAACTATTATATATGAATGCAATGTTATGTGTTATATTTCTTCTTCATATGGATGTGATTTTGGTTTGAATTTTCTTGCAATTCCTTTAAGTACACTAGACGTGACCCTCTCTAGTCTTTGGGGAGTGAAGAGACTAATGCATGCAGGGTATTTGTTGGCGAAGGTTTCCAAATTCTGGGTTTGAACCCATGTACCAATAATTGGTTTTGTTGTTGGGACCTAATAAATCAAGATATTTGTTAAATAATGAGACTATGACATGGAAGCCTTCAAGAAAAGATATAGAGGAATGGACATAGAAATAAGAATACTTCTATTGGTGGGAGACTAGAAAATTATGGATCAACACTGAAATATAGAAGCAAAGGTATATTTATATTGATAAACATTAAAATATGGAAGCAAAGGTATATTTATATTGATATGCACAACATTTTCTTTTCATAATTTCCCTATTTACTTTAGGAGTGGATAAAGAGATCGATAACCATTAACCCTATGTGGAGGGTCTAAGAACCAATGATCTAGAACTAAGAAACAATCACCAAGTTAAATATCCTCAATAATAGGTGGACCAGAGAAATTGAATATTGGCTTGATAGGGATAAATAATATTTCCAAGCCAAGTTTTCTATTGAGTGTAGTTAATCCATTACCAACGTGGAGAGGAAGTTCGAAGAGTCCCTAAGGAATATTTCTTGCTCAAATTATGCTATGGATTAAGATGCTATTTATGGAGAAGGGATTGTTGCTAATGGAGCCTGATCTAATGGAAACATAAAACCCTATGTATAGTGGGGGGGATGAGAATAAGGGGATAAATATGAAGTAATACAAGAAATAAATATAATAGGATGGATCTAGGAGATCAGATTCAAAGAAGATCAAGTTGCAAGAAGAGACAAGATTAGGGAGTTGATCAAGAGATAAAGGAAATAGCAGAAAAAGAGAGGAAGAAAATACAGAATAAATTTGAGGGATGAAGATAATTTTAGGAGGAGATTTAGAAGTGCAAGAGAAGTCGTGAAAAAATAGGGCGATAGAGGAGGAATGACACTAGAAGGGAGTGTAGCAAGAGAGGAAAGTCTGTTAAATCAACAATTCATGAAAGTAAAGATATCAAAAAATAATGTTGGAGGTAATAGGAATAGATATGTGGGTGAAGATGTTGAACCTCGATGGAAGTTATAAGATCTGATATAGTCTAAGGAGTAGGAGGTAGAAGAGAATATCAAAAGTGTGACAGGAGGTAGTGATGGAGAAGATATTATGGAGGATGAAGGGATCTTGGCAATGATAAGATGATTTTCATGATTAGATTTGGAAGGATATTTTGGATTCATCAAAGAAAGAAATTAAGTTAGATGGAGTAGCCTTATCTTTGAGCCACCCCCCTTGCACATTTTAGTAGAAGGAGAAAGTTCAAGGTGACATTAGGTCAAAATTCTAGTAGGAGAAAGTGCAATACAATCGAAAGTTAGGAGCTTGGTAAAAGAAGGATAAAATCAAGGTCAAGACACCAATAGTAGAATATGATTCAAGAATACTAAGATCAAGAAGACATTACAAGGAATAAAAGTATCAAGTGGAAAACATATAGTTGGATCAACAATAATTTCTAATATGGTGAGTCAAGATTCAACACTTAGGCTTCCAATATTCCATGGGACTAAGAGGGATTATTTAGAGAAAAATTGGTATAAATGTGAGGTAATTTGGCTAGTAAAGTGGATTATATATGAAATAATAATCATATCAAATTTGGAGACAAATTTTAGAGATAGAGTCTTAATGTGTTACATGAAATGTAACATTTCTATCAAGATAAACCAAATCTCTCATGGAGAAAAAGAAACACTTTCTATGGGATTTTTAGAAACCCAAATTTGAATCTCAATGCATCAAGAAGATTAAGGATATTAAGCAAAAGGTAGAGTGTCAGTAAGGGACTATGACTAATGCTCTAAAATTTTATTGGATAAACAAAACTTTTAGATTTAATACATCAGACATAGGGAATGGTTCATTGTAGGGATCCTCCATCACATGTTAGTCCCTATTACCCATCAAAAGGAAATCACCAGACAAAAGAATTATATATTTTCATGTTCTTGGAAGCCATGCTAAGAGGCAGAGAAAACTTGGAAGGAAGCACACACGTTTAGTTGCAACTTCCTGCACTAACACTAAAAATACAAGAGATAACAAAGGTAAAAATAGGGTGTAAGAGTATATGGTGTGCTCTATGTTGTGTAGAATGATACCATAGGATGGAATTTCTGGTGCTTGGGAACTATACTACAAATGGAATGCCAAGTCCATTTCCAGTGAAACTGTCTTCATTTATGGTGAAACCTTGAGGTAAATGGTGCCAAATTTATATGAAATGTTTCTATATCCATCCCATTTTCCAAAATTTATAAAAATACCAAAAAAAACACACCATAATCTACTTTATGAATTCTACAAGTAATAGGGAATTATGTGAACAACTATAGATCGTTGGAGTTGATGAAGGAATTAATAATTGATTCTAGTAGGGGATAGAAGCCAAAAGGGGGAGAATTTGGAGGCTTCTGGGGAGGAAAATAAGGGGGGTTTAAAGGCATAGGCCGAGGAGGAGGATATTGCAGGAGACAACCTACTTGCTACAACTGTGGGGGAGGTTGGATACTTAGCTTGATTTTGCACCTAACCCCATGTGCTATGTGGATACTAACATAGAATGTAGCATGTAATCAAGGAATGTCAAATTTGTTGTCCAAATGGGAGGAGAATAAGTGATGCTTGAATTATAACATAGCCACACAAGGACTAGAATTTGAAGAGACCCACATAGGTATGTGTGGTAACTAATGGAGGTATATGAGTTGGAGAGGGCCTAATTAGATGTGATTTCATGAAACAAATGGTTGGTAAGATTAGAAAAGTTGTGCAAGCACCACCTAAGTTTGGCACTGCATAATAGAAACAATTCCTATGTGAAGCACAAAAAGTGATGAAAGAGGAATTGTTGCATGTCCTGCTACGTGTTGTACCATTGCAAAGTGCATTGTTTCATATGGAAAACTTAGCTTATAGGACTTGGGGAACTAGGTGTGCAACTTTTGACATTGTTGCGTTAAGTTTTTGAATAATTCCATAGTTACAAAAAATTGAGAAAATTGTGAACTAATTTGATGGAGACAAGTGGATTGGAGCATATTATTATTGCTCCATTATCTAAAGTATGGCTATGCCATGTTACCAAGAAGAGAGTGGGTAGGAAGTTCAAAATGATAGTCAATTTGGTGGCAAGATTTGACATGAGCATCCTGCCTAAGAAATTATGGGAACTAATGGGTAACTCAATGTTAGTTTGGTCACCTATTCAACTTTGGTTGATAATCAATATAATATAGATCCTATTGGTAAAATAGATAATATTGAAGTCAATGTTGAAGGGGTGGAAATGGAGGTAGCTTTTGAGGTCATTGTGATCATGGATGACTAGACCCCTATCTAGTGTTACTAGATATTGACTGATTATTGATAATAAAACTATATTAAACCTTAGGAAAAGAAAAATATATTTTTATATGGATGCATTGCATGTCATTTATCTATTTTACGCAATATAAGGGGACAGATAAACTAAATCAATAAATGATGATGCATAGAGCTTAGTTATTGAGAACTTTTATAATATTACTGGTAGGAAGGAAGACCATGTCAACCACACTATGGATGATGAGTTGATTTGGCGAAACATTTGATCATATAATATAGATTTAGATGAAGTACCCCCTAAGATATGTACAAGGATCACTAAGGTAATGCACTTGATTGGAGTGGAATTATTCAATCTCCGAAAGTTTGATGTTACAACATTGGTGATACCTTCTTCACATAGATGGAGGAGGGTGTTCATGGATTCAAAGGTTTTAGGTCATGAAAATGAAAATCAAAGGGAATCTTATGTGTTGGTGTGTGAAACATCAAGATGAGATTAACAACTGGGTGGAAGTAGTTGAGTGCATAAGATTGAGATCCCAACCAACTATAGACTTGTACTTGTTGAACAAATATAAGGGTATTGAGGATCTATAGGGACATATATGGTTATGTGAAAATTTTGGAATGATAGGTAGATCACTTAAGCCTAATGGGCACCCAAATCTGTTCATATGATGGACATGGTCCCTAGGAGTTTGTATATCTAGAAGGAGATAAGAATATAGATAAGAGATTGGCGAAAAATCAACCATTGATTCCATGCAATGTTTAGGTCCATTTTAGAAAGCCAAAATCTTAAGAAAATTTTACAATGGATGAAAAAGATTATGTTTTGTCAACAACTTACTGATTAGGTGTAGAATCCAACTTACACATATCATAAAGATATTACTAAGTTAAACCAACCTATCTATTATTCAAAGGTGAATATGAAAGGAGTTTTAAAGGATGATCCTAAGATGTTGCATATTAAGAAGACTAAGGGAGACCATGTAGTACAAGAGAAGGATTCTAGTAGAACTACAAAAAGCTGTACTAAACCATTGGAGATGAATAAATATAACATTGGTATAGAAGGGGCACCAAGTATGGAAATACTTAGGGATTACTGGGACTAAGAAATATTGAATCAAGGGGTAGAATTATTCAAGGAATATGAGGATCTATTTCCATGGAGTTTTGAAGAGATGAAGGGCATCATAGGATCTTTATGGGAAATCAAGATTCAAATAAGGCCTAATGCAAACCAATTAAGAAAAGATCATATAGATAAAATTCTAAATACAAATATAAAGTGCGCAAGGAAATAGATCATATGGTGGATGTTGGAATCATATTTATTGTGGAGGAATTTGAATGGATTGGTTCAATGGTAGTTTAGGACAAAAAAAATGGAGACATCCAAATATGTTTCAACCTACAGGTTCTAAATGTGGCTTGTGTACATGATCAATTCTCAATGCTATTTATAGATGAGGTGTTATTGAATGCAGGTAGTAGGGAATCATATTCCCTGATCAATGGGTTGTTTGGATACCAGCATGTGAAGATCATAGAAGAATATAAGACCAACACTACCTTTGTGATAGAATGGGGCTCATTTAGACACACACTTATTCCCTTTTGCTTGAAGAATTCTTGGATTTTCGTTGCATTATTTAAGGAGTTTATGCATAAGTTATTGGAGGTATATGTAAATGAGTGGATTGTTTTCAACCTATTTAACAATGACATACAAATGCTAAGATTAATGATATATTTATTTGAATATTAAGAAGTGTATCTTTTGCACCCTATTTGGAACCTTATTAGTTCAAGTCATTTTTAAGGAATGTTTACTGGTAGATCCTACAAAAATTACATTGGTTACAGACACGGTGGCTCCAACCTTAGTAAGGGAATTGTTGGTTCCCCAGAGTCACACTGTGCTATGATGTAGTGCAAAGTCTCGAAACATTTAAATGTGATTCTATTTGCTACTTTGTTTTGAGATTTTTTTTTTCGATCTATGGGTATGGTCATATTGTCCTCATGAATGTATTTTTTATTTTATTTGAGAGACTCTTGACTATAATGTGCTAGCTCATGTTCTTCAACCTAAGGATAGTTAAAGACAGGATGACCCTAATGCAAGAAAATACAATTGTATATTTAAAATTGTTTTTGTAAGTATGTTATGTAATTCAAACTTGAAATCAGTTAATATAGTAGAATTTCATTTCATGGTCAAGATGCATGCACTTCAATTTACTCTTTAATTGTCATAAGAAAATGAAATTAAATGATGAATTTCATCACAACCATCAAATTCAAATCTTTATGAAGATGAAAACCTGTCAGTAGTTAAACGTGAATAAGTGAATACAACAAAATTAAATTCACAAGCATTCTAGGAAATTAGTTCATCATTCACATCCAACATTCATTATATGTTCTTCAAGAAAATATGAAACATATGTGAAAATCATTCAAATTCTAATAAAATTGTTGTTAATCACAAGATGTTTGGGAATCAAGGTTGAGGGAAAATCACCAGACATTAAATTCTTTTGTTGGGCTGCATTTCTGCTGATCTTGAGTGGGAGCATTCATAACCCTTCAGTTTGACATAAAAGTTTTAAAATGTAAAGTATGGATGAAAGATGGAGAATGAGGCCTTACAAAATTTAAAGAAGCAATTAAGAATTCCTTTAAATCAGATAAGACCTAGTGGATGGATGAGCAATTAAGAATTCAACCATTAGAGAACACATAATTTTGAAATTTACCATTTTCTTGCAAAACCCTTGTAAGAAATATCAAGAAATTCAAGATACTCTTTGAACTAGCTTGATAGATTTTGAAAAAATGAAACATATCATCATACTGATGCCAAAATCCATTTAAGTTAATAATATTCATACAATTCTACACAATTTGCATAACATATCAGGCTCATAACTTAAAATGCCATGAAAACTGCATAAACTTGTATTTCATTAGTAGTAAACTTAAAAATATAGGTGGTATGAGACATACATGATAAGAAAAATAGATAGCCCAAGAATTACTTTAGAATTGTCCCCCAAGTTTACATCAAGACCTCCCAGTAATTCACCAAATATTTTTGGCAGAGCTTCCCCTACAACCAAGATTTCTCCCCTCTTTTACATCTCAAAATGAGGCCTATATATAGGCACTCAAGAGCTTGGACCCCATTCTAAATCACTATTGGTATTTGAAACAATACTCAAAATTTGTTACAAATTTACTAGTTGTATTCTAACTAACTTCTTCTAGAAGTTTCTTCAAGGATTTGCTGCAGTGGAGTGGGCCCCACTAGATCTGGCTTTGGTAGCTCTTATCTCTCTTTTGGATACTTTTTTCCTTCTTTCTCTATATTGGGAATTTCTTGGACCATGCACTAGAGTGCGCGGGCACTACAGTGAATGTGCTGCCGGTGATGTTGACAGTGGTCCCAACGGTGCCGTTGTTGTCACAGTTTGTGCTGTTAGTGCCAGTCACTAGAGCTTCCCTTGTTGTGTCACCTGGGGTGGTGGTATTGAACTGGGGCATGCCTTCGTTATATTCCACCGTGATAATGATGGGAATACCTTTTGAAGGGACAACTTGTAGAATCCCAACATATTCTTCCATTCAATTCCCATGGGAACCTCACATGCTCGAGCCTCCAAAACGATCCGATCTAGCTTTGTTATTGGCTCATAGTCCACCTTTCCCAATTCCTTGAAGAGATGTCTCAGTGTAAACATAAGTTAAAAATGATATTCATATAGATTGACGATTTCTTTACCTTGTAGTGGATGATCCCCCTCTCCGAATGACTTATGGTCTTCCTTAAGGGCATTTAGGCTATTTATTAAGACATCCTTTTGGTACATGTCACCCTTTCCATAAAAAAGACAAGGAAATTTCATATCATAAAGTTCTTCAAAGTTATCCTTGAACTCCCTAATTTCCTTCGCCATGTCCTCCATCTTTTTCTCCATTAGTTCTATCAATACCTTCTTCTTCTTCATCTGGTTAGCCTTGCTTACCAAGGAGGTCATATTCAAATTTTCTTCCTTAATCTCTGCCTTGGTCATCTGATTCAAATATTTGATGATTCTATCTATTTTATTTGTATTTTCTCGGAGAGTTACCTTGAGCATGTTCATCTCCTCGCGCGCTAACCTGATCATTTCTATTTTCTCCTATATGAGTTCCAAGCATCCCCACCTTTTCTGTACTAATTTTATGTTTTTTCCCTAGATGGTTCTCTTTGCTTCTTTAAAGGCTAACTTGTTGGGATGTTTTTTGCTCAAAAAATTTAGTTTTGCTTCAATCTTCTCGCTATGCTCTTGGGTGTGGTACGATTATATCTTAACTCCATCCAACTCCTACTCTTTAACTTCCAGTTCTACATCTCTAGATGCCAACAAATCTTATAGCTTCCTTTCCTCTTAATATATTTCAGTGGCTCTACCTGTCCTATCAAAATCTCCTGGGATTTCTACTGCATTTCAATTTTCCTTTCTTTCATCCCTTGTAACTACGTTTCTAATAGTGTAACACGATCCTACAATTCCCTATTCTTTACAAGGGCATCATGTATCTTTAGTTTTAGTTCATCACTCTCCTCCTCTACTGCAACTAATTTCACTATTTGCAAGGGATGTGTATATGAAATTTTGAGCTTCCCCCTTAGGGAAGAAATCTCCTTATTCTTCTCCACCAACAACTCCAGGTATGTTTTAAAATCCTGGGGATTAGTGGCTAAATGGATGATATTGTCTTCTAGGTACTTAACCTTTGTCCTATTACCCCTGCCAACAATCTTCCTATACCTCAACTGAGCACTGGATTTTGTATACATATCTTGAAATTTCCTAGCTATGGCATATTTCCTGTGCATTCGTCGATGTATCAAGTGTGTGGCTTGCATATGCGTGTCTAGGAGGTTATTATATGGGACATTGTCTACCTATAGAGACATCTGGTGAACCTAGTAGTCCGCTATGAATATTTTATTTTCTACCTTAGACTCTAGCACCACCATCTTGAGAATCCCCCTCTCATAGTCCAAAGAAATTTCGAGTTGTGTGGGTGGTAGAGGTTGATTCTCTACCATTTTGACATCTCTTTTCCTCTACTTAGATGCATGTTTAGTGATTTATGTAAATTGGTCTATAATTGAAACCCACCCCGGCTGGTCCACTTCCCCTAATTATGTGGTTGCATGCTCCATCATGGCCAAAAGCAAAGTTTCTACCATGAAAATTTGATTCAAGGAAGAAACTAGTTAAGTATTGTATAAAAATAGAGATTGAGACTCCTTGTCTTCGTCATCGTTATCTTCCCTTTAGGGTATCCATCTATCTTGGCTCTCTTTAAGTTTTTATTTTCTTCCTTACCACGTCCATCGATTCAACAATGCTCTGTTTCTGTCTCGAGAGTTGAGAAGACTCTGATATAGTGGGGTGAAGGATTGCCTTGACTTCTTCCCAACTATCCTTGTTAGTGCATTCCTCGATCATGGGATCCAGGTTGTGTTTATGATTTTCATGATCTTGATCCTTTCTCAAATTATAAATGATGTCATGTGGATGATATCTCTAAGCCCCGACCTTGGAAAAATTAAAACTTTCAAGGATACTCTCCATGGTGTTGAAAGGATTCCTTGAGTTCACACTATAAGGTCCAACATTATGTGTGAGCTGAAAAGTAATTGCTGTATTCTTTGAAACAAAGTACACTCAATCACTAGAAAATATCTACCAAATGTACTCTAGTGAAAATATGTGATGAGTGAGCAAATCCAGTAGCTGATATGGCTATCCTTCAAAACGATAAATTATGAGGATGGCATAGTTGCTGAACAAGTACCAATCACCGACATAGGTATCTAGGGTGATCTGCAATGTTTCTCTAAGGAAAGAAGGGAATCTTGGCAATGGTTAGGCATGCAAATGGGTGTACATGACTAACATTGTTGTGGAAAAATTCACACACAAGGAGCCATTGCTCCATGACCATATGGCCCTAGTGTTTGGTCAATTTAGTGTGTCCTAAATTGCTACATTAATTATCAATCCGGGAGTTGTAAACTGATGAAGTGTGGCGCACTATATGTGCAAGATAGCCTCTTTCTTATGTTTTTGTCGTTTTTCAGTTTTTATTTTGTTTTGGGGGTTTTTATTTTTGTTTATCTCCTAATGTGAATGGAATTCCTATTCCTGAGTCTCTAGAAGGCAAGTATGGTTATAGATTTTAAGGCGATTGTGTCCTCTATAATGGTTCCCAAAACTTAACACTTCAGAAGGTCTTAGAACATACTAGTGATGAAAGTAGTACTTGAACAAGAACGAAAATGTGCTGCTATTTAAAACAAGTAAATAATGTGCTGTTATTTAAAACAAGTAAATAATGAACTACTGATCATGAAACTATCATCTCTGCTGCTGTCTAAATACAAAAAGATGATTTAAGCTATTGCACTCAAAGAAATTAAAAATTGCAAGGAAAGTAAAAATAAAATCAAATTACACATTCATAATTCGATCCCTCGCCAGTAGTCTAGCTATGGCTTTCGGAGGTAACCGACAATGATATGAGCAATTTAATATCTAATTGCAGAAAAGTAAAACTAAAATCAAATTACACATTCATAATTCGATCCCTCGCTAGTTGTCTAGCTATGGCTTTCGAAGGTAACCATCAATGATATGAGCAATTTAATATCTAATTGCAGAAAAGTAAAACTAAAATCAAATTACACATTCATAATTCGATCCCTCGCTAGTAGTCTAGCTATGGCTTTCGAAGGTAACCGTCAATGATATGAGAAATTTAATATCTAAGCTAACTAATAAATCAAGGAAACAAAACTGAAATCAACAACACAAAACTGAAATCAACAAAACAAAACTGAAATTAAAACTAGGAAAAGCAAAGTCAGCAGAGAATTAATCCCATGTCATTAGTCACTGTGAAAATTATATGCAGATGCCCGGGCTGCCTACTCTATCCTGAAACATACATGCACTGATCAGTGTTATACAAAGCTATAAAATCATGAACATAAGTGGAATGTTAATACCATGACAATTGAAATATACACAAGTGGAATATATGCAAATGGAAATAAGAAAACAATGCCGGAAACTTTACAGCAACAAGAGAAACAAAACCTCAGCATACAGGGGCCCTCTGCACAGTCTCAGTCAATAGGCTATCAATCCAAGATTATGTTCACGCAATCATGTAGACACAGAGTCTTCTCATATATTTCATAACACAGTTACATCAATAAAACTAGTGTCACGACACAGTGGGCTTAAACAAAAAAAATTACATTCACAAAGACTAAGACTATGTGTTATAGAAACGCGTTATTTATAACAAAGTTTACATAACTGTTTTCTTGTAGAACTGCGTGAACAGGGGACACGTAAAAGACAGTGTCCATGGATTTAGCGTACTGGTTGTCAAAAATATTAAATCTATCAACTGTGGCTGTTAGATTCTCGTCATGGGTCAGTCTACAGGTGGCAACAGACCCCAGAGAGTTAGGAATGACCACGCATCCTTCAGAATCCTTCACGTGCTGGAAAACAGAGTCTGGCTGCCATAGGACTCTTACGTAGGACCACCGTTTGACCACCATTGACCACAGCTTCCCTTGATGAATTCGGCTGAACCAATAGGACCTGATCCATGTCCAGGTCATTTCTAACTTGCCCATGTGGCTTGTTTTTCCTGGTGACACTTGCAACAAAGAGTTTAACAAAAACAGTTGCGGAAAGTTGAATCAGCTGTGGAAAGTGACTGGATTCCGCAGCTAATGAGCAAAATCTAGTTCAAACAGCAAACACAAAACATAGTTAGAAAACCACGTTAAATTCTCTTTTAGAATTAATATGCAATGGTTCTGATAGCTTAGGAGGTCTAGGTGAGTGGAAAAAGTTCTAGGAAAGTGTGTAGGAGAGGTGTAATTTCAAAGCTCTACACCTAGTAAGGTTACTAGATAGCAAAATATATGACCAATTCAATTACTAATGTAAATCCCAATCTAAATTCCCAAGTAATCAATCATGCATGTAGCCCCTACACTGAGGGTTTGAACTCACACTTGTAGCCCTTGTAGATCAATGATGGGTATTGGGTTCGATGCAGGAAGTATGTACTCCAACCAAGAGATATTACCTCCTGCAATACATCTACTACCTACACACATGCACTACTAATCAAGGACCACAAATATCCTTCCACAGAAGACCGTTAGCTCAAATAAACATTAACATGTATAATCAACCATAAGCATGGATTTGTAGGAAAGGGAACATGTAATTATACAACAAATGAGATCCTCTCCTCAAGCTTGTAGCATGGTCTCCTCTCTCAATACATAAGACCTCTCATGCTATAGTGTGGATACTTCATCTGACCCCCTTTCCTCTTGGTGAGATTATATAGGATCATTCTATCCTCTAGGAGAACATATCTAGAAACTTAGGGGCTTGATAAGTTAGAAAAATTCTACAATAATGGACCCCTGGCCAACTCATACAAAAGTTGGTCAAGTTGATCTCCTTGAGAATGACAAACTCTAGAAACTTTTTTCACAATTATGAGTTTTTTCTCAATTATATCAATTATGAAATAATTTTTTATCTCATAATTATAATATTTTGGAAAATTAATTATGAGAAATAACTCAATCATGTAATTCCACTCTTTTATCATGGGATAAATCTCACATAAGTAAGAGAAAAGGTTAAAAGGGATGCATTTTAGCCAAACAACTAAGGCAAGTTGATATTGGATTTCTCTCACTATAATGGAGTGGAAAATAGGGTTATAATATATGCACCCTAATGCATGAGGTCAGAAGAAAAATTGATGGCCGAAATGTATTACAATAATACTCAAATATCAAAATGGGAGGAAGGAGGCAAGATTGTGAAGCTAGATCAGAGGAAATCAAGTGTTGAAGTCTCAACCCTGCTGATAACATCCTTGAGGCAGGCATATACATGATTGGTCACAAAGAAATAATGAACATGGCCGCCAAAACATACACTATAGATCCATGACATGAAATTCTAAGACATGGCCACGAACAATACACAGTGGATCCATGTGACTGAATAGATAGAACATATCCACCACAACAAATACAATGTGGATCTATGTCACAATATACATCAGTAGGACTATGGACACATAACAGATAATAGGTGCCCTGGAATAGTCCTTAAAGTACATAAATGATACATAACTCCAATGCAGCCTAGGAAGGGTGCTATATAAGAGTGAGATGTCCCTAACTCAGGGTCTTCGACATAACCCCATTGTTATGAATCTACGACATGTGAATATATGTGCTGATGTCAAGCATGGTAGAAACCATTTGATTACTATTTAATGAGGTAAACCAGTAACAGATGCAAGGGAATCCACCAATGAGGAAAATGGACCCCAAGGTACCTAGTATAGTCCACCAAGTGTGAATAAATGAGTTGACGTCGAACATTAATAAAATTTACTAACTAAGAGATAATGATGTAAACCCACTATCGATCACGAGGAAGGTTTCCATTGAGGTCTGCAAGCTACAAGGTACTACTGGTTCCTAGATCAGGCTCTTGGATAATAAGTTGAAGTTGACAAGAGAATATCTGTCAAAGGAGGGCCTTGATGTATCCCTAATCAATATACATAGAACAGACTAAGATGATGTGATGTATGGATGAAGTCATGAAGCGATGAAGTAAAATTGACACAAGGATGGCCAACAAAAAAAGGTCAACAAGATACTACAGATGGGCAACATAGGTTGAGACTTCGCTTAGACGCAACGACATCACACAAAAGTGACTTGGCAGCATGACTTATGAGCACAAGATAATATCATGCGATGGTGTAGGAGGCATCAAAGCATGCTCCATATGACTAGAAGAGTAAACAACCGGAAGAGTAAAAAACTCATATGGATGGTACAACTCCTAGGAAAGCTAAAACCCAACTGTGAGATAGCGATGTAGAAAGGTGCCATCTTCAAGGGTGACACGATTTCCACTACCATTTTTATGACTAATGGAGATAAATGTTCCCTCGCTTCTCTTTTTATAAGTTAATTTTTTGTAAATTCCCCCCCCCCGCAAGATTGAGAAAGAGATAAAAGTCTACAAGGGAGAACCTCTTGGCCATAGTAGACTAGGGTATTCCTTTTTTGTAACTAGTCTATCCTAGTCTAGAAAAGGGTTAAACTTATATTGGGTAGATGACCCTTCAAGTAATTTAATGAGTGTAAAGGAGACAAGTTCACTCAATAATATTTTATAAATTAAGGAGTATGAAAATAGCTTAAAGGAAACATCTTTTGGAAGAATGAGTAGTATAGGGGATAACAACTGGTTCCAATTGTAACACCCTCCTCCCACATCTACCCAAGCAACTGGCCAGCTGGGGTAAACATGCGACAAAAGGCCACTATGATATGATTCAACCCCCCAAGTCACGTTAAGGAAGTGGAACTGATGGAAAGACACTATACATACATTAATCATCAGCTACAGGACCTTCAAGAGCTAATCCAATACTTTAGAAAACTTGCCTTGGGGTCCCACTGAGATTTTGGATAATTTAAGGCTCAATTGCTCCCATGTTATAGACATGAGTGTGACTAGCAACTGAAAGTCACTCTCACAAATTTCCTTCTAGTGACCGGAGACCAAAACTGTTAGTGCTATGACAATGACTCCAGGATTTGAGCCATTTTTTCAGGCCTAGAGCCTAGGTCATTGCACATAATTGAACCATATCTTCATATTACGAAAATAACATGGGAATGACAGTATTAAAGAAAATACTTGTTCAAGACCTTGACTGGACCCCTACTAGCCATGACAGGCATTTCGTCAAACATATTGTAAATGTGTAATCTACAAGTGTAATTAATAGTTCTGAGCATAAGGGTCTCATACTTAGCTAAGAACCGCTAAGAATTGCTAAGAACCATTGATGGCTCAACACATCAACTGCCATTCCATCAATTAGGTCATAGATACATTGATCATTCAATTACAAGTAAAAGCATGAGGAAATCCATACATGGTTGTTGTCGTAAAACACATACATAACCAACATAATAGGGACATAAATGCTTATGAAATTACAACAATATATACCACATAAAATCCATCAAAATTCTCATAGTAATACCAGGAGAAATAAACTTTCATTAATGATGCAAAATCCAAACCCGGGATGGGACTTCCATGTTCCACCCGACCATAGAATATTGAGCCAAATATCTCTTCATCCATTCACCCCATGCCATATTCCAAGCATGAATGTGGGATCTCATAGAACACATCAATCAAAAACTCATCCAGGGCTTCTAGAGGCCATCCACCTCAACCCAACAAACAATGATTCCACCTCACGGCCAGACATCACAAAACCATAACCAAATTGGTATCCACCCAAGCCTTCCAGGGCTTCCAAAGCGTTTGTCCAACCAAGTCTTCCAGGACTAGTAACTCAACCCACAAATTATTTAGGGATTCCAGAGCGTTTCTCCAACCAAGAATTCTAGGACTAGTAACTCAACCCACCAAGGGCGTCTAGAGCATTTTTCCAACCAAGGATTCTAGGACTAGTAACTCAACCCAAGATTTTACAGGGCTTCCAGAGCGTTTGTCCAACCAGGGCTTCCAGGACTAATAAATCAACACAAGCTAAGGAAACATGAGAACTAACCAAAACAAAATGATAAAATTAAACCAACAATATCCATGGCTATCTAGGAAATGGAAAGGCTAGGAAATCCACTGTCAATCCCATCCATCCTCCATGCCAATGACAAAGCACAACAAAAGTTCACATGCATATTCCATGTATGCCAAAACTAGTGAGGAAAATATACATGCAACTCAGTACCTGCAAGAAAATCTAATGTAGCTGATGATCCTGATGCCCTCTTATGCTTTCCTACTCTTCCTTTTCCTTCTTGCTCCACAAATCCAATTATGCCACACCCTCCAAAAGTGCTCCAAGAAAACTCTAAGTCTCCAAGAGTATGAGAGAGAGAGAAAATAATGAGAGATCTCCTAAACTGAACTTACAAAGGGTTTTATGAATGAGGCCTCTATTTTCCTCATTTTCCATTACTTTTATTCAATTTCCTCCTCACATGCAATATGTGACCTTTCACCTCCCTTTTCTCAAAATTACCACTATTTTCATAAATAATTGTACTAAAAATGCCATTTTTCCTTTCCAAAGACTTAACTATTGCATTTTCCAATTTCTTTAGCCATAAACAATCATAAGTGATCCCTGTTACACTAAAATTTGTCACCATGACTATTTGCAGTTAGTATGGCTCCATCAACTGTCATACTATCCTCCTTGGCAAGTCTCATACCTCTGCTCTTCATGTCAAACTCCAAGAAAGAGAGAAAGTCTTTAAAAATCTATATATCTCTGGGTACGCATTTCTCTTAACCTTACCCGCGTGTACGCACCTCAAGTTCACAATACCTACGTACTTGTACGCTCTGTATGGAAAGGGGTGGGTGCGTACTCCTGTAAAGGTCAAAAGGCGCAAGTTTCACTTCAAAAAAGTTACTTGTGGTCATTTCTAGAGCATTCTAGAAGCTTGTTTGACGTGTATTGAGCGCCTCCAGATGGTTCATGTATCCCTATGAAAGAGGAACTTATCCCATCAAGAGGGGAGCTATCCCATTCAAAGAGGGGCTTATCCCATTGATGGTGGACTTGATTAACTTCCTCTAAAGCACTATAAATACAGGCATTGGGCCAGAGGGAGAGGAGGTTGAAAAGCTGAACATTCCTAAGGGTAGATGCTGCTGGAATTAGGACTCCCTTATAGAGCTTGAGAGGAGAGATTCCCATCCTTTCCTAGCCTTATTTGGAAGTGGGTGAGCTGATCAAAGTAAAGGAAAACTCTTGCTGGACCCTAGGAGGGACCTGCACAACACCAAGGCTCAGGTTGTAATGGTTTTTTTTGTTTCCACTTAATACAAATAAACTCATTTTTCTCAACAGATTGTTATTCATGATTTGTTTCATATACTCCTTGGTCTGTATGATGAATATGTGTTATTTTATAAGTTTATCAGGTGCTATGTAATCTTTTGGCTTGTTAGTGAATGCAGGTTTCGAAGAGAAGGAGGAGCTCATCCGGATCGGCGAGGCTGGACTACTACAAAGCGTTGGACTAAAGGTATGTTATTATCACCTGATTACTTGTATTCTAAATGCATATTTAGAGAAAGGTAGTGTTTACTTGTCTTGTTTGTCACTAGAAAGCCTTAGCTTCTAGGGAGGTCGGTTTTGTCCGCAAAATTGACTCTTTCCGCATGACAAAATGGCGACCATACTGGGGAACTCCATTGATGTGAATGATTTTTCCTTTGTGTGAAACTTTGATTTGAGAAAAGTCATTTGTTTTCTGGTTTTTGGCTGTTTGACTGTGTATTTGGGTGGGCTAGCTTAGGGTTAAATTAGATTTTAGTTTTTCTTAGTTTTGCTAGCAGTACGCACCCTCTGAGTTAAGCACAGTGCATACCTGTACGCACTGCAGCTTTGTGCACAGAGCGTACACGCACCTGTGCAAACAGGTTGCCTGCGTACCCTGTCAAAATTGAGAAAATTTCAATTTTCTTCTTTTTTGGCTCTTAGATTTTGTTTTTAATTTGTTTTTACTACCCAGATCCACTGGTTACCTGTCATAAATCTTCACCTAAGCTTGTTTCATCAGTGTCAAGAGTTTTAGTGAAATTCATAGAGATCTTGCCCTAGGGTTTGATTTTTGCACTGGTCCTGTAGTGACTTTGGCTTTAGAAGTTGTAAAACCTTGGATCTCCCTATTCTTTTCAGTCTTCTTAGGAGTCGGACCTTTCATAGAATCCACTCTTGTGAGAAACATACCTTTGTGTTGTCTCTTTGCCGAATCTCGAAAAAGTTTGCTGATTGAACTTTGAATTTTATTCTTAAGAAAAAAACAAAAGATTTTGATTTTTGTTTTTGACTGGTTTTTGATTCTGCATTAACTAGTCCTTAGTTAAATTTTGACTGAGTAAAACATCCTGGAATCACACTTGGTAGGCTTTTGCCTCATTAGATTTACTTTTAGGTGCATTTCTCTTGGATTTGCTTTTGTGTGAAATTGAGTTGATTTGATTGCCATAGATTTTTTAACTTTGATTTCTGTTAAAGTAAGTTTTACATGCTTTGCTAATATAGGAAAAATACAAAAAAACTCTTTTGAAGAAAAGTTTGCTTTAGTAGCATTTGAGTCTTTGAAAAGAAAAGGAATTTTCGTGAAGTAATTAGTGGTCATGTGTTGTATGCTTTGGAAAAGATAAAGAGTTTGTTTCTTTGATTTTCATTGCCAAGAAAGTTGTTTTTATATCAATTTTGCATTCTCCAACTCTCTTAGCTAGGGAATTCATTGAAAAAGAAAATTAGTATAAATCATCCTAAGTGCATATTTTTAGTGGATTTCAGTCGAGTCTACACACCATCAGTTTCATCTCCACTACCTTTTGTCCTAAAGAAAAGCCATAAAAAATTAACGCTTAAAGTAAAATCAACTTAGTAACTTTTTATTTACTAGGGCTCTGAAACACCAATATAGATCAGGCTAGTGTCTTGGAGTAGGAGAGTAATTAACTCTCCAAGACAGCAAAACCAAACAAGTAGCTCATCTTGTGGTAGGATAAATCCAACTGTTTCATTTGTACTCTGGGAAAGCTCCTCTTAAAGGAGAAGCACAAGACCGTGTCCGAACCAGTGAGGGGATCAATCCTCCTTCATTGGGAAAGACGCCAGATACGCACGTACTACAAACGGTAAACCTCGGATTATTGTCGAGGAGCCTGGGGTCACTTGTCGGTAAACCTTGGATTATTGTCAAGGAGCCGACAAGGGGATTGAGCTTGTTACTCTGCCCTTGCGTGCTATCGGGTCGTAGACTGTTCCCCCAGGTATATTTGTTGCTATTGGTAACCTTAGTGACCATTATCTTTAGGATTCTACCGAGGTGAGGGTGGAGGGAAGATCCCACTGTACCTGGAGCAGACGTCGGCTAGACTCACTTGGATTTTCCGGGGGGTTCACTTCACTCGAGACGGTTAAAGTGGAGGAACTTGTGCTGGTCTATTCATTAAGCAGGTTGCCGGGGTAACTGTTCCACCCACCACTTCTGTACTGAATTCGGCGATGTTGGGTTTCATCTCCAACTAGTGTTTTCGGTCCGGAAGGCTACTGTTTGTGTATGGTTTGACGCCCTAGATTCTTTAGGCATGTGATTCGAATTTGTTTGGTTCTTTAGAGACTTTAGGCGGTTTGCTTTGAGATTTTACTTTGTTTGCGTGTGCAGTAGTTAAAAGTTTTTAACTGTGGCTGAATTACCGAGACAGTCTCGTAGACTTCGGGGCAAGTCTCCTGAGATTGTTACCGTGGCCGATTTGTTGAGGAAGTCCCGTAGACTTCGGGGCGAACCTCCTGAAGACGTCCCGGGTCATTACGAAGGTTTAAAAGTCCTTGTAACTCCTAGTGGCAATAAAGTAGGTTCACCTGAAGAAGGAGAGTCGTCATTGGTAGTCCATCCAGATTACCAAGGTCTAGAAACAGGTTATAATCCCGAAGCTATTGCAGTTTCTGAGCTTGCTGGTAGTTTTTCATCTACTAGTGATATAGGCGAAGAACCTGAAATATCTGAACCTGTTACTCCAACTTCTAGTGCTCCTGATTCACCTAGGGTAGAAAGAGTCATCACCGAAAATCTTCCTACTGGTTTGATAGCTATTGAAGAACTTGCTCCAGAAGAAGAATTTGGCGTCTCTATCCTTGAAGATCAACCTACTGTTGATCTAAGGGAGCGTGAATCCATCTTTTACAGTCCTCCTAGAAGCACTACTTGGTATCTTTCGTTAACTAATTATTTGGACAACTCAGGGTCAAGTTTTTCTCCACCTCGTACTCCTTATCCGCCCGGAGGTATTTATACTCCTGTAAATATGTCTGGTCAGTCGTCCATGTTCACTCAATCTCCTGAATCTTTCTTGTACGGCGGTCCTTCTGTTCCCTTTGGGTATCAGTCACTTTCTGGTACTTTTGCGGGAGCATCTCCTCAACCCATTAAACATGGGTTATTAACTGGAAACAATGGTAATAAACCATTGGGTGTAGGAGACATTTACATGATGTCAGGTTCAGTTCCCGGTTCTCAACCTCAAGGTGGCCAGTTACCGCCTGGGGGGCAGCCTCAATTAACGCCTGGGGGGCAACCTCAAGGTACACAAATTGTGTCTGGGGGGCAACCTCAAGGACAGTATGTACCCATAGTACAATACATTCCTCAAGGTCAACCCCAGCCTCAATATGTGCCCCAAGGTCAACCTCAGTATCAATTTATAGCTCAAGGTCAACCCCAGTATCAGTATTTACCTCAAGGGTATCTACCTCAAGGTCAGTACTCGAGTCAAGGTTATCAACCACCCTAAGGTCAATCTTATGTTCAAGGTACGGGAAATGTACCTTTCAATTATCAATCCTACCCTCAATCCGGTTATGGATCTCAATATCCTCAACCTGTCATGGGTCAATACCCCGGAATGAACATAGTGTGGGATCCATCGCAAGTTCAACAGGTGTTGCAACCAAGCGTACAGTTGTCATCTCAAACTGGACAACCTTTAGTTTCTGGTTCACCCCAGCAACCAGTTCAGTCTAATGTTCAAACTTCTGTACCTTTGGTAGTTACTCAGTCGCCCATTGCACCTAGTACTCCATCCCAAACGACTGCTGCAACTACCGCAACATCTGTTCCTTCCACCACACTTACTTCTGGAGTATCGACAGCTCCGGTTTCTACTGTCTCTGCAACTACTCCTCAGACATCTTTACCATTGTCTGGATCCATGATTCAAACTACGGTTCAGATGCCTGTAGGACAACCTGGTTTAAGTACGGTTGTCACTAGTCAACCACAATTCACTTATCAACCGTACCAGGGACAGTACCAATACGGGCCTGCTGTCCAACAGCCAGTTTACTAGTATCAACCATATCCTGGGTACACTTATCAACAACCTCAGCAACCCCAGTACGGTCCGGTTAATCCTGGTTTTCCAGGAGGATACAATATCCCGAATGCGATACCTATTCCAAGTTATCCTGGATATCCTCCTCCTGGGATTGGTCTTGTGACCCAGAGTTTTAGGGATCCTAATTGGCAATTACCGTTTATCGCAACTTTGGATTTACCGGACTTGTCGCGCCTAACGAACGATCCAATAAATTATCTTCCGTTTTGGCCGCCAATGCCAAATAAGTTGCCCAGTGACATACCCAAGTTCGAAGGTAAGTCTAGAGAGGATCCGTCAAATCATGTGATGACTTACCACCTCTGGTGTGCTTCAAATTCCATCTCGGATGATTCGATCCGCTTACGTCTTTTCCAGCGTACGCTCATTGGTCTCGCGGCCAAGTGGTACATTGAGTTACCACGGGCTTCTTTTTATAATTTTAGTCAGTTAGCTACCTCGTTCCTAACTCATTTTCAGTTGCCGGTCAGATATGATAATGGCACAGAGCTACTAACTTCATTAAAACAGTCGACATCCACTTACATTTCCGATCATATACATGAATGGAGACGTCGAAGGCGATTAGTGAAAGTTTTTATCCCGGACCAAATCTTAGCTGAATGGTTTGTTAAATCATTATTACCGAATATTACTGAAGATGTAGCTAAGGCCAGAGTAGTTACTGAGGAGCAAGTGATTTCTCAAGCACAGTACCTTGACTTAGATTACACTCAGTCAGGTACGTTACACGAAAAGATCCCAGATCTTCCAAAGTCAAATCAAATCGCTGCTGCTCCTTCGGGATCTCATGCTGCTGATGGCATGATTGGTACGGTAAATACTAAAAGCAAGAAGAAGTCTTCAAAGAATTCTTCGCCCATTATAACCTTACCAGACTCCCCGACAGGAGAATATTCTCCTGAAGTTTCCGCTGATATTCACGCTGTAGAGTCATCTACGGCTAAATCAAAAAACGGTGGGAAGAAGAAAGGTAAGAAGAAGAATAAAGCAGACAAGACTCCAAAGGAGAAAACAGAAAAGTCGGAAACCAATGACGAAAAGCGCAAACCTCGATATCCTTGTCTTATTTGTGAAGAGGATCATTTTACAAGAGATTGCCCTCATCGGGCCGAGGTTGTGAAAATCGTCAAGGGTTCCTCAACTCCTGCTATTTTGAAAGATCCATTTCCAAAGTAGGAGAGTAAGATGATAGGTTCTTCCTCGAATGCCAGTGAAGAACCCATATTGATGATGTCTCATGTAAGGATTGCGACTCGATCACAAGATTATGGTAGTAAAAGTCCTGTTGATGGATCGAAAGAAGCGGAATCTTCTCATTCAAATCCATCAACCTCAGCTCCCGATTCTGATCCACTACAGATCGAGAAACCTAACCTTGACTTAATAATCAAACCGCCCGCCAAGGGTGTACTTCGAAGGTCTGCTTTCAATCCACATGCGAGAGCGGCCCAGAATTACAACATTGTTGAGGATTTAGCTGTTTCACCCTCAGCAATGTCGGCTTTAGAAGTGCTACAATCATGCCCAGCACAGCGAAAATTACTTTTGTCGGCTATAGGATCTGTTGATGTTCAGGACCCGAATCTAATAATCTTTGATCTAGAAAATAGTACACCACGTTTGCCTCATCAGATGGCTTTCCAGATCCCAGTGATAGTCAAAAACAGGCCTATTCATCGGACTGTAATTGATGAGGGAGATTCCACGTGTATTATGTCGATACAGTGCTGGAGATCGCTTGGTTATCCTTCACTAAATCAATCCCCGACAATTCTTAAGGCCTTTGATGGCCGTGGGTTCCATCCGTTTGGCATTCTACAGGATTTGCCTATAGGGGTTGAAGGAAAAACCGTTAGTATAGATGTGGAGGTGGTTGATGCCCCTCTAGACTACAACCTTCTCTTGGGTCGAAGTTGGTCTTACGCTATGACAGCGGTCATTTCATCGGTCTTCAGAGTAATAAAGTTTCCACACAATGGCAAGATCGTAACCATAGACCAGCTGGCTTACTTTTCGTCCGACCCAGCCTCTTCAGAGAGTATCCAGCATGTCGGTAAAACGACTATCCCTTATAAGGATGTTGGCGTAGGATTAGTTAAAGATGCCGGTTTACTGGGAACTTTTCCTTTTCCTCCAATCAACACCGTGTCTTTGTTTGCATCTATTCATATGATTACTTCAGACACCATTGTTTATGACGATCCTTGGATCGTTCCTTCTGAATCTGAGATTGACTCATTTGGTGACGCAATGCCTTTGAGTCCATATGAAATTGCCTATGAAGCCGTGCAGTCTTTTACCGACCCGAGTTCAACCAAAATCGACCAAATGAATGTGGTCTGTGAGGAATCACTTTTCGTGTCAACCTCAGAGTTAATAACGTTTCCCGAAGTTGTGTCATCTGACGAACAACTTTGTGAATTCCTGTGCGTAGACGATTTACCATGGGAAGATATCCATCATAGATCTTCGTTTTTACCTGAGGATGATCGTTTTGAAAACGATTTCTCATCAATCTTTACTGCTGAATATGTCAAAGAAGCTCAGAGTCCAATGAAATATCCTGATTCAGAGCTGAATTTGGGAAACATTTCTCGCACTATTCCCATTGACATTTCAGTCAAGCCCGGAATTGTTGAGCACATTCATATAGGTGCCTCATGTTCAGATGACGAAATTCAGACATACAAGGCCCTATTTCAAGAATTCCGCGACGTGTTTGCCTGGTCCTATGAGGAAATGCCAGGAATTGGTCCCGCAATTGTTGTCCATGAGATCAAAACTTACCCGGACGCTAAACCCGTCCGGCAATGTTTGCGTCAGATTCACCCACGAAAAGCGGCTGCAATTAAAGCAGAAGTTGAGAAGCTGTTGAAAGCAGGTTTCATTTATCCAATCCCGTTAACGGATTGGGTATCGAATATTGTTCCGGTTAACAAAAAACAGGGAACAATAAGAATATGTATCGACTATAGGGATATCAATCGTGCTTGTCCCAAGGACAACTATCCAACACCCTATATCGATCAAATAATTGATGATTGTGCCGGCAGTGAAATATTTTCCTTTATGGATGGTTTTTCCGGTTACAACCAAATCAATATTCTACCTGCCGATCAACCAAAAACGGATTTCATTTGTCCATGGGGGACATTTGCTTATTGCAAATTACCTTTTGGGCTTAAGAATGCCGGAGCCACTTTTCAAAGGGCGATGTCTTATGCATTTCATGACATCAAACACATTGTGCAACCGTATCTCGATGATTTGCCCGCTCACTCCTTGCATCGAGCTGATCACCTTGTCCATTTACGAGCAATTTTTATGAGGTGTAGGCATTATCGTATACGGTTGAACCCACACAAATGTGTCTTCTGTATAGAAGTGGGAGGATTGCTGGGATTTGTAGTTTCAAAAGCCGGCATCTGCGTCGATCCCTCGAAGGTAGAAGCTATCATCAAATTGCCTCCTCCTTCGAGTCTTCGCCAACTCCAAAGTTTGCAGGGGAAAGCAAACTTTTTACGCCGATTCATTCCTAACTATGCCGAGATTACCAAGGGTTTTACCCGGTTGTTGAAACAAAACGCTCAATTCTCTTGGGATGAGATAGCTCAAAAATCTTTTGATGCACTCAAGCACGCGTTAACCCATGCATCGTTGCTGCATCCTCCCAACTACAACCAGGATTACTTTTTGTACCTCGTTGCCGCTCATTCCACCATTGGAATGGTCTTAGTCCAGGAAGACGAATTCGGAACGGAACATGTGATCTATTACCTTAGTCGGACATTAAATCCCACTGAGCTCAAATATTCACATGTGGAGAAATTGGCCTTGGCAGCCGTTCAAGCTGTCCAACGTTTTCGTCATTACATTCTTCTCCGTAAAACTACAGTCATTTCGGATTGCAACCCTATGATCTACATTTTGACTAAACAATTGCTAGGGGGCAAGTACTCTAAATGGATCGTTATCCTGCAAGAGTTCGACTTGGAGTTTGAAAAATCTAAGTCTAAGAAATCTTTAGTTTTTGCAGAGTTAATGTGTGACTTCCCGCGTGCTGACACAGAAACTGTGGCAGAGGAACCCATTGCGGACGAATCTTTGTTTCTCATCAGCACTTTAGATCCGTGGTATGAAGATATAATTGTCTATCTCCAGACCCAATCCTTTCGGCCCGAAGTTTCAAAGTCGGAACGTCGGAAAATTCGATTCCAGTCCCAACAGTACAAAATTATTGGAGATACTCTTTATCGCCATGGGGCGGACTTGGTTTTTCGTCATTGCTTAAATCACGAGGAAGCTGAAAGGGTTTTGAATGACTGTCACTCTGGAGCGTGTGGCGGTCATATGTCTGGGTATGCCACAACCCAAAAGATATTGTGCGCTGGCTACTTCTGGCCGTCCTTGTTTAAAGACTGTATTATTGCGGTCCGGAAATGCCACAACTGTCAAGTGTTTGATCGCAAGATGCGCGCACCACCTGCTCCTCTCCACCCTATAATTGCCATTGGTCCTTTTTCTATATGGGGTATCGATTTTATTACATGTAACCCTCACTCGGCAGGGGGGCATGCGTATATCATCCTTGCGGTTGATAATTTTACTAAGTGGGCCGAGGCGATGTCTACATTCGAGGCAGACGGCAAGACAGCTGCAATTTTCGTATTCAATCACATTATTGCTAGGTTTGGTGTCCCACAAGTGATAATCATTGACCATGGGCGCCATTTTCGAAACGTTATGATGACAGAACTTACAGGCCATCTTGGTTTGCGTCACGATAGCTCAACGCCTTATTATCCACAAGCGAATGGCCTGGTTGAGTCCATCAACAAAGTTTTAGTTATCATGATCCGACGAATCATTGGTATTCATCGGTCGAATTGGCACAACATGTTATTTTCCGCGCTTTGGGCGTACCGAACCTCAGTGAAAACATCAATAGGGTTCACTCCTTTCCAACTAGTTTATGGTTTGGAAGCAGTGCTGCCCATTGAATGCGAAATCCCGTCACTTCAAATGGATGTCAAATTACTTCCAGCTACTTTTGAAGAGGAGAAGCGTTTATTATACTTAGCTCAATTAGATGAGACTCGACGTGACGCTGCATTGGCAATCGAGACTCACGCAAAATGGATGAAAGCTCAGTATGATCGCAACGTGACCCCTCAAAATTTTTCGGAAGGAGACCTAGTGCTATTATATGATCAAGCTAATGATAAATTAGGTGCTGGAAAATTCGTTCCTATGTGGCATGGGCCCTACATTGTCAAGCGTAAGTTAGCAAAAGGGTCCTATGAGCTGGTAGATTTTGACGGGGACTCTTTGGGTAAACCCAGAAATGGACTTTACCTAAAGAGGTATTATGCTTAAATGATGGGTATGGAGATTTAGTTAGGTTAGATTTTTCTTTCTAGCTGGTGTGTTTGTTAGTATAGACAGTGTGCTTAGCTTAGAAAGTGTGTTTTTTTCGTTATTCTGGCTTATCTTGGTTTTACTCTTGATATTGCAGATGTCGACGCCTCTCCAAACGTACATTGGATTCGCTGATGGTGCTTGTCATAGTACACGGAATATCTCTTCCGCAGCTTGGGTTATCTATTCGCCCTCTGACGAGTTAGTTTCTATGCATGGGGCGAGCCTCGGTCAAACAACAAACAACATTGCAGAATACAGTGCAGTGATTGAATTATTGTCTGAATCTATTTTGTTTGGGATTCGGAGTTTGATAGTGAGGTTAGATTCTGAACTCGTTGTATTACAGCTTAATAGAGTTTATGCCATTAGAAATCCAGTGTTATTAAGGTTATTTTTGAGAGTGCGCCTCTTGGAACGTGAATTTGATTACATTGAATATCAACATATTCCAAGGTCTTTAAATACATTAGCAGATGCAATTGCTTCTCGAATGTTAGACAGACATTTGCGATAATCATACATGTAAATTTAAAAACATTTCATCACACATGTTTAACAAAATAAGCCGGTAATAATGATATATATAGATAAGAGTGTGTCAAAAAATACATCGTCTTCGATCATAGGTTGAAAAACACCTTATGATCGGCAAAAATGATAAGTACAAAAAACCAAAATGTCACATGTGTCTACAAAAGTGACCATCCAATCACTGGTGGTGCTCTCTATACGACACCACTGCACGGGCTACCTTACACAAGAACCTTCTAAAAGGTCCTGGGACTGCAACCACATAGCGCTGAAGTCTGATAGGAATATCATCTATAGTCGTCTCTGGTATGTCTGCCGTAAGACACTCTAGGTCTTGTTCCAACTCAGCTAAGGTCTCTTCGGCCGCGTCCTATGGGGCCGGTGCTGGTGCAACTGGTACTCTCCTCTCAAAAGGCCGGAGATTGGCCGGACGCTGTGGGCCTACATCTGCATTTTGAAAATTGTCACTGTCAGTTTTGAGACGACATAAAAACAAAAAATATAGATAATTTAAAAACTTGTGAAAAATGAAGTACCTGTGTCATCCCACTGTTCTCCCGGTGGAAGAATCATGTCTGGATCTCCACAAAAATCAACTCCGGCATAAGGAAAATCCTGTATCGAGAAGACCTGGTTCTCTAACCAGTGAAAATACTCCGGTCTAAATCGGACAACCTCCGTGCCCTCGTCAGGATGACGGGCCACCACCGCAACCCATCGCATCAACTTAGGCTCTCGGAGAGGCCCAACCTCAACAGTGAGCTGCTGTGGGATCAGCATCGGAACCCTCTCTAGGGAAAAACTCACAACTAAAGGCCCATAACCAAAAGTCTTCAGCTGTTCGTTTTTGGTCCTAGTTAGTTGGCCCTTTAAGTTGGCCAACACAGCATCGCACCAGTTGAAAATGGTGCCCCGATAGCAATCAATCGCCATCCGCATCTGGGATCCAGTGGCAATGTGAAAAGCGGCAGCCCCGCAAAGTCTGGTAACTGTAAAGGCAATTACCATAAGTTCAGGTCGGGATATATTTTTGATTTCTATCCCCTTATCCTGGTTTTGATTATTACACCACTCTAGCCGGAGGCTAGCAATGGACTGGCCACTCGGCCTAGTCCCGGACAGAGTCAATTGTTCGCCCCTCTTGGGCAAACCAGTGAGAAAGTAAATATCTGAGGGCTCTATCTCGAGCTGGAGCCCTCCAATGTAAAAACACTGATCCTGAATGTTCCACCTTTCAACCAGCCACTCAAGAAAGCGTACCTGGGCCCTCATGCCAGGTATGGCCCAGTATTTGTAAAGACCGCATGCCTTCAAAGCATCAATGGAAGGTTGGTGATTAATCGCGGCCAAATCAACATCTTCGTGTTCTCTCTCGCGCCAAACAAGCATGGTGGGCAATCTACACACCATAAAACATCTGTTAGAGTCCATAAAATTAAAAGTTTTTGGTTCATTTCGGAGAAATGGGAGTTTCAAAATCCATTCTGCGTTGTACGCAGCCCGCCTTTAGAGACAGGGCGTATGTACGCAGGTTCTCTTAAGGCAAGCTGCGTACGCCCGACATTTTCCCAACTGAGAAAATGTCGGGGAACGCGGCTCACCCATGGGGCACCTGTGTACCCCGAAAAGCGGACCTTGAAACCCCCAAGGCCTCCAAAAAATAAAACTAAAGCTTAAAAAAAAATTCTAAACAGATGGAAATGCAAGGGAGGATGTTGTAGAATACCTGATGAGACAGCGTTTGGTTTCGACGGTCGGATTCTCCGCAATGTCCACGGGAAGTTTCTTGCCAAAAGCCCTTTTTCTCTCCTCAACCGTAAAATGGTAAAAATGAAATGGTAAAAACCCTTTTTATAGTTTTTTGAGTAAATAAATGTCAAATTTGTTTATTTTCCACCATGAAAAGGTATTTTTCAAAGTATTTTTATCTATCTTTAAACAGGTATGAGTAATGTGTTGGTTTTTGTGCAGGATAAAAGGATTTTTAGGGAAAATTGTCATTTTTCACAAACAAAAACATCAGAGTCATCTTTTAAGCCCTTTTCTGACTCCTAAAACATGAAAAGATTGCCGAGCGTTTCTTTTACAATCGTTAAAACGGAATTAAAAGACGGTCCTCTTATAGCCCTTTTCTGACCGTAAAAACAGGAAAAGATTGCTGGATTTTTGTCGTTTCAAATTCGATACTGGAAATAAAACGACGTGTCCTTGATCACTTTTTACTTTTCAGGTCAAAGACACTAATCATGAAAGTACTCCTTGGTCGCAAGATCAAGCGGTTCTCTCAAGTATTATTTTATACTTTTTCGGGCTTGGGAGACACAAATTTACGAAAAAGTTCAACCCTGGAGTCTTCTTAAGTTTTTTCAGACTCTCTAAAATTGAAAAACGCCGAGTTTCTCCTATACTGGACTCGTTAAAATTTCACAGTAAAGGACCTGTTCGATTACAAACAGGAACAGACCACTCCTTCTTAGGGTTCGAATCAAAACTAAGTTGGACTCATCCGAAGGATGAGCTTATAATCAAGCATATGTTATCCTCCTAAAGCTTGTAAAAAATAAAGAGGTACTTGCCAGAAATGGTGGGGGAAAAGAGAGAAAAATGAGCCTATTTGTTATCCTTTGTCTCAGAAGAAGCCTTATCACCACTCTTGAACACGACACTTTTCATTCACCTGGGTTGGGAAATCCTTTGCCTCACAGTTGATCAAACCACATTGAAAGTCTTCAGCCGGGTATTAACTTTGGGTAAAATTTCACCAAGCCATCTGTTGTGTCGTTATGTGTTCAAGAGGTCACTGCAAATAAACCATTCATCTGCAAAATACCCGTCGTCCATCTCGACCATCCCTGAGTCAGTCCTTACAACTACATTTCTTCAACTTGATCTATGATTTCGTGTTGTGGGCTTGCCTGCAACGGGTCGCTTTCTATCGACATCAGCACATTATCTAGAAAGATGACCTAGAAATCGTCAGTACCTTGAAATCTGCATGCATCAATGGCAGGTTTCTCGCCTTGGACGATGGTTTACATCATTGACTTTCGATCGAAGGATTCCGTGAAATGTTCGACATCAACTCATTCATTCACATCTCATGGATTGTACTGGGTACTTTGAGAACCATTGACATCACTGGTGGTCTCTCTCACACTTGTTAATAGTTTACATCATTGACTGGTAATCAAGTGGTTTCTACCATGTTCGACATCAATTCATTTATTCGCATGGATAGAATCGTACCTTTTTGAGAAGTAGAAATGAAGACCCTGGATCTAGTTTCCACCATCCAGGCTGCGAGGAGTTTTGTATTCATTGTATAAGTAGACCAACTATAAACAGATGGCTGCGTCCATACTGTGTCTACACAAGTCTATGATTATGATGTACTGCAAAATCATTCCTGTATCAGAGCAGTAGTTAGTTTCTTAGTTAAAGTTTTTGATCTGAGTATGGGAATGCCTACCTCAGCGATGATATGATCTTATATATGTATTTTGTGTTGAATATTTGCAGGTTCCGACTGGGCTCTCCACAAGATAATCCTTGAAATGATAAAGTACTTCACCCTTCCTAGATGATATGAAACCCTAATCTACTACAGGCTTGTTACACTAAAAAATGTCACCTTGACTACTTACAGTTAGTATGGCTCAAATCAACAAGTCATGCTACCCTCTTAGGCAAGTCTCATGCCTCTGTTATCCATCTCAAACTCAAAGAAGAGAGAAAGTCTTGTAAAAATCATGTTTATCTCTGGGGTCGCAGGTTCTCTCTAGTCTTACCTGCGGGGACGCGGACCTTGTTCACAAAATCTGCGTCCATGGACGCTCTGTATGTTAAGGGACAGGTGCGTCCCTCTGTAAAAGGCAAAATGCGCGAGTTTTATCTTGAAAAAGTTACTTGTGGTTACTTCTAGAACATTCTAGAGGTCGGTTTGATGAAATGGATGCGCCTCCAGTTGGTTCATGTATCTCTATTAAGGGGGAACTTATCCCATCAATAAGGGAGCTATCCCACCCAAAGAGGGGGATGATCCCATTGATAGTGGACCTGAATAACCTCTTTACAGCACTATAAATAAAGGCATTGAGCCACAAGGAGGAGAGGTTGGAGCTATACATTTTCTTTGGGTAAATGCTGCAGGATTTAGGTCTTCCATTAGAGCCTTTGTGAGGAGAGATTGTCTTCACTTGATTCTACTTGGGAGAGGGTGAGCTTTGTCAAAGTAGAGGAAAACCCTTGATGGACCCTGGGAGGAACTTGCACAACACCAAGGCCAGGTTGTAAGAGTTTCTTTGTTTCGTTATTAATACAAACTGGTTTATTTTTCTCAATAGCTTGTGTTAATGAGTTATTTCATGTGTTCCTTGGTCTGCATGTTGAATATATGTTTTATTATATGAAATGCAAGTGCTTGGTAATTGTTTGATTGTTTGTGGTTGCAGGAATTGACTTGAAGGAGGAGCTCATCCGGATCGTCAAGAACGGACTTCAACAACAGCGTTTTGGAATAAGGTAAGCCTAAACACTTGTAGTTTTCATGTTGTAAAAGGTGTATTTAGAGAAAGATCACTCCATTTTGTCTTGTTTGTCATTAGAATGTCTTAGACTTCTAGGAAGGTCAGTCGTGTCCGCACCCTTGACAGATTCCGTGTGACAAATTGGCGACTCCGCTGGGGAATCCATTAATGAGAGAGTCTTTTCCTTTATATGAACTTTGCTTTGAGAAAATCATTTTTATTTTCTGGTTTCTGACTGTGAGAATTAGTATTTGGGTGGCTTAGCTTTAGATTTAGTTGGCTTTAGTTTTTCTTCTTTTTTCCAGAAGGACGCAGTCTCTGTGTGCTGCACAGTGCGTCCTTGGACGCGCTGTTGTTGACTGCACAGTGCGGGGCCGCACCTGTGAAAACGGGTGGCCTGCGTCTTCCTGTAAAAGTTAAGAAAATTCCATTTTTGCCTTAAATTACTTTTAGATTTTGTTTTTTCTTAGTTTTTTCTGCCCAGATCCTTTAGTACCCTGTCAAGAATTCTCACCTGAACTGGTTTTGTGAGCTTTGAGTGTTTTAGTGGTTTTCAACGAAGTTTAGACCTAGGGTTTGATTTTTGGAAAGGCTTTGTAGTAACTTTGAGCTTAGAAAGTTGTCCAGCCTTAGATATCTCTGGTTAGTCAACCTTCTTAGAAGTTGAGCCTGTCGTAAAGTCTCCTTGTTTGAGCAACTTGTCATTTGAGTTGTTTTGGGTCAAATTTCGCATTGCTTGTTTTTAAAGTATTGATTTCCATTTTCAAAAAGGACAAAAAGATTAGAATTTTGTTTTGACTAGTTTTTGGTTCTGCAATAAGCTAGTCCTTGATTTGATTATAATCAAGTAAAACACCTTAGAAATAATCATTGTTAGTTTTGACCTCGTTAAAGATTGCTTAGAGTAAATTTGCTTTTAGTTTGCTTATGAGTGCATTTTCATAGATTTTAAGAGTTGTTAAGATTGATTTTTTGGTTACATTAGATTTACTTGCTTTATTAAAAGAAAAATACAAAAACATCTTCTTAAAAAGTCTTGTTTCAAGTAGCTTTTTGTTTTCAAAAGAAGAAAAGAGTTTTTTCGTGCATGTAAAGAGAAGTTATGTTTTTATGCTTGGAAAAGAAAAACGAATTGTTTCTTTGATTGTCTTCAATTAAGAAGTTGCTTTTATAAAGATTGCATTCTCTCAACTTTTTAGTTAAGCAATTCATCGAAAAAGTAAAGTAGTGGATAAATCATTTTAGGTGCATTTTGTAGTGGTTTCGAGTCGAGTCAACACACCACTAGTTTCACTTCCATCACCTTTTGACTTAAGAAACAACCTTAAAAGTAACGCTTAAATTAAAATCAATCTAGTAATCTTTATTTTTCTAGGGCTCTGAAGCACCAACATAGCTTAGGCTAGGGTCTTGGAGTAGGTGAGTACTTAACTCTCCAAGACTACAAAACCAAACAGATAGTCTATCTTGAGTAGAACAAATCCAATTGTTTCAGTTACATTCTGGGAAAGCTCCTCTTAAAGGAGAAACACGAGCTCGTGTCCGAACCAGTGAGGGGATCATTCCTCCCTCGTTGGGAACGACGCCAGGCAGTACGTATTACAAACGGTAAACCTCGGATTAACCATTGTCGAGGAGCCAGGGGTCACTTATCGGTAAACCTTGGATTGTTGTCAAGGAGCCGGTAAGGGGATTGGAGCTTGCTACTCTGCCCTTGCGTGCTGTCGGAGTTTAGACTGTTCCCCCAGGTGTAATTGTTGTGATTGGTAACCTTAGTGGCCATAATATCTAGGATTCTACCCAAGGTGACGGTGGAGGGAAGGTCCCACTGTACCTGGAGCAGACGTCGGTTATACTCACTTGGATTTTCTGGGGGGTTCGCTTCACTTCGAGACGGTTAAAGTGGAGGAACTTGGTCCAGTCTATTCATTAAGCAGGTTGCCGGGGTAACTGTTCCACCCACTATTTCTGTACTGAATCCTGCGAGGTTGGGCCTAATCACCAACTAGCGCTTTTGGTCCGGAAGACTACTGTTTGTGTGTGGTTTGACGCTCTAGATTATTTAGGCGTGTGCTTCAAATTTGATTGGTTCTTTAGAAGACTTTAGGTGGTTTGATTTGAAATTTTTTACTTTGTTTTCGTGTGTTGTAGTTAAAATCTTTAATTGTGGCGGAATTACCGAGAAGGTCCCGTCGCATTGCGGGCCAGTCTCCTGAAGTTGTATCTGTGGCCGAATTGTTGAGAAGATCCCGTGAACTTAGGGGTTCACCTCCTCGAGACGACCCCAGTTATTTAGAGGGTTTAAAGGTCCTTGTAACTCCTAGTGGCAGTAGAGTAGGTTCACCTGAAGAAGGAGAATCTTCTTTGGTAGTCCATCCAGATTACCAAAGATTAGAAACAGGTTACAATCCCGAAGCTGTTACAGTTTCCGAGCTTGCTGGTAGTTTTTCATCTGCCAGTGAAACAGGCGAAGAACCTGAAATTTCAGAACCTGTTACTCCAACTCCTAGTGTTCCTGATTCACCAAGAATAGAAAGAATTATCACCGAAAATCTTCCTGTTGGATTAATTGCTATAGAAGAACTTGTTCCAGAGGAAGAAATAGGCGTTTCTGATTCTGAAGATCTAATTACCCTTGATCTAAGGGAGCGTGAATCCATCTTTTACAGTCCTCCTAGAAGTGAATCTTGGTACCTTGCATTAACCAATTTTTTAGACAACTCAGTAGGTTTTTCTACACCTCGTACTCCGGTTCCACCTAGAGGAATTCATTCTCCTGTAAATATGTCTGGTCAGTCATCTGTGTTTTCACAAAGTCCTGAATCATTTTTACATGGCGGTCCTTCTGTTCCTACTGGGTATCAATCACTTTCTGGTACCTTTGCGGGAGCATCTCCTCAACCTGTTGATCATGGGTTATTAGTTGGAAACAGTGGTAATGTACCATTGAGTATAGGTGACGTTTATATGATGTCAGGTTCAACTCCCATTAACCAACCTCAAGGTACTTCATTTGTGACTGGGGGGCAACCTCAAGGGTATCAACCCCAAGGGTATCAACCCCAGCCTCAATATGTACCCCAAAGTCAACCTCAGTATCAGTATCAACCTCAAGGATGGCAACCTCAAGGATGGCAACCCCAAGGGTATCAACCCCAAGGGTATCAACCTCAAGGATACCAACCTCAAGGTCAAGGTCAACCCCAGTATTCGTATTTACCTCAAGGTTATCAACCTACGGGTCAATACCCTGGTCAAGGTTATCAACCACCTCAAGGGCAATCATATGGGACTGCACCTTACAGTTATCAACCCTATCCTCAATACGGCTATGGATCTCAGTATCCTCAACCTGTTACGAGTCAATACCCTGGAATGTTAACATGGGATCCGTCACAGGGTCAACAGATGTCGCAACCAAGTATACAGTCGGTACCTCAAGCAGGACAACCTGCAGTTCCTGGTCCACCCCAGCAACCGCAACCTGTCCAGTCAAGTGTTCAGACCCCTGTAACTTCTGTAGTTACTCAGCCGCCAATTGCACCTAGTACTCCACCTCACACGGCTGCAGCAACTACCGCTTCATCTACCATGCTTACTTCTGGAGTATCGGCAGCTCCGGTTTCTACTGTCCCTGTAACCACTCCTCAGACATCTGTACCGTTGTCTGGACCCACGGTTCAAACCACAGTCCAGATGCCTGCAGGCCAACCTGGTACAAGTACGGTTGTTACTACTCAACCTCAATTTGTTCAACCTCCGTACCAGGGACAGTATCAACCTGGGCAAGCTGCCCAACAACCGGTTTACCAGTATCAACCGTATCCTGGGTACAATTATCAACCACCTCAACAACCCCAGTACGGTCCGGTTAATCCTGGTTTTCCAGGAGGATATAATATCCCCAATGCGAATCCTGTTCCTAGTTATCCTGGATATCCTCCTCCTGGGGCTGGTATTGTGACTCAGAGTTTCAGAGATCCTAACCGGCAGTTACCATTTATTGCGACTTTAGATTTACCCGACTTGACGCGCCTAACGAACGATCCAATTCAATATCTTCCGTTCTGGCCGCCAATGCCAAATAAGTTGCCCAGCGATATACCCAAGTTCGAAGGTAAGTCTGGAGAGGATCCGTCTAATCACGTGATGACTTACCACCTCTGGTGTGCATCAAATTCCATCTCAGATGATTCTATCCGCTTACGTCTTTTCCAGCGTACACTCATTGGTCTCGCAGCCAAGTGGTACATTGAGTTGCCACGGGCTTCTTTTTACAACTTTAGCCAGTTAGCTACTTCATTCTTAACTCATTTTCAGTTACCAGTCAGATACGATAATGGTACAGAATTATTAACTTCGCTAAAACAATCGACATCCACGTACATTTCTGATCACATCCATGAGTGGAGACGTCGAAGAAGATTAGTGAAAGTTTTTATCCCGGACCAAATTTTAGCTGAATGGTTTGTAAAATCATTATTACCAAGAATTACTGAAGATGTAGCTAAGGCCGGCGTAGTTACTGAGGAGCAAGTCATTGCTCAGGCACAATACCTTGACTTAGTTTACACTCAGTCGGGTACGTTACACGAGAAAATTCCGGATCTTCCAAAGTCAAACCAAATCGCTGCTGCTCCTTCGGGATCTCATGCCGCTGATGGTATGATCGGTATCGTGACTACGAAGAGTAAGAAGAAGTCTTCCAAGACCTCCAATACTCCAATTATCACTTTGCCTGATTCTCCGACAGGAGAGTCTTCTCCTCCTGAACTTACCGCCGACATTCACGCTGTAGAGTCATCTACGGCCAAATCCAAAAACGGTGGAAAGAAGAAAGGAAAGAAGAAGGCTAAAGCAGACAAGGCTCCAAAGGAGAAAACGGAAAAGTCGGAAACCAATGACGAAAAGCGCAAACCTCGTTATCCTTGTCTCATTTGTGAAGAAGATCATTTTACGAGAGACTGCCCTCATCGGGCCGAGGTAGTGAAAATAGTTAAAGGTTCTCCGACTCCTGCTGTGTTAAAGAATCCATTTCCCGAGCAGGAAAATAAGATGATAGGTTCTTCTTCGAATGCCAGTGAAGAACCCATTTTGATGATGTCTCATGTCAGGATTGCGACTCGATCGCAAGATTATGGTAGTAAGGCTCCTGTTGATGGTAAAGAAGCAGAATCTTCTCACTCTAACCCATCAACCTCAGCTCCTGGTTCCGATCCACTACAGATCGAAAAACCTAACCCAGACTTAGTGATTAAGCCGCCCGCCAAGGGTGTACTTCGAAGGTCTGCTTTCAATCCACATGCGAGAGCAGCCCAGAATTACAACATTGTTGAAGACTTAGCTGTTTCACCTTCAGCAATGTCGGCACTCGAAGTGCTGCAATCATGTCCAGCGCAACGAAAATTGCTTTTGTCGGCTATTGGAGCTGTCGATGTTCAGGACCCGAACCTAATGATCTTTGATCTAGAAAGTAGTACACCGCGTCTTCCCCATCAAATGGCTTTCCAAATTCCAGTGATAGTCAAAAACAGGCCTATTCATCGGACTGTGATTGATGAGGGAGCTTCTACGTGTATTATGTCGATTCAATGTTGGAGATCGCTTGGTTCTCCTTCGTTGAACCAATCCCCCACCATCCTTAAGGCCTTTGATGGCCGTGGGTTCCGTCCGTTTGGTATTCTACAAGAATTGCCTATAGGGGTCGAAGGTAAAACCGTTAGTCTGGATGTGGAAGTGGTTGATGCCCCTCTAGACTACAACCTTCTTTTGGGTCGAAGTTGGTCATATGCTATGACAGCGGTCGTTTCATCGGTCTTCAGAGTCATTAAGTTTCCACATAACGGTAAGATCGTGACTATTGATCAGCTGACATACTTTTCATCCGACCCAACCTCTTTAGAAACTATCCAGCATGTTGGTAAAACGACAATCCCTTATAGGGACATTGGTGTAGGTTTAGTTAAGGATTCCGGTTTACTGGGAACTTTTCCTCTCCCTCCACTCAATGCAGACCCTTCGTTCGCAACAATTCATATGATCACGTCAGAAAACATTATTTATGATGATCCTTGGTATGTTCCCTCTGACTCTGAGCTAGACTCACTCGGTGATGTTATGCCGTTGAGTCCGTATGAGATTGCTTATGAAGCTCTTATGTCTTTTACCGACTTTCATTCAACCGACCAAATGAATGTGGTCAGTGAAGAGTCACTTTTCACCTCACCCTTAGAACGGATAACGTTTCCCGAAGAAGTGTCATCTGACGAACAACTTCGCGAAATCCTAAGTGTAGATGATCTACCATGGGAAGATCTCCATCACAGATCTTCGTTTTTACCTAAGGATGATGCTTTGAAAATGATTTTTCATCTATCTTTACCGCTGAATATGTCAAAGACGCTCAGGATCCAACGAAACATTCTGATTCAGAGCTGAATTTAGGGAATATTTCTCGTACTATTCCCATTGATATTTCAGTGAAGCCCGGAATCGAGGAGAACATTCATATAGGTGCCGCATGTACTGAAGAAGAAATCCAAACTTACAAGGCCCTATTCCAAGAATTCCGCGACGTGTTTGCCTGGTCCTACGAAGAAATGCCAGGAATCGATCCTGCCATTGTTGTTCATGAAATCAAAACCTACCCGGATGCTAAACCCATTCGGCAACGGTTGCGTCAGATTCACCCTCGAAAAGCAGCTGCAATCAAAGCCGAAGTCGAAAAGCTGTTGAAAGCAGGTTTCATTTATCCGATCCCGTTAACGGATTGGGTATCGAATATTGTTCCCGTCAATAAAAAACAAGGAACAATAAGAATCTGTATCGATTATAGGGATATCAATCGAGCTTGTCCAAAAGACAACTATCCTACGCCTTATATCGATCAAATTATTGATGATTGTGCCGGAAGTGAGATGTTTTCCTTCATGGATGGTTTCTCAGGTTATAATCAAATCAATATTCTACCTGCCGATCAACCAAAAACGGCATTCATTTGTCCATGGGGGACATTTGCTTATTGCAAATTACCTTTTGGCCTTAAGAATGCCGGTGCTACTTTTCAACGGGCCATGTCTTATGCATTTCATGACATCAAGCACATTGTGCAACCCTATCTCGATGATTTGCCTGCTCATTCTTTACAACGAGCTGATCACCTTGTCCACCTACGAGCAATCTTTATGAGGTGTAGGCATTATCGAATTCGGTTGAATCCCCACAAGTGTGTTTTCTGTATAGAAACAGGTCGATTGCTGGGATTTGTTGTTTCCAAAACCGGCATTCGCGTCGATCCCTCGAAAGTCGAGGCTATCATCCAATTGCCTCCTCCTTCGAGTTTGCGCCAACTCCAAAGTTTGCAAGGGAAAGCAAACTTTTTACGCCGATTCATCCCTAACTACGCCGAGGTCACTAAAGGTTTTACACGGTTGTTGAAACAGAACGTACAATTCTTTTGGGACGAGATTGCTCAACAATCTTTTGATGCACTGAAACACGCGTTGACCCATGCACCGTTATTGCATCCTCCCAACTACAACCAGGACTACTTCTTATACCTCGCAGCTTCGCATTCCACCATTGGAATGGTGTTAGTTCAAGAAGATGAATTCAAGGCAGAGCATGTGATATATTACCTTAGCAGAACCTTAAATCCAACTGAGTTAAAATATTCACATGTGGAGAAATTGGCCCTGGCAGCCGTTCAAGCTGTCCAGCGTTTTCGTCACTACATTCTTCTCCGCAAAACTACTGTTATTTCGGATTGCAACCCTATGATTTATATTTTGACAAAACAACTGCTAGGGGGCAAGTACTCTAAATGGATCGTCATCCTGCAAGAGTTCGACTTGGAGTTTGAGAAGTCCAAGTCTAAGAAATCTTTAGTCTTCGCGGAATTGATGTGTGATTTCCCGAGTGCTGACACAGAGACTGTGGCAGAGGAGTCCATTGCGGACGAATCTTTGTTTCTTATTAGCACTGTAGATCCGTGGTATGGGGATATAATCATCTATCTCCAAACCCAAACCTTTCGGCCTGAAGCTTCCAAGGAAAACCGTCGAAAAATTCGGTTTCAATCCCAGCAATACAAATTATTGGAGATACACTTTATCGCCTGGGGGCAGACTTAGTTTTTCGACGTTGTTTAACTCACGATGAGGCTGAGAGAGTTTTGAATGATTGTCACTCTGGAGCATGTGGCGGTCATATGTCTGGGTATGCCACAGCTCAGAAGGTGTTGCGCGCTGGCTATTTCTGGCCGTCTATGTTTAAAGATTGTATCCTTGCCGTCAGAAAATGCCACAACTGTCAAGTGTTTGATCGCAAGATGCGCGCTCCACCTGCTCCTCTCCACCCTATAATTGCCGCTGGTCCATTCGCCAAATGGGGCATTGACTTTATTACTTGTAACCCTCACTCGGCCGGGGGGCATGCGTATATCATCCTTGCGGTTGATTATTTTACTAAGTGGGCCGAGGCGATGCCTACATTCGACGCAAGCGGCAAGACAGCTGCACTTTTCGTATTCAATCATATCATAACTAGGTTTGGTGTCCCACAAGCAATCATTACTGACCATGGAAGCCATTTTCGAAATGTCATGATGACTGAACTTACAAGCCAGCTTGGTTTGCGCCACGATAGCTCTACACCTTATTATCCGCAAGCCAACGGTTTGGTTGAGTCAATCAACAAAGTTCTAGTCGTCATGATTCGACGGATCATTGGTATCCATCGAACGAATTGGCATAACATGTTATTTTCGGCGCTATGGGCATATCGAACTTCAGTGAAAAATTCAACAGGTTTCACCCCTTTTCAGCTAGTTTATGGCTTAGAAGCTGTGTTACCTATTGAGTGCGAAATCCCATCACTTCAAATGGCTGTCGAATTACTTCCAGCTACTTCCGAAGAGGAGAAACGGTTGTTATACTTGGCTAAATTAGATGAGACTCGACGTGACGCTACTTTAGCTATCGAGACTCACGCGAAACGAATGAAAGCTCAGTACGATAAAAATGTAACCCCTCGAAGTTTTTCGGAAGGAGACCTAGTACTATTATATGATCAAGCTAACGATAAGCTAGGTGCTGGAAAATTCGTTCCCATGTGGCATGGGCCCTACATTGTAAAGCGAAAGCTAGCAAAAGGGGCTTATGAGTTAGTTGATTTTGATGGGGACTCTTTGGGCAAACCCAGAAATGGACTTTACCTAAAGAGGTATTATGCTTAAAATGATGGATGGAGAAATTTTTAGATAGGTTAGATTTCCTTTCTAGCTAGCAAGTGTGTTAGTTTAGTCAGTGTGCTTAGTTTAGCGAGTGTGGTTTTTCGTCATTATTTTGGCTCATCTTGGTTTTACTCTTGATATTGTAGATGTCGACGCCTCTCCAAACATACATTGGATTTGCTGATGGTGCTTGTCGTAGTACACGGAATATCTCTTCCGCAGCTTGGGTTATCTATTCGCCCTCTGACGAGTTAGTTTCTATGCATGGGGTAAGCCTCGGTCAAACAACGAATAACATTGCAGAATACAGTGCAGTGGTTGAATTATTATCCGAATCTATTTCATTTGGAATTCGACGTTTGATAGTGAGGTTAGATTCTGAACTTGTTGTATTACAGCTTAATAGAGTTTATGCCATTAGAAATCCTGTGTTATTAAGGTTGTTTTTGAGAGTGCGTCTCTTGGAACGTGAATTTGATTACATTGAATATCAACATATTCCAAGGTCTTTGAATACATTAGCAGATGCAATTGCTTCTCGAGTGTTGGACAGACATTTATAATAATCATGCAAGTAAATTTAAAAGACATTTCATCATACATGTTAAACAAGATAAGCCGGTAATAGTGATATATAGATATAGATAGAAGTGTGTCCAAAAATATATACATCGTCTTCGATCATAGGTTTAACACACCTTATGATCGGCAAAATGATAGTACAAAAAGTCAAAAATGTCACATGTGACTACAAAAGTGACTAGTCAATCACTGGTGGTGCTCTCTGTACGACACCACTGCGCGCGCTACCTTACGCAAAAATCTCCTAAACGGTCCAGGGACCGCAACTACGAAGCGCTGAAGCCTCATAGGAATATCATCCATAGCAGTCTCAGGTATATCTGCCGTGAGACGCTCTAGATCATGCTCCAAATCAGCTAGTACTTCTGCTGTCGCATCCTGTAGGGCCGGTGCCGGTGCAGCTGGATGTCGTCTGTCGTAAGGCCGGAGATTGGCTGGACGCTGTGGTCCAACATCTGCATTTTTAAAATTTTACTGTTACTTTGAGACGATATATATGAAAAATAAAAAATACATAATTAGAAAACTTGTGAAAATGAAAGTACCTCTGTCATCCCATTGTTCTCCCTGTGGAAGAACCATGTCCGGATCACCTCTGAAATCCATTCCGGCATATGGAAAGTCTTGTATCACAAAAAGCTGGCCCTCTAGCCAGTCGAAGTAACTGTCTGAGAATCGAACCACTGCAGCACCCTCGTCAGGATGCCGGGCCATCACCGCAACCCATCGAACAAGCTTTGGCTCCCGAGGACCCAAGTCATCAACAGTGAGTTGCTGAGGGATCAGCATAGGAACTCTCTCCAAGGCAAAGCTCACGACTAGAGGCCCATATCCAAAAGTCTTTAGTCGTCCGTTCTTTGCCTTGGTTAGTTGGCTCTTCATATGAGCCGACACAGCTTCGCACCAGTTGAAGATGGTGCCTTGGTAACAGTCAACTGCCATCCGCATTTGGGACCCGGAGGCAATGTGCAAGGCGGCCGCGCCACAAATCCTGGTGACCGTAAATGCAATAACTCTAAGTTCCGCCAGAGCGATGTGCTTTATCTCTACGCCCTTTTTATGGTGAGTCCCTGGTCTGCACCACTCCTCGCGGAGATCATCAAGGGATTGGCCACCCGGCCTGGTCCCCGCAAGGTTGAGTTGCTCACCTCTGTTTGGCAAGCCAGTGAGAAAGTATACATCCGAGGGCTCTATCTCGAGCTGGTGCCCTCCAATGTAAAAGCATTGATCTTGAACGTTCCATCGCTCAACCAGCCATTCCAAAAATCTTACCTGGCCCCTCATGCCCGGTATGGTCCAATATTTGTACAATCCACATGTTCTTAAGGCATCCAGAGAGGGTTGGTGGTTAATCGCAGCTTCATCGTCTCTACGTGCTCTCTCTCTCTCCAGTCTAACATGTTTTGGCCCCTGCACATCAAAAGAGTCAATTAGAAATTAATTTGAGAAAATTTGGTGGTTTTTTGAGAGAGTTGGGGTTTTGAAATGCGCCCTTTGCGGAAGACGCACCCCGGCTTTTTAGCACAGGGCGTCCGGACGCAGCTCGCCTGAAGGCGGACTGCGTCCCCAGACCTTTTTCCCGTGTGAGAAAAAGTCGGGGGACGCGGGTCACCCGAAGGGCACCTGCGTCCGCCGAGGGGCGCATTTTGCACCCAAAACCCCCCCAAAAAATGAAACAGAGACCAAAAACAAAAAACTAAACGGATAAAAATGAAGAGTGGGATGTGTAAAATACCTCGGTGAAGCGGCGTTCGATTCCGACGGTCAGATTTTCCGCAGCAACCACGGGAAGTTTCTTGTCAAAAGCTCCTTTTTCAACCTCAACAGTGAAACGGTAAAAATGACATGGTAAAAGGTCTTTTTATAGGTTTTTTGGATGAATTAGTTCATTTTTTACCATGAAAAGATGTTTTCAAATGTATTTTTGCCTATTTTAAACAGGTATGAGTAATGTGTCGCTTTTGTGCAGGACGAAGGGATTTCGAGGGAAATTGTAATTTTTCACAAACAAAATTTCAGAGTCATCTTTTAAGCCCTTTTCTGACTCCTAAAACATGAAAAGATCGCCGAGTGTTTCTTTTTCACTCGTTAAAACGGAATTAAAAGACGGTCCCCTTTTAGCTCTTTTCTGACCGCAAAATCAGGAAAAGATTGCCGGGTTTTTGTCGTTTCAAACTCGATAAGGAAATAAAACGACGTGTCTTTGATCGCTTTTTACTTTTCAGGTCAAACGATACTATTATGAAAGTACTCCTTGGTCGCAAGATCAAGCGGTTCCCCCAGGTATTATTTTATACTTTTTCGGGCTTGAGGGACACAAATATACGAAAAAGTTCAACGTGGAGTTTCCTTAAGTTTTTCAGACTCTCTAAAAATGAAAAACGCCGAGTTTCTCCTATACTGGGCTCGTTAAACTTTTACAGTAAAGGACCTGTTCAATTACAAACAGGAACGAACCACTCCTTCCTAGGGTTCGAATTTAAACTAGGTTGGACTCATCCGAAGGATGAGCTTATAATCAAGCATATGTTATCCTCCTCAAGCTTGTTAAAAATAAAGAGGTACTTGCCAGAAATGGTGGGGGAAAAAGAGAAAAATGAACCTATTTGTCACCTTTTGCCTCAGAAGAAACTTTATTACCGCTCTTGAACACGACACTTTTCATTCACCTGGGTTGGGAAATCTTTTACCTCACAGTTGACTAAATCACTTTGAAAATCTTTAACCGGGTTCAGGGATCAACTTTGAGTTATTCGTCACCAAACCATCTGTTGTGTCGTTATGTGTTCAAGAGGTCTGCAAGCAAAACTTTCATCTGCAAAATACTTGTCATCCATTGACCATCCCTGAGTCAGTCCTTACAGCAACATTTCTTCAACTTGAACAATGATTTCGTGTTGCGGGCTTGCCTGCAACGGGCCACTTTCTATCGACATCGACACATTATCTAGAAAGATGACTTAGGAATCGACAGTACCTTGAAGTCTGCATGCATCAATGGCAGGTTTCTCGCCTTTGACGTCAGTTTACATCATTGACTTTCGATCAGAGGATTCCGTGAAGTGTTCGACATCAAAACATCTATTCACATTTCACGGGTTGTGCTTGGTACTTTGAGAACCATTGACATTACTGGTGGTTTCTCTCACACTTGTTAACAATTTACATCATTGACTGGTAATCAAGTGGTTTCTACCATGTTCGACATCGAATCTTTTAATCACATGACTAGAATCGTACCAATTCGGGAAGTAGAAGTGAAGACCCTGGATCTAGTTTCTACCATCCAGGCTGCGAGGAGTTTTGTATTCATTGTCTATGTAGACTTATCATAAACAGATGGCTGCGTCCATACTGTGTCTACAAAAGTCTATAAAATGATGTACTGCAAGATCATTCCTGTATCAGAATAGTTAGTCCATTAGTTAAAGTTTTGAATCTGAGTATGGGAATGCCTACCTCAGTGATGATATAATCTTATCCATGTATTTTGTGTTGAAAATTGCAGGTTCCAACCAGGCCATCCACAAGGCAATCCTTGAAATGATAAAGCGCTTCACCCTTCCTAGAATTACAAAACCCTATTCTATTCCAGGCTTCGCACTTTAGGGGGCAATCTGTTACACTAAAAAATGTCACCTTGACTACTTACAGTTAGTATGGCTCAAATCAACAAGTCATGCTACCCTCTTAGGCAAGTCTCATGCCTCTGTTATCCATCTCAAACTCAAAGAAGAGAGAAAGTCTTGTAAAAATCATGTTTATCTCTGGGGTCGCAGGTTCTCTCTAGTCTTACCTGCGGGGACGCGGACCTTGTTCACAAAATCTGCGTCCATGGACGCTCTGTATGTTAAGGGACAGGTGCGTCCCTCTGTAAAAGGCAAAATGCGCGAGTTTTATCTTGAAAAAGTTACTTGTGGTTACTTCTAGAACATTCTAGAGGTCGGTTTGATGAAATGGATGCGCCTCCAGTTGGTTCATGTGTCTCTATTAAGGGGGAACTTATCCCATCAATAAGGGAGCTATCCCACCCAAAGAGGGGGATGATCCCATTGATAGTGGACCTGAATAACCTCTTTACAACACTATAAATAAAGGCATTGAGCCACAAGGAGGAGAGGTTGGAGCTATACATTTTCTTTGGGTAAATGCTGCAGGATTTAGGTCTTCCATTAGAGCCTTTGTGAGGAGAGATTGTCTTCACTTGATTCTACTTGGGAGAGGGTGAGCTTTGTCAAAGTAGAGGAAAACCCTTGATGGACCCTGGGAGGAACTCGCACAACACCAAGGCCAGGTTGTAAGAGTTTCTTTGTTTCGTTATTAATACAAACTGGTTTATTTTTCTCAATAGCTTATGTTAATGAGTTATTTCATGTGTTCCTTGGTCTGCATGTTGAATATATGTTTTATTATATGAAATGCAAGTGCTTGGTAATTGTTTGATTGTTTGTGGTTGCAGGAATTGACTTGAAGGAGGAGCTCATCCGGATCGTCAAGAACGGACTTCAACAACAGCGTTTTGGAATAAGGTAAGCCTAAACACTTGTAGTTTTCATGTTGTAAAAGGTGTATTTAGAGAAAGATCACTCCATTTTGTCTTGTTTGTCATTAGAATGTCTTAGACTTCTAGGAAGGTCAGTCGTGTCCGCACCCTTGACAGATTCCGTGTGACAAGGCTTCGCACTTTAGGGGGCAATCTGTTACACTAAAATTTGTCACCATGACTATTTGCAGTTAGTATGGCTCCATCAACTGTCATACTATCCTCCTTGGCAAGTCTCATACCTCTGCTCTTCATGTCAAACTCCAAGAAAGAGAGAAAGTCTTTAAAAAATCTATATATCTCTGGGTATGCAGTTTCTCTTAACCTTACCTGCGTGTACGCACCTCAAGTTCACAATACCTGCATACTTGTACGCTCTGTCTGTAAAGGGGTGGGTGCGTACTCCTGTAAAGGTCAAAAGGCGCAAGTTTCACTTCAAAAAAGTTACTTATGGTCATTTCTAGAGCATTCTAGAAGCTTGTTTGACGTGTATTGAGCGCCTCCAGATGGTTCATGTATCCCTATGAAAGAGGAACTTATCCCATCAAGAGGGGAGCTATCCCATTCAAAGAGGGGCTTATCCCATTGATGGTGGACCTGATTAACTTCCTCTAAAGCACTATAAATACAGGCATTGGGCCAGAGGGAGAGGAGGTTGAAAAGCTGAACATTCCTAAGGGTAGATGCTGCTGGAATTAGGACTCCCTTATAGAGCTTGAGAGGAGAGATTCCCATCCTTTCCTAGCCTTATTTGGAAGTGGGTGAGCTGATCAAAGTAAAGGAAAACTCTTGCTGGACCCTAGGAGGGACCTGCACAACACCAAGGCTCAGGTTGTAATGGTTTCTTTTGTTTCCACTTAATAAAAATAAACTCATTTTTCTCAACAGATTGTTATTCATTATTTGTTTCATATACTCCTTGGTCTGTATGATGAATATGTGTTATTTTATAAGTTTATCAGGTGCTATGTAATCTTTTGGCTTGTTAGTGAATGCAGGTTTCGAAGAGAAGGAGGAGCTCATCCGGATCGGCGAGGCTGGAATACTACAAAGCGTTGGACTAAAGGTATGTTATTATCACCTGATTACTTGTATTCTAAATGCATGTTTAGAGAAAGGTAGTGTTTACTTGTCTTGTTTGTCACTAGAAAGCCTTAGCTTCTAGGGAGGTCGGTTTTGTCCGCAAAATTGACTCTTTCCGCATGACACCCATCATTAGGATTCTACCCAACATTGAACTTGGAATAAGTGTCCCTTCGACCATGGTTATTGTTTTTAATTGTTATTACATGGAATTTTCACCAGGGCTATACAGAACCCTCCCCCTTGGGAGACACTACCCTTAGTGTTCAATTACACATATACCTCAACAACCTGCTGAAAGAAGACATACTACTCATGGATATTTATAACACAACTCGATGCAGTATTTACAATGAAAGAAATTCTCAAAAGAAAAACATCATGACAACATGACAACATACCGCATAGTGGAGCTTTATAACACAACTCATTACAATATTTACAATGATCATCCTGCTGAGTGCCAATCCACATGACATCATAACATCATGATAACATAACAACATGATAACATAGTAACATGAAAACATAATCATAATGACATAACACCCATACCGCATAATGGAGTTTTATAACATAGCTCATGGTGGTATTTACATCCATATACATGTGTACATATAACAACATCACCACACATACATACAAAAACATATATCAAATCATATGCCAAAAAATATATCAAAACATATACTAAACACCATTTCTAAGCATATATCAAAACATCATATAACATATACCAAACGATTATAAAGCATATATCAACAACCATAAAGCATATACTAAACCACCATAAAGAATATACCAAAGCACCATACGAAGCTGCTTTGCCTCTACCAGATAACAAGGAATGATACATAGCTCGTATTTGATCCACCATCTCCCATGTAGCTTCATTGGGACAAAAGTGCTTCCATTGCAATCTAACTTACTCGATTGCTCATTTCCGTAGCATGAGCACATTTTTCTGTAATATAAACTAAGGCTCTGGCTGGAATTCTCCATCTGGTTCCACATGCAATATAGACCAATCAATCACATGATCAACATCCTTACCATACTTCTTAAGAATTGATACATGGAAAACATCATGGAATTTCACTATTAGAGGTAGTGCAATTCTATAAGCTACTGACCCAATCCTCTCAATAATGCTGAAGGGTCCACAAAATTGTGGTGCCAGCTTAGCACATGATCCAATCGACAATGAGCTCTTATTTGGTTTGATGCACAAGTACTCCTGTTCCCCAACCTGGAACTCCTTAAATAACCTAGTCCGATATGCATAACGTTTTTGCCTATCCTATGCTGCCTTTAGATTCTTCTTGATCATCTGCATTTCCTATTCCATCTCCACCAACACATCTGGTCCAATCAATACCCTGCTAACAAGATCACTCCAACTGATGGGAGTGTTGTAACTCCTCCCATGCAATGCCTCAAAAGGACTCATCATCAATGATTCCTCATAACTGTTGTTATATGCAAACTCTACCAAAGGGAGATACTCTTTCCACTTTGTTATAGATTTGACCCAAAAATATATGAGAATACAAATATACCCAATAACTGTAAATAATCACCAAAAATAACAAGATTTGAATATAGATAGAAATGCTTTTTTATTGATCAAACCCTAAGGTAGGACAACACCATACATTCACTCCTTAAGGAAGGAGAACACTCCCCAAGCCATATGCTTGTCCATACAATATTCCTTCACATATTTCCATGGGGAGTCTCTAGCCTCTATATAAGCCTCATACATACAATACCATGGGTCATTACCATGGTTCCCTCAACACTATCTATCTAATACAATGGGCTTATTACATTATTGCTAACTACTTGTGGTCCCTTACATGATACGGGTTAACCACTTTATTTATTACTATGGCCCATCCCATTATTACATTATTCCCTTAGGTATCTCCCTCTGTACCCCATACTATCTTCCCTAGGTATACTACATTCCACTCGCCTTAAACATGTTTCATCCCCGAAACATAAGAAGAAAAAAAATAATAAGATCTACTCAAAAGAGTAGTTCACTGGTACCATGCATGTGCATCTAGCCATCCAAGAGAAAGGTGAGCCCTCGATCTAGCTAGTGCCTTGCTCACTTGAGATGGAAGTTGAACCTGATGACTCTTCTATGTTGGTGTGTTGTGTGTGGATCTTTGCCCCTCTCTACCTGTCATGTGGGGGTTGTTTTCCTTGTTGCTGATTCGTTGCCATCTTGTAGGTTGTTTTCTTGCTGGGTGATGTGGGTGTTGATATGCTGGAGTTGTAACCAATGGTGTATCTTGCTTTAATTCACCACCTAATTGAAACTGTTTGGTATCTGGTACATGTTGTGGGGCCTGCTGTTGTTTCTTATCTTCCAGTATTACTTCAACCACGCATTCATCATCTGATATATCAGTACCTGCAACATTTTCTGCTTCAGCCTCCTTGGACTCGACATGTTTATTGATGGAAATATCCTGTAATGTAAATTTCTTCTTTTTATACCAGAGCTTCAGGAATTTCTTCTGTACATTAATATTGATAGTACCAACAGATTCCATCCAAGGGTATCCTAAAACAACATCCACATTAGTCATATTTGAAGCATAAAAATCAGAATGCAATACATACTTATCCATAGAAATCTTCATATCTTTAAAAAATTGCACCTACTCATTATTAACCTATGTGTGCTCCATTTGTTTAGCTGGAATTTGCAATTTTTTTGCCAAATTAACATTTATAAAATTTTGCTTGCAACTAGGATTTATAGACACAATGATCTTCTCCTTTTGAATATATCCATGAACCTGTAATAAGGAGATACCAGTAGAAAATAACCCCTTACATGTCTCATTCCCCTATTTTCTAGCATGAGACCATTTGTCAACAAGGAGTTTTTTAAATTCTTCATCTGAAATTTTGGACAACTGCTTGATGTCAAGTGGGTTCCACCATATGGCAGTCTCTTCTTTCAAATTAAGCCATAGGAAACTTCTCCAATATTTCAGATGGTTTTTCTTAAGCTCTTTTACGAATTCTTCAATAGTAGGACCATTATCTTTCCTTGTAAAAAGTTGCTTGCTCGAAGCCATGAAGAGGGTTTTGAAAAAATCACTTACTTCATGAAAATTTAAAGTGGCCACAATTCAGTCAATATTGCTCAGAAGTTTTATTATGACCTATTTTTGGAAATGGAATGACCATTCTGCATCTTCCCATGTGATAGAAATCCTCATCTAGGCAATAAATTTCAGATTCGCGCTGCAACTGTCCCGCTGTTACAAAAATTTATGAAAAAAGAGCTGATTTTAAATCAGTGATATCTCCCTCATTCGGACTCTGATTCGATCGATTTATTTATTTATTTATTTTTTTTCGCAAAGAACCCAAATCAGCAATTAGATTTTGCAAAATTTGCACTAGAACGTACAGATCTGATCTGTAAACTCGCCACCCCAAAAAATTTCTGAAACACAGCTGATTTTTAAATTAGCGATATCTCCCTCATCCAGACTCCGATTCGGCCGATTGTCTTTTTCAAATTGGTTATTTTTTTGCAAACCACCCAGATATGCAATTATGTTCTACAAATTTTGCACCAGAATGTACAAATATGATATGTGAACTATTTCCCAAAAAATTCCTGCAAAAAATAAAATAAAAAATTATCCACTTTGCCCAAGAAAGTGCTTTGACACCACTTGTTATAGATCTGACCCAGAAATATATGAGAATACAAGTATACCCAATAACTGTAAATAATCACCAAAAGTAACAAGATCTAAATATAGATAGAAATGCTTCTTTATTGATCAAACCCTCAAGGTAGGACAACACCATACATTCACTCCTTAAGGAAGGAGAACACTCCCCAAGCCATATGATTTTCCATACAATATTCCTTCACATCTCTCCATGGGGAGTCTCTAGCCTCTATATAGGCCTCATACATACAATACCATGGGTCATTACCATGGTTCCCTCAATACCATCTATCTAATACGATGGGTTTATTACATTATTGCTAACTACTTGTGGTCCCTTACATGATACGGGTTAACCACTTTATTTATTACTATGGACCATCCCATTATTACATTATTCCCTTAGGTACCTCCCTCTGTACCCCATACTATCCCCCCTAGGTATACTGTCCACATGCAATATAGACCAATGAATTAGATGATCAACATCCTTAACATACTTCTTAAGAATTGATACATGGAAAACATCATTGAATTTCACTATTAGAGGCAGTGCAATTCGATAGGATACTGGCCCAATCCTCTCAATAATGCTGAAGGATCCACAAAATTGTGGTGCCAACTTAGCACATGATCCAATTCACAAGGAGCTCTTAGTCTGTTTGATGTGCAAGTACACTTGTTCCCCAATCTAGAACTCGAATAACCTAGTTCGATATGCATAACGTTTTTGCATATCCTATGCTGCCTTTAGATTCTTCTTGATCATTTCATTTCCTATTCCATCTCCACCATCACATCTAGTCCAATCAATACCTTGCTAACTAGATCACTCCAACTGATGGGAGCGTTGCAACTCCTCCCATACAATGCCTCAAAAGGACTCATCATCAATGACTCCTCATAACCGTTGTTGTATGCGAACTCTACCAAAGGGAGATACTCTTCCCACTTCCTCTGCTGATACATCATATACATCCTCAACATATCCTCCAATATCTTGTTGACCCTCTCTGTCTGTCCATCTGTCTGAGGATGATAAGCTATGTTGAAGGCCAACTCTGTACACAAACCTGCAAATAACGCCTTCCAAAACTTGGAAGTTAACTTTGCATCCCTGTTTGACATAATCTTCTTTGGAACACCATGCAATCTAACCACACATATGATGAATACCTATGCTATATCACTAGCTGAGAATGTAGACTTCACTGGAACAAAGTATGCAACCTTTGTTAACCTATCCATAATGACCATGATGGAATCAAGCTGCTTCACTATCTTCGGAAAACTTGTAATGAAGTCCATGGAAATGACCTCCCATTTCCACTCCGAAATTGTGATTGGCTGTAGCAGTCCACCTGGATGTTTTCATTCTTCTTTCACTCACTGACACTCGAAAAACCTTGCCACAAACTCTGCTACATCCCTCTTCAAATTCGACCAATAGTAAAATATCTTTATCGCTGTCAGTGTCTTTTGATAATCTGGGTGACTTGAATAAGGTTTCGCATGAAACTCCTTCAAGCTCACCTTCTTGAGCTCACTGTTATCTGGTACATATATCCTATCTTAGAACCTGGCCAATCCATCCACTGTAAGACAATAATTCATACCCTATGCACCTACAACTATACTTGTACCTACAACTATACCTGTACCAGTACCCTGTTGCAACCTATGCACAATCTCCATATACCTAACATCCTGCTAACCTGCCTGCAAGATCGTATCATGTAATCCTATCCCATAGGAGCTCATGGCTTCCAAGTGATGTACCTATACCCTTCTGCTAAGATCATCTACCACCCTATTCTCTTTACCTTTGATGTACCTGATCTCGAAATAAAACTCGCCGATCATGGCCAACCATCTAGCCTGCCTGGCATTGAGATTTGGTTGGTCAAACAAATAACTCAACCCAATATGATCACTGATTAGTACAAACTTCCTACCAAGAAGATAGTGTCTTCGCATCTTCAATGCATGTATGATCACTTCTAACTCAAGATCATGTGTCGGGTAGTTCTACTCATGCTCGTTTAGTTTTCGGGACACATAACATACCACTTGTCCATCCTGCATAAGGACTCCATCAATTCCTCTCTTGCAAGCATCTGTGCATACCACAAACTCTTTGTCCAGATCTACAATCCATAACACTGGTGCATGTGTCAACAACTGATTATGCTGCTCAAAGCTAGCCTGACACTCCTCTGTCCATTCGAACTTCTTACATTTCCTTTTCAATGATGTGATAGGATAAGAAATTTGCGAAAAGTTCCTGATGAACCTCCTATAGTAGTCTTCCAAACTGTTGGGAACGAGTCCGCTAGGGTCAATTTTGGGGTTAAAAGCCCAAGTTTTGCAGCTAAAGTCCCATGTTTTGTATAAAGAATGTAAAGTCTCTGCATTTTGTGGTCACGGAGCGAAGATGAAAATAATAAAAAATGGTTTCCAACCTTAGTTTAGATAGCTTGTGTCGGCTTGATCAGATCCGCCCTTGCTCTGCGAGCCATGGCAATGTATAAAAAGGAAGTCTTAGAAGAGTCTAAGGCAGTTTTTAGTAGAGCTCTAAGTAAGATTTTGGGAAATTAAGAGCTAAGGGCAAGGAGTCTTAGCGTAGGAAGAGGCTTTACAGCTGAGTGCGTAAAGGCCTAGGGTAGAAGTCTGCAGCTGAGTGCGCGGACCCCTGCAGTTGTGTGTGCAGGGTGGTTAGAGTCTACACTAGAGATTTGAACCATTAATAAATGGAATTATTCTAAAGATATTTGTGTATGAGCTATTTTACTTCTGTTATAAATGTTTTCAGTTATGTCATGTTGAGTACTGGGTTTATGATTTAATGCTATATTGATGCACGAATCTATATGTTTTACTTTGTCATATGAACGCAAGTAAGAATATCCATATACGTGAAGATAAGCATAATGCATGTTGAACTTAACCAATACTTAAGTTAATATGAGTAGATACAGAAGTAAGGGTAATTACAGAAGCGCGTAAGCATCTGAATTGACCACTTAGGGTCCGCGAAGGATGATCAAAGACTTTCGCGAAGGTTTCAAAGCCAAATAAGAGAAGTACTTTGATAAGCCCTAAAGGGCTTATAGGTCTACACGAAGGAATGGTAGGGTATAAAAATGACATCACAACCATATCAGGGTGCAGAAACTTGGTTCCTACATCCCCCCATACTGCTTCGGGTGAGACTTCAGTCCGCGCTCTATGGATTGATGCCGAAAGGGCCAGTAGTGTAGGGATTTGCTTGGCTAATTAATGCTGAACTTGGGTCAGGGCCCATCAAGCCAACAAATGGTTCTGTTGCTGAGACTGGGATCTACATAATGAGATGTGTGATGTTGCATCATTGGAATCCAACTAAGAAGTAGATCGAAGACTGGTTGGATAGAAAGATCCACGAGTTCGCAGCACAAGAGAACAAGAATTTGAGGTTGATGAAAGAACAGTGGTTGGATAGATACCTGTACACAGAAATACACGAGATCTTATTTTGTTCCTTCCCAATCGAGTTGTACAAGTGGATCGTGAAATTGGCAGATGACCAAGGAAGGTGGAGGCTTGACGGTCCAATAGTTTGGACCCTGAAGTTAGTGTAGAGATTAGAAGCCTCTAAAGATAAGATCGCACGTGCTGTCAATCATTGACTCGATTATATCATAGGAGGGTTTTTGACAGAGTTCGCTGTCGATACCTCAGTTAGTTACAATGAAGCAAAGCGCTGCTTCTTCAAAGGGTTGTGAGGTAAGTATTTAAAATCGTTAAATACTTGGATTATGATGCTCTTGTGTGAAAAGCGGGTTATGAAGCTACCTTGATGTTTGGGGCTACACGGAGTGGAAGTACATTCAAGAAAAAGGGAAGAATAGGCCCTAAATATAGCTGGATAATTGAACCTCCTCTATGTGATAACGAAGAAGTAGCACATGCACCTCTATAGAGCGCTGTTCAGTTGATAAAGCAAGGGTTCCCGCGATTACCCCATCCACCCACACCACCTCCATCTTCACCTCCACCGCATACGCCTTTGCCTAGACCACCATTTTTTATGGTGAACTCCATAAAGCTACCTGTGTTCAAGGGCATGGGAAATGAAGATCCATATTAGTTTTGGTTCGTCGCGAAGACTGTATGGGAAGTTCAGGGTATCATGGATGATCAAATGAAGATAGAAACGTTCTGATTCTACGTGCATTTCCAATATCGGCAGCTCCCAGGTAGAATATTTTATAGTCCAGCACTCCTTTTCAGCTGCCTGGAGCGCTAAGACTGTTCTCCCTATGGCTAGTCAGGTGGTCGCACTACCCGTGTGGAGTTCCATCCCGTCCTCCACCATGGTTCATGGAGAATCCTCATCTTTCATTGTGGAGATCAACACCGCACACTTTACTACTTGCAATGTGCTACCCTAGTCACTTCATTGGTGACATGCGGTCCAAGCCATGACAACGGACTAACCATTTCATAGCAATAGTCCTCCAACTTGTTAGTACGATTGTATGCATCTTGCCTTACCATTCCTAGTTTTTCAATAAGAAACGCTTCCTTTATTTTGTATTCCAGCTTCTTGACCTCCGCGTACATCAAAACGCTTTTCTCCCTTAGCTGTACTTGGTTTTTTTCGAGTTCGCAAAATCTAAAGTTTCCCCATCATATTTCTTCCTCAAGTCCTATATGTTTTGGTTCTTGCAGCTGTGTGATTTCTTCATTCCGAGCTTTGTGGACTGTTATATCTACGGATGCTACTATGTGTAGACTAGGCTTCGCATGCTCCACAGGGATTACAACCCCTACTTGAACCTTCTGCTTCAAAAGTGCTTGCAAGGTTAGAGTTTTGAACATGGTCCTATAAGCCCACACAACCAATGGTACACGCAGGTCCCAGTCGGTGCATCTCACATGGTGGACACTATCTAGCACTTTGCACCCCTTTTCAAAGGCTTCCTCATGTATGATTTTCGATGCACTAGGTCTTATCATACTTCGTCGCTCATGCACTTGCCTTGCTTGCTTCTGCTTGTTGTTCCTATATCCTATCATGAGAGCGGTGTGCGTTCGTGCGGGTGGCATACCATACGCTTATGCCCATCTAGAAAGGTGGGCGTGGAAGCTGTTTCGTCCATCATGCCCGGCTTCCATCCACATCTAAGGCTTCCCAAATCATAAGCGCATAATCTTTCTACATTCGTGCCAGCTCTCAATACTTCTCTGATGCGTACACCACCACCTTGCGGCCGTAGCACGAAGTGCCCATTTCAGAGCATTGAACCGTTGCTGTTCTGGCACTTCGCTTTCAAATTTGTTCATGAATTCATCCACCGCTGTCAACCTGTCATAAATAGGCAGATCCGTTACCTCTGTTGTCACGCAACGTAGTGATCTTACCATCATGTTGCAATTGAGCGTGCAATTGAGCGTGGTTACCTCATGTAACCAGTTCTGCCATCGTTCTGTTTCCTCATCCAAATCTGATGTGCAAGAGATTTCTCGCCATGGAAAATTTTAGGGGCTAATGTTCGCCCAGTGGGCTAATTTTCCATGATTTTTCCACAAAAAAGATTCGCCAATTTCCAATTTTATAAAAGACGATTCGCCCAAATTTTAGAATATAAAATTATTTTACCTTAAAAATCGCCAACATTGTATAGAGGCTATATATAAAATCATTATAAATTTGAATAATTTTACAAATATATCAATAAACATTTTATAGTTTGCATATTAGGGATTAGTGAGATTCGCCAATGTTTTTAAACTTCAAGAAATTTTTCCATCCTTAAAATTTTCCTTGTTTCTCGCTCCCATGAAATCCTGCCATTCACTGTAGGATTCACCGAATCCTATTCCAAAGTGGTTATCTTGTAGATATAGTCTAGCTCATCATTGCTCGCATCATCGCACACTGGCTCTGCGTAGCGTGATCCTTCCATAGGTTCTAAAGGTACCACTACGCGTAGTGACTTTTTCTCAAAAATCATTTTGTTCTTCTTCAGGTTTATCACTCTGTTCATGTCAGTGGCTCAATCTATTCCCAGTAGCGCGGGATAGGGATTGCTGTCATCAACAATCTCTATCACTTTGAAATCCGCAAGCGCGCTCGCACCTTCGATGTCTACAGTTATTCCCTGTAATCTTCCCATCGATAGGATCTTCTTCTGGTTCGCCCTTCGCAATTGAATAGGGGACAATTGCAATGCGGGCCTACCCATGTGCTCCCATGTCTTATTTGGTAGCACATTCGTGTCCAATCCTAGATCGAGGATTACTTGATCCATTTCATACTCCCCGATTTGCGCAGTCAATCTCATTTCCCTTCCTGTTCGCGATGTGTGCATTCTAAGCTTCTGGACTGTGCGTGGTTCTCCCGACCTAGCGCACCTAGCAATAAGCTCCTGTAGTCCTTTCACAGCCTTGCTATCGCATAAAAGCTTCATACATGTCTCTAGAAAGGTAGTGATCATTGAAGGATCCATCTCTGACTCTAGTTGATCCTTACTACCTGAAGTGGAGGCCTCCGTGAAGCTCTTCTTAGCTTCCATGAATGTCTCCTTTGCGCGCTCCAAATCAAATTCAGGTTCCTTTGTAGGAGCCTTGCGAACCCACACACTTTCTTTAGGTTGCTTACCTTTGTCATCTCCTGTCGTGATACCACTTCGGAGCACGATGTTTACATTCAGGTCCTCTTTGCGTGGCTCAGATCTCATCATTTGCAAATTCTGAGTTGGGGGAGGTTGGAGTATCCCTTTATCGCACAGCCTCACTATCAATGTAGGCCAGTCCTCCATCTCATGATCAAACTGAGTACAATATAAACATGATGCTCTCATCAGATTTGTGCAATCGCGGGCATAATGCCTTGGCCCTTCGCAATTGTAACAAATTAGCTTCTGCAACCCCTTCCTAATGCCATTACACCTCGACCTCGTCTGCGCCCCTAAAATCAAATGCGCGCCATCCCTGCATTGGGATTGAGGGCTTACATTTCAGTCTACACTTTGTAGGTAGGAGTCTGATCCATCATTAGTTCATAACTTCTGCAGGTGTGCTCATCATGGCCTACTGGCCTGCAGAAATTACAGAGCAATTGTTGGGACGTCTGCGTATACTTCTGCAAGAGATGACAATTATTGGTGGCATGTTTTCCTCCTATCTGACAAATCACGCACCATAATGTAGGCACCATGCTCGGTCTTGCTTATGCCTCTGGTCTTAATGGCATTGACTCTCCTCCCACCAAGTAGTTCGCGAAGACTGGACAATGGTCCTTGTCATGTCCCTGTCCTTTGCACTTTATGCACCATAACTCTCACGCGCTTCTGAGTGAGTTGTCCTGTCCTATTTCAAACTCTGCATTTCCAGATACAAATTTTGTAGTTGCGCGTGGATTTGTTGGACTCCCAGGCTAGGATCTTGTATTGGGGTCTCGTGCAGTCTCATTGCAATCTCCAAGGCTTTGGCCTGGGTGGATAACTTTTGTTGTGACAGCGTCATCCTTAAATGCGGCGTTAGTGACGATACAAACCATGCAAGGTGCTATACATTCGTCAAGGTCATGTTGGCTTCATGAATCATACTCTTCAGTCTTTGATCCAGATCCCATGGGGTCTCACCTGGAAGCATCGTGATTTCCTAAAACTCGATAATCGATTGTGTCTCTAATTTTGGCCTGCTAAATTCCCTGTTCAGCGCGGCCTGGATATCTGCGATCCCTACATTTGGATGGTCATTAGAATGTTTAATGTACCATGTTAGTGCACAATCCTTCATCGCGCTTACCAGTGTTTCCTTCTTTATATTGTCATCCACAACTCCTTGTGCTTCCCATACAACTTTTACCATGAACCAAAATTGGTTTGATCTTCATTCCCTACTCCTCTGAATACCAGCAATTTTATCGTGCTCACCATATTGAACTGTGGTGGTGGCAGAGATGGAGGTGAATATGGTGAGACTGGTGGTGGTGTAGGTGGAGGTGGTATGCACGAAATTCACTGCCTTATTAGACTGATCGTACTTCTTGGAGAAACTTTTGCGAGCTCTTCCTCACTTTCTCACCAAGGCGAAATCAAGGGGCTATTTTCTATCTCTGTGCTACCTTCGTTTCTATAGATCCTCCCACTTCGCATAGCCCCAAACATCAATTTATTCACATAACTTGATTTTCACACAATAGCATTTTAATCCAAGTGTTCAAAGATTTAATGTACTTACCTCACGGTCCTTTGAGGAAGCATCATTCTGCATCGCTGTAGCTGACTGTCATGTCTACCACGAACCCGGTGATAAATCCTCCTATAATTCGATCGAGCCAATGGTCCACAACATGCATGATCTTATCTTCCAATGCTTTTAGTCTGCACACTAATTCTGGAGTCCACACAATCAGTTTGTCGAGCCTACACCTTCCCTAACTGTCTGCTAGCTTCGTGATCCACTCATACAACTCAGAGGGGAAGGATGCAAAGAAAATTTCGTGGATTTCTGTATATAAGTAGTGCTCTAACCACTGTTCCTTTGATACTCGCGGATTCCTATTTTCCTGTGCTGCGAACTTGTGAATCTTTTTGTCCAACCACCCTTCAATTTCTTTCTTCATCGGATTGCAGTGAAACGACATCAGACATCCCTTATGCAGATCCCTATCCCGGCAACGAAACCATTTTTTGGCTGGTTGGGGCCTGACCTAGGTTTGGAGATGACTTAGCCAAACAAATCCCGGTACTACTGGCCCTTTCGGAAATAGTCCTCAGAGCACAGACTGAGGTCTCACCCAAAGTAGTATGGGAGGGTGCTAGAACCAGGTTTCCACACCCTGGAGATGTCTGATGAGTTCAAGTGGTCCACGGTTCGACCCTACATGCATGCTGCTATACACACTTACCCGTACCTCGTAGCCTATGATGTTGCCTTCACGCAACCCTACTTGGGGGCTAAACAATGTTATTACCCTAGTCCTTACTAGTAACCCGATATTAGCTGATTAACTTAGATTACTTGCATGTGTAGAGTACACTTAGCAATATAAATCATTCATACAAGTGCACACAGTAAATAAACAATACATTAGCAATTGATATCAAACATGTAATAACTCAAGAACAGATACATGGAATTCAGATCAAACTTCTCCTTATTATTTTCTTCCTTCAGTTACAAACTCTATTCCGCCCTGCGCACTCAGCTGCAGGGGTTCGCGCACTCAGTTGCGGACAACTAGGCCTCTGCGCACTCAGCTGCAAAGCCTTCTCCTACTATATGACCCAAGATACACTTAGACACTTGCTCTAAGCTTATATCTCATACTTTGCTCTTACTTACTTACTATCTTTTACATTTAGAGCTATGCTCTATTTATACAATCCCATGGTCCGCGAACCATGGGTAGGCCGACATTACATTCTAAACTTAGGGCAAACAACCCTATGACTCTAACGTACATTTCGCCTCGCAATTTGTGGAGCTTTACACCAATATTAACTCAAAACTTAGGCTTTGAGCCCCAAAACATGTTGTGGGGGGATTCCATGCCCAACAATTAGTGCTTTGTAGGACCGCGCACTAATGCGGTACATTAAGTATTGCATTGATAATTTGTTGTTTGCATTTGCAGATATCCAGACTGTGGTGAATAAAGAATTCAGTAGACCTAAATTTGAGGCACAATAAATTGTGGGGTTCGAAGAGATCATGATGAAGCCTGGTGAGACACCCTGGGATCTAGATCAGAGATTGAAGTGTACGATCCTCGAGGCTAACATGAATTTGACTGACAAGCAACACCACGAATGGTTTTTGGCTTCGCTCCTGCCTCATCTAAGGGTTGTGCTATCATAACAGAAGATTGGGACCCAGGTGAAAGCTCTGGAAATCGCGATGCGATTGCACGAGACACCAATGCAAGATGCTACTGTGGGGGTTCAGCAGATTCATGTGAAGTTTCAGAACCTTTTCCTAGAAATACAGAGTCTAAAGAAGATAGAACAACTCAGCCCGAGGCGTGGGAAGAAGTTTGGTGCATGAAGTGCAAAAGGTAGGGGCATGAAAAAGACCACTGTCTAGTTTTCGCAAATTATGTTGTAGCAGGGGGACCAATCCCTCTGAGGCCGGAAGCCCCCGTAGGGCCAAGTACAGGGCCCGTGCTATGGTGTGCTATCTGTTGGGTAGCTGGAAAACATGCGACAAACTATTTCCATTTGCTGTAGAACTTCGTACAGACACCACAACAACTCTTCTGCAACTTCTGTCAATCAGTGGGTCATGATGAGCACAATTTCCATAGTTACAGATTAATGAATGATAGAACACTTGCATACAGGGTGCAGGTAGAAACTTGGTCTTTGGACCAAGGCGCTAGAGGAGCGCGAGGCGGGTATCAGGGGCGCAGACGAGGCCGAGGTGGAGGAGGACTTGGTAGAGGTCGAGGGCAGGTTATTTGTTAAAACTGTGGGGACTAGGACACTACGCATGAGACTGCCCAAATCTGACACATCTGTCATGTCACTGTTGTACTCAGTTTGACCATGCAATGGAGGATTTCTCTATATTGTTGGCTAAGATATGTGAAAAGGGGGTGCAGCCTCAGCATCTGACTCAGAACCTGCAGATGATGAGGGATGAGCCTCGCGAGGAAGATCCTAAGGTAAATATTATGCTACGGAGTGGAGCGATGATTGGTGAAGATAAGGGGAAGCAGCCTGAAGAAGGTGAGTGGGTCTGCAAAGCACCAGAAAAGGAGACTAGGTTTGATCTAGAATGCGCAAAAGAAACGTTTATGGAAGCGAAGAAAATCTTCGTTGAGGCCTCTACATCAGGGAGTAAGGAGAAGCCAGCTGAAGAAATGGACCCATCCATGATTACCACGTTCTTGGAGACTTGTATGAAACTACTGCATGATAGCAAGGCTATGAAAGGATTGCAGGAGCTGATCAATAGGTGTGTTGGGAAGGAAAATGATACTGACAGACCGTGCTTAGTTAGAAAGATTGGCTGGCATAAGATAAGAACGAGGCATGAGATGAGGCTTACTTCACAGATAGGAGAATATGAGATGGATCAAGTTATTTTAGATTTGGGGTCGGATGCGAATGTTTTGTCGAAATAGACCTGGGAGAGAATGGGGAGACCTACGCTAGAGTGGTCACCGATTCAGTTAAGGATGGAAAATCAACAGAAAATCATCCCAATGGGGAGGCTGCAGGGGGTAACGGTTGATATTGAGGTGCAAGTGCACTAGATGATTTTGAAGTGATAGAGATTGTGGATGAAAAAAATCCCTACCCTGTGCTCCTTGGGATTGATTGGGCCACTAACATGAATGGGGTAATCAATTTGAAGAAGCGAAAGATGATATTTGAGAAGAAATCACTCTGCGTAGTAGTGCCCCTGGACCCTATAGAAGGACCGCGCTATACTGAACCGGTTCACGATTATGAAAGTGATGACGATTTGGACTAGATTTATAAGATAAAGATGTGAGATTAGGACTGTGTTATCGGGATAAGTGTCTATTCAGAACGAATCTATCCCACTAAGGTGTGACAGTTACCTTAGAAACAAACAAAGAAAACTACTTTTGTATTCTTCTTTATGAACTATAAACAAAGAGGAATAGGATGAACCAACCTGTGTCTTACACTAGTCCTTTGATCCAATCTCTCTCTTCTTTGACAGCTTCCAGCTACCTGCTTCCTTACTTGCCCAGCTTCACCAAGTTCCTGTAAGATCACAGAAGAAGAAAACTACACAAAGACACAGATTTATATTCATAAATAGCTTAGGATCAGATTTAAGCTAAACATACAAATGTAACAAGCATCAATGATACACAAGCATGTAGGAGAAACTCAAATAGTTTTATTGATATAACAAGAAGATCCAGGAGGAGTTACAATCGATGATTCCTGATCCAGCATCAACCTCCTAGCAGAGAAGCCCCTCTTCACCTCCAAAAAAGCATAAATCACCCAATACTCTGATATCTATCTCAAAACCAACAACAATTCTTTGCAATGTACAATATTCCAGCCTCTAGATCTCTTGGATGAGGGATCCATATATAGATGTATGCAAGGAGGATGAGTCAGCTCATGAATTGATTAGTGGCTTCTCTCTGTCAGTTCTTGCTTCCACTTGGAGACTGAGAGCCTCTTACTCATCCCTGGTCGAATTCAGTGAGGCAAGTGTCATTGGAGAAGATTCTGGAAGCTTCCATTGTCTCTCCACCTTGTGGAATGACTCTGCCACTTGTCATTTCCCGCTCAACGCACCCTGGTAGTGCATTTAGGTGCGTTGCAACGCACCTAGCTAGTGGACTTAGGTGCTTTGCAATGCACTTGGCTAGTGGAGCAGCTGAAATGATCTTGATTTGACTAGTTCTGAGCAGTTTCTGGTGGAGAACTTCTCGAAGAAGCTGTAATTTGTTGACCTTGTTCCTTTAGGAGTTAGAACAACACTTTTAGGGACTTAGGAGCCCTTGGTTTATGGACATTTCATTCTTAGAGCTGTAAGGCACAAAAATGTCTATAACAGTTGCCCCCTAAAGTATGAGGCCGTTTATCGGGTGAAATGCTTTATTAGGAGGATCCGAAGTTCTTTCAATGCTGGGAGGAGACCTGTAATAAGATACAATACAATACGTTATCTTCATACTGTTTTCATGATCTAGCTGAGGCGGGCATTCCCATGCTCAACTTTATAAATTCATTTTCATGTACATAGGACAGACAATCGTCTGATGGTAGACTGATGATTCTGATAGAGCCATCATCCTTTTGGTAGGATGATTATTTGTGCTGCAATGCTGTACATTTCAATGTCTTTATTTTCCTGAATATATATCGCAGCCCGGATGGATGAAACTAGATCCGGGGTCTTCAATCTCGTTCGATCTTCACTCGAAGTACAAGTCGATCCATGTGAGAAACGTTTTGAAGTCGAACATGGAAAGACATCGCTTGATTACCAGTCAATGATGTGAACTGTTAACAAGCGCGAGAGGAATCACCGATAATGATAATGACCCTCAAGGTACTGCAGTACAATTCACGTGGTGTGAATAAAGGACTTGGTGTCGAACACCATGCAAAATCTTTCGGTCGAAGGTCATTGATGTATACCTGTCACCGGAAGTGAGAAACTTGCCATTGAGGCATGCAAGCTTCAAAGTACTGAATGGGGTGTTCCTAGATCAACTTCTTGGATAATGAGCTGATGTCGACAAGAAGCGATCCGTCAAAGGAGGGCCTTAATGAATCCCACATCAATGACACGGAAGAGAGCAAATGATTTTGATGGAAGTGAAAACGATCTGATGATATATGGTTCAGGGTGGCGGTCATGAAAGAATGAAGTGTAATGTATGGTCGTGGATGGGACACAGGTGACTTCTCTGGATGACTTCTCTTGAACATGTTGGCGACACTTATGTGATGGATTGGTAGCATTTACCCCAAATGTGGATGGTATGGCGAGACCATGGCGATGTGACCGGTGAATGAAACGACCCAACCCGACTCAGGCACGGAGTGGAAGTGTCATGTTCAAGAGCGACTTGCTACCAATAAAGTTTCTTTGAGTTTTCTTCCCAATTTTTCCCCAGTCATTGCTGACCAGTACCTCTTTAGTTTTGTCAAGCTTGAGGAGGATAACATATGCTTGTTCTATAATTTGCCCTTCGGGCAAACCCATTGCTATGTTTTAACGAGCCTAGTGATAGTGAAACTCGTTCTCGTCTAAAGACAAGTTTGTCGCTATTAATCTTTTTAATGAGTCTAATGACAAAGATAACTCGGTCCTTTTCATTTTTAGAGAGTCTGAAAAGGTACGTAAAGGTAACTCCGAAATTCCTTTTTCGTCATCTAATCCCTTAAGTTCGAAAAAGTATAAAACAATATAGAAGGGATGAATTTTCGATCGTTTTAACGAGCCGATCAAAACAAGCGCTCGATCTTTTTGTGCAATAATCCCTCAGGTCCAAAAAGATTAAAATCTAGAGGAGGGATAGCACTTCCGGTCGCTTTAACGAGCTGGAAGGCCAAAACTCGGCAATCTTTTCATATTTTACGAGTCAGTTGAAAAGAGCTTAAAGAAGACTCGTCTTTTGAGGAACGAGTGATAAAATGGGTAGCAGCTGATTCCAGGTAAGGTTTAGAATTTTCCAATCACGGCAGTGTCACAAGGATGGCTAGTGAAATCGCTCTTCGCAGCTGTTCCTCAAAATGGGTAAACAATCAAATGGAGGTGAATGATCGGCCAGTGGAAAAGTGGAGGTGACGGTGCAAACACGACCAAGGCTTTAATGGCTGAAATGTTTCATTCACGGTGGTTATTTACCGGGGGGATAGTTCATTTTTTAACGAGCTTAAACGCGGGTGGAAACATTTGCTCGGTCTTATGTTTATTTTTTAACGAGCTTGAACTATGTGCTAAAACTGCTCGATTAGATGGTCTTGTTCTGATTTTTACCATAGATAGCTTTGTCCTTCCAAAGATCGTACTGTATTTTCAACTGCTTCATCAAACTAGTTAGAAATGAATAATATTTGCTTGAAAACGAGATTAAAACACTAATATTTTACTTCGAACTACGTAAAAGTAATTAAAAAGTGTTTTTTACCTCTCATTTTACCATTTCATTTGACCTTGGTTTGTTGGAGCTTTGGAGGTGTTTTCCCCTTTGATTTTCATCAGTTGATTTCGGGAGATTCTGTGGACGATTCTCGGCGCCGTCTGGACTAGGTAGGAGCTAAACCTAAGCTCTTTCATTTCATGGTTTCCATTTTGTATTTTGTGCCTTATTCCCTGCTTTTCTGAGCCCCTGGGGTTTGAGGGATTCGTTCTGCCATCAAATGCACCCTCAGTGCATCGAAACCTGCGTTGAATGCTGGTCTGTATGAAGGCAGTTTGACATTCAACGCACCTAGATCATTGCTGTAGGTGCGTTGGGCGCAGAAAGGGAATTTGTTGCACAATTTTTCATGGAATTTTTGCCTGTTTCTCACCAAAATCAGGACCTAACTCCTCTCTTGTTTGTTTTTCAGAGGTCTTGGAGCAAGATGACCCTTACATGGTGAGAACATGAGCATGAAGAAGAGGACATGATTGCCCTACATGATCCAGTTACAGTGAACGTGCTGCGGAATTGTGGCTTACTGAAATTCTTCTGCATTTCTAGCATGAGACAGCAGATCAACTTACTGCAGTATTTGCTCGATGCTTGGGATCCTATCAACCAGGTTTTCCAGATTAGGGGCAAATCTATCCCCTTGACTGTAGTAGACATCTATTTCTTGACTGGCTTGTCGAGGTGGGGTGCCCCCATCTCTTTGTCAGGTTCAGCCAGAGGAGGCGATTCTGTGAGAGATTACGTCCGCTGGTATTGCAGAGAAGGATCTCAGCCGAGTAAAGACGGCAAGATAATCATCCGTGATGTCACTGACATGTCTCTTTGGACTATCCTGTTTACTTTTGGTAGGATGGCCGGTAGTGCATCTCTTCATGTGGCCAACAGATCCTATATGCAGCATGCCTTGGAATTCCTTCAACCGAAGGTGTTCAACTGGTGCGACGCAGTAATTCTTGTGATGAAGGAACAGTTGACCAAGATAAAGAACGGGAGGTTGAAGAACTTTGGGTACGGTTCTATTTTGACCGCCTTTGCCTTGGAGAAGATACCACTGATGCAGCCACAGTACATTGCACTTGACTTACCTTCTCCTACCGAACCACGTATGCAGAGATGGGTTGACCATATGTCTAGGCATGCTGACCAATCTCAGATTTCATTTTCTGATACCTTCTTCAGGTGGTTTGATCGTCAGGAGATGGTTTATGCCGAGTATCCATATGTTGGCATTTACTTCCGGGGTGATCCAGATTTAGTACTGCCGGATGGCGAGTAGTGGGGTGCTATTGGTAAAATCTCTGACCATATTGCTGTTTACTATTTTTGTTTATAATGTCCTTGTGCTTTGTTCTATCAAGACTTTAATCAAACTCATGTGTACATGCAGATGTTGGTCCTGTTCGTCCAGTAGTTCGCTTGAGAGTACCAGCTGCTGCCCCAGCAGGAGAGGCCGCCGGAAGGGCTATTCTTCGCGACCTCGATGTGGCCGAGACTCTCACAGCTTTGCAGGAGCAGGTTGAGGGCCTCACTCTTGGTATACCAGATGTGAGGACTGACGAGCTACCTTTGCGGTTACAGCGGCATACTACTGGTGTGCCCAGACGATGGACTCGTCTCCTACGCATGATCGCACAGGCTGTGACTTGCTATCACGAGCATCATTAGACTAGGGTGCCCACTAGCATTTTGAGTTTTTGGGTCGCGTGACCGATTTTGTCTTGGTTACAGAACATTATATGTAAACCATAAACAACTATATATATTTTTGATTTTCGGAGTTTTATTCTGGTTGAGTTATATGATCCACATGTAAAACATTGATGATGTGTTTCCTTTTATAAATGTTGTAAATGTCTATCTAACACATAGTTTGCTAATGAGTTGGTTAATGTGTTTAAGTTTCTGGAAATATGTTCGTATTGAATAAGATCAAATTGTCTTTCCAAAATCTTAACCCTTAGGAACATGCGATAAATAGCTGGGTTTCGGACGGAATATATACCATTGAGTTGTAGTATTACGAGCTGTGAGTCTAGCCTGACGATTAGTCGGCGTATACCATGAGTGATGGCATCAGAGAGAAGTTCTATCAACGCGCTATATTCAGCGATATTGTTCGTTGATCAACCAATACATACACCTCTGAAACTTACTAACTCGCCGCTTGGATCAAAAATTGCCCAGGCTGTGGAGGACAGGTTCTGCGAACTACGGCTCGCTCCGTCGGCATATCCAACACATGGCTCCAATGGGTTTGACATCTGCAATAAATGTAAAAAGGTGGATTACTCGACCAAAACAAACACTTTAGCGAAAACAAAAATATAACAAAAGCATACTGGTTACTACTACGCGTAGTAACGCTTGAGGTACAACCCATTACGAGGTTGCGCCAGTGGAATTCCGTCGTAATCCATCAACTCGTAGGCTCCCTTTGCTAACAACCGATTAACAATATAGGGGCCCATCCATAAAGACTTAAATTTACCTGCTCCCAATTTATCGGATTCTTGGTCGTAAAGCAAGACCAAGTCACCTTCTGAGAAGACACGGGGTTTGACATTTTTGTCGAACTACGCCTTGACTTGTTTCTTATGGGCTTCGTTAGCCAATGCGGTGTCACGACAGGTTTCATCCAATTGGATTAATTCCAAGAAATGAGCCTCTTCTTCTGAAGTTCCGGGGAGGAGATCAATTGCGAGTTTGAGAGACAAGATTTCACACTGGACAGGTAAGACTGCTTCCAGGCCATATACCAGTTGGAACAATGTGAACCAGGTTGCATTCCTTACCGATGTTCGGTAAGCCCACAAAGCTGAGTACAGGATTAGGTGCCATCTTCTTTTGTGAACTCTGATCATCCTTTGCAACATGCGTTTCAGGACCTTTTTGATTGCTTTAACTTGTCTGTTGGCCTGCAGATAATATGGAGTAGAGCTGTCGCGAGACAGCCCTAGTTTGGCAGCTAATTCAACCATCATGTGATTGCGAAAATGCGATCCATGATCTGTGACTATAGCCTGTGGTACGCCGAATCTGGTGACTACATGATTGAAAAAGAAAAGGGCGGCTGTTTCACCAGTATTATCTAATGTAGGCATCGCCTCGACCCATTTGGTAAAATAGTCAACTCCGACTATGATATACCCATGCCCCCCGGTCGAGGTGGGGTTACATGTCATGAAATCGATTCCCCATTTGGCGAATGGCCCAACAGCAACTATTGGCTGTAGAGGTGCGGGTGGTCTTCTGGTTTTGCTATCAAAAATTTGACAAGCATGGCAACTTCTGACTGCGGTTATGCAATCTTTGAACATTGTTGGCCAGAAGTATCTTGCTCGTAAGATTTTTTGTGCTGTAGCATATCCAGATTGATGCCCCCCACACGTGCCTGAATGACACTCATTTAGGACTTTTTCGGCCTCCTCATGGGTGAGGCACCTTCTCAGAACCGTATCAATACCACGACGGTAAAGTGTATCACCGACGATCATGTAGTCTTTTGCTTGGTATCTAATACGTTTTTGTTCAGAGTGGGTGGTGTTTGGCCTAAATTTTTGGGTTTGGAGATAAATGATTATATCCCCATATCATTCATTGCTTGTAGATATCAGAAACAAACTTTCATCCACGATTGATTCTTCAGATGTTTCATCATTGGACGACGATGGGAGATCGCATAATAATTCTGCGAAAACTAGAGCTTTCTTTGACTTGGATTTTACAAATTCTAGATCAAACTCTTGAAGGATTGCTATCGATTTTGAATATTTTCCCCCCAGCAACTGTCGCGACAATATATAAGTCATGGGGTTGCAATCTGACAGAATGGTAGTCTTCCGAAAGAGGACATAGTGTCGAAATCTTTGTATCGCTTGAACAGCTGCAAGTGCTAGCTTTTCAACATAAGAATATTTGCTTTCTGTATCATTTAAGTTCTTACTTAAATAATAAATAGGATGTTCAATTCCATCGACTTCTTGAACTAAAACCATTGCGATGGTCGTATCTGCTGCAGCCAGATACAGGTTAAAATCTCTTTGATAATCAGGGGCGTACATTAATGATGCTTTCATTAGGGAACATTTTAAAGCGTCAAAGGAAGCTTGCGCTACCTGATCCCAGACAAAGGGTACCTCCTTTTTCAAGAGACGAGTATAACCTTTAGCAATTTCAGCGTAATTTGGAATGAACCTCCTAAGAAAGTTTGCTTTCCCTTGGAGTTTCTGAATCTGAAGCAAATTCGAAGGTGGAGGAAAATTTATGATTGCCTGGACCTTACACGGGTTGAGACGAATCCCATCCTTGGAGACTACAAAGCCAAGTAAACGACCAGAACTGACGCAAAATACACATTTGTGCGGATTGAGTCGTATCTTGTAGTGTCGGCAACGTAGAAAAATCGCTCTTAAATGCTGCGGATGATCAGTCCGCTTTCGTGAATGAGCCGGAAGGTCGTCGAGGTAAGGTTGAATGATGTTTTTGATGTCATGGAAGGCATAATTCATTGCCCTCTGAAACGTCACCCCTGCGTTCTTTAAACCAAAGGGTAATTTTCGATATGCGAATGTGCCCCACGGACAAATGAATGCAGTCTTTGACTGGTCTTGTGGGCGGATATTTATTTGATTGTACCCAGAGAATCCATCCATGAATGAAAAGATTTCGCATCCGGCGCATTCATCAATTATCTGGTCAATGAAGGGTGTAGGATAGTTGTCTTTTGGACAAGCTTGATTTACATCCCTATAATCGACGCACACTCTAATTGTCCCTTGTTTTTTCATAACAGGGACAATATTCGATACCCAATCGGTTAGCGGAACCGGGTAGATGAAACCAGCATGGAGAAATTTTTCAACTTCTGCCTTAATGGCAGCGGCTTTCTTGGGGTGCACCTGCCTTAGCCATTGTCGTACTGGTTTGACATCTGGATACATCTTAATTTCGTGTTCAACGATACTCGAGTCGATGCCTGGCATTTCACTGTATGACCAAGCAAAGACATCTCTGAATTCGCGAAAAAGAGCGTTATATATTTCCAGCTCTGAAGGAGAACAACATTTGCCAACATAAATATTCTCTACAACATCTGTTTTGGTCGAGATATTTATGGCTATAGTCTCTTCAATGTTGGACAAGTTTCGCTCGGAATCCACCGTATTTACAGTATTTGATAGAAAATCAACTACTGAAGGATGGTAAAGGTCATTTTGAGTATCTTCTTCATAATCCAGAAGAAGAGAACGATGGTGGGAATCATTCCATGGTGCTCCTTCAATTACCATAGCTTGGAGAATTCCTTCGTCGATGCTATGCACTTGCGACCAAGGATCTGAAGGAGTACCATATTCTCTAGACCTATCCATCCAAATGCTTGATGAGCGTTGATTTGGGTTTGCCTCCCATGCTAGAAACATTGATTGCTATAATATTTCCATTGGGCCCAGGGGCAAAACCATTGCATGATCCATGTTGATATCGTTTTCTGAGATCTTTGTAGAAGATATCATGTTGCAGGTTCCTATTGATGCTACTTCCGCCAGATTAATTGGAGGTGGAAGAGCGAAAGTTCCCATTAGTATAGGATCTTTTAGTAGGCCTACTCCGATATTCTGAAGCGAATGGGGGCTTCCATGGATCATGGGAATGCTTCCTGTAACCTGAGAACCATTGGGGAGGAAGTTTTGCTGGTCGATGATTGTAATCCCTCCTTGAAAGGGAAATGCAATCTTTCTAAAATAGGTCGACACAACAGCTGCCATGGCATATATCCATGGTCATCCCAGTAGGATGTTGTAATCAAGATTCCCATTGATGACTTCAACATCTATTTCTACTGTTTTCCCTCCTAGTTCAACTTTCAAGTTATTTAGGATACCGTACGGGGTATATGTCCTTTCGTCGAATGCTTTTAATGTTGTCGCAGATTGTGACAAGGTTGGAGATCCTAAAGTTTTCCAGCAACTCATCGACATAATACATGTAGATGCCCCCTCATCAATAATTGTTCGGTGAACAGTTTTGTTGAGGGCTTTCACTTGAACAAGGAAAGCTAATTGAGCTGGTAACTGAGGATCGTACCCTTTGTTGTCGAAGGATACAAGATTGGAATCCTTTGGATCAATCCCACCAATGGCTGATAATAAAGCCTGCCTTTGGGATGGGAAATTTTGTAGTACTTCAAGAGTCGACATAGCGGATGGCGATTGGGCCAAATCTTCTACTATGTTATAATGCTGTGCCGCTCTAGCGTGGGGATTAAATGTCAACTTGTGTACTACTCCCTTCGGCGGTTTTATCGTCAATTCAAGGATGGTGGGTGGTACAACTTCTGTCGAAGTTGTTGTCGAACTACTTGGTTGATCTTTATCCTTGTTGTTCTACAACTGCGGATTCCCGTAATCTTTGTTCCTTGTCGAAATCAAAGCATCATTCTGCTATTTTGAAATCGACAACATTAGCACTTGTGACGGGGAAGCATTTCCATTTTCAACCAGATTCGTTTCTGGGTTTGGAAACGGATCAGTTAACACTGCTGAGGTTTTCGAACTTTTAAAGAATCTCTTAAGCTCAGCTTTGTATGGACATTCTTTTGTCCAATGATCCTCATCGCATATATGACACCCTGCCGGGGGTTTCCTTTGCCCAGAAGGGTTTGCAGAAGGTTTTTCAGGAGATGACTCATCCTGTTTCTTCTTCTTCCGTTTGCCTTTCTTCTTGCTTCCTGGTTGTTTGGTTTCTTTGCCCTTATCTGTCGATACAACATTTACTTCTAAAGCAAGAAGTTCGTCTTTTGCATTTTGACCTGAAATCTTACGGGCTTTCTTGGATGTAGCCTTTGTCGATTTCGTGTCTATCGTGCCAATCACGCCATCGCCGGCATGAGAGTCATTGTTCGATTTAGGAGGAGGAGGAATTGAGAATTCCGGTCTAGGGGTGTCAGGTATTTTGTCATAGAGCGTGCCGGACTGAGTGTAAATCAAGTCCAGATATTGTGCACGAGCGATCACTTGCTCTTCCGTTACGACTCCCCCCTTTGCCACATCTTCTGTGATGGAAGACAGTAATGACTTGATAAACCATTCAGCCAATAGCTGATCGGGAACGTACGTTTTTACCATCCTACGACGACGTCGCCACTCATGTATATGATCAGATATGTGAGTGGCCGTTGTCTGTTTGAAGTTGGTAAGCAGTTCTGTTCCCGTTTCATACCTTATTGGTAATTGAAAATGGGTTAAAAAGGTTGTGGCTAAGGTACTGAAGTTGTCGAACGAAGCTCTAGGCAATTCAATGTACCATTTTGCCGCTGGACCCGTTAACGTCCTCTGAAAGAGGCAAAGTCTTATCGAATCATCATTTAGGGTGTTTGATGAACACCATAGATGAAAGGTCATCACGTGATTTGATGGATCTTCACCCGGATTTCCATTAAATTTAGGAATATCTGATGGAAGTTTATGCGGAATCTCTGGCCACCAAGGGGTGTAAGCAATTGGATCGTTTGTTAACCAGTTTAAATCAGGTAACTCTAAAGTTGCCACGAATGGTAACTGTTGATTCAGGTTAGGTGAAGCATACCTAGGATACGATGGAATTGCCTGAGTAGTTGGTCTTTGCATACCGGCATAATGCATTTGATGCTGGTATGTTTGGTAAGGTTGGTGGACTTGACCATTATAAAATGGTTGATTTTGACCGTTTTGAATGTACAACTGTCCACTGTTCGCAAAGATCTATTGCTCAGCACCTTGGTATACTTGTTGGAATTGTGGTTGTTGGTATTGCACCAGCCACGGTTGTGAAGCCATGTGCTGTTGCCCGATACTAACCGTTTGACCAAGCTGAGGGGTAATTGTACCCGTCTGGATCTGTGTCGACCCACTAGTCGGCGATTGTGGTTGAGTCGCAGGGTCAAGGGGCTGTTGCATTACAACTTGAGAAACTTGAGGTTGGCATACAACAGGCAGCGCTTGAACTTGCGACACCGTCACAGTAGCTGGCGTAGTCGGTATGTTCGACATAGGTACGCATTGTTGCATTGAATACATAACTCTTGGTTGTTGAGGTAGTATAGGTACCCAACCACTTGAAGTAATTCCAGTATAACCTGAATGCTTTTGTGAACTCCCATATGGATATCCTCCCGGAGGGGCTAATGACAGGGCATACTGCCCCCCATACGGTGGTAATCCAAAACTCAAGGGAATTGTTTGCCCTTGGGGACCGGACTGCCCAAATTGACCTCCAAATGGATCAATTTGTTAAGACTCAACATAAGAGTTTCCGGATATAATTCCGGATGAACAAATAGGAACGGACCAGACTGTCGAAATAGCCCCTGGGTGGGCTCCTTCTAGCGGTTGTGAGCTAGTCGGGACAGATGGTATGCCGGCGAACATTGTCGGAGTGACAACAGGGAGTTCTGTCGTCGCTGTGTCAGAAGACACAGTCCTAGATGTTGACAGTTGTTCAGACATTTGTAGTCTATCCAAAAGATTACCTAGTGATTCTACAGGAACTTCCCCTGGTGGTAGACTAACTTCTGATGTCGAAGAATATAGAGTGATCCCGACTCCAAAGTGCGTTGGAGTACTTGTTGGAGGATCTTCTACAATTTCTTCTATCGCAATCAGACCAGGTGGAAGGGGAAGACCGTCAGGTCCATAAAATATTTCTGGTGCCGAAGAGGCAGCGACAGATGTTTGAAGAGTAAGACTCTCTGAACCGGTTATAGATGGAACTGGTTCAGTAACACAAGTGTTTATTCTCAAACTAGGATCAGTACCACTGTCCTTCTGTGGCTGTTGAACTTCTTCTGTTGAGGCAGGGATTCTAGAAATGTTTGGAGTAACCGGAGTCTCTGATGTCGTTGGAACACTTGTTCTAACTTTGATAGGATACTTGGAACCGGTTAAACGAGTTCGCTTTGTCCATACTGGTTTCGCTTCCGGAGACAAAGACGGTTGACTTGTAAGCCTCCGCGAATGATGGGGTTTCAATTGACGTTCTTCCACAATTGCGGATTACTCGATCAACTAAAATAAAGGGAAGGTATGTTTCCGAATTAAATGAATTTTAGACGCTTTTGACACAACTTGTTTTTTCAGTTTTTAAGAGTTGAGAAAAAACAAAAGATGACTCTAGTCTCCTTCGATTTTTAATGAGCCTGAAGTGACAAGTGCTCAGATGGAACTTTTCCGTTAAGGAGTCTGAAAAGGAATGAAAGGGACTGCTCTGGAGGTCTAGGTAGAGGGAGTACCAAACCAATCGTAAAACTGCAGAATACTTTTTACGGTACGGCAGTCGATCTTCCTGAATGCTGTGTTCGGTGCATTGCGATCAGTAGGGCGGCCGACACGGCTTCCTATGGATAAAGGTTTTATGCCTATAGGGGTCTCCCAATATATACTTGACGGTACGTGGGAGCACAAGTCTGTACTGGAACTTATCGTCTCAAAGTGGAGGAATCACCCAACCATCAGTGAGGACAACAGTTATGTTACACTAAAAAATGTCACCTTGACTACTTACAGTTAGTATGGCTCAAATCAACAGTCATGCTACCCTCTTAGGCAAGTCTCATGCCTCTGTTATCCATCTCAAACTCAAAGAAGAGAGAAAGTCTTGTAAAAACTATGTTTATCTCTGGGGTCGCAGGTTCTCTCTAGCCTTACCTGCGGGGACGCTGACCATGTTCACAAAATCTGCGTCCATGGACGCTCTGTATGTTAAGGGACAGGTGCGTCCCTCTGTAAAAGGCAAAATGCGCGAGTTTTATCTTGAAAAAGTTACTTGTGGTTACTTCTAGAACATTCTAGAGGTCGGTTTGATGAAATGGATGCGCCTCCAGTTGGTTCATGTATCTCTATTAAGGGGGAACTTATCCCATCAATAAGGGAGCTATCCCACCCATAGAGGGGGATGATCCCATTGATAGTGGACCTGAATAACCTCTTTACAGCACTATAAATAAAGGCATTGAGCCAAAAGGAGAGGAGGTTGGAGCTATACATTTTCTTTGGGTAAATGCTGCAGGATTTAGGTCTTCCATTAGAGCCTTTGTGAGGAGAGATTGTCTTCACTTGATTCTACTTGGGAGAGGGTGAGCTTTGTCAAAGTAGAGGAAAACCCTTGATGGACCCTGGGAGGAACTTGCACAACACCAAGGCCAGGTTGTAAGAGTTTCTTTGTTTCGTTATTAATACAAACTGGTTTATTTTTCTCAATAGCTTGTGTTAATGAGTTATTTCATGTGTTCCTTGGTCTGCATGTTGAATATATGTTTTATTATATGAAATGCAAGTGCTTGGTAATTGTTTGATTGTTTGTGGTTGCAGGAATTGACTTGAAGGAGGAGCTCATCCGGATCGTCAAGAACGGACTTCAACAACAGCGTTTTGGAATAAGGTAAGCCTAAACACTTGTAGTTTTCATGTTGTAAAAGGTGTATTTAGAGAAAGATCACTCCATTTTGTCTTGTTTGTCATTAGAATGTCTTAGACTTCTAGGAAGGTCAGTCGTGTCCGCACCCTTGACAGATTCCGTGTGACAAATTGGCGACTCCACTGGGGAATCCATTAATGAGAGAGTCTTTTCCTTTATATGAACTTTGCTTTGAGAAAATCATTTTTATTTTCTGGTTTTTGACTGTGAGAATTAGTATTTGGGTGGCTTAGCTTTAGATTTAGTTAGATTTGGTTTTTCTTCATTTTCCAGAAGGACGCAGTCTCTGAGTACTGCACAGTGCGTCTTTGGACGCGCTGTTGCCGTCTGCACAGAGCGGGGCCGCACCTGTGACAACGGGTTGCCTGCGTCTTCCTGTAAAACTTAAGAAAATTCCATTTTTGCTTTAAATTGCTTTTAGATTTTGTTTTTCCTTAGTGTTTTCTGCCCAGATCCTTTAGTACCCTGTCAAGAATTTTCACCTAAACTTGTTTTGTGAGCTTTGAGTGTTTTAGTGGTTTTCAACGAAGTTTTGACCTAGGGTTTGATTTTTGGAAAGGCTTTGTAGTGACTTTGATAGTAGAAAGTTGTCCAGCCTTAGATCTCTCTGGTTAGTCAACCTTCTTAGAAGTCGGGCCTGTCGTAAAGTCTCCTTTTGTGAGCAACTTGCCATTTGAGTTGTTTTGGGTCAAATTTCGAATTACTTGTTTATAAAGTATTGATTTCCATTTTACAAAAAGAACAAAAAGATTAGAGTTTTGTTTTGGCTAGTTTTTGATTCTGCAATAAGCTAGTCCTTGATTTGATTGTGATCAAGTAAAACACCTTAGAAATAATCATTGTTAGTTTTGGCCTCGTTAAGATTGCTTAGAGTAAATTTGCCTTTAGTTTGCTTATGAGTGCATTTTCATAGATTTTAAGAGTTGTTAAGATTGATTTTTGGTTATATTAGATTTACTTGCTTTATTAAAAGAAAAATACAAAAACATCTTCTTAAAAAGTCTTGTTTCAAGTAGCTTTTTGTTTTCAAAAGAAGAAAAGAGTTTTTTCGTGCATGTAAAGAGAAGTTATGTTTTTATGCTTGGAAAAGAAAAACGAATTGTTTCTTTGATTGTCTTCAATTAAGAAGTTGCTTTTATAAAGATTGCATTCTCTCAACTTTTTAGTTAAGCAATTCATCGAAAAAGTAAAGTAGTGGATAAATCATTCTAGGTGCATTTTGTAGTGGTTTCGAGTCGAGTCAACACACCACTGGTTTCACTTCCATCACCTTTTGACTTAAGAAACAACCTTAAAAGTAACGCTTAAATTAAAATCAATCTAGTAATCTTTATTTTTCTAGGGCTCTGAAGCACCAACATAGCTTAGGCTAGGGTCTTGGAGTAGGTGAGTACTTAACTCTCCAAGACTACAAAACCAAACAGATAGTCTATCTTGAGTAGAACAAATCCAATTGTTTCAGTTACATTCTGGGAAAGCTCCTCTTAAAGGAGAAACACGAGCTCGTGTCCGAACCAGTGAGGGGATCATTCCTCCCTCGTTGGGAACGACGCCAGGCAGTACGTATTACAAACGGTAAACCTCGGATTAACCATTGTCGAGGAGCCAGGGGTCACTTATCGGTAAACCTTGGATTGTTGTCAAGGAGCCGGTAAGGGGATTGGAGCTTGCTACTCTGCCCTTGCGTGCTGTCGGAGTTTAGACTGTTCCCCCAGGTGTAATTGTTGTGATTGGTAACCTTAGTGGCCATAATATCTAGGATTCTACCCAAGGTGACGGTGGAGGGAAGGTCCCACTGTACCTGGAGCAGACGTCGGTTATACTCACTTGGATTTTCTGGGGGGTTCGCTTCACTTCGAGACGGTTAAAGTGGAGGAACTTGGTCCAGTCTATTCATTAAGCAGGTTGCCGGGGTAACTGTTCCACCCACTATTTCTGTACTGAATCCTGCGAGGTTGGGCCTAATCACCAACTAGCGTTTTTGGTCCGGAAGACTACTGTTTGTGTGTGGTTTGACGCTCTAGATTATTTAGGCGTGTGCTTCAAATTTGATTGGTTCTTTAGAAGACTTTAGGTGGTTTGATTTGAAATTTTTTACTTTGTTTTCGTGTGTTGTAGTTAAAAATCTTTAATTGTGGCGGAATTACCGAGAAGGTCCCGTCGAATTGCGGGCCAGTCTCCTGAAGTTGTTTCTGTGGCCGAATTGTTGAGAAGATCCCGTAGACTTAGGGGATCCCCTCCTCGAGACGACCCAGGTAATTTAGAAGGGTTAAAGGTCCTTGTAACTCCTCCTAGTGGCAGTAGAGTAGGATCACCTGAAGAAGGAGAATTTTCCTTGGTAGTCCATCCAGATTACCAAAGTTTAGAAACAGGTTACAATCCCGAAGCTGTTACAGTTTCCGAGCTTGCTGGTAGTTTTTCATCTGCCAGTGAAACAGGCGAAGAACCTGAAATTTCAGAACCTGTTACTCCAACTCCTAGTGTTCCTGATTCACCAAGAATAGAAAGAATTATCACCGAAAATCTTCCTGTTGGATTAATTGCTATAGAAGAACTTGTTCCAGAGGAAGAAATAGGCGTTTCTGATTCTGAAGATCTAATTACCCTTGATCTAAGGGAGCGTGAATCCATCTTTTACAGTCCTCCTAGAAGTGAATCTTGGTACCTTGCATTAACCAATTTTTTAGACAACTCAGTAGGTTTTTCTACACCTCGTACTCCGGTTCCACCTAGAGGAATTCATTCTCCTGTAAATATGTCTGGTCAGTCATCTGTGTTTTCACAAAGTCCTGAATCATTTTTACATGGCGGTCCTTCTGTTCCTACTGGGTATCAATCACTTTCTGGTACCTTTGCGGGAGCATCTCCTCAACCCATTGATCATGGGTTATTAGTTGGAAACAGTGGTAATGTACCATTGAGTATAGGTGAAGTTTATATGATGTCAGGTTCAACTCCCATTAACCAACCTCAAGGTGGCCAATTACCGCCTGGGGGGCAACCTTCGTTAATGCCTGGGGGGCAACCTCAAGGTACTTCATTTGTGACTGGGGGGCAACCTCAAGGGTATCAACCCCAGCCTCAATATGTACCCCAAAGTCAACCTCAGTATCAATATCAACCTCAAGGATGGCAACCTCAAGGATGGCAACCCCAAGGGTATCAACCCCAAGGGTATCAACCTCAAGGATACCAACCTCAAGGTCAAGGTCAACCCCAGTATTCGTATTTACCTCAAGGTTATCAACCTACGGGTCAAGGTTATCAACCACCTCAAGGGCAATCATATGGGACTGCACCTTACAGTTATCAACCCTATCCTCAATACGGCTATGGATCTCAGTATCCTCAACCTGTTACGAGTCAATACCCTGGAATGTTAACATGGGATCCGTCACAGGGTCAACAGATGTCGCAACCAAGTATACAGTCGGTACCTCAAGCAGGACAACCTGCAGTTCCTGGTCCACCCCAGCAACCGCAACCTGTCCAGTCAAGTGTTCAGACCCCTGTAACTTCTGTAGTTACTCAGCCGCCAATTGCACCTGGTACTCCACCTCACACGGCTGCAGCAACTACCGCTTCATCTACCATGCTTACTTCTGGAGTATCGGCAGCTCCGGTTTCTACTGTCCCTGTAACCACTCCTCAGACATCTGTACCGTTGTCTGGACCCACGGTTCAAACCACAGTCCAGATGCCTGCAGGCCAACCTGGTACAAGTACGGTTGTTACTACTCAACCTCAATTTGTTCAACCTCCGTACCAGGGACAGTATCAACCTGGGCAAGCTGCCCAACAACCGGTTTACCAGTATCAACCGTATCCTGGGTACACTTATCAACCACCTCAGCAACCCCAGTACGGTCCGGTTAATCCTGGTTTTCCAGGAGGATATAATATCCCAAATGCGACTCCTGTTCCTAGTTATCCTGGATATCCTCCTCCTGGGGCTGGTATTGTGACTCAGAGTTTTAGAGATCCTAACCGGCAGTTACCGTTTATTGCGACTTTAGATTTACCCGACTTGACGCGCCTAACGAACGATCCAATTCAATATCTTCCGTTCTGGCCGCCAATGCCAAATAAGTTGCCCAGCGATATACCCAAGTTCGAAGGTAAGTCTGGAGAGGATCCGTCTAATCACGTGATGACTTACCACCTCTGGTGTGCATCAAATTCCATCTCAGATGATTCCATCCGCTTACGTCTTTTCCAGCGTACACTCATTGGTCTCGCAGCCAAGTGGTACATTGAGTTACCACGGGCCTCTTTTTACAACTTTAGCCAGTTAGCTACCTCGTTCTTAACTCATTTTCAGTTACCAGTCAGATACGATAATGGTACAGAGTTATTAACTTCGCTAAAACAATCGACATCCACGTACATTTCTGATCACATCCATGAGTGGAGACGTCGAAGGAGATTAGTGAAAGTTTTTATCCCGGACCAAATCTTAGCTGAATGGTTTGTCAAATCATTATTACCAAGAATTACTGAAGATGTAGCTAAGGCCGGAGTAGTTACTGAGGAGCAAGTCATTGCTCAGGCACAATACCTTGACTTAGTTTACACTCAGTCGGGTACGTTACACGAGAAAATTCCGGATCTTCCAAAGTCAAACCAAATCGCTGCTGCTCCTTCGGGATCTCATGCCGCTGATGGTATGATTGGTATCGTGACTACGAAGAGTAAGAAGAAGTCTTCCAAGGCCTCCAATACTCCAATTATCACTTTGCCTGATTCTCCGACAGGAGAGTCTTCTCCTCCTGAACTTACCGCCGACATTCACGCTGTAGAGTCATCTACGGCCAAATCAAAAAACGGTGGAAAGAAGAAAGGAAAGAAGAAGGCTAAAGCAGACAAGGCTCCAAAGGAGAAAACGGAAAAGTCGGAAACCAATGACGAAAAGCGCAAACCTCGATATCCTTGTCTTATTTGTGAAGAAGATCATTTTACGAGAGACTGCCCTCATCGGGCCGAGGTAGTGAAAATAGTCAAAGGTTCTCCCACTCCTGCTGTGTTAAAAAATCCATTTCCAGAGCAGGAGAATAAGATGATAGGTTCTTCTTCGAATGCCAGTGAAGAACCCATTTTGATGATGTCTCATGTCAGGATTGCGACTCGATCGCAAGATTATGGTAGTAAGGCTCCTGTTGATGGTAAAGAAGCAGAATCTTCTCACTCTAACCCATCAACCTCAGCTCCTGGTTCCGATCCACTACAGATCGAAAAACCTAACCCAGACTTAGTGATTAAGCCGCCCGCCAAGGGTGTACTTCGAAGGTCTGCTTTCAATCCACATGCGAGAGCAGCCCAGAATTACAACATTGTTGAAGACTTAGCTGTTTCACCTTCAGCAATGTCGGCACTCGAAGTGCTGCAATCATGTCCAGCGCAACGAAAATTGCTTTTGTCGGCTATTGGAGCTGTCGATGTTCAGGACCCGAACCTAATGATCTTTGATCTAGAAAGTAGTACACCGCGTCTCCCCCATCAAATGGCTTTCCAAATTCCAGTGATAGTCAAAAACAGGCCTATTCATCGGACTGTGATTGATGAGGGAGCTTCTACGTGTATTATGTCGATTCAATGTTGGAGATCGCTTGGTTCTCCTTCGTTGAACCAATCCCCCACCATCCTTAAGGCCTTTGATGGCCGTGGGTTCCGTCCGTTTGGTATTCTACAAGAATTGCCTATAGGGGTCGAAGGTAAAACCGTTAGTCTGGATGTGGAAGTGGTTGATGCCCCTCTAGACTACAACCTTCTTTTGGGTCGAAGTTGGTCATATGCTATGACAGCGGTCGTTTCATCGGTCTTCAGAGTCATTAAGTTTCCACATAACGGTAAGATCGTGACTATTGATCAGCTGACATACTTTTCATCCGACCCAACCTCTTTAGAAACTATCCAGCATGTTGGTAAAACGACAATCCCTTATAGGGACATTGGTGTAGGTTTAGTTAAGGATTCCGGTTTACTGGGAACTTTTCCTCTCCCTCCACTCAATGCAGACCCTTCGTTTGCAACAATTCATATGATCACGTCAGAAAACATTATTTATGATGATCCTTGGTATGTTCCCTCTGACTCTGAGCTAGACTCACTCGGTGATGTTATGCCGTTGAGTCCGTATGAGATTGCTTATGAAGCTCTTATGTCTTTTACCGACTTTCATTCAACCGACCAAATGAATGTGGTCAGTGAAGAGTCACTTTTCACCTCACCCTTAGAACGGATAACGTTTCCCGAAGAAGTGTCATCTGACGAACAACTTCGCGAAATCCTAAGTGTAGATGATCTACCATGGGAAGATCTCCATCACAGATCTTCGTTTTTACCTAAGGATGATGCATTTGAAAATGATTTTTCATCTATCTTTACCGCTGAATATGTCAAAGACGCTCAGGATCCAACGAAACATTCTGATTCAGAGCTGAATTTAGGGAATATTTCTCGTACTATTCCCATTGATATTTCAGTGAAGCCCGGAATCGAGGAGAACATTCATATAGGTGCCGCATGTACTGAAGAAGAAATCCAAACTTACAAGGCCCTATTCCAAGAATTCCGCGACGTGTTTGCCTGGTCTTACGAGGAAATGCCGGGAATTGATCCTGCCATTGTTGTTCATGAAATCAAAACCTACCCGGATGCTAAACCCATTCGGCAACGGTTGCGTCAGATTCACCCTCGAAAAGCGGCTGCGATTAAAGCAGAAGTCGAAAAGCTGTTGAAAGCAGGTTTCATTTATCCGATCCCGTTAACGGATTGGGTATCGAATATTGTTCCCGTCAATAAAAAACAAGGAACAATAAGAATCTGTATCGACTATAGGGATATCAATCGAGCTTGTCCAAAAGACAACTATCCTACGCCTTATATCGATCAAATTATTGATGATTGTGCCGGAAGTGAGATGTTTTCCTTCATGGATGGTTTCTCAGGCTATAATCAAATCAATATTCTACCTGCCGATCAACCAAAAACGGCATTCATTTGTCCATGGGGGACATTTGCTTATTGCAAATTACCTTTTGGACTTAAGAATGCCGGGGCCACTTTTCAACGGGCAATGTCTTATGCATTTCATGACATCAAGCACATTGTGCAACCCTATCTCGATGATTTGCCTGCTCATTCTTTACAACGAGCTGATCACCTTGTCCACCTACGAGCAATCTTTATGAGGTGTAGGCATTATCGAATTCGGTTGAATCCCCACAAGTGTGTTTTCTGTATAGAAACAGGTCGATTGCTGGGATTTGTTGTTTCAAAAGCCGGCATTCGCGTCGATCCCTCGAAAGTCGAGGCTATCATCAAATTGCCTCCTCCTTCGAGTTTGCGCCAACTCCAAAGTTTGCAAGGGAAAGCGAACTTTTTACGCCGATTCATCCCAAACTACGCCGAGGTCACTAAAGGTTTTACACGGTTGTTGAAACAGAACGCACAATTCTTTTGGGACGAGATTGCCCAACAATCTTTTGATGCACTAAAACACGCGTTGACCCATGCACCGTTATTGCATCCTCCCAACTACAACCAGGACTACTTCTTATACCTCGCAGCTTCGCATTCCACCATTGGAATGGTGTTAGTTCAAGAAGATGAATTCAAAGCAGAGCATGTGATATATTATCTTAGTAGAACCTTAAATCCCACTGAGTTAAAATATTCGCATGTGGAGAAATTGGCCCTGGCAGCCGTTCAAGCTGTCCAGCGTTTTCGTCACTACATTCTTCTCCGCAAGACTACAGTTATTTCGGATTGCAACCCTATGATTTATATTTTGACAAAACAACTGCTAGGGGGCAAGTACTCTAAATGGATTGTTATCCTGCAAGAGTTCGACTTGGAGTTCGAGAAGTCCAAGTCTAAGAAATCTTTAGTTTTTGCGGAATTGATGTGTGATTTCCCGAGTGCTGACACAGAGACTGTGGCAGAGGAGTCCATTGTGGACGAATCTTTGTTTCTTATTAGCACTTTAGATCCGTGGTATGGGGATATAATCATCTATCTCCAAACCCAAACCTTTCGGCCTGAAGCTTCCAAGGAAGACCGTCGAAAAATTCGGTTTCGATCCCAGCAATACAGAATTATTGGAGATACACTTTATCGCCGGGGGGCAGACTTAGTTTTTCGACGTTGTTTAACTCACGAAGAGGCTGAGAGAGTTTTGAATGATTGTCACTCTGGAGCATGTGGCGGTCATATGTCTGGGTATGCCACAGCTCAGAAGGTGTTGCGCGCTGGCTATTTCTGGCCGTCTATGTTTAAAGATTGTATCCTTGCTGTCAGAACATGCCACAACTGTCAAGTGTTTGATCGAAAGATGCGCGCTCCACCTGCTCCTCTCCACCCTATAATTGCCGCTGGTCCATTCGCCAAATGGGGCATTGACTTTATTACTTGTAACCCTCACTCGGCCGGGGGGCATGCGTATATCATCCTCGCGGTTGATTATTTTACAAAATGGGCCGAGGCGATGCCTACATTCGACGCAAGCGGCAAGACAGCTGCAGTTTTCGTATTCAATCATATCATAACTAGGTTTGGTGTCCCACAAGCAATCATTACTGACCATGGGAGCCATTTTCGAAACGTCATGATGACTGAGCTTACAAGCCAGCTTGGTTTGCGCCACGATAGCTCTACTCCTTATTATCCGCAAGCCAACGGTTTGGTTGAGTCAATCAACAAAGTTCTAGTCATCATGATTCGACGGATCATTGGTATCCATCGAACGAATTGGCATAACATGTTATTTTCGGCGCTATGGGCATATCGAACTTCAGTGAAAAATTCAACAGGTTTCACCCCCTTCCAGCTAGTTTATGGCTTAGAAGCTGTGTTACCTATTGAATGCGAAATCCCATCACTTCAAATGGCTGTCGAATTACTTCCAGCTACTTCCGAAGAGGAGAAACGGTTATTATACTTGGCTAAATTAGATGAGACTCGACGTGACGCTACTTTAGCTATCGAGACTCACGCGAAACGAATGAAAGCTCAGTACGATAAAAATGTAACCCCTCGAAGTTTTTCGGAAGGAGACCTAGTACTATTATATGATCAAGCTAACGATAAGCTAGGTGCCGGAAAATTCGTTCCTATGTGGCATGGGCCCTACATTGTAAAGCGAAAGCTAGCAAAAGGGGCTTATGAGTTAGTTGATTTTGATGGGGACTCTTTGGGTAAACCCAGAAATGGACTTTACCTAAAGAGGTATTATGCTTAAAATGATGGGTATGGAGAAATTTTTAGATAGGTTAGATTTTCTTTCTAGCTAGCAAGTGTGTTAGTTTAGTCAGTGTGCTTAGCTTAGCAAGTGTGGTTTTTCGTCATTATTCTGGCTTATCTTGGTTTTACTCTTGATATTGTAGATGTCGACGCCTCTCCAAACATACATTGGATTTGCTGATGGTGCTTGTCGTAATACACGGAATATCTCTTCCGCAGCTTGGGTTATCTATTCGCCCTCTGACGAGTTAGTTTCTATGCATGGGGTAAGCCTCGGTCAAACAACGAATAACATTGCAGAATACAGTGCAGTGGTTGAATTATTATCCGAATCTATTTCATTTGGAATTCGACGTTTGATAGTGAGGTTAGATTCTGAACTTGTTGTATTACAGCTTAATAGAGTTTATGCCATTAGAAATCCTGTGTTATTAAGGTTGTTTTTGAGAGTGCGTCTCTTGGAACGTGAATTTGATTACATTGAATATCAACATATTCCAAGGTCTTTGAATACATTAGCAGATGCAATTGCTTCTCGAATGTTGGACAGACATTTACAATAATCATGCAAGTAAATTTAAAAACATTTCATCACATATGTTAAACAAGATAAGCCGGTAATAGTGATATATATAGATAGAAGTGTGTCAAAAAATATATACATCGTCTTCGATCATAGGTTTAAAACACCTTATGATCGGCAAAATGATAGTACAAAAAGTCAAAAATGTCACATGTGACTACAAAAGTGACTAGTCAATCACTGGTGGTGCTCTCTGTACGACACCACTGCGCGGGCTACCTTACGCAAAAATCTCCTAAACGGTCCAGGGACCGCGACTACGAAGCGCTGAAGCCTGATAGGAATGTCGTCCATAGTAGTCTCAGGTATATCTGCCGTGAGACGCTCTAGATCATGCTCCAACTCAGCTAGTACTTCTGCTGTCGCATCCTGTGGGGCCGGTACCGGTGCAGCTGGATGTAGTCTATCATAAGGCCGGAGGTTGGCTGGACGCTGTGGACCAACATCTGCATTTTGAAAGATTTACTATTAGTTTTGAGACGATATATATAAAAAATACAAAAAATACATAACTAGAAAACTTGTGAAAATAAAAAGTACCTCTGTCGTCCCATTGTTCTCCCTGTGGAAGAACCATGTCCGGATCACCTCTGAAATCCATTCCGGCATACGGAAAGTCCTGTATCACAAAAAGCTGGCCCTCTAACCAGTCAAAATAACTATCTGAGAATCGAACTACTGTCGCGCCCTCGTCAGGATGCCGGGCCATCACCGCAACCCATCGTATCAGCTTTGGCTGCTGGGGACCCAAGATATCAACAGTGAGTTGCTGAGGGATCAGCATTGGAATTCTCTCCAAGGCAAAGCTCACGACTATAGGCCCATATCCAAAAGTCTTTAGTCGTCCGTTCTTTGCCTTGGTCAGTTGGCTCTTCATATGAGCCGACACAGCTTCACACCAGTTGAAAATGGTGCCTTGGTAACAGTCAATTGCCATCCGCATTTGGGATCCGGAAGCAATGTGTAAAGCGGCCGCGCCGCAAATTCTGGTAACCGTGAATGCTATGACTTTGAGTTCCGGTAGAGTGATGTGTTTTATCTCTATGCCTTTTGAATGGTGAGCCCCAGGTGTGCACCAATTCTCGCGGAGACTATCAAGGGATTGGCCACCCGGCCTAGTCCCCGCAAGACTGAGTTGCTCACCTCTGTTTGGCAAGCCAGTGAGAAAGTATACATCCGAGGGCTCTATCTCGAGCTGGTGCCCTCCTATGTAAAAGCATTGTTCTTGTACGTTCCATCGCTCAACCAGCCATTCCAAGAATCTTACCTGGCCCCTCATGCCCGGTATGGTCCAATATTTGTATAATCCGCATGCTCTTAGGGCATCCAGGGAAGGTTGATGATTTATCGCAGCTTCATCTTCCTCTACATGCTCTCTTTCTCTCCAGTCTAACATGATTAATGCCCTGCATATCAAAAATAGCAATTAGAAATTAATTTGGGAATTTTTGGTGGTTTTTTGAGAGAGTTGGGGTTTTGAAATGCGCGTTTCTCGGAGGACGCACCCCGGCTTTGTAGCACAGGGCGCCCGGACGCAGCTGGCCTGAAGGCGGGCTGCGTCTTCCGACCATTTCCCCGTATGAGAAAAAGTCGGGGGACGCAGGTCACCCGAAGGGCACCTGCGTCCGCCGAGAGGCGCATTCCAAAACCAAAACCCCCCCAAAAAAATGAAACTAAAACCTAAAAATTGATTCTAAACGGATAGAAATGCAGAGTAGGATGTGTAAAATACCTGGATGAGACGGCGTTCGATTCCAACGGTCAGATTTTCCGCAGCGACCACGGGAAGTTTCTTGTCAAAAGCTCCTTTTTCAACCTCAACAGTGAAACGGTAAAAATGACATGGTAAAAGGTCTTTTTATAGGTTTTTTGGATGAATTAGTTCATTTTTTACCATGAAAAGATGTTTTTGAATGTATTTTTGCCTATTTTAAACAGGTATGAGTAATGTGTCGCTTTTGTGCAGGACAAAGGGATTTCGAGGGAAATTGTAATTTTTCACAAACAAAATTTCAGAGTCATCTTTTAAGCCCTTTTCTGACTCCTAAAACATGAAAAGATCGCCGAGTGTTTCTTTTTCACTCGTTAAAACGGAATTAAAAGACGGTCCCCTTTTAGCTCTTTTCTGACCGCAAAATCAGGAAAAGATTGCCGGGTTTTTGTCGTTTCGAACTCGATAAGGAAATAAAACGACGTGTCCTTGATCGCTTTTTACTTTTCAGGTTAACGACACTATTATGAAAGTACTCCTTGGTCGCAAGATCAAGCGGTTCCCCCAGGTATTATTTTATACTTTTTCGGGCTTGAGGGACACAAATATACGAAAAAGTTCAACGTGGAGTCTCCTTTAGTTTTTTCAGACTCTCTAAAATTGAAAAACGCCGAGTTTCTCCTATACTGGGCTCGTTAAACTTTTACAGTAGAGGACCTGTTCAATTACAAACAGGAACGAACCACTCCTTCCTAGGGTTCGAATTTAAACTAGGTTGGACTCGTCCGAAGGATGAGCTTATAATCAAGCATATGTTATCCTCCTCAAGCTTGTTAAAAATAAAGAGGTACTTGCCAGAAATGGTGGGGGAAAAAAGAGAAGAATGAACCTATTTGTCACCTTTTGTCTCAGAAGAAACTTTATTACCGCTCTTGAACACGACACTTTTCATTCACCTGGGTTGGGAAATCTTTTACCTCACAGTTGACCAAATCACTTTGAAAGTCTTTAACCGGGTTCCAGGGGTTAACTTTGAGTTATACGTCACCAAGCCATCTGTTGTGTCGTTATGTGTTCAAGAGGTCTGCAAGAAAAAAACTTTCATCTGCAAAATACTTGTCATCCATTTGACCATCCCTGAGTCAGTCCTTACAGCAACATTTCTTCAACTTGAACAATGATTTCGTGTTGCGGGCTTGCCTGCAACGGGTCGCTTTCTATCGACATCGACACATTATCTAGAAAGATGACTTAGGAATCGACAGTACCTTGAAGTCTGCATGCATCAATGGCAGGTTTCTCGCCTTTGACGTCAGTTTACATCATTGACTTTCGATCAAAGGATTCCGTGAAGTGTTCGACATCAAAACATCTATTCACATTTCATGGGTTGTGCTTGGTACTTTGAGAACCATTGACATTACTGGTGGTCTCTCTCACGCTTGTTAACAGTTTACATCATCGACTGGTAATCAAGTGGTTTCTAACATGTTCGACATCAAATCATTTAATCACATGGCTAGAATCGTACCAATTCGGGAAGTAGAAGTGAAGACCCTGGATCTAGTTTCTACCATCCAGGCTGCGAGGAGTTTTGTATTCATTGTCTATGTAGACTAATCATAAACAGATGGTTGCGTCCATACTGTATCTACAAAAGTCTATAAAAAATGATGTACTGCAAGATCATTCCTGTATCAGAATAGTTAGTCCATTAGTTAAAGTTTTGAATCTGAGTATGGGAATGCCTACCTCAGTGATGATATAATCTTATCCATGTATTTTGTGTTGAAAATTGCAGGTTCCAACCAGGCCATCCACAAGGCAATCCTTGAAATGATAAAGCGCTTCACCCTTCCTAGAATTACAAAACCCTATTCTATTCCAGGCTTCGCACTTTAGGGGGCAATCTGTTACACTAAAAAATGTCACCTTGACTACTTACAGTTAGTATGGCTCAAATCAACAGTCATGCTACCCTCTTAGGCAAGTCTCATGCCTCTGTTATCCATCTCAAACTCAAAGAAGAGAGAAAGTCTTGTAAAAACTATGTTTATCTCTGGGGTCGCAGGTTCTCTCTAGCCTTTCCTGCGGGGACGCTGACCATGTTCACAAAATCTGCGTCCATGGACGCTCTGTATGTTAAGGGACAGGTGCGTCCCTCTGTAAAAGGCAAAATGCGTGAGTTTTGTCTTGAAAAAGTTACTTGTGGTTACTTCTAGAACATTCTAGAGGTCGGTTTGATGAAATGGATGCGCCTCCAGTTGGTTCATGTATCTCTATTAAGGGGGAACTTATCCCATCAATAAGGGAGCTATCCCACCCATAGAGGGGGATGATCCCATTGATAGTGGACCTGAATAACCTCTTTACAGCACTATAAATAAAGGCATTGAGCCAAAAGGAGAGGAGGTTGGAGCTATACATTTTCTTTGGGTAAATGCTGCAGGATTTAGGTCTTCCATTAGAGCCTTTGTGAGGAGAGATTGTCTTCACTTGATTCTACTTGGGAGAGGGTGAGCTTTGTCAAAGTAGAGGAAAACCCTTGATGGACCCTGGGAGGAACTTGCACAACACCAAGGCCAGGTTGTAAGAGTTTCTTTGTTTCGTTATTAATACAAACTGGTTTATTTTTCTCAATAGCTTGTGTTAATGAGTTATTTCATGTGTTCCTTGGTCTGCATGTTGAATATATGTTTTATTATATGAAATGCAAGTGCTTGGTAATTGTTTGATTGTTTGTGGTTGCAGGAATTGACTTGAAGGAGGAGCTCATCCGGATTGTCAAGAACGGACTTCAACAACAGCGTTTTGGAATAAGGTAAGCCTAAACACTTGTAGTTTTCATGTTGTAAAAGGTGTATTTAGAGAAAGATCACTCCATTTTGTCTTGTTTGTCATTAGAATGTCTTAGACTTCTAGGAAGGTCAGTCGTGTCCGCACCCTTGACAGATTCCGTGTGACAAGTTACCAGGCTTTACGACACCGAAATACGTCTCTAGCCTAGACCTCTAAATGTTGTGCGTTAAGTTACAAAGCGTTGTTAAGTTCATTGAATTTATTTTAAGTTGATCTTTCTTATGAAGTTTGCCTTTTGGGATCACCACGAGATGTATATGTAATTCCTAAAATGCAATCTAAAGATGATAAACAAACTTTTATCTCTTTTCAGCAATGAAAATCCTAGCTACTAAGGGAAAAGAAAGACACAATCTTTTCGCAAAGAGCAAAGAGCACACTGTAAATGCACTTTTCCTAAATCAAGACAAACAGATTGCCAATATGCAAATGCACATGCATGTGTTTTGGTTTTTCACTTTCTTAATATTGATGCCTAAAAAGAAAGTTGTTGTACAAATCTGAATTCGCTTTCAAGTGGAAAACACAAACAAGCTTCTTTTCGAAATCAAAAGGTAGAGATGATTACGACACTTTAATATTTTGAAATAAATACTCGTTTCGACACTAGAAAGTGACAAATTCAAGCCAAAGGCAAAAGTAAAAGCATAATCGACTATCAACAGCAAATAAACTTTCTCCTATGATCAAAATCGACACTTGCGACAGATCTAAATCAAAGGACGACAGTACGACTATTCTACTTTTGCAATGGAAAACTGTAAATGACGTAACAAACACACAAAAAACATCTACAGTTTCTTTTATACAACTGAGGCGGAATATCAGTAAAGAAAAGGGGTTTGAAACAGTGAAATACTGATCACAGGCAGCAAAAAACAGAGACAAAACTGAAAAATGAAGCAAAGAACCTCAGCTGCATAGGGCTAGGCTGATCAGCGCACCTGTTGCACAGAGAAACTGCATTTCAGCGCAGGTAGCCCTCTCGGGAGGTGCGTTGAAATGCAAAACCTCTTCACAGGGCCTGCGCTGGGGCAAAAACGAGAGTTCTATCCGTGTTCTGGGTCACGGTTTGTAGTTTAATCTATGGTTTTTGGCCGAGTAAAAGCAATCAGTAATGCACAATCAGAGGGTAGATTTAAAGAAGGTCTAAGAGCTATCACAAAGGGCAATCAGATCATTTGTGAATCAGCTATTCAAATCATAAACAGATCCAGTGAATGGATTGAAGCAGCAGATGTCTACTTTGCATTTGTTAATGGCAAATGTAGTTCGATTTGCTACTTCCAAGTTTATGAAACAAACAACAAGAGAAACACAAACAAACTAACTAGACAGTATTACCCAGTGGAGTCGCCATTTTGTTATCGGGATAAGTGTCTATTCAGAATGACTCTATCCCACTAAGGTGTGACAGTTACCTTAGAAACAAACAGAGAAAACTACTTTTTTATTCTTCTTTATGAACTATAAACAAAGAGGAATATGATGAACCAACCCGTGTCTTGCACTAGTCCTTTGATCCAATCTCTCTCTTCTTTGACAGCTTCCAGCTACCTGCTTCCTTACTTGCCCAGCTTCACCAAGTTCCTGTAAGATCACAGAAGAACAAAACTACACAAAGACACAGATTTATATTCATAAATAGCTTAGGATCAGAGTTAAGCTAAACATACAAATGTAACAAGCATCAATGATACACAAGCATGTAGGAGAAACTCAAATAGTTTTATTGATATAACAAGAAGATCCAGGAGGAGTTACAACCGATGATTCCTGATCCAACATCAACCTCCTAGCAGAGAAGCCCCTCTTCACCTCCAACAAAGCATAAATCACCCAATACTCTGATATCTATCTCAAAACCAACAACAATTCTTTGCAATGTACAATATTCCAGCCTCTGGATCTCTTGGATGAGGGATCCATATATAGATGTATGCAAGGAGGATGAGTCAGCTCATGAATTGATTAGTGGATTCTATCTGTCATTTCTTGCTTCCACTTGGAGACTGAGAGCCTCTTACTCATCCCTAGTTGAATTCAGTGAGGCAAGTGTCATTGGAGAAGATTCTAGAAGCTTCCATTGTCTCTCCACCTCGTGGAATGACTCTGCCACTTGTCATTTCCCGCTCAACGCACCCTAGTAGTGCATTTAGGTGCGTTGCAACGCACCTAGCTAGTGGACTTAGGTGCTTTGCAACGCACTTAGCTAGTGGAGCAGCTGAAATGATCCTGATTTGACTAGTTTTGAGCAGTTTCTGGTGGAGAACTTCTGGGAGAAGCTGTAATTTGTTGACCTTGTTCCTTTAGGAGTTAGAACAACACTTTTAGGGACTTAGGAGCCCTTGGTTTATGGACATTTCATGCTTAGAGCTGTAAGGCACAAAAATTTCTATAACAGACTGGGTGAGTCCAACAGCAGATGGACGTATTGCATGGGACCGCGAAAGTTCCTGCCCATCAGATTCAGACGAAGAACTGGAGCACTGGTAAAATCGACTACATGAAGTATCTACACTGCACTATAATATGATGACCAAATCGTTGTGCTCTGTATCATCAAAGGTAAGAAATATGCCTTACTATGATGGTTTAACTGATTTTTATCACTTTTGGATGCATTTTAGAGAGAAGTGCCAGAGAAGCATCGCTTCCAAGCCCTAGACTGGGCGCTGTGCGCTATGCCTACGAGATGGTGGGGGACACACAAGGACAATTTTGATGACTGGTGTGTATATAGAAAAATGATGAGAGTGTGGTTTGGTGTGACTAATATAAAAGTATGATGGGAAGAATGATCCGTGTGACCATTTGGCCAAATGGACTGAAGTCTATGGAGCAATGCCTTAGCTGAAGTGCATCCATCTATTTTGTCATACCTTGGATATCATACTGATGAATTGGTACTTGGAGATAGAACTCTGCCATGGCACTGAACAATGGGATGTTTTGCGCCAAGGATTTTTGATGACATTCAACTTTGAGGATGGGTTTGAATGTATTGACGAAGCGTTGTAGGAGGTTAAGGCAGTGACAAAGTGTAGGAGGAAGAAGAAGACAAAGTGTTATAGACATTTTTGTGCCTTATAGCATGAAGCATGAAATGTCCATAATCTAAGGGATCCAAAGTCCCTAAACATGTTGTTCCTACCCCTAGAGGAATAAGGTCAGCAAACCACAGCACTGAACAAAAGTTCTCCACCTGAAAACACTCAAAAACAAGGCAATTCTGGATCATGTCAACTGCTCCACTGAGCATCTGCGCTGAATGTCAAGTGCTCCACTATCTACCTATGTTGAATGTCAACTGCAAAGAAGGCTACCTGCGCTGGGTGAGTTTGGACATGTGGCAGAGTCATTCCTCAAGGTGTCAATGCCCAGGAAGCTTCCAAAATGACACTTGGATCGGAGAATTCGACTGGTGATGAGTAAGAGGTTCCAAATCTCCAAGTGGAAGCAAGAACCTCCAAGTGGACTTAAGAACTGAAGTGGGAGAGGACACTAGTCAGCTTCATGCCAGCCTCAAGCTGACTCATCCTTTCTCCAAAACTCCTATATATAGATCTCTCTCATGAGGTCTAGGGAGGCTGGAATCTTGTGAATGTAAAGAATTGCTGTTGGTTTGAGTTTAGAACTATTGGGTGATTTGCTTTGAAGGAGGTGAAGAGGAGATTTCTTTCTGCTGGGAAGGTGATGCTGGATTGGGCCTCTTATGGTTGTATCACTTCCTGAACCTTACTTCTTCCATTAATAAAACATTTGAGGTTCTTCTATATGCATGTGTCTCAATGGTGAATTGTTATACTTGTGTATTTGATTTATTCTAATCCTTGAATCAATTATGAATGTATGCTTCTTGTAGTTTCCCTCTCTTGCCATTTTGCAGGATCTTGGTGTAGCTGGGCCAGTGAAAGAGCAAGGAGCTGGGGGCAAGCAGCAAGGAGAGAATATTGGATCAATCATTAGCGAAAGACATCGGTTAGTGGATCTCTTTCTCCCCTCTTTTACATCTCATAAAGAAGTAATCTCAAATAGCTTTGCTTTGATTGTTGCTAAGGAACTATCACCCTTAGAGTGGGATAGGGTCATTCCGTAATGGATACTTTTCCCAACAACAAATTGGCGACTCCACTGGGGATCGTATCTTGTTGGTTGTTTGTGTTTTTTCTATTCATTTGGATCTTTCAAATGCAAAGTAGAGGGCAACTACTCTAGCTCAGTTTCTGGGCATGTTTATGATTTGAAGAGCTGATCCACAAGGACTCTGAACAGCTCTTAGTGATAGATTTTCATCCTCCTTTGAATCATCCTTTAGTGTGTACTTGATTGGTAGCTTTGATTTGGCCAAAAACTGTTGATTTTTGAGCAATCTGTGACCCAGAACCCAGAGAAACGAGAGTTTCTCTCTTCATTGCAGGCACTGTGAAGGAAGTCTGCATTTCATCACAGGTCCTGAAGGGGCTACCTGCGCTGAATGTCAAACTGACAGTGTTCTACCTGCGCTGAACCAGTTAGGCCTTGTGCAACTAGAGTTCTCTGCTTTCTGTTGCCCTGTTCTCATCCCTGTTTTTGCAGCCTGTTATCAGTCAATGTACCTATCTGAAACCACCTTTCTTTGCCACTATTCCGCCTCGGTTGTATAAAGAAATTGTATTTGTTCTTTGTGTATTTCTTACATCATTTACAATTTCCCATAACGAAAGTGAACTAGTCTTGCTGTGGCCTCTTAGATCTAGACCTGTGATAAGTGTCGTTCTGATCTTAAGAGTTAGTTTGTTTGCTGTTCATAGCTGATTGAGTTTTTGCTTTCGTCATATGGTTTGAATTTATGTATTTCTAGTGTTGAAACAAGTAAATCTTAAGGTGTCTTTTGATTTTGGACAAAAGCTTGTTTGCTTTCACTTGAAATTGAATTCAAAGTTATACAACAGCTTTCTTTTTGTAGTACATCAACATTAAGAAAGAGAAAAGAAATACCTGCATTGTGCATTTTGCATTTGATAAGTTTGCATGCTGGATTTAGGAAAAGTGCATTAGTGTGTGCTTTATGATCTGTGTGAAAAGATGATGTCTTTCTTTTCCCTCAGTAGTTAAGATTTTCATAAGTTGAAAGATTGTAAAGCTTGCTTATCATCTTAGACTGCATTTAGGAATTTGTATCATACATCTCGTGGTGAACCTTGAAAGGCAAACTTTAAAAAGATAAACCTAAAATAAACTGAATGAACCTAACAATGCTTTGAAACATAACGCAAACACATAGAGGTCTAAGCTAGAGACGTGTTCCGGCGTCGTTAAACATAGTGACTGTCGATCTCGAAGAAGGTGGGTGATTCCTCCTGAGAGTCGGTGGCGCTAATACGGATTGTGCTCCCACGTACCGTCGCGTATATATTGGGAGACCCCTATAGGCATATATCTTTTATCCTTAGGAAGCCGTGTCGTCCGCCTTACTGATCACAATGCAGTGAACACAACATTCACGAAGATCTACCACCCGTACCGTAAAACGTATTCTGTGGTTTTGCAAAAAGTTTGGCACACCCTCTGCCTAGATCTCCAGAGCAGTTTCTTTTGGCCTTTTTCAGACTCTATAACAGAAAAAGTCCATCCGAGCATTTGTCACTTCGGGCTCGTTAAAACATCGAAGGAGACTAGAGTCATCTTTAGCTTTTTCTCGACTCTTTAAAACTGAAAAAGCAAGTTGTGTCTAAAAGCGTCTAATAAAATTCATTCAGTTCGGAAACACAAATTTCCCCTTTTAATATTTTGGTTGATCGAGTAATCCGCAATCGTGGAAGAAATTCAATTGAAACCTCGTCGTTTGCGGAGGCTTACGAGTCAACCGTCTTTGTCTCCGGAATCGAAAACAGTACGGACAAAGCGAACTCGTTTAACCGGTTCAAAATCTCCTATCAAAGTTAGAACAAGTGTTCCAACTACATCTGAGGTTCCGGTTACTCCAAACATTTCTGGAAACCCTGCCTCTATAGAAGAAGTTCAACAGCCACAGAAGGACAGTAATACTGATCCTAGTCTGGGGGCAAATACTTGTGTAACTGAACCAGTTCCATCTATAACCGGTCCAGAAAGTTTTGTTCCTCAAACAACTGTCGCTGTCGAAACAACCCCTTCTTCGGCACCAGAAATATTTTACGGACCTGACGGTCTTCCTCTTCCACCGGGTTTGATTGTGATAGAGGAAATTGCAGAGGACTCGCAAGCAAGTACTCCAACCCATTTTGGAGTCGGGGTCACTCTATTTCCTTCATCAGAGGTTAATCCACCACAAGTGGAAGTTCCTGTAGAATCGCTAGGCAATCTATTGGATAGACTTAAAATGTCTGAACAACCATCAACATCTAGGACTGTGTCGAATGACACAGCGACAGCAGAAGCCCCTGCCGTCACTCCAACGATGTTTGCTGGCATACCATCTGTCCCAACTAGCTCACAACCGCTAGAAGGAGTCCACCAAGGGACTATTTCGACAGTGTGTTCTGTTCCAGTTTGTTCATTCGGAGTAATATCCGGCAACTCTTATGTTGAGACTCGCCATATTGATCCATTTGGAGGTCAATTTGGGCAATCCAGTCCCCAAAGACAATCAATCCCCTTGAGTTCCGGATTACTACCGTATGGGGGGTAGTATGCCCTTTCATTACCCCCTCCGGGAGGGTACCCATACGGGAGTTCGCAACAGTATTCAGGTTATACTGGAATTACATCAAGTGGTTGGGTACCTATGCTACCTCAACAACCAAGGGTTGTATATTCTATGCAACAGTGTGTACCTATGACGAACATCCCAACCACACCGGCTATTGTAACAGTGTCACAAGTTCAAGCGATGCTTGTTGCATGTCAACCTCAGATTTCTCAGGTTGTAATGCAACAGCCACTTGACCATGGGTCACAACCACAATCGCCAACTGGTGGGGCGACACAGGTCCAAACGGGTACAATTACCCCACACCTTGGTCCAACGGTTAGCATAGCACAACAGAACATGGCTTCACAACCGTGGCTAGTGCAATACCAACAACCACAATTCCAGCAGGTGTACCAAGGTTCTGAGCAGCAGATCTTCGCGAACAGTGGACAACCGTATATCCAAAACGGTCAAAACCAACCACTTTACAGTGGTCAAGTCCACCAACCGTATCAATCATACCAACATCAATTACATTATGCTGGTATGCAAAGGCCCACTGCTCAAGCGATTCCATCGTACCCTGGTTACGCTTCGCCTAACCTGAATCAACAGTTACCATTCGTGGCAACTTTAGAGTTACCCGATTTACACCGGTTAACCAACGATCTGATTTCTTATGCCCCTTGGTGGCCAACAATTCCTCACAAACTTCCATCTGAAATTCCTAAATTCAATGGAAATCCAGGTGAAGACCCATCGAATCACGTGATGACTTTTCATCTGTGGTGTTCGTCGAACACCTTGAACGACGATTCGATAAGGCTTCGCCTTTTTCAGAGGACATTGATAGGTCCAGCGGCTAAATGGTATATTGAATTACCTAGAGCCTCTTTCGACAATTTTAGCTCCCTAGCCACGACTTTCTTAACCCATTTTCAATTACCGATAAGGTATGAAACGGGAACAGAGATATTAACCAACTTCAAGCAGACAACTGCCACTCATATATCTGATCATATACACGAGTGGCGTCGTCGTCGTAGGATGGTGAAAACATATTTTCCCGATCAGCTGTTAGCTGAATGGTTTATAAAGTCGTTACTTCCTGCTATAACGGAAGATGTGGCGAAAGGGGGAGTCGTAACTGAGGAGCAAGTTATTGCTCGTGCACAATATCTAGACTTAGTATATACTCAGTCTGGCACGCTCTATGACAAAATACCTGACGCCCCTAGACCGGAATTTTCAATTCCTCCCCCTCCAAAATCCAATAGTGACTCTCATGCCGGTGATGGCGTGATTGGCACGGCAAACGCGAAATCGATAAAGGCTTCGTCTAAGAAAGCCCGTAAGAATTCGGATCAAAATGCAAAAGAAGAAATTCTTGCTTCGGAAGTAAATGCCGTATCAGCAGATAAAGGCAAAGAAACAAATCAACCAGGAAGCAAGAAGAAGCAAAACAAAGGGAAGAAGAAGAAACAGGGTGAATCATCTCCTGGAAAAAATTCTTCAAACCCTCCTGGGAAAGGGAAACAAAATTATCCATGTCAAATATGTGATGATGAGGATCATTACACAAGGAATTGTCCATTCAAAGCTGAGTTGAAGAGGTTCTTTAAAAGTTCCCAAACCTCAGCTGTGTTAACTGATCCATTTCCCAACCCAGGTCAAAATATGGTTGATAGTGGAAATGCTTCCCCGTCACAAGTGCTTATGTTGTCGGTTTCAAAACAGCAGAATGATGCTTTGATTTCGACAAGGAACAAAGATTACGGGAATCCTCAGCTGTCGAACGACAAAGGTAAAGATCAACCAGTTAGTTTGACAACAACTTCAACCGAAGTTGTCCCACCCATAATACCTGAATTAACAATCAAACCACCAAAGGGTGTAGTACACAAGTCGACATTTAATCCTCGCGCCAGAGCGGCGCAGCATTATAACATAGTGGAAGATTTGGCACAATCGCCATCCGCTATGTCGACTCTTGAGGTACTACAAAATTGTCCATCCCAAAGGCAGGCGTTATTATCAGCAATTGGTGGGGTTGATCCTAAGGATTCCAATCTTGTATCCTTTGATCACAAAGGATACGATCCTCAGTTACCAGCTCAACTAGCTTTCCTTATTCAAGTGAAAGCCCTCAACAAAACTGTTCACAGAACAATTATTGATGAGGGAGCATCAACATGTATTATGTCGATGAGTTGCTGGAAAACTTTAGGATCTCCAACCTTGTCGCGATCTTCGACGACATTAAAAGCTTTCGACGGAAGGACTTATACCCCATACGGTATCCTTAATAACTTGAAAGTTGAACTGGGAGGAAAAACAGTAGAAATTGATGTTGAGGTCATCGATGGAAATCTTGACTACAACATCCTACTGGGTAGACCATGGATTTATGCCATGGCAACTATTGTGTTGACTTATTTTAGGAAGATCGCATTCCCGTTTGAAGGAGGGATTACGGTCATCGACCAACAGAACTTCCTCCCTAATGGTTCACAGGTTACAGGAAGCATTCCCATGATCCATGAGAGCAACCATTCGCTTCGAGATATCGGAGTAGGATTATTGAAAGACCCCACATTGATGGGAACTTTCGCGCTACCACCTCCTATTTACATAGGAAATATACCATTTGTAGCAACCTGCAACATGATATCTTCCACGAAGGTCGCAAAAGACAACGTCGACATGGATCATGCAATTGTTTTGCCTCCAATCCCTTTAGAAATATTGTAGCAATCAATGTTTCAAGCATGGGAGGCGAACCCAAATCAACGCTCGTCAATCGTTTGGGTAGATAGGTCTAGAGAATATGGTACCCCATTAGATCCTTGGTCGAAAGTACATGGGACTGACGAAGGAATCTTACAATCAATGTTAATTGAGGGGGCACCATGGAACGATCACCACCATCGTTCCCTTCTTCCTGAATATGAAGAAGATACTCAACGCGACCTTTATCACCCTTCAGTTTTTGAATTCCTAACAAATACTGTAAATACGGTGGATTCCGAGTGAAACTTATCCAATATTGAAGAGACTATAGCCATAAATATCTCGACTAAAACAAATGTTGTAGAGAATATTTATGTCGGCAATGGTTGTTCCCCTTCAGAACTGGAAATATATAATGCTCTTTTTCGTGAATTTAGAGATGTCTTTGCTTGGTCATATGATGAAATGCCAGGCATCGACTTGAGTATAGTTGAACATGAAATTAAAATGTATCCTGATGTCAAACCAGTAAGACAACGGCTTCGGCAGGTGCACCCCAAGAAAGCCGCTGCCATTAAGGCAGAAGTTGAAAAACTTCTCCATGCTGGATTCATCTACCCGGTTCCTCTAACCGATTGGGTATCGAATATTGTCCCTGTTATGAAAAAACAAGGGACGATTAGAGTGTGTGTCGATTATAGGGATGTAAACCAAGCTTGTCTGAAGGACAACTACCCTACACCCTTCATCGACCAGATAATTGATGAATGCGCCGGATGTGAAATCTTTTCATTTATGGATGGATTTTCTGGGTATAATCAAATAAATATCCACCCACAGGACCAGTCAAAGACTGCATTTATTTGTCCGTGGGGCACATTCGCTTATCGAAAATTACCCTTTGGTTTAAAGAACGCAGGGGCGACGTTTCAGAGGGCAATGAATTATGCCTTCCATGACATCAAGAACATTGTTCAACCTTATCTCGACGACCTTCCGGCTCATTCGAGAAAGCGGACTGATCATCCGCAGCATTTAAGAGCGATATTTCTACGTTGCCGACACTACAAGATAAGACTCAATCCGCACAAATGTTTGTTTTGCGTCCGTTCTGGTCGTCTACTTGGCTTTGTAGTCTCTAAGGATGGGATTCGTCTCGACCCTTGCAAGGTTCAGGCAATCATTAATTTGCCTCCACCTTCAAATTTGCTTCAGATTCAGAAACTCCAAGGGAAAGCAAACTTTCTGAGGAGGTTCATTCCAAATTACACAGAACTTGCTAAAGGTTATACTCGTCTTTTGAAAAAGGATGTACCTTTCGTCTGGGACCAGGTGGCGCAAGCTTCCTTTGATGCTCTGAAAGATTGTCTAGTAAAAGCATCATTAATGTACGCCCCGGACTATCAAAGAGATTTTAACCTGTATCTGGCTGCAGCGGATACGACCATTGCGATGGTTTTAGTTCAAGAAGTCGATGGAATTGAACATCCTATCTATTATTTAAGTAAAAACTTGAATGATACAGAAAGTAAGTATTCTTATGTTGAAAAACTAGCGCTTGCAGCTGTTCAAGCGATTCAAAGGTTTCGACATTATATCCTCTTTCGGAAAACTACCATTTTGTCAGATTGCAACCCCATGACTTATATACTGTCGCGACAGTTGCTGGGGGGAAAATATTCAAAATGGATAGCGATCCTTCAAGACTTTGATCTGGAATTTGTAAAATCCAAATCAAAGAAAGCTCTAGTTTTCGTAGAATTATTGTGTGATCTCCCATCGTCGTCCAACGATGAAACATCAGAAGAGTCAATCGTGGACGAAAGTTTGTTTCTGATATCTACAAGCGATGAGTGGTATGGAGATATCATAGTTTATCTCCAAACCCAAAAGTTCAGGCCTAACACCTCTCACTCCGAACAAAAACGTATACGATACCAAGCAAAAGACTACATGATCGTCGGTGATACACTTTACCGTCGTGGTATCGATACAGTTCTGAGGAGGTGCCTTACCCATGAGGAGGCCGAAAAAGCCCTGAATGAATGTCATTCAGGCGCGTGTGGGGGGCATCAATCTGGATATGCAACAGCACAAAAAATCTTACGAGCAGGATACTTCTGGCCAACCATGTTCAAAGATTGCATAATCGCAGTCAGAAGTTGCCACGCTTGTCAAATTTTTGATAGCAAAACCAGAAGACCACCCGCACCTTTACAGCCAGTAGTTGCTGTTGGGCCTTTCGCCAAATGGGGCATCGATTTCATGCAATGTAACCCCACCTCGACCGGGGGGCATGGGTATATTATAGTCGCTGTTGACTATTTTACCAAATGGGCTGAGGCGATGCCTACATTGGATAACACTGGTGAAACAGCTGCCCTTTTCTTTTTTAATCATGTAGTCGCTAGGTTCGGCGTACCACAGGCTATAGTTACAGATCATGGATCGCATTTTTGCAATCACATGATGGTCGAATTAGCTGCCAAGCTAGGGCTATCTCACGACAGCTCTACTCCGTATTATCCGCAAGCCAACGGACAAGTTGAAGCAATCAACAAGGTCCTAAAGCGTATGTTGCAAAGGATGATCGGGGTTCATAAAAGAAGGTGGCACCTAATCCTGTACTCAGCCTTGTGGGCTTACCGAACGTCGGTAAAGAATGCGACCGGGTTCACACCTTTTCAACTGGTGTATGGCCTGGAAGCAGTCTTGCCAATCCAGTGCGAAATTTCGTCGCTTAAACTCGCAATTGATCTCCTCCCCGGAACTTCAGAAGAAGAGGCTCGTTTCTTGGAATTAATCCAGTTGGATGAAACCCGTCGTGATGCCGCTCTGGCTAACGAAGCCCATAAGAAACAAGTCAAGGCACAGTTCGACAAAAATGTCAAACCCCGTGTCTGTTCAGAAGGTGATTTGGTCTTGCTTTATGACCAAGAATCCGATAAATTGGGAGCAGGTAAATTTAATTCCTTGTGGATGGGCCCCTATATTGTTAAAAGGGTGTTAGCAAAAGGAGCCTACGAGTTAATGGATTATGACGGAATTCCACTGGCGCAACCCCACAATGGGTTGTACCTCAAGCGTTACTATGCTTAAATAGTAACCTGCATGCTTTTGTTGTATTTTGTTTTCGCTAAAGTATTTGTTCTAGTCGAGTGATCCACCTTTTTCATTTGTTGCAGATGTCGAACCTTCTAGAGACATGTGTTGGATATTCTGACGGAGCAAGTCATAGTTCGCGAAACCTATCTTCCGCAGCCTGGGCCATTTTTGATCCAAGCGGCGAGTTAGTAAGTTTCAGAGGTGTATGTATTGGGCAATCAACGAATAACATCGCTGAGTATAGCGCGTTGATAGAACTACTCTCTGATGCCATCACACGTGGCATATGCTGACTACTTGTTAGGCTAGACTCACAGCTCATAATACTACAACTCAATGGTATATATTCCGTTCGCAATCCAGCTATTTATCGCATGTTCCTAAGGGTTAAGATTTTGGAAAGACAATTTGATTCAATTCAATACCAGCATATTTCCAGAAACTTAAACACATTAACCGACTCATTAGCAAATTATGTGTTAGATAGACATTTGCGACATTTATAAAAGAGACACATCATCAATGATTGTACATATGGATCATATAATTCAACCAGAATAAAACTCGAAAATCAAAATATATATAAGCTGTTTATGGTTCATACATAATTTTCTGTAACCAAGACAAAAATTGGTCATATGACCTAAAACTCAAAAAGTGCTAGGGGGCACCCTAGCCTAGTGGTGCTCATGATAGCATGTCACGGCCTGTGAAATCATGCGCAAGAGACAAGTCCATCGTCTAGGCACGCCAGTAGTATGCCGCTGCAGCTGTAAAGGTAACTCATCAATCCTCACATCGGGAATGCCGAGAGTAAGGCTCTCAACCTGCTCCTGCATAGCTGTAAGAGTCTCAGTATCGTCAAGATCGCGAAGAATAACTCTCCCAGCAGGCTCCACTACCGGGGCAGCACCTGGCGGTCTCGGACGAACTACTGGACGAACAGGACCAACATCTGCATGCACCCAAGAGTATGATTAAAATTCTTGATAGAATAAAGCACAACAACATTATGAATAAAAACAATAAACAGTGATATGGTCAAAGAGCTTACCAATAGCGCCCCACTGTTCGCCATCCGGTAGCACCAAATCTGGATCACCTCGGAAATCCATACCCACATATGGATACTCGGAAAAGACCATCTCCTGGCGCTCGAACCACCTGAAGAAGGCATCAGTGAATGTGATCTGAGGTTGACCAGCATGCCTAGACATGTGATCGACCCACCTCTGCATGCGTGGCTCGGTCGGAGAAGGCAAGTCAAGTATAATATACTGAGGCTGCATCAGTGGGATTTTCTCCAAGGCGAAGGTAGTCAGAATAGAACCAAATCCAAAGTTCTTCAGCTTCCCGTCCTTTACCTTGGTCAATTGACTTTTCATCTGAACAAGTACTGCATCACACCAGTTGAATACTTTCGGTTGGAGACACTCCAAAGCGTGCTGCACATAAGATCTGTTGGCAACATGTAGAGCTGCGCTACCGGCCATCCTACCAATGGTATACAGAATGGACCTAAGAGACCTGTCAGTAATCTCATGGATAACAACCTTGCCGCCTCTGCTCGGCTGGGAACCTTCCTTGCAATACTGGCGGACATAATCTCTCACGGAATCAGTCCCCCGGGCTGAACCTGACAAAGAAATGGGGGCACCTCGCCTTGACAATCCATTCAAGAAGTAAATGACCTCTATGGTCAAGGGGATGGATTTTCCCCTAATCTGGAACACTTGGTTAATGGGATCCCAAGCATCAAGCATATACTGCAGCAAAGTGATCTGTGCTCTCATGCTAGAGATACGGAAAAACTTCAGCAGGCCACAGTTCCGCAGCGCGTTCACCGTGACAGGGTCATGGAGGGCAATCATGTCCTCCTCTTCATGTTCTCGTTCTCGCCATGTAAGGGACATTTTGTTCAAAGTTCCCTGCAAAACAAACATGAGAAGGAGTAAGTTCCTGAGTTTGATGAAAAACTGGAAAAAATTCATCAAAAAATGTGCTAAAAACTCAGTTTTTTGAGCCCAACGCAGGCAGAGAGTGTCCCACCTGCGTTGAAGGTTAGGCTGCCTTAAGGCAGCTTGACATTCAACGCAGGTTTCGAATGGGAAACCTACGCTGAAGTTAGGGTGCCCTAGCAAAACCCCTGAGGCTCAGAAAAGCTGGGAAACAGGCACATAATAGAAAAAGGAAACCATGAAAAGAAAGAGCTAGGGTTTAGCTCCTACCTGGTCCAGACGGCGCTGAAAATCATCCACAGAATCTCCCGGAATCAGCTGGGGAAAATCAAGGGGGAAGAGGCACCTCCAGAGCTCCAACAAACCAAATTCAAATGAAATGGTAAAATGAGAGGTAAAAACACCTTTTAATGGCTTTTTACGTAGTTCAAAGCGAAATATTAGGGTTATAATCTCATTTTCATGCAAATATTATTCATTTCTAACAAAGTTTGTTGCAGCAATTGAAAATGCAGTACTATCCTTGAAGAGAGAAAAGCTATTTATAGTAAAAATCAAAATTTGACTATATAACCGAGCAGTTTTAGCACATAGTTCATGCTCGCTAAAAAATAAACATAAGATCGAGCAGTTTTAGCATAAAGTTCATGCTCATTAAAAAATAAACACAAGATCCGAGCAGTTTTAACGCGGTCTTCATGCTCGTTAAAAAATAAATATAAGCAATGAGCAATGTTCCCTCCAGAGTTTAAGCTCATTTTTAAACAAAAAATGAACCTATCCCGGTAAATAACCACTGTGATCGTAAATTTATCAGCCATAAAAAGCCTTGGTCGTGTTTGCACCTGCCACCTCCACTTTCATTTGGCCGATCGTTCACCTCCATATGATTGTTTACCCATTTTGAGGAACAGCTGCGAAGAGTGATTTCACCTAGCCATCCTTGTGACACTGCCGTGATTGGAAAATTCCAACCTGTACCTGGAATCAGTTGCTATCCCTGTTTATCACTCGTTCCTCAAAAGACGAGTCTTCTTTAAGCTCTTTTCAACTGACTCGTAAAATATGAAAAGGTTGCCGAGTTTTGGCCTTCCAGCTCGTTAAAGGACCGGAAGGGCTATCCCTCCTCTAGATTTTAATCTTTTTGGACCTGAGGGATTATTGCACAAAAAGATCGAGCGCTTGTTTTGTTCGGCTCGTTAAAGATATCGAAAACTCATCCCTTTTGTATTGTTTTATACTTTTTCGGACTTAAGGGATTAGATGACGAAAAAGGAATTTTGGAGTTAACTTTATGTACCTTTTCAGACTCTCTAAAAATGAAAAGGACCGAGTTTTCCTTGTCGTTAGACTCGTTAAAATGATTAAATAGTGACAAACTTGTCTTTAGACGAGAATGAGTTTCCCTATCGCTAGGCTCGTTAAAACATAGCGATGGGCTTGCCCGAAGGGCAGGTTATAGAACAAGCATATGTTATCCTCCTCAAGCTTGACAAAAATAAAGAGGTACTGGTCAGAAATGACTGGGGAAAAATTGGGAGAACCTCAAAGCTTTAATGGTAGCAAGTCGCTCTTGAACATGACACTTTTCCTCCGTACCACATCGGGTTGGGTTGTTTCATTCACTGGTCTCATCGCCATGGTCTCGCCAAACCATCCACATTTGGGGTAATGCTACCGATCCATCACATCAGTGTCGTTATATGTTCAAGAGATGTTGTTCAGAAAGATTCAACTGTGTCCCATCCACTACCATACATCATCTTTCATCCTTTCATGACCGCCACCCTGAATCATATTTCACAGATCGTTTTCACCTTCATCATTAGCTCCGTTTCATGTCACTGATGTGGGATTCATTAAGGCCCTCCTTTGACGGATCGCTTCTTGTCGACTTCAGCTCATTATCCAAGAAGTTGATCTAGGAACAACCCCCTCAGTACTTTCAAGCTTGCATGCCTCAATGGCAAGTTTCTCACTTCCGGCGACAGGTATACATCAATGACCTTCGACCGAAAGATTCTGCGTGGTGTTCGACGCCAAGTCCTTTATTCACACCACGTGGATTGTACTGCCGTACCTTGAGGGTCATCATCATTATCGGTGATTCCTCTCGCGCTTGTTAATAGTTTACATCATTGACTGGTAATCAAGTGATGTCTTTCCATGTTCGACTCCAAGAAATTCTCACATGGATCGACTTGTACTTAGAGTGAAGATCGGACGAGTTTGAAGACCCCAGATCTAGTTTCATCCATCCAGGCTGCAATATATATTCAGGAAATAAAGACATTGACATGTGCAGCAGATGATCATCCTACTCAAAGGATGATAATTTCAGCAGAGAATTATCAGTCTACCATCAGACGATTGTCTGTTCTATGTATAGAAAAATGTATTTATAAAGCTGAGCATGGGAATGCCCGCCTCAGCTAGATCCTGAAAGCAGTATGAAAAATAATGTATTGTATTGTATCTTATTACAGGTCACCTCTCAGCGATTGAATGAACTTCGGATCCTCCTGATAAAGCATTTCACCCGATAAACGACCTCATACTTTAGGGGGCAACTGTTATAGACATTTTTGTGCCTTACAGCATGAAGCATGAAATGTCCATAATCTAAGGGATCCAAAGTCCCTAAACATGTTGTTCCTACCCCTAGAGGAACAAGGTCAGCAAACCACAACACTAAACAAAAGTTCTCCACCTGAAAACACTCAAAAACAAGGCAATTCTGGATCATGTCAACTGCTCCACTGAGCATCTGCGCTGAATGTCAAGTGCTCCACTGTCTACCTGCGTTGAATGTCAACTACAAAGAAGGCTACCTGCGCTGGGCGAGTTTGGACATGTGGCAGAGTCATTCCTCAAGGTGTCAATGCCCAGGAAGCTTCCAAAATGACACTTGGATCAGAGAATTCGACTGGTGATGAGTAAGAGGTTCCAAATCTCCAAGTGGAAGCAAGAACCTCCAAGTGGACTTAAGAATTGAAGTGGGAGAGGACACTAGTCAGCTTCATGCCAGCCTCAAGCTGACTCATCCTTTCTCCAAAACTCCTATATATAGATCTCTCTCATGAGGTCTAGGGAGGCTGGAATCTTGTGAATGTAAAGAATTGCTGTTGGTTTGAGTTTAGAACTATTGGGTGATTTGCTTTGAAGGAGGTGAAGAGGAGATTTCTTTCTGCTGGGAAGGTGATGCTGGATTGGGCCTCTTATGGTTGTATCACTTCCTGAACCTTACTTCTTCCATTAATAAAACATTTGAGGTTCTTCTATATGCATGTGTCTCAATGGTGAATTGCTATACTTGTGTATTTGATTTATTCTAATCCTTGAATCAATTATGAATGTATGCTTCTTGTAGTTTCCCTCTCTTGCCATTTTGCAGGATCTTGGTGTAGCTGGGCCAGTGAAAGAGCAAGGAGCTGGGGGCAAGCAGCAAGGAGAGAAGATTGGATCAATCATTAGCGAAAGACATCGGTTAGTGGATCTCTTTCTCCCATCTTTTACATCTCATAAAGAAGTAATCTCAAATAGCTTTGATTTGATTGTTGCTAAGGAACTATCACCCTTAGAGTGGGATAGGGTCATTCCGTATTGGATACTTTTCCCAACAACACAAAGATACGAGGAAGATTAATATTCCAGAGACTGAAGGTCACTGTGAAGTTGAGGGAGCGCAAATAGAGAACCGAGACATAACCGAGCCACTGAAAAATAGACAAGTGAACATTGGCATGGAGGCAGAGTTGAAGTTTGCAAAGATTGGGGATTATTGGAACGACGCGATAGTAGATAAGGTCATCGAACTACTCTGCGAATATCAAGAGCTGTTCCCCATGAAGTTTTCAGATCTGAAAGGGATAATAGGAGACTTGGGTTTCATGAAGATCATTCTAAAACTAGACGCAAAGCCAGTTAAGAAAAAACAATCGAAGTATAAAGAAAGGGTCCGTTTGGCGTTGGATAAAATGCTTGTAGCAGGTATCATTGAACCAATCGAGGAGTCTCATTAGGTAAGCCCAATGGTAGTTCAGGACAAGAAACAAAAGGATGAGATACATATATGCGTAGATCATAGGAAGTTGAATGATGCTTGTGTTCATGATCCCTTCCCAACTCCATTCACCGATGAGGTGCTGGATAATATTGGCAGCCAAGAAGCATATTTTTTTACTGATGGGTTCTCGGGGTACCATCAGATCAAGATTGTGCTGGAGGATAGGAGTAAGACAAAATTCACGACTGAATGGGGGTTCTTCCAGTATACTATGATGCCTTTTGGGCTGAAGAACGTGCCATCAATCTTCTCACGCATAGTCATTGCAATGTTCAAAGATTTCATTCACAATTTTTTGGAGGTATAATTTGACGATTGGACAGTGTTTGGACTGGTAAAGTGCCACGTAGAAAATCTGTGCTTGATGTTAGATACATGCCGAAGGTACCAGATTGCACTCAATCTAAAGAAATGTTTGTTCTACATCCCTTTTGGGATCTTCCTGGGTCATGTGGTATGCATACAAGGATTCATGGTAGACCCTACCAAGATCATGGTTATAATAAATTTGGAGGCACTAAGAAGTGTGAAACAGTTGCACACAACGTTGGGGCATATAGGGTACTATCAAAAGTTCATCAAAAGCTATGCCCATATCACCACGTCGATGGAGAAACTATTAAGAAAGGATGTTGCATTCTACTGGAATGAGGAATGTCAGAAGAGATTGGATGTGCTCAAAGAGAAAATGGTCATCACACCAATCCTAGTCTTCTTGAATTGGAAGAAGGAATTTGATGTGCATGTGGACGCGTGATGTATTGTGTTGGGAGTAGTACTGACACATGTAGGTGAGGGAGAATTGGATCATCCCATAGCGTTCACAAGTAGGAAGCTATCTAAAGCTGATAATAATTATTTAATGACATAGAGTGAAGGTCTAGCCATGGTATACACGCTCTAGAAGTTTAGGCATTACTTGCTAGGCAGACAGAAAAATGATGAGAGTGTGGTCTGGTGTGGCTAATAGAAAAGTATGATGGAAGGAATGATCCATGCAAACATTTGGCCAAATGGATTGAATTGTATGGAGTGAAGCCTCAGCTGAAGTGGGTCCATCTATTTTGTCATACCTTGGATGTTATACCGATGAATTGGTACTTGGAGTCAGAACTCTGCCATGGCACTAAAGAATGAGATGTTTTGGGCCAAGGATTTTTGATGACATTTAGCTTTGAGGATGGGTTTGAATGTATTGAAAAAGCGTTGTAGGAGGTTAAGGTAGCGATCTTTAGGATAGCATGGGATCCTTTAGATTTGATTCAACCTGATTGGACTACCCAGCTGAGCCATGCGCTGGAGTGCTATATGTAACAATGGAAGAATAAGACGAAGACCCGAGGAAGACTAATATTCCAAAGACTGAAGGTCACCGCAAAGTTGAGGGACTGCAACTAGAGAACCCAAACATAACCGAGCCACTCAAAACTAGATAGGTGAACATTGGCATGGAAGCAGAGCCGAAGTTTGCAAAGATTAGGGACTACTAGGATGACGAGATAGTAGATAAGGTCACCAAACTACTCTGCGAATATCAAGATATATTCCCCATGAAGTTTTCAGATCTGAAAGTGATAATAGGAGACTTGGGTGTCATGAAGATCACTCTAAAACTGGACGAGAAGCCAGTTAAGCAAAGACCTTACCACTTCAATCCGAAGTATAAAAAAAGGGTTCGTTTAGAGTTGGATAAAATGCTTGCAGTAGGTATCTTTGAACTAGTCGAGGAGTCTGATTGGGTAAGCCCAATGGTAGTTCAGGACAAGAAACAAAAGGATGAGATACAAATATGCATAGATCTTAGGAAGTTGAATGACACCTATGTGCATGATCCCTTCCTAACTCTGTTCACTGATGAGGTGCTGGATAATATTGGCGGCCAAGAAGCATATCTATTCACTGATGGGCTCTCAGGGTACCATCAGATCAAGATCACGTCGGAGGATAAGAGTAGGATGACCTTCACGATTGAATGGGGATGCTTCCAGTATATTGTGATGCCTTTTGGGTTGAAGAACATGCTTGCAATCTTCTCGCGCATAGTCATTGTAGAGTTCAAAGATTCCATTCACAAATTTCTGGAGGTATACTTTGATGATTGGATAGTTTTTGGATTGGTGAAGCGCCATGTAGCAAGTCTGCGCTTGATGCTAGATACATGCCGGAGGTACTAGATCGCACTCACTCTGAAGAAATGTTTGTTTTGCATCCCTTTTGGGATCTTGGTGGGTTATGTTGATCTGAATATGAAACTACTTGAAATTCGTTTGCAAGGTATTCAATTCAGAAATAAACATATTTAAAAGCTTCCCATGTCTTGCAGAAATGAAACACATGAACTTTTCAGCTGATTACAACCCATTTAAGCATAGCAGAATTATTTCTTTTTACTGTTTAACACATAAAAACGAATTTGTTCTGCAAAATAAACCAACCACATATGCACAAGAAGTTGATAAAGCAGTTCACCCCCTCCAGGGCTACGTCTGCTGGGTCCAAAGCCTCCAAATGGGCTTGTCCTTGTTTTTATTAAATGCTCAAATTGAAAATACAGCTGAATAGAAGCATCTACAGGAGAAATAGATGGTAGAAATGGATTCAGAACACATGAATCCTTCAGGATTGACTATTGGATCACCTCCAATGGATACCTGCAACCCTGTACAGTCTTCCCAATACTGGCCCCTGGTGGCTCCTAGAACTTTCACGGCTCCAAAACGTATGCAAATGACCTCTGATGGCTGTAAGACCTGCACCAATGGCTTCAGAAGGTCGAAATTATCCAAAATCAAAAAAAAATTCGTCCAAAACCGATTTTCTGGGCCAAAGTTATGGCCATTTACTCCAGACTGCCAGTTTCCCCTAAAAGCACTCCAGCTAACTTTAGCTAACTGCAGTTAACCCCGACAAATATGGCAATTCCGCCAATTTTGGAGCGCCTCCGCCAAAAACTCCGCCATATCTGCAGTTACAATAAATGTCTTCCTCGGGTTGCGTGCTGACCGTTGGGCTGGCGGTTAGCTTAAGCTCCTGGTTCCGGGTCAAGGTCATATGGAGGGCGGGCTGGCCCTTAGGGGCTGGCCCCCTTTGTTTTCCCGCCCATGAAATTTTAAACCTTAACTTTAATTTGTGCCGCCAATATTTCAAACGTAGCTGCGGTGGTGCAACGGTAAGCATGTTCAGTAGCGTGTGGGAGGTCTCGGGTTCAAACCCGACCAATGCCAAAATCTTTTAAATACACCACACCGCCCATCCAATTTGGCTGACGTCATCATGGGGCCACGTGGCCTCCTCTGGGCCTGCCACGTGGCGGCCTGTCATTGGCTGCTTCAGAAAGAATATTCTTTTTTTAATTTTTAAAAAAAAAAATCAATTTTCTAATGTTTTGGGCAAGATATTGTTTTGGCCATATCTCCCTCATACGGCGACCGTTTTCCGAACCGTTTGCGGCGCCGGAATCGGGAGGACGAGCACTTTCCAGTCGTTCAGCTGTGAACCAGTTCTGAGCACTTTGAATTTTGAGCATTTTTACAACACCTAGGACTTGAGCACCTGATCATATGTGGTATGTAGACAAGGCTTGATGATAGACCCTGCCAAGATCATAGTTATAATCAATTTGGAGACACCAAGAAGTGTGAAATAGTTGCGCACAACATTGGGGCATATATGGTACTAGAGAAAATTCATCAAAAGCTATGCCCATATCACCGTGCTGATTGAGAAACTATTAGAAAAGGATGCTACATTCTGCTCGAATGAAGAATGTAAGAAGAGCTTGGATGTGCTGTAAGAAGAGCTTGGATGTGCTCAAAGAGAAAATGGTCATTGCACCGATCCTAGTCTTCCTGGATTGGAAGAAGGAATTTCATGTGCGTGTGGACGTGTCATGTATTGTGCTGGGAGCAGTACTGACACATGCAGGTGAGGGAGAATTGGATCATCCCATAATGTTCACAAGTAGGAAGCTATCTAAAGTTGATAAGTATTATTCAACGACAGAGTGTGAAGGTCTGGCCATGGTATACGTGCTCCAGAAGTTTAGGCACTACTTGCTAGGCAGACACTCTAAGATGTATACAAACCATTCTGCATTGAAGTACTTGGTGAACAAGCCTGTGTTGGGGGGGGGGAATATGAAGATGGTTGTTGCTGTTTCAAGAATATGATTTTGAAGTTATTGTGAAACTAGGGCGATTGAATGCTAGGCTGGATCATCTGTTGGGAATTGAAACATGAGAGGAGCCTACTAATTTGGAGGAAGGACTACCTGATGCGTAGATCTTTGCAATGCACATCACAGAAAATCACTTTGAAGATATTATGCACTTCCTGATGACGGGAATGGTTCCAGAAGGAATTGGTGGTGCACGCAACATACTTTTCTATCATTGCAGGACACCTGTATCAAATGGGATCAGATGAAATACTATGACGTTATGTGCCAAAATTTGAATGAAACAACATCCTCGGTGAGGCTCATGGAGGAGTTGTGGGAGGAAATTATGCGGGCAAAGCAACAGTGCAGAAGATTCTATGTGCTGGGTTGTGGTGACTGACACTGCATATGGATTCAAAGGCATATTGTAGGGCATGCGATGCATGCCAAAGTATTGGTAGACCCTCGTAGAGGGATGAGCTTGTGTTGAATTCACAGATATCATTACAACCCTTCAAGAAGTGGGTGATTGACATTGTGGGACCAATTCAACCTCCAGGAAAGAAAACGGGTGCACAATACATCATCACTGCGACTGAGTATTTAACTAGATGGGTGGAGGCACAGCCAATGAAGGACTGTACAAGCACGACAACAATAAAATTCATATTTGAGTACGTGCTGACAAGGTTTGGTTGTCCAAAAATTTTAATGAGCGATCGTGGTACGCATTTTCTTAATGAGATAATCAGTGCGATGATAGAGGAATTTTAGGTTTACCATCAGAAGAGCATGCCATATCACCCACAGGGTAATGGAATGATAGAAGTGTTTAATAAGATTCTAGAGAGCATGTTGACGAAGGCTTACAATACACAAAGAAACGACTGGGATGTGCACATACTTGCGGTGCTATGGCCTTACAGAACAACTTGTAAGAAGCTGACTGGAAAAATTCCTTTTAGGTTAGTTTATGGGATTGAAGTTGTGATGCCAATGGAATAAATTGTATCTAGTCTGCGCATAGTGACGTTCACAAGAATGGCGGATTGCAAAGCCATGGAAGAAAGGCTCGCGTAACTGGAAGAAGATAGGCTTTTGGCTGGATTCCATTAGCAGTTCAAAAGGAACACGAAAAGGCATGGCATGATCGACACATCAAACTGTGCACCTTTAAGGTAAATGATTTAGTGTTATTATATGATAACAAGTTTGATAAATTTCCAGGAAACTTTCAGATGCATTGGTTGCGGCCCTATTTCATCAAGGAGATTATTGATGGTGGAGTAGTTCAGTTGGTAAAGTTGAATGGAGAGTTATTCCCAGGAAGGGTGAATGGTAGCCAATTTAAGCCATACAACGAGGATCCTTCCAAATGAATACATGGTGGAAGCACAGTATTAGCGCTTGTTGAAGCCTCGAAATTCACTGCAACAACATGGGGGATGACCACCCAGTCCAGACCTTAAAGCAACTCCTTTTCCATTTGGAATGGTGGTTTTGATTGGTTCAACTAGGTCTAGTTACCTTCTTTCAATCTCCAATGGATTTAAAATATGACTCTCATTCACCAATGGAGAAGTGACATCAGATCAACCCTCTTGCTAATTAGGGAAGAAAGTGATCCTTAAGTTGATTTGGGGCTCAGCCAAGCCACAACTAAAGTTTTCCTCTTTGGGAAGAGGACTTAAAAGAATGTAGAAATTAATATCAATGCAAACTTATTCTAAGATGCAAGCAAAAAGAACTATCTTAACCCTATCTCAATTAGGCAGATATAGATCTAACCCAATTAAGAGCAAGATAATTTTGAATAATTGGGACTTAAATATGTCTAGTTTCTAATGAATATCAAGTCAATGAAGTAGTTCAATTAAGTGACATTATGAATACCGAAATACATCCTATTGATACCTATTAACTGAAATAATCAATCAACAACACTCAGAAATAAGTTCGAAAAATGATATTGATTATTTAATCAGTAACTTGAATAATTAAATAATAATATGCGAAAAAAGTTCACAACATATTAGTATTTATTAAGCCAGTATTAAAAGATAGATTTATGAGTAAATAGTTACTTAGGAATCAAAATTCAGCCCATAAGAGTAGAGATAAATAATAACATAAAATAGAGACAAATTACCCATACCGACAAAAGTGCACAAATATGAAAGTAAATTGACACATTCTTGTCACATAAAATGAAACCAACATTTAAAATAATAGTATTATAAATACCAGTTTATTGAATCCATTTCTCTAGCTCCGGTCTCTAATAGTCCTTTACAGTGCCTGAATTTCTGCTTTCAAAACTAGAGCTGCAATAGTGCAAACTCTATTTATTATACATAACTTATAGTGTAAAAGAAAAAACTCAATAATATCCAGATTTGAGATTCCTCTCCTCCCACCTACAACTATAAATCCTATTACAAAAGTTCTTTTAGAATTCTAGAATTGCAGAGGAGAGAAGCCCTTATTACATTCTACAATTTGTTATTTATAATATTTACAAAGGAATTTAAAATAGGAAAGTTTGTTGAAGAATAAATCTTTTTAATCAATTTTCATTGGCTCAAAATTCCATTCTTCGATTGTTGGAGCCTTCTCATTGATTGAGTTTCTTTTCTCTTCATTTCTTCAATTGTTTTCCTACAAAAAGGAAATCAAAACAAGATTAAAATGCAAAAAATAAAATCAAAATGCTATATCTAGAATTAAAACAAATATAATCAATTTCAATTAAATAAATAATTGAAAAGGAAATTTGAGCTTTCTATTGATTTTTGTGATGATTTAATTGTCCAAGGATATCATTGATGAAAGTATTTGCATTCATAAGAGGCTTGGGAAAATGAAAATGTAGAAAATAAAACTCAAAAAAATTAGTTTTATTAAAAATTTTGAGCTTGATATTCTGCTAGATTTTAGACCCAATAAATAATCAAATCGGTTAATGAAACCTCCTTATAAATGTTCTCTATGATTTTATCTTTCCAATGAGCCATTTTGGGCCTCATTTGGCCAAGCAAAACTCCATTTATGAGCTCCTGAAGTTGGTATATTAAAATTGCCAGAATTATGAAATTTCTGTTGCTTGGGCTACACACCGCCCTATTCATAAATGCACACCGCCCTTTACGTAATTTTGCACAAGGGTATATTTGTTCGATTTCGAGGTTCGCTATGGCTGCACGGCAGGGGAGGGGTGAAACCCCCTCCTTTCGGGATGTCACGGCGGGACAATCCAGCACCAGTCGAGGGAAAGAACCGCTTCTAGATGAAGGTGATGGCACTCCAGTCATGGGGCACCAGTGGCAGGCACGGCTGGTCAACAAATGCCTTCCACGGGCCCAAAAGAAACCCAGGTATGTAATCCCGAGTCACAAGTTGGAGGATTATCGCTGTTATATGCGTGACCATGCGTTGATTTGTAAATTCATCGGGTATTGGCCTTCTGAACGGGATCTCCTGCGATGGATCCAACAGCGATGGAAACCACGAGGCCACATTGATCTTAAATTAGGTGCAAAGGGGTTCTTTACAGTCATTTTTGCCAATCTACAGGACAAGGCTGCGGTGTTTGAAGAGGGTCCTTATTTTATGAATAACGCAGGTTTGTTTATACGGTATTGGGAGGACAGGTACAATCCGGAGGCTGAGCAAATCAAAGCCGCACCGCTCTGGGTTCGTCTCTTTGGCCTCCCTGATGAATTCTGGGATCCAGAAATATTAGAAGGGATTGGAAACTCCATAGGATCATTTGTTAAGGTGGCTGAGACCACAAAGCGGGGTAAATATACCTCGTACGCAAGAATTTGTGTGTATATGGACATCTCAGCCCCCTTACCAGACTTCATTGAGCTGGAGTATCAAGACGAAATATGGCAGCAACCTATTGACTATGAGCACATCCCGTTTCGCTGTCGCCGCTGTCATGTTTATGGTCACCTTGCTAGGGATTGCCCACAGAGTACTGACCAACCGAGGAATACTAACCCCCCTCACCCAAAGCCCACAAAGGATATGACGGATACAGCTACACCAAGTGACAGGAAACTTGGGGAAGCCTCTGGCTTTCAAGATGTGCAACGGAAACGGCGACCACCTTCTGGGAATATTAAAGTTCACAACCCGGTCCGCAATACCCTTCCTATCAGTCACAATCAGTATACTATTCTCCAAACAGATGTTGCCGAAGGCATTCAGGGTACGGACACCACCCTCATTGGACAGGACCTGGAAAGCAATGTCAGTGCACCGATGGAAATTATCAAGGATGGCAAGAGGAAGAGTCGAAGCCCAAGTCGGGAACCGGAAAGCGCTGACAAAGCTCGCGATGATAACACTATCGCTCCAACTTCGGAGGGGCAGGAAGCTCTAAAGGTAGTGGGTAATGAGGAGGAATCTATTCTTAAAAAGTTGCTTACTGAGTGGAAGAAATTGGATGAACGATTCATCCCAGAGAATGAGAAACAATTGTATAAGGAAACCTTTCAACGGTACAAGGAGAAGACGGCTGGTTGTTTAGACACGCGGCTCCTGCCTGATGCTCAGGAAGGGGATAGTTTAGGTAAGCTCGGTCGGAAGAAAGGGCGACGCACGTTAAATGAATCCATTCAAGCCGTGGGTGAGAATCTGGTAAACTCTGGAAAGGTGATACCTCTGTCTGAGGTATTTGTCCCAAACCCTCGGAAATTTTAAATGATAATATTAAGCTGGAATATAAGGGGACTTAACAGTCGAGGGAAACAACGATATTTGAAGGAACGTATTATGAGAGATAAACCGTGTATTCTGGTACTTCAGGAAACGAAAATGGAAAGTCAGCAGCTGGCGGAGGTTGTTAAGAAATTGAAACTTGGTTATGAGGTTATGGCTCTAGACGCAATAGACACAGCAGGGGGACTAGCAGTATTATGGAACCCAGACGTGGTAATTTTTGAACATTGGTATTCTCTTCCCCGTATTCTTTCAGGAGTGTTTCGGCTAGTCGGAATGGGGGAGCATATTTTATTCACAGGGGTGTATGGGCCTCATCTTCATCAGGAACGGCAGGGGTTCTTGCGGAACCTCCATACTCTGAGGAACCTTTTGCCGAATATTCCTTGGATGCTTGGGGGTGATTTTAATCTCATTCGAAATTTAGCTGAAAAGCGAGGAGGGGCTAGGCGAGAGGATGCACTCATGGACGATTTTAATGATTTTATCAGAGAGTTACACTTAGTGGATATTCACACTATCAATGGAGTACATACTTGGAATAATCGGCGTGGCGGCCAGCATCAAATTGCCTCTCGCCTCGACCGCTTCTTATTATCAGAGTCCATCTTAAATCGGGATGTTTTCATTGAATCTACCATTCTCCCGAGCATTGGCTCCGATCACTGGCCCATCCGTTTGGAGGTAGACATCAAGACTATCAAAGGTAAAAAACCTTTTCGTTTTGAATCTTTTTGGTTACGTGATCCTCAATTTGTTCAACGACTGGAATTGTGGTGGAATCAAAGCACCAGTAGTGGCAATGGAAGTATGCATACCGTTCAACTGAAGCTTAAGGAACTCAAGCAGAACATTAAGGATTGGAATCGCCAAGAATTTGGCAATATACACGAAGCTAAGCAGCGGTTAGAAGGTGCCTTGGAGATCTTACAGCAACGAATAATATTGGACGGGCGTGATGAAGCTACCAGTCGCGAGGAAGGCTGTCTCATAAGTCAGTTAGAGGAACGTCGCAAACAGGAAGAGATTTTATGGCGCCAAAAATCTAGGGTTAGATGGTTAAGAGAAGGTGAGAGGAATACAAAATTTTTTCACCAAGCCATGATTCAACATAGGCAACGAAATAGGATTTTCTCTATCAAGAATGATGCAGGGGAACGAGAGGTGGAGCAGGCCGGTATCGAAAAGACGTTAGTGCAGTATTTTCGGGGGGTACTCACGGAAACTCAGCGGGATCGCCGGGAGGCTATTACTAATATCTGTCGAGACATCCCAAGAACTGTTACAGCTGAACAGAATAGGGCATTAATGCGGGTGGTTACTCTGGAAGAGGTAGAAGAAGTTGTGATGAACATGCCTAAAAATAAGGCTCCGGGTCCCAATGGCTATACCATTGAATTCTTTCAGGCTAGTTGGAAATTTATAGGGCCAGATATCTTGGCAGTGGTGGAGGAATCCCGAATCCGACAGCAAGTAAGGCCAGCTCTAAATTCCACTTTCTTCACTTTGGTCCCTAAGACTCAGTCATTGGATGAACCACAGGGATTCAGGCCAATAGCCCTATGCAATGTACTTTATAAGATAATATCTATAGTGATAGCGAAGAGATTGAAACCTCTTCTACCCACCTTGATTGCGCCTAAGCAGACAGGTTTTGTCGAGGGAAGGCAAATTTTGGATGGAATTGTGGTCTCCCAGGAGGTGATACATTCTTTAAAACAGAGGAAGTGACCAGGAATGCTCCTGAAGCTGGATTTATCGAAAGCATATGATCGTTTGCATTGGGATTATTTACGAGCAGTCCTCGAAGCTTATGGGTTTGACCATCGATGGATAGTTTGGATTCTTAACCTTGTTTCCACTCCGAACTTCTCCATATTGCTTAATGGGATACCTACGACTCTGTTTAAGGCTTCGCGGGGTATCAGACAGGGAGACCCTCTCTCGCCTTTTCTATTCATCTTGGCACTGGAAGGCTTAAGCAGGAAAATAAAGACGGAGATCAGGATAGGAGGACTCAAAGGCATTCGATTATGGGGAGCTGACCTTATCATCACGCATCAGCAATTTGTTGACGACCTAATGTTGTTTGGAGAAGCATCACTCCGAGAGGTAAGGGGCTTTAAGTGAGTATTAGAGGCTTTCATGTCCACTTCAGGTATGGCCATCAACAATGATAAATATTGTACCTTCATTTTCAATACACTTGCCGCTGTTAAGGTCCATTTAACTCGTGTGCTTGGCTTCCGGCAGGGTGAGTTACCCACTAGATATTTAGGCATACAATTAGATATTAATTCATTGCGTATAAAGAATTGGCAACCTCTCGTGGATAGGATTCGCAAACGATTGCAAACTTGGTCGTTTAGAACATTGAATTTCGCAAGTCGAGTTGTCCTTTTAAAATCAGTTCCGTTATCCATTCCTATCTACCCATTATCCATTCTGCCTGCTCCTAAGGGAGTCTTCTGTAAATTAAGGGAAATCTTCGGTAAATTTCTCTGGGAAGGGCCCAACCAGCAAAAAAAATGGACATTGGTCTCATGGAAACAAGTCATAAAACGGAAAGAGGAGGGTGGTCTTGGTATCAGGGATTTGGAGATCATTAATAAGGTTTTAGGGGCTAAGTTATGGTGGAGATGGGTGCAGGGGGGTATGGATATCTGGAAAAGAATCTGGACTCACAAATATCGTATGCCACATACAGTAGCAGGACGCCTCCGCGTAGAAGAAACTCCACGTGGATCGCACATTTGGGAGCTTGCAAGACATAACAAAACTCTGGTTCGGGACTTCGCATTCTGGGAAGTTCGTGATGGAAATTTAGCGCGCTTCTGGCCGGATGCTTGGCAACAATGGGCCAAGCTGGAGAGCCATCCCACTCTACACGACCTTCAAGCTGGGGCACAACAGGCTGGCCTTGAATATGTTCAGGATTATTAGCGCCCGACAGGGCAAAATGAAGTATGGCGTGCATGGAAGAGACCTTCAGAATGGCATGCGAGAATAAATATGGACATTCAACAACTGTATATCAGGGAATTAGATACTCGGAAAATTAGGATACGTCCAGGCAATGATATCCTTCGCTGGGGGAAAGCATCAAAAGGTATGTTTACAATAAAAGAGGCATACTACTGGATAACAAAGGAGGATGCCATGGATGACCCAACGCCTTGGCAAAAACTCTGGCAAGCAAAATGGTGGCCGAAGGTGACAATTTTCGCATGGTTGGTGTGCCGCGGTAGGATCTTGACGTGGGATAATCTCCAGAAACGAGGTATGATCGGTCCCTCCTGTTGTTTTCTATGTAATAAGGAATTTGAGACACAGGAGCACTTGCTGAGTCGCTGCTTGTATATCCAAAGCCTGTGGGAGGAAATTCAAAGTCTCTTTGGTTATTTGAATAGGGACCCTAACAGTCTTAGGGGTACCATTCTGCAATGGGGAGTGGGACATTTTCACAGTAAACTTGTCTGGAGGTTATGGAGTTTATCGTTGGGTTTTGTCATTTGGGAGGTGTGGAAGGAACGTAATCGGCGAATTTTCCAGGGACGCAGCTGCTGCGAGGCAGGTATATGGGAGGTGATATGTCGGTCGCTGAAGGAAACTGTCCTCTCTGAATCTTGGGAAGAGGAGGATTGGAAATTAAATGTGGACGAGCAGCGAATATTACTCAAATTGAACATTGATTCTACGATGTTATACCCAAACACTGATCGGATTCGTCGACAGCGTTTGCAGAGCCCCAACTTCTTTTGCCTCCCAGATGAGCAGCGAATTAAGCTGTCCTTCGACGGTGCCTCCAAGGGTAATCCTGGGGAGGCAGGCTGGGGTGGGATTTTCCGCGATAGCAGAGGGAGGTCGCGTTGGGCATATGCGGAATGGGGAGGGGAGATGTCCAATAACGAGGCGGAGCTCTGGGGGGTTTTCCATGGCCTTCGCATTGCGGTGAGGAACGGATATCACAATCTCGTTATAGAAGGTGACTCCCAAATCGTCATTGATATGCTGCGGAAACTGCAGCGGGGAAAACCATGGGATCACGTCGCCAAGAGCTGGCGGGTTGCTGCTATTATCCAGGATATTGAGGAACAGGTGAGGAAGATAGATTATATAACACTTACCCATGTCTTACGTCGTGGCAATCGCGCGGCAGATTATCTAGCCAATTGGGCCACTGCTGATTCAGCTCGGGTGTTGGATGGTAGTTGGAGCTCGATCTATGAGGATCCACGCTGGGCTGAGCTGGCAGCCATCACTCGCCAGGATAATGATGAGGCCATGGGGTGCGACAGGACCTTTTAGCACCCTTCACATAATGATCTGGGGACGAAAGGAATGGCATCATAAAGATCGCTGCGGTGGGATCAGGTACGAATTTGCAAACCTTCCCATTTGGCAGAATGATTTAATGAAGACATGCGCTGCATTGCCCATCCCAAGGCCGACGGCAGAGTGGGTATTGTTGTGGGTATGCGGTGGCATCGGGAGGACACAATGCTCATCACATCAAACCCCTCATCCCGCGACGTGTAATAATGATCTTCCTTATAATGACGACGGAGGGTGGTGGACAGGTATCAGCCTCCACGCAACCGGTTTCCTCTGCCATGCTTATCTAAGACTTGGTTTCTCTAAGTCTCTGCTCTATTTCGTGAGGGATTTCAGTATTGGTTTGTCTGCAAGTATGGCTGCAGTTCGCTCTGAGGGTAGACGAACGCGCAGTCAGGGGACGCCCCTGGGGGAGCAGGGGAAACATGCCGCGGACGAAGCTTTGCGTTATATACCTGTAGACCTTTCTGAGGATTCGGATGACCAGGCAGGGGAGAATTCTGGAGCATTGTCGCGACGACCGACCTCGGGAGGCAAGGTAGGCAAATGGATGCGGCATTCTAGCTCTGTAGGTGGAGATGACGATGCTGAGGAGGACGATAGTAGTCCTGCGGATGAAGACGATGAGGCGGTTCGCGGAGGTCGCGGTCGCGGGAGAGGCCGGAGGGGCCGCGGAGGTGGCCGTGGTCGTGGTCATGCCCGAGCTCGCGAGGAAGGCGGCAGTGCTGGGGTTCCTGGAAGGGGGCGAGGAAAGGGGGATATGCGACGCAAATTGGCGGAAGCCGAGAGCGCCTATATGCATGAAACTCATCCAAAAGTTCGGCGGTTTGTAAACCATATAGAGGAGGAGGCCCTGCAGGAGAAATCAGATCCGGAGATGGCGGATTGGGAGCATTATCTCCCTGACCCTGGCCACACCAGAGGGCGGATGTCCCTATATAAACAATCTCTGCACGTTTATTGGGGTCTGAAGTGTTTTCTTGCCAAGTCTATGGAACAGGTAGCAGCGGAGATGGTGGACATTGCCCAAGCAAATCTGAAAAAAGAACTGACGAACCTCCAAATTACTCTCATGATGCAGGACAGGAAGATCGATAAGTTAAGTCAGCTCATCCGAGATGGTGGCATTGTTAAGGTGGAACCTGATCTTCAGCCAGATGACCTGAAGCAGTAGCGTCTGACGGTTTTTTACATATCACTCTTTTTGGTAGTTTCGTTATCATAGAAAGCTTTTCATTTCAGTTCTGTCTTCGTAGTTTCGCAGTTTTGCTTAGTATGTTAAGGTTGAACAGTAGTATTTTCTTTCCTGTTTAGACAATCTGACCATATACTCACCTGGACATGGGACATGACTTATTTTTGAAGCTCACCTAGTTTCCCTTCGGGGCAGGTGACGGAATTTATATGTACATAGTTTCTCTATTTTTATATTAATGGAATCATACCTTAGCTTACAAAAAAAAAAAAAAATTCAGAAATATTGATAATTAAATTCTAATCCTAAATTAGTTTTTTAATTATTTAACAATTGATTCTAGCTTGATTGTTTATTAACTAATGTATATAATTAATTTTAATTAATGCTAATTAATTGTGATTATAAATTAAATTAGTTATTTACAGAAATTAATTAAGGTGGAAATGATTTAACATAAATTAATTAAAATGTAATAATATTATAATTTAAATTATAATAAATATTATAATTATAATATTAAATTAAAAATTTAATACACAAGCCATTGAAATCAATCTAAAATTCACACAAAACAAACCATTGAAATCAACCTTTTTTTCATCCATGTGAAGAGGAGTGATGGAGGAGGGAAGTGAATGGAGAGTGAAGTGAGTGGAAGATGAGGTGAGTGTGAGATAGGATGAGGTGAGGTGGAGGTATAGGAGTCATAAGGAGGCGATATGAACCTTATATTAAAAATTGTTAACGCCTCGCATTTTTCCAATCGCCAATCCAATTTTTTTTAAATTGAGGAGCTTAACAAAATTGCGATATGTGATATGCGATATCGCAATATCGCATCGCAAATTTTGATTGCACTTCTAAAATCACAAATTTTGATCGCATTTTTTAAATATAGATTTTAAAATCACAATTCTTGGAAGGAAGGAAGTGATATGAAGTGGGGCCCACGTGGAATTAATAGTCCTACAAACTGGACTATAGGCGCTTTGCAATTTTGAGAATCTGGTCTTGGAAACTTGTTTTAAAATAATAAATTGGAGTAAATTACCAAGATTTCGAAACATGATTTCATCCATTGTATGATTTAGCTGGGCCATTTTGTAGGACCATTAGTGAAAATTGAAAAATTAATAAAAGTTAACTGAAAGTCAATATTTACAATGAATGACTATTGAACTTAATTAGTTACAAAAGTAGAAATATTTTAAAGCTATTTACATTTTTAGTCGAGGCGAGAAAATGATCAAACTTCAAAGGAGTGCCATTTACAAACTGGTTGACCAAATGAGTCAAAACAAGTATCAATGGAAAGCTTGTGAAAATTCAGATTCAATGAAACAATCAAAATGGAAATCCGACAAAAATGAAAAATAACAAAATTGCAGGATAATTAACTTAATAAAAATCATAGAAAGTGTTTAGCCAAAAATTAATAGAAAGGGTCCCCATTATTGAAGTACATAAATAAAAAAATGGGGGGAGGGGGGGGGTTGTGTTTTACCACAACAATGGCGAAACATGGGAGAAGAACTAGTTATCTCTGTTTTATATGAATGTGATTTTCCTAAAATTAAAGTAAAAATAATTAAAGAAGAGAGAATTATTTTTTAAATGTTTGACTAGGTTCATTAGTCTGAATAAAAACAAGAATCATCTAACTGTGATTTTTCTTAAAATTCCTTATAAATCAAATATCTCATAAATCTATATCAGTCTTCAATTAGTTGTAGAGATAAATCAGGGGTCACTTTACAACTTAGCTTTTAAAATATACTCATTTGTCACAGGTAGAGCCACTGCTACCAACAAACATCTGTAGTCTCGACAGGGTTACCTTTTAATCATCAACGATTTAGAATCCCATCTATTTAAGAATTATTTACCAAGAGATAAATCCATTTATATATGTTTATTTTCTTTGTATTTGTTTTTATTTTTTAGTTCTTAAAATCCATTGTCCTGGTTTGGTAGCTAGATAGTTGACAATTCCATTCACTGGTTATAATTGGACTGAACAAGCTGGCTTGTGACGAGACCCCTTGTCTTATAATTGTTTGCAAAGACTAGAAACTGAGGCATGGGAGCTGCAGCAGAAGTACGATGAGGTTAAAGGGACGACGTGCACCGTCGCCATCACGCAGAGGTTGGCCAAGCTACAGGAAGTGGAGGCATTAAAGGAATAGGTGGATGCAACTCAACAGAAGGAGGCAATACTGAAGGCCAGATTGGGGCCTTGGCTGGAGGAAGCCTATGTACTCACTACCTCCATTGAAGGGAAATTGGCCAGTTTGCAGGTGACACAGTAGAAAATACAGGTAGACAACATAGAACCAACAACGGAGAAACTGGTTGAGTAGGTTAAGTAGGCGGCGACGCAGTGTACCACCAAGGTTGCAGTCGTATAAGTGGAGCAAGGAGGTCTTTGCGACAAGATATCCGCACCAACCGAGTGATGCGGGGCGAGTCACCAGATTTATGTTGGGGGCCTGTTGGGAACGAGTCCCCTAGGGTCAATTTTGGGGTTAAAAGCTCAAATTTTGGGGCTAAAGCCCAAGTTTTGTATAAAGAATGTAAAGTCTCCGCATTTTGTGGTCGCTGTGCGCGAAGATGAAAATAGTAAAAAATGGTTTCCACCCTTAGTTTAGATAGCTTGTGTCGGCTTGATGAGATCCGTCCTAGCTTGTCTCGGCTTGATGAGATCCGTCCTTAGTTTGTGGGCCATGTGAATGTATGAAAAGGAAGTCTTAGAAGAGTCTAAGGCAGTTTTTAGTAGAGTTCTAAGTAATTTTTTGGGCAATTAAGAGCTAAGAGCGAAGAGTCTTGTTATCACTCCAGGAAACTCTCCTAGGTTGTAGCTCGGAGATGCCTGGTAATATATAATCTTCAATATTGTTCTCATAAATATTGGAATGGATGAAGGTTTGGATCAAGCTAGATAACCGCTTCAACTCTGTTTTCACTCCAGTCATGCATGAACACCCTTAGATTGACAAGGCTTTAGACCACTATTGCTCAATAGTTTATAGATTCAATGGATAGATGGAGAATACTGACTGTACCAACAGATGCAAACATAAACATATATGAATGGCTAGCTACAGGAAGTAAATGAAACTTGCAAATCTAATTTATCAATGCAAAGATAAGATGATAGTTATCTGGCATTAGATACAGAAGAAACATGAATAACCTATTCGATTGAAAATCCAATTTATCAATGCAGAGATAAGATGACGGTTATCTGACATTAGACATAGAAGAAATCATGAATAAACTTATCCGAGTACAAGCTTAGAACAGAAGAGAAATAGACATTGAACATGTAACAACAAAAGAAGCTTGTATTACTGTAATGAAGATGAGAAGCTGCAAAGAATAGAGTATCTACAGTCTCTAGAAGTTTAACCCTTGTTTCTTTTAACTTTCAGCCATTTATAGGCTTTTACAATGCTCTCGGGCTTTCTAGGGCTCAAGATGTCTTAATCTATTCCCTCTAGCTTCTAACTGCTTGATACCATAATTAGACAAGCATAAGCACAGGGACATTGTTTCTAATAAACACAGTAACTGATTCTGGTCCCTTCGCGGCTTTGTCAGGTGGCTCGAACGTGTTGTGATGTTCCACAATCATTTTTGTTAATTTGGCTGCATTGTGCTGCTGTTTTTTTCCTTTTCGGCCATGCTTTCTATTAATTTAGTTCATCGATTTGTCTGCCACAGATACTGCCAGAGCCAACCACTTTCCTCCCAGGGTGATTGATGGGAAGTGGGGTACGAGGCGTATGGGCTGTTGGATGAGATGAATCGACGATCAGGATGGTGATTAGGCAGTGGAGGGTGGACTACGGTGATGATGAACGAGGGTCACTTGATCTAGGGAAATTGATGGTGGAGATCGAATGCCGGAGGCCTGGAGTCGTGGTGGGATCAGAATAAGTCCAAGCCATCAGATCTCAGATGAGTAGATCGAATGGCTATCGGGCGGAGGAGGTGCTCGACAAAGAATGCTTGGGGGCGGTTTCATTTGGACGGAAATGGTTTCTATCGGACGCTCATCAGCCGGTAAGTGGTAAAGGCTGGATTTCACCCGATGCCATTCATCGCACGCCATGTAGTGGAAAAGGAGAGAGAGGAAACTGCCTTTATCGGGTGGGTATTCCTCTCACTAGTTTCCCGTGCGATATGAGTGACAACCGTTAGATCTGGCGTTGGTGATCTAACAGTGGAGATCGATCGAGCATGTCTTGTCGATCGGGTGAAGTGTGGGCCGTTAGATCGGTGGGGAGATCGATGGTGGAGGGACACGGAGGTAGGTAAGGTTTGCGGGGTTTTTTGAACATTAGCGCATGGGTTCATTTACGTAGGACCAAGGAAAAAGTGGGTTTGTTAGGATGTGAGGGTTGGGTTAGGTTATGAGCGGACGAGAATGGAAGTGGAAGAGTGAGGAAAGTGGGGTGATGGCCCGTGTGGGGACCTCTCCAAGACAGCAAAGCAGACCATCTCCTTCCTTTAGCCTTCAAAATAGCAGCGCTGCACCTCAGGGCTAACTCTGGCTCCTTCTGGGGATGAAAGCGTCCCTGTGAGGTTTTAAGAACTGCATACTATTGCCTTTCCAGTAAAACCAAAATGAAATCTTCCTCCTAGTGTTCCATTGGGCATAGAGTCTATTTTGTCTAAAAAAATAAAAACTAAAAAAACTTATTTACAATACCAAAGCTTTAAAGTCTCAAAATTAAATAATGTTTCAAAAATCGCCCATTGATTGGGCTACCAAAAACATCTCTTCCTTCCAGACTGTGCAGAATAAAGGTATTGTTCTGCTGAATTTGAGTGATGAAAAACGAACCTGTCCATAAGGAGTCAAACTTACTATGATTACCTTTCTTTTCCTTAAATGCATCCCATTTGAGAACCCAGTCACCAACTTGGAAATTGTCCACTTTTTCCTTTCTATCAAAGGTTTCTTTGATTTTCTTCTGATGGGATTTTGACTTCTCAACCAGCTGCTCTCTGATATGTTGTAGTTCAACCAGGTTATTCATTCTTCTTACCATGTAATTCTCTTCATCTTGTTCTTCTTGTAGGAATTTGGCCACAGGGAGAATGAGCTGGATAGGAAAAATAGCGTCAGTGCCATAAACCAGCTTGAATGGAGAATTTCCTATGGAATTTTGGTTGGTAACCCTGTCAGCCCATATTGAAAACTTCAACTTGGAATCCCAACTCTTTTTTTTGTCTTCCAATAGCTTTTTGATTATCCCCACAAGACTCTTGTTAGATGATTCTACCAGGCCATTGCCTTGAGGATAATATGAGGTAGAATGCACCAACTGAATGCCCATGGATTCACACATGTCTACCAATTCTTTTGCCCTGAAAGTTGCTGCATTATCAGTGACTAGTTTGGTTGGGCAACCAAATCTAGTGAAAATATTCTCATTCAAAAACTTTATGACAACCTGGTGATTAGCATTCTTAGTGGGTATAGCCTCAATCCATTTGGTGAAATAATCAGTGGCTACCAAGATCCATTTATGCTGACCACTAGAATGTGGATTAATCTCACCTATGAAGTCCAAGCCCCACTGCTGGAAGGGACAATTAACATGTACTGGCTTCAAGGGCAGAGATTTTAGCTGCTGTCTTCCTGCAAACATTTGGCATTTGTCACAAGACTTCACAAAAGAAAATACATCAGAGAACAAAGTAGGCCAATAATACCCAGCTCTCAGGATCTTGTGGGCTGTGGTTTTCCAGTAATGATGCCCTCCATAGATGTTAGAATGGAACTGGTGAATGACTTCCACAGATTGTCCCTTATCTAGACATCTCAAGAGGATTCTTGATGGGTCTTTCCAATAAAGAAGATTTTTGTTAATGCAAAATTTAGCTGATCTGAGCTTAACGGCTTGGTCTTGACTTAAGCTAAGCCTTGGAGGGACTTCTAGCTTCTTCAAAAAATGAATTATGCTGGAATACCATTCACAGGTGGCTAAACTTTCAGCCAAAGGCTGATTCTGCTCTTTCTCTTTTGCTGCTTCCTCTGTCTGCTCACTACCTGAAATTGAACCCATGCAATTTATGTTCAGCAAACTGCAATTTTCCTTAGCCATGAGCTTAGGTAAGCCCTGGCCTTTGACCATATTGGTGGGCTTCACCTCTATGTTGAACTCTATGAAATTTGCAATCCATTTAGCTCTCTTTCCATCAATATCTGGCTGACTTAGGACATCTTTTATTAAGGTTGAAGGTACATATGCAATAACTTTGGAATGCATAATATAAATTCTAAAGGCCTTGAAAGATTTTATGAGAGAATAAGCTTTCTTTTCAATAAGGTCATACCTTAGTTCAACATCCCTTAGAGTTTTGCTGAGAAAGGCCACAGGGTGCTCTATACCTTCATCATTTTTTTGCAATAGAACTGCGGCAAGTGTATCATAAGAGGCAAAAGAGAAGATATAAAAATCCTTGGTGTAATCTAGACTGATTAGAGTGGGAGCTTCCATGATAACTTGTTTAATGGCTTCAAAAGAGCTTCTTATAACATCTGTCCATTTTATTTCTGATCCTTTCCTTAGCATGGAAGTGATGTGATTCACTAGCTCTGCAAAGTTTGGAATGAACCTTCTGACAAAGTTAATCTTGACCAGGAAAGATTGAATGTCCCTTTTTGACCTTGGGATGGACAATGTCTGAATTTCTTGAACTCTAGCTGGATCAATCTTCACATCTTCAGCAGAAACAATGTGTCCTAGAAGTTTTCCTTCTTCTAGAGAAAACTGTGATTTCTTTGGGTTCACAGAAATTCCAAACTGTCTGCACTTTAAAAACACCTTCTTCAAGTGCTGCAAATGGTCCTTGTGACTGCTGGAAAGGACTATTATGTCATCAAAGTAAATAAGGACAAACTTGTCCCTCTCTCCCACAAAGGCTATGTCCATGGCCCTCTGAAAAGTAGCCCCATCATTCATTAGTCCAAAAGGAATTTTGGAGTACATGAAAGTTCCCTAAGGAGTAGTGAAGGTGGTCTTTTCCTAATTTTTTGGGTGTACAACAATATGATTGTAACCTGAAAATCCATCTAAGAAAGACATGACTCTAGCCCCTGAAAATTTTTGCAGCAAGTGTTCCATCTTAGGCAGGGGGTAGTTGTCTTTTATAGAGCATTTTTTCAGATTCCTGAAGTCAATGCACAACCTAATCTCCCCATTATTCTTTCTGACTACCACCATGTTAGTTATCCACTTTGAATACCTTAGGGGAACTATGATCTTGGAATCCAACCACTTCTTAATTTCCTTTTCAATCAAAGGCAGTAAGAGAGGGTTGATAGGTCTTAACTTCTGCTTAAAAGGGATGGTGTCCTTCTTCAGTGGGATCTTATGATGAATGATGTTTGTGTCATAGGTCTTAAGATCACTGTACTCCCAAGAAAAGATATCAGTAAATTGCTTCATCAGGGTGCAATACTCAGAACTTTGGGCAGCAGACAAGTGGGTGGACAGATTTATGTACTTTGGATGATCTAGGCTTCCTATATTATGTCTATGAACTACAGAATCATTTTCTTTTTTGGCAGGCTTATAAGATACATCATTATGCTCAAACAACTTTTCTAGGGCACGAATCCTTTGGGTATATGGTTACTAGGTCGCTGGACAATGTTATCCTGACCAATCTTGTTCTTTAGCTCAGTCTGGTTGCCTTCTTCAATGGTTTCGTTTTCTTGGTCAATGTGCATTTTAGAAAATTCATCAATGACTTGTAAAAACCTATTAATCTCATCATCATCTTCAAAAACTTTCCAGTATTCGACATTGTCAGTTAGAGATGGTCTATATTTCACTTGAACTTCATAAGTCAATTTAGGAGGCAAAGGAGGGATAAACATGCTAGCAGACATGACAAGGGAATCAACACGCTGGTTCTTCATTCTAGGGATGTAAGAAATACTAAAACTACTAAAAGAACCCTTGAGCTTCCATACCTCATCTCTATATGCTTTCAACCTTGGATGCTTTGCTTGGAAAGTTTTGTTCATCTGTTGAATGATAAGGTCCACATCTCCAAACACATTTAGACCTTTGATGCCCATTTCTTTAGTAGCGTTTGAGCCCAATATCAAAGCTTCGTACTCTGCTATGGTATTGGTGACCTGAAAAGTTAACTTGAAAGATAAATGAATGCATTCTTGTGTGGGGGATACAAGGACTACACCTGCCCCTATGGTTTTCTTAGAGCAAGCTCCATCAAAGAACATGTCCCAAATTTGTGGGCCTTCTTCTTCTATGATCTGGCAAATTGGTTCCCTAAGCTGCATGGAGGTCAACTGGGATTCTTCAATTTGAAGAATACAGGATCCAAAATCAGTGTCAACAGCATAGATAGGATGACTAGTAGGATTCTTCTCATCACTGATGATATAAGCCAACTAAGCTTTTCTGTATAATCTCCTACTCTCACCTCCAAAAACTGGGACAATAGCATAGGATAGATCATTTTGCAATGTTCCACCTAATCTCTTGATCTAACCTCTAGAAAGCAACATGCCAAACTTGGGGGCACATCTACTACCACAATATCCATCATCATGCTCTTCATAGGCATCTGAGACAAGGTGATGGCTAGGTCTTTGATTAATCCCAAAAATTTCACTTTTCTAGAGTCAAAAGAAAACAACTCATGATAAGGGTTGGTAATGTCAAGACCCAACTCATCCATGACAGCCTTGGGCATTAGATTGTGGCTAGCTCTTGTGTCCAGAGGGTAGTTGTGAAGGATTTTGTCATGAATAGTTAAAGAGACATAGAATGATGGGGATCTGTAATCATAATTTTCAATCATTGGGTTGAGAACAACAACTAGTTTGTCATCTTGCAGGTTTACATAGTCAGTGGAGGCTTGGATGGCATTGGGCTCAAGGGCCTCTAGGATAGATCTCTTGAAGGACTCATTCTTCACTAGTTCAACCAGAGGTATAGGTATCCTTAGCTTTTGAATTTCTGATTGAAAACTGAAAGGAGAAGGATACCTATCAAGGCCTCTTACCTTGTGAGCTAGAGCTTTTAGGATGATAGGATCAGCTGCTCGACACTTCTGCTTATTAGCTTGCTGTTCTGCAGGGACAATAGCTCTTTGCACATGGGTTTCCTTGGCATTATTCATCTTCGACCTCAGGTTATATCTTTGCTGATCTTCAGTTTGTAGAACAGCCTCACCATCCCACTCTTGGCTGGCCTGGTCATTGAATAATGAATTTTCATAGGAAGCTAAGGTTAAAAAGGGGGCACTGACTTTGTCTTCCATACAATGGATCTCATCATATTCTTCGAACTGCTTCTCTTCCATGACTACACTCTCGAAAGGGGTCTTCACCCTTTAGTCTTCACTGGCATCTTTGCTTATTTGTAGAATCTGCAATTGCTCATTAGCCCTTCTATATAGATTTGGATTTCCAAGAGCAAAGGTATTAGGGACTCTTCCTTTCCCAGGGTGCTTCTTAACCTTTAATTTTGAGATTTCAGAGGCTAGTGACTCTATCATTTTGGTCATTTTATCTATCTTTGGGTTTGAAGATGATGAAGATTCACCCCTATGTCTCCTTCTATCGACATTACCTCTAAGCTTCTCTATAGCCATGATGTTTGATTCTACTTCCAAGGCTACATCTTGCATATTAGCCAAAGTAGCACATCACCTCTCCCTAAACAGTAGGTAGAAGTCAGAGTAAAAAGCATTGGTGTAGGTGAGTTTAGCAGAGGTGATGGTGGGTTTTACTTCAGCTGGTATCTTGCTGTACATTCAGTTAAACCTCTTATTAAAATCAGATAACAACTCACCGTTTTCCCTCTTTAAGTTGCCAAACTCGGTGTGGTAGTAGAGTAGATCCTTCTTATCCCCCCAATGCTTTAGAAAGGCATCATATAAAGCCTTAATATCTGCTATAGACCTTGGGGTCAGTTCTCTGAACCATTTTCTAGCCTCTCCATCTAGGCTTTAGACAAAGACTCTCATCCAGACATCATATTCACTAATTTACAGGTTATCAACATAGCTATAGAATGACTCAAGAGGTTCTTCAGATGTAACACCTTCAGTCCCAATGAACTTAGGCATATAACTCTGATATTCTCTAGTAGGCATGGCATTCAAATGGGTGCGCAATACTAGAGGTCCATACCTAGCAGCTATGGTTCTTTCCATTTTGGTATGTGCTTTTGGACTTGCCATAGCTATGGTGGCTATAGGAGTACTGGAAGTCTGAATGAAAGAGGGCTAAGGAGTGACTGATACGACTAAAGTGGTATGATGGATAAGGGGTGAGGTTGCCTTTGGGCTTACAATAAAAGGAGAACCTAAGGAATAAGGAGATTTATGAAACTCTGAGATTTTTTCTTCACTACTAGTGTTAGATGCTATACTCTCGACATGTATTTGTTCTATTACAGGCCTTTCTTGAAGAGATATAGAAGATTGTTTAGACTTACCTGAACCTAATGCTCCTTTCTGCAATGCCTTTCTTTATTTGATGATATTTCCAGGGTCATGTACTGGATCAACTTGTGGCTTCTGAGGATTTCTCTGAGTATGCCTCCCAAACTAAGCCAGAACTATGAAGTAGAGTCGCCAAATAGATGATTACAACCAAAAAAGTGCCCAGACTTTGTCTATCATCAAAGCTGGATTTGTGTCATCTCCCAGGGAAGCTGAGCTTCAGTCTCCTCTCCCTGGAAACAATTCCAATTTTGTTATCACTCCAGGAAAATCTCCTAGGTTATAGCTCAGAGATGCATAGTAACATATAATCTTCAATATTGTTCTCTGAACTACAGGAATGGATGAAGGTTTGGATCAAGCTAGATAACCACTTCAACTCTGTTTTCACTCCAGTCATGCATGAACACCGTCAGATTGAAAAGGCTTTAGAACACTAATGCTCAATAGTTTATAGATTCAGTGGATAGATGGAGAATACTGACTGTACTAGCAGATGCATAAATAAACATATATGAATGGCTAGCTACAGGAAGTAAATGAAACTTGAAAATCTAATTTATCAACTCAGAGATAAGATGACAGTTATTTGGCATTAGACACAGAAGAAACGTGAATAACCTATTCGATTGCAAATCCAATTTATCAATGCAGAGATACGATGACAGTTATCTAGCATTAGACATAGAATAAATCATGAATAGACTTATCCGAGTGCAAGCCTAGAATAGAAGAGAAATGGACATTAAACATGTAAAAACAAAAGAATCTTGTATTACTGGAATGAATATGAGAATCTACAAGGAACATAGTATCTACAGTCTACAGAAGTTGAACCCTTGTTCCTTCTAACTTTTAGCCATTTATAGGCTTTTACAATGCTCTCGGGCTTTCTAGGGCTCGATATGTCTTAATCTATTCCCTCTGGCTTCTAACCGCTTGATGCCATAATTAGACAAGCATGAGCATAGGGACACTATTTCTAAGAAACACAGTAACTGATTTTGGTCACTTCGCCGCTCTGTCAGGTGGCTCGAATGTGTTGTGATGTTCCACGATCATTTTTGTTAATTCGGCTGCATCGTGCTGCTATTTTTTCCCTTTTCGGCCATGCTTTCTGTTAATTTAGTTCAACGATCTTCCTACCACAGATACTGTCAGAGCCTATCACTTTCCTCCCAGGGTGATTGATTGGAAGCGGGGTACGAGGCGTATGGGCCGTTGGATGAGATGAATTGATGGTCAGGATGGTGATCAGGTGGCGGAGGGTGGACTACGGTGATGATGAATGAGGGCCGCTTGATCGAGGGAAATGGACGGTGGAGATTGAACGCCAGAGGCCTGGAGTCATGGCGGGATCAGAATAAGTCCGAGCCATCAGATCTCAGATGAGCAGATTGGATGGCTATCAGGTGGAGGAGGTACTTGGCAAATAATGCCCGGGGGCAGTTTCATTTGGGCAGAAATGGTTTCTATCGGATGCTCATTGGGCGGTAAGCGGTAAAGGCCAGAGTTCGTCCGATGCCATTCATCACACGCCACGTAGCGGTGGAGGAGAGAGAGGAAACCACCTTTATTAGGCAGGTATTCCTCTCACTATTTGCCCATGCGATATGAGTGACAACCGTTAGATCTGGCGAGGGTGATCTAATGATGGAGATCGATCGAGCATGTCTCGTCTATCAGGTGAAGTGTGGGCCATCAGATTGGTGGGGAGATTGATGGCAGAGGGACACGGAGGTACGGGATGTCCTCGAGAAATGTGCAAAGGGCACGTATGGGTGGAAAGGTAAGGTTTGCGGGGTTTTTTCAACATTAGCGCATGGGTTAATTTACGTAGGACCAAGGCAAAAGTGGGTTTGTTAGGATGTGAGGGTTGAGTTAGGGTATGAGCGGATGAGAATGGAAGTGGAAGAGTGAGGAGAGTGGGGTGATGGACTGTGTGGGGACCTCTCTAGGACAATAAAGCAGATCATCTCTTTCCTTTAGCCTTTAAAATAGTAGCACTGCACCTCAGGGCTAACAAGTCTTATTGTAAGAAGAGGCTCTGCAGCTGAGTGCACAGAGGCATAGGGTAGAAGTCCACAATTGAGTGCGCGGACCCCTGTAGCTATGTGCGCAGGGAAGTTAGAGTCTGTACTAGAGATTTGAATCATCAATAAAGAGAATTATTCTGAAGATATCTGTGTATGAGCTATTTTACTTCTGTTATGAATGTTTGCAGTTATGTCATGTTAAATTCCAGGTTTATGATTTAATGCTATATCGATGCACAAATATATATGTTTTACTTTGTCATATGAACGCAAGTAAGGATATCCGTTTACACAAAGATATGCATAATGCATGTTGAAGTTAACAAATACTTAAGCTAATCTAAGTAGACATAGAAGTAAGGGTAATTACAAAAGTGCATAAGCATTTGAATTGACCATTTAGGGTCCGCGAAGGATGATGAAAGACTTTCGCGAAGGTTTTGAAGTCAAATAAGAGAAGTACTTTGATAAGCCCTAAAGGGCTTATAGGTCCGCACTAAGGAAGGGTAGGGTTTAAAAACGACATCACAACCATCTCAGGGTGTGGAAACTTGGTTCCTACATCCCCCCATACTACTTCGGGTGAGACTTCAGTCCGCGCTCCACAGATTGATGCCAAAAGGGCCAGTAGTGTAGGGATTTTCTTGGCTAATTAACAATGACCCTAGGTCAGGTCCCATTAAGCCAATGCAAACCCATGACAAATCTCACCTCATCCACACTCTTAGGAGCTACCCGATCCATGATGGCTCTTATATTGAATGGATCAATTGCAATTCCCTCCTTGGAGACAACATGTCCCAAGTAATGTACCTCACTCTGAAAGAAACTACACTTGCTAAACTTAACATACAACTGATGCTCCCTCAAAAACCTCAACACTGCGGCTAAATGCTCGGCATTCTCTTCCTGATTTTTAGAATATACCAGTATATTATCAATGAACACAATAAAAAACTTATCCAAATATGGATACAACACGCTATTCATCAAACACATAAATGTAGCTAGAGCTTTAGTTAAGACAAATGGAACAACAATGAACTCATAATGCCCATACCTGGTCCGAAACACAGTCTTGTAAATTTCCTTCTCTTTGATGCATACCTAATGGTATCCAGATCTCAAATCAATCTTCAAGAACATTGTTGCTCCATTTATTTGATCGAACAAGTCATCAATCCTCAGTAATGTATACCTGTTCTTGATGGTCACTTTGTTAAACTACCCGTAGTCAATGCATAATTTGAGAGTACCATCTTTCTTCTTCACAAAAAATACTGGTGCAACCCATGGTGATACACTTGGACTAATGTATCCCTTGTCCAACATTTCCTTCAGCTGTAACTTTAACTCAACCAACTCAGGTGTTATCATCTGTAAGGTTCTTTTGATGCTGGAGATACCCTTGGTACTAACTCAATAGAAAAATCTACCTTCCTGTAAGGTGGCAACTGTATAATGTCCTCGGGAAATACATCCTTGAACTATTGTAAAACTGGGTAGCTTAACACATATATATCCTCAACTTCCTTACCCTTATCACTAGGGATGTGCACTACGAATAAATTACAACCTTTCCTATGAATACACTTTTCTTTCATAGCGGTCACCATCCTAACTGATGTGGCTTTATTCTTACCCTGTAAGACTCTTTGTTCTCCATTGTCATCAACACACTCAATAGCTTTGTCATAACAATCTGCCCTAGTTCTATGAAGATACAACCAATCCATGCCAAAAAACATACTATATGAACTGAATAGTAATAAATTCTAATGTGTTGTGGTAGGCATACGATTCAAATCAAATGCACAAGCTCTTATCTAGTGATGAACTCGTTTCTTTGTACCTGTAGCCAACTGCACTAACTAAGACTCTGTATGCAATTCCTTACTCAAACCACACTTATACACCAAATCAGGACTAAAATAACTATAATTAGATCCAGGTCAATCAAAATAGAAATAACTTGATCACAAAGCGTATCATCCATCTTAATGATAGATGCATGGTGTTCTGCCTACATGTTGTCCACTGCTTCATAGATACATGAAACACTATGACCAACATCTCCAACAGTCTATGCCTCATGTGCATTGTATATCTGAGGTCTACCACTATGGTTCTATGGACAATCTCTCCTACGATGATCTTTTCCACAAGTCCAACATTCTATAAGCTTCCAACCTATCTCATTTTTTTGTTCTCTTGACTAGAATCCCTGTCCTCTATCTGATGTAGTGGACTTCTTAGGTGGTGCAAAATTATCCTTGTTAACTGTATCCTATGTTCATACTCTCTTCTTGTTCCATTTAATTTGTTCTTTGCATTACATTTCTAGTCTGGCTTAGTCTCAATTCCACGCTTTGATTGTTCATAACAATGATTTAGTTTTCGGATAGCCTCCTTCAATGATCTAGGATTGTCAAACTCAATCCTATCTTTGAATGCAATTGTTAACCCACTAATGAATATCTGAGTCTTAGCCTTCTCCTCCTTGAGGTAAGGCACATACCTTAGTAAATCCAAAATTTTTCTAGTGTACTCATCATTTGTCATTGATCCCATTTTTAGCTCATAGAATTATTTCACTCAATCATCCAAGTATCTTTCCGACAAATACTTCTTCTTGAATAGATGCTCAAACTCACTCCAAGTAGAATATTCCTCATTTATACCTCTAACATTCTTCACGTCTTGCCACCAAATGTATGCTTTTCCTTTGAGACAGAATGTAGCCACTCTAGCTTTCATATTCTTTGAATATTCATGCAATTGAAGAAATTCTTCATGCCTAGCAACCATGCCTCTACATCTTGCAATTTCTTTACCTCTCCATCAAAAGTAGGTGCCTTTTCTTTCTTAAACTCCTTTGGAAAATACCCCTTACCACTCCTCCTGTAAGCATGACACTAATGAAAATCATAGTGCTTATCTGAATCAGAACTAGAATCATACCTGTGTCTATCCCTTCTCCTATCCGTAGTGTCCAAAAATATGCCATCTCTGATTGTGTCATCTCTATCTGATCTGTGAGCACCATGTGACCTACTATCATATGCCCCATTAGTTCTATCCTCCTATTCATGGCTGATCTGAAGTAGTCCCTATCACTGCAAATTGGACAAGCTCTGAAGTATGACTACATTTACGTCTACTAACTTTTCCTGTGCCTGTATGATTCTATCATTATCTGCCTTAAAACTTATTTCTTCCTTTAAGATTATCAGTGTCACTGCTAAGTCTAAATAGTTCCCAACACCATACCACTTTTCTAATTCATAAGGAGCGTCTTTGTAGTCAACCATGTTGCTAGCCATTTGATATTTCTTCCTGCAAGTATATCATGTTAGCTAAACCAAATCACAATAAAACAACGTACCTTAGTATATCTTGGGGAGGATACCTTGTTTTCAAGATCAACCAATCAACATGATACATGTATAACATAATCATGACAACATATAGAAACATGAAACATAAGCATATGACTATGCAACCACCATTCTAGCTAGGGTCCAATCATCAATACCTGACCTAAAAAACAACACACACCACGACCTCATGCATGACAACCACCACTACATCAATGTACACTTGACCACATGCAAACATGAATATGCATAAATGATGCATAACCATCCACACATATGCATAAACACATATGACCAAGCATGAATGAACATTACTTAAAATCAAACCTATAAGAATGATACATGCAACCAAGCATACAAGAATGTAACCAAAAATCCAAGAATGCAACCAAACATGCAAGAATGTAACCAAGTATACTACAATGTTACATGAAAGCGACATAAATTGACATGTAACTATTCATGCACTCATGATGCTTCATTCCACCACAAAAACCTCAAGTTCCACATGACGACATCAATACAACCATGAACAACATCATGAAAATGCAACAAGCACATGGAATGCAAGGGTGAGAGACACACATGCGACTGACATGCATGCATGACCAACACATAGCCCATCCAGTCCAAGGGGAGAACTATGCTCTGATACCACTATGTAACACCCTCCTCCCACATCTACCCAAGCAATTGGCCAGCTGGGGTAAACATGCGACGAGAGGCCACTATGATATGATTCGACCTCCTGAGTCATGTTAAGGAAGTGGAACCGATGGAGACACACCATAAAAACATTAATAATCAGTTATAAGACATCCAGGAACCAATCCAATACTTTAGATAGCTTGCCTTGGGGTCCCACTGAGCTTTTGGAAAATATAAGGCTTAGTCGCTCCCATGCTATAGGCATGAGTGCAACCAAAAACCCAAAGTATCTCTCACAGGCTTGCCTGCCAGTGACTAGAGACCATAACTGTTAGTGCTATGCTAACGACTCTAATATTTGAGCCACTTTTCAAGGCCTAAAGCCTAGGTCACTGCCCATAATTGAACCATCTCTTCATATCAGGAAAATAACATGGAAATGACAGTACTAAAGAAAGTACTTGTTCAAGACCTTGAATGGACTCCTACTAACCATGACAAGAATTTCGTCAAACATAATTCAAATGTGTAATCTATAGGTGTAATTAATAGTTCTAAGCACAGGGGTCCCATAATCAGCTGAAAATTGCTAAGAACAATTGATGCCTCAACACATCAACTACCATTCCATCCATTAGGTCATCGATATATTGATCTTTCAATTACAAGTAAAAACATGAGGAAAGCCATACATGGCTGCTATTATAAAACAAATACATAACCAACATAATAGGGACATAAATGTTCATGAAAATACAACCATATAGACCACATAAAATCCATCAAATTTCTCATAGAAATACTAGGAGAAATAACCTTTCATTAATGATGCAAAATCCACACCTGAGATGGGACTTCCAAGTTCCACCCGATCGTAGAATGGTTGAGTCAAATCTCTCTTCAACCATTCACCCCTGTGCCATATTCCAAGCATGAATGTGGGATCTCATAGAACACATCAATCAAAAACTCATCCAGGGCTTCCAAAGGCCATCCACCTCAACCCATCCATCCACCTCAACCCATCAAATAGTGATTCCACATCACAATTGGACATCACAAAACCATGACCAAATTGGTCTCCATCCAAGCCTTCCAGGGCTTCCAGAGTGTTTTTCCAACTAAGGATTCCAGGACTAGTAACTCAACCCACAACTTATTTAGGGATTCCAGAGCATTTTTCCAACCAGGGATTCCAAGATTAGTAACTCAACCCACCAAGGGCTTCCAGAGCGTTTGTCCAACCAAGGCTTCCAGGGCTAGTAACTCAACCTAAGCTATTATAGGGCTTCTAGAGAATTTGTCTAATAGGTCTTCTAGGACTAATAAATCAACACAAGCTAAGGAAACATGAGAACCAACTAAAACAAAATGATAAAAGTAAACTGACAATCTCCATGGCTATCCAAGAAATGGAAAGGCTAGGAAATCCACTGTCAATACCGACCATCCTCCATGCTAATGACAGATCACAACCAAAAATCCACATGCATATGCCATGCATGCTAAAACTAGTGAGGGAAATATACATGCAACTCGGTATTTGCAAGAAAATCTGATGTAGCTGCTGATCTTGATGCCCTCTTGTGCTTTCCCGCCATTCCTTTGTCTTCTTGCTCCAAAAATCCAAGTATGCCACACCTCCAAGAGTGCTCCAAGAAAACTCTAAGTCTCCAAGAGTATGAGAGAGAGAATAATAGGAGAGATCCAAAACTGAACTAAAAAAAGGTTACCAATTGATCCTCAGAAGCCTTTTTATGAATGAGGCCTCTATTTTCTTCATTTTCCACTATTTTCCTTCAATTTCCTCCTCACATGCAACCTGTGATCTTTCATCTCCCTTTCCACCTAATTTCTATTATTTTCATAAATAATTTTGCCAAAATTCCATTTTTCCTTTCCAAAGCCTTAGCCATTTCCTTTGTCAATTTCCTTAGCCATAAACAATCACAAGTGATCCCCATCACTAGGATTCTGTCCAACATTCATCTTGGAATAAGTGTCCCATCGATCGTGGTTATTGTTTTTAACTATTATTACATGGATTTCACCAAGGCTGTTACACCAATTATGATGGAACTACTCACGATAAAGAGGACAAGAGGCTGGCTAATAGGACCACTCATCACCGTGGTTCCTCCAAGAAAGGGTAAAACACTAAGTGAAAGTGAATGGTTAGCCAAGCATATGAGGACGTTGGAGTGTAGAATCCAAGGCTTATCATGTAGAAATAGGATGATACAAAGTGGCTATCACAAGGGATAAAGTGTGGTGGAATCCTCTTTAGGTATAGCTAGAAATATAACAAAGAAGAGGACATGAGGTTCATATTCTAGGTCATAGTGGGTCAGAAGGAGGGATTTTGAAAGGAGGATAAAATGACTACATGGACAACAAAACGACAAGGAGGTGCTATATTAGGGCATTAATGAGTAGGTAGTATCTACCTCCAAGATATGACGTGCAAAAGGAAGAGTGGCTAATATCACAACTTGACAAGTTGGACCTAAGGCATAAATATGACACTGACAGTCAAAATGCAATGAAGACAATGAAAACGACATATCCCTATATGCCAGTTTCATAGAGATGCACCTAAGGTCCAATGGATGTCACAATAGAAATGCCACCCTGTTCTGTAAAAATTATCTAGAAAGACTAGACCCATGGTTAAATCACATAATGAAAGAAATAAACATGGATGAGGTAAAAATAGGACTATATATATATATATATATATATATATATATATATTTGAGTTTTATGTTTTTTTTGGATTTTTGGCATAAATAAGGCATGAAAAATACTTGCATCACACATCAAACCAAAAAAGAGATAAAACATCACACTCCTATGTACAAGCACAACACAACCCAATAGGTTACCCTAAAGGGTGCCCACAGTTGGGCACATGCCAAGGGTTTCTATACACAAACTCATGGAGGGATCAAGACATAAATGAGGTACAAGACACTTGTCAATAGGTGGTGAGGAGTTGGAAAATTCATTGACATGTTTGTTAGTAGAAGCCCAAGACTTGACTTGGTCCAAGGGTGGCACTTTCAAGGAGGGTTGAGGAGATGCCTCTTGGGTCAATTCAATATTTATATTACCAATCTCTACTTGTTCTGATTCAGGAGACAACTAGAGATAGAAATAGGCATAGTCTCCCTAGGATTATCAACGAGAAGATCCACGACCTTAAAGTTGACTAGTTGGGATGCTTTGTCATCGAAGAAGTCACATGGAACAAGCAGATTGATGACCCATGTGGGAAAAAGAACCTGGCCATATTCCATATTGTGATGGATTTTATGACTAAAATCAGGAGGTACTGATGGTATTGCCGAAGGGGAAATCTCTTCCGCAATAGGTGTAAAAGGATGCTCATTAGCTTGATCAACTTCCATAGGATCATGCGACACCACAAAAGGATAAGGAGGTATATGGGGTCTACAGGTGTCAAACGAGATCATATGCATATGAGATTTAGAAGAAGATTGAGTGCTAGGTGGGGGTAATTGAGGAAAAATACCAATAAGAGATGATATTTTAAACAAGCCCCTACCAATACTCTGATACTCACCAGGGTTATTTCCCACCAGTGGGACTGAATTCACCATAGCGAAAAGTTGGACCAATGCTAGGAAATAATCAAGTTGATCAATGGTAACAATCTTTCCTTCACGAGGAAAGAAAAATATACATAATACAGACGAGACACCGACGGTCATGGCATAAAACCAACTACAACCAAGGAGCAAGTTGTAATCCAAAGGAGCATCGATGAATTCAACATCGACATAAACGGTTTTCCCCCCTAGCTTAATGGAAAACTTGGAAGAACCCCCTTATATACAAATTTATGTCCATCAAAGGCTTGAAGAGTGGTGTTGGACTTGGTGAGCACTTGTGACCCGAGAGCCATCCAGCATGATGCTAACGTGACAAAATTAGAAGGGCCTTCATTCACCAAAGTGTGATGAATATTTTGATGAAAGATATGCACAATAATAAAAAAGGTGATCTGGTAGGAAATTTGAATAGAAACCTTGTCAAGATTAAATGAAATGTGCTTCAAGTTTGAAGGGTCTACTTCGTCGATCGTAGACAACAATGCCTTGTGATGCTTAGGAAAACTTTGCAAAACCTCCAGGGCAGACATGGCATAGGGAGATTGGGCAAGATCTTCAACAATAGAATAATGGTGAGTATCCCAGTTAGAAGGGTTGTGTGCTGTCTTACAAACGAAACCCTTAGGTGGGTGATAAATAGGCTCCACAATCTTATCTAACATAAGAGGTCCATTGGATGTAGGTGGAGTGGGTAAGTTCTTAGGGGAAGAAATTGACTCAGGAACATCATATGATTTAGCTCACATGGTGACATAATGTCTTCTTTTCACATAAATATGGATGAACTATTGGTAGGATTAAAGAATGGGCCCTCATTGCCCCCTTCTGGAGGTGGAGGAGGTTGTTCAACCATTTGTTGTTGAGGTTGTGTAAGAAATGGATGAGTTAAAAAAATAGTTTGTTGAGTAGATGATTGTGGTGCAAGAAGACTATGAACATCATCCATCTGAGGGAACTCACGAGTTAAATTTTCACCTTGACAAATATTATAAGGGAACTTAATCTTTCGATGATACTCACTAGTGCCCCCTCTCTGATTTTGAGGGTTTGGTTGAGATTCCTGAGCAGTTTGAATTTTTTGTTTATTCTTTTTATTATTATTTTTACCACTATTTTTTTGGTTGTTCTTAGGTGTTGTGGAATTCACGATAATAATGTCGGTGGACAACTTAGAAGAAGGTGCTTTAGAAGAGCTAGACGCACTTGCTAGGGTGTGAGATGTAACAATCAATTGTGCAAGTTGAGTAACAAGTTGGCTCATGAAATCAGAAACAGACCCAATCACACCATTAGTGTGTGGGGGAGGAGAAGGTTTGGGTGGGTCAATGAAGGCATAGGAACATTAGGTAGTACTTCATAAAGCCTACCCGACTGTGAGTAAATAAAATCTAGTTGCTGGGCAACTAAGATGGCTTGCTCCTTAGTGATCGCTAAATATAGACACATTTTTGGATTTTGAGGTTGTAAAGATCAAATGAACCATTTATGCAATATATGATCAAGAATCTTGGTTCTCACCAACTTCTTTTGATGATTCCACTTATGGATATGATAAAAAATAAACGTGGCATCATCTTGTTTAAATTTAGATAAGAGATTGGAGTTGATATCGTACCTAGAGGGAAACTGAAAGTGTGCCAAAAATGTTTGATCTAAAGAAGGAAAGTCACCATAGGATTCTGTATCCAATTCAATGTACCATTTGGCAACATCCCCAGTTAAACTATGTTGGAAAAATTGTAACTTAATCAAATTGTCCTCTAAAGAATTGAATGAAAACCATAGGTGATACGTGGTGATATGAGAGGACAAATTCTCTCTAGAATTTCCTTCCAATTTGGGTATATAGGAAGGAAATTTGGTGGGCATAGGTGGCAACTAGGGGTCACAGTGAATGCGGTTGTTGGTTAACTTATCCAAATTTGGTAAATCGAGAGAAGATAGGAATGGATTATGAAGTTGAATGAATGAATCATAGGAAGGAGAAGCCCCTGGCTAACCTTGCGGTGCCATGATATAAGGATTATGATGCATGGTTTGTTGGTTAAGGTATGGCTTTGCCTTGACATATGATTGTTGCAGGCCAACATGACTGGTGAAAAGATGTTTCCCCCTAGGGTAAGTGTCCCCAGATATTAAAGGACCCCCAAGAGCATGACTATTGACGAGGTTGTACCTAGGAGGAAAAGATGGACCGACTTGTGCAATAGCACCGACATAAGGAGAATAACCTTTACTAGTGACGACACTAGCAACAAGGTTTCCCCCTAGGGAAACTAGCCCCTCCAGTAAAAGTACAGTTAGATGGCATCCCTCTAAACAAAAAACTATACTAGGCTTGTGACATGCTAGAAGCAAAATTTCTCCCAGGCTAACTAGGAACAACTAATGACTCTCCCCCCCCCTCCCCCACATATTTCTAGCAGTAATCATTCCTAACTGAGGAATAGGAATTTTCAACTGAGCAAAGCTAGGTGAAAATACTCTTGACCCTACTGACTGACTAGGATTATTGACCATGGTTGTAGTAGATAACGACATAGGCATGGAAACATATGAGAAATTTATGGGAGGTGTAGATGAAACTGGTGGGATGCCCCTAGAAGATGTGAGAGTCGTAGAAGAAGGAGTAGGTGCCAACACATTGCGTGGTGGAAATGATGACATGGCAGATGACACTATTGATGTAGAAGGTGAATATGTCTCAGACTCCACCATAGGATAGACAACTGACAATGGTAAGAAAAGATAAGCATGTGTGGAACCATCAAGTTTCAGCTGCAACAACTCAGGTCCTAGTGGATCGGTCAAAGGTGGATTAGCAGGACCAATAGAATCATCTACCAAACTTTTGATAGAGATAAAATTGCAACCAGAAGGACCAGTTATAGACTTCACAATAATTGGTTTGTCATGTTGAAGAATCTAGGGCAGTTAGCATTAGATAAATTCTTCTATAATTGATAACAATTTGTGAAATTCTTTTACTATTTATCTTATGTTGATCTTCTTCTTATTATGAGTGGGTGTGTTTACTTCATCAAACTGCTACCAAAAAAAAGAGACAAGAACAAAAGAAGTTGGCATTCTGTTAGGGCCAAAACCTCTCCCTCTTGGAGAGGAAAAACTGCACATAATTCTTCTTATAGAGATTCTAATTGACGAACACCAATACCATGACCCTTGACCTTCTAGGCCACTCCAATACCAAGACACCAATCCTCTTCTTCATTAATGCTGCAGTCATCATCAATGCTACTACATCACTGAGGTCTTCATCAATGAGATCTTCATATTGAAATATGTATAGGAGAGCTGCATGTAGATTCACTGATAACATGACAGTATCATCATGACTATTCCTTCAATGGTATCATGACCTTTGTGACTGTATCTTTATCAAGAATGAGAGAGTGACTGTACCTTAATGTATGCCGAGATAGTGTGTTACTGTGAGATCCTTCCATCATGCCAAGATAGTGTGTGGTATAGTAGGATTCTTGAGATCATACTTATCAATATGGTTATGGCTATGTGTTTCTTCCAACGAGATCTTCTCTGCCACAATGAAACTGTATCACCATGCCACTGTAATTATCTAAGATGTCTGCACCCTTGTCCAAGATTCCTGCAATCCTTCACTTGTCTAAGATTCATATAATCCTGCACTTGTCCAAGATTCATTGTGCCATCTGAAATTACAGAGTAATATGAATTTCTATGCTTCCTGCACCTCCCGTATCCATCCAAATTTGCAGAGACTTGTCCGAAAAATATATGCTTCTATGGTGACCTCATCGGGCTATTTGTAGTTGTCACGTCTCTATAAATAAGCTGACATGACCAAGTGACTTTAAATTCATTTTTGTTGGCCAACATGACTATGTTTTCATCACTTTTTTTGCTGGCTTATTCTTTGAAGGATGGTGCTTGTCTTCGAGGGCTTCTTGACACTAGGTTGACTCATTTTCATTACATAAATGCTCAAGAAGATCTCTTCAACATAATTTTGACTTTGACTTTCTTAGACCTATAGAATGAGGAAGAAACTTATTCATATAATTTATAAAAATAATAATTATTTTTCTTGACAAGTACAAAGATCAAAATTATATTGACAAATTTCAAACCTTGTTACCCTTTTCTTCAACAAGTCAGGGTATTCAACACTGACAGACACTTTCTATGCAGGAGTAGAAATTCCACCTCGTTCAAGAGGGAAACTGTGAATACAATGTGACTAATAATGACGATATCCAGCTAGGGTGAAAAATTATAAACTAATGCAATTATACCCTAAGGCCAAGACTACTGAATCGAACCAAACAACACACAATAGAAAATTCCTAGTAGGTAGTGTTACACAGTATTTTTGTCACCAACCTCGCATCCCCTGATCCAGGTCGAGTCGATCCCTGAATGGAATCTGCTCTGTGTCATACATCAAAATATGTGTCCACATCTTCCATATCACTCAAGAATATTAACCATGCTCATTAATCCTGAAGTTGACCCTTTTTACCAATGTTTCAAGAAGGACGTCAATATCATTCCTGTGATGATGGCCCAGAGTGAACGAGAACCTCGCAACATCGTCGCAAGAGTACATCTATTCTCAGTGATCTTCAGATTTTAGGGATCGTCACAGGTCATCAATATCCTACCTTTGATAATAGCCCATAATGCACTAACGCCTTGCGACGTCGTCTTTGAGTCTCAGTGTTTGACCTGCAACGACCCCGATATTCCAAATTAGTTCAACTAGAATACTTCTGGGTGGGTCTGGAGCTAGTTGTTGGGTCAAAGAAGTTTGCATCTCCTCATTTGAGATGGTGTTTCCACCTTTTAAGTAACCTTTCATGAAGATAAGCTTCCTCTCCCCTCATTTATGGAGACTCCTCCTCTTATAAAAGCATCCTCCATGACTATGATCAGCTGGTTCTTAGAGTGCTAGTTGAGGTTTTGGTGTGCTAGTTCTTAGCTTGTTGGATTGATAGCTTACAATTTGGATTGCCTTTCATGTTGTGGATTGAGAGTGTAGAATGGTTTTGTAAGAAGGAAGCCTTGTTGTGATTGCCTTAGTTTCATACTTGTGCTTCTAGGAGACCTTTGAGAGTGAATGCTTATGGAGACATACTGATTAGACCCTTCAAGGAAGCTTGCAACGTCAAGGTGTGGTTGTAAGATTTACTATTGTTGACATTAACATAATCAATGGTTATTTCCTATATCATGTATGAAATGTATGTTGATAGCTTATGGTTCCTTCACTCTATAAGTAGATAGTTCGTTGTTATGCTCTATTATGTGTTTTTTCATTTTCATATGTTGTTTCAGGTGAATCATTCATTAAGGAGAAGATAGTGATAGTTGAAGCGACGTGATGAAGAGTTCATCAAACACCGGTATAAGGTAGGCCTCTTCAACAATAACTATTCAGGGAATTAGCTATTGTCTTTGTCTTGCTGTGGCTAGACCCACTCTAAGGCTAGAGGGGTTGTCTCTGTTTGCAGAGGGAACTTACCTACATCACAAGTTGGGGACTCCGCTGGGAAACCTTTGTGTGTTGTCCCTTGTTTTTGCTCTTGATTTTCTTTTTATTGAATTACATAGTATCTCCTTGTTTGGGACTGAACCATCAGTGTTTTGGATCACTTGAGTCGATCTGGTAGTCCACCTCACTGTCTGAGTGATAAGCCTGGTGTCTTTCAGACATTTTTGCCTTGTTTTCCGTCTCTGTTGAGATTGTCACTGTTTAATTCCTAACAACTGCGACGAATCGCTCCTGTCCTCTTTACCCAAGCTGTATGCCACGGATATCTTGTCATATAGATACAATGATTCTTGAAATCAGACTGTCACTGAGAACAAGTGTACCTTTGTGATGATGTCTCTCATTTGCTAGTGTCATGCCTGCGACGATGTGGCGATCGTGTCATGTTGTCAGTCTGACCCCTGTGATGATTCCAGTAGGGTTGCTTTTTACAGCCCTGCCTCCTGAATAGGCCAGTGTAGCTTGTCCTTTGCTATCTCTTACATCTTATTAAGTTTGTTTTGACTGTGTTTGCTAAGGCATATCCTTCTTGATTCCATTTGTATGAATTTTGGTTTTTGGGCTGTGTGACCTAAGTCTTTTAGGGTTTCGTCAAGAATTCACTTGTTTTGGGTTGCTTTTCCTTCCAAGATTCTGAACTACATCCACAACAGTCTTGTTGATTTGTTTGAAGCTTTTCTTTTACCCATCTTCTTAGTTGATCCGTAGTAATTGTTCATCAAACTAGCTTGTTGTGTTGATTTGATTTCCATTCACTATTGAAGCATAGATTACATTTGCCTTTTGATCAGTCAAGTTGTGCATTAGCTTGTTTACTATTTGTTCCAAAAAATCAAAAATTGCACTCATATAGTATACGAAAATGAAAGCATGTTTGCATTAGTATATTATTTATGATTAGGAATTGAAAAGCGAAATTCGAATCTTTCATTTTTTCGTCATAGTAGTTGCGAGATAAGTGGAAATTGATGCATTGCATTTCCTATTGATTGGATTACTTTCTTGCACTGTTTTTCTTGCATTTGCTTGTTTGGAAATGAACTCCTTACCCTCATTTAGGTAGTCGTTCATTGAAAGGAATGGTTTTTTGCTCATCTAGTTGCATTCTAGGGGTGTTAAAGATACATTCGATAAGGCCTTGAAATCGAGACTTAATTCAAGATTAATTGTTAAAATCTATTGAATGAACTTAAAAACACATTGGAACCTAACGCTCACATATTTAGAGGTCTAGGCTAGAGACATGTTCCGGCGTCGTTAAACCTAGTCCCTATTGTTCCCACTAAGGTTGGGTGATTCCTCCTTTTGTGATACAATAGATGCTAGTACAGATTTGTGCTCCCCGTACCATCGTGTATATATTGGGAGACCCCACTAGGTTATCATCCTATTATCCATCGAAAGCTGAGTCTACTACCTTACGAGTCATAACGCACCGAACACGACATTCGGGAAGATTGACTACCGTACGGAAAGTCCTTGGTCATTTCTCTTTCATTTTATTACCAAGCTGTATATGAAGTTTTACGATTTGTCTGGTAAACATCTTGCCTAGAATTCCAGAGTAGTCACTTTCATTCCTTTTTGACTCTTTAAAAGTAAAAGGATAATTTGAGCACTTGTCCTTTTAGGCTCATTAAACTTCGAAGGTGACCAGAGTCATCTTTAGCCTCTTTTCTCAACTCTCTAAACATGAAAAGGCAAAGTTTCGTTCCAACACCATAAAATTTATTTGCCATGATAACATTTTACCTATTAATCTTACCCGCGTTGTATTGCATCTTGATAGATTTTGTGCAACCTTATTGATTTTCTCCTAGACCTTTTGAGCTAAGCCATCCTGGCAGACTCACCAATACTGCCCTCTTTACCAAGCGACGGAGACTCTGCATCTCCTACCTCTTCTGAGGTATTGACTGTTGGTGGCACCCTTCCCATTGTTCTAAGTGTTCAGCCTCTTGACTCTCGAGCTCTGGGAGAGGAACCTTTTGATATCGATTAGACTCCTCGCTGCGAGTATTTGGACGAATACCTCCTGTCTACTCCTCCTGGTTTTCGATTGCAATGGCTTCTTCCAACATGTCTGAGACAAGTCCCGTTAGCAGTGAAGAGAACCTTGTGTCAAGTAGAGAACTTCCTCTTCCCCCAGAAGGTTTCCCTTTTAACACTCCTCTTGGCGTGTCATTACCATTGTGCTATCGTGTCTTGTCTGACATCATGAGTTCCACATCTCTAAATCGAAGTTCTGTGTGGTCTCGTATTGTAACCCCGACTTTAGGGCCTTTCATGGCTTCAACTTCCACACCTCAGACTCAGGTCATAACAGCCACGTCTATTCTGTCAATGCTCACTATTTGTGTGGCTTCTACAACTCATTCCATTAGTGCAGTTACTGTGTCCTTGGTGGTTACTACTGTTTCCGGGCCCTCTTTAGGACCTGCTAATAATGGTCCTTCATCCTTGGCTCCAGATTTATTCACCCTACAGGTAATATACCACTTTCTTCTGGTTCCATTCCGGCAAGATGGTCATATGAGCAATACATGTTTTCTCTTCAAAACCTGAATCTTAACCCTCTAGGCTCCCAACCACCTTCCTATCTGCATAAACCGTTGCACTATTATGATCCTCAAGGGGATCATATTCATAACACTAGGTCCCTCCCTCTGGAGCCCACATTCGAAGTTTCCGTTCGGCTCTCGATTGCCTGCAATCACACCACTTATCATGGCCCACAAGGCAAACCTTTACAAGGGCAACCTTCTGGTTTGCAAGGGAAACCATTTCAAGGGAAACCTTCAGGCCTACAAGGACAACCCTTTCAGGGACAACCTTTGGCCTCCAAAGGTGCCTCTTTTGTTTATTTAGGGAAACCTTCTGGTCAACCAAGTCAGTCTCAATTCCAGCCAGGCCAACTTGTTTCCCAACAAGGTCAACTTTATGGGCAGCTAGGTCAGCCTCAATTCTAGCCAGGTCAACTGGTTTCCCAGCAAGGTCAACCTTTTGGGCAGCTAGTTTAGCCTTTGTTTCAACTAGGCCAACCTGTTGCCCAACAAGGTCAACCCTTTGGTCAAGCAGGATAGCCTCAGATCCAGCAAGGCCAACCTGTTGTCCAGCCAGGTCAACCCTCTAGTCAAATGGGCCAGCATTAGTTTCAACAAGGACATCAGTTTGGTCAAATTAATCCACCTCTTAGTCAACCGGGCGTTCAGATGCTAGTTGTTTCTCAAGCCCCACCTGGTTTCTAGACTTAGTCTGGACTCCAAACTCAACCCGGTCTCCAAACTCAAGTTGGATTTCAAGCCCAACCTGTTTATCAAATGTAACCTGGGCTTCAGGCACAGTTTGGATCTCAGTCGCAATATGGTCTCCAAGTACTTCAGCAACCCCAAGGGAAACCTCAGGGTGCTCCGTATCAAAATTATCTGCACCACAGATCAATCCTTATCAAAATTTTGAGCAGCCCTATGTTGCCCCTATTGGTCAAGTTGGTAACCAATGGTTTGCTAGTGGTCAAAATCCGGGACAACAACTAGGTTATGGCATTAACCCACCTAACTATAACCCTTATGGACAAAATCCATGGGGGAAATAAGGCTCTTGTTGGAACCCTAATGTTGGCCCTTATCAGAGGCCTATGATGTCCTTTAATCCTCAATTACCTTTTCTAGCAACCTTGGAACTTCCCGATGTGTCCAAGCTGATGAACGATCCAATCCATCATAATCCATATTGGCCACCAGTTCCAACCAAAATGCTCGATGATTGCCCTAAATTTGATGGTAAATCTGGAGAGGACCCCCAAGCGCATGTCATGACTTATCATCTCTGGTGCTCATCTAACTCATGGCTTGATGATTCTATCCACATCTGTCTTTTTCAAAGGACTCTTACTGGTTCCGCTGCGAAATGGTATATTGAGCTTACCCATGGAACTTTCCAAGACTTCAATTCGCTTGCGATGGAATTTCTTAACCATTTTCAGTTACCGATTCGTTATGAAATGGGAACACATCTCCTTACTTCTCTGAAACAGGACACGACTACTCACATCTCTAATCATATTCATGAATGGAGAAGGCGGTGCCATTTGATTAAGTTCTTGTTATAGACATTTTTGGGCACTGCAACCCCAATCATAAATGTCCATAAACCAAGGGCTCTTAAGTCCCTAAAAGTGTTGTTCCGACCTCTAAAAGAACAAGGTCAACTGACTACATCTTCTACCAAAAGTTCTCCATGAAAAACTACTCAGAATTCGTCAAAACTGGACCATCTCACCTGCTTCATGGTCAAAGTGCACTGCATCCCACCTAAATACACGCGAGAGGTGTGATGCATCTTGAAAAGTCCTTCTATGGGGTGTGATGGGCGAGAATGGACAAATGGCAGGGTCAATCTACAAGGTGGAGGATCATGGAATCTTCCAGAAACTTCTCCTGTGACACTTGCCTCTCTGCATTCGCCTAGGGATGAGTAAGAGATCATCAATCTCCAAGTGGAATCAAGAACTATCAGAGAGAGGACACTAATCAAATCTCAAAAGCTGACTCACCCCCTTGCAAACATCTATATATGGATCCCTCATCCCAGAGATCTAGAGGCTGGAATTTTGTATCTTGTAAGGAAGTGTTGCTGGTTACTTGGTGGAACATCATAGTGTTGGGTGATCTAAGCTTTTCATGAGGTGAAGAAGGGATTTCTTGCTGAGAGGATGATGCTATGTCAGAACAATTGGTTGTAATCCTCTTTGCTAATTCTTGATTATTAATAAAGCTATTCAAGTTTTCCTCCACATTTTGTATGATTGATGATATATGCATTTGTGTGGTCAATATATATCTGGTCCTATATTGTTTATGATAATAGATCTATGTTCTTGGATATTGTTATGCTGCTTTGATTCTAAAGGTGCTCTTTGAAGCTGGGTAGACGAGGAAGTGAGTGGCAAAGATCTATCAGAAGGGAGAGGAATCAAGCAAGGAACCAAGCGCAAGACGGAGGTTGGTCTCCTCTATTCCCCTCTTATCTATTTCTCATAAAGGAAAATGAAAGTAGTTTTAGTTTGTTTGTTTCTAAGGTAGCTACCAGCCTTAGTGGGACTAGCAGCTCTGCATAGACACTAGATTTCCTGATAACAAAATGGCGACTCCACTAGGGAGCGAATAGATTGTTTGTTTGTCTACATTTGTTTGCTTTATAAACTTACAGACGGAGCCTGAAGTCAAGCCAGCTAGCCTTCGAACTGCATTTGCTATGCAAGTGCAAAGTAGATCAATGCTGCTTTAGTCTATCTCCGGGTTTTGTTTATGAACTAAACAATCGATTTACAAGCTCTCTAATTTCCCTTGTGGTGGCTCTAGTAACCTCTTTAGGTCTACCCCTGTGATTGATTTATTGATTACCACTTGCTCGGCCTAAATCCCTGAACTGAGCTGCAAACTGTGACCCGGAACCCAGTTGAAGTCTCGTCCCTGGACCATCGCACTGTCTCTTCATTGGATTCTGGATGCATTGCACTTCCTAAGTGTAATAGGTGCGCTGCATCTCTTTTTCCCTCTGTTACAGGTGCGCTGATCAGACAAGACCTCTTCTGCTCTTAGATTTTGGTTTCTGTGTTCACTCTTTTCAGCTCTATTCAGGAGTTTTGCTGCCTGTAGTCAGTACACCTCTATTGAAACCCATTCCTTGTCATTATTCCACCTCCATTGTGCAAAGAACTGTAATTTTTTTTTTATGTATTTTGAGCCATTTTCAGTTCTCTTTTACAAAGAAGTAGCGTAATTGAACTATCGTTTCTTGATTTGAAAGTGTCGCAAGTATCATTTTCAGTCATAGAAGAGAATCCGATTATTCTTGATAGTCAATTACACTATTACTCTTGTATTTGATTTGAATTAGTAGTTTTTCAAGTGTCGAAAGCAAGTTTTCAATTCCAAATCGCAAAGTGTCGTCATTGACTTCATTTTGTCTTGAAAAGAAACTTGTTAGTAATGTCGCTTTGAAAAATAATTCAGATTTGTGCTTAGCTTTCTTTTTATCATTCACACATTAAGAAGGCTGAAAACAAATACATGCATGTGCATTTGCATTTAGACTATTTGTTGGTTTGATTTAGGACAATGCATATAGTGTGTGCTCTCTGCTCTATGTTGAAAGAATATCATCTCTATTTCCTTAGTAGCTAGGATTTTCATTGCAAAAAGAAGATTAAATGATTGTTTATCATCTTAGATTGCATTTTAGGAATTGTACATCTACATCACGCGGTGAACCTGAAAGGAAAATTTCTTAAGCAAGATCAACTGTAAAATAAATTTAATGAATCTAAAAACGCTTTGGAACCTAACGCACAACATTTAGAAGTCTAGGCTAGAGAATATTCCGGCATCGTAAAGCCTGGTAACTGTTGTTTTCATTGATGGTTGGGTGATTCCTCCACTTTGAGACGATAAGTGCCAGTACGGACTTGTGCTCCCACGTATCGTCGATTATATATTGGGAGACCATAATAGGCTTTATCCTTTATCCATAGGAAGCCGTGTCTGCCGCCCTACCGATCGCAATGCACTGAACACAGCATTCGGGAAGATTGACTACCGTACTGTAAAAGGTATTATGCAGTTTTGCGATTGGTTTGGTAATCCCTCTGTCTAGATTTCTAAAGCAGTCTCTTTCGTTCCTTTTCAGACTCCTTAAAGGAAAATGTCCATTTGAGCACTTGTCACTTCAGGCTCATTAAAAATTGAAGGCGACTAGAGTCATCTTTTGTTTTTTCTCGAATCTTAAAAATTGAAAAAACAAGTTGTGTCAAAGCATCTAAAATTCATTTAATTCGGAAACATATTTCCCCTTTATTTTTACTTGATCAAGGAATCCACAATCGTGGAAGAAAGTCAATTGAAACCTCGTCGTTCACAGAGGCTTACGAGTCAACCGTCTTTGTCTCTAGAACCGAAACTGTTATGGACAAAGCGAACTCGTTTAACCGTTTCCAAATCCCCTGGTAAAGTTAGAACAAGTGTTCCAACACCTTCAGAGACTCCGATTACTCCAAACATTTCTGGCATCCCTGCCTTTACAGAAGAAGTTCAACATCTACCAAAGGATAGTAGAACTGATCCTAGTGTGAAAGTATACACTTGTATTACTGAACCAGCCCCATCTACAGCTGATTCAGAAGGTTTTATTCCCCAAACATCTGTCACTATAGATTCTATACCTTCTTCGGCACCAGAAATATTTTACGGACCTGACGGTCTACCTCTTCCACCTGGTCTGATTGCTATAGAAGAGATTGTGGAGGATCCTCCATCTAGTACTCCATCGCGATTTGGAGTCGGGATCACTCTATATCCTTCTTCATTAGAAATTAGTCTACCGTCATCGAAAGCTCTTGTAGAATCGCTAGGCAATCTTTTGGATAGACTGGAAATGTTTGAACAACCGTCGACATCTAGGACTGTGTCATCCGACACAGCGACGACATAACTTCTTACTGTCACTCCAACAATGTTCGCCGGCATACCATCTCTCCCAACTAGCTCTCAATCGCTAGAAGGGGCCCACTCAGGGGCTATTTCAACAGTATGGTCCATTCCTATTTGTTCATCCGGAATAGTATCCGGGAACTCTTATGTTGAGTCTCAACAAATTGATCCTTCAAGGTGTCAATTTGGGCAGTCCGGTCCTCAGGGACAAACAATTCTTTTGAGTACCGGATTACCACCGTATGGGGGGCAATATACCCTTTCATTGTATCCTCCGAGAGGACGACCATACGAGAGTTCAAAACAAAATTCAGGTTATGCTGGAATTACATCTAGCGGTTGGGTGCCAATACTGCCTCAACAACCAAGAGTTGTATATTCAATGCAACAATGTTTACCTATGTCAAATATACCAACTACGCCAGCTATTGTGATGGTGTCGTAAGTACAAGCGTTGCCTGTTGTATGCCAACCTCAGGTTTCTCAGGTTGTAATGCAACAGCCTCTTGTCCTTGCGACTCAACCACAATCGCCAACTAGTGGAATGACACAGGTCCAAATGGGTACAATTACCCCTCATCTTGGTCAAATGGTCAATATTGGACAACATCACATGGCTTTGCAACCATGGCTGGTGCAATATTAACAACCGCAATTCCAACAAGTATACCAAGGATCTGAGCAACAAATGTTTGCAAATAATGGGCAGCCATATATTCAAAACGTTCAAAATCAACCATTCTACAATGGTTATGCCCATCAACCTTACCAAATTTACCAGCGTCAAATGCATTATGCTGGTATGCAAAGACCAACTGCTCAGGCCATTCCATCCTATCCTGGGTATGCTTTGCCAAACTTGAATCAACAGTTACCCTTCGTGGCAAATTTAGAGTTACCAGATCTAAATCGGCTGACGAATGATCCAATTGCTTACGCCCCTTGGTGGCCAGCGATTCCGCATAAACTTCCGTCAGATATTCCTAAATTTAATGGAAATCCGGGTGAAGACCCGTCGAATCATGTGATGACATTTCATCTGTGGTTTTCATCAAACACCTTAAATGATGATTCGATTAGGCTTCTCCTTTTTCAGAGGATGTTAACTGGTTCGACATCAAAATGGTATATTGAGTTACCCTGAGCTTCGTTTGACAACTTTAGTGCCCTAGCCACAACCTTTTTAACCCATTTTCAGTTATCGATAAGGTACGAAACGGGAACAAAACTTCTTACCAATTTCAAGCAAACAACGGCCACTCACATATCCAATCATATTCATGAGTGGCGACGTCATCGTAGAATGGTAAAAACGTATGTTCATGATCAGCTTTTAGCTTAATGGTTTATTAAGTCATTATTGCCTTCCATTATAGAAGATGTGGCAAAAGGAGGAGTCGTCACTGAAGAGCAAGTTATTGCTCGTGCGCAATATTTAGACTTGATTTATACCTAGTCTGGCACGCTCTACGATAAAATCCCTGATGCTCCCAGACCGGAATTTTCCATCCCTCCTCCTCCTAAATCGAACAATGACTCTCATGCCGGCGATGGTGTGATTGGTACGACAGACACGAAATCGACAAAGGCTACATCTAAAAAGGCCCGTAAGATTTCTAGTCAAAATGCAAAAGAAGAACTTCTCGCCTCGGAAGTAAATGCTGTCTCGACTAATAAAGGCAAAGAAACCAAGCAACCAGGAAGGAAGAAGAAAAACAAAGGGAAGAAGAAGAAACAGGAGGAATCATCACCTGAAAATTCTTCTGCAAACCCTCCTGGAGATAGTAAACCAAAAAGTCCATTCTTAATATGTGATGAGGATCATTGGACAAGAGATTGTCCATATAAAGCTGAGTTTAGAAAATTCTTCAAGAATTCAAAAACCTCGGTGGTATTGACTGATCCGTTTCCAAGTCCAGGGACAAATCTGGTTGCTAGTGAAAATGCTTCCCTGTCCCAAGTGCTGATGTTGTCGGTTTCGAAACAACAAAATGATGCTTTGATATCGACAAGGAATAAAGATTACAGGAATCCACAGCTGTCGAACAACAAGGATAAAGATCAACCTAGTAGTTCGACAACAACTTCGACAGAAGTTGTGCCGCCCATCATTCCAGAGCTAACAATAAAATCACCAAAGGGAGTGTTACACAAGTTGACATTTAATCCTCGTGCCAGAGCAACACAACCTTATAATATAGTGGAAGATATGGCCCAATCGCCATCCGCTATGTCGACACTTGAAGTACTACAAAATTTCCCATCCCAAAAGCAGGCTTTATTATCAGCTATAGGTGGGATAGACCCAAAGGATTCTAATCTTGTGTCCCTTAATCACAAAGGATATGATCCTCAGTTACCAGCTCAACTAGCTTTCCTTATTCAGGTGAAAGCCCTCAACAAAATTGTTCATCGAACAATTATTGATGAGGGGGCATCTACATGTATTATGTCGATGAGTTGCTGGAAAACTTTAGGATCTCCAACCTTGTCATGATCTTTGACGAAATTAAAAGCATTTGATGGACGAACATATACCCCATATGGTATTCTAAGTAACTTGCAAGTTGAACTAGGGGGGAAAACAGTAGAAATAGATGTCGAAGTAATCGCTGGAAACCTCAATTACAACATCCTACTGGGAAGACCATGGATATATGCTATGGCTGCAGTTGTGTCGACCTACTTTAGGAAGATTGCATTTCCTTTTCAAGGAGGAATTACAATCATCGACCAACAAACATTTCTCCCCAATAGTAACCAAGTTACGGGAAGCATTCCGATGATCCATGGAAGCCCCCATTCGCTTCAAAATATCGGAGTAGGCCTACTAAAAGACCCTATATTAATGGGGACTTTTTCCCTACCACCTCCAATCAATCTGGCGGAAGTGGCAACGGTAGGAGCCTGCAATATGATACCTTATATTCAAAAGATCTCAGAAAACGATATTAGTATGGGTCATCTGCAGGTATTACCTCGAAGCCAAATAGAAATATTGTAGCAATCAATGTTTTTGGCATGGTAGGCAAACCCAAATCAACGCTCATCAAGCGTTTGGATAGATAGGTCTAAGGAATATGACACCCCTTTAGATCCTTCGTCGCAAGTGCATCACACCGACGAAGGAATTGTTCAGTCAATGATAATTGAAGGGGCGCCATGGGAAGATTACCACCATCGTTCCCATCTTCTGGATTGTCAAGAAGATACTCCTGATGACCTTCATCATCCTTCAATTTTTGATTTCCTATCAAATACTGTAAACACGGTGGATTCCAAGCGAAACTTGTCCAATATTGAAGAGACTATAGCCACAAATATCTCGACCAAAACGGATGTTGTAGAGAATATTTATGTTGGCAAATGTTGTTCTCCTTCAAAACTGGAAATATATAACGCTCTTTTTCGCGAATTCAGAGATGTCTTTGCTTGGTCATATGATGAAATTCCAGGCATTGACTCGAGTATAGTTGAACACGAAATAAAGATGTATCCAGATGTTGCAAATTACCCTTTGGTTTAAAGAACATAGGGACAACATTTCAGAGGGCAATGAATTATGCCTTCCATGACATCAAAAACTTCGTTCAACCATATATCGATGACCTTCCAACTCATTCGCGAAAGCGGACCGATAATCCACAACATTTGAGAGCGATATATCTACGTTGCCAACACTACAAGATACGACTCAATCCACACAAATGTGTGTTCTGTGTCAGTTCTGGTCATTTGCTTGGCTTTGTAGTCTCAAAGGATGGGATTCGTCTCGTCCCATGTAAGGTTCAGGCAATCATAAATCCGCCTCCACCTTCAAATTTGCTTCATATTTAGAAACTCCAAGGGAAAGTAAACTTTGTAAGGAGGTTCATTCCAAATTACGCCGAACTTGCTAAAGTTTATACACGTCTATTGAAAAAGGAAGTACCCTTCGTCTGGGATCAGGTCACGCAAGCTTCCTTTGATGCTTTAAAAGAATCCCTAATGAAAGCATCATTAATGTACGCTCCTGATTATCAAAAAGACTTTAACCTATATCTGGCTGCAGTGGATACAACCATCGCAATGGTTTTAGTTCAAGAAGACAACAGAATTGAACATCCTATATATTATTTGAGTAGAAACTTAAATGATACAGAAAGAAAGTATTCCTATGTTGAAAAGCTGGCTCTTGCAGCTGTTCAAGCGATACAAATATTTCGACACTATGTCCTCTTTCGAAAAACTACCATTTTATCAGATTGCAACCCCATGACTTATATATTGTCGCGACAGTTGTTGGGGGAAAATATTCAAAATGGATAGCAATTCTTCAAGAGTTTGATATGGAATTCGTAAAATCCAAATCAAATAAATCCCTGGTTTTCACAGAATTACTATGCGATCTCCCATTGTCATCCAACGATGAAACATCCGAAGAAACCATCGTGGATGAATCTTTGTTTCTGATATCTTGAAGCAATCCGTGGTATGGAGATATAATCATCTATCTCCAAACCCAAAAATATAGGTCTAATACCTCTCGCTCAGAACAAAAACGTATTCAATACCAATCAAAAGACTACATGATCATCGGTGATCCACTTTACCGTCATGGTGTCGATATAGTTCTGAGGAGGTGTCTCACCCATGAGGAGGCTGAAAATGTCCTGAATGATTTCCATTCAGGCGCGTGTGGGGGGCATCAATTTGGTTAGGCTACGGCGCAAATTTTTTTACGAGCAGGATACTTCTGGCCAACAATGTTCAAAGATTGCATAACCGCAGTTAGAAGTTGCCATGCATGTCAAATTTTCGATAGCAAAACTAGAAAACCACCCGCACCTCTACAACCGATAGTTGCTGTTGGGCCATTCGCCAAATGGGGCATTGATTTCATGACATGTAACCCCACCTCGACTGGGGGGCATGGGTATATCATAGTCGCTGTAGACTATTTTACCAAATGGGCCGAGGCGATGCCTACATTAGATAACACTGGTGAAACATCTGCCATTTTCTTTTTCAATCATGTAGTCGCCAGATTTGGCGTTCCACAGGCTATAGTAAGAGATCATGGATCACATTTTCGCAATCACATGATGGTCGAATTGGCTGCCAAATTAGGGTTGTCCCACGATAGCTCTACTCCATATTACCCGCAGGCCAATGGACAAGTTGAAGCAATCAACAAAGTCCTAAAGCGGATGCTGCAAAGGATGATTGGAGTCCACAAAAGGAGTTGGCACCTGATCCTGTGCTCAGCATTGTGGGCATACCAAACATTGGTAAGAAATGCAACCAGGTTTACACCTTTTCAATTGGTGTATGGCCTAGAAGCAATCTTACGAGTTCAGTGTGAAATCTTGTCCCTCAAACTCGCAGTCGACCTTCTCCCTGGAACTTCAGAAGAGGAGGCTCGTTTCTTGGAACTAATCCAATTGGATGAAACCCATCATGATGCAGCTTTGGCTAACGAAGCCCATAAGAAACGGGTCAAGGAACAGTTCAACAAGAATGTCAAACCCTGTGTCTTCTTAGATGGTGACTTGGTCTTACTTTATGACTAGGAATCCGATAAATTGGAGGTAGGTAAGTTCAAGTTTTTATGGATGGGCCCCTATATTGTTAAGCGAGTGTTAGCAAAAGGAGCCTACGAGTTAATGGATTATGATGGGATTCCACTGGCGCAACCCTGTAACGGGTTGTACCTTAAGCGTTACTACGCATGATTCAGTGTGGTAACCCATATGCTTTTGTTACATTTTTGTTTTTGCTAAGAGTAATTGTTTTGGTCAAGTAATCCACTTTTTACATTTGTCGCATATGTCAAACCTATTGGAAGCTTTTGTTGGATATGCCGACGGAGCCAGTCATAGTTCGCAGAATCTATCTTCTGCGGCCTGGGCCATTTTTGATCCAAGTGGCGAGTTAGTAAGTTTCAAAGGGGTATGTATTTGGTCGGTCAACAAATAACATCGCTGAATATAGCGCGTTGATAGAACTTCTCTCTGATGCCATCACACATGGCATAAGCCGACTTGTCGTCAGGCTAGACTCATAGCTCGTCATACTACAACTCACTGGTATCTACTCCGTCCGAAATCTAGCTATCTAACGCATGTTCCTAAGGGTCAAGATTTTGGAAAGACAATTTGATTTTATTTAATATCAGCATATTTCTAGAAACCTAAACACATTAACGGAATCATTGGCAAATTATGTGTTAGATAGACATTTGCAACATTTATAAAAAGAAGAATTTCATCAGTATTTGCATCAGGATCATATAACTTAACCAAAATAAAACTCCGAAAATCAAAAATATATATATAAATGTTTATGGTTTACACATAATGTTCTGTAACCAAGACAAAATTGGTCAAATGACCCAAAACTCAAAATTCTAGGGGTCACCCTAGTCTAATGATGCTGGTGATAACAAGTCACCACCTGTGCAATCATGCGTAAAAGCCTAGTCCACCGACTCGGCACGCCGATAGTATGTCGCTGCAACCTCAGGGGCAGCTTGTCAGTCCTCACGTCTGGAATACCAAGAGTGAGGCCTTCGACCTGATCCTGCAATGCTGAAAGAGTCTCGACCACATCAAGGTCGCGAAGGATAGCCCTTCCCACACCCTCTCCTGCTGGAGCAGCAGCTGGCACTCTCAGGCGTACTACTGGTCGAACGGGGCCAACATCTACATGAGCACATGAGTTTTGATTAGTCTGATAGAAGAAATCACAAGAACATTATAAAGAGAAACGATAAACAGAGATATGGTCAGAGAATTTACAGATGACACCCCACTGCTCGCCAGCAGGTAGTACCAAATCCGGATCACCCCAAAAATCCATACTAGCATATGGATACTCAGAAAAAACCATCTCTTGACAGTTGAACCACTCGAAAAAGGTATTAGAAAAGGAAACCTGGGACTAACCAGCATGTCTGGCCATAAGGTCGACCCATCTCTACATCCGTGGCTCAGTCGGTGGAGGTAAACCAAGTGAAACATACTGTAGCTGCATCAGCGGGATCTTTTCTAAGGCAAAAGCTGTCAAGATAGAACCATATCCAAAGTTATTCAATCTTCCATTTTTCACCTTGGTCAGTTGTTTTTTCATCATAGAGAGTACTGCATAAAACCAGTTGAACACCTTTGGTTCAAGGCATTCCAAGGCGTACTACATATAAGACCTGTTGGCCACGTAAAGTGCTGCACTGCCAGCCAGTCTAGCAAAAGTGAACAGAATGGTCTTCAGGGACCTGTCAGTGACATCTCGAATAATGATCTTGCCATCCTTACTCGGCTGAGATCCATCTCTGCAATACCTGCGAATGTAATCTCTCACAGATTCACCCCCACGGGCTGAACTTGATAATGAGATAGGGGCACCCCGCCTCGATAAGCCAGTCAAAAAATAGATGTCCACGACAGTCAAGGGGATGGACTTGCCCCTAATTTGGAACTCTTGGGTGGTAGGATCCCATGCATCGAGAAAATATTGCAACAGGTTGATTTGTTGCCTCATGCAAGAGATGCGGAAAAACTTGAACAGGCCACAGTTCCGCAGTGCATTTACCGTAACCAGATCATGTAAAGCAAGCATGTCCACTTCTTCATGCTCATGCCATGTAATAGGAATTTTTCTCCAATTAATCTCTGAAACGAACAAGAGAAGAGTCAAGATCCTGATTTGGTGAAAAACAGGCAAAAAATTTCCATGAAAAACTGTGCATAAATTTCCCTCTTTGCGCCCATCGCACCCCCAACAATGTAGAAGAGGTGCGATGGAGCCAGGGTGAGTTTTTCAAACCCCAGAGGCTCAGAAAAACCAGAAAACATGCTTAGAATTCAAAAAGGAAAGGATTAAATTAAAGAGCTCAGGTTTAGCTCCTACCTGGTCTAGACGGCACCGAGAATCGTCCACAGAATATTCCGAAATCAGCTAGTGAAAATCAAGGGGGAAAGCATCTCCAAAGCTCCAACAAACCAAGGTTCAAATGAAATGGTAAAATGAGAGGTAAAAAGCACTTTTAGATTAATTTTCACGTAATTCAAGTAAAATACTAGTGTTTTAACTCATTTTTCAAACATGTATTGTTCGTTTCTAACTAGATTGATGAAGCAATTGAGCAGGCAGTACAACCTTTGAAGGAACAAAGTTGTCAATGGTAAAACCAAAATAATCAATGACCATTATATCGAGCAGTTTTAACGTGGAATTCGAGCTCGTTAAAAAATAAACATAAGCAATGAGCAACTGTTCCCCCAGAGTTCAAGCTCATTAAAAAATGAACCAATTTCCGGTAAATAACCATCGTGAATGTATTATCATCAGCCTTTGAAGCCTTGGTCGTGTTCTCATCATCACCTCCACTTTGTATTGGCCGATCATTCACCCCCATTTGATTATTTACCCTTTTTGAGGAACAACTGCGAAGAGTGATCCTGTTAGCCATCCTTGTGACAATGTCGTGATTGGAAAATTCCAAACCTTACCTGGAATTAGCTGCTACCCGAATTTATCACTCGTTCCTCAAAAAACGAGTCTCCTTTAAGCTCTTTTCAACTGACCCATAAAATATGAAAATATTGCTGAGCCATTGGCCTCTCCAGCTCGTTAAAGGGACTGGAAGTGCTATCCCTCCTTTAGATTTTAATCTTTTTTGGACTTGACAGATCATTACGCAAAAAGATCGAGCGCTTGTTTTGTTCGGCTTGTTAAAAGTACCGAAAATTCATCCCTTTTGTATTGTTTTATACTTTTTCGGACTCAAGGGATTATATGACGAAAAAGAATTATTGGAGTTTTCTTTACGTCCCTTTTTCAGACTCTCTAAAATTGAAAAGGACCGAGTTATCCTTGTTGTTAAACTCGTTAAAACCGAATAGCAACAAACTTGTCCATACAGATAAGAACAAGTTTCACTATCGCTAGGCTCGTTAAAACATAGCGATGGGTTTGCCCGAAGGGAAAATTATAGAACAAGCATATGTTATCCTCCTCAAGCTTGACAAAAATAAAGGGGCACTGGTCAGTGATGACTGGGGAAAAATTGGGAAGGAAACTTGAAAAAACTTTATTGGTAGCAAGTCGCTCTTGAACATGACACTTTCACTCCGCATCCGAGCCAGGTTGGGTTGTTCTGTTCACTGGTCATATCACCATGGGTCCATCACACCATCCATATTTGGGGTTAACGCTACCAATCCATCATGTCAGTGTCGCCGATATGTTCAAGAGAAGTCGCTCAGAGAATTCACCTGTGTCTCACCCACTGCAATACATTTACGCTCCATTCGTTCATGACCGCCACCCTGAACCTTATATCACCAGATCGTTTTCACCTCCATTAAAATCATTTGCTCCATTCCGTGTCATTGATGTGGGATTCACTAAGGCCCTCCTATGACGGATCGCTTCTTGTCGACATTAGCTCATTATCCAAGAGGTCGATCTAGGAACAACCCTTTCAGTACTTTGAAGCTTGCATGCCTCAATGGCAAGTTTCTCACTTCTGGCGACAGGTTTACATCAATGGCATTCGACCGAAAGATTTTGCGTGGTGTTTGATGCCAAGTCCCTATTCACACCACGTGAATTGTACTGCAGTACCTTGAGGGTCATCATCATTATCGGTGATTCCTCTCGCGCCTGTTAACAACTTACATCATTGGCTGGTAATCAGGCGATGTCTTTCCATGTTCGACTCCAGTACATCTCTCACATGGATCGACTTGTACTTTGAGTGAAGATCGAATGAGATTGAAGACCTTGGATCTAGTTTCATCCATCTGGGCTGCAATATATATTCAGGAAAATAAAGACATCAAATGTACATCATTACTACACAGATAATCATCCAACCTAAGGGATGATGGCTCTACCAGAATCATCAGTCTACACTCAGACGATTGTCTGTCTTATGTACATGAAAATGAATTTATAACGTTGAGCATGGGAATGCCCGCCTCAGCTAGATCATGAAAATATCATGAAGATAATGTATTTTATTGTATATTATTACAGGTCGCCTTCCATCTTGAAAAAACTTCAGATCCTCATGATAAAGCATTTCATGCGACATCAACATATTAACGACCTCATGCTTTAGGGGGCAACTGTTATAGGCATTTTTGGACACTGCAACCCCAATCATAAATGTCCATAAACCAAGGGCTCTTAAGTCCCTAAAAGTGTTGTTCTGACCTCTAAAAGAACAAGGTCATCTGATTACATCTTCTCCCAGAAGTTCTCCATGAAAAACTACTCAGAACTGGTCAAAACTGGACCATCTCACCTGCTCCATGATCAAAGTGCGCTGCATCCCACCTAAATACACATGGGAGGTGCAATGCATCTTGAAAAGCGCTTCTATGGGGTGCGATGGGCGAGAATGGACAAATGGCAGGGTCAATCTACAAGGTGGAGGATCATGGAATCTTCCAGAAACTTCTCCTGTGACACTTGCCTCTCTGCATTCGCCCAGGGATGAGTAAGAGATCATCAATCTCCAAGTGGAATCAAGAACTATTAGAGAGAGGACACTAATCAAATCTCAAAAGCTGACTCACCCCCCTTGCAAACATCTATATATGGATCCCTCATCCCAGAGATCCAGAGGCTGGAATTTTGTATCTTGTAAGGAAGTGCTGCTGGTTTCTTGGTGCAACATCATAGTGTTGGGTGATCTAAGCTTTTCATGAGGTGAAGAAGGGCTTTCTTGCTGAGAGGATGATGTTGGGTCAGAACAATTGGTTGTAATCCTCTTTGCTATTCTTGATTATTAATAAAGCTATTCAAGTTTTCCTCCACATTCTTGTATGATTGATGATATATGCATTTGTGTGGTCAATATATATCTAGTCCTATATTGTTTAAGATAATAGATCTATGTTCTTGGATAGTGTTATGCTGCTTTGATTCTACAAGCGCTCTTTGAAGCTGGGTAAACGAGGAAGTGAGTGGCAAAGATCTATCAGAAGGGAGAGGAATCAAGCAAGGAACCGAGCGCAAGACAGAGGTTGGTCTCCTTTATTCCCCTCTTATCTATTTCTCATAAAGGAAAATGAAAGTAGTTTTAGTTTGTTTGTTTCTAAGGTAGCTACCAGCCTTAGTGGGACTAGCAGCTCTGCATTGACACTAGATTTCCCAATAAGAGTTCTAGATCCCTGATCAGCTTCTGACTGACTGGTTTACTACCTCTTTTGTCGGTCCGATAGCCTAAGATATTGCTATGGGGGCATGTGTTACTAAAGAGAAAGCTATTGTGCGTGCTCAATATCTTGATTTGGTTTATTCCCAATCTGGCACACTGTATGATGTCTTGCCTGATGCACTGCGACCTGGAATTTTTAAAGCTCTGTTGACACCTTCTGTCGATGGTGTTATTGGTTCCATTGCTTCATCTTCCCGAAAGTCTTCCACCACTCCTATGAAGCAAAAACCTACCTCTCCTAGTGAAAATGCTTCTCAGTCCACATCTGATGCTGGCAAAACCTCCCAAGTCAATGCTGTTTATTCCACTGTGGCAGATAAAGTTTCAAAAGGTAAGAAGAAGGGGAAGGGTAAAAATAAGGCCGATCCACCGAAGCAGGAGCCTCCTAAGCCTCTGGCCAATGATGGTGCTAAACACAAACCTAAGTATCCTTGTCTTATCTGTGATGAGGATCGCTACACTAAAGACTACCCTTGACGGTCTGAAGTTAGTCGTTTGCTTAAGGGGACTTCAGGAACTCCTGCTATACTTAAAGAGACTTTTCCCTCTCAGCAAACTCAAATGGTGGTTGATCAGCCTCAATCCTCTTCCACTTTTAGCTCCCAAGTTTTTATGGCTTGGACTATCCCTATTCATGTGAATACTCAAGCGAAAGAATATCCTTCGTCTTCCAGCAAGGAACCTGAAGTGCCTTCAAATATTCCTTCATCCAGTTCTGGCCCTCTTCATATTGAATGGCCCAACATTGAGTTGGTCATTCGACCTCCTACTAAGGGAGTTCTCCAGAAATCTTCTTATAACCCCAATGCTCATGCCATGTAGCAGTATAGTATTGTTGAAGACTTGGCCCAAGCTCCTTCGGCTATGTCTGCTTTGGAAGTTCTCTAGAGTTGTCCCCCCCAATGCAAGTCTTTACTATCAGCCATTGGTGGCATTGACCAGGCCAGTTCGGAATTAATTACATTCGATCTTGAGAACCATGTGCCGCAATTGCCTCATCAAATCGCTTTTCTCATTCAAGTCATCATTAACTCGAAGAATATTCATCGTACTGTTATTGATGAGGGCGCCTCCACTTGCATCATGTTTATTGCTTGTTGGAAGGCCATAGGCCCCCCGTCCTTGGGTCAATCTCCTAATACTTTGGAAGCCTTTGATGGAAGAGATTCTTGTCCATTTGGTATTCTCCCATGCTTGCCTATCACCCTGGAAGGGAAGATAGTTGAGGTCGAAGTCAAAGTTGTTGACGCTAATTTGACTTACAACCTTTTGTTGGGGCGAAGCTGGACGTATGCTATGCGTGCCGTGGCTTCGTCGTTATTTCGTGTACTTTGTTTTCCTCATCAAGGGAAAATCATCACGGTCGATCAATTGTCTTTCTTCGCTTCCTCTTCCTCGGATGGCAATGTTCCGTTTGTGGAGCATACCAATATTCCCTATGAGAGTGTGGGTGCTGGACTTTTTAAAGATCCTGCCCTTATGGGTGTTTTTTCACTCCCACCTCCCAATGTCACCTCTATTAATATGATTTCTATCAATCTTGATCCTTGGGTGATTCCCCTGTCGATCAGGTAGATTCATGGGGTGAGGTTATGCCGTTGAGCCCTGCCAAGCTCAACTATGTTGAAATTGTTTCAGCTTCGGTTTCATCTTCCGACTCTGCTCCTTTAAGTAGGTCTCTCGACACGTATGTGTAATGCCCTTGGCTTGGAGATACTATTTCTTTAGATCCGTTAGAAGAGACATTTCCTTCCGATGAAACAATTCTTGAGGCTATGTCTTTTGAGGATCCTCCTTGGTTCGATCATCACCATCATTCATCGTTTCTCCCAAGCCATGGGGCTATGAATGCCTGTCTAGATAAGTTAGCATCCTGTATTCCTTCTCAGCCACTTCAAATGCCTATCTTGACTCATGAGGTTTTATTTGAAGGAAATATTGGGAATATTACGCAAACAATGCCCATCGATATCTCTATTAAACCAGGGATTGTTGAAATATTCACATTGGAGTTACTTGTTCTCCAGATGAGATCCAACTTTACACCGACATTTTCCTCAAGTTCCGTGACGTGTTCACATGGTCATATGAAGAAATGCCTAGTATTGATCTAGGTATTGTTGTACACGAGATCCCTACATACCCTGGTGCAAAGCCAGTTCGACAACGTTTACACCCCGTGCACTCAAGAAAAGCCACAACCATCAAAGGAGAAGTTGAGAAACTTCTCAAGGTAGGGTTTATTTATCCTATCCCACTCAACACTGGGTATCTAACATTGTTCTTGTGACCAAAAAGTAGGGCACTATTAGGGTTTGTGTTGATTATTGTGACATAAATCGCGCATGTCCGAAAGATAACTATCCTACTCCCTTTATTGACCAGCTTATCGACGATTGTGCTGGGAGTGAGATATTCTCTTTTATGGATGGCTTTTCTAGTTGCAACGAGATCAATATTTTGCCTGCCAATCAACACAAAACCGCCTTCATCTACCCATGGGGTACTTTTTCTTACAAAAAGCTCCCTTTTGGCCTGAAAAATGTCGGTGCCACTTTCCAACGAGCAATGTCCTATGCTTTTCATGACATTCATCACATTGTTCAACCGTATCTGGATGATCTTCTGGCTCATTCAGCTAAATGCTTTGACCATCTGAATCACCTCCACGAGATTTTTCTTCGCTGTAGACATTACCGTATTCATCTTAATCGGCATAAGTGTGTCTTCTACGTCAAATCTGGTAGACTTCTTGGGTTTTTCGCTTCTAAAGAGGGCATTCGTCTTGATCCCCTCAAGGTCGAAGTTGTACTGAATCTCCTACCTCCTGCTTCTTTGCATCAATTGTAGAGTTTGCAGGGTAAAGCCAATTTCCTACTTCGTTTTATCCCTAATTACACTCAGATTGCTAAAGGTTACATGCGTCTCCTTAAGCGTGAAACTCCAATTATTTTGGACGACATCACCCAAAGGTCATTTGAGCAACTCAAGACACTTCTTGTTTCTACTCCTTTGTTGCGTCTGCCTGACTATCATCTTGATTATTCGCTTTATCTAGCTGCCACTGATAGTACTATTGGTATGCTTTTGGTTCAAGACGATGATGATGGTTCTAAGCATGTTATCTATTATCTTAGCCACAACCTTCTCGATATGCTTATGTCGAGAAGATCGCCTTGGTAGTTGTCCAAACTATCCAATGATTTTGTCATTATATTTTGTTGCGTACGACGATCGTGATTTCAGATTGCAACTCGATGAAATACATTTTGTCACGTCAATTGCTGGGGGGAAGTACTCGAAATGGATTTTTATCCTTCAAGAGTTCGATTTGGAGTTTACTACTGCCAAGTCTAAAAAGTCATTGGTATTCACTAAGTTGATTTGCTCGTTATCGCCTGCTTCTACTCCCTCTCGGATAAAGGACCGCATTTCAGATGACACACTTTTCTTGATCAATACCCTCGATCCCTGGTATGGTGACATTATTATCTACCTCCAGACATCTTCCTTCCATCATGATTTGTCTAAGGATGCTTGACGAGGCATTTGTCACCATCATCAGCCTTATCGTATTATTGGAGACACTTTATACCATCTTGGCATTGATTCAGTTCTCCGTCGTTGTCTAACTTTCGAGGAAGATGAAAGAGTCTTGAATGACTGCCACTCTGGTGCGTGTGGCGGTCAAATGTTTTGTTATTCTACTGCCCAAAAAATCCTTCGTGCTGGTTACTTTTGGCCCTCCATTTTTAAGGACTGTATTCTTGCTATCCGTTCTTGTCACACGTGCCAAATTTACTAGCGGAAGATGCGTGCACCACCTTCCCTTTTGCATCCTGTCATTATCGTAAGCCCTTTTGCTAAATGGGGCATTGATTTTATGACCTGTAACCATTGCTTGGATGGGGGACATGGGTATATCATTGTGGCCATCGATTATTTTACGAAATGGGCCAAAGCGATGCCTACATTGTCTAATGATGGTAAGACAGCTACACAATTCCTATTCAATCATGTGATTACTTGGTTCGGAGTCCCTTAGGCTATAGTCACTGATCATAGTTCCCATTTTTGTGGTTATATGATGACTGAGTTGACAACCCAGTTAGGCTTGCATCATGATAGTTTGACGCCTTATTACCCTTAGGCCAATGGCCAAGTCGAATCTATCAACAAGGTGTTGGTTACTATGCTTCAACGTACCATTGGAATGCACAAGTCCAACTAGCATTTAATGTTGTTTTCCACCCTATGGGCCTACCGTACCTTGGTTAAATATGCGACCAGATTCACACCATTTCAACTGGTTTATGGTATGGAAGCTACACTCTCGATTGAATGCGAAATAACTTCTCTCAAATTAGCTATTAAATTACTCCCAAATACTATTCTGGTGGAAGAGTGCCTTCTTTATATAGAACGACTGGACGAGACTCGTCAGCTTGCTTCTTTAGTTATTGAAGCACAAAAGAAGAGAGTCAAGACTCACTTTGATTAGACAGTCAATCTACGTTCCTTCATGGACATAGATTTAGTCCTGTTGTATGATCAAGCTAATGACAAGCTGGGGGCATGCTAATTCGAACCCATGTGGCATGGGCCCTATATCATCAAACGAGTATTGCAAAAAAGGGCTTATGAGCTAATTGATTAAGAAGGTAACCCTTTGGATAAGTCCCAGAATGGGCTTTATCTTAAGAAATATTATGCATGAGTCTTTCATGCATTGCTGTGTACATAAGTGTGTTTTTCATTTTGTACATGTTTGTCTTGGTGTGTAAGCATTTGCCACTTATTGTGTCCTTTTTACTTATGCAGATGTCTGTCGCACCTTTTATTGGTTTCGCTAATGGTGCTTGTCACAGTACCCGGAATCTTTCCTCTGTGGCATGGGTTATCTAGGATCCTCACGGTGAGTTATTTGATCTTATAGGTGTTTGTCTAGGATGTACCACAAACAATGTCATTGAATTACTAGCTGAGGCTGTTGACCTCAACATTCACACATTCATTGTGAATTTGGAATCCCAACTTGTTGTTCTTCAACTTAACGGGCATTATTCCGTCAGAAATCCTCAAATTTTAAGGTTTTATTTACGGGTTCGCTTACTAGAAAGGAATTTTGATTATATCACATATCAACACATTCCTAGAAGGCTAAATACGCTAGCTGATGCATTGGTGAATCAAGTATTAGATAGACATTTGCGCAATTTATAAAAATCATAAGAAAGCATTCATACAAAATAAGTAGATACAGTATAACATAGATAGATGTATATCGTGTGTTGTGCACCATGGCGCTCATATATATATATATATATATATATATATATATATATATATATATATATATATGTCCAAAAAATATGTGTGTTCAGTTACATCGTGAGACACATGTCTCTAAAAAATCTGCAGAAAAGAAACCTAGAAGTCTACTATGCATTATGCTCTCTATAGCAGACTACTGCTCGGACCACGCGTTGAAGCAGCTAGTGTATCCTGTTTGACACACCTGCAGTGTGTCGCTGGTACTGTCTCGGAATCTCCTCGAATCCTTTGTAGTATGGGATCCCCTCAATCAAGCCCTCTACGTTACGGGCTATCTCATCCTCAACATCTCCACCCAGAGGTGGTAAGCCAATCTCTCTGTCAGCCCTCTAGGCAGTAGGAGCAAGACCTATCGGTCTCTCAGGTCCAACATCTGTAAAGAATTGAACATAATAATTAGGGCATGTATATTTAAAATCCAAAAACAAAAAAAATTACAAAAAGTTTGTTGATCAAATTGAGTATTTTACCTCTCTCGTCCCACTGTACGCTAGGAGGAAGCATCATGTTTGGATCGCCCCTAAAATCCATCCCAGTGTACGGCCAATCCTCAACTATAACTTGTTGGCAGTTCATCCACTCAACAAATTCCGGACCCCATGATATAGGCTGGCCACCACCTCCTCGCGGCATCACGAGAGCCCAACGAGTAATCCGTGTCTGTCGTGGTCCTAGCCATCCCACCATCACATCCTCTCTCTATAGGATTGGTACTCGTTCTAGCGTGAGTGGTATCAAGATTGAGTCGTAACCAAACTGTTTTGCCTCACCCTGATGGCACTTGGTCAGTTGTCTCTTCATATTGAGAGACACGACCTCTACCCAGTTAAACATAGTAGGATTTAAACAGTCTTGGGCTAACTGTAATTGAGTCTTGGTCGCCTCATGCTGGGCTTGGGAGCCAACTGCTCTGGTTATGTTAAATAGCAATACCCGTAGTGACAAATCATTAATAGTGACAATTTGCCACTTTTTGATGATTTCTGTGCTCCTAGCGGGCACAGTCTTGCGTTAAGTGTGTCCATAGAGTCTCCAGTAACCCGAGTTACCACCATGTGGGGCATCTCTCCTCTTCTGGACAATCCAGTCAAAAATTAGATATCCATGGCATCAAACTCAATTTCTTGCCCACGGATTATGAATTTGCCTTCGTTTGGATTCCATGCTCGGATCAAATATTCTAAGAGATCCATTTGTGCTCTTAGTAGTGGTGTCAGGAAGAACTTCAGTAACCCATAGTTTCACAGGATGTTTAGACACTGAGGATCTGCCATCCTCATCTCATCATCATGGTCATGGGTATGTTCTTGCCATATGAACGCCACTATTTATCCCTTCATGCATAAAAATCCCTTTGTTAAAAGCCATCCAACCATTTTCACCTTTTAAAACTGATTATAAATGAAGATTTTTGGGTTCTGGCACTCGTTGCAACTGTTCTTAAAACAGTTTCGATGGGTCGATTTTCATAGTTCAAAAATTCTCAGGTCATCACAGGTGTACATCACTTTCTTGTGACGATCCTGTTTTTTCCCTGTGTAAATTTCTCGATCGTCGCAACCCTGAGGGGGAACCTGCGACGACTGAGGTGGAATTTTTGTCCAAAAAATTCCTTTAAACCCCGGTTTAAAACATGAAATTGCATCTAATTTTGGTGTAAAAACAAAGGCAAGGATAGGGCATTTACCTGGAAGAAGCACAAAAGGCAATGTACCACTGAGCCTCCTGGAATCGATCTCCCAATTTCACAAGGTACGCAATGTTTGAAGTTTTTACCACAGTAAAAAACACAAGTAAATTGGTTTTTTTACCATAATGTCTCTTTTATAACCTTTTTTTCAAAAATTTAGGGTTTTCCTTAAGGTTTGAAATTAGGGTTTTGGCCTATATGCGTGTTTTTGCAAGGCAGATCTTATGCTTGCATTTTCTTTTGTAGCGACAGGTGTTTCGAGCACTAGTGACGATTGATGTATGAATTATATAATCAGTCAATACCGAAAAAATCTTTTCTGAGTCAACTTTAAGCTCTTTTCTGACTTTTGAAACGTGAAAATATTGCTAAGCCCTTGTCGTTTCGAGCTTGTTAATGGTTACGAAATGTTGTGTCCCTAGTAAGTTTTTTACTTTTTCGGGCTAGAGGCACTATTTACGAAAAGTACTCCTTTACTGAAATGGTCAAGTGGTTGTCTCGAGTATCATTTTCTACCTTTTCGGGCTTGAGATACATAGACATATGAAAAGGGACCCTTTGGAGTTTTCTTTTCCATGTCTTTTTCAAACTCTCTAAACATGAGAAACACTCTGACTTTTACCTATGTCAGATTCGTTAAACCATGATGAAATTGGACTTGTCACCATGATGAGACCCGAGCTTCTCATCCCTAGGGCTCGTTAAAATTTCACTGGTTTAGATTTGTTCGAAGGAAAAGCTTATATTGCAAGCATATGCCATCCCCTTCAAGCTTGTGTTTCAAAAATAATTGGGGTACTCACCAGCAATGGTGGGGGAAAAATTGGAAATATTCTGTTAATTACCTACGGCAACTTGTCGCTCTTGAACATCGACACTTTTTTGCTTTTCGCTGGGTTTGGGATATCCTCACTTCATCATTGGCCTTCCGGGATTTGGGTTCTTCATTTTTCTTGATTCTATTCGATCCCTGCTGTCTCTGCATGACCTTCAATCCCTTGGTACCAAAATGCTGCCACATTCTGGAGTCGTGTCACCGATATGTTCAAGATCTTAATCCTTCTGCATTTTGCACCCTTACATCCTCCTTTGATTCTCTGTTTCATCCATCTACATCTTGTTCCTTCATCTTGCATTGTTGATGTGGGAAACATTATGGCCCCCCTGCGATGGATTGCTTCCTATTGACATCAACTCATTATCCAGGAAGTTGATCTAGAGACTCCTTTCGGGTACCTTGGAGCTTGCATGCCTCAATGGAAAGTTCTTTTCATTCGATGATAGACTTGCATCATTGGTCTTCGATCGGGTGATTTCACAAGTGTTCGACTCCAGCTCATTCTTCACACTTTGTGGATTGTACTAGCAGTACCTTGATAACCATTGACATTACTTGTGGTATCTCTCGCGCTTGTTAAAGATTCACATTATTGGTCGGTACTAATCAAGTGATTTTCTAGTATGCTCGACTTCGACACATTTATTCACATATTAGAAATTGTACGGTGGACAGGTTGGGATTCAAGACCTTGGGCTCAGATTACACAAGTCTAGGCGGCATGGATTATTTATATATGACTCTTTTGATGGATGGTTGTGACCATACCTGAGTCTTTTAGGATGGCTGTGACCATACCTGTGTTTTCATATGGTCTTTTCGACTGGATGGCTGCGTCCATACCATAGACTAGTTCTATTTGTCTTTTGGATGGCTGCGCCTGTTACACTAAAATTTGTCACCATGACTATTTGCAGTCAGTATGGCTCCATCAATAACCATACTGTCCTCCTTGGCAAGTCTTATACCTCTGCTCCTCATGTCAAACTCCAAAAAAGAGAGAAAGCCTTTAAAAAATCAACATAACTCTGGTTCCGCACTTTCTATTACTCTTACCTGCGGGCCCGCACCTCAAGTACATAATACCTGCGTACCTGTACGCTATGTCTGTAAAGGGGTGGGTGCGTACCCCTGTAAAAGTCAAAAGGCGTAAGTTTTACTTCAAAAAACTTACTTGCGATCGATTCTAGAGCTTTCTAGAAGATGGTTTGACGTGGATTGAGCGCCTCCAGATGGTTCATGCATCCCAATGAAAGAGGAACTTATCCCATGAAGAGGGGAGATATCCCTTTGAAAGAGGGGCATATCCCATTGATGGTGGACCTGTTTAACTTCCTCCAAAGCATTATAAATACAGGCATTGGGCCAGAGGCAAGGGAGGTTGAAAGCTGAACATTCCTAAGGGTAGATGCTGCTGAAATTAGGACTCCCTTATAGAGCTTGAGAGGAGAGATCACATTCCTTTCTTAGCTTCATTTGGAAGTGGGTGAGCTAATCAAAGTAGAGGAGAACTCTTGCTGGACCCTGGGAGGGACCTGCACAACACCAAGGCATTGGTTGTAAGGTTTCTTTTGTTTCCAATTAATACAATTAAGTTCATTTTTCTCAACAAGTTGTTATATATAATTTGTTTCATAAACTCCTTGGTCTTTATGATGAATATGTTTTATTATATGAGTTATTCAGGTGCTATGTAATAATTTGCTTGTTTGTGTATGCAGGCTTCAAGGAGAGGAGCTCATCTGAATCGAAGAGGCTTGGCCGCTACAAACAACGTTGGACTAAAGGTAAGCCTTAAACACCTGGTTACTTTTATTTTAAATGCATATTTAGGGAAAGATAGTGCTTGATTGTTTTGTTTGTCACTAGAAACGCCTTAGTTTCTAGGAAGGTTGGTTTTGTCCGCAAAATTGACTCTTTTCGCATTACAAAATGGCGACTCCACTGGGGAATCCATGGATTTGATTGATTTCTCTTTTGATTGATACTTTGATTTGAGAAACGTTGATTTCTTTCTAGTTTTTGACTGATTGACTGTGAATTTGGATAGAATAGCTTAGGATTGAGTTAGTTTTTTATTTTTCTTGTTTTTGAGAGAAGTACGTACCCTCTGAGTTAAGCACAGTGCGTACCTGTACGCACTTCTGCTTTGCACACAGAGCGGGGCCGCACCTGTGCAAACGGGCTGCCTGCATACCCTGCATGCCCAGATCCACTGGTTACCTGTCAGAAGTTTACATCTAGGCTTGTTTCATTAGCATCAAGGGTTTTAGTGAAGTTCATAGAAATTCTAGCCCTAGGTTTGATTTTTGTATTGGTCTTGTAGTGACTCTGGATTTAGAAGTTGTAGAAACCTTGGATATCCCTGGTCTTTTCAGTCTTCTTAGGAGTTAGACCATTCGTAAAATCCACCTTTGTTTGAGAAACCTACCGTTGTGTTGTCTCTTTGCGGAATTTCGAGAAGGCTTGTTTGTTAAGCTGTGAATTTCATTCTTAAGAAAAAGAACAAGAGCTTTTTATTTTTGTTTTTGACTGATTTATGATTCTGCATGAATTAGTCCTTGGTTGAATTGTAATTGAGTAAAACAACCTGGAATTATATTTTGTAGGCTTTTACCTCATTGGATTTTCTTTTAGGTAAATTTCTCTTAGATTTTCATAGATCTTAAAATTGATTTTTGTTAAGTAGTTTTACATGCTTTGTTAAAATAGGAAAAATACAAAATCTCTTTTGAAGAAAGTTTGTTTTAGTAGCGTTTGAAGTCTTTGAAAAGAGAAAGGAAGTTTTCATGAAATAATTAGTGGTCTTGTGTTGTGTGCTTTGGAAAAGATAAAGAGATTTTTTCTTTGATTTTCATTGCTAAGAACGTTGTCTTTATAAATTTTGCATTCTCCAACTTTCTTAGCTAGGGAATTCATTGAAAAGGAAAGATTTTTTTTTTTTTTTCATCCTAGGTGCATCTTTTTAGTGGATTTGAGTCGAGTCTACACATCATAAGTTTCATCTCCGCTACCTTTTGTCCTAAAGAAAAGCCATTAAAAATTAACGCTTAAAGTAAAATTCACTTAGTAACATTTTATTTACTAGGGCTCTGATACACCAACATAGATCAGGCTAGTGTCTTGGAGTAGGAGAGTAATTAACTCTCCAAGATAGTAAAAACAAACAAGTAGCTTATCTTGCGGTAGGATAAATCCAATTGTTACATTTATGCTCTGGGAAAGCTCCTCTTAAAGGAGAAGCACGAGATCGTGTCTGAACCAGTGAGGGGATCAATCCTCCTTCATTGGGAACGACGCCAGATATGCACGTACTACAAACGGTAAACCTCGTATTAACCATTGTCGAGGAGCCTGGGTCACTTGTTGGTAAACATTGGATTATTGTCAAGGAGCCGACAAGGGGATTGAGCTTGTTACTCTGCCCTTGCGTGCGTATCGGATCGTAGACTGTTCCCCCAGGTATATTTGTTACTGTTGGTGACCTTAGTGACTATTATCTTTAGGATTCTTCCTAAGGTGACGGTGGAGGGAAGATCCCACTGTACCTGGAGCAGACGTCGGCTAGACTCACTTGGATTTTCTGGGGGGTTCACTTCACTCGAGACGGTTATTAGTGGAGGAACTTGTGCTAGTCTATTCATTAAGCAGGTTGCCGGGGTAACTACTCCACCCGCCATTTCTGTATTGAACTCTGCGATGTTGGATTTCATCACCAACTAGCGTTTTCAGTACGGAAAGTTACTGTTTGTGTGTGGTTTGACGCCCTAGATTCTTTAGGCGTGTGATTCGAATTTGTTTGGTTCTTTAGAGACTTTAGGTGGTTTTCTTTGAGATTTTACTTTGTTTGCATGTGCAGTAGTTAAAAGTTTTTAGCTGTGGCTGAATTACCAAGACAGTCCCGTAGACTTCGGGGCCAGTCTCCTGAGGTTGTAACCGTGGCTGATTTGTTGAGGAAGTCCCGTAGACTTCGGGGCCAACCTCCTGAAGAAGTCCCGAGCCATTACGAAGGTTTGAAAGTCCTCGTAACTCCTAGTGGCAGTAAAGTTGGGTCACCTGAAGAAGGAGAGTCTTCGTTGGTTGTTCATCCTGATTACCAAACTCTAGAAACAGGTTATAATCCTGAAGCAACCAGTCCAGTCTAATATTCAAACTTCTGTACCTTCGGTAGTTTCTCAGTCTGGACCTACTGCACCTCGTACTCCATCTCAAACGACTGCTGCAACTGCCGCAACATCTGTTCAATCTACCCCACCTACTTCTGGAGTATCGACAGCTCTAGTTTCTACTGTTCCTGTATCTACTCCTCAGACATCTTTACCACCGTCTGGATCCACGATTCAAACTACGGTTCAGATGCCTGTAGGAAAACCTGGTTTAAGTACGGTTGTCACAAGTCAACCACAATTCACTTATCAATCGTACCAGGGATAGTACCAATTCGGTCCTGCTGTCCAGCAGCCAGTTTATCAGTATCAACCGTATCCTGGGTACACTTATCAACAACCACAACAACCCCAGTACGGTCCGGTTAATCCTGGTTTTCCAGGGGAATACAATATCCCGAACGCGATTCCTATTCCTAGTTATCCTGGATATCCTCCTCCTGGGGCTGGTCTCATGACCCGGAGTTTTAGGGATCCTAATCGGCAGCTACCGTTTATCGCAACTTTGGACTTACCAGACTTGTCGTGCCTAATGAACGATCCAATTAATTATCTTTCGTTTTGGCCACCAATGCCGAATAAGTTGCCCAGTGACATACCCAAGTTCGAAGGTAAGCCAGGAGAGGACCCATCAAATCACGTGATGACTTACCACCTCTGGTGTGCCTCTAATTCCATCTCGGATGATTCGATCCGCTTACGTCTTTTCCAGCGCACTCTCATTGGTCTTGCGGCCAAGTGGTATATTGAGTTACCACGGGCCTCTTTTTATAATTTTAGCCAGTTAGCTACCTCGTTTTTAACTCATTTTCAGTTGCCAGTCAAATATGATAATGGCACAGAGTTACTAACTTCATTAAAGAAATCGACGTCCACTTATATTTCCGATCATATTCATGAATGGAGACGTCGAAGGCGGTTAGTGAAAGTTTTTATCCCGGACCAGATCTTAGCTGAATGGTTTGTTAAATCATTGTTACCGAAGATTACTGAAGACGTAGCTAAGGCCGAAGTAGTTACTGAGGAGCAAGTGATTGCTCAAGCACAGTACCTTGACTTAGTTTATACTCAGTCAAGTACGTTACATGAAAAAATCCCAGATCTTCCCAAGGGGAATCAAATAGCTACTGCTCTATCAGGGTCTCATGTTGCTGATGGCATGATTAGTACGGTGAACACTAAAAGCAAGAAGAAATCCTCCAAGAATTCTTCTCCTATCATAACCTTGCCTGATTCCCCGATAGGAGATTCTTCTGCAGAGGTTTCTGCCGATGTTCACGTTGTAGAATCATCTACGACTAAATCAAAATCTGGTGGAAAGAAGAAAGGAAAGAAGAAGAATAAAACGGACAAAAGTTCAAACGAGAAACTTGAAAAGGTGGAATCCAATGATGAGAAATGCAAACCTCGTTATCCATGTCTCATTTGTGACGAAGAACATTTTACAAGAGACTGCCCTTATTGAGCAGAGGTTGCGAAGATCCTCAAAGGTTCCCAAACTCCTGCTGTTTTGAAGGATCCATTTCCAAATCAAGGTAGCAAGATGATAGGTTCTTCCTTGAGTGCCAATGAAGAACCCATATTGATGATGTCCCATGTAAGGATTGCGACTCGATCGCAAGATTATGGTAGTAAAAGTCCTGTTGATGGAAAAGAAGCAGAATCTTCTCATTCTAATCCATCAACCTTAGCTCCCGGTTCCGATCCACTACAGATCGAGAAGCCTAATACAGACTTAGTAATCAAACCGCCCGCCAAGGGTATACTTCGAAAGTCTGCTTTCAATCCACATGCGAGAGCAGCCCAGAATTATAACATTATTGAGGACTTAGCTGTTTCACCCTCAGTAATGTCGGCTTTGGAAGTACTGCAATCATGCCCAGCACAACGTAAATTACTTTTGTCAGTTATCGGAGCTATTGATGTTCAAGACCCGAACCTAATAATCTTTGATCTAGAAAATAGTACACCGCATTTGCCTCATCAAATGGCTTTCCAGATCCCAGTAATAGTAAAAAACAGGCCTATTCATTGGACTGTAATTGATGAGGGAGCTTCAACGTGTATTATGTCGATACAGTGTTGGAGATCACTTGGTTCTCCTTCACTAAATCAATCCCCGACAATTCTTAAGGCCTTTGATGGCCGTGGGTTTCATCCTTTTGGCATTCTACAGGATTTTCCTATAGGGGTTGAAGGAAAAACCGTTAGTCTAGATGTGGAGGTGGTTGATGCCCCTCTAGACTACAACCTTCTCTTGGGTCGAAGTTGGTCTTACTCTATGACAGCGGTCGTTTCATTGGTCTTCCGAGTAATAAAGTTCCCACATAATGGAAAGATCATAACAATAGACCAGCTGGTTTACTTTTCATCCGACCCAGCCTCTTCAGAGAGTATTCAGCATGTCAGTAAAACGACTATCCCATATAAGGATGTTGGGGTAGGATTAGTTAAAGATGTCGGTTTACTGGGAACTTTTCCTTTTCCTCCAATCAGTGCATCATCTTCATTTGCAACCATTCATATGATTACATCAGACACAATTTTTTATGACGATCCTTGGATCATTCCTTCTGAATCTGAAATAGACTCATTTGGTAATTTTATGCCGTTGAGTCCATATGAAATTGCCTATGAAGCCGTGCAGTCTTTTACCGACCCGTGTTCAACCGAACAAGACTTAATGAATGTGGTCTGTGAGGAATCACTTTTCACATCAACCTCAGATTTAACTACGTTTTCTGAACTTGTTCACTCTGATGAGCAAATTCGTGAAATCCTATGTGTAGATGATTTACCATGGGAAGATCTCCATCACAGATCTTCGTTTTTACCTGAGGATGATCGTTTTGAAAATGATTTCTCATCAATCTTTACGACTGAATATGTCAAGGAACCTCAGAATCCAATGAAACATCCCGATTCAGAGTTAAATTTGGGAAACATCTCTCGAACTATTCCCATTGACATTTCGGTTAAGCCTGGAATTGTTGAGAACATTCATATAGGTGCCTTGTGTACAGATGACGAAATTCAGACATACAAGGCCCTATTTCAAGAATTCCGCGACGTGTTTGCCTGGTCCTATGAGGAAATGCCAGGAATTGATCCCGCGATTGTTGTTCATGAGATCAAGACTTACCCGGACGCTAAACCCGTCCGGCAACGTTTGCGTCAGATTCACCCACGAAAAGCTACTGCAATTAAAGCAGAAATTGAAAAACTGTTGAAAGCAGGTTTCATTTATCCGATCCCGTTAACGGATTGGGTATCGAATATTGTTCCGGTTAACAAAAAACAGGGAATAATAAGAATATGCATCGATTATAGGGACATTAATCGAGCTTGTCCAAAGGACAACTACCCAACTCCCTATATCGATCAAATCATTGATGATTGTGCCGGCAGCGAAATATTTTCCTTTATGGACGGTTTTTCCGGATACAATCAAATCAATATTCTACCTGTCGATCAACCGAAAACGACTTTCATTTGTCCATGGGGAACATTTGCTTATTGTAAATTACCTTTTGGGCTCAAGAATGCCGGAGCAACTTTTCAAAGGGCGATGTCTTATGCGTTTCATGACATCAAACACATTGTGCAACCGTATCTCGATGATTTGCCCGCTCATTCATTACATCGAGCTGATCACCTCGTCCAATTACGTGCAATCTTCATGAGGTGTAGGCATTATCGTATTCGGTTGAACCCACACAAATGTGTCTTCTGTATAGAAACGGGTCAATTACTGGGATTTGTATTTTCGAAAGCCGGCATTCACGTTGATCCCTCGAAGGTTGAAGATATTATCAATTTGCCTCCTCCTTCGAGTCTTCGCCAACTCCAAAGTTTGCAGGGGAAAGCAAACTTTTTACGATGATTAATTCCTAACTACGCCGAGGTTACAAAGGGTTTTACACGGTTGTTGAAACAGAACGCTCAATTCTCTTGGGATGAGATAGCTCAGAAATCTTTTGATGCACTCAAGCATGCATTGACCCATGCACCGTTGTTGCATCCTCCCAACTACAACCAGGATTACTTTTTGTATCTCACCGCCTCCCATTCCACCATTGGAATAGTCTTAGTTCAGGAAGATGAATTCAGAATGGAACATGTGATATATTACCTTAGTTGAACGTTAAATCCAACTGAGCTAAAATACTCACATGTGGAGAAATTGGCATTGGCAGCCGTTCAAGCTGTCCAACGTTTTCGTCACTACATTTTACTACATAAAACTACAGTCATTTCGGATTGCAACCCTATGATCTACATTTTGACCAAACAATTGCTAGGGGGCAAGTACTCTAAATGGATCATTATCCTGCAGGAGTTCGACTTGGAGTTTGAGAAATCTAAGTCTAAGAAATCTTTAGTTTTTGCAGAGTTAATGTGTGACTTCCCGCGTGCTGACACGGAAACTGTGGCAGAGGATCCCATTGCGGACAAATCTTTGTTTCTAATCAGCACTTTAGATCCGTGGTATGGAGATATCATCGTTTATCTCTAGACCCAATCCTTTCGGCCAGATCTTTCAAAGTCGGAACGTCGGAAAATTCGATTCCAGTCCCAACAATACAAAATTATTGGAGATACTCTTTATCGCCGTGGGGCGGACTCTATTTTTCGACGTTGCTTAACTCACGAAGAGGCTTAAAGGGTTCTAAATTACTGTCACTCTGGGGCATGTGGCGGTCATATGTCTGGGTATGCCACAGCCCAAAAGATATTGCGCGCTGGCTACTTCTGGCCATCCTTGTTTAAATATTGTATTACTGCGGTCCGAAAATGCCACAACTGTCAAGTGTTTGATCGAAAGATGTGCGCTCCACCTGCTCCTCTCCACCCTATAATTGTCGTTGGTCCTTTTGCCAAATGGGGTATCGATTTTATTACATGTAACCCTCACTCGGCCGGGGGGCATGCGTATATCATCCTTGCGGTAGATTATTTTACTAAATGGGCTGAGGCGATGCCTACATTCGAGGCAGACGGCAAGACAGCTGCAATTTTCGTGTTCAATCATATAATTGCTGGGTTTGGTGTCCCACAAGCGATAATCACTGATCATGGACATCATTTTCGAAACGTTATGATGACAGAACTTACAGGCCAGCTTGGTTTGCGTCACGATAGCTCAACTCCTTATTATCCACAAGCAAATGGTCTGGTTGAGTCCATCAACGTAGTTTTAGTTATCATGATCCGACGAATCATTGGTATTCATCGGTCGAATTGGCACAACATGTTATTTTCAGCGCTTTGGGCGTACCGAACCTCAGTGAAAACATCAACAGGGTTCACTCCTTTCCAACTAGTTTATGGTTTGGAATCTATGCTACCCATTGAATGCGAAATCCCGTCACTGCAAATGGCCATTGAGTTACTTCCAGCTACTTCCGAAGAGGAAAAGCGTTTATTATACTTAGCTCAATTAGATGAGAATTGACGTGATGCTGCATTGGCAATCGAGACTCACGCAAAACGTATGAAAGCTCAGTATGATCGAAATGTGACCCCTCGAAATTTTTCGGAAGGAGACCTAGTGTTATTGTATGATCAAGCTAATGATAAATTAGGTGCTGGAAAATTCGTTCCTATGTGGCATGGGCCCTATATTTTCAAGCGAAAGCTAGCAAAAGGGGCCTATGAGTTGGTAGACTTTGACGGGGACTCTTTAGGTAAACACAGAAATGGTCTTTAGTTGAAGAAGTATTATGCTTAAAAGAATGGGTATGGAGATTTTTAGTTAGGTTAGTTTTTCTTTCTAGCTGGTGTGTTTGTTAGTTTAGACAGTGTGCTTAGCTTAGAGAGTGTGTTTTCGTCGTTATTTCTGCTTATCTTGGTTTTACTCTTGATGTTGCAGATGTCGATGCCTCTCCAAACATACATTGGTTTCACTGATGGTGCTTGTCATAGTACACGGAATATCTCTTCCGTAGCTTGGGTTATCTATTCGCCCTCTGACAAGTTAGTTTCTATGCATGGGGTAAGCCTCAGTCAAACAACAAACAACATTGCCGAGTATAGTGCAGTGATTGAGTTATTATCTGAATCTATTTCATTTGGGATTCGGAGTTTGATAGTGAGGTTAGATTCTGAACTCGTTGTAATACAGCTTAATAGAGTGTATGCCATTAGAAATCCAGTGTTATTAAGATTATTTTTGAGAGTGCATCTCCTGGAACGTGAGTTTGATTACAATGAATATCAACATATTCCAAGGTCTTTAAATACATTAGCAGATGCAATTGCTTCTCGAATTTTAAATAGACATTTGCAATAATCATACATGTAAATTTGAAACCATTCCATAACATGATTTACAAGATAAGCCGGTAATAATGATATATATATATATATATATATATATATAGGAGTGTGTCAAAAAATACATCGTCTTCGATCATAGGTTGAAAAACACCTTATGATCGGCAAAAATGATAAGTACAAAAAACCAAAATGTCACATGTGTCTACAAAACGACCATCCAATCACTGGTGATGATCTCTATATGACACCACTGTACGGGCCACCCTACACAAGAACCTCCTAAAAGGTCCTGGGACCCCGACTACATAGCGCTGAAGCCTGATTGGAATATCATCTATGGTAGTCTCGGGTATATCTACTGTAAGACGCTCCAGGTCACTTTCCAACTCAGCCAAAGTCTCTGTGGCCTCGTCTTGTGGGGCTGGTGCCGCTGCAGCTGGTAGACTCCTCTCGTAAGGCTGGAGATTGGTTGGACGTCATGGGCCTACATCTGCATTTTGAAAATTATTACTATCAGTTTTGAGATGATATAAAACAAACAAAAATAATAGATAGTTTAAAAAACTTGTGAAAAATGAAGTTACCTGTATCATCCCATTGTTCTCCCGGTGGAAGAACCATGTCCGGATCTCCACGGAAATCAACTCCGGCATAAGGGAAATCCTGTATAGCAAAGACCTGGTTTTCTAACCAGCGAAAGTACTCCGGAGTAAATCAGACGACCTCCGTCCCCTCATCAGGATGACGGGCCATAACCGCAACCCATCGCATCAATTTGGGCTCTCGAGGAAGCCCAACCTCAACAGTGAGCTGTTGTGGGATCAGCATCGGAACCCTCTCTAAGCCAAAACTCACAACTAAAGCCCCATAACCAAAGGTCTTTAGCTGTCCGTTTTTGGCTCTAGTCAGTTGGCCTTTTACATTGGCCAACACAGCATCACACTAGTTGAAAATGGTACCTCGATAGCAATCAACTGCCATCCGCATCTGGGATCCAGTGGAAATGTGTAAAGCGGCAGCCTCGCAAAGTCTGGTAACTGTAAAGGCAATCACCATAAGTTCAGGACGGGATATAGTTTTGATTTCTATCCCCTTCTCCTGAGACTGAGTGTTACACCACTCTAGTCGGAGACTAGCGATAGACTGGCCACCTGGCCTAGTCCCGAACAGAGTCAAGTGTTCGCCTCTCTTGGGAAAACTAGTGATAAAGTAGATATCTGCCGGCTCCATCTCAAGCTGGTGCCCTCCAATATAAAAACACTAGTCCTGAACGTTCCATATTTCTACCAGCCACTCTAGAAAGCTCACTTGGGCCCTCATGCCACGTATGGCCCAATATTTATAAAGGCCGCATGCCTTCAAAGCATCAATTGATGGTTGATGATTAATGGTGGCCAAATCAACATCTTAGTGCTCTCTCTCGCGCCAATCGAGCATGGTGAACAATCTACATACCATGAAACATCCATTAGATTCCATAAAATCAAAAAATTTTGGTCCATTTTGGAGAATTTAGGTTTTAAAAACTCGTTGCACGGGGTACGCACCTCACCTTTAGGAACAGAGCGTAGGTACGCAGGGTCCCTGAAGGCAGGGTGCAAACTCCTGACATTTTTTCAACTGAGAAAATGTCGGGGTCCGCGGGTCCCTAGTGTGGCACCTGCGTACCCCGAGAGGCGGTTTTTGAAACCATAAAACCTCCCAAAAATGAAATCTGGGGCCTTAAAAAGAATTCTAAACGGATGAAATTGAAGAGGAGGATGTTGTAGATTACCTGGAAGAGACGGCGTTTGATTTCGACGGTCGGATTCTCCGCAATGTCCACGGGAAGTTTCTTGCCAAAAGCCCTTTTTCTCTCCTCAAATAGTAAAATGGTAAAAATGAATTGGTAAAAGCCCTTTTTATAGGTTTTTTGGGTAAATAAATGGTAAATTTGTTTATTTTTCACCATGAAAAGGTATTTTTCAAAGTATTTTTATCTATCTTCAACAGGTATGAGTAATGTGTTGTTTTTTGTGCAGGATAAAGGATTTTTAGGGGAAATTGTCATTTTTTACAAACAAAAACATCAGAGTCATCTTTAAGCTTTTTTCTGAGTCCTAAAATGTGAAAAGATTTCCGAGTTTTCTTTTTAGCTCGTTAAAATGGAATTAAAAAGACGGTCCTCTTACAACCCTTTTCTAACCGTAAAAACATGAAAAGATTGTCGGATTTTTGTCGTTTCAAATTCGATATTGGAAATAAAACGACGTGTCCTTGATCGCTTTCTACTTTTCAGATCAGAGTCACTAATCATGAAAGTACTCCTTGGTCGTAAAGATCAAGTGGTTCTCTCAAGTATTATTTTATACTTCTTCGGGCTTGGGAGACACAAATTTACGAAAAAGGTCAACCCTGGAGTCTTCTTAAGTTTTTCAGACTCTCTAAAATTGAAAAACGCCGAGTTTCTCCTATACTGGACTCATTAAAATTTCACAGTAAAGGACCTGTTCGATTACAAACAGGAACGGACCACTTCTTCTTAGGGTTCGAATCTAAACTAAGTTGGACTCATCCGAAGGATGAGCTTATAATCAAGCAAATGTTATCCTCCTCAAGCTTGTAAAAAATAAAGAGGTACTTGCCAGAAATGGTGGGGGAAAAGAGAGGAAAATGAGCCTATTTGTTATACTTTGTCTCGGAAAAACCTTATCACCACTCTTGAACATGACACTTTTCATTCACCTGGGTTGGGAAATCCTTTGCCTAATAGTTGATCAAACCACATTGAAAGTCTTCATCCGGTTTCCGGGTATTAACTTTGGGACAATTGTCAGCAAACCATCTGTAGTGTCGTTATGTGTTCAATAGGAGTCTTGCAAATAAACCATTCATCTGCAAAATATCTGTCATCCATCTTGACCATCCCTGAGTCAGTCCTTACAGCTACATTTCTTCAACTTGATCTATGATTTCATGTTGTGGGCTTGCCTGCAACGGATCGCTTTCTATCGACTTCAGTTCATTATCTAGAAAGATGATCTAGAAATCATCAGTACCTTGGGATCTGCATGCCTCAATGGCAGGTTTCTCGCCTTTGATGACAGGTTACATCAATGACCTTCGATCAAGGGATTCTGTGACATGTTCGACATCAACACATTGATTCACATCTCATGGATTGTACTGGGTACTTTGAGAGCCATTGACATCACTGGTGGTCTCTCTCACACTTGTTAACAGTTTACATCATTGACTGGTAATCAAGTGGTTTCTACCATGTTCGACATCAACTCATTTATTCACATGGATAGAATCGTACTATTTCGGGAAGCAGAAATGAAGACCCTGGATCTAGTTTCCGCCATCTAGGCTGCGAGGAGTTTTGTATTCATTATATAGTAGACTAATTATAAACAGATGGCTGCGTCCATACTGCGTCTACATGTGTCTATGATTATGATGTATTTCGAAATCATTCCTATATCAGAGCAGTAGTTAGTTTGTTAGTTAAGTTTTTGATCTGAGTATGGGAATGCCTACCTCAGCGATGATATGATCTCATATATGTATTTTGTGTTGAATATTTGCAGGTTCTGACTGGGCTCTCCACAAGATAATCCTCGAAACGATAAAGTGCTTCACCCTTCCTAGATGATATAAAACCCTGATCTACTACAGACCTCGCACTTTAGGGGGCAATCTGTTACACTAAAATTTGTCACCATGACTATTTGCAGTCAGTATGGCTCCATCAATAACCATATTGTCCTCCTTGGCAAGTCTTATACCTCTGCTCCTCATGTCAAACTCCAAAAAAGAGAGAAAGCCTTTAAAAAATCAACATAACTCTGGTTCCGCACTTTCTCTTACTCTTACCTGCGGGCCCGCACCTCAAGTACATAATACCTGCATACTTGTACGCTCTGTCTGTAAAGGGGTGGGTGCGTACCCCTGTAAAAGTCAAAAGGTGCAAGTTTTACTTCAAAAAACTTACTTGCGATCGATTCTAGAGCTTTCTAGAAGATGGTTTGACGTGGATTGAGCGCCTCCAGATGGTTCATGCATCCCAATGAAAGAGGAACTTATCCCATGAAGAGGGGAGCTATCCCTTTGAAAGAGGGGCTTATCCCATTGATGGTGGACCTGTTTAACTTCCTCCAAAGCATTATAAATACAGGCATTGGGCCAGAGGCAAGGGAGGTTGAAAGATGAACATTCCTAAGGGTAGATGCTGCTGAAATTAGGACTCCCTTATAGAGCTTGAGAGGAGAGATCACATTCCTTTCTTAGCTTCATTTGGAAGTGGGTGAGCTGATCAAAGTAGAGGAGAACTCTTGCTGGACCCTGGGAGGGACCTGCAAAACACCAAGGCATTGGTTGTAAGGTTTCTTTTGTTTCCAATTAATACAATTAAGTTCATTTTTCTCAACAAGTTGTTATATATAATTTGTTTCATAAACTCCTTGGTCTTTATGATGAATATGTTTTATTATATGAGTTATTCAGGTGCTATGTAATCGTTTGCTTGTTTGTGTGTGCAGGCTTCAAGGAGAGGAGCTCATCTGAATCGAAGAGGCTTGGCCACTACAAACAGCGTTGGAGTAAAGGTAAGCCTTAAACACCTGGTTGCTTTTATTTTAAATGCATATTTAGGTAAAGATAGTGCTTGATTGTTTTGTTTGTCACTAGAAACGCCTTAGTTTCTAGGGAGGTCGGTTTTGTCCGCAAAATTGACTCTTTCCGCATGACAGCGCCCATACCTCGACTACATGTATTTCCTTCACTATCAGAGATATCAGTTGTACTTGCGTCTGCAGGTTCTCTGTGATGGTGTTCTGGTTCAGTTATGGTTTTGTAAAGCATTTCACCCCTCCCACTCTCTCAGCCTTCATGCTTTAGGGGGCATTTGTTACATAGTATTTTGTCACCAACCCTACATCCCATGATCTCGGGTCGAGTCGGTCCCTGAATGGCATATGCTCTGTGTCATACATCAAAATACGTGTCCACATCTTCCATATCGGTCAAGAAGATTAACCATGCTCATTAATCCTAAAGTTGACTCTTTTTACCTATGTTTCAAGATCGTCGCGGATGTTAGTATCATTCCTACGACGATGGCCCAGAGTGAACGAGAACCTCACGACACCGTCGCAAGAGTACATCTGTTCTTAGTGACAGTCAGATTTTAGGGATTGTCACAAGTCATCAGTATCTTGCTTGCGACGATAGCCCAGAATGCACTAAAGCCTTGCGACGTCGTCTCTGAGTCTCAATTTTTGACCTGCGATGACCCTGATATGGTGAATTAGTTCAAACATAATACTTCTGGGTGGTTCTGGAGCTAGTTGTTGGGTCAAAGAAGTTCACCTCTCCTCATTTGAGATGGTGGTTCTACATTTTGAGTAACCTCCCATGAAGATAAGCTTCCTCTCACCTCATTTATGGAGGCTCCTCCTCTTATAAAAGCATCCTCCATGACTATGATCAGCTGGTTCTTAGAGTGCTAGTTGAAGTTTTGGTGTGCTAGTTCTTAGCTTGTTGGATTGATAGCTTACAGTTTGGATTTCGTTTCATGTTGTGGATTGAGAGTGTAAAATGGTTTTGTAAGAAGGAATCCTTGTTGTGATTTCCTTAGTTTCATACTTGTGCTTTTGGGTGAGAGAGAGTCATCAGTCTTTTTGGGAGACCCTTGAGAGTGAATGCTTATGGAGACAAACTGATCGTACCCTTCAAGGAAGCTTACGATGTCAAGGCGTGGTTGTAAGCTTTACTGTTGTTTACATTAATACAATCAATGGTTATTTCCTATATCATGTATGAAATGTATGTTGATAGCTTATGGTTCCTTGACTCTATAAGTAGATAGTTCATTGTTGTGCTCCATTATGTGTTTTATCGTTTTCATATGTTGTTTCAGGTGAATCATTCATTAAGGAGAAGATAGCAATAGCTAAAGCGACGTGACGAAGACTTCATCAAACACTGGTATAAGGTAGGCCTCTTCAACAATAACTATTTAAGGAATTAGCTATTGTCTTTGTCTTGCTGCAACTAGACCCATTCTAGGGCTACAAGGGTTGTCTCTATCCGCCGAGGGAACTTACTTACATCACAGGTAGTCACACAAGAAAACCAAATAGAAAGAAGCTAGTAGTGAGATAGTTATACTAGCGACTTGCTTCCCAACCATTTTAGTTGTGAACTTAATCCAAGTGTTATACAAGAAAATTACCTCCTCATCAGCTCAGAGGAGAAGGGAAAGATGACTGAAAGACTGACCAAGTTCACAAGCCTATTTGTCAAGCTCACACTCTCCAGGAACTAGCAACATGCTTTATAAAGCTTCCTAGCCATGCATGATGTGTGTTAGTCCCTAGGGTAACTTTGTTTGTTCCTTCGGGAAGAGCGTTAGTCAACTTAAGTGAGTTTCTGAAGGTCAAAGGAGCAAGTTGACCGAGAAATATCCCTATATTCACTCCTATGTCAGCTCATAAAAGTAGGGAAACTCCATATTTGACCGGTTTGGAGGAATTACTATTCCTAATGGAGTCTACAAATAGGGAAAGATCACTAAAGCATGGAAACATATCTGCTTTTTACCCAAAGGAACTCATGAAGGATTTGGCAAGGCTTATCCTCTCATGCTATATATTTGAGGCTAGGGCCATTATGAAAGGGGTCGAAACTATTGAAATGATTGCCTATTGATCATTGAAGCAAGTATTAGACATTGTCTCTTCAAGAGTTTAAGAAGAGAGAGAGAAAGGAGATGGAGGACTAAGGGAAGGATGATGCAACCGATGGTTGTAATCACTCTTCTCTATCATTAATATAGACCTGTAATTGTGTTATCCACTCCATGGCATTGGTATTGTGATTTGTTTCATGTTTATGCAACGTTAATGATTATGAGTGGCTTAGATGTATGCAGTTAGATATCCCTATGTAATAATGTATTGATTATTGAAGTTATATGCTGTGATATTATACCTCGTCTTGTTTGTGTGCAGGTATTGATCTTGGAGCAAACTGAGGGGTCTTCCACTCTGCTACTTTGTGCTCTCTGGCAAAACCACACCAAGACCTGAGGTAACAATCCTTCTTCCTACTTCAATTATCATTTCACTAATACAGATTGTTGAATTGTTGGGACCTGACCCAAGTTCGGAGGTGATTTAGCCAAAAAAATCCCGGTACTATTGGCCCTTTTGGCAACAATCTGCGAAGAACAGACTGAGGTATCACCTAAAGTAGTATGGGAGGGTGCTAGAACTAGGTTTCCACACCTTGGAGATGTCTGATGAGTTCAAGTGGTCCACGGCTTGACCCTGCACGCTCGTCACTATTCATAGTTACCCATACCTCGCAGCTTGAGATGTTGCCTTTGTGCAACCCTACTCGGGGGCCGAACGCTGTTATTACCCAAGTCCTTACTAGTATTCCATCGTTAGTTGATTAACTTAGCTTACTTTCATGTGTAAAGTATACTTAGCAATATAAATCATTCATACAAGTGCGCGCAGTAAATAAAAAATATATTTTCTATTGATATCAAACATGTAATAACTCAAGAACAGATACATAGAATCTGGATAAAACTTCTCTTTATTATTCTCTTCTTTAGTTACAGACTCGACTCCCCCCTCCACACTTAGCTGCAAACAACTAGGCCTCTGTGCACTCATCTACAGAGCCTTCTCCTACTCTATGACCCAAAGACACACTTAGACACTTACGACTCAATCCCTTAGACTTGTTTCTATTCCATACTTCGTTCTCTCTTACACTTAGAGCCTCACTCTATTTATACAATCCCATGGTCCGCGGACCATGGGTAGGCCAACCTTACATTACAAACTAGGGCAGAAAACCCTATGACTCTAACATACTTCCGCGCCTGCAATTCGCGAGGCTTTACAACATTATTCGGTCAAAACATGGGTTTTGAGCCCCAAAACATGCTTCGAGGGGTATTCCATGCCCAACAGGTCCCCAAAACAAACATTGTGACTCACCCTCGAGTCACTTTGTTGGTGCAGTGATCTTGGCACAGAGTTCCTCCAATTGTCCTTGAACTGTTCTGATGTCGGCAATGCACTGAGCCTCTGCTTGTTGAATCTGTTGCATCCTTGGTTATGAGACCTCCGTGTCTGGGGTGCTTCTCTGCATTAACGTGTGCATCCCCTGTATGTGCATGAGCTTTCCTTCAATTTTTGTCGTGATAGTGAAAGCCTCGTCAATCCATGGCTAGATGCGTGCTTTGAGAACTACCTCCTTATGTCACATCACATCCACCTACTCCTTTAGTTCCTTAGCTTGCTACATCCTCACAAGCTGCTGAGTGAGGACTACTATCTTCATAGTTCCTATGACACTTTCATATTGCTGCTGAAGTTCTTGCACCTCTGTCTCCAGGTGCTCGATGTTGGGGTCCTCTTACAAAGTTGTGAGGACCTCAAGTGCTTGCTCCAACAATATGGTACAGTTTTGCACTGCACCTCCAATTTCTTCCAATCTCGTTGTGATAGCGCTAGCACGCTATTCTCAGACCTCCAAGGGAGTGGAAGGCTGTGCCTTTAACTTCAGATCAATGATCTAAAGATTCAACTCCAACTGAACCTTGGTCATTTCTTCTCTAGCCTCGCAGACTTAGGTTGCAAACCTGTGGATCTGCAGCTCTACTAGTAGATTTCCTGGGATGGCCAGCTCCGTGACGCGTCGATAAGTGTTGTCTACCACCTGCACCAACTGTTGGTTTTGCGACACCAATTCATCGCACTATAGACTGAGTTGTTCCATGTTTATATTTTGATCACAGAGAAATTGGATCACACAACTCTCCCTAGCATGCAGCTCTGCCATTATCCCATCCTATAGTAGATACAATGTCTCTCGCAGAAGGGCATCCAAATTAAGGGCAAGGCCTTTGATCATGTTAACCGCAAATTTGTTGGTCTCATTCGCTGCTACTAGGGTCCCTTCCGATAACACTATTATGTTTTCCATCCGTGTGTGCAACATTTGCTCTGCTGCCAAGGATCCTTCTATGAGATGGATGGAAAGGGTACCCACCTGATGGGGCCACACTTTTAACTCCTGTAGCTGTGACCTGAGGGCCCCAACAAATTTTGGTGCTCCTGCATAAAATCCTAAAGGGCCTCATTAGTGACATCGCAAACTGTCTCGCTGATGTCATGGAGGTCACCTTTGGTTAAGGTGATCGGGTCAATGGCCAACTTCGAGGCCTTGACATTCTTCCTCAGTCCTGCTCTCTCTACCATGTGTGGGCACTTCAGCTATGTGGACGTGCTCCCTGGGTTTGCACTCCCTTCTACTATTTCTGCTTCCTCTTCCTCCTGCCCTTGTGAGGACGTTGCTTGGTCCTCATCCACCTTTGCTGTTGCTTCTTCTGCTACCTGTGTTTCTATTGCTACTTCTGTAGCCTTTTTCTGCTCTGTGGCTTTCTGTATCACTTCCTGTGCTACCCTTTCCTTAGCTGCTACTGTTTTCTTCTGCCGTTTCTCGGCGAATTATGTGACATGTAGCTTGGCATCATCCTTCTTCTTCTGCGTTGCCGCCTTCTCAAATTTTTCCAGATCTGGGGCATGCCATTTTGGAGGCCATGTCTCCAAGACAACGAAAATTGCGTCGTCAGTGGCTACAAAAGGTAGCTTCGTCCACTGCTTCGCTGGATCCTTACGCGCCCTAATAAAAATGTTGTGCATATCAGCTTTAAAGTCTGCAAGACTTTGCAGACTGTTGTACATTGTGAGCGACAAGCACGGCCTTTGGTTGATCCACATTTGGATGCTCATCTCCACGAGCACCCAGAATATTTTGGTGTCACGTATCCGTTTCGTGTCCTTTGTGGCCCAGAGCGAAGCATACTTCACAGTGTCTGGTAATTCTCTGTCAATGCTAGGGAATTGATTATCCTCTGGCAGTTCCCCTGCTACGAGCATTATGGATAACAACAACCACACATAGTGGAAGGTTTTACCTTGCTCCTGGGCTTCACAATAGTTCTTCAAAAATTCCTCGCAGAGGAATTTGGACCAGTTGAACTAGACCCCCTCCATGCACTGCTCGGCCAGTTTGACCACCGGTGCTGGTACCTCATCGGCACAACATTTCCTCATAACTTTTCCAGCCAGGATTTGGGATTTTAGGCGTACCCCTTTGTCCTTGATGGTGGAGATGGTGTAGCCCCTCTTCTTCTTCTCCAACTTGTATTTTGTCTTCATGGCTTTTGTAAGGGCCAAATCACTGCCCTTTCCTTCGTCTATGGTTACGGGGTCCTTTCCTTTATAGGGGAGCCGAGAAATGTGGTGGATTAGGTCTGCTGTAATGGGGATAGACTCCTCCAGCTATAGATACCCATCATGCACTAGGAAAAGTAGCTTCTTGATGAAGAAAATGGTTATGGGCACATGGTGGAAATGTGGTACCCATAGTAAGTGCAGCAACCTAGCCTTTTCCACACTGCGCAACCATTTCTTCGGCTCTAATGTTGTCACCACCCCCTCAGTGTTCTGCTTCATGAGTTTCCTGGTCTCTAGGCGAGGGAAATTTTCATGGTCAGCAAGGTCCAATCTTAAAACTTCATGGTTGGCATGCGACCCAGGTGCATGCCTTCAAACACTATGCCATCTAGGAAGAGTAGAGTCTCGAGTGAACTCTTGGTTTTGTCCAGGTCCTTCAGCACTTTGGTCTTCCCCTTCTGCGGAGGGACATATGCGTTAGTTTTCTTGTAGAGCGTGTAGGTGGAATATCCTCCTCCATGCCTTCGTCTTCTTCCTCTAGGATGGTCAGGTCATGCAAATATTCTTCTTCCTCATCTGTGTCAATTGTGACGACTTTCCCTTTTTCTGCCATTGATAGCTTGCTGTGTAGTGGGTTCCTCAGGGACACGCGTATGGGGGCCATTGCTTGTTTATCTTTCTTGGGCCTCAACATTCGCGGTGATTTAGGGATTTCTACCACAACCCCAATGCCTTCTGGAACATCCTCCACCATTGGGGTTTGCGTGGCCTAACCGGAGGTTAACTCTTCAATTCCCAACCCATCCTTAGTTGTTGTCATCGTATCTCAGCTGTATTCTATTACTCGCGAACTTAGGGTTTCAATTATCACTCGACTCTGAATGCTCAGTGCTCTGCACAATCACTCAATTCTCAATTGACCAAGTGTTGTTTGCTGGGTAGCCCTTTGTGTTTTATAGCACCTTTTGAATTTGAATTCGATCGTTCCCTCCAATTTTGGTCCATTAATGCTTTCTTGGTGGTAGATTTCCCAAATATTGCCCATAAATCGCATCTTAAATGCCCACCACCCGCTCCATTTGGCCTCAAGTCGTACATCCCATCATGAATAATGACCTCAACGGTCACTTTCTGGCTAATCCACACAGCAGCATAGCCCTCTGTGCGCGGACGCGGACCTTATGATGTTTTGCTTCTGCTCACATTCTCAATATCGCGTAGCTCCCCAATAGAATAGTTTATATTCTTGCGCTCCCTTTCAACTGCGTGGAGCACTAAGACTGTCCTTCCTGTGGCTAGTCAGGTGGTCGCACCTCTCGTGTGGGGCTCCATCCCATCCTCCATCATGATTTGTGGATAATCCTCACCTTTCATTATTGTGGTCAGCCTCATGCACTTTAATACTTGCAATGCGCTACCCTGGTCACTACATTTGGCGATACGCGGTCCAAGCCAAGGAAGCAGACTAACCAATTCACAACGATATTGCTCAAACTTGTCAGTATGATCATACACACCTTGCCTTCCTAGGATTTTCGATGAGAAATGCGTCTTGTATTTTGTCTTCCAGATTATTGACCTCCGCGTTCATCATAGCGCTTTTCTTCCTTAATTGTACCCTTTCTTTTTCAAGTTTGTGGTGTCTAAAGTTTCCCCGTCGGACTTCTTCCTCAAGTATAATGTGTTTTGTTTCTTGTGGCTGTGTGATTCCTTCGTTCCGGGCTTCGCGGATTGTCGTATCTACGGGTGCTGCTATGCGTTGACTAGGCTTCACATGATCCATAGGAATTATAGCCCCTACTTCATACTTCAGCTTCAGGAGTGCTCGCACGGTCAGGGTTTTGCACATGGTCCTATAAGCCCATAGAATCGCTGGTACGCGCAGGTCCTAGTCAGTGCGTCTCACATGGTGGACCGTGTTCAACACTTCACACAACTTGTCAAAGGCTTCCCCATGTATCATCTTCGGCTCTCTTGGTCTTATCATACTTTGTCATTCACGCCCTTGTCTTGCCCACTCCTGCTTGTTGTTCCTGTTTACTATCATGAGGATGGTGTGCATTTGTGCAGGTTGCGTACCATACGCCTGTACGCATCTGGAAATGTGGGCGCACAGGATGTTTCATCCATCATACCTGACTTCCATCCGAAACTAAGGATTTTTAAACCGTATAAGCATCACCCTTCTGCATTTGCGCCAGTCCTTAAAATGCTACTGGCACATACCCCACCACCTTGTTGGCGTAGCGCGCAGTGCCCATTTCAGAGCACCGAAACGCTGCTGTTCCGATACTTCTCTTTCAAAATTTTTTAGGAGATCATCCATCACTGTCAAGCCATCATAAATAGGTAGATCCCTTACCTCTGTTGTCATGCAGCACAGTGATCTTACCATCATGTTGCAATTGAGCGTGGTTACCTCATGTCATCAGTTCTGCCATTGTTCTATTTCTTCATCCGAATTTGATGTGCAGGAGCTTTCACACTCCCACGAAATCCTGCCATCCGCTGTAGGATTCACCTAATCTTATTCTTGAGTGGTTATCTTGTAGATATGGTCTAGATCGTCATTGCTCTCGTTTTCACGCACTAGCTCTGTGTAGCGTGATCCTTCCACATGGTCTAAAGGTACCACTATGCACAGTGAATTTTTCTCAAAAATCATTTTGCACTTCTTTGGATTTATCACCCCGTTCATATCAGTGGCCCAATCTTTTCCCAGTAGCACAGGATAGGGATTGCTATCATCGACAATCTCTATCACTTCGAAATCCACAAGTGCACTCACACCTTCGATATCGACTGTTATTCCCTGCAATCTTCCCATCAGTAGGATCTTTTGCTGGTTCCCCATTCTCAATTGAATAGGAGACCATTGAAACGCAGGCTTTCCCATGTGCTCCCATGTCTGCTTTGGCAGAACGTTCACGTCTGATCCTAAATCTAGAATCACTTGATCCATTTCATATTCCCCAATTTGTGCAGTCAATCTCATCTCCCTTCCTGTTCACGTTGTGTGCTTCCTGAGCTTCCAAACTATACGCAGTTCTCCTGACCCAGTGCACCTAGTGATGAGTTCTTGCAGTCGCTTAACATTGTTGCTTTCACACAGCAGCTTCATGCATGTCTCCAGAAAGGCAGTAAGCATTGATGGGTCCATCTCTAGTTCTAGTTTGTCTTTACTACCTGAAGTGGAGGCCTCCGTTAAGCTCTTCTTAGCTTCCATGAATGTCTCCTTTGCGCACTCCAAATCAAACTCTGGTTCCTTTGTAGGAGCCTTGCAAACCCAAGCACTCTCTTTGGGTTGCTTTCCCTTGTCATCTGCTATCATGATACTGCTTCAGAGCATGATGTTTACATTTAGGTCCTCTTCGCCTGGCTTAGACCTCGTCATTTGCAGATTCTGAGTCGGGGGAGGCTAGAGTATTCCTTTATCGTGCAACCTCGCTATTAGCGTGGGGCAGTCTTCTGTCTCATGATCAAACTGGGTACAATATAAATATGATTCTCTTGTCGGATTTGTACAATCGTGGGCATAATGCCCAGGACCTCCACAATTGTAACAAATCAGCTTTTCGCGACCCCTTCCTGGTCCCATTCCACCTCGACCTCGTCCGCGCCCCTAAAATCCAGTGTGCACCATCCCTTCATTTTGATCGAGGGCTCGTGTTTCACTCTAAACTTTGTAGGTAGGAGTCCAATCCATCATTATTTCATAACTTCTATAGGTACGTTCATCATGGCCTACTGACCTACAGAAATTACAGAAAAATTGTTGGGACGTTTGCGTATACTTTTGTAATAGGTGGCAATTATCTGTAGCATGCTTCCCTCCTATTTGACAAATCACGCACCATAATGTAGACACCATGCTCGGTCCTGCTTGTGCTTTTGGTCTCAATGGCATGAGCCCTCCTCCCACTAGGTAGTTTGCGAAGACTGGACAATGGTCCTTGTCATGCCCCTGGCCCTTGCATTTTATGCACCATACCTCCTCGTGTGCCTCTGGGCGATTTATTCTGTCCTGTTTCAAACTTTCCATTTCTAGACAGAAATTTTTTAGTTGCACGTGGATTTGTTGGACTCCTAGGCTAGGATCTTGTATTGGGGTCTCATGCTGTCTCATTGCAATTTCCAAAGCTTTGGCCTGGGTGGATAACTTTTGTTGTGACAACGTGGTCCTTAGATGCGGCGTTAGTGACGATACAAACCATGCGCGGTGTTGCCCATCCGTCAATGTCATGTTGGCTTCGCGAATCATACCCTTCAGTCTCTGATCCAACTTCCAGGGGGTCTCGCCTAGAAGCATCTTGATTTCCTTAAACCCGATAATTCACTGTGTCTCCGATTTTGGCCTACTAAATATCTTGTTCAGCGCAACTTGGATATCCGCAATTCCTGCATTTGGATTTTCATTCGAATGCTTAATGTAGCATGTTAGCATGCGATCTTGCAATGTGCTTACCAACATTTCCTTATTTATGTTGTCATCTGTGACTCCTTGCGCTTCCCATACAACCTTTACCACGAGCCAAAATTAGTCTAGATCTTCGTTCCCTACTCCTTTGAACACCAACAATTTTATTGCGCTCGCCATATTGAACTGTGGTGGTGGCGGAGGTGGTGTGGGCGGAGATGGGGGTGAAGATGGAGAAATTTGGTGGTGATGTAGGTGGAGGTGGTATGCGCAGAATTCGCTGCCTTATCAGACTGATCGCACTTCTTGGTGAAACTTTCACGAGCTCTTCTCACTTTCTCGCCGAGGTGAAATAAAGGGGCTATTCTCTATCTCTGCGCTACCTTCATTTCTATAGATCCTCCCACTTCGCATATCCCTAAACATCAACTTATTTGCATAACCCGCATTTCACACAGTATCATTTTAATCCAAGTGTTCAAAGATTTAATGTACTTAGCTCGCAGTCATTTGAGGAAGCATTGTTCTACCTCGCTGTAGCTAATCGAAGTATCTATTGCGAACTTAGTGATAAACCCTCCTATAATTCGATCGATCCAATGGTCCACAACGTGCGTGATCTTATCTTATGATGCTTCTATTCTACGCATCAACTCTGGAGTCCACACCTTCCTTGATTGTCTGCTAGATTTGCGATCCACTCATATAACTCAGAGGGGAAGGATGCAAATTTTTTTTTATGTATTTCCGTATATATGTAGTGCTCTAACCACTATTCCTTCGATACTCGGGGATTCCTGTTTTCCTACGCCGCGAACTCGTGAATCTTTCTGTCCAACCACCCTTCAAATTCTTTCTTTGTTGGATTCCAGTGACACAACATCAGACATCCCTCATGCAGATCCCGGTCCCGGAAATGGAACCATTTGTTGGCTTGTTGCGGCCTAACCCAGGTTTGGAGGTGATTTAGCCAAACAAATCTCGGTACTATTGGCCCTTTCAGCAACAGTCTGCAGAGCGCAGATTGAGGTCTCACCCAAAGTAGTATGGGAGGGTGCTAGAACCAAGTTTCCACACCTTGGAGATGTCTGATGAGTTCAAGTGGTCTGCGGTTCGACCTTGCGCGCCTGTCGCTATGCGCACTTACCCATACCTCACTGCCTGAGATGCTACCTTCACGCAGTCCTAATCGGGGGATGAACGCTATTTTTACCCAAGTCCTTACTATTATTCCACCATTAGTTGATTAAATTACCTTACTTGCATGTGTAAAGTATACTTAGCAATATAACTCATTCATACAACTGCGCGCAGTAAATAAATAGTATATTTGCAATTGATATCAAACATGTAATAACTCAGGAACAGATACATAGAATTTGGATAAAACTTCTCTTTATTATTCTCTTCTTCGGTTACAGACTCAACTCTGCCCTACACACTCAGCTGTGGACAACTAGGCCTCTGTGAACTCAGCTACAATGCCTTCTCCTACTCTACGACAGAAAGACAAACTTAGACACTTACGACTCAATCCCTTATACTTGTTTCTATTCCATACTTCGTTCTCTCTTACACTTAGAGCCTTGCTCTATTTCTACAATCCCATGGTCCACGGACCATGGGTAGGCCGAGCTTACATTACAAACTAGGATGGACAACCCTATGACTCTAACATACTTCCGCGCCCGCAATTTGCAGGGCTTTACAACATTATTCGGTCAAAACATGGGCTTTGAGCCCCAAAACATGCTTCGGGGGGGATTCCATGCCCAACACGGATATGTGAAAGTATTTTTGGGCCAAATGCAGCTAATCTGTGTGTCCGCCAAGGATCCCAGGAAGATCCTTGAGGGTATATCCATCACCAAACACCCGTTCATTAAGCCCTTTAGCAAAATTGGTGACTTCACTTGGGACTACACTTAGTTCCTGGTTTTCTCCCAAAAATTTCCTAGATATTTCTTTCTTCCAGGCCTTCTTGTACTTCTTGATCCCCTTTCTGACCACTCAATACTATACAACACCATTCTCTCAGTGCTCAACCTTAGATCTGATGCCCACAACCTTCTTTTTCAAGCCTATTCCTCACTAATGCACCCTTCTGTTGCACAAAATATTGTCACCATGACATTCTGTAGTCAGTGTGAGTCTATCACCACTCATACTTTCCTACTATGCAAGTCTTAAACCTCAGCTCTTCATGTCAAGCCTTGAAAATGAGAGAAATTCCTTGAAAATCTCTAAAACTCTGGTTCCGCACTTTCTCTTAGCATTACCTGCAGTCCCGCACCCCTTGGTCATGTCCCCTGCAGACCTGCCCGCTTTGTTTCTGTGTAATGGGTGTAGACCCCTGTAAAAGTCAAAAAGGCGCAAGTACATTCTTAAAAACTCACTTTGGGTTATTTTTGGAAGCTTCTAGAGGGAATCTTGAGGTGGCAAGTTCGCTCCTTGGTGGTTCATGCATCCCATAACTAAAGGAGCTAAACCCTTGATGTGAGGAGCTTATCCCTTTGAAGGAGGACTCTATTCCTTCATAGGTGGACCTGGTAACTTCCTTCCTCTACACTATAAAATGAGGCATTGGGCTGGTTACTAAGGAGGTTAAAAGCTGAATATTTTTGAGGGTAAATGCTGTTGGAATTTAGACTTCCTAATTGAGCTTCAGAGGAGAGATTACATACCTTTTGATCTCATTGGGAAGAGTGTGAAGCTTGTCAAAGTAGAGGAGATTCTTGCTTTGACCTTGGGAGGAGCTTGTACAACATCAAGGCACCAAGGTTGTAAAGTTCTTCTTTGTTTAAAGTTAATACAATCAAGTTTATTTTTCTCAATAAGCTGTTTTCTATAGTTTATTTCATGGATTCCTTGATCACCATGATGAATATGATTTATTATATTAGCTATGCAGGTGTTATTTGATGTGTGCTTGTTTGTGTTTGCAGGTTCTTAAAAGGAAACTCATTTGGACGGTCGAAACGTGGCTTCCACAAACTAGTGTTGGACTCAAGGTAGGGTATAAAACACCTCTTGGTTTTTATTTATAAATTGCAATATTTAGAGAAAGGTAGATTTGCTTGTTCTGCTTGTTGCTAGATATCAGTTGATACTAGGGAGATCGGTCTTGTCCACAAGAACGATTTATCTGGCCGACAAAATGGTGACCATACTGGGGACTTAAATTTTGGTTTTTGCCTTTACTTTTACTTTGACTTGAGAAACTTTTTCTTTGTTTCTGGTTTTTGCTTGATGTGTGTGGGATTGGTTAGTTATTTTAGATTTTGAATTGTTTTTGTTTTTCACGCTTTTGAAAGAGTACCGCACGTTCTGTTTGTAACACAGTGCGGACATCCCCCCACTGTTGCTTTACTACACAGAGCGGTACCACACCTGGTTATACCAGATGCTTGCGGACCCTGTCAAAATTTTGAAAAACCTAAAATATATTCATCCAGTTAAGCTTAGGATTTGTTTATGTTTTTTAGCCTCTACCCAGATCTACATGTGTCTTGTCAGAAACTTCTTGTAGGTGAGTTCCATTAGGATTTTAGTTTTAGGTGATTTTCTAGAAGTTTTGCCTGCCTGGTTTGATTTTCGTGTGGTATTTGTAGTAACTTAGAGATTAGAAGCCTACGGAACCTTAGATTACCCTGGTCTTTGTGGTCTTCTTGATGAGTCTAACTGATTTATGAAATCTGCCTTTGGTGAAAAATATATCTCGTTTTCTCTTTGCAAAGCTTTGAAAGAACTTTTTTTGAAAGTTTTGAATTTCATTTATAAAAAAAGAAAACATAAGCTGGGTGTTTTTGATTAATTTGTTATTCTGAACAAATTAGTCCTTAGTTTGCTTAATAACTAAGTAAAACATCCTTGAAAAGAAATTTTGTAAGCTTTTACTTCAATTATGTTTTTAGAAGTTGTAGATCTCAAGATTAGATTTTTATAGTTTTGAGTGTTTTCTAGAAATTTTAAAATCTCTTTTGAAAAGAATTTGTATTTTGTAGTTTTTGAGTGTTGAAAAGAAAGGGATATTTTTCGTGAGCATAATTACTAGTCTTATTTTTGAGTTTGCTGGAAAAGACAAAAAAGTTTTTCTTTTCATTTATATGTTAAGGAAAGATTTGTTTTTCAATCAATTGCATTCTCAACTCTTTCTTTAGCTAGAAATTCATTGAAAAAAAGAATTGTTTATCATCTTAGGTGCATTTTTAGTATTTTGGAGTCGAGTCTTCACACCATAAAGTTTCATCTCCACACATTTTGACTTAAGAAACAACCATAAAAATAACGCTTAAAGTAAAATTTATCTAGCAATATTTTTATTTCTAGGGCTCTTTATCACCAACATAGCATAGGCTAGTATCTTGGAGTAGGGAGTAATTAACTCTCCAAGATAATTAAAACAAACAAGTAGCTATATCTTGCAGTAGGAGATAAATTCCAATTGTTACATCTATGCTCCGGGAAGCTCCTCTTAAAGGAGTCAAGCACAAGATCATATCCGAACCAGTGGGGTAATCAATCCTTCCTCATTGGGAGCGATAGAAAATATACACGTATTAAAAATGGTAAACCTCGGATTAACCATTGTGGAGGAGCCTGGGGTCACTTGTTGGTAAACCTTGGATTATGTCAAGAAGCCTTCAAGGGGATTGAGCTTTGTTACTCTACCCTTGCGTTTCTATTGGATCATAGACTGTTCCCCCGGGTATATTTGTTTATGTTGGTAACCATAGTGACCATAATCTATAGGATTCTTTCCTAAGGTGACGGTGGAGGGAAGATCCCACTGTACTTGGAGCAGACGTCAACTAGACTCACTTGGACTCTCTGGGTGGTTCTCTTCACTCGAGATGGTTTAGTGAAGAAACTTGTGCTAGTCTGTTTCATTAAGCAGGTTGTTGGTGTAACTGTTCCAACCGCCATTTCTGTATTGAATTCTGCGACGTTGGATTTCATCACCAACTAGTGTTTTTGGTACGGAAAGTTACTATTTGTGTGTGGTTTGAACTCCTAGATTTTTTAGGCGTGTGATTCAAATTGTTTGGTTCTTTAGAGACTTTAGGTGATTTTATTGAGATTTTTCTTTGTTTGTGTGTGATGTAATTAAAATATTTAATCGTGGTAGAATTACCGAGACAATCCCGTAGATTACGGGGGCAACCTCCCGAGTATTCACCAAGCCAGCTTGAAGGGCTACGAGCTCTTGTAACTCCTAGTGATAGTAGAGTTGGGTCACCGGAAGAAAGAAAATCTTCTTTAGTTGTTCATCCTGATTATCAAGTTCAAGCAATAAAGTATATTTCCGAACCAATTTCATTTTCCAAAGTTACAGGTAGTTTTTCTTCTACTAGTGAATTAGCTGAAGAACTTGAAATTTCTGAGCCTGAAACTGAACCTGATGCTAGTCCATCGTCAGGATTTGCTTCTCCAACTTCCAGTGGTCTTGGTTCACCCAGGGTAGGAAGGATCATTACCCAAAATCTTCCTTCTGGACTTATTGCTATTGAAGAACTCATTAATCTGGAAGAAGGTATATCTATCCCTAAAAACTATAGAACTTAGGGAGCGTGAATCGATCTTTTACAGTCCACCTAAGAGGGATGCTTGGTATCTTTCAATGACCAACTTTTTAGAAAATCCGGGTCTCATTTTTTCACCACCTCGAGTTCCTTTTCATCCAACACCTAGAGGTTATTATCCTCCTTTGAATATGTCGAGACAGTCATCCATGTTTTCCCAATCTCCAGAAACATTTTTATATGGTGGTCCTTCTATTCCTTCTGGGTATTAGTCACTGAATGGTACTTTTTCAGGAGCATCTCCTCAACCTGTTGAACATGGGTTATCAACTGGTAATAACAGAAATAAACCATTGAGTGTAGAATATATTCTTACGATGTCTGGTACTATTCCAAATCCGCAACCTCAAGGTAGTCAGTTACTGCCTGGGGGCAACCTCAAGGTACTCAATTATCACCTGGGGGGCAACCTCAAGGATAGTACATACCTTCAGGACAGTATATTCCTCAAGGTCAACCCCAGACTCAGTATGTACCTCAAGTTCAACCCCAGTATCAGTATGTACCTCAAGGTCAACCCCAGTTTCAGTACGTGCCTCAAGGTTATCAACCTCAAGGTCAGTACCCAACCCAAGGTTTCCAACCACCTTCAGGTCAACCATTTGTTCAAGGAGCTAGAAATGTACCTGTGAATTATCAACCCTACCCTCAACCCGGTTATTGTCCTCAATATGCTCAACCTTCTATGGATCCATACCCCGGAATGAACATGGTGTGGGATCCATCTCATTCTCAACAGATCTTGCAACCTAATGTGCAATTGTCATCTCAATCTGGACAACCTTTAGTTTCTGGTTCAACCCAGCAACCCGTCCAACCTACTATTCAAACTTCTACACCTGGTGTAGCTCATTAGTCTGGGCCTAGTTTTCCTCGAACTCCACCTCAAACGGCTGCTGCAGCTACTACAACTTCTGTTCAATCTACCCCACCTACTTCTGGAGTATCGACAGCTTCGGTTTCTACTGTTCTTGCATCAACTCCTCAAGCATCTTTACCTCAGTCCGGACCCATAATTCAGACTTCGGTTCAGATGCTTGTTGGACAACCTGGTCCAAGTACGGTTGTCACAAGTCAACCTCAATTTACTTATCAACCGTACCAGGGATAGTACCAATTCGGTCATGCTGTGCAGAACCCAGTCTATCAGTATCAGCTGTACCCTGGATATACTTATCAGCAACCTCAACAACCCCAGTACAGTCTGGTTAATCCTAGTTTTCTGGGAGGATATAATATCCCAAATGTAATTCTAATTCCAAGCTATCCTGGATATCCTCCTCTTGGGGCTGGTCTTATGACCCAGGGTTTTCGAGACCCTAATCACCAGTTACCATTCATTTCAACTTTAGACTTGCCTGATTTGTCGCGCCTTACGAATGATCCAATTAATTATCTTCCATTTTGGCCGCCAATACCAAATAAGTTTCCCAGTGATATCCAAAAGTTTGAAGGTAAATCAGGAGAGGATCCGTCAAACCATGTGATGACTTATCACCTATGGTGTGCATCTAACTCCATTATAGATGATTCTAATCATTTACGTCTTTTTCAATACACTCTGATTGGTCTTGCGGCCAAGCGGTACATTGAGTTACCGCGAGCCTCTTTTTAAAATTTTAGTCAATTAGCCACTTTGTTCTTAACTCATTTTCAGTTGCTCGTCAGATATGACAATGGCACGGAATTATTTACTTCATTAAAACAGTCAACGTCCACTTATATTTCAGATCACATCCATGAATGGAGACGTCGACGACATTTAGTGAAAGTTTTTATTCCGGATCAAATCTTAGCAGAATGGTTTGTTAAATCATTATTACCTAAAATCACTGAGGATGTAGCTAAGGCAGTAGTTGTTACTGAAGAGAATGTGATTGCTGAAGCTCAGTACCTTGACCTCGTTTATACATAGTTGGGTACTTTACATGAAAAAATCCCCGACCTTCCGAAACAAAATCAAATAACTATAGCTCCTTCAGGGTCTCATGTCGCTGATGGTATGATTGGTTCAGTTAATACCAAAAGTAATAAGAAATCTTCAAAGAATTCTTCTCCTATCATAACTTTACCAAATTCCTCAATAGGAGACTCTTCTGCGGAAATTCCTGCCGATATTCATGTCATAGAATCATCTAGGGCCAAATCAAAATCCGGTGGTAAAAAGAAGGGGAAGAAGAAAAATAAGCAAAATTCGAAAGAGAAATCAGATAAAACAGAATCTACCGATGAGAAACGTAAACCTCGTTATCCTTGTCTCATTTGTGACGAAGATAATTTTACAAGAGATTGCCCTCATCGCGTTGAGGTTGTGAAAATCGTCAAAGGTTCTCAAACGCCTACTATCTTGAAGGATCCTTTTCCTAGTCAAGATAGTAAGATGATAGGTTCTTCCTCAAATGCCTCGGAAGAACCCATAATGATGATGTCCCATGTTAGGATTGCGACACGATCTCAAGATTATAGTTAAAAGTCCTGTTGGTGGTAAGGAAGCAGAATCTTCTAATTCAAACCCATCAACTTTAACTCCTGGTTCTGATCCGCTACAGATCGAGAAACCTAACCCAGAATTAGTAATCAAACCGCCTGCTAAAGGTATACTTCGAAAGTCAGCTTTCAATCCACATGCGAGAGCTGCTCAGAACTATAACATTGTTGAAGATTTAGCTATTTCCCCTTCTGCAATGTCAGCTTTGGAGGCACTGCAATCATGTCTAGCACAACGTAAATTGCTATTGTCGGCTATAGGAGCTGTTGATATTCAAGACTCAAACCTTATAATCTTCGATTTAGAAAATAGTACACCTCGCTTACCTCATCAAATGGCTTTACAGATTCCAGTGTTAGTAAAAAAAAGAACTTGCTTTAGGATTGTAATTGATGAGGAAGCTTCAATGTGTATTATGTCGATCCAGTGTTGGAGAACGCTTGGTTCTCCTACACTTAATCAATCCCTGATGATTCTAAAGGATTTTGATGGCCGTGGGTTCCATCCTTTTGGCATTCTACAGGATTTGCCTATAGGGGTTGAAGGCAAAACTGTTAATCTAGATGTGGAAGTGGTTGATGCCCCTCTAGATTACAACCTTCTCTTGGGTCATAGTTGGTCTTACACTATGACTGCTGTTGTTTCATTGGTCTTTCGGCTTATAAAGTTTCCTCATAATGGAAAGACCGTAACTATAGACTAGATAACTTACTTTTCATTCGATCCAGCCTCTTCTGAAAGTATCCAGCATGTCGGCAAAACAACTATCCCTTACAAGGATGTTGGAGTAGGATTAGTTAAAGATTCTGGTTTAGTAGGAACTTTTTCCTTTCCTCCTCCTAGCGTATCACCTTCTACTGCAACCATTCATATTATTTCGTCAGACACTATTGTTTATGATGATCCTTAGATCGTACCTTCCGAATTTGAGATGGATTCATTTGGTGATGCGATGCCTTTGAGTCCCTATGAAATTACGTATCAGGCTGTACAGTCATTTTCTGACCCTTCTTCAACCAAAATGGATCTAATGAATGTGGTCCATGGAGAATCACTTTCAACATCAAAATCAGATTCAACAACTTTTTCTAAACTTGTTCATATTGATGAGCAGATTCGTGAAATTATATCTGTTGATGACTTACCATGGAAAGATCTCCATCATAGATCTTTGTTCTTACTTGAGATTGATCATTTTGAAAATGATTTTTCGTCTATTTTTACTACTGATTATGTCAAGGAACCACAGAATCCATTGCAAAATCCTAATTCTGAGTTAAATTTGGGAAATATTTCTCGAATGGTTCCTATTGACATTTCAGTTAAACCTGGAATTGTTGAAAACATTCATATAGGTGCCTCCTATACGGAAAATGAAATCCAAACTTATAAAGCCTTATTTCAAGAATTCCGCGACGTGTTTGCCTGGTCATATGAATAAATGCCAGGAATTGATCTAGCAATTGTTGTTCATGAAATCAAAACTTACCCGGATGATAACCCGTCCGGCAACGTTTGTGTCAGATCCACCCGTGAAAAGCTGCTGCTATTAAAGAAGAAATTGAGAAATTACTGAAAGTAGGTTTCATTTATCCAATTCCCTTAATGGATTTGGTATCGAATATTGTTCCTGCTAACAAAAAGTAAGGAACGATAAGAATATGTATCGATTATAGGGATATTAATCGAGCTTGTCCCAAAGACAATTACCCAACTCCCTATATTGATCAAATCATTGACGATTGTGCCGACAGTGAAATTTTCTCCTTTATGGATGGTTTTTTGGGTTACAATCAAATTAACATTCTACCTGCCGATCAACCAAAAACGACTTTCATTTGTCCATGGGGGACATTTGCTTATTGCAAATTACCTTTTGGACTGAAGAATGCTGGAGCAACTTTTCAAAGAGCCATGTCTTACGTGTTTCATGACATCAAGCACATTGTGCAACCTTATCTCGATGATTTACCTGCTCATTCATTACGTAGAGCGAATCATCTCACTCATTTACGAGCAATCTTTATGAGATGTAGGCATTATTGAATTAGGTTGAATCCACACAAATGTGTTTTCTGTATAGAAACGGGTGGTTTACTGGGATTTTTTGTTTCGAAATCCGACATTCGTGTCGATCCCTCGAAGGTTGAAGCTATTATCAAATTGCCTCCTCCTTCGACTCTTCGCCAACTCCAAAGTTTGCAAGGGAAAGCAAACTTTTTACGTTGATTCATTCCTAACTATGCCAAGATAACAAAGGGTTTTACGAGGTTGTTGAAATAGAATACTCCATTCTTTTGGGATGAGATAGCTGACAAATCTTTTTATGCACTTAAACACATGTTGACCCATGCACCGTTATTGCATCCTCCCAACTACAACCAGGATTACTTCCTATATCTCGCCACCTCTCATTCCACCATCGGGATGGTGTTAGTTCAGGAAGATGAATTCGGTAGTGAACATGTGATTTACTACCTTAGTCGAACTCTGAATCTGACTGAATTAAAATATTCACATGTGGAGAAATTGGCCTTGGCAGTTGTTCAAGCTGTCCAAAGATTTCGTCATTACATTTTACTACGCAAAACTACTGTAATTTTTGACTGTAACCCTATGATCTATATTTTGACCAAACAATTGCTAGGGGGCAATTAATCCAAATGGATTGTTATCTTGCAGGAATTTGACTTGGAATTTGAAAAATCTAAGTCAAAGAAATCTTTAGTTTTTGCGGAGTTAATGTGTGACTTCCCGCGTGCTAATACTGAAACTGTGGTGGAAGAGTCCATTGCGGACGAATCCTTGTTTCTTATCAGTACTCTTGATCCATGGTATGGAGATAGCATAGTTTATCTCCAAACCCAATCTTTTTGGCCTGAAATTTCACGATCTCAACGACGGAAAATACGCTTCCAATCCAAAAAATACAAGATTATTGGAGATACACTCTATCGTCGTGGGGCAGACTCTGTTTTCCGACGTTGTTTAACTCATGAAGAAGCTGAAAAGGTTTTAAATGACTGTCACTCTGGAGCATGTGTCGGTCATATGTATGGGTATGCCAGAACCCAAAAGATATTGCACGTTGGCTATTTCTAGCTGTATTTGTTTAAAGATTGTATTTACGCGGTCCGAAAATGACACAATTGTCAAATTTTTGATCAAAAGATGCGTGCTCCACCTGCTCCTATCCACCCTATAATTGCCGTCGGTCCTTTTGCGAAGTGGGGTATCGACTTTATTACATGTAACCCTCACTCGGCCGGGGGGCATGTGTATATCATCCTTGCGGTAGATTATTTTACCAAGTGGGCCGAGGCGATGCCTACATTTTCGGCAGACGGCAAAATTGTTTCAATTTTTGTTTTCAACCATATAATTGCTAGATTTGGTGTTCCACAAGTGATTATCACTGATCATGGGCATCATTTTCGAAACATTGTGATGACTAAACTAACAGATCAACTTTGCCTGTGTCACGATAGTTCTACTCCATATTACCCACAGGCTAATGGTCTGGTTGAAGCCATCAACAAAGTTCTAGTCATTATGATCCAATGAATCATTGGGATTCATAGGTTGAATTGGCATAACATGTTATTTTCAGCGCTTTGGGCATATTGAACCTCAGTAAAAACATCAATTGGTTTCACTCCTTTCCAACTAGTTTATGGTTTGGAAGTTGTGTTACCCATTGAATGTGAAATCCCGTCATTGAAAATAGCCATAGAATTACTTCCAGCCACTTCTGAAGAGGAAAAACGTTTGTTGTACTTGGCTCAGCTAGATGAGAATCGACGTGATGCTACACTAGCAATCAAAACTCATGCCAAACGAATTAAATCTCAACACGATCGAAATGTTACACCTCGTAATTTTTCAGAAGGAGACCTAGTCTTACTATACGATCAAGCAAATGATAAGCTAGGGGCTAGAAAATTCGTACCTATGTGGCATGGTCCTTATGTTGTTAAGTGAAAGCTGGCAAAAGGGGCCTATGAATTGGTAGATTTTGATGGTGTCTCTTTAGGTAAGCCCAGAAATGGTCTTTATCTGAAGAGATATTATGCTTAAATCTGGGTGTGGATATTTTAGTTAGATTAGTTTTCTTTCTAGCTGGTGTGTTTTAGATTAGAAAAGTGTGCTTAGTTTAGAAAGTGTTTTTGTCATTATTCCTGCTTATCTTGATTTTACTCTTGATATTGCAGATGTCGACGTCTCTTTAAACATACATTGGTTTCGCTGATGGTGCTTATCGTAATACACGGAACATTTCTTCCATAGCTTGGGTTATCTATTCACCCTCTGATGAGTTGGCATCTGTGCATGGGGTAAGCCTCGGTCAAACAACGAACAACATTGCAGAGTATAGTGTAGTGATTGAGTTATTATCTGAATCTATTTCATTTGGGATTCAGAGTTTGATTGTGAGGTTAGATTCTGAACTCGTTGTATTGCAGCTTAATAGAGTTTATGCCATTAGAAATCCAGTGTTATTAAGATTATTTTTGATAGTTCGTCTCTTGGAATGTGAATTTGACTATATTGAATATCAGCATATTCCTAGATATTTAAATACATTATCAGATGCAATTGCTTCTCGAATGTTAAGTAGACATTTGCAATAATCAAACAGTAAATTTAAAAACATTCCATAACATGTTTTACAAGATAGCCAGTAATAGTGATATAGCATAGCATAGAAGTGTGTCAAATATACATCGTCTTCGATCATAGGTTGAAAAACACCTTATGATCGGCAAAATTGATAGTACAAAAAACAAAAATGTCATATGAGTCTATAACAGGCGATCATCCTATCACTGGTGATGATCACGATAAGAAACCATTGCTCAGGCCACCCTACAAAGGAACCTCCTGAAAGGTCCTGGGACCCTAATCACATAGCACTGTAACCTAAGAAGAATGTCATCTATGCTAGTCTCTGGAATGTCTGCTATCAAACGCTCTAGATGATTTTCCAATTTGGCCAGGGTCTCTGTAGATTCGTCCCGTGGGGCTGGTACTGCTGTAGCTGGGTGTCTCCTCTCATAGGCCGGAGAGTGGCTGGTCACCATGGACCCACATCTGCATTTGAAAATTTTTACTATCAGTTTTGGACAATTTAAAAACAAAAAAAATTAACTTAGAAGATATTAAGAATGATTTTACCTGAGTCATCCCACTGCTCTCCTGGTGGAAGAGCCATGTCTGGGTCACCACAATAATCCATCCCAGCATAAGGAAAATCTTGAATCGCGAAAACTTGGTTCTCCAACCAATGAAAATACTCAGGGGGAAATCAAACAACCTCTGAACCCTCCTCAGGATGATGAGCCATAACTACAACCCAATGCATCAGTTTGGACTCTCGGGGAAGTCCAGCTCCAACGGAAAGATGCCGTGGGACCAACATCGGGACACTCTCTAGACCAAATCTCACAACTAAAAAACCATATCCAAAGCTTTTTAGTTGTCCGTTCTTTGCTCTAGTCAGTTGGCCTTTTATATTAGCCAACACAGCTTTGCACCAGTTGAAGATGGTGCCTCGATAACAGTCTACTGCCATCCGCATTTGGGATCCACTGGCTACATGCAGTGCTGCACTTCCGCAGAGTCTAGTGATAGTAAATGCAATCACTTTCAGTTCAGGACGGGATATGGTTTTGATATCAATCCCTTAGTCCTTTGTTTGGTCGTTACAAAACTCTAGCCAGAGACTATCGACAGATTGACCACCTGGCCTAGTCCTGAATAGAGTCAATTGTTCACCTCTCTTGGCAAACCAATCAAGAAGTAAATATCCTTTAGCTCCATTTTGAGCTAGTGGCCACCAATAATGAAACACTGGTCCTATATATTCCATTTGTCCACTAGCCACTGCAAAAAGTCCACTTGGGCCCTCATGCCAGGTATGGCCTAGAATTTAGATAACCCGCATGCCTTCAATGCATCTATTGAAGGTTGATGATCAATTACGGCAAGGTCCACATCTTCGTGCTCCCGTTCCTACCAACTGAGCATTATGTATATCCTACAGTGAAAGGAAAGGCGGATTAGAACATTTTAATTTAAAGTTTTTGGGTTGAAATTGAAAAAATTGAAGTTGTAAAACCTATGTTGCGGGGCCCGCACTCTCTAGTTAGGGATAGTGCGTAGGTCCACACTCTACCCAAGCAGCAAGTGCGGGCCCCTAGCTCTTTCCTATGTAGGAAAAAGTCAGGGTTTGCAGGTTTCATATGGTACGCCTGCGGACCCCCGCGAGCGGTCTTTTAAACTAAATTTTTCCTAAAAATCAAAATAGAAACATAAAAACAAAATTCAAATGGTTGAAATGCAAGATTAAAGTGATGTGGATTACCTGGAGGTGACAGTTTTCGATTCCAATAGACGGATTTTCCGCAATCTTCATGGGAAGTTTCTTACCCAAAAGCTCTCTTTTCTCACTCTGACGTCAAACGGTAAAATGAATTTACAAAAGCCCTTTGTATAAGCTTTTTTGAATAAATGAATTTTTAATTTGTTTATTTTTTACTTTAAAAAGGTAAATTTTTGATGCATTTTTATTTATTTTTAAACAGGTATGAGTAATGTTTGAGTTTTTGTACAGAATTTCAGATTTTTCTGGCAAAATTGATCATTTTCAACAAAAAACATTAGATTCATATTTAAGCTCTTTTATGACTCCTAAAAAATGAAAATATTGCCGAGTTTTTCTTTTTAAGCTCGTTAAAATGGAATTAAAAAGACAGTCCACTTATAGCTTTTTTTTGGCCGTATAAACATGAAAATATTGCCGGGCTTTTGTCGTTTCAAGTTCGATATTGGTTATAAAACAATGTGTCTTTGATCGCTTTTTTACTTTTTCGGATCATGACCACTAATTATGAAAAGTACTCCTTGATCGTAATGGTCAAGTGGTTCTCTCAAGTATTATTTTATACTTTTTCAGGCTTGGGAGACACAAATTTATGAAAAAGGACAACCACAGAGTTTTCTTAAGTTTTTCTTCTGACTCCCTAAAATTGAAAAACGTAGAGTTTCTCCTATAATGGACTCGTTAAAATTTAACAATAAAGGACCCGTTCAATTACAAACAGGAATGGAGCACTCCTTCTTAGGGTTTGAATTTTAAAATAAGTTGGACTCATCCGAAGGATGAGCTTATAACCAAGAAAATGTTATCCTCCTCAAGCTTGTCAAAAATAAAGAGGTACTTGCCAGAAATGGTGGGGGAAAAGAGAGAAAAATGAACTTGTTTGTTATACTTTGTGTCTTAGAAAAGCATTCAACCACTCTTGAACATGACACTTTTTATTCACCGGGGTTGGGAAATCCTTTGCCTAACAGTTAATCAAACCATATTGAAAGTCTTCACCCGATTTCTGGGTATTAGCTTTGGGTCAATTGTCACCAAACCATCTGTAGTGTCGTTATGTGTTCAATAGGTCAGTGCAAATAAACCATTCATCATCAAAATATCTGTCATCCATCTTGACCATCCCTGAGTTAGTCCTTGCAACTATATTTCTTCAAACTTGATCTATGATTTCATGTTGTGGGCTTGCCTACGACAAATCGCTTTCTATCGACTTCAGCTCATTATCTAGAAAGACGATCTAGAAATCGTCAGTACCTTGGATTCTGCATGCCTTAATGGCAGGTTTCTCGCCTTCGATGACAGGTTGCATCATTGACCTTCGATCAAAGGATTCTGTGACATGTTCAACATCAACTCATCTATTCACATTTCATGGATTGTACTGAGTACTTTGAGAGCCATTGAAATTACTGGTGGTTTCTCTCACACTTGTTAACAGTTGACATCATTGATTGGTAATCAAGTGGTTTCTACCATGTTTGACTTCGACACATTCATTCACATGGACATAATCGTACTATTTCGAGAAGCAGAAATCAAGACCCTGGATCTAGTTTCCACCATCCAGGCTGCAAGGAATTTTGTTATTCATTACACAGTGGACTATTCATAAACAGATGGCTGCATCCATAATGTGTCTACATATGTCTATACTTGTGATGTATTACAAGATCAATTCTATATCAGAGCAGTTTAGTTAGTTTTCTAATCAGTTTTGATCTGAGTATGGGAATGCCTACCTCAGCGATGATATGATCACATATATATATATATATATATATATATATATATATATTGTATTGAATGTTTTTATAGGTTCCAAACAGGCTCTCCACAAGATGATCCTTGAAATGATAAATTACTTCACTCTTCTTAGATGATAAATACTATCTTCATCTATTACAGACTTCGCACTTTAGGGGGAAATCTGTTGCACAAAATATTGTCACCATGACATTCTGTAGTCAGTGTGAGTCTATCACCACTCATACTTTCCTCCTATGCAAGTCTTAAACCTCAGCTCTTCATGTCAAGCCTTGAAAGGTGAGAGAAAGTCCTTGAAAATCTCTAAAACTCTAGTTCTGCACTTTCTCTTAGCATTACCTGTGGTCCCGCACCCCTTGGTCGTGTCCCGTGTGGACCTGCCCACTCTATTTCTGTGTAATGGGTGCAGACCCCTGTGAAAGTCAAAGAGGCGCAAGTACATTCTTAAAAACTCACTTTGGGTTATTTTTGGAAGCTTCTAGAGGGAATCTTGAGGTGGCAAGTTCGCTCCTTGGTGGTTCATGCATCCCATAACTAAAGGAGCTAACCCCTTGATGTGAGGAGCTAATCCCTTTGAAGGAGGACTCTATCCCTTCATAGGTGGACCTGGTAACTTCCTTCCTCTGCACTATAAAATGAGGCATTGGGTTGGTTACTAAGGAGGTTAAAAGCTGAATATTTTTGAGGGTAAATGCTGTTGGAATTTAGACTTCCTAATTGAGCTTCAGAGGAGAGATTACATACCTTTTGATCTCATTGGGAAGAGTGTGAAGCTTGTCAAAGTAGAGGAGATTCTTGCTTGGACCCTGGGAGGAGCTTGTACAACATCAAGGCACCAAGGTTGTAAAGTTATTCTTTGTTTAAAGTTAATACAATCAAGTTTATTTTTCTCAATAAGTTGTTTTCTATAGTTTATTTCATGGATTCCTTGATCACCATGATGAATATGATTTATTATATTAGCTATGTAGGTGTTATTTGATGTGTGCTTGTTTGTGTTTGCAGGTTCTTAAAAGAAAACTCATTTGGACGGTTGAAACGTGGCTTCCACAAACTAGCGTTGGACTCAAGTTAGGGTCTAAAACACCTCTTGGTTTTTATTTATAAATCACAATATTTAGAGAAAGGTAGATTTGCTTGTTCTGCTTGCCGCTAGATATCAATTGATACTAGGGAGATCGGTCTTGTCTGCAAGAATGATTTATCCAGCCAACACCTTCCAGTATAAACAATTCTTTATAAAGAACTGTGGCCTTGCACATAGAGTGTTAGTGCAGTCACTAACTCTCTGTAACCTCTGTTATAGGGCGTTAGCCAACCATTTCTTGATAAACAGACTGTTCTGTGACCTCATGGGTTGGGAAATTTACTTTTACACTGATCAGGGATTTGCAACTGTGCATGTTTGATTGATATCTTTCTCCTGAACAAATTTTTATTTTAGGGGAATAACTTCACTGCTTAAAGTTTTTCATAAAAAAGAAAATACACAATTTTTACTATTTTCTGCTTAGTTGGTTAGATATGCATTTATTTGGTTTCAAAAGTTGTTAGAGAGCATTGTAGTTTTGTCAGTTGTGCTTGTGTTTTACTGAACTGGATGCATGGTATATATATTGACGTATAAATGACTCCTCCCTTGTAGAAGCAACTTATTCATCGAAAGTGAAATTTAAAGCATTGTTTTTGCATGATTTGAGTCAGAATCCGACATAAATTCATACATCAACACACCCACCGAAGAATTTAATGAAGTACATTTAAAATTTACATAATAAAATCAATCAACGACTCTTTTTTGAGTAAAAACATATTAGTTTAGGCTAGGATCTTGGGTTAGGCAGTTGTGAGTTAACTGCCCAAGATCATACATCGAAACTAGTGTCATTAATGAGGGAAATCCTTCTACACTCATACTATCTGGTACCACTCCAGTAAAATCAAAGCTAAATACAAGACAACATCGGACTGCAAACGAAGTTAGAATGCCTTCACTTACATATCCTTTGGGTATTCTGTGTATCAGGGATCCCTTCAGGGATATCGGAGCTGAGTCGGGGACTTAGGTATCCAGTCCACTCAACATACTATCTATGACTATGTCCCCCCCGGTAGTGTCTGTGATTTGAGGTAACCATAGTGGCCATAATTTTTAGTGACGAACACAAGGTGATTGGGGTGGGCTACCCTGGTACCTAACATAGACGAACCTACTCTGTCTTCAGTTTTTTGGAGGGCTCTCATCTTCATGAGAGTACTTGGCCCCTTAATCTAAGGTTCAAGCGAAGCTCAAGAGTAATCGTAACTGTACATTTGGCCAAATATCTCTTTTATCCATTGTGATATTGGGTTTCATCTCTAGCAAATAGTGGTTATTAGATAGGGTCATACCCGCTGCTTGTTGATTGATTCCTTCAGAGTATTTTTTATCAGTTGCTAGTTTGTTATCACCGAGACTTTAATAAATATCACTGTAAAATATATTGATAAAATTAATCGGTCACCATGGCTACATCTAGCCCTCGTCATCATTCTAGACGGCTACTAGGTCTTCCCCCACTAACTGTTGAGGATCCGTCGAGCCCCAGTGAGTCAAATTACCCATCTTTAGGCAATCAATCTCCAAGATTTCACACTGAATCAGTCTAGACATCCCATGACTCAAGTTTACTGGAATATTTCTTTACTGAAGGTTTCATTCCTCCATATAATCCTCTGATTACAAATCCATTATGATCGCTCTTTATTGTAGTTGCACCTGTACCTTCTATGTATTTTGTTGGACCTATACCTACCATGCCATCGACAACTAATGGGTCATGGCCTTTTGTGGACACTTTTGGTCCACCTCCACCTCCCCAATCGATAGTCAATACCACACCTCTGATGGAAAACCCCTCTATCCCAACTGTGCCAGGTCCAAGCACTATAGTGACACCCAACATGAGTGGAACCTAGTACATACCAATTTCCACCCCTTCTGTGTTAGCTCTTGTATTATCAAAAAATGCTCCATATAGTGCTTCTTATAGTGCTCCATATAGCGTGGTTAGCACGGGTCCCTTCAACAACCCTTTTGGTTGGAATCCATTAGTTAGTTCCAACCCCCAGGTTCAAATTCCTGGGGGCACCATTCCCAATATGCATATACCAGTTGGGGACATTATTGTTCCCCTTCCGTTTATAGGCCAACAAGGACAGTCATTGATTAACATGAGCCCCCCTTATGTTAGTCAAGGGCCTATGGATAATTATGCGGCGAGCGGGATCCCTCAACAAGGTCTCGATCAATCCATATGGTCACTCCACTCTCAACCTCAAATGAGTCAAGGGGGCACTCCTTGTCCTGGGGGCACTTATATCCCCCAGCCTAACAACCCTTATGGACAACCACAATATATGACTATTCCCCAAAGAAATTATTATTCCATGCATCCTATGTATAATGTTGGGAACAACATGATGGGAGGACCGCAAGGATCCTCAAGTCATTTGTCATCACCTTGGTCTGAATCGGGAGCATCAAATAGATTGCCTTTCTTGACCACACTTGACATCCCTGATTTGTGAAAACTCACTAATGAACCCATGTATCATAGCTTACTATGGCCTCCAATCCCGCACAAAATTCCCATTGACATCCTGAAGTTCGAAGGGAAACAAGGGGAGGATCCGGGTACACACATCACCACCTAGCATTTATGGTGTGTTTCTAACTCCATAGTGGATGATAGTATTTGGCTTTGGCTCTTTCCCTGCATCCTTACTGGCAATACAACCAAGTGGTACATTGAGTTACCACACATGTCAATCAATACCTTTGGCACTTTAGCGATGGAAATTTTAAAGCACTTTCAGCTACCCATCTGCTATGAAACTGGGATAGAACTCCTTACTTCTTTACGTTAGGACACCTCCAGCCACATCTCTGATCACATCCATGAATGGAGATGTATGCAGAGGCTAGTCAAAGCTCCCCTCCCAGATTATATATTAGTGGATTGGTTCTGCAAATCTCTTCTCCCTCAAATAGCTAAAGATGTCGCCTTAGGTGGTGCGTTCACGGAAGACCAATCCATTCGTTGTGCCCAACACTTAGATTTGATTTATTCACAGTCTGGCACATTATACAGTGTCATTCCTAATGCCCTTAGAAACTCCAATGCTCCCGCTACTCAACAACCTAGTGTGCACACTGATGGTATTATCGATGCTACCTCCACGGCTGCTATAAAACAACTTAGCGGTCACATTGCCCAGTTATTAGTTGACACCACTACCCAATCGACTGCTCTTCCTACCATTGCGATAAATTCTATGCAGTCTACACAAAAACCCAGTGGTAAGAACAAGAAGAATAAGAAAAATGCCACTCCTACTGAAGAGAAATCATCCAAGCAGTACAACCCAAAGTAGAGAGATGTTGCGCCTCATGACAGTGGAAAGGACAAAATTGTCAAATTCCCTTGCAAAATCTATGTGGAAGACCATATGACACATCGTTGTCACATCTCCATGAATGCATAGATTTCCTTGCTCAAAAGGACACTAGTTAGATCCCCGTGGTCCTAAACAACCCTTTCCTTGCTCAGCAACAACATCATCTTATTGCAAACCAACCTCAACCCCCGCAAGGGGGAAACGGTGGTTCACATCATCCTTCAGCTAGTGAAGGACCATCTACCATTTACACCTTTGAAACGATTGATCTTCAAACCAGAGCTAAAACTTATGGAGCTCTAGTTGCTAATGTTAAGGAAAACTCCTCGAGTCAAAACCCACTGCCGCCTACCGATCTTCATATCTAAAGGCCGGTTGTTAATCTTGTGATTCACCCCCCAAAGGGGAAGCTTCGTCACACAATGCATAATACATCTACACATACAACCCAAAACTACAGTATTGTAGAAGATTTAGCACAAGCACCGTCAGCTATGTTGAAGCTCGAAGTATTGCAAACTTGTCGATCACAAAGGAAAGCTCTACTTTTGGCAATTGGTGGGGTCGACCCTCAGGATTCTATGCTTACAATTTTTGACATGGACAAATGTACACCCCCGCTTTCACACCAGCTTACATTTCAGGTCCAAATATTTTCGAAAGGGTGAGGGGTACATCAAACTATCATTGACGAAGGTGCTTCAACCTGCATCATGTTGGATTCATGTTGGCTCGCCTTGGGTTCTCCAACCCTCTCATTGCCATCAAATTCCCTTAAAGCTTTTGACGACCACACTTTCATCTCAAAAGGTTACCTTGCCATCTACCCCATCACTTTGAGTAGGAAAATGATAATGGTGGATATCGAAGTTGTGGATCGAAAACTCGACTACAATTTGTTGTTGGGTCACAGTTGGACTTATGCCATGATTGCCATTATGTCTACTATATTTCCTATCATCCTATTTCCATTGGATGGAAGGATAGTCATAGTGGACCAGCCGTCATTTTCCACTCCAGATTACTCCCCATTACCTAGTGGTTTTGTACCCTTAGTGGGTGGTATTCCTGACCCTTATGTTATTATTGGTACTGGACTATTGAAGGGCTCTTCCCTGATGGGTTTTTTTCCTCTCCCACCACCCATGATTCCACATACAGTCTCTATGGTCTCATCTATTCCTTACGAACCGATCGATCCTTGGATCCTCTCGACCCCTTTAGACATTGACTCTTATGGAGTACAAATGCCACTGTCACCAGTTGAATTTCCCTACCAAGTCATTCAATCTGCATCTGAATCTTCGGTCACTTTGGTCATGACCAACGGTACCGCCTCATCTCCCATAAATTTTCCTTCTAACGATATCCTCAATCAATTCCTACCTTTGGACGAAGTTATTCGAAAGATCATGTGTTTAGAAGAGCAACCTTGGGAGGATTCTCACCATCGCCTTTCGATATCTGATTCGAACATGATGCCCATTCAAATCATGTATTTTGACACACCTGAAATCATTCCCTCGCCTTATATGACTATCCAAACTTTGGACTCGGAAGGGAACATGAGAAATCTTTCAAAGATATTGCTCATTTATATTTCATCAAGAGAGGCATCATGGAAAACATCCAGATTGGAGTCGATTGCACTCCTAAGGAAATGGAAAAGCTTCACCTACCTTTTTAAGGAATTATGCTATGTATTCGCTTGATCTTACAAGGAAATGACTGGAATAGATCCATCTATTGTCAAACATGAGATCAAGGTGTATAACAATTCCAAGCCTATCTATCAAAGTCTTTGACCAGTCCACCCTCGCAAAACTCCAGCCATCAATATTGAGGTGAAAAAATTGTTACGTGCTAGTTTCGTCTACCCAATTCCCTTAACGGAATGGGTTTCCAATCTAGTTCATGTAGATAGGAAATAGGGAACCATCCACGTCTGTGTTGACTACTGGGACTTGAACACTGCGTTTCCAAAAGATAATTATTCAAGACCGTTCATTGACCAAATAATCGATGACTACACTGGTTGTGAATCCTTCTCATTTATGGATGGTTTCTCAAGTTACAACTAGATTGCCATAAAACCAATAGACCAACACAAAACTGCCATCATTTTACCTTGGGGAATATTTTGATATCAAAAACTCCCATTCAGATTGAAGAATGCTGGAGAAACATTTCAACAGGCCATGGACTACGCATTCCATGATATCAGACATATTGTTCAGGCTTACTTGGACGACCTCCCAGCCCATTCCAAGAAGTGAACTAGCAACCTAGTTCATTTATGAGCAATCTTTATTAGGTGCAGGTTCTATATCATACATCTAAATCTACACAAATGCATTTTCTTTGTCGAATCTGGATGCCTACTTGGTTTCATTGTCTCAAAACATGGGATTAGGGTCGATCCCGATAAGGTAAAGGCAATTACTCAATTTCTTGAACCACGATCCATTTTGCAGCTCCAACGTTTGCAAGGGAAAGCAAACTTCTTATGATAGTTCATCATAAATTATGTCGAGTTGAAAAAAGGCTTTATGTGCCTACTAAATAAGGGAGTGCCATACTTGTGGGATAATAAAGCCCAACGATCATTTTATGCCTTGAAAAATGAACTTATATCAACCCCACTACTTAGTGCTCCCAACTATCGGAACAAATTTCTCCTCTATCTGGCAGCCTCACTATCCTCTCTTGGACTAGTGTTGGTCCGAACTCATGATGATCTGAGTGAGCATGTGATCTATTATCTATCGAAAGGCCTAGCCAAGCCCGAACTCAGATATTCACATGTGGAAGAATTGTCCTTGGCAGTTGTCTTTGTTGTCAATCGATTCGATTCTGAAATTACATACTACTGTGACAGACTACCATCATCGCTTTAGAGAATCCCATGAGAAATATTTTGTCTTGTCAAGTCATTGGTGGAAAATATTCCAAATGGATAGTTATCCTCCAACAATTTGATTTGGTTTTCGCCATTGCCAAGGTGAAAAAATCCTTAGTCTTCGCCAAACTCTTGTCGGATCTTCCCATTGTTTATCCAAAAGAGATAGCTCATGATCCTCTACTGGATGAATCTGATTGACTCTACTGACTCTTGATATGGTGAAATTCTTGTCTACCTCCAAGTGCAACGTTTCCGCCCTGAACTATCGTCAGGTGATTGTCGTTGCATCAGCCACTAAGCTTGGCACTATTTAGTGCTGAATGATACTTTATATCCCCATGGCGCTGATATAGTTCTTTGATGTTGCCTCATTCATGAAGAGGAAAAACATGTTTTAAATGACTATCATGTTGGGGCATGTGGCAGTCATATTTGTGGCATGTCTACTACCTAGAAAATTTTACGCGCATGCTACTACTGGCCAACCTTGTTCAAAGATTGTATCAAGGAAATCCAACAGTGCCACCATTATCGAATTTTTACAAAGAAAATGTGTGCTCCCCCAACCCTATTGATGATCGATAGTTTTACAACAAGGATTTTTCAAATCCTGGGCTACCATCTTTACTTGTAAACCTGAGGTTCGTACAAGCTTGGAGGTGACAATGCTATATGCACAAGTAAAAGTGACGGTCCTGCCTGTTTTCACTGTTTAGCTGGAAAGAGACCACTAGGATTCAAATCCATACTTCTATAGAGTCAGAAGAAGCTTGATTCTTTGATGGAAGAAAGGTAAATCTACTTCTAAGAGATTTACTTTACTGCAATAATGGAGAAGGTTGACATGTAATGCTAAATCACACCATTCCCTATTTAACCATTTAAGAAGCTATGCTAGGCAGAAATGCTAAATCAACATAAAACAAATGCTAATATCTAAGTTGTAGAAGTAAGAAGCATCAAAAAACACTAATGTGCAAGTAAAGAGACTAAACTAAATCTATTTTTGATTTTAAGGTCTTCTTATGCAAAATCAAGTATGAAAACTAATTGTTCTTGTGGATGTGGCAGGTGAATTAAGGATGTTTGAGAATGGATGGAAGGGTTATGAAATGGTTAGATGTTGTGGAGGACCCTTGTGAGGCTTTTGGTGACTTCCTATAGGTTTTCCATCAATTCGGCCTCAAAATAGGCAGTTTCAGGAAAACCTACAGGATGTACTAGAAACCTACAGGATGTTCTTGTAGGAATTATAGGAAACCTACAGGATACATCTGAGAGCTAAATGTGAGTTGTTGGAGATGATGGGAGGCTTAGGAAAGTTGTGTGATGGGTGGAATGGAGTGGGAGAAGGTATAGGATCAATCAAGAGTCAATATCCAAGATAATAGATGGCTAGATTCGCTCAATGTGCTTGGTAGAATTTCTATGAAAGATGATGGAAAACTAGTGAAGGTGATGGTGAAAATAAGGGATGGCAAAGGTGGATGAAGTGGAAGGTGGATATTGGCTATGAAGTCTTAGTCTCCTCCTAAAGCACATGCTCTTTATAAAATATGTGTGTCTTCCCAAAAAACTATGCAACAAGATACATTTTCATAATCTACAAAAGCAGAATTAATGAATCAACTGCTTATACTATGCATGAAGAAAGTTGCTGAAAGGAATGAAAGCATGAGTGAGGACTGCTGCAGAAATGGAGATGAAAAATATGACAATGAAATATACCTTGCAAAACTAACCAAATACTAAATTAAAGACAACAAACACCAAACCTCATAAAAGAACTAGAAATATGTGTTTTTGGGGTTGCTTAAGGGTACCTTCCTCAAGTCATGGTCCTAGAGGGAGGAAATGAGGCTGAGACACCTACTAAAAACCTTGTGGTGATCCTTTTTCTCCTTGCTAACCTGCTACTTAAAGTAAGTCTCAAATGGAAGCAAACTGTTAAACAAGCCATCTAATCTACACTACTTGTAATGGAGATGCATCTAAAAAGCAAATTAACAATGAAGCTATGAATCTAAACTAAACATACATGTAAAATAAAGAGGAGACTTGGCTGCTAGGGTTGGGCCCTAACCCAAGAGCTTCAGCCCTCTGAGCTAACTCAGTGCTGCCTCAAAACAAAACTCATTCTTATTACCAAAACAACAAAGTACATCATGAGAACTTTCACAAGTATTGCGGCTCGAAAATAGCTTATATTTTTACAATAAAAATTAGAATCCTACTAAGGTCCTAGGCCTCTCTACTTATACATCTAAAGTCTCCAATGACTTCCTTAAAATTACGGAGGCTTGGCTCCCAAACTCGAGATAAAGTAGTGCTTTTTCTCTCACTTTCTCAGATGCCTTCTAGTCCTCATGATTTGGCTGTTTGCACTTCGAGCTGATGTGATGAATGGAGGAATATTCGAATAGAGGAGTAGTAAATGAGGAGTATTTACTTCCTACAACCCATCTCCCTTGTCCCATTCGAGTTTTTATATTAGTATTTTGCAAAATTCATTGGTTTTCTCCTTTAATCCTACGTTCAATGCATATTAGTCAACAAAGCATAATATCCAACTCTAACTCACCTCATAAACAAAATATAATAAAAAACATGTAATAAGTTATGATAAAAGTTGGTTTGACTAAGCTAGGAGGTGAATTAAGGCCCATATAATTACCCAACGATGAGGCTCACCATCAGCCTCTACTGAAAGTGTTGCTCATCCTCTGAGCAACTTAATCAATATCCATATCCTTCATGTCTCTAGTGGCCTCTCTGACATCCCATGCCTTTGTTGTGGTCTCCTCTTCTTGTTCATAGAAGCTTGATTTCTTTTCTACCTCCTCCCACTGCCCCTTTTCTTCTTCTTCTTCTCTCCCTTCTATCATCCCAAAGAGTAGTGGTGGACTGAGTTTTAGGCCAATCCAATTAACCTTCAACCTTTGCTAATCTGATAATCCCCCTAAGAGTGACCTCAGTTGAAGATTTATTAAACAAAAGGTATTACAGACCCATGTGCTGGTGTGTGTGTTCTGTGTTATTGAAACAACGGATCTATCAGATTGCCAATACACAGAAAATAAAGGGAAAGACAGCAGAGAAATATAGTAAGCAGCACAAAGACACAAACAATTTTTAATAAGGAGTTAACCCTATTCTCCAGGGCTATGTCTCCGGTCCAGCTTCAGTGGTGGCCCTATTTTATTGTGTCTTTCAGCAGAGAAATTATACAAGGACTCAATGTGAGTTCTCTTGAAGCAGATTTTGCTTGGTAGGGTGGTTCTTGGATTCCCCAAGCCACTTGGAGTACACAGAGTCTTTTCCTTCCTACCAGCTCTGTGACCCTCGGTCTACAGTGGAAAGAGCCAACTGTGATGCTCAATCCTGATAGATTCCTCTATGGGAAGGCTTGATTCTTCAAGTTCTCTGGTGTTCGATGCTGCCTATGGTCAGCTCGGCCCTTTGTCTCCTCTACTTGGCTTTACTACTCTCCGTGCTTAGTCCTCCTCTCAGGGTTCACTATTCACTGTCTCTCTTGGTTTCTTGGACTCTTCACTCTCTCTTTGAATCTCCATTCAACTGTCTCTGTTCATGGCTTTAGCCATTCAATCTCCATGCGTGTTCGGTTCCTCTCTCGCATACGTTGCTTTGCCTATCATCTGCGTGCTTGGAGTTCCCTATTCGGCATCAGCATGAACGCTCGGGAAGTAGCCACGTGTCTCCATCGGAACACCGCCAGCCTGTTCGTTGATTTGTTTCTTCGGTTATGTCGTGGATACATTCTTTCTCCATCGTGGCAGTCAACGGATTCCAAATCCCCTTAAATTGCAGCATAAGTCCCTGTCGATTCTGCCTCTTTCTATTGGGCACAATCTCAGTCGTCTAATCTGGGCTCCTCCAGATCCAACATCATACGCACGTCGAGCGCAGTTGAATTGCTCGACCGATAACGCGCGATCGCGGCAGTTTTTCTCTCACCTCCGCTGCCACGTGTTGATCGCTGAGTGGGATCGCTGCGCTCTCCTCCAAAACCTCTTACCGCTCAAGGGCACCCCGATCAAACCACCGGTTTCCAGGTTGTGGGTCCCACCTTCGTACGTTGGCTCTTTTCATTTCTCCGCCCGTTGTTCTCCGGCTCCCAACGTGACCAAGGGCTTAAGGCCCCTCCATTTCGGCCCTATTTGTTGAGCAATGCGCGATTAGCTAATCGCGCATCGAAAATCAGCTCCTTTTCCCGTTCTGGGGCTCCCAGGGGCTACATCGACCTCCTGTGCAGTCTCCATGGGCCTCGGTCAGCATGCTTTGACTGAGGTATTCGTTGTTCTGCGTCGCCTACCATGGCCACTGGTTCAGGGTGTTTTCGATTACAGTTTTGGATTCTTCAAGGATTTGTTTCATCCCGATACAGTCAGGGTTGTATGATAGTTGTTTATGGATCCAATTTTGATCACGGCCTCCCTACTAAAAAGCTTTTGGACCACCAAAAGTTGGTTTTCTTCAAGCATCGACTAAGTGAGGAAACTTCTGTCTCACTTGCCCAATCTCAATCCACTTCGCACTGCTCGGCTTCGAACCTTTAAGCCCAATCCTGAGGTATTCCACCTGTCCACTGTGCATCATCCTTACCTTCCTGTGCAGCACTGTGTCTTCCTGCAACTCATTAAGATATTCAGGTAGCAGGTCATCAACAGAAGGCAATTGACTCTGCTCTTCAGGGTCCTCAATCATTGAAGGTTCAAACAACCTCAAGCAATTTGCGTTCACGACTGAGTAGATGTGCATGTACGCTGGAAGATCAAGGCGAAAAGTATTTTCACCAATCTTATCAAGTATCCTGAAGGGTCCATACCTGATAGGTTTTAGCTTCTGACCTTCACCTTACATCCTGTCCTTGATGATATACAGCCAGACTTGGTCTCCAACTTGAAAACTATGCTCCATCCGATGCTTATCATGCCTAGCCTTGTACTTGGCCTGGCTCTTTTCCAGCTATTCTTGTACTGCCTGGTGGATCTCCTGGATATGTTCAATGAACCTAGTTGCCTTGTCCACATCACTGTGTCCATCAACCATGATATCTTTACCAAAGACAAAATCCAAGGGAGACCTTGGTATGAAACCAAAGCAGGTCTCAAAAGGAGATCTCTGGTTAGAAGAGTGTTTGGCTCTATTGTAAGCATGCTGCACATAACACAAGTGTTCATCCCAAAGCTTAGGGTGTTTGTTGCAATATCCTCTCAGTAACTGGATCACTGTCCTGTTAAATACTTCTATCTGGACATCTGTTTGTGGATGAAAAGATGTGCTTTTCTTTAATTTGGTGTCCATTAGTTCCCACAGACTGGACCAAACCTTCCCCACAAATCAGGTGTCTCGATCAGATACAATAGAAGTGGGTAATCCGAAATGAACCCATACATGTTCAAGAATAATTTTGTAGTTTGTTCAGTTGTAATCCGTTTACTACAGGGTATCAAAATACACATTTTGTTGAAGCTATCCACAACAACATATAGATAATCATGACCTTTCCTAGATTTAGGCAGTCCTCCAACAAAATCCATGGAAATTCTTTCCCAAGGGTGAGAAGGAACTGGAAATGGAGTGTACAAGCCTAGTTTTCTGTTGCTGGTCTTGCTTTTAGCACACATAGCACACCCCTTTACATATCTATAAACTGTCTCACTCATTCTTTGCCAATAGCAGAACCTTTGCAACTGTGAAACTATTTTACTTACCCCAAAGTGACCTGATATCAGAGAAGTGTGTGCTTCCCTAATTATCTTTGCTCTCTCAGTTTGTGGAATGCAGAGTTTCCCACAATGATATAAGAGTCGGTCCTTCACATGATAGTCCAATTCTTCTACTCTTTTGCCTTGAATCAAAGTTGCATATACATCTTTAAAGTCCACATCCTGAGCATACTATTCTATGTAGCTTTCGTGCAGCACATAATTATGCTTAAGTATGGTAGATGCATTTATAATCGATCTAGATAACATGTCTGCAACCTTGTTATGTATTCCCTTTTTATACCTGATGACTAAATGAAACTGTTGTAGAAAACCCATCCATCTATAATGTCTTGATTGTTGCAACTTAGTTTGGGAGTGTAGATATTGAAGTGGCTGATGATCAATATGTATTACTGTTTCTTTGCCCATTAAGTAATGTTTCCACTTTTTCACACTCTAAACTAATGCATACAATTCCTTATCATATGTAGGATAGTTGACTACTGTAGGATTAAAAGTCTCAGAATGATAACATATGGGTTTACCGTGCTGTGTCAACACTGCTCCCATGGCATAGTCACTGGCATCAGTTTAGATCTCAAATGGTTTTTGTAGATCTGGCAGTGCTAGTACAGGTGCTGTACTAATTTTTTCTTTCAAGGTGTTGAAGGCTTTTTGCTGTTTGCCTCCCCACTGAAACACCTTAGTCAATCCTATCAAAGCATGTAAGGGAGCTGCAATTGAGGAAAAATTTGAAATGAACTTCCTCCAATACTATGCTGCTCCTAAGAAGCTTCTCACTTCTGTAGCAGACTTGGGTTTAGGCCAGTTTACAATGACTGCCACTTTAGAGGGATCTATTTTCAATTCACCTCCCCCTACTATATGACCAAAATAATTTAGAGAGGTTTTTCCAAATTCGCATTTGGAAAGTTTAACATAGAGTTTTTCTCTTTTCAAACATCGAATGTCTGCTTAACATGTTTTAAATATTCTTCCCACATTTTACTAAAAATCAGAATGTCATCCAGATACACAATAACAAAATCATCAAGAAAAGGTCTGAGTACATCATTCATTAATCTCATGAAAGTAGCAGGGGCATTGGTCAAGCCAAAAGGCATAACTAGCCATTCATACAATCCCTGCTTTGTTTTGAAAGCAGTCTTCCATGCATCTTGCTCTGCAACTCTGACCTGATGGTATTCACTATGCAAATCCAACTTGGTGAAATAAACAACGTCCTTCAGTTGATCTAAAATATCATCTATGCGAGGAAGGGGATAACGATTTTTGATTGTTATTTTATTCAGTGCTCAGTAATCAATGCACATTCTCCATGAGCCATCTTTCTTTCTCACCAAAACGATTGGTGACCCACATGGTGATGTGCTAGGCCTGATGAACCCTTTTTCGAGAAACTCCTGCACATGCTTCTTGATTTCAGCATTCTCTAAAGCAGATAACCTATACATCCCAATGTTAGGCAAAGGAACATCTTGCTGCAAAATAATATCATGTACTATTCCCTTTTTGGGTGGCAGACCTTGAGGTTCTTGAAACAAGACATCATACTCTGAAACAATCTTTTCTATATCAACTTGCTGATCAGAATTACAGCCCTCAAATACATTGGTTTTATCATTTTTCTTTTCCTTTACAACCATTAGTAAGAACTGTTTGCATGAATTTATCATTCTTTTCATCTATCCTGAGTTTATGAGAGTATAATTATTCTTGAGCTTATGAGCTCTTACAAAGTATTCGATTCCATCTTTAACAAGTAGATACTTGTTCTCCGTTCTATAGAAAATAGCCTTTCTATCATACAAGTAAGGACTTCCTAAAACAATTCCACATATATCCAAAGGAATTACATCTAACTCAACCTCATCTACGAATGCTAACCCAAAAGAAAACTTGAGTTTGCACTGTCTAGTCACTTGTAGTTGTGCTTTATCATTCAACCATCCTAATGGGTATGGCTTCTTATGAGGTGTAGTTGCTAATCCCAATTTCTTTACAATTGCTTCAGAAATCAGATTTACTTGCGAGCCACTATCAAACAAAGTATCAATCTTTTGATTTTTGGAAACAACTTGAATATGGTAAAGCTCATGCCTTTTTCTCTCATTTTCTTCATCAATAACAGATTGAGCAGAATTACTAGTAGAGGCTTCAAAATTCTTACCTTTTGTACATGTGGCTGCAATGATTATTTCATATCCCGAATCTGACCCCAAATCTTTCTGAATAGCTGCAGCAGTCTTCTTCTTCTTTCCTTCAGACTTCTTAGGCCTCAGCTCTGGATGCAGAATCCAACAGTTCTCATCATCATGCCCTTCCTTTTTACAGTGAGTGCATGAGGCTTTGCCTTTCTGTGTAGTGTTAGCCTTCCTTGCTTTCCACTTCTACTTTCTTTTCTCATTACTCTTGCTTACAGTGGGTTGGGACGGTCCCCCAACTTTTGGATTTCCATTCTTTCCTCTAGCTTCTAGATGAGTAGCTTGTACATATACCTCATCTATACTAGTGGGATTAAACATGAGGATGGTATGCCTCATGTAGCTGTGTAGACCACCAATGTACTTCAAAATAGTTTTTGGTGAGTCTAATGAAATACCCAACATCAATTCTCTCTTTATGAACTCTTGAGTATATCCTTGTACACTTTTCCCTTTCAATTGCCGAAGAGTTTGCCAACTCATCATGGCTTGTTGCATGTAGGCCAATGGATAGAGCTGCTTTTTGATTGCAGTAACAAATTCACTCCAGATAGAGATGGTCTTACCATGCTTCCTCATATTAGCTTGGGTTCTGCCTTCCCACCAAACCAAGGCAGTGCTCCCTAGGCATAGGATTGCCAGCTGAATCTTACTCTTGTCTGAGTCTATATTTTGTACTCTGCAATACACATCAATTTGTCTAATCCAATTGTCCAACTTTTCAGCATTTAGCTCTCCATCATATATAGGAAAATCAAATTTAACATCTAACTTAATCAAATATGCTTTCTTATTATGCACATGGCTACTAGGAGGTGTAGGGAAGCTTTCTTCTTTCCCCTTTCCTTTGGAGTGGTCATGGGAATGAGATTCATCTTCTTCTTTATCTTGCTTAGAGCCTAATGAATCTTCACCCTTATGCTTTCTAAAGTCCCTATACATTTCTTCTACCATAGACTTTATAGCCAGGAAACTTTCTATGAATTGAGGGTTTGGCCCTATTGAACCTTCCTCTGACATTGTCTTCCGAGAATAGGCTCTCCCAATTTTAGGATTAGTTTCCACCAACTCTCCTTCTCCTAATTTGAGCTTTGATCTAGTGAGCATTCACAGCTAAACCAACACAATCTTGTCTAACCTTACAGCCTAGAGCTCTGATACCACTTGATCTGATAATCACCCTAAGAGTGACCTCAGTTGACGATTTATTAAACAAAAGGTATTATAGACCCATGTGCTGGTGTGTGTGTTCTGTGTTATTGAAACAACGGATCGATCATATTGCAAATACACAGAAAATAAAGGGAAAGACAACAGAGAAATATAGTAAGCAACACAAAGACAAACAGTTTTAATAAGGAGTTCATCCTATTCTCCAGGGCTACGTCTCCAGTCTAGCTTTAGTGGTGGCCTTGTTTTATTGTGTCTTTCAACAGAGAAATTACAATATAGGGACTCAATGTGAGTTCTCCTGAAGCAGATTTTGCTTGGTAGGGTGGTTCTTGGATTCCCCAAGCCACTTGGAGTACACACACTCTTTTCCTTCCTACTAGCTCTGTGACCCTCAGTCTACAGTGGAAAGAGCCAACTGTGATGCTCAATCCTGACAGATTCCTCTATGGGAAGGCTTGATTCTTCAAGATCTCTGGTCCCTGATGATGCCTATGGTCAGCGTGGCCCTTTGTCTCCTCTGCTTGGCTTTACTTCTCTCCATGCTTAGTCCTCCTCTTAGGGTTCATTGTTCACTGTCTCTCTTGGTTGCTTAGACTCTTCGCTCTCTCTCTGAATCTCCATTTAACTGTCTCTGTTCATGGCTTTAGCCATTCGATCTCCATGCCTGTTCGGTTCCTCTCCCGCCTATGTCACTTCGCCTACTGTCTGTGTGCTTGGCATTCCCTGTTTGGCGTCAGCAAGAACGCTTGGGAAGTAGCCACGTGTCTCCATCAAAAAAACGACAGCCTATTCGTCAATTCGTTTCTTCTGTTATGTCGTGGATACGTTCTTTCTCCATCATGGTAATCAATGAATTCCAAATCTCCTTAAATCACGGTGTAATTCCCTGTCGATTCCGCCTCTTTCTATCAGGCACAATCTCAGCTGTCCGATTTGGGCTCCTACAGATCCAACGCCATACGCACGTCGAGTATGGTTGACTTAATTGATCGAGAATGCATGATCGCGGTGGTTTTTCTCTCACCTCCGCTGCCACGCGTCGATCGATGAGTGGGATCGCTCCGCTCTCCTCCAAAACCTCTTACCGCTCAAGGGCGCCACGATCAAACTGCCGGTTTCCAGGTCGTGGGTCCCACCTTCTTATGTTGGCACTTTCTGTTTCTCCGCTCACGGTTCTTTGGCTCCTAATGTGACCAAGGGCTTAAGGCCCCTCCATTTCGGCCCTGTTTGCCCAGCGATGCGGTGCTAATCGCGCATTGAAAATCAACTCATTTTCCCATTCCGGGGCTCCCAGGGGCTACATCGACCTCCTGCGTAGTCTCCATGGGCCTCAGTCAGTGTGCTTTGACCGAGGTCCTCATCGTTCTATGCCGACTGCCATGGCCACTGGTTCAGGGTGTTTCTGATTGCTGTTTTGGATTCTTCAAGGATTTGTTTCATCCCGATACAGTCAGGGTTCTATGAAAGTCGTTTATGGATATGATTTGGATCATTTGCATAGATTTCTTATACATAGGTGTCTTGTTGAGTGCCTCTCTCATTCTTTGAGGAGAGTTATAATATCTTATCTTTAAGTTGTATGGTAGTGTGTTCCATCTCCTCATGCAAGCATGTATACTATCATCTCCCGGCAACCCGAGCATGTCCTCAATATGTGAAATTGCTTGCCCTTGGGCAGCAAGATATCTAGGTTCTAGCTGAGGATCATTTGTAATCAAATTATGGGTACTGATGAGGGCCATGGGATTTGATTGTTCAACTCTGATCAGAAGAGGTTTAGTTTGCTCTCTTGCAATATCCTTTTCATCTTTGCAGCCCTTGAATCCTCATGGTTCATCCATGATGCCAAAGCCATTAATTGTAGATATCATAGCTTGGCATTAGGGTCCCATACATTCATGTCTGTGAGAGCCATGTTGTGCAAATAAAACTCAGCCATTTTGGCCCTGTCTTCTAGTGAACTTCGATCATAAAGATCAATATACTACCTATAATCCTGAAATGGCATGGTGCCTCTCTATGCTAGGGTCTTAATCTAAAACTGTAGCCATTTTTCTTTGAGGTAGAGAGCATAGGATTTAGCTAGAATCCTACATTGGATTGCTTCCAAAGAGAGATGGCCATACATGCCAATTGATTCTCTCTTTCCTACAGTTGTCCCCTCAACCATGCATTTTCTATCTCTATTTGATTTGTCACTATAGCTTCTCTATCCCTTAAACCACTTAGCTCTCTGCCCATCTCGATGAGTTTCTCTTCCATGTGCCCATTGTCTTCCACCTCCTTTGATTTGGCGATCTGCATTGATCAGTGAGTTCTAGCCCTCTCCTTCTCAAGCTCGAAGAACTGTGGGATGGAAAATTTTTGAGGTATGAGCTTGCCTCCTTCAATAAACTGGTAATATGAGTCCAGGTTAGGTTTGGGGCTGGGTTCTTTTGTCTCTGGGTCCTCTTGTTTAGCTTCTTGCTGGTCCCCTACATTCCTTTCCAATTTCTGTGCCTCCTGTAGATTCAATAGAGTATCATGTAGTGTTGTTTTTGCTTCTTATAGATTTTGTTGTGTATCCTTTAGGATTGCCTTTCCCTTGGAGGAAGTTGATCTAGTAGTAGGCCTCCTCAAAAGGTGATAGGGGACTTAGGGGAAGGCATTTTCTCTTTTTGTGTAGGAAAATCTTCAATCACAATAGGAATTTTGGTTGAAGTTTGGGGTTTCCCTTGCCTTATTCTTGTGATTTTTCTTGTCCTAAAATATAATGGGGTATGCCTCTGCATTTTTCCCTTTTGCTTAATTGGGGTGCTTCGAGCAGTGAGGGCAGCTACTGGCTCTCTCTCAGTGGCTTCCTCTATGTCCTTCCTATCTTCTTCTTCTTGTAGATCTTCATCATCTCTATCGGTTTCCTCCTTAACATCCTCCTCTATTTCTTCATCATCCTCCTTCTCTTCTCCCTCTTCTTCTTCATCTTCATCATGTTCCTCTGTGTCATCTCCTTCTTCATCCATCTCATCCTCATATCCTTCTGTATCTTCCTCTTCTTACTTTACTTTGTCTTCACTGAGAGTAGGACTAATATCATAAGTGAGAGCTTTGATGTCATCCTCTGCTGGCATGTCTCTGAAAACTGACCATGTTATAGGAGTTTTGAGGTTCTGGAGGGAATCTTCTATAAGGATCCTAATTAACCCATGGTGAGCTAATTGTTTGGAATTTCCCTCCTTCACTTTGATGCTTGAATCTATGAGTGATTGAAGCAGGAAGTATGGTATGATGAGCCTTTGGTGAGGGGGTGTGTTTCTAGGAAAACTAGTGTCTTTTCGATTGACTAGCCCTCTAGGTTTGGCAGCTACCCTAGAAACAATAGTTTAAAGCAATTCGTGATTTCTTCTATGTATAATAGATAAGATAAAGAAAAAGGAACCAACTTGGATCTTCCGCTTAACTCCTTGCTTGATCTCTCTCCCCCTTGACAGAACTTGCAACTCCTCTCCATACTTATCCCCCTTGGAGAGTACCTGTAGAAACACAGTAACAAAGAATCGTCAAAGCATCTTGATCTATTATATCATAATCATTACAGAATCAGAAATATAATTAACATACAATGGCATTCACAAATAATAACATTCATAATTTCACAGTTATATGGAAGAAAACTCAAAGAACTTTATTAAATAGAAGGGAGAATTACAACCCAGTTGTCTGATCCAGCATCATCCTCCTCTCATGAAGCCCTCTTCACCTCATGAAATAGCAAGATCACACCAACAATACATTGCCCTTTCCTCAAACTATCAACACCTACTTGCAATTCACAATATTCTAGCCTCTGGATCTCTTAGATGGGGGATCCATTTATACATGTGTGCAAGGGTGTGAGTCATCTTTGGGGTTTGATTAGTGTCATTCCACTAGTTACATTTGGTTCCTTAAGAGGGGAGATAACTGAAGTTTAGATCTCTTACTCATCTTTGGAGTGAATGCAGAGAGACAAGTGTCAGAGGGGAAGTTTCTAGAAGATTCTATGAGCATCCACTTAGCAAACTGTCCCGAACATTTGTCCATCCTCGCTCATCACACCCTATAGAAGGCCCAAACAGTATGCATCGCACCTGAGCAGTGTATCATTCAGTATGCATCGCACCTAGCCAGTGTAGTAGTCAATATGGTTCAATTTAGGCCATTTTTGGATGGTTTTTCAGGTGGAAATTTTGGGAAATGATGTAATCAGATGACCATGCTCTTTTAGGGTATGAAACAACACTATTAGGGGTTAAAGAGCCCTAGTTTATTGACATATAATATTGGGGTTGAAGTGCCCAAATATGTTTATAACAGGGTGTTTCTCCTCCAAATCTCAATTCTTCAAGGATCCTAAAATGATAGCCATAGACCACACTATACCTACCCTCACATGAAATGTATTTGATCAGTTGGTAGCTTACCTCATTCCATGGATATTGCAGACTTTCCCTCCTTACTCCATTTTTGTCCTTAGTGGGTTCCTCACCCTCTAAAAATAATTTTCTTTTGGAAACCTAGCTATCTCCTTTGTCTTCTTTCCTCCATGGTATTCCTAGGGTAAGTGTGGTGACTCTGCTAATGAGCTCACGGGTGAGATCTATAGAGAGGCCCCTTATTACAATAGTGGCATGGCTTCTGGTGAGTGGAGTGAGGGAGAGAGCAAATTCTTGAGCCACCTCATCATCATACCCTTTGAATTTTTTGAAAAACCCCATCCAATTATGTCTTGTGAAGATTTCAAGCACTTGGGAGTGTTTTTGGATTCTCACAGTGTTGATAGGCTCCCTCCTATTAAACCATCCTGTCATCCTGTTGGTGAAGCTTGAGGAGATGAGAGGGTTGAAACAATTTTCAAATGCAGATCCAAAACAGAAATGACTGTGTATGTAATTCCCTTACATAGTTGCTAAATTCACTCAAACTTAGGGGATTTCTGGTTCAATTATTTTTAAAGAGGGATGAAATTACAAAGCCTACCTCTTTAGATTGTTTGCAGTTGCCAACTCTCGTGATATTCATTCTGAACTCTTCTCTGCCAATCCTATAGACAATCTCTGTGTATCTTGTAGGAATTCTTGTGCATGATCCTGTAGGAATTCCTCTCCAATCCTATAGGAATTCCTATGTAGTAAAACGATGGAGTTTTTCTTCCGGTGGGTTTCATGGGTATGAGAGTGACCTAAGTGAGTTTCGAGGAAGTGAAATTCATGAATGCATGGGAATGATGTTTTATTTCCTCTTATGGTGATTTAGGGTGAGGTGGTGTGCTGGAAGCAAAGGTACGCTTCCATTTTTGGACTGTTAGCCCCCACTACCACTTCATCATTCCCCATTCCTTGTAATTATTTCCCACCTTATGGATTCATAGTTTTAATCTTTTTTTTCCTACTCCTTCTCCATCTTTGAGTTGACTGCAGCCATGTGTGAGAGGACACCTGGTTGTGTATGTGTTGACTGAACGAAGGTGGCCAAGTTAACTGGCCATATTTTCACTTATAAACCAACTATCTCATAACCCTTACATTTTTTTGACTACATGATGCATATGAGAGAGTGAGCGGGATACTTACCTATGGTTCCAATGCTATGCTGCAGTTGTCAAAGACCAGAGGTGTTGCTGTGTGTGTTTGTTGCATGCTATTCTTCTTCATCCTCTTGTTGTCTGCTAATGGTTTTTTTGTTTGTGTAGGTACCTGTGGTTGAAGATATGATGCTACTGCTTTGGATCTCCTGTTGCTAGTATGATTGGTATTCTGTGTGATAGGTTGCTACAATATTTCCTACAGGATGTCCTGTAGCTGCTTCTCCCTCAGAACTCTTTAATCAATCTTCTTCTTGGGGTTGTGAGGATGGTGACATGGATGGAAAGAAGGAATGGGAGTGTGGAGAGAAAGGAATATTCAAGTGATGCTCTTTATTCCTCTTTGTTTCCCTTTTTTCGAAGACTGAAAAAAAAAAAAAAAAAAAAAAAAAAAAAAAAATAAAATAAATAAAAAAAAATAAATTAAAAAATAAATAATAATAATAATAATAATAATAATAATAAATGAAACGAGAACGAGCGATGAGGTAGCGAGTAGCTAGGGTTTCGTCGTCGGACTGCGCGCAGGACAGTAGGGATCAACCCTGGCCGAATCCTGGAAAGAGAAGTGCAGGGGCAGGTAGATCCTGAGAAGCCGCTTTTTTGGATGTCTGAGCCTCTTCAGACACATTCGCGAGCAGATATTAAACTGTGAATCAGGCAGTTCGGGTTCTGAGCCGAAGGAATGGGGATGGAGGCAGGGAGGGGAGAGATCCCCTCCTATAAAGAAGTAATTACAGGCGAAGCAAGGAAAGAAAGAGAAGAAGACGAGGATCGATCCAACGACGGAGAGACTTCAGCAGCAGGAGCACAAAGGAAAGCAGGAATCCAGAGCAAATGTCTACCACGATCACTAAATACCCCAAGGTTAGTAATACCGCATAACTCGCTTGAAAAATACAGAGCTTACATGAGAGATTACGCTTTAATCTGCAAGTTTATAGGATATTGGCCCGCGGAGAGAGATCTTATGAGATGGATCAATCTGAAATGGAAACCAAAAGGTCATGTAGAGGTAAAGTTAGGAGCAAAGGGGTTCTTTACGGTTATATTTTCTAACTTAGAAGACAGAACTAGGGTATTTGAGGAAGGGCCTTACTTCATGAACAACGCAGGGCTGGTAATGAGACATTGGGTTGAATGCTATAACCCAGATAAAGAAAAGATATTAGCTGCCCCAGTATGGATAAGGCTCTTCGGTCTCCCCTCGGAATTCTGGAACCCAAATATCCTTCAAGGCATTGGAAACCTAATAGGATCCTTTGTTAAAATAGCTGAATCAACGAAGAGAGGTAAGTATAATACTTATGCTAGGATCTGCGTCTACATGAACATAACTGAACCGCTCCCAGAATCCATTGAACTGGAATATCATGATGAGATATGGACTCAAACCATAGATTACGAACATATACCATTCCGATGTAGAAGGTGCCATGAGTATGGCCATTTAGTCAGAGAATGCCCTATAACCAAAGCTGAAAAAGTAAGGGAAGCAGAAATATCAAAGAGAAATGAAACAGAGACATTAAAGAGAGAAGCAGAAGAGTTTAAAGTAGTACAAAGGAGGGGGAGAAGAAACAACAAAAGAACACCGCAACCTAAACAACAGGAAAAACAGCAACCTGAAACCAAAAATAAGTTTAAAATCCTACAGGAAGAAGACCCTGAAACAGAGGGTAGTGAGGAAGAAGAAGCAGAGGAAATGGAGATACCAGGGGAACAGAAAAGCAATAAGAGAGAGCAAAGTCAAACAGAACAGGAAAATGAAACTTTAAGTGATAACCAAGAAGATCAGGGTGAGATGGAGATAGATACTCAGAACATGGCAGTAGATGAGGAGGAACAGGAAATGGTTAAACTAATACAAGAATGGAGTAGGCTAGATGACCGATTTATCCCAGAAGAACAGAAAAAAAGATACAAGGAAGCCTTTCAACGTTATCAGGAAAAAAAGAAAAGGAGTACAGAGGAGAAAACAAGTCAAGGAACAGAGAAATCAGATGAGGGAACGGGCAGAGCAGGCAAAGGTGGCAAAAAGCGAGGAAGAAAATCCATCCCTGAGGCAATACAAATTGTAGGTGAGGGACTGATAAACTCCGGAAGGGTAGTACCCCTGTCAGAAGTGTTCCAATACTCCCGAAAAGTGTTAAAATGATAATCACAACATGGAATATACGTGGCCTCAACAGTAGAGGCAAACAAAGGTATCTCATGGAGAGACTAAAAAAAGAAAAACCAAGTATCATGATACTTCAAGAAACTAAAGTAAGCACAGATAAGATGAGTGAAATCTTAAGTAGAAACAAAAGCAGGTATGAGATGATGGGACAAGATGCCTTGGGAAGTGCGGGAGGACTGGTATTTCTATGGAACCCAGATGAAATCCAATTCTCTAACTGGATGAGTTTCCCAAGGATTTTAACAGGAAATGCTCATATTCTAGGTACAACAGAGGAGGTAATGGTAACAGGGGTGTATGGCCCGCATTTACAGACAGAAAAGGAGAACTTCCTTAAAAACTTAAAAGCACTAAGAGACCTTATGCCAGAAAAACAATGGATACTCGGAGGAGACTTCAACATGATTAAAACCACAGAGGAAAAGAGAGGAGGAATAAGGAGATTGGATACGGTCTCAGAAAAATTTGGAGACCTAATAAGAGAACAAAAGCTGATTGATGTCCAGACCATAAACGGAAAGCACACCTGGAATAATCGCAGGGGAGGAACTAATCAAATAGCCTCGCGCTTGGATAGGTTTCTAATCTCAGAGCAAATAATGATTAAGGATATCTTCATTGAAGCATCAATACTTCCTGTTATAGGGTCTGATCATTGGCCAATTAAACTAGAAATTGACATAAAGCGGCGACCTCCCAACAGACCTTTCAAGTTTGAAGCCTTCTGGTTGAGGGATGAGGGACTAATTGGAAAACTAGAAGACTGGTGGAGAGAAAGTAATCCGAAAGGTAAAAACAAAATGCATTCCTTTCAGCTTAAATTGAAGGAAATAAAGACAAAATTAAAAAAATGGAACAAAGAAGAATTCGGGAATATCCTAGAAGAAAAGCAGAAATTAGAACAGAAAATGGAAGAGCTACAACAATTGGACATCACTCAAGGTATTCAGGAAGAACGAACAAAAGAAGAAGGAGTGATCCTAAATAAGCTTGAGGAAAGAAGGAAACAAGAGGAAATACTCTGGAAACAAAAAGCAAGGGTTCACTGGCTCCGGGAGGGAGAAAGAAATACGAAATTTTTCCATAAAGCCATGGTACAACACCGTCAAGGCAATAGAATTTTCTCAATAAAAAACAAAGAAGGGCAAAGAGTTCTTCAGCAGGAAGAGATTGAGAGAGTGTTAGTAAATCATTTCAAAGACATCTTGAAGGAAACTCAATCGAACAGAACAGAGGCAATAGCAAAGATAAAAAGAGAAATACCTCAAATTGTAACCAGAGAACAAAACCAGGCCCTAATGAGGAAAATAACCAAGGAAGAAGTGGAGGAGATTGTCAAAAGCATGAAGAGGAATAAAGCCCCAGGCCCAGATGGTTACACTGTTGAATTCTTTCAAGCAGCATGGCACTTTATAGCTGAGGAAGTAGTAGAGATAGCTGAAGAAGTCAGAATAAATCAAAGATTATGGTCAGGCATAAACGCTACGCTTCTTGCTCTTATACCTAAAAGTAATCAGGCAGACCAAGCAGATGGATTCAGACCCATTGCCCTGTGCAATGTCATCTACAAGATTGTAGCATCCATAGTAGCAAAAAGACTGAAACTGATTCTCCCCAGTATCATTTCTCCGGAGCAAACTGGTTTTGTCGAAGGAAGACAGATTGTGGATGGGCTAGTGGTAGCTCAAGAAGTAATCCATACACTGAAAACAAAGAAGGAAAAAGGTATGCTAATCAAATTAGACCTATCAAAGGCTTATGATAGACTCAGTTGGAGTTATTTAACTGAGATCCTTAAAGCTTTTGGCTTCTGTGACAGATGGATAAATTGGGTATTAAGCATGATTTCTACACCAAATTACTCTATTTTGTTAAATGGAGCGCCTACAACAACTTTTAATGCATCGAGAGGCCTCCGACAAGGGGACCCCCTCTCCCCCTTCTTGTTCATAATAGCAGCTGAAGGCTTAGGAAGATATATCAAAAAGGAATTAAGGGACAACAACATTCAAGGGCTACAACTATGGGGAACCCGAACCACTGTCACCCATCAACAGTTTGTGGATGACATAATGATCTACTGTAAAGCAACCCTTCGTGAAGTAAAAAGAATCAAAAAAATTCTAGAGATTTTTATGGAAGCTACAGGTATGGAGGTTAACAAGGAAAAGTCCAGGACTTTCTTCTTTAATATAGTGGAACCTATACAAAAGCATCTCACCAGAGTTTTGGGATTCCAATTAGGGAAACTCCCAACCAAATACTTAGGGACTATGTTAGACTCCTCAACCACAAGAATAAGGAATTGGCACCATATCCTTGAGAAAATCAAAAAGAGAATGGAAAACTGGACATTTAGAGCCCTAAACGCAGCAGCAAGGGTGGTGCTTCTCAAAGCTACACTCCAGGCAATCCCGATATACTCACTGTCTGTAATGAATGCACCTAAAGGAATATGTAACAAGCTGATTGAGTTGTACAGGAAATTTCTTTGGGGAGGACCAAAACAAGAAAAGAAATGGGCGCTGTGCTCATGGGAGAGCTTAATCACAACAAAGGAAAAGGGAGGATTAGGCCTCAAAGACCCAGGAATATTAAATCAAATGATGGCAGCTAAACTTCGTTGGAGATGGCTTCAAGGAGGACCGGACTTATGGAAGGAAATTTGGACAACTAAATATCATATGCCCAATAATCCGGAAGAAATTATCAGACAGCAAGAAATGCCCAGGGGATCGGATATCTGGAACCTATCAATACAAAATAGGGATATAGTTGATAAGAATATATTCTGGGAAATCAAAGGAGGGCAAATAGCGAGATTCTGGGATGAATCATGGCAACAGCGAGAAAAATTGGTTAATCTCACAGGAATGCAGGAAATACAAAGGAGAGGAATCAATAGGAATTGGATATCGGTAAAGGATTATTGGGATGTAGACCAAGAAAATGGAGAATGGAGGATATGGAAACAGCTGGAACAATGGGTAAGGAACCCAACAGAAGAGCAAAAAACAACCTTCACCAAGGAAATGAACTCAAGGAAAATAAGGAACAGAGAAGGTCAGGACTTACTACGGTGGGGAAAAGGAACAAAAGGGTCCTTCACGATCAAAGAAGCCTACAAGCTAAAAACTTATCAAGAGCTAGGAGAGGAAGATCAAATTTGGGGAAAAATCTGGAACACAAAGTGGTGGCCAAAAGTTAAACTATTTGCATGGCTGGTGGGAAGAAAGAGGATCCTAACATGGGATAGAATTCAGAAAAGAGGTTTTTCTGGCCCCTCCAGATGCCATCTATGTAATGCCAATGAAGAAAATCAGGAACATATCCTTAACGGGTGCACAGTGGCGCAGTATCAATGGGAGGAAACGCTAAAGCTCTTCACTAAATCAAACAGAAACTCAACGGACATAATCCAAACCATCAAAAATTGGGGAGAAGATGAATTCCAGAGCAAAGTCGTTAACAGAGCGTGGAGTGTAACTGCAGGTTTCAATATCTGGAACTTATGGAAGGAAAGGAACTATCGCCTATTCAGAGGTAAGGCATCAGGGCCAGAAGAGGTGTGGAAAAGATCTTTAAACCAAATCAGAGAGACAATTCTCGCTGAGAATTGGGATGATGAAGACTGGAAAACGACGGATGCAGAATCTGTCATATTGAAGAAATTAAACCTGGAACCGGGAATGATCTTCCAGCAAGGAACCAAGCAACAACACCCTACAACAAATCAGAGCAGGACAAAATTTAGCAAACCCCCACACGGGTTCATGAAGCTGAATTTTGATGGTGCGGCGAAAGGAAATCCTGGGACAGCAGGGTTCGGAGGAATTATCAGGAATGACCAGGGGAAAACGGAGTGGATCTACGCGGACAATGGCGGAACGATGACCAATAATGAGGCGGAGTTTATGGCTGCATACCAAGGTCTTAAAATTGCAAAACGAAATGGGTATCGAAGAGTTGAAATAGAAGGAGATTCCACTCTGGTCATCGAATCGATCAGAAAACTAGTGCAGGGAAAGAACTGGGAGCATGTGGTGACAAGCTGGAGAAGTGCCAGCACAGTCAGAGACATAGGAGAGATACTAGAAGGAATCGAATACAGTCTGACCGCGCATGTCCGCAGGGAAGGTAATAAACCTGCTGACTGTTTAGCAAATTGGGGATGTGGAGAACACAACGGCAAAATAGATGACAGCTGGACAACTCAGTCCACGCTAGAAAAATGGGAAGGATTAAGGCAATTGATGGACAGTGATATAAATGACACCGGACAAGAATAATAGTTACCCCGCGTGGATGGGGAGAGGAGAAAATACGTCAATGCAGGAAAGACAATGGAAAGGACAGCAGGACAGGACCATAAAATCATGGATTGCGGTGAATATTAATTTCACAGCGAAGAAGGAACGCAGCCCAAAGAAAAGAACGAAACCCATAACTTTATGCATCATGCGAAATAAAGACACTCATGGGAGCAGGAAGAAATCCCATCATTCAGGTAAAGGTGGCAGCAAGGTTATAAGAGGAAACAGAGGCAGACAGAAAGGCAGTGTTAGCCTAAGAAAGGTAGCGAAAACAGAGGATTTATGTGAGTCAGTCACAGAGCAGGAAGAAACCGCTCTAGTAATGGATGCCTGGACGAGGATGGAGATCCACAAAGGGAAGCAAAAGGATGAGGGAAGATATCAGGAACATCCGTATGAAAGCATCGACATCGAGAGCTCGGATGAGTCGGCTTACAAGCACGGAAGTGGTAAGGGGAACCAAGGTGAATGGGGTCAGAGTAGCAGAGAGCCGGGCCCGGAAAGGCAAGGAAGAGAATATCTCCACACGGAGCAGGGAGCAAAAAGGTCGAGCGGAAACAAAGTAAATGATACCGAAGATTCCCGACCGCTACCCAGGAAAAGACGAAGAAACAGGACGACCAGTTCGGCCATGCATGCGGCAGAACAAGTTTATAAGGCGGAGACAAATGAGAACATTAGGCAAGTCTTGGAAGGGCTGGAGACGAGGGTCCTGGAGGAACCTTCAGACCCAGAAATGAATGAGTGGGCTTCCCAGTTACCTGATCCTGGGCACACGCGTGGACGGCTTACGCTGTATCGTCGAGCCCTGCACACCTATTGGGTCCTCAAGCACCTCCTTGCGAACGCTATGGAGCAGGTGGCGTCGGAAATGTTGGAGATTGCGCAAGCCTCGGCAATTGCTCAGCAGGAGGCCTCCAGTCTGGCTGCTCAGGTGCGTCAGCAGAATGACCTTCTCCAAGAAATTAGAGCCATGCTGAAGGATATGCAGCAAGACAGAGCCAGTCGAGCAAGCGAGCGTGGTATTGCAGAGAAGTAAGAGACAGTTTCTTGCTCTCTTTCCTAGCTTTAAATATGTAAATTTTGTTGAGAGACTTCTGTAATTTTGGAAAACTTTCAGAGTCTTGTAATGTTAGGTTTAGATTTCTGAGAAGGAACAGAGGTCCTTGGCCTGAATCTTTGATAGGGTCTCAGAAGTTTGAAAGAATAACTCATCTTTTAGTCTTGATGGAGGAAGCGAAGCTCTATTTTTGTACTAAGGAAACAGGAAGCAAGCATAGACAATTATGACTATTGACTGATAAGGAGCCAACAGATCTGGTTTCCCCTCGGGGCAGATTGAGGCTTCTCTGTTTTGTATTTTATGTTGATATGTTAATATGAATAGTACTACCGCAGCTTACAAAAAAAAAATAAAAAAAATAATAATAATAATAAATAAAATAAAATAAAACAAAATTAAATTAAAAATAAAATAAAATAAAATAAAATAAAATTCACCATGGATGTTTTCCCTGGGTGCCTCAACAAAGGTTTTCACCCAGGGATCTTTCTTATTCTCTTTTTCTTTCTTTTTTTTTGGTTTGACACCACTGAGTTGCCTCAAGAGGTTTTCAACCCAATGATGGGGCTTAGGTGCCTTATGGAGGTTTTCACCTAAGTCCTTATTCTTTTTTATTTTTCTCGGTGATTTGATGAGGGAGGAGCTGGAACTTGCTCCACTATCATCACTGTTTTATTGATATCATCAATGAACTCTTGTTTTGATAAAGGTCTCTTGTAAATTTTCAATCGGTGTCCATTAACAAGAAAAGGAATGGCTTCTTCATCTATGGTTCTAATTTGCACTGAACCATTATCATGGCATCTTTCCACAACATAAGGTCCTAGCCATCTTGTCCTTAACTTTCCCTTGAAATATTTATACCTAGAATCATATTGCAATGCCCAATCGCCTTCCTGAAACTACTTCTCCTTGATATTTTTATCATGTCAGATATTCCTTTGAAGTTGAACTACCTCTATATGTAGGAGGGCTTGCATTCTGAATTCACCCAAACCATTCAACTAGAACAATGCCTCTTTCTGTGCACTGCTGAGATCCAAATCTAGTTGGGCCGCCATCCTTAATGTGTTATACTCAAATTCAATGGTCACCAAGGCCTTTTTCCCATAGACCAGCTCATAGGGTGTGAATCCAGTGGTGGTCTTCCATGTGGTATTACAGGCCCAGGTGGCCTCAACTAGTCTTTCTGCCCAATCCTTCTTGTTGCTACTTACCACTTTGGTAAAGATGCCCTCTAGTGCTCTGTTGGTCACCTCCATTTGCCTGTTAGCCTATGGATGATAGGGAGTGGAGGTTCTATGCTTGATCTTGTGATGGCTGAGAAAGTCTTCAATCATGTTGGAGGTAAACTAGCTACCTTGGTCTATGACCAGCTCTCTAAGGTACCCAAATTTGTAGAATACATTCTCCCTTAGGAACTCAACCACCTTCTCTTGTCTTGTTGCCTTAATTGCCTTGGTTTTTGCCCACTTAGTCAAATAATCACTGAACACAATAATGTACTACTTTTGCTTTGAATGAGGGTCAATAGGTCCAATGAAGTCCATGCCCCACTTGTCAAATGGCTCGAAAGTCACTTGAGACTGTAGAGGCATTTCATCCCTTGGAGTAGGCCTTCCCATCCTTTGGCACCGATCAAACTGAGTAGTTTATTTTTTCACATCCTAATGAAGAGTGGGCCAATAATAGCCTGCTTGTAACACTTTGAATGTTGTCCTCTTTGTTGCAAAGTGACCTCCACAAGGCCCATCATGATAGGTTAGAAGGATGTCAAAGACTTCCTCCTCCATGACACACCTTCTCAAGATTTGATATGGGCCAATTTTGAATAGATTGCCCCCAATCCAAGTGAAGGGGAACTTTTCTTGGAGGACAAGTTTGGTGGGAACTGTGCTAATACCAAATATTTTGCTATATCAGCAAACCATGGAGAGAGAACTAAAATAACAAATAAGTGCTCGTCCGGTAACTAGTCATCCAACATTCCTTCTTCACCTGCAGGCAAATTTACTCTAGACAAAAAGTCTGCAACAAAATTTTCCTTACTAGGCTTATCAACAATGGTTAGATCAAACTGCTGTAATAAAAGCAACCATTTTATAATTTGAGCATTCAAATCTGGTTTGTTCATTAAATATTTGAATGCAACATGGTCAATATGCACAAATGTTTGATAACTTTTAATATAATGCTTGAATTTGTTTAATGAATGCACAATAGCCACGAGTTTATTTTCGGTCACTGTATAATTTAGTTCAACCTTTGATAAATTATTACTGATAAAATAGATAGCATAAGGAATTTTTTCATCTATCTAACCTAGGGTTGCTCCTATGGCTTTGTGTGAGGCATCAGCATGAATATGTAAGGGGAGGGCCCAATTTGGGCTTTGGAGAATCAGTACTGTGGTTAACTTATCCTTTAGGATGTCTACGGCCTCTTGATAACTTTTTGACCATATAAAATCAGAGTCTTTGGCCAATAGACCAAATAAAGGAGAGGCCAACTTGCTGAAGTCCTTTATGAACCTTCGGTAGTATCTAGCTAACCCTAGGAAACTTCTGACATCTCTTTGATTTTGAGGAGGTGGGACCCTTTAGATGATAGCTATTTTATTTGGGTCCACCTGTAGTCTTTGCTGAGATATTGAATGACCTAGCATGGTCCTTGTAGTCATTAAGAAGTCACATTTTTCAAGATTGAGAGATAGGTTCATCTCGATGCATTTGTGCAACACTTTGCGTAGGTTAGACAAGGCTTCTTGAAAATCACAACCACAAGGTGTAAAATCATCCATATAAATCTCCACAACGTCATGGACTAATTCGACGAAAATACTCAAGACTGCTCTCTGGAAAGTGGTAGGAGCATTTCATAGGCCAAAAGGAAGGACCCTATAGGCAAAAGTACCCCAAGGACAAGTGAATTTGGTTTTATCCTGGTCTTCTGGGCAGATCTGGATTTGGTTGTACCCATTGAATCCATCTAGGAAAGAAAGAAAACTTTTTCCTACTAGGCCATCTAGCACTTGGTCAATGAAGGGTAGAGGAAAATGATCCTTCTTTGTGGCTTTGTTCAACTCCCTGTAATCGACACAAATTCTCCACTTACCATTTTTCTTGGGAACCAACACCAAAGGAGAGACCCACTCACTGTTGGAGATAGGGTAAATGAATCCTGAATCTAACAGTTTTTACAGTTCTTCTTTGACTATATCTTTAAGAGATGGATTCATCCTCTGTGGTTTTCAGATTGGCTTGCAACCTTATTTGATGTATATGTGGTGAGTACACACTGACGGGTGTACTCCCTTCATTTCTTTGTAACTCCAAGCGAAGGCTTCTAGATTTTCATTTAACATGTTGCATAACTTCTCTTCTTGGAGAGAAGAAAGAGATAGATTGATTTTCAAGGTTCTCTCTGGGGCGAATTCTATGGTTTTGACATAGAGTGGGTTGGAATCGGTCAAGAATTAGTCAATTGGATGTTTGTTTTGGGTTTTCTTTACTGCTTCTTCTAAGGGCAATGAACTGGGAGTTGGACTTTGGAGTAGGTGTTCAATCAAGTCATCCTCATCCTGCTGTCCTCCTCCCATGGTTTCTTCTAAAGTATAAAGTTGGGCGGAACAAACTTCATCTCCTTCCTCCTCCTCCAACCATAAAGGTAAGTCATACCCTAGAGAAGGTTGAGCAGGAGGATATAGGACTAACTGCTTGGACATATTCCCATTCTTGATGGTGATATTCCCAGCTATACAACTATGTAAGCATCGGCAGTGGCCAACCATGGCCTCCAGAGGATGAAGGGTAACTAGTAAGCTTAGCCTTAGGCTGGAGAGCTAGGAAATCTGCAAGATACTCCCAAGAGTCAATGGAGACCATCACATCCTCCACAATTCCCTCAGGGGCTACTGTGGAACGGTCTGTAAGTTGCAGAACCATTGTGGTCTTCCTTAATGAACCTTGGAGGTTGAGCTTGAGCATGGTGTCCTTGGTCATCACATTAATGGCAGCCCCAAGATCGATCAGAGTGTGTGGGGAAATGGTGTCATTGATGTGCACATCTACTACAAGGCTTCTAGGGTCCAAATATTTTTGATAGATTACCTGTCCCAGCATTAAATTGGACAATTTCCCAATGACATTAATGGTAGGGGCATCCCTTTTTTGCCTCCCTAGATGCTTGAAGCACTTCTCCTTAATCAACTTATTGTAAATAGGAACATCTTTTGTTGCCTAGAGAAGTGGGATTTTTACACATAGATTTTTCAATTCTCCCCGAAGTTCAGTGTCTTCTTGGTTAGGCTGGAGTGGTTGGGCTAATCTCTCAAGAAAGGGTGGATTTACTTTAAGATTGATTTCCTCTCTTTATTCCTCAACCTCCATAGATGGAGGTGGAGGTTGGTTATTCGGGAGAACTCTCCTAGATCTCAGGTTAATCTCCTGGATTTCCATAGCATAAGCTAGATATGATGTCTCTCCACTGTATACTTGGTGAGCTTGCCTATTGTTTAGGTTTGGATTTGGCTGTGCAAGCATCTGGGGTTGCTTGGGTGGAGCAAAGTGTGGGAGCTATGGTTGGGTAGGTGGTGGAGGCAATATAGCTAGAGCATTACTGTATTGGGGCCTCCACCCCTGGAGCGGTGCATTCCACTGAGGTGGTGGCGGAGCATAAGGTTGAAATGACTATTTGGCTGGCTGGGAATGATACTAAGATGAAAAGGACCAAGGAGGGGGTGTAGAACAGGAAGGATGAGCAGGGGGTCCCCAAGAAGGTATGGCTATGGTTTGGTTGGGGTTGTAATATGCATGGGATGACCGTTGCATGCCCTGCTGGTATGGTCTAGGTCCATGAGGTCTCCTTTGGTTAATGTAGCAAAGATGCTCAGTGACCCCTTCATCTCCTTGAAATACAACTTTGAGTCTAGGAAAAGAAGGGCACTTGTCTGTGGAGTGGTTTTCTTCACAAACTGAGAAAATTTCAATAGAGTTCAATGGACATTCACTCTTAGGATACCTCCTGGTGCATCTAGGACAAAAAATGGACAAGGCTCTCTTTTCTTCCTCCTGCTTCCTCTTAATGTGCATGGTGTCCATTTGCAAGGCAAGGGTTTGCAGCATCTCACTTTTGAAATATTCCAGCATGTTTCCAATTTCACCCTTAATGGATGAGTTGGAAGACGATGTACTGACCATAGGTTGACTACCCATACCCTTTTTCCTAGCGGCCCTTGAATGGTTTCTAAAGACAGTCTTGATATCCTCATAGGGTAATTTGTAGATATCTCCTCCTGCTAACAAATGTAAGGTATCTAGAAGATCTTCTCTTACTCCCCTAAGTAGGACTAGCTTTAGTGACTTAGGGTCAAGTGTACACCTGGCCCTTTTGTAACTAAGTTGGAATCTCTTTGTAATCCTCTAGGGATTCAGTGGGGAATATTGGACAATGGGCTCATGCCCGATCCAGCAATATCGCATGGGTGAAGAAGGGCATCATTGCCTATGGTCATCCTAAATATTTCTTCTTTAGTATCCTTTGACCGACAGTAGTCACGATATTTGTTGTTAAAGGTCTACTGCATCTGAGCCCAAGTTGTGATGCTATCTCCAGGTAAACCCATGAACTAGCGCAATGTTGCATCCTTGAGGATAGATGGAAATAGTTTTAATTTTTTCTCATCATCTGTATAGTCATAGGTTCAACATATAACAACAAACTCAAATAGAAAAGTGTTGGGGTCCTCTGTGGTTAGGCCATGGAAAGGAGGTAGGGCAGAGGGGCTTATATTTTTCATCTTAGTGTCCCCATTGGTTTCCTTGATGGGGAAGGCACCCTCAACTCTCTCTCTATTCCCTCTATCATTTTTGTTTTCAGCCATTAGTTCTATAGGAATCAGTTCTTCTTCTTCTTCTTCCCTTGTAGGTTCTTCAAATATGTCAGGTTCCTCGCCTATGGGTTCCTCCAGTTCACAGCCACCAAAGAAGAGGGAAGGTTGGTTGTTGGATGCAATGGGGGTATTTGGCAAACATTTCCCTAAGTTGTCCTTATTCCTACGAGGCATGAAAGGAAATATTTTTGGTTTGGTTTTGTATTTTTTTTAACTTGGAAAGTACTTGTAGAATTGAAATTTCTGATTGAATGAAAATTACTGACAGAATGAAAAAGCTACTTGCTTAATTGAAATCTTGCTTGCAAAATGGAAAGGAAAGCAGACAATGCAAAATGAAAGAAAGGAAACAACTAGACTACTTTTGCAAAAATAAACTAATGGGAGAATATTGAAGACAAGAAATAGAAGAAAAGAAAGTAGTAATCACATTCTACTCAGACACATCCCCGGCAACGGCGCCAAAAAGTGATGAGTGCCAGTATTGCATCAAGGATGCTGCAACTCCTGGGATACCAGCTTTACTTATCAACTTGGGGTTCGTACAAACTTGGAGGTGACAGTGCTATATGCACAATTAAAAGTGATGGTCCTACATGTTGTCACTGTTTAGCTGGCGAGAGACAAGTGGGGTTCCAAGCCAGACATCTATGGAGTCAAAATAATCTTGATTCTTTGATGGAAGAAAGGTAAATCTACTTCTAAGAAAGTTACTCTATTGCAATAATGGAGAAGGTCAACATGTAATTCTAAATCACACCATTCCTTATTTAACCATTTAAGAAGCTATGCTAGGCTAGGCAGAAATTCTAAATCAACATGAAACAAATGCTACTATCTAACTTGTGAAGTAAGAAGCATCAAACAACACTAATGTGCAAGTAAAGAGACTAAACTAAATCTATTTTTTCTTTTGAGGTATTTTTTTATGCAAAATCAAGTATGCAAACTAATTGTTCTTTTGGATGTGGAAGGTGAATTAAGGATGTTTGAGGATGGCTGGAAGGGTTATGAAATGGTTGGATGGTGTGGAGGACCCCTGGGAGGATTTTGGTGACTTCCTAGAGGTTTTCCATCAATTTGGCCTCAAAACAGGCTGTTTCAGGAAAACCTATAGGATGTACTAGAAACCTACAGGACGATCCTGTAGGAATTACAGGAAACCTACAGGTTACAACTGAGAGCTAAATTTGAGGTGTTGGAGGTGATGGGAGGCTTAGGAAAGGTGTGTGATGGGTGGAATGGAGTGGGAGAAGGTCTAGGATCACTCAAGAGTGAATATCCGAGATAATAGATGGCTAGATTCACTCAATGTGCTTGGGAGAATTTCTATGAAAAATGATGGAAAATTAGTGAAGGTGATGGTGAAAACAAGGGATGGTTAAGGTGGATGAAATGGAAGGTGGCTTCTAGCTATGAATTCTTAGTCTCCTCCTGAATCACCCACTCTGCATAAAACATATGTGTTGTCCCAAGAAGCTATGCAACATGATACATTTTCATAATCTAGAAAAGAAGAATTCATGAATCAACTGCCTATCCTATGCATGAAGAAAGTTGCTAAAAGGAATGAAAGCATGAGTGAGATCTATTGTAGAAATGGAGATGAAAGAAATGACAATGAAATCTACCATGCAAAACTAACCAAATACTAAATTAAAGACAACAAACTCCAAAGCTCATAAAAGAACTAGAAATCTGTGTTTTTGGGGCTGCTTAAGGGTCCCTTCCTCAAGTCATGGTCCTAGAGAGAGGCAATGAGGCTGAGACACCTGCTAACAACCTTGTGGTGATCCTTTGTCTCCTTGCTAACCTGCTACTTGAAATAAGGCACAAATGGAAGCAAACTATTAAACAACGAATCTAATCTACACTACTTGTGAGATGCATCTAAAAAGAAAATTAACAATGAAGCTATGAATCTACACTAAAAATACATGTACAATAAAGAGGATCCTTGGCTGGTAGGGTTGGTCCCCAACCCAAGAGCTTCAGCCCTCTGAGTTAACTCAGTGCTGGCTAAAAACAAAACTCATTCTTATTACCAAAACAACAAATTACATCAAAAGAACTTTCCCAAGTATCGTAGCTCGAAAATAGCTTAGAGTTTTACAATAAAAATCTGAATCCTACTGAGGTCCTAGGCCTATCTAATTATACATCTGAAGTCCCAAATGACTTCCTTAAAATTAGGGAGGCTCGAATCCCAAACTCAAGATAAACTGGTGCTTTGTCTCTCACTTGCTCGGCTGCCTTCTAGTCCTCATGATTTAGCTGTTTTCACTCTGAGTTGATGTGATGAATGGAGGAATATTTGAATGGAGGAGTAGTAAATGAGGAAGATTTACCTCCTACAATCCCTCTCCATTGTCTCATTTGAGTTTTGACCTTAGTCTTTGCCAAAATTACTTGATTTTCTCCTTTAATCCTGCATTCAATGCATATTAGTCCACAAAGCATAATATCCAACTCTAACTCACCTCATAAAAAAATATAATAAAAAACATGTAATAAGTTATGAGAAAAGTTGGTTTGACTAAGCTAGGAGGTGAATTAAGGCCCATATAATTACCCAATGATGCGGCTCATCACCTACTGCACCTAGTTATCACCATCGACCCTTTTTATAAATGGGGTATTGACTTTGTCACATGCAACCCCACTTCCTCTGCTGGACACGACTACATTATTGTGGCTGTGGACTATTTCACACAATGGGTAGAAGTCGTTCCCATTTTCCGGTCCGATGGAGAAACCACAACACTATTCCTGTTTAATCAAGTTATCTGTCATTTTTGTTTGCCCCGCACAATCATTACAGACCATGGGTCTCATTTTCAGAATCACATGATGTTTGACTTAACATTGTTGCTCGATTTTCGCCAGGCCCAATCGTCCTCCTACTAACCCCAAGTTAATGGCCAAGTAGAAGCTGTTAATGGCATCTTAAAGACCATGATCCACAGGTTAGTAGGTAATCACAAAACCCACTAGCATCGAATGTTATATCATGAATTCTAGGCATATTGAACTTTGGTCAAAACCACTATAGACTTTACACCATTTCAACTAGCTTATGGTTTGGAAGCAGTTTTACCTATCAAATGTCAGATTCCTTCCTTAAAAATTGTTGTTGAACTCTTGCCTGACACCACTGCCAAAGAAGAGTGCTTGCTATACCTCAATCAACTAGATGAAACCCATTGAGTTGCCGAGTTGGCACTCGAAGCCCACAAGCATTGGGTGAAAGCCCAATATGACGAAAAGGTCAAGCCTCATTATTACCAAGAGGGAGATATTGTTTTACTCTATGATAAAAAGCATGACCCCTTGGGGGCAGGAACACTTCAACCCTTATGGATTGGTCCATATGTCATCACCAAGGCCCTCTCAAAAGGGGCATATGAAATTCAGGACTGTGAAGGAATCTTGCTTGATGAGCCTCGGGCTCTATCTGAAAAAGTATTTTGTAATTCTATATATTCATAATTTTTTCTTCTTTTTAACGTGACTGGATTTTTTGAGTATTTGTCTCATACATATTTCTCGTCATGTAGATGTCTTCATTACCCTTAGCATACGTGGGATACACAGATGGTGCCAGTCATCACACACGACACATTTCATCAGCTGCCTGGGCCATTTACACACCTGAGTCAGAACTGCTTTTTTCTAGGGGAGTCTTTCTTGGTATTTCCACCAACAATATTGCTGAGTATATGTATGTAATTTCAATTCTCACTAAAGCATCATCTCGGGACATCTCCAATCTGGTGGTTAGGTTAGAATCTCAGATTTTCGTTATGCAATTGACAAATCATTATCACATTTGCAATACAATCCTTTTATGTCATTATTTAAGGGTATGACTCTTAGAATGCCAATTTGAGTTTATTGCATATGAACACATTCCTCGAGAATTTAATGCAGTTTCTGATTCATTGGAAAAATATGTATTAGATTGGCATATGTCTCATTTATTATAGATACATGTATGAAAGTAAATATTTACACAGTTAAAAATTTACAAGAAACACTTAAAAAACATTTACATCATATATATATATATATATATATATATATATATATATATATATATATATATATATATATATATATATATATATATATATATCGAATCCAGTCTTTTACATCAGAAAATTTCCGAAAAATTGGGTGTTTTTAAGTACAAAATGGCTACTAAGCCTCACTATAAACACCCATTGGCTATACCATGCGCCTGCTAAAAGAGCCTACTACTCATGAAAATTCAATACAACTCTAGCTATCCTCCGAAGAGGAACCAAAAACCGCTCAGGCACACCAACAGTGTGTCACTGCATGTGAGCAGGAATCTCCCTCATGGGAAGGGGGGGAACACCCATGCTCAGACCTTTGAGGTTCCTCAGAACCTCACAGAGACTCTGTGCATCATCCCCATCTTTGATAGCTTCTCCCATGCCAGCTCCAGGTAGTCGGTCCCCTCACCTCGCTTGGTGAGGCATGCCTGCAGGTCGTACCGGTGCCACATCTATGTCAAGCAAAAGATTCATGTCAGTACTTGTTCACCCATAACAACAAAAACATTACATAAACATTCAAAAGCTAAAAATTACTTTAAAGTACTCTAAAAAAACCTTCTTACCTTGAGGCCCCTAATTTGTACCAAGTGGCAGTATCAAGTCAAGATCACCTATAAAGTCCATGCCCTTGTAGGCATAGTCATCTATCATCAAGACTTGACCACGGATCCATTCGAAGAAATATTCTTTGAAAAAATGAAGGATGGGTCCCCCTCCAGTGCGAGGATCGAGAGATGCCCATTGCCCTAGCTTGGGCTCTCTCGGATCAACTAGACCTACACTCATCCGCAGTCTCATAATGGTCACCCTCTCAAGTATAAAGTATACAATGAGAGTACCATACCCAAAACTTTGTTGGGATCAAGTCTTACATGTTGTTAACTCTACCTTCAACTGACGAAGAACTTCCTCACACCAGTTGAAGATATGAGGCTGGACACAATCAATGGTAAGCAATAATTGGGCCTTTGTCACAACATGGGGACTCTTGGACCCTCAAAGCACACAATCATCCATAATATGGCCCTCATAGACCTGGATTTTATCCGCTCTATAGGGACCCTGTTGGTCACAAGTCTGTTCTCAGGAATGCAATAAGCCTGGATCAGCTCTAGGGTTGATCATGGATTGGTCCTGCCCCCAGTCAATTTTGATCATGCACCTATACACGACAAACCAATTAGAAAATAGATATCATCTCTGTCGGTTGAGAGCTCATGACACCCGATCCTGAACACCCCTTGGTGTTCATCCTAGTGCTAAATGATCCAGCATAAAAGTTCTTCTTGACCTTTCATCAGGTTAAGCCTTTCATTTTTCATCAAACCAAATCGGTGCAATGCAAGTATGAAAGTTTGATCATTTCGTATAAGTAATTCCTGACGATCATGGGCTCATTCCCTCCATAAACTAGTCACGATGGATCAAAACCTGCATAAATCAACCCAAAAATCAATTAAAACGGGGAAAGCATTCTTGAGAAATCATTTATTAGGGTTTTAGAATGCGCCCTCATGCACTAACGCCCCTCACTTATGGAAAACATGGTGCACTAACACCCTCCTCTAGTTTGTGAAGGGTGTTCAACACCCCTCTAGACCTATAGGGGGGCATTAGTCTCATTTAATGAGCTAGGGCCTCCCCAAATTCTAAAACTCCACCCCCAATGCAACTAAAAAAGGTTAAAGAATGCAGGATACGCATTTTTCCATCTACCTAAAACAAACAACAAGTCAAATGGTCGCTTGGATTGCTTGCAATTGTCCGCAGAAGATCTGCTCCTCTTTAGCTCTAGAACACTCTCACAACACTCAAATGATGCAAATGGTGAAAATGGAGGCTCAAAAACTCCCTTATAGTCACTCTGGAGGTATGAATTATCTTAATTAAAGTCATTAAAGTAGAAGTAGTTCATTTCCTATGTTATTTATCAGGTGCCATGTTGACATATTGTAAAAAATTACTCACGTTTTGATGAAAGGACTTTCAGGGTTGAATTGCAGAAATGACCATGTTCGACTCACTATGAGTGCCTTCTTTTATGGGATCTTTTCTCACTGTTGCACTAAAAAATCCCCGAGTTTTCATCATCGGGCTCGTTAAACTCCTAGGATAACGGTGTGAGCACTTTTTTTTGGGACTATTTCTCTCTCTTAAATTGCAAAATCCCCGAGTTTTTCCCTTCTTCGGGCTCGTTAAATATACGAAGAAGGAATGAGTAGTTCTTTTATCTCTTTTTCCTCACTCATTAAACTAAAAAACATACCTTGAGTTTTCTTCATTTGACTTGTTAAAATTTGATGAAGATCTATTGAGTTTTTCGTCGCATGACTCATTAAAATTTCATGACGAATATCGAGTTTACTTCGTCTCCTCATACTCGTAACAAAATGAGGCAAATGTCTATTAAGCGATCTCTTTATCCAAACTCAATAGACTAACTTACGAAATAGGAACCTTTTCGGGTATACTATTAAACATTTGTCCCACCCAGTTAAAAACTATGACAAAGGGACTACCCTCTAGTTGCTCTTTACGATATTTTCAAACTCTTGAAAGATGAAAAGACCACCGAGTTTACCTGTCTGGAATCATTAAACTAACTAGATGGGGAAAGTGGAAAATACAATTGCTTTATGTCAGTATTTTGAAAAGATTTTTTTGGCAGCAGTCGCTCCCTTGAACATGGCACTCCCTCAGTAAAACCTTCTTTGTGAAGACCTCTCAATATGAACCTTACCATCCTATGAGTTTAGCCTATATACCTTGATGTTCTTGCATCTCTGTATCCTAACACTATTTGGTGTTCATGAGTCTAGTGCTGCATGGTTAAAACCTTTGTGTCGTGCCTTCTATTGTTCAAGGGAAACCCTTTATATTCTATTTCCTCCATCAAACCATCAAGCATATCCTTCCATCATGCCCTCTATCGATTTGACCCAATGCTCAAACTATTCTTCAAAAAACAATAATTCTTGTCCCGTTTCGTTTTGACTAATGTAGGAAAAATTATTGCCTACCTTCCGGCAGGTCCCTTCCTATCGACTTCAACACTCTATCTAGGAAGCAGACCTAGAAACACTTCAGTGCCTTGGAACTTGCAGACATAAGTGGTAGGATTCCTTGTGTTTGGACAAGGGTTTTCATTATTGTATCCTGGTTAAACAATTCTATGAGTGTTCGATGACAAAAACATTATTCACACTTGCTAGGTTGTACTGTGAATTTTGGAGACCATCACCATTATCGGTGGCCATCCTCGCATTTGTTAATAGTCTCCATTATTGATTGATAATCAGATGGTTTCTTACGTGTTCAACCTCAACGCTTTTATTCACATGTATCGAACTATGTTGTTATGGTGAAGTGAAAATCAAGATCTTGGGTAGAGGTTTACATCACTCAACCTTGTTTCCTCTCCTAAGTTGTGTATATTGTTTTTGGGAGACAGCTCATCAAAATGATCTTATTACAACACAAGTTCCACATTGTGCTTATCGATGGACATGATCATCATATCTCTTTGTTGAGAAATCGCTCTGACATAGCCACTGAGCATGGAAATTCCCGAATCAGGACATGATTTTATATGTTTTATATATATGTGTTGTATCAAATTTCTCGTATTCCTGAATATTCGATCCTCTCTCTCTTTTTTCGAAGAAAATGACATTTATATAAAGTATTTCAACCATCATCTCTGCCTATGATCTCACACTTTAGGGGGCATCTGCTATACAATAAAATGACCTCCTCATTAGCTCAGAGGAGAAGGGTAAGATGACTGAAAGACTAACCAAGTTCACATGCCTATTAGTCAAAGCTAACGCTCTCCAAGAACTAGCAATCTACTTTATAAAGCTTCCTAGACATGCATCAGGTGCATTAGTCCCTAGGGTAACTCTATATGTTTCCTGAGGAAGGGTGTTAGTCAAATTAAGTGAGTTTCTGAAGGTAAAAGGAGTCATTTGACTCAGAAATATCCCTATATTCACTCCTCTGTCAGCGCATAAAAGTAGGGAAACTCCAGATTCGACTTGTTTGGAGGAATTATTGTTCCTAATGGAGTCTACAAACAGGGAAAGAGCACTAAAGCATGGAAGCATCTTTGTTTTTACCCAAAGGAACTCATGAAGGATTTGGCAAGGCTTATCCTCTCATGCTATATATTTGAAGCTAGGGCCATTGTGAAAGGGGTAGAAACTATTGAAAGGATTTCCTATTGACTGTTGAAGCCAGTATTAGTGATGAGCGCCAATATTGCAGCAAGGATGCTGTAACTCCTTGGCTACCTGCTTTACTTTATCAACTCGTGGTTCGTACAAACTTGGAGGTGACGATGTTGTATACACAAGTAAAAGTGATGGTTCTTCCTGTTTTCATTATTTAGATGGTGAGAGACCACTGGGGTTCCAAGCCAGACTTCTATGGAGTCAGAAGAATCTTGATTCTTTGATGGAAGAAAGGTAAATCTATTGTAAGAAAGAGAGCTACTCTACTGCAATAATGGAGAAGGTCGACATGTAATGCTAAATCAAACCATTTCCTAATTAATCGCTAAAAAACTATGCTTGGCAGAAATGCTAAATCAACATGAAACAAATGCTACTATCTAAGTTATAGAAGTAAGAAGCATCAAACATCACTAATGTGCAAGTAAAGAGACTGAACTAAATCTGTTTTTGCTTTTTTTTCTTTTTATGCAAAATCAAGTATGAAAACTAATTGCTTCTATTGATGTGGCAGTTGAATTAAGGATGTTTCAGGATGGATGGAAGGGTTATGAGATGGTTGGATGGTGTGGAGGACCAATGGGAGGCTTTTGGTGACTTCCTAGAGGTTTTCCATCAATTCAGCCTCAAAACAGGCCATTTCAGGAAAACCTACAAGATGTACTAGAAACCTACAGGATACAGCCGAGAGCAAAATTTGAGGTGTCGGAGGTGATGGAAGGCCTAGGCAAGGTGTGTGATGGGTGGAATGGAGTGGGAGAAGGTCTAGGATCACTCAAAAGTCAACATCAAAGATAGGAGATGGCTGGATTCGCTCAATGTGCTTGGAATAATTTCTATGAAAAATGATGAAAAAATAGTGAAGGTGATGGTGAAAACAAGGGATGGCTAAGGTGGATGGAGTGGAAGGTGACTACTGGCTATGAAGTCTTAGTCTCCTCCTGAGGCACCTTCTCTACATAAAACATGTATATCTTCCGAAAATCTATGCAAACAAGAAACATTTTCATAAACTAGAAAAGCAGAATTAAGGAATTGTTTGCCTACACTATGCATGAGGAAAGTTGTTGAAAGGAATGAAAGCATGGATGAGATCTACTATAGAAATGGAAATGAAAGAGATGACAATGGAAATCTACCTTGCAAAACTAACCAAATACTAATTTAAAGATAGAAAACTCTAAAGCTCATAAAAGAACTAGAAATCTGTGTTTTTGGGGCTGCTTAAGGGTCCCTTACTCAAGTCATGATCCTAGAGGGAGGAAGTGAGGCCGAGACACCTGCTGACAACCTTGTGGTGATCCTTTTATCCTTGCTAACCTGCTACTAAAGTTAGGCATAAATGGAAGCAAACTAATAAACAAGCAATCTAATCTACACTACTTGTAATGGAAATGCATCTAAAAAGAAAATTAACAACGAAGCTATGAAACTACACTAAACATTCATATACAAGAAAAAGGAGCCTTGGCTACTAGGGTTGAGCCCTAACCCAAGATCTTCAGCTCTCTGAGTTAACTCAGTGCTGGCTCAAAACAATTCTCATTCTTATTACCAAAACAAAAAACTACATCAATGTAAATTTCACAAGTCTGGAGCTCAAAAATAGCTTAGAGTTTTATAATAAAAATCTGAATCCTATTGAGGTCCTAGGCCTCTCTACTTATACAACTAAGTTCCAAAATGACTTCCTTAAAATTAGGGAGGCTCGGCTCCCAAACTCGAGGTAAACTAGTGCTTCGTCTCTCACTTGCGCGACTGCCTTCTAATCCTCATGATTTGGCTATTTGCACTTCGAGTTGATGTGATGAATGGAAGCGTAGTAAATGAGGAGGATTGACCTCCTACAATCCCTCTACCTTGTTCCATTCGATTTTTGACCTTAGTCTTTTCAAAAATTCCTTGATTTTCTCCTATAATCCTGCATTCAATGCATATTAGTCCACTAAGCATAATATCCAACTCTAACTCACCTCATAAACAAAATATAATCAAAACATGTGATAAGTTATGAGAAACGTTGGTTTGACTAAGCTAGGAGGTGAATTAAGGCCCATATAACTACCCAATGATGAGGCTCATCATCACCCCCTACTGAAAGTGTTGCTCATCCTCTGAGCAACTTAATCAATATCCATATCCTTCATGGCTCTAGTGGCCTTTGTGACATCCCATGCCTCTACTGTGGTCTCCTCTTCTTGTTCATAGAAGCCTGTTTTCTTTTCTACCTCCTCCCACTGCCTCTTTTCTTCATCTTCCTTTCTCGCTTCTAGCATCCCTAAGAGTAGTGGTGGAATAAGTTTTAGGACAATCCGATTGAATTTCAGCCTTTGCATAGATTGCTTATACATGGGTTTCCTATTTAGTGCCTCTCTCAACCTTTGAGGAGAATGATACTCTCTTATCTTTAAGCTGTATGGCAGTGTGTTCCATCTCCTCAGGGAAGCATGTATGCTATCATCTCCTAACAACCTTAACGTGTCCTCAAAATGTGAAATTTCTTGCTCTTGGGCAGCAAGATATCTAGGTGCAAGCTGAGGATCATTTGCAATCAAATTATGGGCACTGATGAGGGCCATGTGATTTGATTGTTCAGCTCTGATCACAAGAGGTTCAGTTTTCTCTCTTGCCAATATCCTCTTCATCTCTGTAGCCCTTGACTCCTCATGGTTTATCCATGATGCCAAAGCCATCAATTGTAAATCTCCTAGCTTGGCATTAGGGTCCCATACATTCATGTTTGTTAGGGCCATGTTGTGCAAATAAAACTCAGCCATCTTGGCCCTATCTTCTAGTGTGTTATGATCACAAAGATCAATGAACTGCCTGTAGTCCTGAAATGGCATGGTGCCTCTCTATGCTAGGGTCTTGATCTAGAACTACAACCACTGTTCTTTGAGGTATAGCTCATAGGATTTAGCTGGCATCCTACACTAGATTTCTTCCAAAGAGAGACTGGCCATACATGCCAATTGATTCTCTCTTTCCTGCAACTGTCCTCTCAACCATGCATTTTTTGTCTCTAGTTGATTTCTGATTATAGCCTCTCTATCTCTCAAGCCACTTAGCTCTCTGCCCATCTCCTTGAGTTTCTCCTCCATGTGCCCAATGCCTTCCACCCCCTTTAATTTGGCGATTTGCATCCATTGGTGAGTTCTGGCCCTCTCCTTCTCAAGCTCAAAGAATAGTGGGATAGCAAATTTTTTAGGTATGACCCTGCCTCCTTCAATAAACCTATAGTAGCAGTCCAGGTTAGGTTGGGGGTTGGGTTATTTTGTCTCTAGGTCCTCTTCTTTAGTTTCTTATTGCTCCCCTACCTTGATTTCCAAATTTTGTGCCTCCTGTAGGATCACCATGGTATCCTATAAGACTACTTCTACTTCCTGTAGATTTTGCTGTGTATCCTATAGGATTTCCTTTCCCTTGGAGGAGGTTGATTTAGCACTAGGCCTTCTAACATAGGTAATAGGAGACTTAGGGGAAGGAATTTTCTCCTTTTTTGTAAGGGAGTCTTCAATCACAATAGAAATTTTGGTTGATGTTTGGGGTTTCCCCTGTCTTATTCTTATGCTTTTCCTTGTCCTGAAATACAAGGGGGTCTGCCTCTGTCTTTTGCCTTTTTGTGTGATGGGGGTGCTAAGAGCAGTGAGGGTAGCTGCTACCTCTCTCTCAGTGGGTTCTGGAGACACCCTAGGTGAATCCTCCTTGTTTTTTGTCCCCTCTTTTCCATTTCCTTCTTTACCTATGTCCTTCCTATCTTTTTCCTCTTGTAGATCTTCAACATCTTTACTAGTTTCCTCCTTAACATCCTCCTCTGTTTCTTCATCATCCTCCTTCTCTTTCCCCTCTTCTTCTTCATCTTCCTCATTTTCTTCTATTTCCTCTTCTTCATCATCCATCTCATCTTCATCTCCTTCTATTTCTTCCTCTTCCTGCTTTACTTCCTATTCCTCTGCTTCAGTCTCTTCCTCTTCCTCTTTACTGATAGTAGGACTAACATCATATGTGAGAGCTTTGATGTCGTCCTCTACTGGCATGTATCTGAAAACTGACCATGTTATAGGAATTCTAAGGTTTCATAGGGAATCTTCTATAAGGATACTAATTAACCCATTGTAAGCTAACTATTTGGAATTTCCCTCCTGCACTTTGATGCTTGAGTCTATTAGTGATTGCAGCAGGAAGTTTGGTATGCTGAGCCTTTGGTGAGGGAGTGTTTCTGCCCCAAATATCAATTCTTTGAGAAGCCTAAAATGATAGCCATAGACCACACTATACCTCCCCTCACATGAAATGTATTTGATCAATTGGTAGCTTACCTCATTGCATGGATATCATAGACTTTCCCTCCTTACTCTATTTTTGTCGTCGGTGGGTTCCTCACCTTCTAAAAAGAATTTCCTTTTGGCAACCTAGCTATCTCCTTTGTCTTCTTTCCTCTATGGCATTCCTAGGGGAAGTGTGGTGACTCTTCTGATGAGCTCAGGGGTGAGTTCCATGGAGAGGTCTCTTATCACAACAGTGACATGGATTCTGGTGAGTGGAATGAGGGAGAGAGCAAATGCTCGGGCCACCTCATCATCATACCCTCTAAATTTTTCGAAAAACCCCATCCAATTATGTCTTGTGAAGATTTCAAGTACTTGGGGGTGTTGTTGGATTCCCACAGTGTTAATGGGATCCCTCCTATTAAACCCTCCTATCATCTTGGTTGGTAAAGTTTGAGGAAATGAGAGGGTTGAGACAATTTTCAAATGCAGAACCAAAACTAAAATGACTGTGTATGCAATTCCCTTACACAACTGCTAAATTCACTCAAACTTAGAGGATTTCTGGTTCAATTACTTGTAAATAGGGATGTAATTACAAAGCCTACCTCTTTATAGTGTTTACAGTGGCCGACTCCCATTTTTCCCCTCTGAAACTCCTCTCGACCTATCCTATAGATAATCTTTGTGTATCTTATAGGAATTCCTGTGCAATCCTATAGAAATTCCTGTGCAGTAAAATGATGGAGTTTTTCTTTTAGTAGGTTTCCTGGGTATGAGAACAACCTGTAAGAGCAAGCTTCGAGGAAGTGAATGCATGAATTCATGGGGACGATGATTCTTTCCTCTTATGGTTAGTCAGGGTGAGGTGGTGTGCTGGTAGCAAAGGTACGTTTCCATTTTTGGACCATTGGTCCCCACTACCACCTCATCATTCCCCACTCCTCGTAATCAAATCCCACCTTATGCATCCGTAGCTTTAATTGCTTTTGTCCTTCTCCCTCTCTGTCTTTGAGTTGATTTCTGTCACGTGTGAGAGGACACCCTGTTGTGTATGTGTTGACTGAACATAGGTGGCAAAGTTAATTGACCACCTTTTCGCTTATAAACCAACTTACTCGTAACCCTTACATTTTTTTGACTACATAATGCATATGAGAGAGCTAGCGAGATACTTACTTGTGGTGCCAATGCTTTTCTGAATTTGTCAAAGACCAGAGGTGTTGCTATGTGTATTGGCTACATGCTATTCTTTTTCTCCCTCTTGTTGTTTCCTAATGACTCCTTTATTCGTGCAAGTAACTGTGGTTGAAGTTGGTGGTGGTGGTGCTACTTTGGAGCTTTTGGATCATTATGCTAGAGGCTTGTTGCTATCATGATTGGTATTCTGTGGGATAGGCTACTACAAGATTTCTTACAGGATGTCTTGTAGCTGTTTCTCCCTCAAAACTGTTAATCATAATTTTTGCTGGGGTTGTGAGGATGGTGACATGGATGGAGAGAAAGAATAGGAGTGTGGAGAACAAGGAATACTCAGGTGATGCTCCCTATTCCTCCCTGTTTCCCTTCCTTTCGAAGACTGAAAACAAAATACTCTTGAAATTGATTTTTTTTTTAATGGTGAATGCAGGGGTGATGATGGTGGACAAGGTATGGTGATTAAATGATGAAGGGGTGCATTTTATTGGCATATAAAGTCATTTATTTTCCTTAGGACTGCCTCCTATAGGATTTTTGGGTCACTGTAATTCCTACAGGATCATCTTGTAGGTTTTTAGGGGATCATGTAGGTCTATGGGGGATCCTATAGAAAACATAGTCCCTCTATAAACTAAAGAAAAGGAGTGGAAAAAATTGACAGAAATGGTGGAGGAATAAATGGTTATGAGTGGAAAAATAAAAATGTGAGTGATAGGGGCCTCTTTGTGATCCTCCTTTGCTCCTTGACTGTCCTTCTTGCTAACGTGCAAATGGAAATTTCATGATTTTAATTAAATCTCCCCCCCCTTTTTTAAATAGCTAGGCTGCCTCTGAGAGGTTTTCACCCTAGTTGTTTTCCCTAGGCACCTTGCGAGAGGTTTTCATCCAGGGATCTTTCTTATTCTCTTTTTTCTCTTCTTTTATTTTTTTTTTGTTTTTTTGTTTTGTTTTGACACCACTGCGCTGCCCTAAGAGGTTTTCAACCCAATGGTGGGATTCAGGTGCCTCATGGAGGCTTTTCCGTGAGCCCTGATTTTTCTTTCTTTTTTCTAATGATTTGATGAGGTAGGAGTTGAAACTTGCTCCACTATCATCACTATTTTATTGATATCATCAGTGAACTCTTGTTTAGATAAAGGTCTCTTGTAAATTTTAAACTGGTGTCCATTAACAAGCAAAGGAATGGCCTCTTCATCTATGGTTCTGATTTGTACTGAATCATTATCATGGCATCTTTCCACAACATAAGGTCCTAACCATCTTGTCCTTAACTTTCCCTTGAAATCTTTATACCTAGAATCATGTATCAATGCCCAATCACCTTCCTGAAATTGCTTTTCCTTGATGTTTTATCATGCCAGAGATTCCTCTGAAGTTGAACTACCTCTGTATGTAGGGGGGTCTGCATTCTGAATTCATCCAAAGCATTCAATTGGAACAATCTCTCTTTCTATGCACTCTGAGATCTAGATCTAGTTGGGTTGCCATCCTTAATGTGTTATACTCTATACTCAAATTCAATGGATAACAAGGCCCTTTTCCCATAGACCAACTCATATGGTGTGAATCCAGTGGTGGTCTTCCATGTGGTGTTATTGGCCAAGGTGGCCTCAATTAGTCTATCTTCCCAATCCTTCCTACTGCTGCTTAACACTTTGGTCAATATGCCCTCCAGTGCTCTATTGGTTACCTCCACTTGCCCATTATCTTGTGGATGATAGGGAGTGGAGGTTCTATGCTTGATCTTGTGCCGGCTGAGAAAGTCTTCAATCATGTTGGAGGTAAACTGGCTACCTTGGCCTATGAATAGCTCTCTAGGGTATCCAAATTTGTATAATACATTCACCCTTAGGAGCTCAGCCACCTTCTCCTCTATCGCTACCTTAATTGCCTTAGTTTCAACCCACTTAGTCAAATAGTCAGTGCACACAATGATGTACTATTTTTTCTTGGAAGGAGGGTCAATATGCCCAATCAAGTCCATGCCCCACTTGTCAAATGGCTCGAAAGTCACTTGAGGCTACAGAGGCATTTCATCTCTTGGAGTAGGCATTCCCATCCTTTGGCACCGATCACACTAACTAGTATATCTTTTCACATCTTGAAGAAGAGTGGGCCAATAATAGCCTGCTTGTAACACTTTGAATGTTGTCTTTTTTGCTACAAAGTGACCTCCACAAGGCCCATCATGATAGGTCAGAAGGATGTCAAATACTTCCTCCTCTTGGACACACCTTCTCAAGATTTGATTTGGGCCAAGTTTGAAGAGATTGCCCCCAATCCAAGTGAAGGGGGCACTCTTCCTTACTATCTTGCTCTTTTCTTGGGGGACAAGTTTGTTGGGAACTGTGCTGATACCAAATAGTTTGCTATATTAGTAAACCATGGAGAGAGAGCTAAAATAGAAAATAAGTGCTCGTCTAGTAACTGGTCATCAACCATTCCTTCTTCACTTGCAAGAAAATTTACTCGAGACAAAAAGTCTACAACAACATTTTCCTTACCAGGCTTATCAACAATGGTTAGATCAAACTACTGTAATAAAAGTAACCACCTTATAGTTTGAGCATTCACATCTGGTTTGTTCATTAAATATTTGATTGCAGCATGGTTAGTATGCACAAATGTATGATAGCCTATAATATAATGCCTGGATTTGTTCAATGAATGCATAATAGCCAAGAGTTCATTTTCAGTCACTGTGTAATTTAGTTCAGCCTTTGACAGATTCTTACTGAAAGAATAGATAACATAAGGCAATTTTTCATCTATTTGACCTAGGGATACTCCTATGGCTTTATGTGAGGCATCAACATGAATATGAAAGGGTAGGGCCCAATTTGGGCCTTGGAGAATCGATGCAGTGGTTAAATTGTCCTTTAGGATGTCTAAGGCCTCTTGACATGTTTTTGACCATACAAACTCAGAGTCCTTGGCCAATAAACCAAATAAAGTAGAGGCCAACTTGCTAAAGTCCTTTATGAACCTTTGTAGTATCTAGCTAACCCTAGGAAACTTTTTACATCTCTCTGCTTTTGAGGAGGTGGGACCCTTTGGATGATAGCTATTTTGTTTGGGTCCACTTAAAGTCCTTGTTGAGATATTGAATGACATAGCATGGTCTCTGCAGTCATCAAGAATTCACATTTTTCGGGACTAAGGGATAGGTTCATTTCAATGAATTTGTGTAGTACTTTGCCTAGGTTAGACAAGGCTTCTTGAAAATCATAGCCAGAAGGTGTAAAATCATCCATATAAATTTCCACCACATCATGGACTAATTCAACGAAAATACTCAGGACTTCTCTCTGGAAAGTGGAAAGAGCATTGCATATGCTAAAAGGAAGGACCCTATAGGAAAAAGTACCCCAAGTACAAGTGCAACTGGTTTTACCTTGGTCTTCTAGGTTGATCTGGATTTGGTTGTAACCATTGAATCGATCTAGGAAACAGAAAAACCTTTTCCCTGCCAGGCCATGTAGCACTTGGTCAATGAAGGGTAGAGGGAAATGATCCTTCTTTGTGGCTTTGTTCAACTCCCTGTAATTGACACAAATTCTCCACTTACCATTTTTCTTTGGAACTAACACTAAAGGAGAGACCCACTCACTATCAAAGATAGGGTAAATGAATCCCACATCTAGCAGTTTTTGCAGTTCTTCTTTGACTATATCTTTAAGAGCTAGATTCATCCTCCTTTGGGGTTGCCGGACTGGCTTGCAACCTTCTTTGATGTATATGTGGTGAGTACACACTGAGGGGTGTACTCCCTTCATTTCTTTGTAACTCCAAGCAAAGGCTTCTAGATTTTCCTTTAGCATGTTGCATAACTTCTCTTCTTGGAGAGCAGAAAGAGATGGATTGATTTTCAAGGTTCTCTCTGGGCTGAATTCTATGGTTTTAACATGGAGTGGGTTAGAATCAGCCAAGCATAAGTCAATTGGATGATTATTCTAGGTTTCCTTTACTGCATCTTCTAAGGGCAATGAACTGGGAGTTGGACTTTGGAGTAAGTGTTCAATCAAACCATCCTCATCATGTTGTCCTCCTCCCATGGTTGCTTCTAAAGTATAAGTTTGGGTGGAATAAACTTCATCTTGTTACTCCTCCTATAACCATAAAGGTAAATCATGCTCTAGAGAAGGTTGAGCAAGAGGGTATAGGACTAACTTCTTAGACATATTCCCATTCTTGATGGTCATATTCCCAACTCTGCAACTAATGTAAGCATCGACAGTGGCCAACCATGGTCTCCTAAGGATGAGAGGGTAACTAGTAAGCTTAGCCTTAGGCTGGAGAGTTAGGAAATATGCAGGGTACTCCCAAGAGTCAATGGAGACCATCACATCCTCTACAATCCCCTCAGGCGTTACTATGGAGCTGTATGCAATTTGAAGAACTATTGTGGTCTTCCTCAATGAACCTTGGAGGTTGAGCTTGAGCATGGTGTCCTTGGTCATCACATTAATGAAAGCCCCAAGATCGATAAAATTGTGTGGGACAATGGTGCCATTGATGTGCACATCTACTACATGTCTTCTAGGGTCCAAATATTTTTGATAGATCACCTGCCCCAACATTAAGTCAGACAGCTCTCCAATGACATTAATGATAGGGGGATACCTTCTTCGCCTCCATAGATGCTTGAAGTACTTCTCCTTAATCAAATTATTTTAAACAAGAACATCTTCTATTGCTTGGAGAAGTGGAATCTTTACACATAGATTTTTCAATTCTCCCAGAATTTCAGTCTCTTCTAGGGTAGGCATGGATGTGGTTTGGTTGGGGTTGTAATATGCATGGGATGACCCTTACATGCCCTGCTGGTATGGTCTAGGCCCATATTATCTCATTTGGTTTATGTAGCAGAGTTGCTCAGTGACCCCTTCAACTCCTTGATATACAACTTTGAGTCTAGGAAAAGAAGGGCACTTGTCTATGATGGTGCTGTATACACAAGTAAAAGTGATGGTTCTGCATGTTATCACTATTTAACTGGCTAGATACCACTGGGGTTCCAAGACAAACTTCTATGGAGTAAGAAAAATCTTGATTCTTTGATGGAAGAAAGGTAAATCTACTCTAAGAGAGAGAGAGCTACTCTACTGCAATAATGGAGAAGGGCAACATGTAATGCTAAATCACACCATTTCGTAATTAACCGCTAAGAATCTATGCTTGGCAGAAATGATAAATCAACATGAAACAAATGCTACTATCTAAGTTATAGAATTAAGAAGCATCAAACATCACTAATGTGCAAGTAAAGAGACTGAACTAAATCTGTTTTTGCTTTTTTGTCTTTTTATGCAAAATCAAGTATGCAAACTAATTGCTTCTGTTGATGTGGCAGGTGAATTAAGGATGTTTGAGGATGGATGGAAGGGTTATGAGATGGTTGGATGGTGTGGAAGACCCTTGGGAGGATTTTGGTGACTTCCTAGAGGTTTTCCATCAATTCGGCCTCAAAACAGGCCATTTCAGGAAAACCTACAGGATGTACTAGAAACCTACAGGATCCCCTGTAAACCTATAGGATACAACTGAGAGCAAAATGTGAGGTGTTGGAGGTGATGGAAGGCCTAGGAAAGGTGTGTGATGGGTGGAATGGAGTGGGAGAAGGTCTAGGATCACTCAGAAGTCAACATCAAAGATAAGAGATGGTTGGATTCACTCAATGTGCTTGGAAGAATTTCTATGAAAAACGATGAAAAACTAGTGAAGCTGATGGTGAGAACAAGGGATGGCTAAGGTGGATAGAGTGGAAGGTGGCTGCTAGCTATGATGTCTTAGTCTCCTCCTGAAGAACCTGCTCTACATAAAACATGTATATCTTCCAAAAATCTATGCAAACAAGAAACATTTTCATAAACTAGAAAATCATAATTGATGAATTAATTGCTTACACTATGCATGAGGAAAGTTGCTGAAAGGAATGAAAACATGGATGAGATCTACTGAAAAAATGGAAATGAAAGAGATGACAATGGAAATCTACCTTGAAAAACTAATTTAAATACAACAAACTCCAAAGCTCATAAACGAACAAGAAATTTGTGTTTTTGGGGCTGATTAAGGGTCCCTTCCTCAAGTCATGATCCCAGAGGGAGGAAGTGAGGCCGAGACACCTACTGACAACCTTGTGGTGATCCTTTTATCCTTGCTAACATTCTACTGAAGTCAGGCACAAATGGAAGCAAACTAATAAACAACCATTCTAATCTACACTACATGCAATGGAAATGCATCTAAAAAGCAAATTAACAATGAAGCTATGAATCTACACTAAACATACATATACAAGAAAGAGGAGCCTTGGATGCTAGGGTTGGGCCCTAACCCAAGAGCTTCAGCCCTCTGAGTTAACTCAGTGCTGGCTCAAAACTAAACTCATTCTTATTACCAAAACATCAAATTACATCAATAGAACTTTCACAATTCTGGAACTCAAAAAAAGCTTAGAATGAGGAAGTGAATGCACGAATGCATGGGGATGATGATTCTTTCCTCTTATGGTTATTTAGGGTGTGGTGGTGTGCTGGCAGCAAAGGCACATTTCCATTTTTGGACCGTTGGTCCCCACTACCACATCATCATTCTCCACTCCTCGTAATCAACTCCCTCCTTATTCATCCATATCTTTAACTGATTTTGTCCTTCTCCCTCTCTATCTTTGAGTTGATTGCTGCCACGTGTGAGAGGACACCCTATTGTGTATGTATTGATTGAACAAAGGTGGCCAAGTTAACTAGCCACCTTTTCGATTATAAACCAACTTAATCATAACCCTTACATTTTTTTGACTACTTGCAGGATACTTACATGTGGTGCCAATGCTTTGCTGCGGTTGTCAAATACCAGAGGTGTTTTTGTGTGTATTGGTTGCATTCTATTCTTTTTCTCCCTCTTTCCGTTTCCTAATGATTACTTTGTTTGTGCAGGTATCTGTCATTGTAGTATAGTGGTGAGCATTCCTGCCTGTCACGCAGGTGACCTGGGTTCGGTCCCTGACAACAGTGCCAAAAAGTGATGAGCACCAATATTGCAGCAAGGATGTTGCAAATTCTTGGCTACCAGCTTTACTTTATCAACCTAGGGTTCGTACAAACTTGGAGGTGATGGTGATGTATACGCAAGTAGAAGTTATGGTTCTACTTGTTGTCACTGTTTAGCTGGCGAGAGACCACTGGGGTTCCAAGCCAGACTTCTATGGAGTCAGAATAAGCTTGATTCTTTGATGGAAGAAAGGTAAATCTACTCTAAGAGAGAGAGATACTCTATTGCAATAATGGAGAAGGTCGACATGTAATGCTAAATCACACCATTTCCTAATTAACCGCTAAGAAACTACGCTTGGAAAAAATGCTAAATCAACATGAAAAAAATGCTACTACGTAAGTTATAGAAGTAATAAGCATCAAACTTCACTAATGTGCAAGTAAAGAGACCGAACTAAATTTGTTTTTGTTTTTTTTGTCTTTTTAAGCAGAATCAAGTATGCAAACTAATTGCTTTTGTTGATTTGGCAGGTGAAATAAGGATGTTTGAGGATGGATGGAAGGGTTATGAGATGGTTTGATGGTGTGGAGGACCATTGGGAGGATTTTGGTGACTTCCTAGAGGTTTTCCATCAATTCGGCCTTAAAACAGTCCATTTCAGGAAAACCTACAGGATGTACTAGACACCTACAAGATCCCCTGTAATCCTACAGGATACAGCCGAGAGCAAAATGTGAGGTGTTGGAGGAAATGAAAGGCCTAGGAAAGGTGTGTGATGGGTGGAATGGAGTGGGAGAAGGTCTAGGATCACTCAGAAATCAACATCAAAGATAGGAGATGGTTGGATTTACTTAATGTGCTTGGAAAAATTTCTATAAAAAATGATGAAAAACTAGTGAAGGTGATGGTGAAAACAAGGGATGGCCAAGGTGGATAGAGTGGAAGGTGGCTGCTGGCTATGAAGTCTTAGTCTCCTCCTCAAGCACCTACTTTGCATAAAAAAATGTATATCTTCCAAAAATCTATGCAAATAAGAAACATTTTCATACACTAGAAAAGCAGAATGAATGAAGTAATTGCCTACACTATGCATGAGGAAAGTTGCTGAAAGGAATGAAAGCATGGATGAGATCTACTATAGAAATGGAAATGAAAGAGATGACAATGGAAATATACCTTGAAAAACTAACCAAATACTAATTTAAAGACAACAAACTCCAAAGCTCATAAAAGAACTAGAAATATGTGTTTTTGGGGTGCTTAAGGGTCCCTTCCTCAAGTCATGATACTAGAGGGAGGAAGTGAGGCTGAGACACCTACTGACAACCTTGTGGTGATCCTTTTATCCCTGCTAACCTGCTACTGAAGTCAGGCAGAAATGAAAGAAAACTAATAAACAACCAATCTAATCTACATGACTTGTAATGGAAATGCATCTAAAAATAAAATTATCAATGAAGCTATGAAACTACACTAAACATACATATACAAGAAAGAGAAGTCTTGGTTGCTAAGGTTAGGTCCTAACCCAAGAGCTCTAGTCCTTTGAGTTAAGTTAGTGTTGGCTCAAAACAAAACTCATTCTTATTACCAAAACAACAAATTACATCAATAGAACTTTCACAAGTCTGGAGATCGAAAATAGCTTAGAGTTTTACAATAAAATTCTGAATCCTACTGAGGTCCTAGGCCTCTATACTTATACAATTTAAGTCCCCAATGACTTCCTTAAAATTGGTGAGGGTCATCTCCCAAACTCGAGATAAACTGGTGCTTTGTCTCTCACTTGCTTGACTGCCTTTTAATCCTCATGATTTGGATGTTTGCACTCCGTATAGATGTGTTGAATGGAGGCATATTGAAATGGAGGAGTAGTAAATGAGGAGGATTGACCTGCTACAATCCCTCTACCTTGTTCTATTCGAGTTTTGACCTTAGTCTTTGCCAAAATTCCTTGATTTTCTCCTTTAATCCTGCATTCAGTGCGTATTAGCCCACTAAGTATAATATCCAACTCTAACTCACCTCATAAACAAAATATAATCAAAACATGTAATAAGTTATGAGAAAAGTTGGTTTAACTAAGCTAGGAGGTGAATTAAGGCCCATATAATTACCCAATTATGAGGCTCATCAATTAGACATTGGCTCTTCAAGAAAATAAGAAGAGAGAGAGAGAGAGGAGATGGAGGAGTAAGGGAAGGCTGAAGCAACCAATGGTTGTAATCACTCTTTTCTATCATTAATATAGACCTTAAATTGTGTTTTCCACTCCATGGCATTGGTATTGTGATTTATTTTCATGTTTATGCAACATTAATGATTATGAGTGGCTCAGATGTATGTAGTTAGATATCCCTATGTATTAATGTATTGATTGTTGAAGTTATATGCTATTATATTAAGCCTCATCTTGTTTATGCGTAGGTATTGATCTTGGAGCTAGCTGAGGGGTCTTCCTATCCACTACTTTGCACTCTCTAGCAACACCACACCAAGACCTGAGGTAAAAATCCTTCTTACTACTTCAACTCTCATTTCACTAATATGGATATGTGCATGTATCTCTGGGCCAACTGCAGCTAATATGACTGTCTGCCAAGGATCCCAAGAAGATCCTTGAGGGTATCTCCATCACCAAAAAAGTGTGAATTAATCCCTATAGCACCATGTTCCCTAATTAGTCGTGGGGAATCCACCAAGATGACTGAGAGATATGATTAATATCCACCTAGGTATAGAGAAGGTGAGCTCGACCTCGCACCTGCATATGAGACCTAAAAATATTTGCTACTATGGTTACCATCCACAATAATACATCCTTGGGGGACATTTGTAATCCAAATTCACATGTGAGGGAAGGAAACTTAGGCCAGAGAGCTAATATTGAAACCCCCTTAACAGTTGCCTTCCAAGTGGTCCCCAGATGCTACAACAAAATGATAATAACACCATTGTAATACGTGCAAATTCCATAATCTGCTCCACTTAAAACTAAGTGAAATGGAGTATGTCACCTTACCCAGCCCAAGTGTGACCTCATGATTGAACCTCGTGTTAGAAGGGCTTCCTAGACCACACTACTGCAAGTGGATTTGTCTCCCTACTGCAACCTGCTAAGTGATATGCGCTATTGGTTACCTATGGTCCACCAATTAGAAAGTAACCAGGGCCTTTTTTATTACATGTCACCATTCATGTGCTATGTGCTAGTTTACGGCATCCTTCACTCTTTTAAGAAGCTAAGGAATGTTGTATATGCTGCCACATATGCTAATGCATAGGGAATTTGTCTAGTTGGGATGAGTTACCCCTAATTATTTTACTACAATGGAACCCTTTGAGCAGTTGATGATTGACTTCATTAGATTTATTAACCAAGTTGTGTAGTGAATATATACATGGTACATTATTACTTTGACTAAATATTTGAAAAAATGGGACGAAGACACATTGGTGAAGGATTGTAATATGAATATCATTGCATGTTTCATTTTTGAACACATTGTAACTAGGTTTGGATTTCCAAGGGCGATAATGAGTAATCAATAAACACATTTCCTAATGACTGTAATGTCCCAAATTTTTGGATTTTCTTGTTACGTGGTTAGAGGGAATTTACAAAGCTAGTATCATCTAGGTGGTAGAGCTTACACCACTTGTGGAACCGAAGGATTTTGGAGGAGTTTTAGGGGTTCGAATGGGATCACTTTCCATATTTCATTATCAAAATCAGTTCCACATAATTTGATCTTGGTTCCATTGAATTCCGACGATTTTCGTAAAACATAGTTATTATGAGGCATAATTTAATTATATACACTTATGGGTTGATTATTTGGATGAACACATTAGTGTAATACCTTGTTGGAAACATAACATAAATATATACAAGTGAGGATGAGTATATGGAATTTAGGTGGCCAATGTGATTTGTTAGGGTCCTATAATTTTTTATAGGATTTCTTGATTATAGCTGATCATCATTATGTTTGAGATGTTGTCAATAATTTTCATCCTGCAAATTATTTCCAAAGCGACACCAAGTATTAGGATTTGAGGAGATTTTTGCATGAAAATGTTTGGATTATATCAGATTGCAGGTGTTTTCATCAGAAAGTGCTCAAAAGCATATTTCCAATGGTACATCCTATGCCCCAATCCAACTCCTAGATTGAAAGATAGGTTAAAATGAAGCTTGCACTTCAAAAGCAGATAAAGGCTTAGAAAATATTTTTGCTACAGTTTCAAATTATAATTGTGTCTATCATTTGTGAACAATTTGTTCCCCATTATGAATATGCCATCTGATTTGTAAGTCTAGTAGAAATCCCATTGTATATCCCTTTAGCCACATTTCCATGTTTTATATAAATGCTAGCCTTAATCCATATTTAAATCCCAAACCTTAGTCACATTTCCATAAACCCAACTCTAGCCACTTCACATATAATTTCCAAACCATATTCCATTATCCCTTGTTTATTTAAATATTAGAAAACTCTAGCTGTGTTTCCATTAACCGGGTTAATTTCAAACTCTAGCTGTAAACCATTGTTTATTAAACCGTAACATTACATAAAGCCTCGCACCACTCCCAAGGCAATAGACCAGGAACCCACCAGCCATGTGTTATCACATATCGCACCATCCTGTAGTTAGCCCCCCATTACCATGTCTTGTCTGTAGATTACGATAAGTCTCACCCACAATTGAGATATCACAATTGGGGATCACACCAAATTTAAGTCCCTCCCCCACAAAGTCCTTGTCCCAGCTACAATTTTGATGTGGTAAGACCCCTACAAACACGATATTTTATATGTTGCGATTTGATGGGCTATCGGGTTCAGTCTATCGGGAAAGCACTATGGAATAGGGTAAAGTTCCCACTCATCGATTGCGATAACCCCTCCTAGATGTGATAATTTATAAATTATATTTTGAAAGTTTTTCGGGTTCGGATTTGTGGTTAAGCACTCAATAGAAGCGATATGTTATACATTGTATTTTGAAAGGGTTTTTGAGTCCAGGTCTATCATTTCGCTCCCGTGTACCCTCGCCGATTTCGATAAGCCCTTTGGATGCGACAATTTATACGGTAAATTTAATGTGATATTTGGTCTCGCTGATGTTAAACACTGCATGCGTTCACCTCTCTGATCACGAGCCTGTTTTAATCCAATGACTCTAAAGCATTTTCTGAACCCCTCACTATGATTCTCTTTAACGGCAAGGGGGGGGGGTACGAAAATAAGTTTTCCCTGGCACTACGTGTCCTTCCCTCATGATTTCACACCCCCCCTCAATACCATTAGCCACTCACACCCCCCTCTGAAAAATGCTTAACCCTCACTTATATTCTACCTGATCCTGCTCCCACTTATTCTTCCATCTCCCAACCTCCATTCATGCAGCTTTATAACTCACTGTCCTGATTGTATTATTTTCCCCCAATCCCAAACTGCCATGTGGCCCCTCCACGTGCATTCATTCATAATCCAAAAGAATCGCCCCCTTTGTGCCAGATATATTCTGATTAAAGGTTGTTTTCCCAAATTTCCCAATAGTCTATAAATGGATAAATTAATGTAAAATGGGAAATTATTAAATTAAACTAATAACAAAAGAAACAAAAGGGTAGAGGACAACAAGGACACATTCAAAACATTTTAATTAGCAAGTAGCAAAAGGATAGAGGACAACATCACATATTCAGCACAACAGTCATCAAACAAAATGTAGTGGAATAATGGGACAGTGAGACACATCTGGCAGTAAGACAAACAACATTGCCCATTTAAAGGCCTAGTCACTCCATAACGCCCAATAACAACATCGACACTCAACCAATTGATATTTTTTAAAACAAATTTAGTCTATTTTTATACTTTTTGTAATAAATTCTTGAATTCTATTTCAATATATTTGCATAGATATTCATAACAAATCTTGATATTTTAAATCAAGATATTTTGTAATAAATTTGTATAAATACTTCATCATTTGAAGTAATAGAGGTTGGATTTTGTACAGAAGAAAGCTATTGTATGTTTCTCAAGCCTCAGTGGACTTATCAGTAATAAAAAGGACATTCTTCACAAGATTCATGTGTTGGACTATTTGGTGAAGTGCTCCTCTCATTGTCTATGTGTTATTCCTTTGTTTCCATGTTTATGTTTTCTTAAAACTGAATTATCTCACAGAAAGTTGATGAACATAATTTGTTGAAAAATACACTTTGATTCTGGCTGTAGATAATTTCAATGTTTTCCTCTGATATCATGTTAAGGAATTCTTAATTTCTCTTTAACTTCTATTGAACTTATATCTTTTCCTCCACTCCATTTCATTTTAATATAAAGGATCCAGTTAGTTCAGCTACCTTGCCCTGTGAAACTCCTTTGAAAATCTGAGATAGATCCCTGTTAAGTTTGCATACTCCATTTCCCAATGGCTCTTTCCTTGCTATTCCAACCAACCCAATTCATAAATCAAACTTTAAACACTCATAACTAGCCTAATATCTAATAAAACAAAGTTATATCTTACAGAGAGAGCCCTCTTTGAAGCTGGCAGGGCTAGATCCCAACTTCCAAAGTAGGTTTGTGGTTACCTTTGTGATTTTCTTCTACAACCTCAGAAAATTACAGAGTGCTAACATTCTGGTGACCATAATAGGGAACTGAACATTTCAGATTCCTAAGAAAATAATATCAAGTTCCAAATCGTATTATTGATGGTGGACAATGATCAGACTCAAGAAGGTTGTATCATTCACCTAGTGACTCCATGTTCAAAATATCCAGAGCTTCAAAGTTTTAGTGTGACTCCACTGTCAAAGAAACCAGATTTTAGAGCATTCATGGTGACTTCGCTACAAGTTGATCATATTTCTTGCTAAACAAGATGACAGGGTATGTGGAAAATCCTCTATAATGTGAAGTTTTAAAAGAAATCAGGGTTAAATTAGCTAATTTTCAAATTGATGAAGATTTTTCAACGCCTGTGTTTCGTTGTTTGAAATTAAGCAAATTTTCTCCTGAAAGTAAAGTTTGTTTTTTTGAGTTAGTTGCTAAAAGATTCGAGAAGGATATTGAACTTTTGGATTTTTAGATTCGGTCCTATAGTTTCTGAGATCCTAAACAATTCTTGGAAAATATTCCATCTCCAAAACAAGAGGAGATTGTATTGCCTTTTGATTTGTAGAGGGATGAGAGTTTTATTATTGAGCATAAGGATGAAATTGAACAGTTGGAATCAGGGTTTAACCTTGAGAATACAACTAATGAAATCTTCCATGCTCAATTGGTCAATGATGGCCTACAAGGTAAACTAATTAATCATGCCTTTACTGATCCTATAGCAAACTACATGGAGGTTCTTTTCAGCTCAAGTGTTCAATCATGTTTTCATGACCAGATCCAACAGTAGTTGCCATTGCACTCTACAACTTTGATTTTATGGACAAAAAGTCAAGGTGTCCTTTTGATTTTGTTAACATTCTACCAACCATACTGGGGAACTGAACATTTCATATTCTTAAGAAAATCATATCAAGTTCTAGATATGATTCTGATGGTGGACATTGATCAGATACAAGAAGGTTGTATCATTCACTTGGAAACTCCATGTTCAAAGTATCGAGAGCTTCAAAATTTTAGTGTGATTCCACTGTCAAAGAATCCAGATTTTAGAGAATTCATGGTGACTCCACTATAAGTTGATAAGATTTCTTGCTAAACAAGATGACAGGGTATGTGGAAAATCCTCCATCTTGTGAAGTTTTAAAAGAAATCATGGATAAATTAGTTGATTTTCAAATTGATGAAGATTTTTCAATGGCCATTTTTTGTTGTTTGAAATTAAGCAATTTTTCTCCTGAAAGTAAAGTTTGTTTTCTTGAGTTAGTTGCTGAAAGATTCGAGAAGGATATTGAACTTTTGGATTTTCAGATTCAGTCCTATAATTTCTGAGATCCTAAATAATTCTTGGAAAATATTCCTTCTCCAAAACAATAGGAGATTGTATTGCCTTTTGATTTGCAAAGGGATGAGAGTTTTTTTTTTTTGAACATCAGGATGAAACTGAACAGTTGGAATCATGGTTTAACCTTGAGGATACAATATATGAAATCTTCTATGCTCAATCAGTCAATGAAGGCCTACAAGGTAAACTAATTAATCATGCCTTTACTGATTGTTGGGATGGGGTCCCCTGGGTCGGTTTTTGGGTTAAAAACCCAAGTTTTGATGTAATTTTTGTAAAAAGATGTAAAGTCTCCATGATTTGTGGATGCAAAGTGCATAGATGGTTAGGAGTCAAAGGGATCTTAGCCCCTTGTTTATGTAAAAGTTGTGCCAGTTTTGAGATCCACCCATGGTCTGCGAACCATGGGATTGTATGAAAAAAGTTATAAGTAGGCGTGTCTTAGAGAGTATAAGGCATAATCAGAGTTGTAATGGGTGAATAGAAGAGAATTCTTAGCGTAGAGAAGTGGGTCAGATAGGAGAGAAAGGCTCTACGTATGAGTGTGCAAAGGCCTAGGTAGAGTTTGCAACTGAGTGCGCAGATCCCTGCAGATGAATGCGCAGGGTAGTTTTGAGTATGTAATACCACAATGAAGATCAATAAAGAAGATTGTTGAAGAATTCTTGTGTTTATCTGTTTACTTCTGTTGATTTATGATTGCGATATATGCTATGAATGAATAATATGTTTATGAAATATTGATCTATTGATGCACAACTCTATTGAATAATTGTTAGAAGATATACACAAGCATGTTTATGTAATTACGTGAAGACTTTGATGAATTATCTGCTCTGTTTATTAATACTTAAGTAGATCTGTGTGAGCTCAGATCAGGGTTATTTTCTAGTGCACGTAAGTGGATGAATATATTATTAAGGGTCCACAAAGGCCAATCGTTGACCTTCACGAAGGTCTAAAGGCTGTTTAGATAGAGTTGCATTATTGAGTCCTAGGGGCTTGTAGATCTGCACGAAGGCAGATCTAAGGTGTTAAAAGGCATCACGCTAACCTTTGGATGAAGAAACTTGGTTCCAGCATCCCCCCATACTGCTTCGAGTGAGACTATAGGCTGTGCTATGCGGGTTGTTGCCGAAATGGCCAATAGTGTAGGGTTTTGTTGGTTGGCGCAACTAATTTTGAACCTGGGTCAAGACCCCTTAAGCCAAAAAATGGTTCTATTGTTGGGACCAGGATCTTCCTAAGGAGTTGTGTGATGTCACATCAGTGGAATCTAACCAAGAAGGAAATTGAAAAGTGGTTGAACAGAAAGATTCACGACTTCACAGCGTAGGAAAACATGAATCCGCATATGTGAAAAGAGCAATGGTTGGAAATATATTTGTATACGGAAATACACGAGATTTTCTTCCACACCTTCCCAATCGAATTATAAGAGTGGATAGCTAAGTTGGAAGATGACCAAGGGAGGTGGAAGCTTGATGGTCCAATAGTGTGGACTCCAAATTTGGTACAACGATTAGAGGCCTAGGAAGACAAGGTTGTGCACGTTGTTGATAGCTCGCTCTATCGAATTATAGGAGGATTTGTTATAGAACTCATAGTCGATACCTCTGTCAGCTATGACGAGGCGGAGCAAAGGGTTTTCAAGGGTCCACGAGGTAAGTATTTAAGATCTTTTAATATTTGGATTAAGATGATGTTTTGTGAAAAATGGTTTATGCCATTGCCTTGATGTTCAGAGCTACACGAAGTGGAAAACTCTTCAGATATTGAGAAAGATCAGGTCCAAAATATAGCCTGTTGATTGGACCTCCTTCAAGTGACGACAAGGGGGCGGTACAGGCTTCGCCACAGATTTCTTTTTAGCTGATAGATAGATTTTCTGTGGAAACATCAACCATCCACTCCACCTCTATCTCCACCTCCACTGCATACACCTTTACCCACACCTCCACCACCACCACCTCCATTCAACATGTCGAACACAATGAAGCTTCCGATTTTCAAGGGAATATGGAGCAAAGATACATATTAGTTTTGGTTTGTTGCAAATGCTGTGTGGACAACGTAGCAGATTACTGATGACAACATTAAAGAAGGTACACTTGGTTACCTCTCTGTTGGATCAGGCACTGACATGGTATATTAAGTATTGTTCTGATCATCATGTGGCAAGGATAGCAGAAACTAAGGATGCTTTAAACAAAGAATTCAACAAACCTAAGTCTGCCTCATAGTCTGTAGTTGGTTTTAAGGATATCATGATGAGGGTTGATGAGATGCCTTGGGAGTTAGATCAAAGGTTGAAGTGTGTAATTTGCAAAGCTAATATGCATCTCATAGAGTCAACATTGCGAATGTTTCATAGCTTCGTTTCTGGCCCACCTGAGGATTTGTTTGTTGCAGTAGAAGATAGGAACTCATGAAAAAGCATTGGAAATCATGATGAGACTATATGCAAGCCCTATTTAGGACGCGACCTTGGGAGTACAAAAAATTCACTCCCAGTTGCAGAACCTCTACTTGGAATTGCAGAGCTTGAAGAAAGAGAAGGAGAATAAACCAGAGGTATGCGTAGAAGTCTGGTGTTTGAAGTGTAAGAGGCAGGGGCATGAAAAAAGTCATTGTCTTATCTTTGTGAATTATTTTACAGGAGGGAGACCAATTTCCCTAAAGCCATAAGCCCTAGCAGGGCCGAGCATGGGGGCCACACTATGGTGCGCTATTTGTTAGGTGGATGGAAAACATGTAAAAAATAATTTTCATTTGCTTCAAAATTTCATTTAGACACCACAACAGTTGTTATGTGACTTTTGCAAATCTATAGGCCATGATGAGCGCCACTGTCACAGCTATGAACTAATGATGGAAAGAACGCCTACGTACTGGATGCAAGTAGAAACTCAGCCTCCCAATCAGGGCACCGAAGGAGTGTGTGGAGGATATCAAGGATGAGGATGAGGCGACAGGGAATGTGGACCTAGCAGAGGTCATGAACAGGTTATTTTCTATAACTGTGGAACACCAGGGCACTACGCATGGGAGTGTCAGAATCAGACACGTTCGTCCTGTCAATACTGCAGCTAGTTTGAACACACTATAGAAGAATGCCCTATGTTGATAGTTAAGATATAGGAGAAGAAGGGGTAGCCTCAACAACCTACACATAACTTACAAATGATGAGATCTGAGTCTCGTGAAGAAGATCAGAATGTGAATATAGTGCTAAGGAGTGGAATAAAGACTGGTGATGATAAGGGAAAAAAACTTGAAGAGGACAGATGGGTCCACAAGGCCCTAGAAAAAGAAGTTGGTTTTGATTTGGCGCACACTAAGGAAACATTTATGGAGGCCAATAAAAGCTTCACTAAGGCATCCACCTCAGGAAGCCAAAACAAAGTACCAGAAACTAGTGTGCTGTAGGTTTTAACCCTGTACAGAAATTACTTGCATACGAATTCTTAAACAAAGAAAATAAACAATGCGAGAGCATAACCCATAAAACACATATGCACAGAGATTTTTCCCTGGATCCCAAAACCGGGACTACCAGCTTGATTTTTCATTATGTTCCTTTCAATGTTACAATACATATTTATACATGCCGAAGCATCCAATACCATGGACCGAAAACCATCGCGTCCAAAAAACATGTGCAAAAATCATGCACAAAACCATAGGTGGGTCCGCCCAACCTAACATATGGTCCAAAACCAAAATTTTCTGGGGCGCTGCCCTGGACCCCATAAAGTGGGGTTATGGGTGCCCTTCAAACCCCTTATTAACTACGTGGAAAGAATATAACACAACCCAAAAATCTCCCACTTGTTGTTTTCTTTCCACAGGGGGCCACAGGAGAGCTTAGTCATTTTTTCAGCCCTGAGATTCCCATTGCTTCTCTACACCAAGAGAACTTCTCAGAGCTCACAGATTTTGTCAATGCATCTGCAGTATTCTTCAAAGTGTCCACCTTTACCAGAAACACCTTTCTGTCTTCTATCATATCCATCACAAAGTGATACTGAACATCAATGTGCTTTGTCTTTAAATGATAAGCAGGGTTCTTTGCCAAGAAAATTGCACTTTGGCTGTCATAGTCTATTCTTATAGCTCCCTGTACTAACCCCATACTTGAACACAATCTCTGCAACCAAACTGCTTCCTTGATTGCATCAGTGGCTGCCATGTATTCTGCCTCTGTAGTTGATAGTGCCACTACAGATTGTTTCTTACTCATCCAACTGACTGCACCTCCAAATAGGTTAAACACACACCCACTTGTAGATCTTCTCTGATCCAGATCTCCAGCCCAGTCTGCATCAACAAAGCCATGAATATCCAACACTCTATCCAATCTTGGTCTTCCTTGGTAGCACAAACCATAATCACTAGTGCCACGCAAATACCTGAAAACCCGCTTCACTGCTGTCCAGTGCTCCTTCCCAGGTTTTGACATAAACCTGCTCAATACTCCCACTGCATGTGCAATGTCTGGTCTAGTACAGACCATTGCATACATCAGGCTACCCACTGCACTTGCATATGGAACACGGGACATGTCCTCTTCCTCTTCTTGTGTCTTTGGACACTGTTCAACAGATAACCTCACACCTACAAGAATAGGAACCTTCACCGGTTTACTATCCTGCATATTAAACCTCTGGAGTATTGTCTCGACATACTTCCTCTGGTTTAACCAGAGCTTCCTCTTTGACCGATCTCTTTTAATTTCCATGCCCAAAATATAGTTTGTAGCACCAAGATCTTTCATGTCGAATTTGGAGGACAATTGGGTCTTCAAATCCTGGATAATTTCTTTGTCATTTCCAACCAGCAACATATCATCCACATACAAGACCAGATAAATAATATGGTCACCAATTAATTTAAAATACACACAATGATCTGCTTTGCTTCTGGTGAAGCCAAGTCCCCGTATAAATGTATCAAATTTCTGATACCACATCCTTGGTGACTGTTTTAACCCATACAAAGACTTCTTTAACTTGCATACCAGTTCTTTCTTACCCTTCACCGCAAAGCCTTCAGGTTGCTTCATGTAGATTTCCTCTTCCAAATCCCCGTGAAGAAATGTTGTCTTCACATCCATCTATTCTACCTCAAAATCAAAAGCAGCAGCAACAGATAAAAGTAATCTAATAGAAGTTACCTTGGCAACAGGAGAAAAAATATCACCAAAATCAATTCCCGGCACCTGGGAATAACCTTTTGCTACCAACCGAGCTTTGTATTTCTCCACCTTTCCTTCTGCATTTGTCTTCTTCTTGAACACCCATTTGGTGCCAATGGGTTTCCTTCCAGCCGGCAACTCCACCAGATCCCAAGCCTCATTTTTGTGCAAAGATGCCATTTCATCGACCATGGCCTCTTTCTAGAGTTTTCCATCCTCTGAATCCACTGCTTCCTTCACAGTTCTGGGATCATTATCAGTAACAGACAAAGCAAAATTTGAACTGAAAGCAGATGGACTATACCTTTCTGGCTGCCTTCTTTCTCAAACTGATCTTCTCACAGCCGGAGTTTGTGGCTCTTCATCTTCTGATTCCTCCTCTGCTGCAGAGTCTGATTCTTCCTCCTTTGGCTCAAACTCTATCTTCTCAGGTTCCTTTGGTTGGACTTCATGTTGAATAACATCTTTTACCTCTCTGAACAATACATCTCGGTTGTACACAACCTTCCATGTGACTGGGTTCCAAAGCTTATAACCCTTTAAACCATCCTTATACCCAATAAAGATGCACTTTTCAGATTTACTATCCAACTTGGTTCGTTTCTCCTTTGGAACATGTACATATGCATCACATCCAAATACCCTTAGATGTGAAAGAGAGGGTTTCTTACCAGTCCATACTTCTTGTGGAGTCTTATCCTCCAACACTGATGAAGGTGATCTGTTGATCAGGTAACATGCAGTATCCACCGCCTCTACCCAGAATTCCTATCCTAATCCGACACCACTGAGCATGCTTCTTGCCCTTTCCATCAACGTCTTGTTCATTCTTTCTGCGACTCCATTTTGCTGAGGTGTATATGGAGTAGTCTTCTGCGTGCTATACCACACTTCTTACAAAATTCTTCAAATTCCTTGCTACAAAATTCTCCACCATTATCTGTCCTCAGCACCTTTATCTCCTTCTCTGTCTGATTTTCCACCAGAGCCTTAAATTCTTTAAACATGTCAAAGACTTCAGTTTTCTTCTTAAGAAAATATATCCATGTATTCCTTGAGAAGTCATCTATGAATGATACATAGTACACAGACTTACCCAGTGATGGAACCTTCACAGGTCCAAACACATCACTGTGCACAAGCTCTAATATCTGTTTCGTCCTCTTACCATGAGAGGGGAAACTCACCCGATTCTGCTTCCCATATACACAATTTTCACAGAAATCAAAATCCAGAGAGCTATTATTCATACCTTCTACCATACTTTTACCATGAAGTATCCGAAGGCCCTTCTCTCCAATATGTCCAAGCCTTTGATGCCACAACATGGTCTTCTCTCCAGATACCACTAGATTCTCTACTCCATTTTCAGGAACCATAGAACTATTGCACCCATCAACAACAGTGCTACCTTGCAGCTTGTACAGAGTTCCAATCCGAACTCCCAGCATTAATATCAGTGCTCCTCGAACCATCTTGTAGGTATCTTTCTCGAACACCGTCTTTACACCTGCATCATCCAACTTGCTTACAGAAATCAGATTTATGGCCAATGCAGGAATATGTAGAACACCTGGAAGTGTTCTAACCCTTCCACCTTGCAACTTCAACTTTACTTTTCCCTGACCAATGATTCTAGCCTTCCTATCATCTCCTAAGAAGAAATCACCACCATCGTATTTCTCATACTCGCAGAACCACTCTCTATGGGGAGTGAAGTGAAAGGATGCACCTGAGTCAATCAACCATGCCTCATGATCTACATGTGTACTTGAAGAAGCCAAGTACACATCCCCACCTTCATCTGAGGTGGTTTTCGCCTCTGCAGAAGGAGCATCATCAGATCCCTTTCCTTTATCAGGAGCTTTAGATTTTCAATCCCTTCTGAAGTGCCCTTCCTTTCCACATTTCCAGCACACCACCTTTGTAGGTTTTCCTGGAGATTTAGATCTCCCTCTAGATTTAGATCTCCCACTCGATGACTTATTTTTGTTTCTGTTCTGGGACCGTCCTCGTACAGACAAGGCATCACCATTCTGGTTGTCCATATTTTTCCGTCTCATCTCCTCCGTCAGCAAGGCTGAGACTATTTCATCAAACTGCAAAGCAATTGCATTGCTACCTATTGCAATAACCAGACTATCCCACGAATCTGGTAGAGAACACAACAGACTGATGCACTTATCTTCATCTGAAATTTTAATATCAACAGATAATAACTGACTTACCACAGTATTAAACGCATTCAGATGCTCTGTCACCGAGTCTCCATCTTTCATCCTCAGGTTATACAGCTTTTTCCACAGGAACAGTTTATTCACCAGAGACTTAGATTGGTAGAAAGTCCCTAACTTGACCCACAAAGCCTTTGTCGTAGCTTCCCCTAATACATTCAGCAATACTGAATCCGAGACACACAATCGTATTGTGCTCTTTGCCTTCTAATCCAACTTCTTCCATTCTTCATCGGTCACTCCCGATGGTTTAGTACTCGGATCTACCGCGATCCACTGATCTTTATCCACCAACAGATCCTCCATCTTGAGTTTCCACAACTCAAAATTCTGACTATTGAACTTCTCAATCTCTATCTTTCCACTGCTCGCCATCTTCTTTCACCACCAGAATTGATCTCGCAGATCTCCCACTGAACAGGGTCTACCACAGGCCCGAGCGAAACCCCTCAGCAACAAAGGCATCCCCTTGAAGCCAAAACAGCTCTGATACCAAATGTAGGTTTTAACCCTGTACAGAAATTACCTGCATACGAATTCTTAAACAAAGAAAATAAACAATGCGAGAGTATAACCCATAAAACACATATGCACAGAAATTTTTCCCTGGATCCCAAAACCAGGACTACCAGCTTGATTTTTCATTATGTTCCTTTCAATGTTACAATACATATTTATACATGCCGAAGCATCCAATACCATGGAACGAAAACCATCGCGTCCAATACCATGGACCAAAAACCATCACGTCCAGAAAACATGTGCGAAAATCATGCACAAAACCATAGGTGGGTCCGCCCAACCTAACATATGGTCCAAAACCAAAATTTTCTGGGGCTCTATCCTGGACCCCATAAAGTGGGGTTACGGGTGCCCTTCAAACCCCCTATTAACTATGTGGAAAGAATATAACATAACCCAACACGCGCTTACAGAGGTTGATCCCTATGTGCTTACCACGTTCTTGAAGACCTGCATGAAGCTACTACGCAATAGAAAAGTTGTGAAGGGCCTGCAAGAGTTAATAAACAAATGCGTTGGAAAAGAAAACACCCCTAATGGACACCACGTAGTAAGAAAAATTGGCAAGCATAAGTCTAGAACAGGGCACGAGATGAAGCTCACCGCATAGATAGGAGATTATGAGATGGACTAGGTTATCTTGGACCTGGGGTCTGATGCGAACATTTTGCCAAAGCATACATGGGAGAGAATGGGGAGACCCACGCTACAGTGGTCTTCGATCTAGCTTAGAATGGAAAACTAGTAGAAGATCATCCCTATGGGATGACTATATGGGGTAACAATGGATATAGAAGGTGTGAGCGCGCTAGCTGACTTTTGAGTAATAGAGATCGTTGATGACAATAATGCATACCCTACACTCCTCGGCATTGACTGGGCTATTGACATGGATGGGGTGATCAAATTGAAGAAGTGGACAATGTCGTTTAAAAGGAAATCACTTTGATTTGTAGTACCGTTGGACCCTGCAGAAGGGCCACACTACAATGAACCGGTCTATGATTATGAGGAAAGTGAATATGACTTGGACCAAATATACAAAATCACAACTAGAGATCAAGATTGGATCAATCCAACATCAGATGGAAGAATTGCATGGGACCGAGAGAGTTCCTGCACCTCTGATTCATATGAAGAGCTGGAACATTGGCAAAATTGGTTGCATGAAGTATCTACATTGTGCTGCAACATGATGACTAAATCACTGCGCTACGTTTCATTGGAGGTAAGAAATTTAACTTATTATGTTGGTTTAACTAACATGGATAAGTTTTTGGATGCATTTGAGTGTGAATTCCCTGAGCATAACGCTTCCAAGCATTAGATCTGGCATTGTGTGCTACACCCACACGATGGTGGAGTACTCACAAGGATAGCTTTAATGGATGGAAAAACTATAGAAGAATGATGAGGTTGCGGTTTTGTCGACCTAACCTTTGATTGACTGAGAAATATGATGGGAGGGATGATACACACGATCATGATGCAAAGCGGACTAAAGCGTATGGAACAGAGCCATAGTCAGAGTGGGTACACTTGTTTTTCCATAGTTTACACACAATCCCCATGAACTGGTACTTGGAGACAGAGCTCTGCCATGGCACTGTAGAGTGGGATATATTAAGGTAAGGATTCTTAATGACCTTCAATTTTGAAGATGGTTTTGAGAGAATTGATGAAGCCTTGCAGGAGGTTAAGGAAATGATCTTCAGAATACCGCAATAACCTTTGGAATGGGTCCAATCAGATTGGAGCACCCAGCTGCGCCATGCACTGGAATATTATAATGTGACAGCTGAGAGGGAGGATGATGATCCAAGAAATATTAATATTCCAGAGGTCGAAGGGCATCACAAAGTCGAGGGCCCATAGATAGAGAACCCATACATCACCGTGCCATTGAACACCAAGCAAGTGAACATTGGGACTGAAACATAACTAAAGTTTGCAAAAATTCGGGATTATTGGGACGATGCTATTGTGGATAAGGTTGCTGAGTTACTCCACAATTATCAAGATTTGTTCCCTACTATGTTTTCAGACTTGAAGGGCATAATAGAAGACTTTGGCATTATGAAAATCAATCTGAAGCTAGACACGAAGCTTGTTCCATAGAGGCAGTATTGCCTGAATTCGAAGTATAAGGAAAAGGTTCGCTTGATGTTGGATAGGTGTCACAGATACCATATTGTGCTAAATATGAAGAAATGTTTATTCTGTGTCCCCTTTGGGACTTTGTTTGGTCATGTGGTGTGCAAGAAAGGGATGACGATGGACCCTGCCAAGATCGTGGTGATAGTAAATTTTGAAGCGCTAAGGAGCATTAAGAAACTATGAGTGACACTGGGAAATAGATGATATTAAAGGAAGTTCATCAAGGCTTATGCTCATATTACTATGCCCATGGAGAAACTGTTGAAAAAGGAGGCTACATTCTTTTGGGATGAAGAATGTCAGCGTAGTCTGGATGTGTTGAAAGAGAAGATGGTCACCGTGCTGATCTTGGTCTTCCCTGATTGGAAGAAGGAATTACATGTACATGTCGATGCTTCTTGCATTGCGTTGGGTACAATGCTAACACAGGATGATGAAGGACTGCTGGAACATCATATAGCATTTACAAGTAGGAAATTATCGAAGGACGAGAAGAATTACTCAACGAAAGAGTGTGAAGGATTGGCTATGGTGTACGTGCTTCAACATTTTAGGCACTATTTGTTGGTTGGACATTTCAAGATGTACACAGATCATTATGCCCTGAAATACCTATTCAATATGCCTGTGTTGGGGGAAAAGATATGTTGATGGTTGTTGTTATTCCAGGAGTATGAATTTGAGGTCATTATGAAGCCAAGGAGGTTGAATGTAGGACCTAACCATCTGTTGCAGATTGAAATAGGAGAGGAACCTGCTAATTTGGAGGAAGGGTTGCCATATGCACAACTCTTCGCAGTGTCTGTAGCAGATAATTATTTTGCAGATATTATCCACTTTTTGACTACGAGGATGGCACCAGAAGGGTATATGAATCAACAAAAGAAGGAACTAGTAGTGTGCATGCTACAATTCTTAGTGATTTTAGGACATCTGTATAAGATGGGTGCAGACAAGGTATTACGATGAAATGTGCCATATTTTGAGAGAAATAACATTCTCATGGAAGCTCATGGAGGAGATGCGGGAGGACATTATGCAGGAAAGGCAATTGCATAGAATATTTTGCGCATAGGTCTATGGTGGCCAATACTGTATAAATATTCCAAAGCGTATTGTAGGGAATGTGATGCATGTCAAAAAGCTGGTAGACCATCGTAGAGGGATGAGTTGCCACTAAATCCTCAAGTATCATTGCAGCCATTTAAAAAATGGGAAATTGATTTTGTTGGGCCAATTCAACCCCTAGGAAAGAAAATAAGTGTGCGCTACATCATCACCGTGAAAAAGTATTTAACTAGATGAGTAGAGGCACAACCGGTTAAGGATTGTACAGTGGATACAATAGTAAAGTTTTTTTTGAATATGTCTTAACCAGATTTGGCTGCCCGAAGGTATTGATGAGTGATCGAGGTACACACTTTCTAAATGAGACAATTAGCGTGTTGACTGAGGAGTTCCAGATCTATCATCAGAAGAGCACACCATATCATCCACAGGCTAATGGAACAGTTGAGGCCTTTACAAGATCTTGGAGAACATGCTGATGAAGATCTGCAATGAGCAGCGAAATGACTGGGATATGCACATACCTACAGTGCTATTAGCATACAGGACTACTTGCAAAAAGCTGACAGGACACACGCCGTTTAGATTAGTCTATAGTATAGAAGTTGTGAGCCAATGGAGTATATTGTGCCTAGTCTATGCATAACAACTTTCACAGATATGGCAGATCACAAAACCTTGGAGGAATGACTCACGCAGTTGATGGAGCTTGAAGAGGATCAATTCTTGGACGAATTCCATTAGCAAGTACAAAAGGAATGTGAAAAAGCATGGCACGATTGACACATCAAGATTCGTACATTCAAGGTAAACAACCTAGTATTGTTATATTATAGTAAGTTCAATAAGTTTTCGGGTAAATTTCAGATGCATTGGCTAGGGCCATACATTATCAAAAATTACAAATGGAGGCACAGTTCAGCTCAGGAAGCTGAATGGAGAACCTTTTCCGGGAAGAGTGAATGGAAGTTGCTTGAAATTATATACAGGGGATCCTACCCAATGACTATATGGCAACATGATAGTCTTAGTGCTCTGGGTAGTTGCAAGGGAGCGCAGGACTATAAAATACACTGCCAAGCTCGGAGGACTACGTAGTAGGTAGGCTGCGTAGAAAATGGTGAAGTTGCAATATAGGAAGCTGCTCTATGGAGGGAGGTGCCACGCAACACAGCAGGAAAGTGATTTTTGGAGTCATTGTTCACGATTTGATAGTCAGAAGATGGTTAAGGGGAACAAGCTGGCAGAATTTAAGGCCTAAATCTTTGAATATCTGCCGCCAAAACGACATTAATGGTCGAAATTTGGGGGGAAGGATTAGATTTGACTTTAAAAACCCTATAAATTATGCATGCCAATCCCACAGAGAACACTTGCACACTTGGAGCTTTTTCTGAAATCTATTTTCTATTTCTTATGATCTGAGCATTTTGGGAAGAGTTCTTCGCCAACATAGAAGTTTCTCTTGAAGCCCATGAGATATTTATGGAGGGGATGACTGCCACTGACCCCACAAAAGCTGTGAGTGCAGAGGCCGCTATATTCGATGCCCCAAGCCCTGAAATATCCAGTGTTGAATCTATGCCTATGGTGCCCACAGTGCCGAGGTCACCCAGACCGAAATCCATGGCAAAGGAGAAGCAACAGAAGTGGGTATAGATACACGCTTCCCCCAGGAAGCATACTGCAACACCTGCATATGAAAAATACAAACAATCGGCAAAAGGAAAATAAAAGGTTGTAGACCAGGAGGCCGAAGAAGGACAGGGAACTGAAGATGTTGATGCCGAAGGAGTGAAGCCCATCAAAAATCTCCCTCAATATATCCCTTCGAGGAAGGGAAAGACAAAGATTACAAATGACCTAGACTCTGATAAATTTGTCATTTCCACACCCTTGCTACCTGAGTAGGTGCCTTTTGAGGGTTTGCGGCTCGCACGAGTACTGTTGTTGAAGATGGAGGACTGGGACTTAGAGGATCACACTAATTTCCCACACTTAGTGATATAAAAATTCATGAAACGAGTATATTATGAAGGCACAGGTGTGACAATGCTGGAAATAGAGGAATGGGCCTGCAATGTTCAGCAATCCGGATTGCTCAACTTGCTTTGGGTGCCACATTACCACCACACCCCAATTAACACAACGTGCATATGCCAGCTACTCAAGCTAGTACATGATGGGTGTTTATGGCTAGGAGGGCCTATCCCCATCACTGATATGTTGATTCACAAGCTTACACACTTCTTGCATGAAGGGATGAATCTGGCCAAGGAGTTTGGCAGAAAGAAAGGAGAGAAGGAGCTGGATGAGTGCATGAAAAATGATTACAAACTTGTGAAGAAGGAGCGCAAGTATTCTATCCTATCAATAAATGGTCTTGCATTTCAATTGGCCATGCAGATATTGGCTGGAAAGGTGATGAGGAAGTGCCACGTGGATGAAGTTCGGCACCTGTTGTATCTCTAGTATATCAGTGCATGAAAGGCATACTATTCAATTGGTCTAGATACCTATGCAAAGAGTTGCTCGCAAATTTCCATGAGGCATAGGATGAGACAAAGACATTCCATTACACTTAGTTTCTGCTATCTATTGTTCTGGTTGCGTGGAAGTTGCTGGAGGACAACTAGCTTCCCCCGTTAGAAGAAGGATTACTGGAGGTAGCGCTATTCGCCTCCTTATGGGCTATGAAGGACCCCGTGCTCATCACAGAGACAAAGATTTTTTGGTTCATGATGGAAGCAAGTCTCCGCATGGTAGTTAACCAACACTCAAGGTTGTCCACAACCTTGTATATGTAGCTATCACCCTATGTAGCTTTCAAGGCTTTCTTTCACCAGGTCTATATCCAGGCACGAAACGATCCTGCCCAGAAGTGGTATGACCTACCTTATTAGGTAACATACTCCGATGTGCAGGAGGTAGTGTCGCACCCCTTCAGATTTAGCTGCTGGGCCAAGCATAAGTGAAAATATTGTGGCTGCAAAGAAAAGGAAGTAGGAAACAAAATAGGCTACACAAAAGAAGAAATATGCTGTAGAAAAGGCTCGAGTCGAGGAGGAGCGCGCTGCCAAGGAGAAGGCAGAGCACGCACAATGCAAGACCTAGAAAGGTGACAAGTCACCTTCAACAGCCACAGAAACAAAAACAGAGAAAGGCGATGGAGGCAAGGAAAGGAAGCGCACCCCCTTCGTGGTGAAAAGGTGAGAATTGGAACAACAAGATGGGTTGAGGAAGAAGCATAAGGCACACAAAACACAGGATGAACCCCTGGTGCTCGCAAAGACCGATCTAGATGTGATCAGTGATAAAGTTAGGGACGTCACCATAGACGTATTGCAATAGTTGGAACAACAATACCTTCATACCTTGGGAGGAGTGTAGAGGGATCTTCGAGAATTGTAGATCCAAGAAACTAAGCTCCAAGCAGATGTCAGCAAAGTGAGTGGCACAGTGGGTAGTTCGACACAAGAAAAAACTATGAGCACGGAGCTAGTTCTATGGTTGACGATGTATGTGCGAGTCTTCCCCTTTCCTACAGGTTCAATAAGCACAGAGACTGAGGAAAACGTGCCCTCCTTGATGTTATCCCGAAGATGGGCCTGAATCTTTCCACACTGCAACTTGAGACATTGCATGAATTATTACATGGGATTGTGGGAGAACTTCACCTTCGGGAATAATGAGAACTTAGTTTTTTTAGCAAGATTAAGGTGAATAATCAACAATTTTTTGTCGAGAAGACACAGATTTTGAAAGAAAAGGAGGTGCTCTAGGCGCATATTTCGTGATTGGAGTCAGCGGTCACAAAGGAATGCAAAAATGTGCTTAAACTCCATATTCCTAAGGACACACAGCCAGAGGCAAAGGTTAGAAAATTGGCTGCTGGTGTGCGTGAGGAAAAAGCAGAAGTTAGTTGAGTTCAATTTGAACTCAACATGAAGATACCCAAGTTACAATTGAAGATGCAGCCTTCGACTCCACTAGAGGTCTCGGAGCAGTGCGGAGCTGCCGTAAAAGAAGGGATGACCACTTTGGATGCATCATTCGTTGACTGTTCGACATTATTTGAGAAAACAATGGAGTTGGTGAGGACTCTGCAAGAAGACCCAACCCTAAAAATATTGAATATGTAGGTGTGGGAGTTGCAGAAAAAGTGTGATGAAGTCCGGGCAATGACGCATTCCATTGCCCTAGCACAATGCCTTGCCAAGTTGTAAGAAGGAAAGTAGCTCCTCGCAGAGGTCGAAGCAACACATAAGAAGGAGGCCTTGCTTAAGGCCAGGTTGGGGCCCTAGTTAGATGAAGCTTACCAAGTCACGACCAACATTCAGGAAAAAATCACAGGCTTGCAACATGTGTAATAGATGATAACGCTGGATGCAGAAGGACCAGTAATAGAGTAGTCATTGGAAGAAGTCAAGTAGGTAGCTACGCAGAGCGCTGCTGATGTTGACGTATTGTAGGTGGAGTTGGGGGATCTTCACAACAAGATCGCAATGCCAACCAAGTGACTCGAGGGCGAGTCATGATATTTGTGTTGGGGGCTTATTGGGATGGGGTCCCCTGGGTCAGTTTTGGGGTTAAAAACCCAAGTTTTGATGTAATTTTTGTAAAACAATGTAAAGTATTCGCGATTTGTGGATGTGGAGCATGTATATGGTTAGGAGTCAAAGGGGTATTAGCCCCTTATTTATGTAAAATTTCAGTTGGTTTTGAGATCTGCGGACCATGGGATTGTATGAAAAAATTCTCTAACTAGTCATGTCTTAGAGAGTCTAAGGTGATAATCAGAATTGTAATGGGTGAATAGAAAAGAAGTCTTAGTGCAAAGAAGTGGGTTAGATAGGAGAGAAAGGATTTGTAGCTAAGTGCGCAGAGGGCTAGGTAGAGTCCACAACTGAGTGCATGTACCCCTTGCAACTGAATGTGCAGGGTAGTTTTGAGTCTGTAATATCATATTGAAGATCAATAAAGAATATTGTTGAAGAATTCCTATGTTTATTTGTTTACTTCTGTTGATTTATGACTACGATATATGCTGTGAATGAATCATATGTTTATGAAATATTGATCTAATGATGCATGACTCTATTGAATAATTGGTAGAAGATATACGCAAGCATGTTTATGTAATTCGGCGAAGACTTTGATGAATTATCTACAATGTTTATTAATACTTAAGTAGATCTACATGAGCTTAGATCCAGGGTTATTTTATAGTGTGCGTAAGTGGATGAATATACTATTAAGGGTAAGAAAAGACCAATTTTTGATCTTCATGAAGGTCTGAAGGCTGTTTAGATAGAGTTGTAGTACCGAGCCCTGGGGGCTTGTAGATATGCGTGAAGGCAGATCTAGAGTGCTAAAAGACATCACACTGATCTATGGATGCAGAAATGTGGTTCCAACATCCCCCCATACTGCTTCAGGTGAGACTGTAGCCTGTGCTACATGGGTTTTTGCTAAAGGGCCAGTAGTGTAGGGTTTTATTGGTTGGCACAACTAACTCTAAACCTGGGTCAGGACCCCCTAATCCAACACCAATCCTATAGAAAATTACATGGAGGTTCTTTTCAATGCAAGTGTTAAATCATGTTTTCATGACCAGATCCAACAACAATTGCCTTTGCACTCTACAACTTTGATTTTATGGGAAAATGTCAATATGTCCTTTTGATTTTGTTAACAAATGGTCAAGAAGTCCATTTGATTCAGCATAATTTTCAGCAGTATAGGGTAGGTAGTAGTGTGCAAATAAGCTCAAAATCTGAGCATATTTTTCAAGCATTCTTATCCAGTTTCAGTTTCAGATTTCATTTCAAATTTTGATTCACTGTATTTCAAATTTAAGTTTTTAATGTGCAGAATGGTATTGATTTCAGTTTAAGAGTTTCAGCCGCAAAGATTTTATGACAGAACATGTTGCAGATTGGGGATTATCCCAATGGATCAGGCTACTAGTCTATGATGTTATTGACACCTCACAAGGAGAGTTCCATTCCCATATGAAGCCTATGTTAGGGTCCTATAATTTTCTATAGGATTTCTTGATTATAGCTAATCATTATTATGTTTGAGATGTTGTAAATAATATTTCATCCTACAAATTGTTTCCAAAGAGACACCAAGGATTAGGATTTGAGGATATTTTTTGCATGAAAATTTTTTAGATTAGATTAGGCTATAGGTATTTTCATCAAAAAGTTATCAAAAGAAGCTTTCCAACGATATATCCTGTGCCCAAATCCAACTCCTGGATTGAAAGATAGGCCAGAATGAAGATTGCGCTTCAAAAGTAGATAAAGGCCCAGAAACTATTTCTACGAAAATTTCAAATTATATTTGCATCTATCCTTTGTGAAAAAGTTGTTCCCCATTATGAATATGCCATATGATTTGTAACTCTAGCTGAAATCCCATTGTATATCCCTTTAGCCACATTTCCATGTTTTATTATAAACTCTAGCCTTAATACATTTTTTAAATCCCAAACCTAAGTCCCATTTCCATAAACCCAACTCTAGCCACTTCCCATATAATTCCCAAACCATATTCCATTATCCCTTGTTTATTTAAATATTAACAAACTATATCCGTGTTTCCATTGACTGGGTTAATTTTAAAACTATAGTCACAAACCATTGTTTATTAAATTGTCGCATTACATAAAGCCCTGCACCACTCCCAAGGTAATAGAACCGGGACCCACCAGCCACATTTTATCGCACATCACACCATCTCACAATCAGCCCCCCATTACCATGTCCTGTCTGCCGATAGTAATAAGTCTCCCCCATTGATTGCAATATCACAATTAGGGATCACACTAACCTTAAGTCCCCCCCATTGCAAAGTCCTTCTCTCGATTGCGATTACGATGTGGTAATACCGCTTCGGATGTAATATTTTATATGTTGTGATTTGATGGGCTATCAGGTCCGGTCCGTCAGAAAAGCACTATGGAACATGGTAAAGGTCCCACTCGCCGATTGCGATAACCCCTCCCAAATGCGATAATTTTTAAATTGGATTTTTAAAGGTTTTCAGGTTTGGATTTGTAGTTAAGCCCTCGATGGATGCAATATTTTATACATTGTATTTTGAAAGGGTTTTCAGGTCCGAGTCTATTGTTACACTCCCATGTACCCTCGCCGATTGTGATAATTTATATGGTAAATTTAATGTGATATTGGGTCCTGCCGATGTTAAACACTACACAAGTTCACCTCTCTGATCACAAGCCTATTTTAATCCAACAACTCTAAAGACTTTTTGGACCCCCCCCCCACTATGATTCTCTTTGATGGTGAGGGGGGGTCCGAAAAGCGACTTTCCCCGCCGTTACGTGTCCTTCCTGTGTGATTTCACACCCCCAGTTCTCAATACCATTATCCACTCACACCCCTCTCCGAAAACTGCTCAGCCCTCACTTCTTTCCTGCCTGATCCCACTCTCGCTTACTGTTCCATCTCTTAGCCTCCATTCACGTCGCTGTATAGCTCACTGCCCTGATTGTATTCCTTTCCCCCAATCCCCAGCTGCCACGTGGCCCCTCCATGTGCATTCATTCATAATCCAAAAGAATCGCCCCCTTTGTGCTAGATATATTATGATTAAAGGTTATTTCCCCAAATTTCCCAATAGTCTATAAATGGATAAATTAATGTAAAAGGGGAAATTATTAAATTAAACTAACAACATAAGAAACAAAAGGATAGAGGAGAACGAGGACACATTCAACACATTTTAATTAGCAAGTAGCAAAAGGACAAAGGACAACATCGCATATTCAACACAATAGTCATCAAACAGAACACAGTGGAATAATGGGACAATGAGACACATCTGCTAGCAAGACAAACAACATTTCTCATTTAAAGGCCTAGTCACTACTAGAATGCCCAAAAACAACATTGATACTCAGTGGATTTATATTGTTTTTAAACAATTTAGTCTATTTTTATACTTTTTGTAATAAATTCTTTAATTAAGTTTCAAGATATTTGCATAGGTATTCGTAACAAATCTTGATATTTTAAATCAAGATATTTTGTAATAAATATGTATAAATACTTCATCATTTGAAGTAATAGAGGTTGGATTTTGTACAAAAGAAATCTATTGTATGTTTCTCAAGCCTTAATGGACTTTTCAGTAATAAAAAGGACATTCTTCATAGGATTCATGTGTTGGGCTATTTGGTGAAGTTCTCCTTTCATTGTCTACATGTTATTCCTTTGATTCCATGTTTATGTTTTCTTAAAACTGAATTATCTCACAAAAAGTTGATGAATGAAATTTGTTGAAAAATACACTCTGATTTTGGCTGTAGATAATTTCAATGTTTTCCTCTGATATCATGTTAAGGAATTCTTAATTTCTCTTTAACTTCTATTGAACTTATATTTTTTCCTCCACTCCATTTCATTTTAATATAAAGGATCTAGTTAGTTCAGCTACCTTTCCCTATGAAACTCCTTTGAAAATATGAGACAAATCCCTGTTAAGTTTGCAGACTCCATTACCCAATGGCTCTTCCATTGCTATTCCAATCAACCCAATTCATAAACCAAACTTCAGACACTCATAATTAGCCTAATATCTAATAAAACAAAGTTAAATTTTATAGAGAGAGCGTTCTTTGAAGCTGGCAGGGCTAGATCCCGTCTTCCAAAGTAGGTTTGTGGTTACCTTTGTGATTTTCTTTTGAAACCTTGGAAAATTACAAAGTGCTAACATGATCATAGAGCCTAATTAAGCATTTTTTGGGGCTAAAAGTTTCTTTAATTAGTTAATAAAAGTCACTTTATTAAAATTATAAAGGAAAAGTGATTTTATTATTTAATTGGAGGTAAAAGATAGAAAGGGCGGAAAAAGAGTCAAGCGAGATATAAAAAAGGGAAATGAGGGGGTCTCTTCTTGATTCTTGCATTTTGTCACTTGGAATTCATAAATTTTGGAGAGATCTTGGAGAAGAGTCTAGGGATTCTAGAAACTATAAGTTTGGTTTCTAGTTTCGGTGTTGAGACCATACATCCTAGTTAGTTTTGGAGTGAGATCACTTATATTTAGCCATTGTGCTTTAGAGGAGAAGAAGATTTGATGAAGATAAGTTAGGAAATAATGTTATTTTTTGATTTTATCTTCTAATATTGGGCTTTCTATATATCTATTTGTAGCTTGAGTTTATTGGAGATGGAGAGCTAAATTTGGGACACATTCTTGAGAGCCGAAGTACCTATTCTTTTGCTGGTCGAAGTTTCCATATCTAAACTTCATGTGAGGCTTATTTTTCCTCTCTTACTGTTAGATGAATTAGACATAAAACTAAATATTTTGGTGTTGTAGAAAGAAGACCAAGTCCTTTCTCAAATGTTGACTAAATTCATCCCTTTCCAGGGCCAAGTTATCTCTCATTTGTGGCTGAGCATACTGTGTAGAAAAGAGGCTGAGTTATACTCCTTTCTTGCTAGATGAGTACATATTTCCTTGTTGGAAATGTGTTGATAACAAAAATGGGGTTCAAGTGCTTTGATTTAAGAGGTTTGAGTATACTCTCTCATGCTAGATGAGTTGCTAGTGAAGAATATAATTTAGTGAATGAGTTTATCTTCTATATGTGTTGAGATTTGTTTAGGGGATCGAAGGATCCAATTTATTGATGGATCACTCCACTTCTTGATGAGTAGGGTTATGATAGTGGGTGATCAAGTTATTTCTTGAATTGACATGTGGGGCATCACTGAGGTCTTCACCATATGGCAAGGCAGGATTTCCATGTTATTGCTCAATATCGAGACTATTCATGGATTGGTATGCTTTGACATCATGGAGATTCATTGGCAAGATATGTTCTACCCTTACAAATATTTTTTCAAGGGGTTCTAGGAGAGGAGGATTCAATATGAGCATGATGGGAAGTAAACTATGATGAGAGTGGCACAACATTGACATGGTGGTTTCTTTTTGAGATTAGCATGGGACCATGACATTACAGGGCTTGGAAATTCAATTTCGAGTAGGGATGAGTTTATGAAATTATAGGGGGCGATCACTCATATTTTCCATTGGACATCAGTTTCGTAGAGAGAGTTTCACTTCTAGGTGACTTGTTCATATTATAGCACAAGAGTGTGATTAACAGGAGGATTCCATGATTAGTTCATGTGGATGATGAGGATTGTACCTTTAGGAGTTCACTCTTGAGGTACATTGGATTGGTTTTTGGGTAGAGAAACTTTCCGAGGAGTTGATAGATATTTTTCATTATCGAGATGCTCTACTTATTAGCAGTATGTAGAGGCAATCTAGTGTCTATGCCTTGTTGGAGAGTGAGTGAATAAAGGAATGCTTCACATTGATCATGATGGTTTGAGACCCTAGTATCAAGGGATTCATTTATGTTGGGGTACTACAATGGCATGGAGTGGCTCAATGGCATATTTGGAATGCTTGTATTAGTTCAGTATTATGTCAGTTTGTGATGGCATTACTTGAGGACAAGAGATTTTGGGGAGGGAGGATTGTAATGTACCCAAGTTTTGACTACCTTGTGATGGTTAGATGTAATTTCCACAACTTATATCAGCTAGGTGATAGGGTAGGATTACACCATTGGTGGACCTAAAGGGTTTTGGAGGAGTTTTATGGGTCCAACTGGGATCACTTTACATATTTCATGATTGAGATAGGTTTCACACATTTTGATGTTGGTTTTATTTCATTTCTGGCCATTTCTATAAAACATAGTTATTATCAGGCATAATTTAATTATTTAACTTAAGTTACAATTTTGGGATGATTATTTGGAGGAACACCATAGTGTAATGGCTCATTGGAAACAAAGTTTAAAGATCTGTAAGGAAGGAGATATGCAAGGAAGGATGACAAAAAGGGGCTTTGGGTGGCTAGTGTGATCATGGAGGCAAATTAAGCATTTTATGGGGTTAAAAGTGGCTTTGATTAGTTAATAAAAGTCACTTTATTAAAATAATAAAGGAAGAGAAATTTATTATTTATTTAGGGGGAAAAGGTAAAATGGGTGGAAAAAGAGTCAAGTGAGCTATAAAAAATGGAAATGATGGGGTATCTTCTCATTCTTGCATTTTTCACTTGAAATTTAGAATTTTTGGAGAGATCTTGGAGATGAGTCTAGGGTTTCTTGAAACTCTAAGTTTGGTTTCTAGTTTCGATGTTGAAACCATAGACTATAACTATTTTAGGAGTAAGATCACTCAGATTTCACCATTATGCTTTAGAGGAGAAGAGGAATTGATAAAGATAAGTGAGGTAACAATGTTATCAATTGATTTTATATTCTAATATTGGGCTTTCTATATATTTATTTCGAGGCTAAGTTTATTGCATATGGAGAGACAAATCTAAGACATAGTCTTGAGGGCCAAAGTACCTATTCTCTTGTTGCCCGGAGTTTCCAGATATGAGAATCATGTGAGGTTGAGTTTGCCTCTCTTATTGTTGGATGAGTTAGCCATAAAAATGAATATGGGGGTGTTGTAGAAAGAGGGTTGAGTCCTTTCTTAAATGCTAGAAAATTTCATCTCTTTTTTAAGTCGGGTTATCTCTCATTCGTGGCTGAGCACATTGTGTAGAAAAGAGGTTGAGTTATAATCCTTTCTTGCTAGCCAAGTACATATTTCCTTGTTGGCAGTGAGATGATAATGAAAGGAGGGCCACTGGTACTGTGATTTTAGAGGGCCAATTCTACTCTCTCACGCTGGACTAGTTGCTAATGAATAATATAATCTGGCGACTGAGTTTATCGTCTATATGTGTTGATATTACACCCATTGTAGCATCCTTGAGTTTCTTGGTTCATTGGATGAAATAGATTGATATTTATATGCTACCATTTCATGGGTCTGTTCATTCAAGGAAGGGGTTGAGTTGTTGTTTGAAGGGAGAGATAATATTACAGTGGGTCCATTCACTTTACTAGAAATGGTATCTACTATTTCCTCTAATAAAACAAACCCCATTTCTCATGTTTCTTCACTTGGTGTCCGTCCAATTTGCAACTAGCCTGTCCAATTTCTCGTGCCATCATGACTGTTGGATAGTTGGAGGTTTAGTGGGGTCCATTATAAGTTATACATATATGATATAACATATAGTGTTGAGTGCATTGGGAATTGACGATGTGTGATGGGTCCGCGTATATGTATTTATCTTAAAATTTATGGTTATATTCTTGTTGGCACAATGTATGTGAAGGGGTCTGTGGGAGGGCCCACATTATTTTTATTTACAGTCATACTATATGGTGGGATAATGGGGTAAGGCCAGAACTGCAAGGCCATGTGTGGCCGAGTTTTGTGCTTATATTTAAATAAATAATTTTTTTGTTAACCTATTGTAATATTTATGCGATGGGGTTTATAAATTTTTTTATGATATATATATATATATATATATATATATATAGAAAGTAAAATACTGACCAATAAAATTTTTAATGCATAGAGGCAGTTATATATATTTTAAAAGGAAAAAAATATAATAATAGTGATAGTGATATATATAGTTGGAAGGGTCTATAGTCTGAAGGGTGTCGGCATGTTGGCCACATTTAAGAAAAGGCCAAAAAGCTAGTTTATCTCCATTGAGGAATTGGGGAAAGCCTGATCGTGACAGAAGGAGATAATCACAGAAAAAGAAGAGAGAAACAAGAAAAATAAAGGTAGTATGTTGAAGCACATGCAGTTATCATCAAGGCATGTAGTTACAAATTTCAAAAAAGCAGTTACAATCTAGTGAAGGTTAGGCATAAAATTAAATTTTAGGCATGGACTAATTGAAGAAAATCACTTTATCTTCAGAGGGCCATAATTTCAGCCCATAAATTAGAATTTGGTATATGACTAGTCGATGGAAAGCTAATTTTATGTAGATTTTAACTGTCCACCTAGAATTTTGAATTGAAATTGAAAATTCTAATAAATTCTAGAAGAAAACTATAGTAGTCTTAAAGAGGCCAAAAATGCCCTAGCAGGCTGTAGAGTTTCAGAGGGAATAACTTTTTTTCTCGGTACTAGAATAACATAAATGAGTAGTAAATATAAAGCTATAAATGAGAATGACATCTTGGAAAACCCATAAAGAATTTGGATTATAATTTTGGGAAAATATTTCACAATAAGCTATAGGTACTGGAAACTAGAAAGTCCAGATAAAAATTTTCGAGGGCATAATTATTTGCCTAGGTATCATAATTTAGTTAGTGAGCAATCAATGGAAATATATTGAATGAAAAAATATGTTGGTAAACCCATAGTTCCTATTTGAGTAGGAGTATTGAGGAAAATCCAAAAAATATATAGGACTATAAATAGGTCATGGGGTGTGTTACAACTGAATCATGACAGAGTAAACAGGTTTTATGCAAGTCATCACAAGTGAGAAAGTAGGGTGTGGCAGAGTTACAATAGGGATATTGTGAATTCTTATAAGATTGCAATCATTCAAAATCGGGGCTTGAGTAGAATACAATGAATATCGGGGAATAGACAACTACCGATAAGATAGTTGTGAATAATGTGAAAACCACAAAACTTGACATCAATGTTGATTGAATTCTGGGATCTACATGAAACAGGAGAAGGAAAATTTTCTAAACCATTTCATGCCAATGAATTAAAAAATATTATCATGTTGTCTATTTGTATCCATATGTAATTTTTTTGCATGAACATGTTTGGTATTTATACAATATCTGATGTGAGGACTAATCTTACAAGTGTTTATTCTCTTACCTTTTTTTTTGGTATTAAGATTATATGTGTTATGAATTGTGAACTTTTAGGAATGGGATACCACAGATAGGATATTTGTTTTACAAGTATGCTTTGGGAAATATGAGATAACCATTCTATTACCGAATATTGATTTTGGTATATATTGCATTGAGAAGACTATTAAGTAATGCAAGGTCATGTTAGTAGGAAAATTTACATGGCTCTCATATTACAAGATGGATACTAGATAAGCAACTTGCATGACTGCAAAGCAGTTTCATACATAATATTTTGTTAAAACATAATAGATTTGTGATAGGAATGGTATACAAGAACCTTATGTAGGTGGTATACATGTTTTATTACATACAATAAGATGATAGAAAGTAAGCGACAAGTGAATGGAAAAATTAAATACATATCATTGACATGTTTAGATTAGTACTATAACATGATCATATATAGGTTTTGATTCCATACATACATGTATTATAACAAATTATCTATAGAAAATAATAGGTTGGAAATAGGTTGTACCAACTTGATCACAAAATGAAGGTAGGTATGTTACTTATTATATAACAAGTCGTCACAGCTAAGTCACAACTATCAGAAACAATGGAAACCAAGACACTACTTGGGGGAGGGGGGTGAATCAATAGAGTGACCAAATTATACAATTATTGACAATTTATATTTTTCAATCACTTTAGCACCCACTCATGTAATCAAAATCATCATGTAAAACATAACATCATAACTATTATCATATACATGTGCAACACACACACACGCACATATGACATCAATCTTCTTTTTTATTTCTTTTGAAAATACAAGCTTCAACTTGGTATTACAACACTTCCCCAAAAGCTTTCACTTGTAGGTTTATCAACTATTATTGAAAGGAATTTCTATCCCTACTCATTTATTAGTTTTCACTGAAAGGGACTGCTACCCTTGCTCGTTTATCCGCTACTACTAAAATTGACTATTTCCCCTGCTCATTTATAAACTACTACTAAAAGTGACTACTATCCCTAGAATGAAAGCTACCACTTGTTAGCCTTGCTAATCCATCTTTAAATCCATTTTCACACACATAAAAATAGGTCACTTTATTTCATAAATAGATAACTTTCTCACCTCAACCACTCACCAAAAACACCATAAAAAACACCTTCAACAATCTCTGATTACTGAACAAACCACCAAACACACATCAACATCAATTCTCAGTGATTACTAATTTCACCATAAAAACATCTTTGCGAATACATCAAAACACCATTCACCAATTCATTCTCGGCATTCTCAAACACCTTTGAGACACCAATATTGATCTCTGGCTCACACCTGATGCATACTAATAGTATGTGCCTTTTTGGACCAACAAACTTTCACAAACTCACGACCAACATAGTTGCACACATCTTGCAAATTTGATTATGCTTTTAAAGAATTTGGAATGATATTTTTAATTCTTTCAACTTTAGTTAACGTGTACTTTAATGCTTGCATGGATATTTGTTTTTTCCTTTGTCCTAATTCAAACATGTCATTTTCATGTGCTCTTCAAGTCTTCTAGCTCTCCTTACATGTCTTTTCAAGAAATGTTGAGGTCAATTGCTCAATTGTTCTAATCTGTTTTTTTTTTTTTTTTAGCGGTGTTCGTTTTAAATTTGGTGCATCTCCAAACTTAGATTCTCAACCAAATATATCTCCAATTATGTCCATTCCACTTTTTTCACTGCTAAATCGTTTATTCCTCTTTTATATTATTTTTGGTGTTGTAGATTTGGTGCATTTTCATGAAATATGGCGTATAACTCCAAAGTTGTTGACCTATTTCATGCTTTTAGCTCCAAGCCTTTATTATAATTCCAAAGAACTTTTAGAAATTAATTCTATGTGTCATTAATGCCAAATTTAAGATATTCCAACCAGTTCACACATAAGCCTTGAACTATAGGCCTAAATCGCTTAAACAAACACTACCATATATAACTCTGTTGGGCTTGAGCACCTTAATAAAAATACCCATATAAGCTTCCACGAACCCTTTTCATGATTTAGCCCTGAGGCATTAATTTAACATTGTACACATCCATTCCCTTGCTCAAAATATGTGCTCAAAACCTAGTGCTATGCTTTAATTTTGGCCCCTAGATTTATTTCCATGACGCGCATTTGCAAACACCTCCGGGGTATCCCTTCTTGGATAATGTGTCATGTGGGTCTGTCATTCTTTTTCTTAAGCACTCTTTCCATTGGTCCCTCCACTGTGATTTTTACATGATTCCATGACCTAGAGCTCAGTCATCCTAGATGTCCTTGCCTTTCACTTTTTAATTTCCTTTCAGGGAAATGCCTCCAGGTGATGTGTACTAGGCCTTCTGCTATTGGTTCTTGACTCCAACTTCAACTTCTAACATTACTTGGTGTTGAATCAGCTGGAGCTTCCTCTTCTATGCTAACTTAAAACCTTCTTAGGTACAGGGGTTGGGATGATGTGTCCTTGTGGGACTGTTGTCGTGCTCTTGGACCAATCACGTATCAGCCAGGGTGAGTTGTCTCTGACAACTACCACATCTATCCGGCATTTATTCAACTTGGATGTTATAACCTGTGCACCTCTTAAAACCTTATGGGAAGTCCTTTTGGGGTGATGTCATGCTCATGCCACCAATGCCACATAGTGTCATATGAGTGGTGACATGTGTCACTTAGATTTGTCCCTTTTGACCACTTAAAAATACAAAAAACACATGCCACATGTTCCTTATACCAACATCATGCTGACATCATTATGAGAAAATAAAAATATTGCACTAACGACTTCTCCTTTCACCACATTCCCAAAACCTATATCATCCCAAATTAAAACTTATGCAAGTACCTTTGTTTCTTCCAGGGAAGTCCTCCTAGGCTGAGATGTCCTATGGGGACCTCCACTAGTCAAATTCCTTTGCCACCTACTGACTCTTCTTCAGATTATGTAATCCCACATGCTCCAATATTTCGCACAACTTCTCACCATTTGGGGTAAGTTGGCTGGGATTGTGTGGAAATGGGACTACCACTTGGACAATGAATTCTCATCCCACTGCTCTTCTCTACTGATTTTTCCCAATCTTGTAACATCCCAGGCGCTCCCCTTAGTGCACACCTTTGATCCTTTCTGGTAAATTTTTCCAGGATGAGATGTGTAATGGGATCCACCACTAGTCAATAGAAACTACTTTGGCCATGGTGCTATAAGCAATGTTTACCTATAAATTTAGTTTAGCTACTTCCCCCAAGGTGTCACCAACTCTGCCTGACTACTAATTTTTTCATCAACTTTGGCCCTTCTCCACATTTAGCTCAACAACTTTGACTTTGTGGGTACCTGAATTTGAATATCAATAACCTATGATCCAAAGGGTGTTTAAAAAACTTCTATATACCACTGGAAATATATTTTGGATTTCTATCCATATAAGTGGGTTCCAAGTACATTTGAGGTGATTTCCTATTTTAGAAATTTCTCCAAAGTCTTTGCACCTTAACAATCCTTTGCCTTTTCCATATATGTGTGAATCTTCATTCTTTTTGCAATCTTTTCTTCTTTTGCCATTACATGACCTTTGATATGGATACCACACCATTAACACCTGTTACATCAAATACCTAATGACAACACCTTTCTCAATACTTGTCCAACATCCTCCTTATGCTAACAACACCTTTGACAATGACAACATATCAATACTTGACATCAATGAACACCTCCTTTGACAACATATTCTAACAATCTCTCTTCATCTCCTTTCCCTTTTCCATCAATGACAATATATTTCTAAAAATATCGCCCTATGGCATTGATGGAAACACCATAAGAAAACAAAAAACATCACCAATGGTTCGAGGTATTTAGTCAAAGGTATTGATCCAAGGTATTTGGTCCGAGGTATTGACCATAGGTATTTGGTCCTAAGTGGTTTTGGTCCAAGGTATTAAGAAAGGCCTAAAGCTATATAAGGAGGAGAATATCATTAGGCCATGGTGTGCAAGTATTGAATATCTTTTGAAGTGTTAGATCATATATACAGGTTATGAGATTCTGATGCTTTGCTTGATATGATCTAAGGATGCACCTATGTGGTTGATGATGGTTGATGGATTAGGATCATAAAGCCTTAAATGTATTATCATTATGTGGTTTGGTCATGGACAGTCTAGATCTGAATACTGAAGCATGTTTTATTCTGTAAATGATATGATCTGGGTATGACCAAAGTTTGGAATGTTTGTGAAGTTTTAAGTTAGTATTTGCAGATATGTATGCTATTTCACTTTGGTAAAAGTGCGTATACACACTGGTTAGACACATAGAAGTAGCGTATACCTTATGAACTATGATGTTTGAAGTTATATTTGGTTCTGGTTGTTGATGCAGAGTTCTAGGTTTCTCTTTATGTTTTGGTGATTGCATTCTGGTGATAGAGTTCTGAATGTTCAGATTGATTGATTGTGATTTGCTTCAGTGATGATGGATGAGATCTAATTATGGATTAGGATCATAATGACTTATCATTATGTGGTTTGATGGTATAGATCTAATTGCTAACACATGTTTTATCCTTTATATGTGATGATCTGGGTATGTCTGAAGTTGGGAAGTGTAGCGAAGTTATAAGTAAGTATTTGCAGATCTATACACTGGTTCGCTTTGGGGAAGTTGTGTATACATGCCAGTTCAACTCTTCCAAGTTGCATATACACTCTAATGCATGTTTTTGAGGTTATATCTCGTTCTAAATGATGATGTAGTGTTCTGGGTTTAGATCTTTGTACTGGTTATAGTGATTTATCTGTTCCAGTTGATTTGTTGAAGTTGATTAAGTATGAATGAATGGTTGATTCAGTTGTGTCAGGGGTTCAGAGGTTGTCAATGATTGATTGATTTTGATTGATTTAGAGAGTGATTATTGAGTTTCATTGATTGGTTGTTGCAGGCGTAGTTGATGGTTGTATTGCAATGGTGATTAATTCTAAGCTTCAATGTGGTTGATGGGTCCAGTATGAATAATGGATGAAATGAGGCCTTCATGTGTATTATTGTGTACTAGGAGTATCCAGTCTAAAAATTTATGAAATGTGGTCCTTGGAGGAAGAAAGAAGGTCGTAGACTTCTGTAGGCTAGCACCTATGTACTAGTAAACATATCAGCTAGTACAATAGCTAGGGGGTGGTAGCTCCCTTCCAGTAGAAGCTGGAGAATGAGAGAAGGTTGAAACCTTCTACAGGTAGAAGCCTGCATACTGGTATGAGTCTGCACTAGTACAAAATTGTAAACAGAGTTTCTTATTATTAAAAGAAGACAGAGATGACAATAGCAGGTGGTTTTCACCCACATTGGGTTTCCACCTTAAATCTTGGTGTTCATGTGTGTTGCTTATGTGTGATGGTTCATTTAGTTATTAATTGCACATGGTTACTGTTTAATGTTTAATAAAGTACTGATGCACAGATTAAAGATAAACATATGATGAATTAACTTAATCATAAGTTCACTAGATATACGCTGGTTGCCTTAATAATAGTTGCATGCACACGCAAGTTCCCTTCACTGAAGTAGCGTATATAAATATGATTATGAAATGAAAAATGATTGATCTGCAAATACTGATTCACCCCCCGCTCTCAGTATTATTTCCAAGAATCAGAATCAGAGCAAGTCCTTTGGCAGAAGCTTGATCGCTTGAAGGAGATCCGTAGAAACAATGGGAAAGAAGAAAGCACCTCAAAAGAAGAAGGCATCTCAAAGGAACTGTGACAGTGGGAGAGACAATTGGGGATTATGTGGAAGCAACTCTTCAGATTCAGAATCACCACAGAATGAAGATGAACAAGCAAAAGAACTATCAGGTATGAATTTGTTATCCTCTGGTGATACATTTCTCTGTTCATTTGAAGATGATGAAAGTGACAGCAAAACAATTGAATTTTCTCTTATGGGTGAAAGAGAAAGATATCAAATAGAGGCAGAATTTAAAAAACTCACAGACAAAATTAGAGATCAACAAGATCTATTGGACAAAAGGGAGTGTGCCTTCAAAGAAGAAGCTACCAGACTAAAATCTCAACTGGAGGAAGGAAACAAAGTAAGGAAGTAGTACAAAGAAAAGGAAGATCAATGTCAAAATGTTATGAAACCAGCTCACAAAAAGATAGAAAAGAGATATCAATGCCTTAGAATTCAGCCTCTTCAAGGGGGCAACCTCCTTTACATTACACAAATGAATAATTCTTGGATGATTCAAATGACAAAACCTCCTTTTTATATATAGGAGTCTAAGGAGTCACAATATAACCCATCTGACCTAACAATAATAATATAAAGCCACAAAAATAACAATAGAGGGATTATATGGGGCACAGTAATAACAATATGGGGACAATAGGGGCACAACAATATTAATAAGGGATACAACTACAATAGTAATGGGGTAATCAATAGTATTATGGGGACCCAACATGCCCCTCTCCTTCAAAAAAGTCTTGTCCTCAATGCTTGAGTAGTTTTGGATGCTTCTGTATAAAATTCTCATCCTCCCATGTGGAATCTTTAGAGGATAAGTTCTTCCACGTGATAAGATACTCCAAAATTGATTGATTTCATAACTATCGAGTTCTTGTTTCTGTGACTGCTTCTGGTTCCAATGTAATTTTTCCTTCCTCGTCAAGTTCTGGCAATATTGTTTGAACTAGGAGCTTGTCGCCTATAACCTTCTTTAACATGAAACATGGAAAACTGGGTTCAATCGAGAAGCTGCAGGAAGCTCCAATTTGTATGCCATAGTACCAATCTTTTGCAACATCTTGTACAGACCATAATAATTTGGTGATAATTTATTATTCGTCTTAGCTTGCTTGAGGGACATTTGCTTATATGGTTGTAGCCATAGGAATGCCCAATCACCTACATCAAAACTTCTTTTGTTGCACTGTTGATTTGCCTATTGTTTCATTCTATTCTGTGCCAACATGAGGTTATCCTTTAAGAGTTGGAGGACTTGTTTTTGATGTTCGATGTGATGTTCCACCGCTTGAACCTTATAATTTTCTCTTAAATATGATGTGATGGATGGTGGATGATATCCATAAAGTGCCATAAATGGGGTCATTTTTGTTGTTGTATGGAAGGAAGTGTTATACCACCATTCAACCAAAGGCAACCATTTGACCCATTGTGTCTGTTTATCAGATATAAAGCAACAAAGATATCCTTCCAAACATTTGTTTACTATCTCAGTTTGTCCATCAGATTGAGGATGATAAAATGAGCTATGAGCTAACTGAGTACCAAGACAAGAAAATAATTCTGTCCAAAAATTTCCAGTGAAAATGGGATCTCTGTCACTTTCAATAATCTTTGGGTTTCCATGTAGCTTTTGAATTGTTTCCATAAATGCAGTGGAAACTGTACTGGCTTTAAATGGATGTGATAATGCACAAAATTGTGCATACTTGGTAAGTTTTTCAACTACCACCATGATGACACTCTTTCCATCAGACTTGGGTAAACCTATGATAAAATCCATTGAAACCTCCTCCCAACGTTGGCTTGGAATGGATAAAGGTTGTAGACCCGATGTCTTAATTGTTTCAACTTTATTTTGCTGGCAAACCAAACATTCCGCCACAAACTTTTGAATATCTGATTTAAGGCCCTCCCAAAAAAATTCCTTCTTAACCCTGTGGTAAGTTAAAATCCTGAGTGCCCTCCTAAGGGAGAAGTGTGCAATTCCATAAGAATATTTTGATTTAGTTGGGAAGTCTTACAGAGATATAAGTGATATTTGTACCATAACGAATCAATTTTCCAGCTAAATGTACCAGACGTACTGGAGTCTTGTTGTAACTTTCGAATAAGTGCCCACACTTCTTCATCGTTCTTCCATTCCTCCCTTGCTTCGTTTATCCAATCTGGTTGGATAATAGAAATGGCGCACAACAATGCTTCCACATCCTCATCCTTTCTTGAGAGTGCTTCTATCACCATATTTTGCTTCCCTTTTTTGTAGATGATTTCAAAGTCATAACCCAACATCTTTGTGACCCACTTTTTTTGCTCTTCAGAGGATAATCTTTGTTCTAAAAAGTATTTAAGGCTAGCATGATCTGTTTTTACCTTGAAGTGTCTTCCCATTAGGTAGGGTCGTCGTTTCTTAAGTGCATGTAGTATTGCCAACATTTCCTTCTCATAAATAGCTTTGTGTAAAAGCTTTCCCTTGATTGGACGACTTTCAAAAGCAATGGGTCTTTCATCTTGCATTAAAATAGCACCAATTCCATTTCCCGAAGCATCACATTCCACAATAAAGGTTTTTGTGAAGTCCAGTGTAGCTACGACCGGTGCTTGGCACATTGCCTCTTTAAGATGCTCGAAGGCCTTTGTTGCTTCTGGAGTCCATGAAAATGCATCTTTCTCCAATAATGTTGTTAGAGGTGCTACTATTCTCCCATAATTCTTAACAAACTTGCGATAATACCATGTCAACATGAGAAATCCTCGCAGATGCTTTATGGACGTGGGGATTTTCCATTCCTTAATGGCTTTAATTTTGCTAGGGTCTACCTTAACTCCTTCATGAGATACAATATGACCCAGATTTCCACCTCTTGTACTCCAAAGAAACATTTGGATCTTTTTGCATATAATTATTTCTCCTCCAATAGTTGTAGCACCCTGTCAACATGTTCAACATGATCCTTCCAAGACTTGCTGTAGATTAGTATATCATCAAAAAATACTAACACAAATTTTCTAAGGAATGGTTTGAAAATGGAATTCATCAAACCTTGAAATGTTGAAGGTGCATTGGTAAGGCCAAAAGGCATGACCAAAAATTCATAATGACCCTCATGAGTTCTAAATGTTGTTTTCGGAATGTCTTCAGTATTCATTCTGATTTGATGATATCCTGAACAAAGATCCAACTTGGTGAAGTAAATTTATCCATGCAATTCATCCAGTAATTCATCAATGACAGGAATGGGAAACTTATCTTTAATAGTGATCTTGTTGAGCTCCCTATAATCCAGACACATGCACCATGATCCATCCTTCTTATGCACCAATACTACTGGAGCAGAGAAAGAACTTTGTCTCAGTTGAATTATACCAGCTTCTAGCATTTCTGCAACCATACGTTCAATTTCACTCTTTTGGGTATATGGATATTTGTACAACTTGATGTTTGGAGGAACACTTCCTGGAATCAGATGAATAACATGATCATGATCACGAACAGGTGGGAGACCTTTGGGAGTTTCAAATACATTGGAATGATTGTCCAAGACTTTTTGGAGATCTGGAGAAATAGATGATTCCAACGTACCTTTTGTGTGTTTTCCACATTATTGAGATCGAAAAATTTCTCCATCTGTAATATCCATGTTGCGGGATCCTTGCCATCAAACTTCCTCATATCAATTTTTGGAATATGGTGGGTCTTCGATTCAACATTAGAGTCTATGGAATCATGATTAACATTTCTTTCATTCTCATCGTGAGTTTCCTTTACTACCCTTTCACCATTAGTGACCAATTCTTGTAGCAACTTATTCATATTTATCTTCAATTCTTCCATCTTATCATCCATGCCATCAATTTTAGCATCCATTCCATTCATCTTAGCTTCCATGCCATCCATCTTAGCTTCTACAACTTCTTTAAACAATCCATCTTAGCTTCTACACCTTTATTTAAACCATCCATCTTAGCTTCTACATCTTTCCTTAAACCATCCATCTTAGATTCTGTTGCTTTTTGTGCAAGTGACACTTGTTGCACTTGGTCTCGTAATTTTGATATATCATGTTGCATTTCTTCCTCTTCCTCATGAGTCATGCTAGATCTTTTAGGTTTCTTACTAGGTGTTTGCATTTTCTTTCCTCAGGGCATCAATTACCGATTCAAACTAATTTTTCAAACCAAGCTTATGCAAAAACTTAAAAAAACTACACACCTTTTTCACTTTGTAGAAGCTTGATATTGAATTTGATGTATCTTTGTACTTTCGGATCATCCAGTTCTAAAATTGTGATCTGTAGTAGCGCTCTGTGTCCTCTTTCCAATGTCACCAGTCCGATCCAAATTGGATTCTCCAAGGAAGAGTTATGCACAATCTCACAATATGACCTGATTATAGACTAGTTCAGTAGAGCGAACTTGTACGACGTGCCATGAGTCACTGTTTCAACCTCTGAAAATATATATAAGAAACTACAGTCCTTCATCTTTCTATACCTTCTTACGAAATTTAAATCTGATGCTCAGAGAGAAAGTTATGATGACTTTCCCCAAGTCACCTGTTTGGAATGTAATTCAGGAGTCTGCAAAAAGACCAACTTCCTCAGATCATATCTTCGCAAATATAGCGCGAAAAGCTCTGAAATTCAAACCCGAGATTTAGCGCGATTTCTTCTCAAATGGGTTTTTTTTTAGCTTCTGAAACGTTGCAGAAAAAAAGTTATAGTGAAAATGCCACGATGACCTATTTGGAGCAGTGAAACCCTAGAACCCAAAGCTCTGATACCAAATGTTATGAAACCAGCTCACAAAAAGATAGAAAAGAGAGATCAACGCCTTAGAATTCAGCCTCTTCGAGGGGGTAACCTCCTTTACATTACACAAATGAACAATTCTTGGATGATTCAAATGAAAAAACCTCCTTTCTATATATAGGAGTCTAAGGAGTCACAATATAACCCAGTCGACCTAACAATAATAATATAAAGCCACAAAAATAACAATAGAGGGATTCTATGGGGCACAGTAATAACAATATGGGGACAATAGGGGCACAACAATATTAATAAGGGATAGAACTACAATAGTAATGGGGTAATCACTAGTATTATAGGGACCCAACACAAAAGCTATAGAATGAAGTGACATCGTTAAGAAATGAAGTAAATAAAAGGAGCACAACAATCAAGAAACTTAAAGATAGATCTAGTTACTATGAAAGTCTTGAAGCTAATATCCTCTCTCTAAAAGAAGATCTTAAAAAATAAAATTATCAAAATGAAGAACTACTCCAAGCTCTTGAAGAACAAGAAAACGAAGTTCTCGAATTAAGGAAACAAGTGGAAAAAGGAATAAAAGCTGAAGAAATCATGAAGAAGCAGTATCTTGAAAAGGAAGAGCAATATTAGGTTGAGGTAAATATCCTAAAAGGTAAATTAGAAGAAAATGATAAGCTTTTACGATTTCAAGATAGTACTAAGATTTTGGATGATATTCTTAGTAGTCAAAGGTCTCCTACCATCAAAACTAGTCTTGGTTTTCATGAATCTGTTGAAAGTGAATCTAGCTCACAAGGTGAGGCAAGGAACTCTAATGCAAAATCTGAAATGCTCAACAAGGAGATGAGAGGTCAACCCCATCAACAACCAAGGAAAGAAATTCTTCAAAGAAAATATTTTACTCCTAACTGTGGAAGTGATAATCGGTTATTTCCTCAAATGAATAATGTTGAATGTTTTATATGTCATAATTTTGGACATGTTGCAGCAAGATGCAGAAGTAGAATGGTTCAAGACCATCACACAGAAATATCATCAGCTTCCAGGTACTTTAAGGGATATTATTTTTATTGCAATATGTTTGGTCACAAAGCCATTGACTGCTATAGAAGGAATATGAAACATGTAAGATGTTATGCATGTGACAAGTTTGGACATATAGCAAATGAATGCAGGAGAAAATTTCGGGCACCATACCAAAAGGAGAAAACATCATCACACTCAAAGATATGGAAGAAGAAGGAAGTACAGTCAGAAAAATGTGGCATGGCACAGTGTACAAACATAACAAACTCAGGGGGAGCTGAAAGTGTGAAACTTCAATGTTCTAAATCACATATGCAAGTTTCATGAAGAAAAGTCATGTATATATGCGAGTTAGAAGCTGCACAGTTGTGTATATGTGGTTTGAGGAAAAATGCAGTGGGATAGACTCAAAAAAACTGATTTGATATGATTCAGACAATTATCATTTATCTTTTCTGTCATGATGATAGATGACTACAGTATGTGGATTTTATTTAGAAGTGATTTTGATCCTCACAAGTTGTTGATAACTTGATGTATATCTGATTGATGATGATGCCTTGATACTTCTTACTGATATATGCAATGATCAGATTTGACAGTGAACAGGTGGAATAGGTTCAGGGGGAGAACATGCTATGCTTCTAATAAAGCATTGTTGGCATTATGTTTATAAGTCTTTGGTACCTAATTAATGATGATGATGCTTATGTGTTTAAAGTGTTTAAATTATACATATTGCTATGTGACGGTTATGAGTTGCCCATGATGAAATCTCAGATGATACTTGTATTGCTTGGGGTTACATAGTTGTTATTCAGATCATATTTATGGATGATTGTGGATGAATTTTTGATGATGTATATAGTACATATATGTTGCTTACATGGTCATCTTCATAAGGACAAGGAGGAGTACAAAGCTTGAGTACAAAACTTCATTATTTGATGATAAGTCACTCATTTCTTTTATGCTGGTGTCATCACGCCTTCAAAGATACATATGGTGTAGTTATGATTTAGGATTCCTATAGTTCTTGGCTCTCACATCGTTGAGGACTATTGCTGTTGATGGTATCAAGAAAACTAGACAAATGACCATGCGCTCATGGTTTGCTAGATACATAATTGATGGATACACATTATGTTGGATACATGGATGATTACTTAAGTTGCATATTGATAAATATTGTTGGTTGGCCAAGAGAATGGTGTTATTGCAGGTCGCATGAAGACATAGCTATTTGAAGACATGGATATTCAAAGACATGGCTTACTTAGTCACATAATGATGATGAGTTCTTACCTTATGATGATAGGTTGATACTCACATATGTTGATTATCATGGTTGATGCTTATCAGATGTGGGATGTTCCCTAGTGATGATACATGGTTGATATATTGAAGGTTCTTGTGGAAAGATCATGTAGTTCTTGATGATGATGTTATGATCATAGATGATGACTATGGTGTTTTCACATACATATGATATGATGTGAATGATTTTGTGCTATTGCTTGGAGATATGACATATGCTTAGTTGATTCATGGAAGGTTATGATAAGGCTCCTTTTACTAAGGAAATGAAGCAAGTTGATCTTGATGAGATCAAGAGGATGAGTTGATATCTATATGCAACATACTTTGTCACAGGTTGATGATATTTACACTGTCATATCTTGGGAACTAATGATGAACATATACAGGTTGTTGGTCTGGATGTTGTTGACAGATGCTTATGGTGCAGATCATACATGGTGTATGATAGTTGCTGATGACTATCATGGTCTTGTTTAGATATTTGGTCCCTGTTATAAATGTCATGTATATAATTCGATGTAAAGGTAATATAAAGACCCATGATGTAATAATCTGTCTCTGTTTGTCATAGTCTTTTGATGAGTCCTTTTTGGTCATATGATGTAATTTTTACCCCCACTATGCATGGGAAGGATGATGTAGTAATTGCTATATTTCAGTCATGCATAAATTGGTATATCCCCACTTGGTTGGGAGGATGAGTCAAATTCGGTATATCCCTAGTTGGTTGGGAGATTGATGTATGTATGAGTCATTAGTGATAGGAAGGCCAAACTCACTTAGTTGAGTTATAGAGTCATGTTATTCTTTTGGAAAATATTTGCAAACTCTGCATGTGTTCAAGGGGAGCATGGATGATATAGTACATCTCAGCATCAACAAAGGGTGAGTTCAATTAGAGAATTTAGCATGTGCCTAGGAGGAGCATGATCAATGTTTATATTCAGGTATTCAGATATGAAATTCTTCATTTTGGTTAGCCCTTTGACCTTGATATCAAAGGGGGAGAATATCTTGGTCCGCCCTTTGCCCTTGATGTCAAAGGGGGAGAGTATTTTGGTGATGTTTGTTATCTCTAACATTCTCTACAACTTGCAGTAATCAACACCAAAATGGTTGCCATCAAGTCCAAAGGGGGAGATTGTTGGCATTATGATGCATGTGTTGTACTTGATGGCAACCCACTTATAGTAGAACAACTCACTTGTATATGGTAACTAGATGAATCTATGTATCTAGATGAATCTACAGGAGAGATATCCGATGTGACAGAATGCATGATATTTGTGTTTACAGATATGAAAAAATGCAGGGCAGTTCAAAGGAATTAGTTTAGAATTAATGTATAAAGGAAAATCACATTATAATAGGTCTATTCAGAGGGAACAAGGTAATGATACAAAAGAATAGGATGAAGGAACAAAGGACTACATATTAGAATCAAGAAGTTGAATAAAAAGGACATTTTCCAGGTATGTTAAGTTGTATATGTGGGTTCATTGTAGAAAGAGAGCATAGACACGCGGATTAATAGAAAAAAAGGAGCGTATACATATACACACACTTTCACAAGAGGAAAGGCACGTACATGTTGGAAAACCAAGGTTTTGGTCTGAGGTATTTAGTCCAAGGTATTTGGTTCGAGGTATTGACCCTAGGTATTTGGTCCAAGGTATTGGTCCTAAGTGGTTTTGGTCCAAGGTATTGAGAAAGGCCTAAAACTATATAAGGAGGAGAATATCATTAGGCCATGGTGTGAAAGTATTGAATATCTTCTGGAGTGTTAGATCATAAATACAGGTTATGACCTTCTGATGCTTTGCTTGATCTGATCTAAGGATGCACCTATGTGGTTGATGATGGTTGATGGATCAGGATCATAAAGCCTTAAATGCATTATCATTATGTGGTTTGATCATGGACAGTCTATATTTGAATACTCACACATGTTTTATTCTGTAAATGATATGATCTGGGTATGACTGAAGTCTGGAATGTCTGTGAAGTTTTAAGTTAGTATGTGCAGATATGTACGCTGTTTCACTTTGGTAAAAGCACGTATACACACTGGTTCGACACATAGAAGTAGCATATACCTTATGAACTATGATGTTTGAAGTTACAGTTGGTTCTGATTGTTGATGCAGAGTTCTAGGTTTTTCTTTATGTTTTGGTGACTGCATTCTGGTGACAGAGTTATGAATGTCCAGATTGATTGATTGTGATTTGATTCAATGATGATGGATGAGATCTAATGATGGATCAGGATCATAATTACTTATCATTATGTGATATGATGGGCTAGATCTGATTGCTAACACATGTTTTATCCTTTATATGTGATGATCTGGGTATGTCTGGAGTTGGGAAGTGCAGCAAAATTATAAGTAAGTATTAGTAGATCTATACGCTAGTTCGCTTTGGGAAATTTGCGTATACATGCTGGTTTGGCTCTTACAAGTTGCGTATACACTTTGATGCATGATTTTGAGGTTATATTTGGTTCTGAATGATGATGCAGTGTTTTGGGTTTAGATATGTGTACTGGTTACAGTGATCTATCTGTTCCAGTTGATTTTTTGAATTTGTTTAAGTATGAATGAATGGTTGATTCAGTTGTGTTAGAGGTTCAAAGGTTGTTAGTGATTGATTGAGTTTGTTGATTCAAAGAGTGATGATTGAGTTTTAGTGATTGGTTGATGCAGACATAGTTGATTTTTGTATTGCAATGGTGATTAATTCTAAGCTTCAATGTTGTTAATGGGTCCAATATGAAAATTGGATGAAATGAGGCCTTCATGTGTATTATCGTGTACCAAGAGCATCCAGTCTAAAAATTTATGAAATGTGGTCCCTGGAGGAAGAAAGAAGTTCGTAGCCTTCTATAGGCTGGCGCCTACGTACTAGTAAACATATCGGCTAGTCCAAGAGCTAGGGGGTTGTAGCTCCCTTATAGTAGAAGTTGGGGAATGAGAGAAGGTTGAAACCTTCTGCAGGTGGAAGCCTCTGTACTGGTATGAGTTTGCACCAGTACAAAATTGTAAACATAATTTCTTATTATTAAAAGAAGACATAGACGATAGCAGCAGGTGGTTTTCACCCACATTGGGTTTCTGGCTTAAATCTTGGTGTTCATGTGTGTTGCTTATGTGTAATATTTCATTTAGTTATTAAATACACATGGTTATTGTTTAATGTTTGATAAAGTACTGATGCACAGATTAAAGAACAAGATATGATGAATTAACTAAATCACAAGTTCACTAGATATACGCTGGTTGCCTTAATAACAGTTGTGTGCACACGCAAGTTCCCTTCACTGAAGTAGCATATATAAATCTGATTATGAAATGAAAAGTTATTGATCTACAAATAATGATTCACCCCCCCTCTCGGTATTATTTTCAACACACAAACCTAAAAAAAATTAATATCCACCACATAACATATCACATCCACCAGGGCTTTCGCCTGATTGCAATCGAATTGTGAAGGGGGTACATGGGAGTGGAACCATAAAGCCAGAACCAAAAACCTTTTGAATTAAAACATATATATTGTTGGGTCTTTTTTATGATCACAATCGCATTGTGAAGGGGGAACATTAGAGGATTTTATTTGTGGAAGTAGCAATTGTGATCGCAATGGCAGGGGAATTAGAAGTTAGTGGGGTGATTTTGGTTTGTGTCTACGTGTATTGTGATTGCGAAATACAAAGGGGCCATGGGGTCAAGGTCAATTCTATCAAGAAAATGCGATTACAATTGCCCATGAGGCTTGGTGGCACGTGGCCTACGAGCCCGGTTCATCTTATAATATATGGAGTGGATTTATATATAATGAAATATATTGTTGGGGATTTCAATAAACATGTGATGTATAATGCGATGTGATATAATAAAAGGGATTTTGTCATGGTTTGTGATATATGGTGGGAAATGGGGAACACAACTAGGGTAATACAAATAGAATGGAAATGTGACCATGGTTAGAGTGATAATATATGGGAATGTGGTTAGAGTTAAAAATCATAATTGCATATTCAAATGGGGGAAAGCATTATTTTAACAAAGGATACATGAATATACAATTTAAAATTGTAGAAGATAAAATAGTCTCTGAGACTTTATTTGCTTTTGAAGTTAAACTTTGTTCTGGCCTATGTTTCAATCTAGGAAGCAGATTTGAGCACATGATACACTATTGGAAAGATGCTTCTGAGAACTTTCTAATGGAAACACATGTATTTTGATCTGATCCAAATGTTGTCATGCAAAAAGTCTCCTTAAATCCTATTACTTGGTGTCTCTTTGGAAATAATTTGCAGGATGAAATATTATTTACAATTTCTCAAACATAATAATGATCAACTATATAAAGAAATCCTATAAAAATTTATAGGACCCTAACATTGGCTCTAATGGGGGTGGTATTATTCTTGTTAGATGCCAAGAACACCGTAGACTAGTAGGCTAATCCCAAATCTGAAACATGTTCTGCCATAAAATCTCTGTGACTGAAACTCTTAAATTGAAATCAAAACCATTATGCACACTGAAATATGAAATATACACTGAACTAAAAACTGTACTGCAAACTGAAATTGAAACAAATGCTTGAAAAAGATGCTCAGAGTGCTGAGCTTATTTGCACACACCTACTCACTCTAATATGATGAAATGACTGTAATATCAGATAATAACAGATTTCCAATGCAATGAGTCACGCATATGACTACTAATTTGAAGCTTGCATTCCATTTCTCCAAATAGAAAAATAAACTAAAAAAGTGGAAACTCAAAATTCAGATTGGAGCCTTCTTCATAATCCATAATGAACCCATAATTCAGTTTTGTTAAAGGATCCAATAGGTTTTCCAAAGGATCCTCAAAATCATGGAGAATTTCTCTTTGTTGTACTATGCTTGAAAATAACTTCTCATATACTTCCTCTAAAATGTATCTATCCATTTTTGAATTTTCTAGCATTGTGTTTTCAAGGGATGTAAGATTAAAAATATTGTGTTTATCATCTATAGGATGTAAAACAACTCACTGTTCTTTAGCATCTTCTTGAAACTCAAAGATACAATTCTTTTTTATTTAAAAGATGATTGGCAGAATTTGTTGGCAGTTATGTTCATCTTCATGTAACTTTGTTTGAAAACTAGCCTGTGCAGGTTCACTATATACATTGTCCACACATACAACTTCATAAATCTGTACTTGAAAATCTTCTCTTTGAAATAAAATTTCAGAAAGTGAAAATTCAAAAGAAAAATTTGAAAGATAGTCCTCATCCATATTATGATCACATAAAACTTTGCAAGGCTTTTGTAAAGTATTAAGTATTGGTTCGTAGGAGACTATATGATCTTCAATCTCATGGTTACTTAATAAATGTGATTTTTGAATAAAAAAATCTCCAATGTAACACAAAATAGGGTCATCATCTATATAAGAAGGTCGTTTCCCCATTATGCTTGTTTCAACTTGCTTTCCTGCTTGACTAGTGATCGTATAATTTTCTTTCAACTCTTCAAATGTAGCATAACATAAAGGTAAAGAGTTAAGATCCTTATGAATTTCTTTTAACACCTGAAATGTGGCATAACATATGGGTAAAGAGTTACCATCAACATAATTTTCATTTTTTTCTTGATGTTCAATGTCTAGAATATATGTATGCTCATCTATTTCAATTTTTTCATCCTTTTTTTCACCGATGTCATAAGTAACACACACATGGTGATTTTTTTCCTTAACTCGCTGAAATTTAACATCCTCTTGTTGATACCTTCCACTAGTTGTTGTTCTAAATCACTTTCAAATGAATACAGAAAACAACCAGTTTCTAAATTCTGGTGATGTGACCCAACAACCTATCCTTCTTCTTCCATATCTGCTCAAAAAAGAGGTATCTTTTGCTATCTACTAAAAACAAGTTTATCTTGCAAAGTAAATGTGTTTATAAACCTTTCCATGGTTTTCATTACTATCTCGAACTTAAGGTTTAGTAAAGGAGGAAACTCTTCTTTAATTACTTTGCTTCTTTCACCTTCCATTTTGGATCTTTTAATCAATAGGTTTATTTCTACATCAATAACCCTTTTTTGCATGTCCTCCAAAGTGGAAGGGTTTATTTCTTTCAAATAATAGGCAGTCTCAACATCAAAACCATATGGATAATGGTGCATAGCCAATCCCAGGGGAGGCTTTATATCACTAGGTATGGAATCATAAACACTATTGAATCTAGTTGAAAAATCTTCGACTGTCTCATTGGGTTGTCTTTTTAGATTCCAATACTCATCCATAATCTGAAAAGGGTTCCTTTTAACCTCCCATCTATTAAGGAAAATAATTTGAAACTGCTGGAAAATAGGAATACTTCTAGTTGTCAAAATTTTATACCATTTCCTAGCTTTTCCTTAAAGGCTTTGAGCAAACAACCTTAATTTTACATCTTCATGATCGACTTCCTCCAAGTCAATGAAGTCAATGATTTCATCTACATGTTTCCTTGCTGTGATATTACCTGTACCATCAAAATGAGGTAGCCTTTGATCATAGTTATTTGGTAGCTCATGCAAAGGGAATGACAGATTTAATGATGCATACCGGATAGTGGTCATAACTGAGGTATGAGATGAATTTGTACTAGCTGGATTATGTCTGTTATTTGGATCTTGTTTGAGACAACCAATATTAAGATGATATTCATTTGCAACTTTAAAGGAAGGATATACATTCACAGAAAAGGGCTCATGTGCAGATCCTAATCTTGGTTTGGATTTAATAGACCAAAGAAAATCCTTAAGATACTTTCAGGAAAAGGCAGAAGTCGATTGAAAAAACATAATATTATATCTTGAAGTAAATTTAGGTCTAAATACACGACTTTCACATGTTTTCTTCCCATCCTTGTGTTGACAAGGCTTGTCCTTCTTTGAATATGATTTGAAGTTTCTTGAAACTTGGTTTGTAAAGCCATCGAATCTGGATTCTTTGACAATGGAGTCACCCTAAAAACTATGGAGCTTTGGATACTTTGAATGTGGAGTCACCAGGTGAATGATACAACCTTGTTGTGTGGGATCATTGTCCACCATCAATAATCAGATCTAGAGCTTGATATACTTTTATGAGGAAATTGAAATGTTCGGCTCCCTAATATGGTTGCCATAATGTTATCACTCTGTAATTTTTTGAGGTTGCAAAAGAGAACAATAGAGGTAGCCACAAAACCACTTTGGAGCTTAGGATCCAGCTTTCCTAAACTCAAAGATGGATCTATATAGATTTGTTCTATTTATATATTAGGCTAGTTATGAGAGTTCATAGTTTGATTTTAAAATTGATTTGGTTGATTAAATGCTCGAAACTTCCATTGGACTATGGATTCTATTAATTTAACACGGATCTATCTCAGATTTTCCAAGGAGTTTCACAGGGCAAGGTAGCTTAACTAACTGGATCTTTTAGAGTTAAATGAAATGTAATGTAGAAAAATATATAGGTTCAATTAAAGCTAAAGAGAATTTAAGAATTCTTTGAATTGATATCAAAAGAAAACATTTAAATTATCCACAACTAGAATCAGAGTGCATATTTCAACAAATTCTGTTCATCAACTTTCTGTGAAATAATTCAGACTTTAAGAAAACATAAGTATGGAGACAAAGAAGTAAACACATAGACAGTGAGAGAAGCACTTCACCAAATAGTCCAACACATGAATCCTGTGAAGCATGTCCTTTTTATCACTAATCAACCCATCAAATGAAAATAATACAATAGCTTTATGGAATGAAAAAATCAATCCTTCATACTTCAAAAATAGAAGTATTTAAACAAATTCTAAACTAAAATATCTTGAAAAATATCAATATTTATTAGAAATATCTTGAAACATAATTCAAGATTTTATTACAAAAATTATAAATATAGACTAAACTATTTAAAAATATCAGTCAGTTGATTCGTGGTGCTGTTTTTGGGCCTTTAAATAAGAAATGTTGTTTGTCCTGTTGGAAGATGTGCTATTTTGTCCCACTTTTCACTGCATTCTGTTTTGGTGACTGTTGTGATGAATGTGCAATGTTTTCCTATGTCCTTTTGCTTCTTAAAATGTGATGGAAAGGTCCTTGTTGTCTTCTTTTCCTTTTCTCGTTCTGTTGTTATTTTAGTTTGATCATTTTCCCCTTTTACATTAATTTAATTCCATTTATAGAAGATTGGGAAATTTAGGAATTATCTTTAACAGGGATTGATTTTTAATAATATAATATACGCAACAAAGGGGGAGCCAATTTTATGGGAATCTTGTTGCATTTTTATTTTTAATCCACAGAAGCTAGGGGGGACCGATTCTTTCGAATTGTGCATATCTATTGCGTTTCGAAAACTAGGGGTCGATTTCACTTATAATTGTGAATCAATGCATAAGAAAGGGCCACGTGACAGCTAAAGATTATGGAAAATAGATATACTTTCTGGATAGTGGGCATCCATGGCTGGGTTGGCACATCATGGATGGAGGCTGGGAGATGAAGTGGAGGTGGAGCCAGGTTTGAAAATTCAAAGGAAATGCTTTTCAAGGGGTCCGAAGTATGGAGAGGATAATACATAACATTGAGTTCAGATCCCCTCGCATTGAATAATTTGGAATGGAGCTTGGGGGGTATGAACTCTTCCTCTATCGTTTATCTAGGCAGAGTTAATCTGGAACGTTCAAACATGAAGAGCTTTTGTTGGCTACGTGGGGCTTGACCCAGGTTCAACACTGAGTTTAGCCAAGAAAATCCTAGTACTACTGGCCCTTTCGGCAACAGTCCGTGGAGCGTGGATTGAGGTATCACCCGAAGTAGTATGGAGGGTGCAGGAACTAGGTTTTCGCACCCTAGGGATGTCCTGATGAGGGTTCTGCAGGTTCGCGATCCTAACATGAGCGTTGTACTGCTCCCCGTAGCTTTCTATTCTTCGCAATCCATGTGCACCTTCGTATTATTCTGATCCGATCCTTATTGGGCTATTATATTAGTGCTTAACTTGGTTTGTGCGGGCCCAATATTATTATTACTTATTGAACTTTCAGATTAGTGTGAGTACTCGAAAATAATATAACTGCATAAATATACCCAGAACATAGCAATATAGATCTACAAACAGACGCATAATATTCTGAATCAATCTTATCTTTATTAATACCCAAGTTCAGTTACAGACCCGAGTCCACCCTGCACACTCAGCTGCGGACTCTACTAGGCCTCTGCGCACTCAGCTGCAGAGCCTCTACCTATCACTACGACTCAATACACTTCAAACTCACTTCTATCTTCTAACCATGCCTTCACATATATCTGTTACTTCTCAAAAACTAAGACTTCCTTTACACTTAGAGCCTCTCTCGATTTATACAATCCCATGGTCTGCAGACCATGGGTAGGTAGACACACTTTACATTAAATTACATTATCTTAGGGCAGACAACCCTAGACTCTTACACTCCGATCCCACATTTCGCGGGGTCTTTACATTACACTTGACCAAAATTTTGGCTTCAAGCCCAAAAAACATGCTATGGGGGGGTCCACTTCCCAACACACCCCCAACATAATCATCGTGACTCATCCCAAGTCACTCTACTAGTGCGACGATCTTTGCGTGAAGTCCATCCAATTGTGCTTGCGCTGTGCGAAGATCCACAACGCACTGCTCTGCCGTCTACTGGATCCACTTTGCTCGCTTGGCTGAATGCTCATTGTCAGGGTCAAATCCATGTCTCAGGTCATGCATTGCTTTCATTTGTACGAGTTTTCCTTCGATGTCAGCTGTGATGAGGAAGGCCTCATTAATCTAAGGCTGGATGCATGCTTTAAGTACTGCCTCTTTTTGGCGCATTGCGTCCACTTGCTCTTTCAATTCCTTGGCCTATTGTAGCCTCGCAAGCTGCTGAGTTAGGACCACTGTCTGCGCTGTCCCGTGCACATTATCATATTGCATTTTAAGCTCCCGCGCCTCTATTTCCAACCACTGTATGGTGGTGTCCTCCTATAAGGTGGTGAGGACCTATAAAGATTATTTCAATAAAGTGGTACAACTCTGTACTGCCTGTTCAATTTCTTCCAGCCCTTTCCAAACATCACCGACGCGTTGTTCTTGAACTTCTAGGGGCATGGAGGGCTGTGCCTTTAATCATAGTTCAAAAATTTGTAGGTTGAGATCCAGTTGGATCCTCGTAGCTTCCTCCTATGCCTCGTGGAATCCACTGGCCAATTTGTGGATCCCATTCATATTGGTAGATCTGTCGCAATTTCCAGTTCTAGGACGCATCAACATGCTTCCTCTATGATCTGCTCCAACTGATGGTTCTGCACCACTGATTCATCGCATTGTAGGCTAAGCTGTTTGATATTGATTCGTTGTTCACTTAGCATTTGCACTGTGCATCCCTCCCTAGCGCAGAGTTTGTTGTTGCTCTGTCCTGTAGCTAGTATAATATATCCCACGGAAGGGCAGCCAAGTTTAGGCCAAGTCCCTTGATCTGGCCTACCATGGCTCTATCCTCCGTGCTATCTACTGTCAGTGCTCCTTCCAGCAGCATGATGGTGTTAGCCATTTTGGCCCGCAACAGCTGCTCTATTGCAAATGTACCCACAACACCGTAGACAGCTATTGTTCCCTCTTATGGGAGCTGCACCTGAAGTCCCTACAGTTGTGCCCTGAGTGCCCCCAATACATTCTGCTACTCCGTCATTGCTTCTTGGAGCACTTCCCTGGTGACCTCACGAACTACATCGCTGATGTCGTATAGATCACCCTCTATTAGTATAATAGGATCCCCATCCAATTTGGAATCCTTGGTCTTTTTCCGTGGCCCTGTTCATTCCATATCACGCGGCCATTTTAGTTGTCTAGTTGTTGTGCTTGGGTCCATGCCTTCTACTATGTCATCTATCCTCTATCTTGTGGTCAAGTCCAAGCCTCTTTCCTCTTGCATCGTGGTGGCCCTAGCTGCTGCTGATTTTTGGCGGCCTTAGTCTATTCTACAGCGGCCTTCACTACCTCGTGAGAAGCCCTTACCTCCTCGACAAACTGCTCATTCCACTTTTGTTGTGCTAGTAGCTTGGCGGGATCCTTCTGTCGTTGTATCAATGCCTCATCGTGCACTGCTAGATCTAGGGCACACCATTCGGGTGGCCATGAATCGAGCACTGCAAAAAAAACGTCATCAATTGCGATGAATGGGATTTTGGTCTAGTTTTGCTTCAGATCCTTCCACGCCTTGATATACACATTGTGCATATCCACCTTAAAGTCTACAAAGCTCTGCAGACTGTCGTATACCATGGGGGATAGGCGCAGCTGTTTGTTGATCCAGATCCGTATGCTTGCCTCCATGAGTATCTAGAAGATATTGATCTTGCGGATTTGTGTGGTGTGCCTTGTCACCTAGAGTGACGCGTATTTCGCTGCCTCTGGCAAGTCTTGGTCAAGAGGAGGAAACTGACTATCCTTCAGAAATTCCCCTACAACCAACAAGATGGAAGAGAAAGCACACGTAGTGGAAGGTCTTACCCTACTCCTAAGCCTCCTTGTAGTTCGTCAGGAACCCCTCGCAGAGGAACTATGCCTAATTGAACTGTACCCCTTCGGCACATTGTTCGCGCCAGTGCGATGACTGTTGTTGGTATCTCGTTTCCACGACATTTTCTCATCACTTTTCCTACCAGCAGCTGGGTGGCTACACACACCCCTTTGTCTTGAATGCTAGTAATGACATAGCCCCTCTGCTTCTTCTCCAACCTGTATTTCTTCTTCATGGCTTCTGCGAGCACCAAGTCTTCGCTTTGGCCAGCTATTTCCGTGGGGTCCCTTCCCATACAGGGAAGGTGAGAAATCCTATGAATAAGCTCCGCTGTGATGGGAATCACCTCCTCCAGCCACAAGTACCCATCATGCACTAGGAAAAGCAATTGCTTGATGATGAATATCGTGATTGGTGCTCAGTGAAAGTGTGGAATCCATAGTAGGTGGAGTAGCCTGACCTCCTCCACCCTGTGTAGCCATTTCCGTGGCTGTAGCACTGTAACTGACCCCTCCTTGCTTTGTTTCATAAGTTGGCTAGTCGCCAAATGTGGGAACTTTTCACTGTCCGCGAGGTCCCAATCTTCAAATTTCATTATGGGCATGTGGCCTAAGACTGAAGCCTCAAATTGAATTCCATCTAGGAGGATTGGGGTTTTGAGTGCGCTCTTAATGGCATCCACATCCTTGGGTACTTTTACTTTCCCTCTCTGTGGGAGGACATATTTGGGCAGTTTTGCTGCAGCGCACATTGGCTGAATGTCTTCTTCCATTTCTTCATCTGGTTCAATCTCTTCTACGAAGGCCTAAGGATCCTCTTCTTCATCATATGTCTCAATATTAACCGTATTTCCCTTGTCTTCCATAGACAGTTTACCAGACCGTGGATTTCGCGGAGACATAGGACTGGTCCTGCTTCCTGTGGATCCTTTTTGGGCCTCGGCATCCAAGGTGATTTAGGGATTTCTGGTGCATCCCCCACCAGTGGTGTAGAGCTCTGCGTGGCTCCCTTGGTTTTTGACATCATTCTGATTAGGAAATCCTCTGTCTCCTTCGACAATGCCTCAAACACTGAACTTGCTCTCACAGCCTCCAAATTCGTGAAGTCCATACCCAGTTGGTAGTGCAACAACTGAATTCTCAAAATGCCAAGGGTTGTTCAGTGGAGAGCCAATTGTGATTTATAGGCCTTTTTGAATTCAAATTCGACTGTTCCCCCCTTATTCGGCTCATTAATGCGATATTGGCGGCAGTTAGCCCTAAATCTAGTTTTGATTTCATGTCTTAATTGCCCACCGCCTACTCCTCATTGCCTTAAATTGGACATCTTGTCATGAATAGTGATTCCAATGGTCACTTCCCAACCTAACCGCATGGCAGTATAGCCCCTTGTGCGCGGACATGACCCGTGCGTCATACTGATCACGTACACAACCTCCTTGTTGCGCAGTGCCCATACAGACTCTTTTATAGTTCCGCGCTCTCTTTCAACTGCTTGGAGCACTGAGACACTACTTCCTATGGATATTCAGGTGGTCGCACCACCGGTGTGAGGCTTCAAATCACCTTCCAACTCGATCCACGGGCCCTCCTCAGTTACCCTCACGCTAGTCAATGCCTCGCGTTCTTCCTCATGTGGTGCACTCCCCTGGTTACTTTGTCTGATAAGGTGTGGTCGCAGCCATGGTAGCAGAGCCAGTCATTCTTGGTGACAATCTTTTAGTGCAGTGGTATGGCTTCCCATATCTTGTCTTGTCCTTCTATCGACGCAACATGCTTGCGAGACCTCCGTTTCCAATTTTTTGATTTCCACTTCCATTAACTTGCTTTTCTGTTTCAGTCATACCCGATCTTATTCAAGTTCACGAAGCTCAAGGTTCCCTCTCCAAATGGCTTCTTGAATCTGCATATGTTCGTCCTTGTGTGCTATTCCAATTATGGGAGTTATGGCATGAGGATTTTTTTCCAAAACTATGGCCCCAACTCTGCTCATCATCTTCAAAATCATTTTCACACTTAGGTTCTTGTGCATGGTCCTATAGGCCCATCAGACCGCTAGTATGCAGGTCCCAATCAGTCCGTCCCTCCTGGTAAACCCTATTTAGGATTCTACATACCTTCTAGAATGATTCTACATGGAACCTCTGTGGGGCGCGCCACTTTTCTTGCTATTGCGTCTGGTTCCAATTTTCGATCCTTAGTCTAGGGTGTGCTTGCACGGCACTCGTCTGCACCCATCGACACAGGTGGGTGTGCAAGATACTTCATCCTAGCTGCCCGACTCTTGTTCACCGCTGGGGGATTCCAAACCGTAAGTGCATCCTCCTTCTACATTCGCTCCAGTTTTAAATGGTCTCCTGATGTGTACTCCACCATCGTGCGAGTGTTGCACATAGCGCCCATTCCAGTGCACCGTACTATTGTTATTTTGGTACTGCACTTTCAAATTTGTTAAGGAATTCATCCACCACTGTTACTCCATCATATGTTGGTAGTTCCCTTGCCTCTGTCGTCATGCAACGCAGTGATCTAATCATCATGTTGCAATTCAGCGTTGTCACTTCGTGCAACTGGTTCTGCCAGCGTTCTACTTCTTTGTCTGAATCTGAAGTACAGGAGTTGTCACGCTCCCATGAGATTCTCCCATCTGTAGTCGGGTTCACCCAATCCTGGTCTCACACCATTATATGGTAAATACAATCTAGCTCATCGTTGCTTTCATCGTCACACACTGGTTTAGTGTAGCGTGCTCCTTCAGCTAGGTCTAGCAGAACTACTACGCGTAGGGACTTTTTTTCAAATATCATCTTCCGCTTCTTCAGGTTAATGACTCCATTTATATCAGTGGCCTAGTCTATTCCTAGCAATGCAGGATAAGGATTGTTGTCATCGACAATCTCTATTACTTCAAAGTCTGTCTGTGTGCTCGTGCCTTTGATATCAACTATTACCCCTTGCAACCTCCCCATAGGAAAAATATTCTATTGGTTCGCCTCATGATTGAATAGGGGACCACTTTAACATGGACCTACCCATGCATTCCCATGTCTACTTTGGTAACACATTCACGTTTGAACCCAAGTATAGGATTACTTGATCCATTTCATATTCGCCAACTTGTGCTATCAATCTCATTTCCCTCCTAATACGTAATGCATGCATTCCCAGTTTTCGGACTACGCATGGTTCCCCTGACACTGCGCACTTGGTGATCAACTCCTGTAGTCACTTAACTACCTTATTCTTGCGCAGCAGTTTCATGCATGTCTCCAAAAAGGTAGTAAGCATAGAAATATCCACCCCTGGCTCTGGCTGATCCTTATTACCTGAAGTGGAGGCCTTCGCGAAGCTCTTCGTAGGTTCCATGAACGTCTCCTTTGCGCGTTCTAAGTCAAATTCAAGTTCCTTTGTAGGATCCTTGCAAACCCATGTATCTTCCTCAGGCTGCTTCCCCTTACCCTCCCCTATGGTCACACCACTTCTGAGCATCATGTTTACATTTGGGTCTTCTTCGCATAGTTCAGACCTCATCATTTGGATATTTCGAGTCAGAGGAGGCTAGAGTACCCCTTTCTCGTGCATCTGTGTGATCAACGTAGGACAATCTACTGCTTCATGATCGAACTGAGCACAATATGAACAAGATATTCTCATTGGGTTGGTACAATCGTGGGTGTAGTGCCCTGGTCCTCCGCAATTGTAACAATTTAACTGTCCACGGCCCCTTCCTGGCCCCATTCCTCCTCGTCCTTAACCTTGCCCCTGAAATCCATTATGTACCATCCCCACAACTAGGTTGAGGGCTTGCGTTTCTGTTTACATCTGATATGCTGGGGTCCAATCCATCATTAACTCATAGTTGTGACAAGTACGCTCATCATGGCCTACTAACCTGCAAAAATTACAAAACAACTGCTGGGGAGTCTGTGCATACTTCTGCAACAAATATCCATCATGTGTTTTCCTTCTATCTGACAGATCATGCACCATAATGTGGGTGTTGCATTTCGCCCTGCCTATGCCTCCGGTCGCAATAGAATTTGTCCCCCTCCTTCCATGTAGTTTGCAAATACTGGACAGTGGTCCTTGTCATGGCCTTGGCCTTTGCATTTTACGCACCGTACTTCCTCACGTGCCTTTGGCCATGGTGTCCTATCCTACTTCAAGCTCTACGTTTCTAGGTAGAGATTCTGTAGTTTCGTGTGGATTTTTTGAAATCACAGCCCCGGATCCTATATCGGTGTCTCATGCAACCTCATCATCATTTCCAATGCTTCGGCCTGGGTAGAAAGTTTCTGTTGCGATAACGTCGTCCTCAGGTGTGGTGTTAAAGATGCCACAAACCATGTGCAATGTTGTGCATCCGTGAGCGTTGTATTAGCGTCGTGGATTGTACTCATCAGTCGCTGATCCAGATCCTAAGGGGTCTCGCCTGGAAGCATCGTGATCTATTTAAACCTGATGATTGACTGTGTCTGTGATTTCAGCCAGCTAAATTCTCTGTTTAGCACATTATGGATCTCTGTTATTCCTATATTTTGGTGATCATTAGAGTGCTTGATGTACCATGTCAATGCACGATCCTGCAGTGCACTCACCAATGTAGCCTTCTTAATGTTGTCGTCCATGACCCCTTACACTTCCCACACTGATCTTACCACGAACTAGAATTGGTCTGGATCCTCATTCCCTACTCCTCTAAATATGGGTAGCTTGATCGCACTCGCCATGCTAAACTATGGGGTTGGTGGAGGTGGAGTGGGTGGAGATGGAGGTGAAGGAGGTGAAGCGGGTGGTGGCATGGCCAGAGGTGGTAACTGCAGAATGCGCTGCCTTATCAAACTAACTGCTCTTCCTTGCTCTCTAGCGAAGGTGAAATTAAGGGATTGTTTCCTAATTCCCTACTACCTTTGTAGATCTTTTCCCTCCGCGTCGTTCCAAACATTAATGTATTCGCATAACCTGTTATTCACATGACATCATCTTAATCTAGGTATTCAAGGATTTAATGTACTTACCTCATGGTCCCTTGATAAAACGTCATTCTGCTTCATTGTAGCTCACAGTTGTATCTACCATAAACTCAGTGATAAATCTCCCTTTTATCGGTCGAGTCAATGGTCCACAACTCACGCGATCTTATCTTATGATGCCTCTAGTCTGTGCACTAATTCCATCCACACTATTGGTTGGTCGAGATTACACCTTCCCTGGCTATCAGCTAACCTCGCGATCCACTCATACAGTTCAGAAGGAAAGGATGCGAAGAATATCTCATGGATTTTCGTATACACATAGCGATTCAGCCACCTTTTCTCTGATACCTAATGAGTTCTCTTTTCCTATGTCATGAACTCATGAATCTTCTTTTCCAACCACTCTTCAATTTCCTTCTTTGTTGGGTTCTAGTGGCACGACATCAAACATCCCTTAAGGAAATCCCAATCTCGGCAACATAACCATTTGTTGGCTACGTGGGGCATGACCCAAGTTCAACAGTGAGTTTAGCCAAGCAAATCCCAGTACTACTGGCCCTTTCGAAAATAATCTGTGGAGCGTGGACTGAGGTCTCACCCAAAGTAGCATGGGAGGGTGCTGGAACCAGGTTTCCACACCCTAGGGATGTCTTGATGAGGGTTCTGGAGGTTCAAAATCCTAACCTGCACACTGCGCTACTCCATGCAGCTTTCTATTCTTCGAAACCCATGCGCACCTTCGTATTATTCCGATTTGATCCTTACTGGGCTATTATATTAGTGCTTAACTTATTTTGTGAGGGCCTAATATTCTTATTACTTATTCAAATTTCAGATTAGAGTGAGTACTAGAAAACAATATAAATGCATAAAGATACCCAGAACATAGCAATATAGATCTAAAAACAAATGCACAATATTCTGAATCAATCTTATCTTTATTAATACTCAAGTTCAGTTACAAACCCAACTCTGTACTGCGCACTCAGCTGCGGACTCTACTAGGCCTCTGTGTACTCAGCTACAGAGCCTCTACCTACCACTACAACTCAATACACTTCAGACTCACTTATATCTTCTAACCATGCCTTCGCATCTATCTATTACTTATCAAAAACTAAGACTTCCTTTACACTTCGAGCCTCACTCTATTTATACAATCCCATGGTTTGCGGACCATGGGTAGGCCAACACACTTTACATTAAATTACATTATCTTAGGGAAGACAACCCTAGACTCTTGCGCTCTGCACTCGCATTTCGCGGGGTCTTTAAATTACACTTGACCAAAATTTGGGCTTCAAGCCCCAAAAACATGCTATGGGGGGATCCGCTGCCCAACAGAGAGGATAATACATAACATTGAGTTCAGATCTGCCCCCATTGAACAATTTAGAATGGAGCTTAGGGGGTTATGAACTCTTCCTCTATCGTTTATATAGGCGGAGTCAATCTGATACGTTCAAAGATGAGAAGCTTCTAAATATACGTGATCCTTTTAAAAAAATCACAATCACAACAGGGTCAAGGCTTTACATCCATTGGGTTTAATTAGCCACATGACCCATTCTTTATCACAATCAGAATGGAGAGGGGTTAAATCACGTTTACACGGGATTTTACCATAAAACCGGGGGTCTTTTAATTATTTCATAGGGCTTTAATCGCATCGAAATGGGGAGAGGGGAATTTTATCATAGATCATGGGACTTTAACCATGGGTGGACCTGACATCCCATTAAAATACATTCCCTCTCACATTCAGGACAGACATTTCCATGATCGCAATCGCATTATATGGAGGTGGGTAAATCTTGTTTACACAGGACTTTACCCATGAAGCCGAAGGCCTTTATCATAACAAAATAGCTTACCAATACATAGACCTCAAACAATTTAATATCCACTACATAACATATCGTATCCAACGGGGCTTTCGCCTTATTTCAATCGCATTACGAAGGGGGTACATGGGAGTAGAACCATAAAACTGGACCCAAAAACCTTTTGAATTAAAACATATATATTGTCGAGTCCATTGGGGCTTTGGTATGATCAAAATTGCATTGCGGAGGGGGACCATTGGAGGATTTTTCTCTATGAAAGCTGTGATTGCGGTTGCAATCGGCAGGGGTAACAACGGTTAGTGGGGAGATTTTGGTTTGTGTCTGTGCATATTGCGATTGTGCAATACAAAGGGGCCATGGGGTTAAGGCCAATTCTATCAAGAAAATGTGATTGCAATTGCCCATGAGGCTTGGTGACACGTGGCCTAAGGGCCCAGTTCATGTTATAATATATGGAGTGGGTTTATATATAATGAAATATATTGTTGGGGCTTTTAATAAACATGCGATATATAATGCGATGTGATATAATAAAAGGGATTTTGTCATGGTTTGTGATATATAGTGGGAAATGGGGAACACAACTAGAGTTATATGAATAGAATGGAAATGTGACCATGGTTAGAATGATATAATATGGGAATGCAGCTAGAGTTGAAAATCATAATTGAATATTCAAATGGGGGAAACGATTTTTTAACAGAGGATACATGCATATACAATTTAAAACTCTAGAAGATAAAATAGTCTCTAGGCCTTTATCTTCTTTTGAATTTCAACTTTGTTCTGGCCTATATTTCAATCAAGGAATCAGACTTGAGTGCAGGATATACTGCTGGAAAGACTCTTCTGAGAAGTTTATGATGAAAACACCTATATTTTGATCTGATCCCAACATTGTCATGAAAAAATATCCTAAATCCTAATACTTGGTGTCTCTTTCGAAATAATTTGCAGGATGAAATATTATTTACAACATCTCAAACATAATAATGATCAGCTATATAAAGAAATCCTATAAAAATTTATAGGACCCTAACAGATTGGGCTCTTGAACTTCACACTACGTAATCTAAAAAGACAAGGAAGGAGCTTGAGGGTTGAGACTGCAGAATGCACAGTCTCATCTGGGAAAGAGAAAGAAGAGACTACGCATTACATAGTCTTATAGGTCAAGGATGAGGAATAAGGCTTGGAACTGCACAATTCACAACTGGGCAAGACAGTGACTGTGAATTGTGCAGTATGAGAGGCCAAGGTCAAGCTTGATATTTGGAGATGCGAAATGCACAATTGGAAGGGGCATCATTTTCTCAAGGATTACAAAATTCTTTCTCGGGAAAGAGAGAGGAAAACATCAAGACTAAATGTTGGGGAAGGAAGAAATATAAATCGGTCTTAAGGTAAGTTAGATAAGTCAATAATATGGGCCAAAAAATATCATGCAAAAGGAAAAACATGCATGCAAAAAATGACCCACCAACGATAACTGCTAGTAGGAAAAAATCAAGAAGGCAATACGACACTTATAAAAACTGAATGAAAAACTAAAACAACACTTGTACAAGCTAATATTAATAGAAACGCAAGCCATCATTAAAACAAATGGGTAAAATAACACCCATAGAAGCAAAAGCGACATAAAAAGTAGCAAAAAGTGACACATGAAAAAATTACCTAGAAAAACACTGCAAACCAAGTCGAAAGCTCCTTGATCTTGTGGGAAAGGCTAGAAATCCAATGTCAAGTGTGAAAATGAGATCTAAGAGTTTATATTATATAGATCTAGCCCCCACAGGGTCAGGTTATGGTTTATGACGTGCACGCCTAAAATCAAAGAAAAATCAACACTTGTCCTAAGATAAAAAAAATAGAAACTTTGTGCCACTTGTAAAATAATTATTGTGCATTCCCTGTTTTCTTGGGATGAGTATTAGATTACTTTGGGAAACTATATATTCTCATTGGAAAAAGACAATGTGCAATTCCTAGCAAAAAGGGATTGCACAGTGTACTGACTCTATGGATTGTGTAGTCTTGAAAATGAGAGAGAGATAACGCAGTTTGCATGCTCAATGACTGCCTATCTTCTCGAATTGCATAGTTGTGATCCTAAAGGCATAGTGCAATCTCCAGTGGTAGAGGATTGCACAATTCTTAGAGGGAAGACTGAAATTTGGTGCAAGTTCATGGCAGAAGGTTGGCTTGTGTTAGAAGTTGTTTATTTTTTGTCGACAAGACTTAGTCATCATCAAAACAACCTAATCAAGTCATCACAAGCTTTTTATGCAAGGAAAAGTAATATCGTCAGCAAACAACAAAATGAACACTTGATGATTATGAAAGATAAACTTTTATGAATAGAAGGTAGGCTCCAAAATAAAAGCATAGGCAAAATTTTGGAGGGGTGTTGTAGAAAATACAACAAAATAGTATATACATTGGGAACATTCAGTTTTCATCAATAAAAAAAATAGGTGTTATTGAGAAAATAATAATCCCTTTTAGTAATCAAAACATGTTACTATTTTTTTATTATTATAAAAAAAATTGGTTGTATTTGTGAGGATTTTTAAAGTCTATTTTTCTCCTTGTGGCCGTTTTCTCTTCTCTATTATTGTAGTGTTGTTAGGTATTTCTTTAACAAAGAATATGGGTCCCTTTAATGCTATTTGTTGGGAACAAGTTCCCCCAAGGACAGTTTGGGGCTAAAAGCCCATGTTTTGGGATAATTTTTTAATAAAGTTGTAAAGTCTCTGCATTTTGTGGTCGCGGAGCGTGAAGGTGTCAAGAGTCATAAAGGGTATTTGTCCTTATTTTGTAAAGTGTAAATTTGGCTGTAAAGATCCACCCATGGTCTGCGGACCATGGTCTTGTATAAAAAGGAGCTAAGTAAGTAAGCTCTAAGTAGTCTTTAGTGAATAACGAAGAATGAAGTAAGGAGTTAAGCATTGGAGTCTAAGTGTTCTCGGGTCTTAGTGTAGGTAGAGGCTCTGCAACTGAGTGCATAGAGGCTAGGGGTGGAAGTCCAAAACTGAGTGCGCGACCCCTATAGCTGAGTGCATAGGGTAGATAGAGTCTATATTAGCTTAACGATATCAGTAAAGAGAAGTATTCCACAATTACTCTGTATTTATTTCTTGTTAATGCATCTTATATTGTGTTCTAGGTTTAATTTACAATGTTTATGTGATGTGCGAATATATGTGACTATATTGGTTAATTGAATGCAAGTAAGAATATCAGTTTACGCGGTGCTAATTATGATTGATTATTAAGATAAGTAGAACACTTAAGATAACTTGGGAAACTATACCATATGCTATCATAGCTAGGTGGAAGTACCTGGATCATGGGTTAAGTCTGCACGAAGGTCAATCGTACACCTTCGTGGAGGTACTGAAGGGAAGAATAAAGGGGTAGACTGATAGATCCCTAAGGCTTAGTGACTTGGTCACAAGTAGCGGCTGAGGGTAAAAACCAACATCACGACCATCTTAGGGTGTGGAAACTTGGTTCTAGCATCCCCCCATACTACTTCGGGTGAGACTTCGGTCCGCGCTCCGCGGGATGATGCCGAAAGGGCCAATAGTGTAGGGATTTGTTTGGCTAACTAACGCTGAACCTGGTTCAGCCCCCACAAACCCAAAAAATGGTTCCCTTGCCAGGACCAGAATCTACATAAGAGATGTGTGATGCCATATCATTGGAATCCAACTAAGAAAGAGGTCGAAGACTAGTTGGATAGGAAGATCCACGAATTCGCAGCACAGGAGAACATAAATTTGTGGTTGACAAAGGAACATGGCTGGACAGGTACCTATATAAAGAAATCCATGAGATCTTTTTATGTTCATTTCTAGTTGAGTTATACGAGTGAATCATGAAGCTAGCGGATAGCCAAGGGAAGTGGAGACTTGACGGTTCTATTGTCCGAACCTCGGAGTTAGTAGAGAGATTGGAAGCCTCTAAGGATAAGATCGCTCGTGTTGTCAATCATCGTCTTGATCACATCATAGGAGGATTTGTGACTGAATTTGGGGTCGATACCTCAGTTAGTTACAAAAAGGTGAAGCGATGCTTTTTCAAAGGTTCATGATGTAAGTACTTGAAGTCTTTAAATCCCTGGATTAAGATGTTATTGTGCAAAAAATGGGCTATGTAGCTACCTTTATGTTTGGAGCTACACGAAGTGGAAAGAAATAGGAACGAAGGAAGGAAGGGTCCTAAATATAGCTCACTGATTTCACCTCCTTTGGGTGACAAAGAGGGAGTAGCGCAGGCTTCTCCGTGAAGTGCATTTCAGTTCATAAAACAAGGATTCCCATGATTTCCACCTCCACCTACACCACCTCCAACTTCACCACCATCACCTATGAATTCACCCATACCATCACCACCTCCACTATAGTTCAACATGGCGAATTCGGTGAAGTTTCCTTTGTTTAAGGACTTGGGAAATGAGGACCCGGACCTGTTCTGGTTTGTTGAAAAAGTTGTATGGGAAGATCAGGGCGTCACAAACGATCACATGAAGAAGGAAACATTGGTTAATGCTTTACAGGATCGTGCACTAACTTGGTACATCAAGTAATCTAATGATAACCCAAATGATGGGTTGGCAGAGATCCAGACCATGTTGAATAAAGAGTTCAGGAGGCCTAAATCCGAGGGACAGTAAATTATGGGGTTCAAGGAAATCATGATGAAACTAGGTGAGACACCTTGGGAATTTGATTAGAGATTGAAGTGTAAAATCTACAAAGCCAATATGAACTTAACAGATGGACAACACCGTGAATGGTTCGTGGCTTCACTCCTACCTCACCTAAGGGTTGCACTGTCACAACAGAAGATTACGACTCAGGCAGAGGCCCTAGAGATTGCCATAAGACTGCATGAAATGGTGATTCAAGATTTGAATCTGGGGGTTCAGTAGATCCATGTGTAGTTGCAAAATATTTGCCTTGAAATGAAAATTTTGAAGCATGACAGAACAGTTCTACCGCAGGTGCACAAAGAAATATGGTGCCCGAAATGTAAAGGTCATGGGCATGAAAAAGACCACTACTCGGTCTTTGCAAAATATATTGCAGGAGGAGGACTGATGCCTTTGAGGCTAGAATACCAAGCAGGACCAAGCCCGGGGCTTGCGTTGTGGTGCACTATATTTCAGGTAACAGGGAAACATACAACCGATAATTTCCATTTGCTGCAGAAGTTTGCACAAACACTGCAACAACTATTATGCAACTTTTGTAGGTCAGTAGGGCATGATGAGGGCAATTGCCGAAGTTACGAATTGATGATGGATAGAACACCCACTTATAGAGTTTAGGAAGAAATGTAGCCCCCTGATCAGAGCGTTGGGATGGCGTGAACAAGATTTCAGGGGTGCGGATGAGGCCGAGGCGGAGGAGGACCTGTCAGAGTTCGGGGATAGGTAATCTGATACAAATGTGGATGACCAGGACACTATGCCTGTGAATGCACTAACCCAACGCGTCTTTCATGCAAATATTGCACTCAGTTTGATCATGAGATAGAGGAATGTCCTACACTGATAGCAAGGATACACGACAAAGGGGTGCTACCACCTCATCTAACTCAGAACCTACAAATGATGAGGGTTGAGCCTCGTGAAAAGGATCTGAATGTGAATATAGTGCTCTGAAGTGGAATTGCAATAGGTGATGATAAGGGGAAACAACCTAACACAATGCATGGGTTCAAAAGCTCTGGCAAAGAAGGCTGAATTTGATTTGGAGCGTGCATGCAAAATGTTCATGGAAGCAGAGAAGAGCTTCGCTGAGGCCTCTAACTCAGGGAGCAGGGATAAACCTGATAAGGAAATGGACCCTTCTATGCTTACGACCTTTCTAGAGTCTTGCATGAAGCTGCTACATGATAGTAAAGTTGTAAAGGGGTTACATGAGCTTATAAATAGATGCACCGAAAACACTCTGGGTGAACTACGCATTGTACAAAATATTGGTAAGCATAAAGCAAGAACAGGACGAGAGATGAGACTGACTGCGTAGATAGGAGAATATGAAATGGATCAGGTTATTCTAGATCTGGGGTTAGTCGCGAACGTTTTACCAAAGTAGACTTGGGAGTGGATGCGAAGACCCGTGTTGTAGTGGTCTTCGATTCAGTTAAGGATGGAAAATCAGTAGAAGATCATCCCCATGGGACAACTACAAGGAGTAACAGTAGATATTGAAGGCACGACCGCATTGGATGACTTTGAAGTGATAGAAATTATGGATGATAGGAAACCCTAACCCTCGCTCCTTGGCATTTATTAGTCTACTAACATGAATGGGGTAATCAACCTAAAGAAGCAAAAGATGATATTTGAAAAGAAATCGTGTCACGTAATAGTATGCCTAGATCCTGCTGAAGGATCTTGCTATACTGAACAAGTACACAATTACGAAAGTGATGATGAAGTGGACTACATATATAAAATAATAGCGCGAGACCAAGATTGGGTGAATCTAACAATGGATGGATGAATTACATGGGATCGTGAGAGTTCCTACACCTCAGAATCTGATGAAGAATTAGAGCACTAGAAAAATAGGCTACATGAATTAACAACACTGAGCTGTAACATGATGACCCAGTCACTGTGCTGTGTATTGTCAGAGGTAAGAAATCTGCCCACTTACGATGGCTTGAATGATATAGATGTATTTTTGGATGCATTTGAGAGGGAAGTACCAAAGATGCAATGCTTCCATGCTTTGGACTGGGCACTTTTCGCTATCCCTCTGATATGGTGGGGTATGCACAAGGGTAGCTTTGACGATTGGCACAAGTGTAGGAGGATGCTGTGAACACGCTTTGGGAAGCCAAAGGTACGAGTGATAGAAAAATATGATGGGAAGGATGATCCGTGTGCACACTTGGCCAAATGGGCTAAGGCTTATGGAGTGAAGCCCCAACCTCAATGGGTGCACTTGTTCTGTCATACCTTGGATGTCATCCCTATGAACTGGTATTTGGAGACAGAGCTCCGCCATGGTACACGTGAATGGGATATTTTGCGCGAAGGATTCATAATGATGATCAACTTCGAAGATGGGTTTGACTATATTGATGAAGCGCTACAAGAAGTTAAAGCAACAATATTTAGAATACCACATGAACCTTCAGATCTAATTCAACTTGATTGGACTACTTAGCTGAGCCACACACTAGAATGTTATAACATGACTACTTAAATAGAAGATGAGGATCCACGAAAGGTTAATCTCCTTGAAACTGAGGGTCACCACAAGGTCAAGGGACCACATATTGAGAATCCTAATATAACCATTCCACTGAAAATGAAACAGGTAAATATTGGTATGAAGGCAGAGCCCAAATTAGTGAAGATTGGAGATTAATGGGATGACATGATGGTAGATAAGGTCGCCGAATTTCTCCACAAATACCAAGATTTTTTCCCTACCAATTTCACAAAGTTAAAGGGGATAATATGAGACCTGGGCATTATGAAGATAACCTTAAAACCTAACGCAAAGCCAGTTAAGCAAAGACGTTACCATCTCAATCCAAAGTATAAGGAGAAGGTCCGCTTAGAGCTAGACAAAATGCTCGTCGTAGGCATCATTGAACCCGTAGAAGAATTTGATTGGGTAAGACCAATGGTGGTACAGGAAAAGAAGCAAAAGGATGAAATAAGGATATGTGTAGATCTTAGGAAGTTGAATGATGCTTGCATACATGATCCCTTCCCAACTCCATTCATTGATGAGGTATTGGATAATGTAGGTGGCCAGGAAGCGTACTCCTTTACTAATGGGTTCTCTTGGTATTTTTGGGTAGCAGATCCCCCCATAGCATGGTTTTTGGATCTTAAGGCCCGAGTTTTGGTCAATCTAATGCAAATACCCTGCGAAATGTGGGGGTGGAGCATGAGAGTCTAGGGTTGTCCACCCTAAGATAATGTAATTTAATGTAAAGTGTGTTGGCCTACCCATGGTCTACGGACCATGGGATTGTATAAATAGGGTGAGGCTCTAAGTGTAAATACAGTTCTAAGTTTTGACAAGTAATAGATAGATGCAAAGGCATGGTTACAAGATAGAAGTGGATCTGAAGGTATTGGGTCATAGTGGTAGGTAGGGGATCTGCAGCCGAGTGCGCAGAGGCCTAGTTGTTATAGACATATTTTGGCATTCAACCCCAGTCACATATGTCGATAAACCAAGGGCTCTTTAACCCCTACAAGTGTTGTTTCATATCTTAAAGGATCATGGTCAACTGATTACATCATTTCCCAGAAGTTCCACCTGAAAAACCACTCAGAACTAGCCAAAACTAGACCATACTGACTACTCCATCGTCAAGGTACAATGCATATTGGCTACTACACTAGCCAGGTGTGATGCATACTGAAGAGGCCTTTTGTAGGGTGCAATGAGCGAGAATGGAAAAATGGCAGAGATAGTTTGCTAAGTGGAAGATCATGGAATCTTCCAGAAACTTCTCCCATGACACTCGCCTCTCTGAATTCACCCAGGGATGAGTAAGAGATCAATGAAATCTCCAAGTGAAACCAAGAATTATCAGTGGAATGACACTAATCAAAAACCCAGAGCTGACTCACACCCTTGCAAGATATCTATAAATGGATCCCTCATCTGGGAGATCTAGAGGCTGGAATTTTGTAATTTGTAAGGAAGTGCTATTGGTTTATCTTTGAGAATAGACATTATATTGTTGGGTGATCTTGCTTTTCATGAGGTGAAGAGGGCTTTGATGCTGGGAGGATGATGCTGGATCAAAAATTTGGGTTGTAATCCTCTCTTCTACTATTAATAAAGTTCTTTGAGTTTTCCTCCATATAATTGTGTATTTGTGAATCTTGTTATGTGTGAATGAAATTGTATGGTCAATGTATTTCTGATTCTACATTGTTTATGATATTATAGATCGAGATGCTTTGATGGTGTTTTGTTACTGTGACTCTACAGGTATTCTCTAAACCAGGACAAGTAGGAGAGGAGTTTCAAACTCTATCAAGGGAGAGATAAATCAAGCAAGGAGACAAGTGGAAGATCCAGGTTGATCCCCTTTGCTTCTCTCTTATCTAGCATACATAAAGGAAATCGAAAATTTCTTTGATTGTTTGTTTCTAAGATAGCTACCCATCTTAGTGGGACTAGTAGATAAAAAAGACACTAGTTTTCCTGGAAACAAAATAGCAACTCCACTGGGGAGCGAATAGTTTGTTTGTTTGTTATTGTTGTTTGCTTTATAAATTATAGACGGAGCCTGAAGTTAGCCAGATAGCCTTCGAACTGCTCTTTCTATGCAATTGCAAAGTAGATGAATGCTGCTTCAGTCAATCTCCAGGTTGGTTTATGAACTGAACATCTAACTTACAAGAATTCTAAGCGCCCTTGTGGTAGCTCAATAACCTCCTAAGATCATACCCCTATACTTTGTTCTTTACTGTTCATAATAGCTCAGCCTAAATCCCTAAACTCAGCTGCAAATTTAACCAAAAACCCAACTCAGTTTTGCTTTGTAGCCCATCGCACTGTCCGTAACTGGAAACCAGTATGCATCGCACATCCCATGTGTAGCAAGTGAGATGCATCCCTGTTTCTAAGAAGCACAAGTGCGATGACTGAGTGATCTCATTTCTCTCTTTGAAATTTGGTTTTTGTCCTTCTTCTCAGCTCTGTTTGATTGTGTTGTTGCTTGTGATTAGTATCTCATTGCTGAAGCCTCCTTCCTTTACATATTTCAGCCTCCATTGATTAGGATTAGTAATTTTTTTTATGTATTTGTCCATAATTTACAATCCTTCATAAAAAAGTAGCTTAAATCAAACCATCGTTTTGATGCAAAAAGTGTCGTAACTGTCATTTTGAGTCAAAAAGAATAGTGTTGTAAAGTCTTCCTCCTCTAGATGGTTGATTGTACTTTTTGTCATGTATTTGATTTGAATTGTTAATATTTGAAGTGTCGAAAGCAATTTTCTATTCGAAATCGAAAAGTGTCGTTTAGTCTTCCTTTCATGTTGAAAAGAAATTGTTGAAATGTCGCTTTGAAGAAAATAGTTCAGAACTATACTTAGTTTTCCTTTTTGGCATTCTCACATTAAGGAAACGAAAAAAAAAATACTTGCATTTGCATTTTCATTTAGACTGTGTGCGAAAAATGACTTAGGAAAAGTGCATTTAGTGTGTGCTCTTTGCTCTCTGTTGAAAGAATCGTAATCTTATTTCCTTAGTAGCTAGGATTTTCTTTGCTAAAAGAAAATAAACGACTGTTTATCATTTTAGATTGCATATTTAGGAAGTTTACATCTACATCACGCAGTGAACCTTGAAAGACAAACTTCTAAACAAGATCAACTCTAAAATAAATCTCAATGAACATAAAAATGCTTTGGAACCTAACGCAACACATCTAGAAGTCTAGGCTAGAGACGTGTTCTGGCATCCTAAAACCTGGTAACTATCATTTTCATCAAAGGTTGGGTGATTCCTCCTCTTTGATACAACAAGTGCTAGTACGGACTTGTGCTCCCTGTACCATTGAGTATATATTGGGAGACCACAATAGGCTGATATCCTTTATCCATAGGAAGCCATGTCTGCCGCCCTATCGATCGCAATGCACTGAACACAACATTCGGGAAGATTGACTGTTGTACATAATTCCTTGGTAATTTCTCTTTAATTTATCACCAAGGTGTATTTTTCAGTTTTGCGATTGGTTTGGTAATCCCTCTATCTAGATTTCCAGAGTAGTCATTTTCATTCCTTTTTGACTCCTTAAAAGAAAAGGTCCATCTAAGCACTTGTCACTTCAGGCTCATTAAAAATCGAAGGTTACTAGAGTCATCTTTAGCTTTTTCTCGACTCTTAAAAATTGAAAAAGCAAAGTTGTGTCAAAGCATAATTAAAATTTATTTAAATCGGAATAACATCCCTGTTCCTTCGTTGATATTAGGTTGACATAATGGAGTCCACCAATCAAGGAACCCCTCTTGGGGGGAATCCTAGTCCTTTCTCTTCTTGGGGAGATATTGGTGCTCCGTATATGGCTACATTGTCCCTTCCAGGAATCACAATTGGCTTGCCAGTATGGATATTCTCAACCTCTGTCGTTCAAAATACCATGATTCCTCAGCTATCGAATCAACAACCAGATGATATTGAAGTTGTCTGTTCACCTTATACTTTGCTTGTTTCTCCCTCCCCTTCTTCCTCTTCGCTTGGTGAAACTAGTGATACTAAAAACAAAGTAGCTGAGAAGAAGAAGAAAGGGAAGAAAAAGAAGAAGAAGAAGTCAGTTAAGCAAGGGGGCAACCATGCATCATCCGTTGAAAATCCGCACAACGAACTTCCAAGCACATATCTCCATGCATAATTTGCAAGGGAGACCACCTTCATCGAGATTGTCCTTGCATTCCGTGGATCTTGAGAGAATGGTCTCCCCATTTGCACCACCCGATGTCGTCAACCTTTGGCAATTAGGTTGACAGCACACCATCAACTAGTGAAAATGAAGTCAATGGACAGAAAGGAAAGGGCAGATTTCCATGTAGGTTATGTGAAGGTAATCATGCTCTTCACCATTGTCCTTTTTTGGGTGAAGCCAAAAGTTTCTTGGATAACCATCCTACTTCACCACAGCGACTTCCACCTGGATACAAGAAACTCTCACCAAGTCCGTCGCTAGTTGAAAACTTGATTGGCATAACTCAATTGTAGGTCGAAATTCCTATCGTTGAAAGTAAACCTTCTGAGTTCGTACTGGACCAAAGTCAATAGGTCGAGATGGAAGTCAACCCAGTCTTGCCTTCAGAAGGTCCACCTTCAAATGATACAATTTCCAAAGAGAATGAGAATGACATCATTGAAATTATTTTTGTCAATTCAGAGTCTAATGAACTTGTGGGAAATCCGCCCATTTTTTTACAATAGGAGGAAAGCCTCCTAGCTCATGAGGTTCATCCAGCAATTTATTCGGTACCTCCTTTGAGTAGTCTAGTTGTTTCCTTTGATTGGAATCAACTAGCAAGACCCTGCCTTCCATCTAATGTACCATTCCATATCACAGTACAAGTTTACGAAATGATCGTGTCTGGCACTATCATAGATGAAGGGGCTTCAGTGAGTATCCTTTCCTCAACTGCTTGGAAAGCGCTTGGTTCGCCATCGCTTCTGCCTAAGACACAAAATTTGTTAGGCTTTAACAAAGGAACCAGTCGACCGTTAGGGATCCTTCCGAAGTTTCCAATAACTTTGAAAAGGAAAACCGTTCACTTGAACGTGATGGTAGTTCAGGGGCCATTAGATTAAAATCTACTCCTTGGGTGTGACAATGTTTATAGCATGGAAGCTATTGTTTCCACACTATTTTGAGTGATGTGTTTCCCACATGAAGGCCAAATGGTACAACTTATCGACCAACTTTCATTTCCTAGTTCAAACACAACTACGAGTCAAACATCATCCCTAAATGGTCTCTTTGCGTCGAGAATGTCTCTTCAACCTTCATTCCATCCACTTGATTGTGGCGAATAGTCCAGTGAATGTAACGAAGCTTAGGGGGCATGCACCCTAGTCTGCTGCGGTAGGCAAACCCAGCTGAAAAGATAGGTTTCCCAACAGGTTATGTGATTGGAAGCTCACACCATTCACCTTCGTCTATTTCGATGGACAAAGCCAAGGAAGTGCTTTTTTATCTAACCACTGATAGAAACAATCTTGCCTAACCGCAGTGACTTCCATATGGTTACCTGGAGACTCCTTTTCTCGATACCTGGGGGCATGAAAACCTTTTTATGCAAGCAAAAAATGACCAATTTCATTTTTTAGCTTTTTAGCTTTTTAGTTCAACTTCTTAGGTTAGGTGATTGGTCTGATACACCATTCACCTTTGTCTGCATCGCATGGACAAAGTAAAGGAAGTGTTTTGTCTAGACGAAAGACAGAACTATCCTACCTAACCTCAATAGTTCCTTAGCTTTAGTGTAGTTAACTTTGTAGTTTGGTTGTTTCTAGCTTACATAAAAAGGCAATGAACACATGTTATCGTAGAGTTCAAGCTCACTAAAAAATAAACCTACCATTGAGAGACATCTTTAAATGACTGGTATGAGCACATGTTATTGTAGAGTTCAAGCTCACTAAAAAATAAACCTACCATTGAGAGACATCTTTAAATGATTGGTATGAGCAATGTTTCCACATGGTTCAAGATTGTTAAAAAATAAACCCGCCTATGAGCATAGTTTCTCTCAGCTCAAGCTCATTAAAAAATGAATCCACCCTCAGTAAATAACCTTTGTGATTACCCTGTTATCAGCCTTTTGAACCTTAGTTGTGTTCCTACCATCACCTCCATTCTTTTGGCCGATCATATGCTTCCATTTGATTGTTTATCCTTTTGAGGAACAACTGCGATGAGTGGTCCTGTTAGCCATCCTCTTTACATCACCATGTTTTGAGAAGTTCCAAGCTTACCCAGAACCAGTTGCTACCCCAAAACACCACTCATTCCTCAAAAAACGAGTCTCTTTTAAACTCTTTTTAGACTCGTTAAATATAAAAAGATTGTCGAGCTATTGGCCTTTCCAAATCGTTAAAGTAAGGGAAAGCAACATCCCTCCTATACATTTTAATATTTTTAGACCTGAGGGGTTATCAAACAAAAAGATCGAGCGCTTGTCTTTTTCGGCTCACTAAAGCGATAAAAAAGTCATCCCTTTCATATTATTTTATACTTTTTCAGACTTAAGGGATTATGCTATGAAAAAGGACTGCTGGAGTTTCCTTTTCATCTCTTTTCAAACTCTCTAAACATGAAAAGGACCAAGTTATCTTTTTCGTTAAACTCGTTAAAAAAAATAGTGATAAACTTGTCCATCCAGACAAGAACGAGTTTCACTATCGCTAGGCTAGCTAAAACATAGCGACAGGTTTGCCCGAAGGGAAAATTATAGAGCAAGCATATGTTATCCTCCTCAGGCTGGACAAAATCAAAGAGGTACTAGTCAGCAATGACTGGGAAAAAAAAGGGAAGAAAACTTGAAGAATTTTATTGGTAGTAGGTCGCTTTTAAACATGACACTTTCACTCCATCACCACGATTGAGTCGGGTTGGGTTATTTTGTTCACCAGTAATATCACCATTGGTCCTCCATACCATCCATCTTTTGGGGTTAACGTTACCAATCCATCTTAGTCTCGCCAACATGTTCAAGAGAAGTCATTCAGAGAATTCACCATCTAGCTAACGCCTCATCCACTGCAATACCTTTACCCTTCATTTTTTATGACCGCCATTCCTAAACCTTGTAATTTATAAAACTGAGCATGGGAATGCCCGACTCAGCTAGATCATGGAAATAATATGATGATGATGTATTGTATTGTATCTTATACAAGTCACCTTCCAGTTCGAATACCTCGGATCCTCATGATAAAGCATTTCACCCGACATCAAAAGATTTACGACTTCATGCTTTAGGGTACAATTGTTATTGACATATTTTGGCATTCAACCCCAGTCACATATGTTGATAAACCAATGGCTCTTTAACCCTTAAAAGTTTTGTTTCATACCCTAAAGGATCATGGTCAACTGATTACATCATTTCCCAGAAATTCCATGTGAAAAACCACTTAGAATTGGCCAAAACTAGACCATACTGATTGCTCCATGGTCAAGGTACGATGCATACTAGCTGCAACACTAGCTAGGTGCAATGCATACCGAAGAGGCCTTCTGTAGGGTGTGATGAGCGAGAATGGACAAATGGCAGAGATAGTTTTCTAAGTGGAAGCTCATGGAATCTTCTAGAAACTTCTCCCATGACACTTGCCTCTTTGAATTTGCCCAGGGATGAGTAAGAGATCAATGAAATCTCCAAGTGAAACCAAGAACTATCAGTGGAATGACAATAATCAAAAACCCAAAGTTGACTCACACCCTTGCAAGACATCTATAAATGGATCCCTCATCTGAGAGATCTAGAGGTTGGAATTTTGTAATTTGTAAGGAAGTGTTGCTGGTTTATCTTTGAGAAGAGACATTGTATTGTTGAGTGATCTTGCTTTTCATGAGGTGAAGAGGGATTTGATGCTGAGAGGATGATGCTGGATCAGATAGCTGGGTTGTAATCCTCTCTTCTACTATTAATAAATTTCTTTGAGTTTTCCTCCATATAATCGTGTATTTGTGAATCTTGTTATTTGTGAATGAAATTGTATGGTCAATTTATTTCTGATTTTGCATTGTTTATGATATTATAGATCGAGATGCTTTGATGGTGTTTTGTTACTGTGACTCTACAGGTATTCTCTAAAGCAGGAAAAGTAGGAGAGGAGTTTCAAACTCTCTCAAGGGAGAAAGAAATCAAGCAAGGAGCCAAGCGGAAGATCCAGGTTGGCCCCTTTGCTTCTCTCTTATCTATCATACATAAAGGAAATTGCAAATTGCTTTGATTGTTTGTTTCTAAGATAGCTACCTGTCTCAGTGGGACTAGTAGATAAAAAAGACACTAGTTTTCTAGAAAACACTAGTAGAGTCTGCAGCTGAGTGCACAGGGCGGAGTTGGGTCTATAACTGAACTTGAGTATTAATAAAGATAAGATTAATTCAGAATATTGTGTGTTTGTTTGTAGATCTGTATTTCTATGTTCTGATTATCTTTATGCATTTATATTTTTTTCGAGTACACGTGCTAATCTGAAAGTTGAACAAGTAATAAGAATATTGGGCCCACAAAAACTAAGTTAAGCACTAATATAATAGCATAGTAAGGATCAGATCAGAATAATACGGTATCGGCAAAGGTGCGCACGGGTTGCGAAGAATAGAAAGCTGCGCGGAGTAGCGCAGCGCGCAAATTAGGATCGAGAACCCCCATAACCCTCATCAAGACATCCCTAGGGTGCAGAAACCTGGTTCCATCACCCTCCCATACTACTTCGGGTGAGACCTCAGTCTCGCTCCATGAATTATTGCTGAAAGGGCCAGTAGTACCAGATTTGCTTGGATAAACTCACTGTTGAACCTAGGTCAGGCCCCACGTAGCCAACAAATGGTTCCATTGCCGGGACCGGGATTTGCCTAAGGGAGGTCTAATATCGTGCCACTAGAACCCAACAAAGAAGGAAATTGAAGAGTGGTTGGACAAGAAGAACCATGAATTCGCGACATAGGAAAACAGAACTTTGCAGGTATCTGAGAAAAGGTGGCTAGATCGCTACGTGTATACAGAAATCCATGAGATCATTCCTTCTGAACTGTATGAGTGGATTGCAAGGTTAGCCAATAGCTAGGGAAGGTGTAAGTTTGACCAACTGATAGTGTAGACTCCGAAATTAGTGTGCAGACTAGAGGCACCAGAAGATAAGATCATGCAAGTTGTGGACCATCGGCTTGACCAGATAATAGGGGGATTTATCACTAATTTTTAGTAGACACAACCGTGAACTACACTGAAGAAGAACGACGTTTTCTCAAGGGACCATGAGGTAAGTACATTAAATCTCTAAATACCTGGATTAAGATGCTATTATGTGAAAAGCGGGTTATGTGAATACATTAATGTTTGGAACGACACAGAGCAGAAAGATCTACATAGGTAGCAGGGGATTAGGAAACAATCCCTTAATTTCACCTTCATGAGAGAGAAAGGAAGAGTTTGCTAAGGTCTCTCTGAGAAGTGCGGTCAGTTTGATAAGGCAATGCATTCCACAGTTATCACCTCCACCCATGCCACCACTTGCTTCACCTCCATCTCCACCCACTGCACCTCCACCGACGTCACAGTTTAGCATGGCGAGTGCGATTAAGCTACCCATATTCAGAGGAGTAGGAAATGGGGATTTAGATGAGTTCTGGTTCATGGTAAGAGCAGTGTGGGAATTGCAAGGGGTCATGGACGACAAAATTAAGAAGGCTACATTGGTGAGTGCGTTGCAGGATCGGGTGTTGACATGGTATATCAAGCACTCTAATGACCACCCAAATGTAGGGATAGCAAAGATCCAGAATGTGTTGAATAGGGAATTTAGCCAACAGAAAATCAGAGACACAGTCAATCATCAGGTTTAAAGAGATCACGATGCTTCCAGGCGAGACCCCCTGGGATTTGGATCAGTGACTGAAGAGTACAATCCATGAGGATAATATGACGCTCATGGATGCACAACATCGTGCATGGTTTGTGGCATCTCTGACACCACACTTGAGGACGATGGTGTCACAACAGAAACTTTCTACCCAGGTCGAAGTGTTGGAAATGGTAATGAGGTTGCATGAGACACCGATACAAGATCCAAGGCTGGGAGTTCAACAAATCCATGTGCAACTACAACATCTCTACCTGGAAATGTAGAGCTTTAAGCAGGATAGGGCACTGTGGCCAGAGGCACGCGAGGAAGTATGGTGCGTAAAATGAAAAGGCCAGGGCCATGACAAGGACCACTCTCCAGTATTCATGAACTACTTGGTAGGAGGGGGGCCAAAGCCATCGAGACCAGAGACACAAGAAGGGCCAAGTGCGACACCCAAACTATGGTGCGCGATCTATCAGATAGGAGGAAAACACACAATGGATAATTGTCATTTGTTACAGAAGTATACACAGACTCCCCAACAGTTGTTTTGTAATTTTTGTAGGTCAATAGGCCACGATGAGTGTACTTGTCACAGCTACAAGTTAATGATGGATCAGGCCCCATCCTATCTGATGCAGACAGAATTGCGAGCCCTCGACCCAGTGGTGGTGATGGAGCACACTGGATTTCAAGGGTGAGGTTGAGGACGAAGAGGAATGGGACTAGGGAGGGGCCATGAATAGTTAATTTGTTATAATTGCAGAGGACTAGGGAACTACAACCGTGATTGTACCAACCTGATGATATATCCTGTTCATTCTGTGCTCAGTTTGATCATGAAATGGTAGATTGTCCTACGTTGATTGCATAGATGCGCGAGAAAGGGGTACTCTAGCCTCCTCCAACTTAAAATGTCCAAATGATGAGGTTTGAACTGTGCGAAGAAGACCCAAATGTGAACATGGTGCTCAGAAGTAGTGCAACCATAGGGGAGGATAAGGGGAAGCAGCCTGAGGAAGATACATGGGTTCACAAAGCTCCTACAAAGGAACTTGAGTTTGACTTAGAACATGCAAAGGAGATGTTCATGGAAGCTAAGAAGAGCTTCGTGGAGGCCTCCACTTCAGGTAGTAAGGATCAACCAGAGCTAGGGATGGATCCTTCTATGCTTACTACCTTTTTGGAGACCTGCATGAAACTTTTGTGTGATAAGGAAGGTAGTTAAGGGACTACAAGAGTTGAGCACTAGGTGCGCAGGGTCAGGGGAATTGCGCGTAGTCCAGAAACTGGGAAAGCATGCATTGCACACCAGGAGGGAAATGAGATTGACGGTGTAGATTGGCAAGTATGAAATGGATCAGGTCATCCTAGATCTAGGATCGGATGTGAATGTGTTACCAAAGAAAACATGGGAATGCATGAGCAGAACCACGTTACAATGGTCCCCTATTCAATTACGAATGGCAAACCAACAAAAGATTTTGCCCATGGGGAGGTTGTAGGGGGTAAGAGTTGATATCGAGGGTGTGAGCACACAGACGGAATTTGAAGTAATAGGGATTGTCAATGACAACACTCCTTATCTCGTGTTGCTAGGAATAGACTGGGCCACTTATATGAACAGAGTCATCAACTTGAAGAAGCAGAAGATGATATTCAGGAAAATGTCCCTATGCATAGTAGTTCCACTAGACCTAGCCGAGGGAGCACGCTACACTGAACCAGTGCATGATGAGGAAAGCGACGATGAGATAGACTGTATTTACTAGATAACAGCGTGAGACTAGGGGTGGGTGAACCCAACTCCAGATGGGAGAATATCATGGGAGCGCAATAACTTCTATACTTCAGATTCAGACGAAGAAGTAGAATGTTGGTAGAACCGGTTGCATGAAGTTACAACGCGGAATTGCAACATGATGATTAGATCACTGCGTTGCGTGATGACAGAGACAAGGGAACTGCCAACATATGAGGGAGTGATAGTGGTGGATGAATTCCTAGACAAATTTGAAAGCGCAGTACCAGAACAACAATGGTTCAGTGTGCTGGAATGGGCACTATGTGCAACACCCTCACAATGATGAATACACATCAAAAGACCATTGTAAACTAGCGCGAATGTAGAAGGCAGATGCGCTTATGGTTTGGATGATCCTAGCATCGAACGAGAGCTGGGAAGCTAGGACAAAGTAGCTTGTGCGCCCACCTATGTTGATGGGTGCAGATGGGGTGCCATACAGTCCACACAAACACACCCCAAACTAAGAATCGAAAATCGGAATAGGACGCAACAGTAGGAAAAGAAACATGCCCCACAAAGTTTCCACGTAGAAGCATTCAAGAAGGTATGTAGAATCTTGAATAGGGTTTACTAGGTGGGACGAACTGATTGGGACCTGTGCATACCACCGATCCGATGGGCCTATAAGGCCATGCACAAGAACCTGAGTGTAGGAATAAGTCTGAAGATGACGAGCAAAGTCAAGGTCATAGCTTTGGAAAAGACTTCTCACACAATAACTCCCATAATTGGGACAATATGCGAGGACCAGAACAAAGGGATTGTGTAGCCGTGTGAGGATGAACATATGTAGATTCAAGAAGCCATTCAGTGAGGGAACCTTGAGCTTCATGAACTCGAAGAAGATCGGGTACGATTGAAGCATAAGAGCAGGTTAATGGACATGGAAATCAAAAAACTGGAAACCGAAATCACGCAAGCATGTCACGTCGATAGAAAGACAGGACAAGATATGGGCAGCCATACCATTGCATTAGAAGATTGTCACTGAGAATTTCTAGTTCTGCTACCATGGCTTTAACCACACCTTACTAGACAAAGTAAACAGGTGAGTGCACCATACAAGGAAGAACGTGATGCACTGACAGACGTGAGGGTAATTGAAGGGTGTCTGCGGACTGGGATGGAAAGTAAATTGAAGCCTCGCACCGATGGTTTGACCACCTGACTATCCATAGGAAGCACAATCTTAGCCCTCCAAGTAGTTGAAAGAGAGTGCGAGACTATAAAAGAGTCTATATGGGAACTGCGTGACAAGGAAGTTGCGCGTAGGATCAGTATGACACACGGGTCACGTCTGCGCATAGGGGGCTTCGCTACCACGTGGATAGGCTGGGAAGTGACGTTGGTGTCACTGTTCATGACAAGATGTTCACTTTAAGGCAACGAGGAGTGGACGATAGGCAATTAAGACATGGATTCAGAACTAGATTTGGGACGATCTATCGCCAAGAAAGCATTAATGACTCGGAAATGGGGGGAACGGTCAAATTCAAATTCTAAGGACACTATAAAACTACCAAGGTGGGCCATGAGACAACACTTGCTTGTTTGAGATTTGAGCTGTTAAAGAGAGCCCACAGTGTTGTGCGCCAAGCAGTGTTTGAGCCTCCAAAGTCACAAACAACTACAGATAGCTCGAACAAGATGAAAACTACCAGGAGAGGCATGGGTTTTGTCGAAAATACCACCGAAGAAGTTGCGTAGACCCCTTTGCTATAGGTGGGGGAAGCACCGGAAATTCCAAAACCACCTCAGATGCCAAGACCCAAAAAGGATCCACAGGCAGCAAGACTAGTCCGCATGTCCCTGCGAAATCCACAGTTTGTAAGTTGTCTATGGAAGACAAGGGAAAGACAGTTAATATTGAAACAACTGACGAGGAGGAGGATCCCCAGGCTTTCGTAGAGGAGATTGAACCAGATGAAGAAATTGAGGAAGACATTCAGCCAATGCGTGCTACGGAAAAATTGCCCAAATATGTTCCCCCACGGAGAGGGAAAGCAAAAGTACCCAAGGACGTGGATGCGTTAAGAGCACACTCAAAATCCCACTCCTCCTAGATGGAATTCTATTTGAGGGTTCAGTCCTGGGCTGTGTTCCCATGATGAAATTTTAATATTGGGACCTCGTGGACAGTGAAACGTTCCCACATTTGGAGACTAGCCAACTTATGAAATAAAGCAAGGAGGGGTCTGTTATTGGGAAATCTAGTTTCTGTTTAGAGCTTCTAGTCCCACTAAGATGGGTAGCTATCTTAGAAACAAACAGATTAAAGTCACTTGTTTTTCCTTTACGAGAGAGAGATGAGAAAGAAGCAGAGAGTACCAACCTCAGTCTTCTGCTTGGCTCCTTGCTTGTTTCCTTTCCCCTTTGATAGAATCTTGCCACTGCTTCCTTACTTGTCCAGCTTCAAAGAGCACCTGTAGATTCACAGCAGCATAATACCATCAAAGCATGGATATCTTTCACTGTAAACAATATAGGATCAGATATATATTGACCATATAAATTCATATAACAACAACATTCAGAGATACACAAGAATATGGAGGAAAACTCAAATAGCTTTATTAGTAAAAAGTCATAGAAGAGAGGATTACAACTGTTACACAGCAATTTGTCACCGTTTGTCACTGTCCCTGTTACCCCTCACCTGCACACTGGAGGACTCATTCCGGGACCTGTGAGAAGTGACATGACCTGAAACCCCTTGCATCATATTCCTCTAAGTATGAGCTTCATATGTCCTGAAGACATCTCCTGCAGAATACCCATGAAAACAGCTCTTTTTGCATTAGCACGGGTCCACAGTTCACTGCCCGCGCCAATGAGGGAAATCCTCAAAAAAGGGCGTGCCATTGGCGCTCTGTCTCAGAGTCGCACTCGCGCCAACCGAATTGAGTAAGTTTTCAACGAACAAGCTTCTGAAGGTTCTCCTTAACCCATTCACCAACTGAATCTATGTTGAGCTAGGATGGTGTGGCTTCGAATCTCCATAGAAGGGAAGTGGTTTGCCACCTTTCATGGAAGTTTCCAAGTGATAAAGCCAATCCCATGAATAATGTGGTTGATCCTATCTTTTCCCTCTCTATCTATAAAAGCTTGCCTCTATGCCTTGAGCAAGCTAGTTAGAATTACAATAGTTCCAGTTCTAAGATAGTGATAGAGAGTTTGAAGTTGCAAGAGCCTTCTTTGCACCCATAAAGCAAAATCTAAGTAAGGAGATTCTTGTCACCCAAAGAGAGAGAGGCTTGTTCCTCATCCAAACAAGCTTTGCAAGACTTGCGTAGCTGACTACCCAGCCAAAGGAGGATTTGACGTTAGAACAATGGTTGTATTCTTCTTTGTTATTTATTAATAATAGATGACTATCATTATGGTTCCACTCTCATTGTCCTATGTTTGATGTTGAGTTATATCTTTTCTGACTGATATATAATTGCATCTACTAGATTTTATGCTTGTTTTCGTGTTGTTCTTTGCATGTGCAGGTGTCCAATCACGGAGATCGTGGGGATCATGACCGGCCAAGGCAAAGTAACGAGAGCGACATCTCTTCTACGAACACTAGCGTTGGAATCCAAGTAGGTTCTCACCATCTACTTTTTATTTGCAATTAGGAACTTGCGTGATAGCATTGTGTGATTGTTGCTAGACCCGGTCTAGGCTAGTAGGGATCGTCTCTGTCCGCAGAGAGGATTTACCTCCACAACAATTTGGCGACTCCAATGGGGAGGGGACTTGTTGTTTGATTTGTAAACTTTAGACGGAGCCTGAAGTACAGCCAGATATTTTTCGAAATGCTATTGCTTTGCATTAGCGAAGTAGATCAACGCCACTTCAGTCAATCTCTGGTTTGGTTTACGAACTAAACGACTTGGAGTTTGTCTTGTCTCTTTGGTTCTCGTTTGATTACTTAGATAGCTTTCTGGGTTGGATTTCTTGCTGTTTCTTGCTTCCTGGTTTGCCTAGATACTGTTCTCAAGCCCTGGGTTGCTTGCTTTTGTTTTTGATTTAGCAAAATTGATTAGCATGCTTTTTAGCCTTACAGTTGCGCTATTGGCGCAAGTTTCTCGAAGACAACACGCGCCAATCCTATAAAAGCGCGAGTTGCAGCCTAACAGTTGCGCCAGGCCTATCAACTTTTCCAGTTCGCTTGTTTTCAAGCCCTCTGAGCTTGGACTTGTATCTTGTTGTGTCTTTTTCAATTACTGGAGTGTGTATGATCCTTGTTTGACTGGTTTTAGACCTTCATCCTTTGGGTGTTTGCCTCTTTCCATCGATTTCACATTTTAGCCCTAGGGCATCTAGTGGCTTTGTGCATCGAGCCTTCCGTAGGTGTTTTGGGTTCTCTGATCGTCCAGTCAACTTTGTGATTATTCTTTTGCATTTGCTCAATAGTTGTCAAATATTTTTCTTGATATTCAAGTGATTTGCTTATTTTTTGCTTGGGTTTCGCTTGGCTTCGTTTGGGCTTAGATCACATAGCTCATAGAGGTCTTTGTGCTTTCTTCTTGATTTGAAGGACTGTTTTGGTGTTTTGGGGATTCGATTGTGTGCTCATTGAGTGAAAGTGGTCTTTTTGCTCGGTGTTACTATCTCTCAAAATTTGTTTAGTGCACTTTGCCATTGAAAGGAAAACGAACAATCTCTTTTGCGTTGTATTAGTTAATTGAAATTAGAAGCTTTTCATTGATTAAGCGATTTAAAACAAAGAAAAGTTTCGTTTATTTGTCATTAGCTGCATTAGAGTGGTTCTTGTTTGTTTGTGGTCATTTTGTTTGAAAAAATCCTTAACTCTCTCGTAGTTAGTATTCATCGAATGAAATGATATTCTTTGGCATATAGTTTGCATTTAGGGAATTGTGAGAGATTACATACGGTAGGACCTGGAAATTGAAACTTAATCAAAGATCAACCATAAAATGAACTGAATGAACTTAAAAACGCATTGGAACATAACGCTCACTGATTAGAGGTCTAGGCTAGAGACGTGCTCCGGCGTCGTTAAACCTAGTCACTGTTGTTTCACACTATGGTTGGGTGATTCCTCCTTTTGTGACTCGATAGTGGTCTAGCACGGACTTGAGCTCCCACGTACCGTCGCGTATATAGGGGAGACCCCACTAGGTTATCATCCTTTATCCACAGGAAGCCGTGTCTGATGCCTTACAAGCCGTAACGTACCGAACACAGCATTCGGGAAGATTGACTACCGTACAAGAAATCCTTGGTTTTCATATGACTGCCAAGGTGTATATGCAGTTTTACGGATTTGTTTGGTAAACCTTTGCCTAGTTTCTCCAGAGTAGTCACTTTTGATCCTTTTCGGACTCCTTAAAAGAAAAGGCTCACTTGAGCACTTGTCACTTCAGGCTCACAAAACATTCGAAGGCGACTAGAGTCACCTTTTTGTCCTTTTCTCGACTCTTAAAACATGAAAAGGTCAAGTTTAGTTCCTTTGTCTTAAAATTTATTCGGCCGTGTTCACATTTACCCGATTAGATCTTGTTCGCGTTAGCTTGAGTAGGTTTCTTTTTCATTCTCGATGGCAACTTTTCCGGGGTTCACCGACCCAGGGATCCCCTCTGAGGGGAACCCTGGTCATTTCGCCCCTTTTGGAAATGTTGGTGCTCCTTATATGGCAACGTTGTCCCTCCCAGGGTTACTTGTTGGGTTGCCGGTTTGGTTGTTCTCAACCTCTTTGGTCCCTGCCGTCTCACCGTCTAGTCAATCCGTCCCTCCACCTGAACAACATCATGTTGATTCTAAGGTGGATCTCTCCCCTTCTACGCCCACTTCTACGTCCTCATCTTCTACTTCGCCTGGTGAAAGTCTCGATTCGAGTAACCCGGTGGCTAAGAAGAAGAAGAAGAAGACGAAGAAGAAGAAGGCTCCCAAGGGAGAGGCTAGAAGTATAGCTCTTACTCTGAGTACACCTGAAGTCGGGCCACCTTCTGCTCCTCCGCGGAAGGTCAAATTTCCTTGTAGATTATGCAAGGGGGACCATCTTCTTCGTGATTGTCCTGGCATCCCCAAGGTCTTAGAAGTATGGTCTCGTGATCCGGCCTGCCCCTCATTGTCCGCTGAGGCTCACGGCGATGTTCCCCTATCGACTCGCAAAGGTAAGGAGAAAGGGAAGATTCGAATCCCCTGTAGAATTTGTGAAGGCAATCATCCCCTTCGCCTTTTTCCACTCATGGATAAAGCCTCCGTTTTCTTGGGAAGTCTTATAGCTCCTTCACCCCAACTTCCCGTTGGTTATCAACGTCTCTCTATAGCCGCAGATCGTTCCCCTGCTGACAAAGAGATTGATTCATATTCTTCTCTTGTCCAGGCCCCTCTTCCCAAACCCGACTGTCCCCAACCTATTCCAGACCAACCATTGGTCGGAAAGAGTGTCGACTCGAGTCCGCCGCTCGCTCACTCTGTTTTAGAAGAGAATCACACCCATGTTCTTCTCGTCTCTTCAGATTCTCCTGAGTCCCGAAATGACTCTCCTGACCCAGCTGCTCTTGAAGGTTCTCCTTTGGTTCCTTTACCACATGGGGGCAATCATACGATTCCCCCACCAAGTAGTCTAGTCGCTTCCTTTGATTGGAATCGCCTGATCGCCGGTCACCTTCCATCCCATATGCTTTTCCAGATCACAGTACATGCCTGTGTTAAGGCAGTACCTGGCACTGTTTTGGATGAAGGGGCATCTGTCAGTCTTATGCCGTACACTACTTGGCAAGCCTAAGGTTCCCCGCAGCTTGGGCCAGTCACTCAGAATCTGTTGGCCTTCGACGGAGGAGCCTGTCCATCTCTAGGAGTTCTCCCGAAGTTCCCTATTACTTTGGGAGGCAAAACCGTCTATATAGACGTCTTGATTAGCCAAGGTGTTTTATAATTTAGTCTTCTCCTTGGTCGTGACTATGTTTACGCCATGGGGGCCCTCGTTTCTTCGCTTTTCCGTGTGGTTTGCTTTCCGCACAATGGAAGAATTGTGACTATCGATCAAGTGTCATTCGTTAGTCCCCTGATGCCTCCTGCCCCGTTGTCATCCCCTCCTAGTTTTCATCCACCAGTTGCATCTACCCCACCATAGATCAACTATGTGGCCACCTATCCCATGCCTGGATCCAGTGATGCCGCCATCGTGCATAGTGTCCTGGGGGCATTGGGCGCTGACTTCCAAGATGTTTCCCTTCCACCGGGAGTGGCAATCTTGGAAGCCCCGACTTTCTATTCATTATGATGAAGTTCGGGTGGAGCATAGTTCCTTTCCGGTGTCAAGCTCCTTAAAAAATGAAACTAGGTTTGGTCTGGTCGGAGCATAGTTCCTGATCTTGTGTCAAGCTCGTTAAAAAATCAAGCAAGGGTTATGAGGATAGTTCTTTTACTGTGTCAACCTCATTAAAAAATGAAACAACTCCCTATCCAAGTCGAGTCTTTCATCGATCTCGAGAGTGAACCTTCATTCCATCCACCTCGTTGAATGCAATGAAGCTTGGGGGGCATGTACCTCGCTTTTGCGTCATTATGCTGGGGGCATGCGAACTTATAGCAAGCATAGTTTTTGTTTCAAGCTTGTGTAAACATGAAACTGAATCCAAGCAAAGTTCTCCATGGTTCAAGCTTGTGTAAAAATGAACCCATACCTGATTTACACCTTGTGATTGCCGTTTTATCCGCTGAATTCTGCTAGATGAGCCTTGGTTGTTTCATTCCATTGCTACCATCTCTTTGGCCGATCATATGCTCTCACTTGGTGGTTTTTCCTTTCCTGAGGAGCCGCAACGATGAGTGGTTTTATTAGCCAGCCTCTTGACCATTAAATGTTTTGAGCAGTTCCACCATTACCGGAACCAGTTGCTACCCTTTATACCACTCGTTCCTCTAGGACGAGTCTCCTTTAAGCTCTTTTCTGACTCATAAAAGATGAAAAGACTGCCAAGTATTTTTCCCTTTTTTGACTCGTTAAAGAGAATAAAAATGGAGGTCTGCTTTCAGCTCTTTTCCGACCGTTTAAAGATGAAAAGGTTGCCGAGTTCCCTCTTGACTCGTTAAATGGAAATAAGAGGCGGTCGTCTTTAAACTCTTTTCCGACCGTGTAAAAAACGAAAAGATCGTCGGACCCTTGTCATTTCAGGTTCATTAATGGTTATGAGACAATGTGATGTTGATCTCTTTTTTACTTTTTCAGATCGATGTCACTATAAATGAAAAATACTCCTCGATCGTAATGGTCGGGCGGTTCTTTCGAGCATTGTTTTATACTTTTTCGGGCTCGAGAGACACAACTTTATGAAAAAGGACCCCCCTGGAGTTTTCTTTTCTGTTGTCTTTTCAAACTCTCTAAACATGAAAAGACGCCGAGTTCTTCCTCTGTCAGGCTCGTTAAAACTTGATGGCATTGGATTCTGTCGAAATGACGCTCACAAGCATATGCTATCCCTGTCAAGCTTGTTAAAAATAACTGGGGTACTCGCCAGAAATGGTGGGGAAAATGGATCCATAATTAATGTCATGTCGGCAGTATGTCACTCTTGAACATGGCACTAGTCTGCATTCGTGTCTGGGTGGGGACATCTCATCTTGTTTTACACTAGCCTCTGTAGGTTTGGGTTATCCTATTTGACCTCTCATTTGCTCATTGCCTTGTCACCATGACCTCTGCTCATTTGATGTCAAATACTGCCAAGTCCACTGTCGTGCCGCCGATATGTTCAAGAGAAGTTGACATCTGCAGAATTACAACCTCCCTTTGATACCTCACATAATTTTGATTCACCACAACATTCTTCCTCTGTCTCGTGTCACTGATGTGGGAAACACTATGGCCCACCTTTGATCGAGGTCACTTCCTGTCGACTTCAGCTCATTATCTAGGAAGCTGATCTAGAGACTCCCTTCCGGTGCCTTGGAGCCTGTATGCCTCAATGGCAGGTTCTTCGTGTTCGACGAGAGGTTTTCATCATTGGCCTCCGATCAAATGATTCTATGGGTGTTCGACACCAGCTCACTCATTCGCACGCCGTAGATTGTACCTGTAGTACCTTGAGGGCCATTGACATTATTGGTGGTACCTCTCGCGTCTGTTAACAGTTTTCACTATTGGCTGGTAATCAGACGATGTTCATGCATGTTCGACTTCAACCCATGTATTCACATGCTTGGACTTGTACTCTGTTCGGGTCGAGATGGAGCGCAAGACCCTGGATTTTTCTATTGGAATCCAGGCTGCGATTTGTGGCTTATTATTATCATTACATGACTCATTCACTGGATGGCTGCAACCATGCCTGAGTCTATTTTTCGATCCTCATTGGATGGCTGCACCCATACCTTGGATCTAGATTATTATGTGCTCTGTTATGGATGGCTGAGCCCATACCATATGTATCATGTACTTGAGATATCAGTTGTACTTCTTTACGCAGGTTCTCTGGCAGCCGTGTTTCAGTTACACATGTTCTTGTAAAGCATTTCACCCCTCTCTCTCCCTCGGGCCTCATGCTTTAGGGGGCATCTGTTACACAGCAATTTGTCACCGTTTGTCACCGTCCCTGTTACCCCTCACCCGCACACTGGAGGACTCATTCCAGGACCTGTGAGAAGTGACATGACCTGAAACCACTTGCATGATATTCCGCTAAGTATGAGCTTCATATGTCCTGAAGACATCTTGTTACACTAAAAAATGTCACCATGACTATTTACAGTTAGTATGGCTCAATCAACAGTCATGCTACCCTCTTAGGCAAGTCTTATGCCTCTGCTCTCCATGTCAAACTCCAAAAAGAGAGAAAGTCTTGTATAAATGTATTTATCTCTGGGGACGCAGGTTCTCTCAAACTTACCTGCGGGGACGCTCCCAATGTTCACAAAAGCTGCGTCCAAAGACGCTCTGTATGTAAAGGGACAGGTGCGTCCCCCTGTAAAAGTTAGAATGCGCAAGTTTCATCTTTAAAAAGTTACTTGTGGTCATTTCTAGAGCATTCTAGAAGGTTGTTCGACGTGTATTGGGCGCCTCCAGATGGTTCATGCACTCCTATCAAAGAGGAACTTATCCCATCAATAAGGGAGTGATCCCATCCAAAGAGGGGACTATCCCATTGATGGTGGACCTGATTAACCTCCTCTTGAGTACTATAAATACAGGCATTGGGCCAGAAGGAGGAGAGGTTGAAGCTATACATTTTCTAAGGGTAAATGCTGCAAGAATTAGGACTCCCATTTAGAAGCTTGTGAGGAGAGATTGCCATCTTTGCTTGTTCTATTTGGAAGTGGGTGAGCTTTGTCAAAGTAGAGGAAGACTCTTGTGGACCCTGGAAGGAGCTTGCACAACACCAAGGCTCAGGTTGTAATGGTTCCTTTTGATTACCTTTAATGCAAATTGGTCCATTCTTCTCAATAACTTGTTGTTAATGGGTTATTTCATGTACTCCTTGGTCTATATGTTGAATATGCTTTGTTTTATGTTATAATCAGGTGCTATTTAATTGTTTGACTGTTGGTGATTGCAGGTTTTGGAGAAAAGGAGGAGCTCATCCAGATCAACAAAGCTTGGACTTCTACAACAGCGTTTGGACAAAGGTAAGAACGAAACACTTGATTTCTCATATCATAATGCATGTTTAGAGAAGGATAGCTCTAGTTTGTTTTGTTTGTCATTAGAATGTCTTAGACTTCTAGGAAGGTCGGTTGTGTCCGCACTTTTGACTGATTCCGTGTGACAAATTGGCGACTCCGCTGGGGAAACCATTGATGAGAAGAGTCTTTTCTTTTGTATGAACTTTGCTTTGAGAAAATTGGTTTATTTTTCTGGTTTTGGCTTTGTGATTCTGTCTCTGGGTGGGTTAGCTTAGGATTAGTTTTATTTTGCATTTTCTTGAGTTTTTCAGTAGGACGCACCCTCTGAGTGCTGCACAGTGCGTCCCTGGACGCACTTTTGCTGTGTGCACAGAGCGGGCCCGCACCTGTGCTAACGGGTTGCCTGCGTCCCCCTGCTAAAATTTGAGAAAACTCCATTTTTTGCTTTTTGACTCTTAGATTTTGTTGTTTCTTAGTTTTTTCTGCCCATATTCATTAGTCCCTTGCCAAGAATCTTCACCTGAACTTGTTTTCATAGCATTAAGTGTTTTAGTGGATTTCATTGAAATTTAAGCCTAGGGTTTGATTTCTTGAGTAGATCCTGTAGTGACTTTAATGGTGGAAGTTGTCAAGCCTTAGATCTCTCTGGTTTGATCAACCTTCTTAAGAGTCGGATCTGTCGTAAGTCTACCCGTGTGAGCAACCAACCTGTTGAGTTGTCTCTTTGGTCAAATTTCAAAGTGCTTGTTGATTAAGTCTTGAATTCCATTTTACAAAAAGAACAAAAAGATTTGAGTTTTGTTTTGATCAGCTCTTGATTCTGCAATAGCTGGTCCTTGATTTGATTTTGGTCAAGTAAAACAACCTAGAAACATCCTTGTAGGTTTTGGCCTCGTTAAGTTTGCTTAGAGTAAATTTACCTTTTAGTTTGCTTGTGAGTGAATTTTCGTAGATTTTAATAGTTGTTAAGATTGATTTTTGTTAAATTAGATTTATTTGCTTTATTAAAAGAAAAATACAAAAACATCTTCTTTAAAAGTCTTGTTTCAAGTAGCTTTGAAAGTTTTGAAAGAAAAAGAGTTTTTTCGTGCAAGTAAAGAGTGGTCATGTTTGTGTGCTTGAAAAGAAAAAGAGAATTGTTTCTTTGATTGTCTTGTCTAAGGAAGTTGTTTTCTCTAAAATTTGCATTCTCTCAACTCTCTTAGTTAAGAATTTCATTGAAAAAGGAAAGTAGCGTAAATCATCTTAGGTGCATCTTTGTAGTGGTTGGAGTCGAGTCTACACACCATTGGTTTCACTTCCACTACCTTGTGACTTTAAAGAACAACCATAAAAGTAACGCTTAAAGTAAAATTGAAATAGTAACTTTTATTTACTAGGGCTCTGAAGCACCAATTTAGATCAGGCTAGTGTCTTGGAGTAGGTGAGTAATTAACTCTCCAAGACAACAAAACCAAACAAGTAGTTTATCTTGTGATAGAATAAATCCAATTGTCTCACTTGTACTCTGGGAAAGCTCCTCTTAAAGGAGAAGCACGAGCTCGTGTCCGAACCAGTGAGGGGATCATTCCCCCCTCGTTGGGAACGACGCCAGACAGTACGTATTACAAACGGTAAACCTCAGATTAACCATTGTCGAGGAGCCAGGGGTCACTTGTCGGTAAACCTTGGATTATTGTCAAGGAGCCGGTAAGGGGATTGAGCTTGCTACTTTGCCCTTGCGTGCTGTCGGAGTTTAGACTGTTCCCCCAGGTGCATTTGTTGCGGTTGGTAACCTTAGTGGCCATTATCTTTAGGATTCTACCGAGGTGACGGTGGAGGGAAGGTCCCACTGTACCTGGAGCAGACGTCGGTTATACTCACTTGGATTTTCTGGGGGGTTCACTTCACTCGAGACGGTTAAAGTGGAGGAACTTGGTCCATTCTATTCATTAAGCAGGTTGTCGGGGTAACTGTTCCACCCACCATTTCTGTACTGAATCCAGCGAGGTTGGGCTTCATCACCAACTAGCGCTTTTGGTCCGGAAGACTACTGTTTGTGTTTGGTTTGACGCCCTAGATTCTTTAGGCGTGTGATTCAAATTTGTTTGGTTCTTTAGAGACTTTAGGTGCTTTGATTTGAAATTTTATTTTGTTTTCGTGTGTAGTAGTTAAAAGTTTTTAGCTGTGGCGGAATTACCGAGACAGTCCCGTAGACTGCGGGGCCAGTCTCCTGAAGTTGTTTCTGTGGCCGAATTGTTGAGAAGATCCCGTAGACTTAGGGGTGAACCTCCTCAAGACGAGTCCAGTCATTTAGAAGGTTTGAAGGTCCTTGTAACTCCTCCTAGTGGCAGTAGAGTAGGTTCACCAGAAGAAGGAGAATCTTCCTTGGTGATCCATCCAGATTACCAAAGTTTAGAGACAGGTTATAATCCCGAAGCTGTTACAGTTTCTGAGCTTGTTGGTAGTTTTTCGTCTGCTAGTGATACAGGCGAAGAACCAGAAATATCCGAACCTGTTACTCCGACTCCTAGTGTTCCTGATTCACCGAGAATAGAAAGAATTATCACCGAAAATCTTCCTGTTGGTTTGATTGCTATTGAAGAACTTGTTCCAGAGGAAGAAATAGGCGTCTCTGATCCTGAAGATCAAATTACCCTTGATCTAAGGGAGCGTGAATCTATCTTTTACAGTCCTCCTAGAAGTACTACTTGGTACCTTTCGTTAACAAATTATCTAGACAACTTTGGGCTAGGTTTTTCTACACCTCGTACTCCTTTTCCACCTGGAGGTATTCATACTCCTGTAAATATGTCTGGTCAGTCGTCCGTGTTTACACAAAGTCCTGAATCTTTTTTACATGGCGGTCCTTCTGTTCCTACTGGGTATCAATCTCTTTCTGGTACCTTTGCGGGAGCATCTCCTCAACCCGTAGATCATGGGTTATTAGTTGGAAACAGTGGTAATGTACCATTGGGTGTAGGAGACATTTACATGATGTCAGGTTCAGTTCCCGTTTCCCAACCTCAAGGTGGCCAATTACCGCCTAGGGGGCAGCCTTCGTTAATGCCTGGGGGGCAACCTCAAGGTACGTCATTCGTGTCTGGGGGGCAACCTCAAGGTCAGTACGCTCCTATGGGGCAATACATACCTCAAGGTCAACCCCAGCCTCAATATGTACCCCAAGGTCAACCTCAGTATCAATATCAACCTCAAGGATGGCAACCTCAAGGATGGCAACCCCAAGGGTATCAACCCCAAGGGTATCAACCTCAAGGATACCAACCTCAAGGTCAAGGTCAACCCCAGTACCCGTATTTACCTCAAGGTTATCAACCTCAAGGTCAATACTCAGGTCAAGGTTATCAACCACCTCAAGGTCAATCATATGGTCAAGGTATGGGAACTACACCTTACAATTATCAATCCTATCCTCAATCCGGCTATGGATCTCAGTATCCTCAACCTGTTATGGGTCAATACCCTGGAATGTTAGTGTGGGATCCTTCACAGGGTCAACAGATGTTGCAGCCAAGTATGCAGTCGGTACCTCAAGTTGGACAACCTGTAGTTTCTGGTCCACCCCAGCAACCGCAACCTGTCCAACCAAGTGTTCAAACCTCTGTAACTTCGGTAGTTACTCAGCCGCCAATTGCACCTAGTACTCCATCTCAAACGGCTGCTACAACTACTGCCACATCTACCATACTTACTTCTGGAGTATTGACGGCTCCGGTTTCTACTGTCTCTGTAACCACTCCTCAGACATCTGTACCGTTGTCCGGATCTACGATTCAAACCACGGTCCAGATGCCTGTAGGCCAGCCTGGTATAAGTACGGTTGTCACTACTCAACCTCAATTTGTTCAACCTCCGTACCAGGGACAGTACCAACCTGGGCAAGCTGTCCAACAACCGGTTTACCAGTATCAACCGTATCCTGGGTACACTTATCAACAACCTCAGCAACCCCAGTACGGTCCGGTTAATCCTGGTTTTCCAGGAGGATATAATATCCCAAATGCGACTCCTGTTCCTAGTTATCCTGGATATCCTCCTCCTGGGGCTGGTATTGTGACCCAGAGTTTTAGAGATCCTAACCGGCAGTTACCGTTTATCGCAACTTTGGATTTACCAGACTTGACGCGCCTAACGAACGATCCAATTCAATATCTTCCGTTCTGGCCGCCAATGCCAAATAAGTTGCCCAGCGATATACCCAAGTTCGAAGGTAAGTCTGGAGAGGATCCGTCCAATCACGTGATGACTTACCACCTCTGGTGTGCTTCAAATTCTATCTTGGATGATTCGATCCGCCTACGTCTTTTCCAGCGTACACTCATTGGTCTCGCGGCCAAGTGGTACATTGAGTTACCACGGGCCTCTTTTTACAACTTTAGCCAGTTAGCTACCTCGTTCTTAACTCACTTTCAGTTACCGGTCAGATACGATAACGGTACGGAGTTATTAACTTCACTAAAACAATCAACCTCCACGTATATTTCTGATCACATTCATGAGTGGAGACGTCGAAGAAGGCTAGTGAAAGTTTTTATCCCGGACCAAATCTTAGCTGAATGGTTTATTAAATCATTATTACCAAGGATTACTGAAGATGTAGCTAAGGCCGGAGTAGTTACTGAGGAGCAAGTCATTGCTCAGGCACAATACCTTGACTTAGTTTACACTCAGTCGGGTACATTACACGAGAAGATTCCGGATCTTCCAAAGTCGAATCAAATCGTTGCTGCTCCTTCGGGATCTCATGCCGCTGATGGTATGATTGGTATCGTGAATACAAAGAGCAAGAAGAAGTCTTCCAAGGCTTCAACTACTCCAATTATCACTTTGCCTGATTCTCCGACAGGAGAGTCTTCTCCTGAACTTACCGCCGATATTCACGCTGTAGAGTCATCTACGGCCAAATCAAAAAACGGTGGAAAGAAGAAAGGAAAGAAGAAGGCTAAAGCAGACAAGGCTCCGAAGGAGAAAACAGAAAAGTCGGAAACCAATGACGAAAAGCGCAAACCTCGATATCCTTGTCTTATTTGTGAAGAGGATCATTTTACGAGAGATTGCCCTCATCGGGCCGAGGTAGTGAAAATAGTCAAAGGTTCTCCCACTCCTGCTGTGTTAAAAAATCCATTTCCGGAGCAGGAGAATAAGATGATAGGTTCTTCCTCAAATGCCAGTGAAGAACCCATTTTGATGATGTCTCATGTGAGGATTGCGACTCGATCGCAAGATTATGGTAGTAAGAATCCTGTTGATGGTAAGGAAGCAGAATCTTCTCATTCTAATCCATCAACCTCAGCTCCTGGTTCCGATCCACTACAGATCGAGAAACCTAACCCAGACTTAGTAATTAAACCACCCGCCAAGGGTGTACTTCGAAGGTCTGCTTTCAATCCACATGCGAGAGCGGCCCAGAATTACAACATTGTTGAGGACTTAGCTGTTTCACCCTCAGCAATGTCGGCGTTAGAAGTGCTGCAATCATGCCCAGCACAACGAAAATTGCTTTTGTCGGCTATAGGAGCTGTTGATGTTCAGGATCCGAATCTAATGATCTTCGATCTAGAAAATAGTACGCCGCGTCTCCCCCATCAAATGGCTTTCCAAATTCCAGTGATAGTCAAAAACAGGCCTATTCATAGGACTGTGATTGATGAGGGAGCTTCTACGTGTATTATGTCGATTCAATGTTGGAGATCCCTTGGTTCTCCTTCATTGAACCAATCCCCCACCATCCTTAAGGCCTTTGATGGCCGTGGGTTCCGTCCGTTTGGTATTCTATAGGAATTGCCTATAGGGGTAGAAGGTAAAACCGTTAGTCTGGATGTGGAAGTGGTTGATGCCCCTCTAGACTACAACCTTCTTTTGGGTCGAAGTTGGTCATATGCTATAACAGCGGTCGTTTCATCGGTCTTCAGAGTAATTAAGTTTCCACACAACGGTAAGATCGTGACTATTGATCAGCTGACATACTTTTCATCCGACCCAGCCTCTTCAGAGAGTATCCAGCATGTCGGTAAGACGACAATCCCTTATAGGGACGTTGGTGTAGGTTTAGTTAAGGATTCCGGTTTACTGGGAACTTTTCCTCTCCCTCCACTTAGCGTAGAACCTTCGTTTGCAACAATTCATATGATTACATCAGAAAATATTATTTATGATGATCCTTGGTTTGTCCCATCCGACTCTGAGATAGACTCACTCGGTAATGCTATGCCCTTGAGTCCATATGAAATTGCTTATGAAGCTCTCATGTCTTTTACCGATTTCATTCAACCGAAGTCGACCAAATGAATGTGGTCAGTGAAGAGTCACTTTTCACCTCACCCTTAGAACGGATAGCGTTTCCCGAAGTCGTGTCATCTGACGAACAACTTCGCGAAATCCTAAGTGTAGACGATCTACCATGGGAGGATCTCCATCACAGATCTTCGTTTTTACCTAAGGATGATGTATTTGAAAATGATTTTTCATCTATCTTTACCGCTGAATATGTCAAAGACGCTCAGGATCCAACGAAACATTCTGATTCAGAGTTGAATTTAGGGAATATTTCTCGTACTATTCCCGTTGATATTTCAGTGAAGCCCGGAATTGAGGAGAACATTCATATAGGTGCCGCGTGTACTGAAGGAGAAATCCAAATTTACAAGGCCCTATTCCAAGAATTCCGTGATGTGTTTGCCTGGTCTTACGAGGAAATGCCGGGAATCGATCCTGCCATTGTTGTTCATGAAATAAAGACCTACCCGGATGCTAAACCCGTCCGGCAACGGTTGCGTCAAATTCACCCTCGAAAAGCGGCTACGATTAAAGCAGAAGTCGAAAAGCTGTTGAAAGCAGGTTTCATTTATCCGATCCCGTTAATGGATTGGGTATCCAATATTGTTCCGGTCAATAAGAAACAAGGAACAATAAGAATCTGTATCGACTATAGGGATATCAATCGAGCTTGTCCAAAAGACAACTATCCTACGCCTTATATCGATCAAATTATTGATGATTGTGCCGGAAGTGAAATGTTTTCCTTCATGGATGGTTTTTCGGGCTATAATCAAATCAATATTCTACCTGCCGACCAACCAAAAACGGCATTCATTTGTCCATGGGGGACATTTGCTTATTGCAAATTACCTTTTGGGCTTAAGAATGCCGGGGCCACTTTTCAACGGGTGATGTCTTATGCATTTCATGACATCAAGCACATTGTGCAACCGTATCTCGATGATTTGCCTACTCATTCTTTACGTCGAGCTGATCACCTTGTCCACCTACGAGCAATCTTTATGAGGTGTAGGCATTATCGAATTCGGTTGAATCCCCACAAGTGTGTTTTCTGTATAGAAACAGGTCGATTGCTGGGATTTGTTGTTTCAAAAGCCGGCATTCGCGTCGATCCCTCGAAAGTCGAGGCTATCATCAAATTGCCTCCTCCTTCAAGTTTGCGCCAACTCCAAAGTTTGCAAGGGAAAGCGAACTTTTTACACCGATTCATCCCAAACTACGCCGAGGTCACTAAAGGTTTTACATGGTTGTTGAAACAGAACGTTCAATTCTTTTGGGACGAGATTGCCCAACAATCTTTTGATGCACTTAAACACGCGTTGACCCATGCACTGTTGTTGCATCCTCCCAACTACAACCAGGACTACTTCTTATACCTCGCAGCTTCGCATTCCACCATTGGAATGGTGTTGGTTCAAGAAGATGAATTCGGAGCGGAACATGTGATATATTATCTCAGTAGGACCTTAAATCCCACTGAGTTAAAATATTCGCATGTGGAGAAATTGGCCCTGGCAGCCGTTCAAGCTGTCCAGCGTTTTCGTCACTACATTCTTCTCCGTAAAACTACAGTTATTTCGGATTGCAACCCTATGATTTACATTTTGACAAAACAATTGCTAGGGGGCAAGTACTCTAAATGGATCGTTATCCTGCAAGAGTTCGACTTGGAGTTCGAGAAGTCCAAGTCTAAGAAATCCTTAGTTTTCGCGGAATTGATGTGTGATTTCCCGAGTGCTGACACAGAGACTGTGGCAGAAGAGTCCATTGCGGACGAATCTTTGTTTCTTATCAGTACTGTAGATCCGTGGTACGGGGATATAATCATCTATCTCCAAACCCAAACCTTTCAGCCTGAAGCTTCCAAAGCAGAACGTCGAAAAATTCGGTTTCAATCCCAGCCATACAAAATTATTGGAGATACACTTTATCGCCGAGGGGCAGACTTAGTTTTTCGACGTTGTTTAACTCACGAAGAGGCTGAGAGAGTTTTGAATGATTGTCACTCTGGAGCATGTGGCGGTCATATGTCTGGGTATGCCACAGCTCAGAAGGTGTTGCGCGCTGGTTACTTCTGGCCATCTATGTTTAAAGATTGTATCATTGCAGTCCGGAAGTGCCACAACTGTCAAGTGTTTGATCGAAAGATGCGCGCACCGCCTGCTCCTCTCCACCCTATAATTGCCGTTGGTCCATTCGCCAAATGGGGTATCGACTTTATTACTTGTAACCCTCACTCGGCCAGGGGGCATGCGTATATCATCCTCGCGGTTGATTATTTCACTAAATGGGCCGAGGCGATGCCTACATTCGACGCAAGCGGCAAAACAGCTGCAGTTTTCATATTCAATCATATAATAACTAGGTTTGGTGTCCCACAAGCAATCATTACTGACCATGGGAGCCATTTTCGAAACACCATGATGACTGAACTTACAAGCCAGCTTGGTTTGCGCCATGATAGCTCTACTCCTTATTATCCGCAAGCCAACGGTTTGGTTGAGTCTATCAACAAAGTTCTAGTTATCATGATCCGACGAACCATTGGTATTCATCGGTCGAATTGGCACAACATGTTATTTTCGGTGCTATGGGCATACCGAACCTCAGTGAAAACCTCAACAGGGTTCACTCCTTTCCAGCTAGTTTATGGCTTGGAAGCAGTGTTACCCATTGAATGTGAAATCCCATCACTTCAAATGGCTGTCGAATTACTTCCAGCTACTTCCGAAGAGGAAAAACGTTTATTGTACTTAGCTAAATTAGATGAGACTCGACGTGACGCTGCATTGGCAATCGAGACTCACGCGAAGCGAATGAAAGCTCAGTATGATAGAAATGTGACCCCTCGAATTCGGTTGAATCCCCACAAGTGTGTTTTCTGTATAGAAACAGGTCGATTGCTGGGATTTGTTGTTTCAAAAGCCGGCATTTGCGTCGATCCCTCGAAAGTCGAGGCTATCATCAAATTGCCTCCTCCTTCGAGTTTGCGCCAACTCCAAAGTTTGCAAGGGAAAGCGAACTTTTTACGCCGATTCATCCCAAACTACGCCGAGGTCACTAAAGGTTTTACACGGTTGTTGAAACAGAACGTTCAATTCTTTTGGGACGAGATTGCCCAACAATCTTTTGATGCACTTAAACACGCGTTGACCCATGCACCGTTGTTGCATCCTCCCAACTACAACCAGGACTACTTCTTATACCTCGCAGCTTCGCATTCCACCATTGGAATGGTGTTGGTTCAAGAAGATGAATTCGGAGCGGAACATGTGATATATTATCTCAGTAGGACCTTAAATCCCATTGAGTTAAAATATTCGCATGTGGAGAAATTGGCCCTGGCAGCCGTTCAAGCTGTCCAGCGTTTTCGTCACTACATTCTTCTCCGTAAAACTATAGTTATTTCGGATTGCAACCCTATGATTTACATTTTGACAAAACAATTGCTAGGGGGCAAGTACTCTAAATGGATCGTTATCCTGCAAGAGTTCGACTTGGAGTTTGAGAAGTCCAAGTCTAAGAAATCCTTAGTTTTCGCGGAATTGATGTGTGATTTCCCGAGTGCTGACACAGAGACTGTGGCAGAAGAGTCCATTGCGGACGAATCTTTGTTTCTTATCAGTACTGTAGATCCGTGGTACGGGGATATAATCATCTATCTCCAAACCCAAACCTTTCGGCCTGAAGCTTCCAAAGCAGAATGTCGAAAAATTCGGTTTCAATCCCAGCCATACAAAATTATTGGAGATACACTTTATCGCCGAGGGGCAGACTTAGTTTTTCGACGTTGTTTAACTCACGAAGAGGCTGAGAGAGTTTTGAATGATTGTCACTCTGGAGCATGTGGCGGTCATATGTCTGGGTATGCCACAGCTCAGAAGGTGTTGCGCGCTGGTTACTTCTGGCCATCTATGTTTAAAGATTGTATCATTGCAGTCCGGAAGTGCCACAACTGTCAAGTGTTTGATCGAAAGATGCGCGCACCGCCTGCTCCTCTCCACCCTATAATTGCCGTTGGTCCATTCGCCAAATGGGGTATCGAATTTATTACTTGTAACCCTCACTCGGCCGGGGGGCATGCGTATATCATCCTCGCGGTTGATTATTTCACTAAATGGGCCGAGGCGATGCCTACATTCGACGCAAGCGGCAAAACAGCTGCAGTTTTCATATTCAATCATATAATAACTAGGTTTGGTGTCCCACAAGCAATCATTACTGACCATGGGAGCCATTTTCGAAACACCATGATGACTGAACTTACAAGCCAGCTTGGTTTGCGCCATGACAGCTCTACTCCTTATTATCCGCAAGCCAACGGTTTGGTTGAGTCTATCAACAAAGTTCTAGTTATCATGATCCGACGAACCATTGGTATTCATCGGTCGAATTGGCACAACATGTTATTTTCGGCGCTATGGGCATACCGAACCTCAGTGAAAACCTCAACAGGGTTCACTCCTTTCCAGCTAGTTTATGGCTTGGAAGCAGTGTTACCCATTGAATGTGAAATCCCATCACTTCAAATGGCTGTCGAATTACTTCCAGCTACTTCCGAAGAGGAAAAACGTTTATTGTACTTAGCTAAATTAGATGAGACTCGACGTGACGCTGCATTGGCAATCGAGACTCACGCGAAGCGAATGAAAGCTCAGTATGATAGAAATGTGACCCCTCGAAGTTTTTCGGAGGGAGACCTAGTGCTTTTATATGATCAAGCTAACGATAAGCTAGGTGCTGGAAAATTCGTTCCTATGTGGCATGGACCCTATATTGTAAAGCGAAAGCTAGCAAAAGGGGCTTATGAGCTGGTAGATTTTGATGGGGACTCTTTGGGTAAACCCAGAAATGGACTTTACCTAAAGAGGTATTATGCTTAAATGGAGGGTATGGAGAATTTTTAGTTAGGTTAGGTTTTCTTTCTAGCTAGTATGATTGTTAGTTAGTCAGTGTGCTTAGCTTAGTGAGTGTGTTTTTCGTCGTTATTCTGGCTTATCTTGGTTTTACTCTTGATATTACAGATGTCGACGCCTCTCCAAACATACATTGGATTTGCTGATGGTGCTTGTCGTAGTACACGGAATATCTCTTCCGTAGCTTGGGTTATCTATTTGCCCTCTGACGAGTTAGTTTCTATGCATGGGGTAAGCCTCGGTCAAACAACGAACAACATTGCAGAATATAGTGCAGTGGTTGAATTATTATCCGAATCTATTTCATTTGGAATTCGACGTTTGATAGTGAGGTTAGATTCTGAACTTGTTGTATTACAGCTTAATAGAGTTTATGCCATTAGAAATCCTGTGTTATTAAGGTTGTTTTTGAGAGTGCGTCTCTTGGAACGTGAATTTGATTACATTGAATATCAGCATATTCCAAGGTCTTTAAATACATTAGCAGATGCAATTGCTTCTCGAATGTTAGAGAGACATTTACAATAATCATGCAAGTAAATTTAAAAACATTTCATCATACATGTTAAACAAGATAAGCCGGTAATAGTGATATATATATAGATAGGAGTGTGTCAAAAAAATATACATCGTCTTTGATCATAGGTTGAAAAACACCTTATGATCGGCAAAAATGATAGAGTACAAAAAGTCAAAAATGTCACATGTGTCTACAAAGTGACTAGCCAATCACTGGTGGTGCTCCCTATACGACACCACTGCACGAGCTACCTTACGCAAAAATCTCCTAAACGGTCCAGGGACTGCGACTACGAAGCGCTGAAGCCTGATAGGAATGTCATCCATAGTAGTCTCAGGCACATCTGCCGTCAGACGCTCTAGATCATGCTCCAACTCAGCTAGTACTTCTGCAGCCGCGTCCTGTGGGGCCGGTACCGGTGCAGCTGGATGTCTCCTCTCAAAAGGCCGGAGGTTGGCTGGACGCTGTGGACCAACATCTACATTTTGAAACTTTTCACTGTTAGTTTTGAGACGATATATATAAAAACAAAAAAATACATAATTTGAAAACTTGTGAAAAATAAAGTACCTCTGTCATCCCATTGTTCTCCCTGTGGAAGAACCATGTCCGGATCATGTCGAAAATCTACTCCGGCATACGGAAAGTCCTGGATCGAGAAAACCTGGTCCTCCAACCAGTGAAAGTAACTATCAGAAAATCGAACAACTGCCGCGCCCTCGTCAGGATGCCGGGCCATCACCGCAACCCATCGTACCAGCTTTGGCTCCCGAGGACCCAAGATATCAACAGTGAGTTGCTGAGGGATCAACATCGGAACTCTCTCTAAGGCAAAGCTCACGACTAAAGGCCCATATCCAAAAGTTTTTAGTCGTCTGTTCTTTGCCTTAGTCAGTTGGCTCTTCATATTAGCCGACACAGCATCACACCAGTTGAAAATGGTGCCTTGGTAATAGTCAATTGCCATCTGCATTTGGGACCCAGAAGCAATGTGCAAAGCGGCCGCGCCGCAAATTCTGGTAACCGTGAAAGCAATAACTTTGAGTTCACGCAGAGAGATGTGTTTGATTTCCACGCCTTTCGAATGGTGTGCCCCAGGTGTGCACCAATCTTCCCGGAGACTAACAAGGGATTGGCCACCCGGCCTAGTCCCGGCTAGATTGAGTTGCTCGCCTCTGTTCGGCAAGCCAGTGAGAAAGTATACATCCGAGGGCTCTATCTCGAGCTGGTGCCCTCCTATGTAAAAACATTGCTCTTGAACGTTCCATCTCTCAACCAGCCATTCTAAGAATCTTACCTGAGCCCTCATGCCCGGTATGGCCCAGTATTTGTATAACTCGCATGCTTTTAGGGCATCCAGGGAAGGTTGGTGTTCTATTGCAGCTTCATCAACCTCTTCATGCTCTCTTTCTCTCCAATCCAACATGGTGAGTGCCCTACACACCAAGAAATGATGATTATAATTGATTTGGGGAGATTTGAATGGTTATTTGTGAGGATTGGGGTTTCAATTTCCGCGTTCCATGGAGGACGCACCCCGCGTTTGGAACACAGGGCGTCGGGACGCAGCTGGCCTGAAGGGGGGACGCAGGTCACCCGAAGGGCACCTGCGTCCACCGAGGAGCGCATTTTGAAACCTAAACCCTCCCAAAAAACAAAACTAAAACCTAAAAAACAATTTTAATCGGATAGAAATGAAGAGTAGGATGTTGTAAAATACCTGGAAGAGACGGCGTTCAATTCTGACGGTCGGATTTTCCGCAGCGACCACGGGAAGTTTCTTGTCAAAAGCTCCTTTTTCAACCTCAACAGTCAAACGGTAAAAATGACATGGTAAAAAGTCTTTTTATAGGTTTTTTGGATGAATTTGTTCATTTTTCACCATGGAAAGATGTTTTTCGATGTATTTTTGCCTATCTTAAACAGGTATGAGTAATGTGTCGCTTTTGTGCAGGACAAAGGGACTTAGAGGGAAAATTGTTATTTTTTCACGAACAAAATATCAGAGTCATCTTTTAAGCCCTTTTCTGACTCCTAAAATATGAAAAGATTGCCGAGCGTTTCTTTTACACTCGTTAAAACGGAATTAAAAGACGGTCCCCTTATAGCTCTTTTCTGACCGTAAAATCAGGAAAAGATTGCCGGGTTTTTGTCGTTTCAAACTCGATACGGAAATAAAACGACGTGTCCTTGATCCCTTTTTACTTTTCAGGTCAGTGGCACTAATTATGAAAGTACTCCTTGGTCGCAAGATCAAGCGGTTCCCCCAGGTATTATTTTATACTTTTTCGGGCTTGAGGGACACAAATCTACGAAAAAGTTCAACTTGGAGTCTTCTTAAGTTTTTCAGACTCTCTAAAATTGAAAAACACCGAGTTTCTCCTATACTGGGCTCGTTAAACATTTCACAGTAAAGGACCTGTTCAATTACAAACAGGAACGAACCACTCCTTCCTAGGGTTCGAATCAAAACTAGGTTGGACTCATCCAAAGGATGAGCTTATAATCAAGCACATGTTATCCTCCTCAAGCTTGTTAAAAATAAAGAGGTACTTGCCAGAAATGGTGGGGGAAAAAAGAGAAGAATGAACCTATTTGTTACCTTTTGTCTCAGAAGAAACTTTATTACCACTCTTGAACACGACACTTTTCATTCACCTGGGTTGGGAAATCTTTTACCTCACAGTTGATCAAACCACTTTGAAAGTCTTTAACCGGGTTCCGGGGATTAACTTTGAGTTATTCGTCACCAAGCCATCTGTCGTGTCATTATGTGTTCAAGAGGTCTGCAAGAAAAACTTTCATCTGCAAAATACTTGTCATCAATTTGACCATCCCTGAGTCAGTCCTTACAGCAACATTTCTTCAACTTGAACAATGATTTCGTGTTGCAGGCTTGCCTGCAACGGGTCGCTTTCTATCGACATCAGCACATTATCTAGAGATATGACTTAGAAATCGTCAGTACCTTGAAGTCTGCATGCATCAATGGCAGGTTTCTCGCCTTTGACGTCAGTTTACATCATTGACTTTCGATCGAAGGATTCCGTGAAATGTTCGACATCAACTCATTCATTCACATCTCATGGATTGTACTGGGTACTTTGAGAACCATTGACATTACTGGTGGTCTCTCTCACGCTTGTTAACAGTTTACATCATTGACTGGTAATCAAGTGGTTTCTACCATGTTCGACATCAACTCATTTATTCGCATGGCTAGAATCGTACCAATTCGGGAAGTAGAGATGAAGACCCTGGATCTAGTTTCCACCATCCAGGCTGCGAGGAGTTTTGTATTCATTATCTAAGTAGACTAATCATAAACAGATGGCTGCGTCCATACTGTGTCTACAAAAGTCTATGATTGTGATGTACTGCAAGATCATTCCTGTATCAGAGTAGTTAGTCTGTTAGTTAAAGTTTTGATCTGAGTATGGGAATGCCTACCTCAGTGATGATATAATCTTATACATGTATTTTGTGTTGAAAATTGCAGGTTCTGACCAGGCTCTCCACGAGATAATCCTTGAAATGATAAAGCGCTTCACCCTTCCTAGATATTACAAACCCTAATCTATTCCAGGCTTCGCACTTTAGGGGGCAATCTGTTACACTAAAAAATGTCACCATGACTATTTACAGTTAGTATGGCTCAATCAACAGTCATGCTACCCTCTTAGGCAAGTCTTATGCCTCTGCTCTCCATGTCAAACTCCAAAAAGAGAGAAAGTCTTGTATAAATGTATTTATCTCTGGGGACGCAGGTTCTCTCAAACTTACCTGCGGGGACGCTCCCAATGTTCACAAAAGCTGCGTCCAAAGACACTCTGTATGTAAAGGGATAGGTGCGTCCCCCTGTAAAAGTTAGAATGCGCAAGTTTCATCTTTAAAAAGTTACTTGTGGTCATTTCTAGAGCATTCTAGAAGGTTTTTCGACGTGTATTGGGCACCTCCAGATGGTTCATGCACTCCTATCAAAGAGGAACTTATCCCATCAATAAGGGAGTGATCCCATCCAAAGAGGGGACTATCCCATTGATGGTGGACCTGATTAACCTCCTCTTGAGTACTATAAATACAGGCATTGGGCCAGAAGGAGGAGAGGTTGAAGCTATACATTTTCTAAGGGTAAATGCTGCAGGAATTAGGACTCCCATTTAGAAGCTTGTGAGGAGAGATTGCCATCTTTGCTTGTTCTATTTGGAAGTGGGTGAGCTTTGTCAAAGTAGAGGAAGACTCTTGTGGACCCTGGAAGGAGCTTGCACAACACCAAGGCTCAGGTTGTAATGGTTCCTTTTGATTACCTTTAATGCAAATTGGTCCATTCTTCTCAATAACTTGTTGTTAATGGGTTATTTCATGTACTCCTTGGTCTATATGTTGAATATGCTTTGTTTTATGTTATAATCAGGTGCTATTTAATTGTTTGACTGTTGGTGATTGCAGGTTTTGGAGAAAAGGAGGAGCTCATCCAGATCAACAAAGCTTGGACTTCTACAACAGTGTTTGGACAAAGGTAAGAACGAAACACTTGATTTCTCATATCATAATGCATGTTTAGAGAAGGATAGCTCCAGTTTGTTTTGTTTGTCATTAGAATGTCTTAGACTTCTAGGAAGGTCGGTTGTGTCCGCACTTTTGACTGATTCCGTGTGACACATCTCCTGCAGAATACCCATGAAAACAGCTCTTTTTGCATTAGCATGGGTCCACAGTTCACTGCCCATGCCAATGAGGGAAATCCTCAAAAAAGGGCGTGCCATTGGCGCTCTGTCTTAGAGTCGCACTCGCGCCAACCGAATTGAGTAAAGTTTTCAATGAACAAGCTTCTGAAGGTTCTCCTTAACCCATTCACCAACTGAATATATGTTGAGCTAGGATGGTGTGGCTTCGAATCTCCATATAAGGGAAGTGGTTTGCCACCTTTCATGGAAGTTTCCAAGTGATAAAGCCAATCCCATGAATAATGTGGTTGATCCTATCTTTTCCCTCTCTATCTATAAAAGCTTGCCTCTATGCCTTGAGCAAGCTAGTTAGAATTACAATAGTTCTAGTTCTAAGGTAGTGATAGAGAGTTTGAAGCTGCAAGAGCCTTCTTTGCACCTGTTATCACTAAACAAATTTCAAAGGAAAAGGGTAAGGTAAGAAAGATTTGGTCTTGGTTATTCTCATGCTCCTTTTAGGCATAAGAAGCACTTAACAAACCTCAGGTCTGGGATCAAAGTAATGAAGAAACAAATTGAAGGCTTAAAGATACAGTTGAGCCAGCAAAAAGAATCTCCATAAAGAAATCTCACTTCAAGTAAGGTTATGTTTCAAAGTTTTGATGGTTTTTCTTGGTATAATCTTTATTGAAGAATCAAACATTTCCATTCAGTTTTGAAAGGTCTTGGAGCTTTTGAAAGAATGCTTAAATAGTAAAAGTCTCAAAATGGCAAAATTATGGTTGAAACTATGTTTTTGGAATAACACAGCAGTTTCGTAGCACGCTATGAAACTGCTGTAGCTGCACATTATGCTTTCATGGACCAATGTTGAAAGACAAAGGAAAATCTTTTTGAAGGAGAATCTCTACAAAGGATCATGTACAAAGTTTCAACATTCAGCAAGAGCAAAATAAGTAGAGGAATGATATTTTTTAACTTCAAACTTTATCAGTCAACTTATTAGTCAAACTGTCTTCTTGTTTTTACCAGTCAACTTCTAGAAGAAGTTTTGAGCAGTTGAAAACCCATCTCTGAAAAGTGAAAGACGTTTTCATTCCTAAGATACTGAAGTACAAAAACATCTTCCACTTTATTCAAATCAATTATTATCTTGGAGAAATGAAAGACTAAACTTGCGCTACGAAACTGCTGTAGGTGCAGTTTTTCAAAAAATCAAAATTTCCTGTTTTACACGTCTTCTTCAAGGATCGATTCTGGGCAGCTGGAGTAGTGTTTCAAAAAAACAAAAGAGGTTTTTGTTTAGAATGGATTTTTTCACAAAAGCCTCCTTCAGTTTTTCCAAATACATTTTTTACGAGAAGTTATGAGCTCTGTCCCAAGACCTATTTTTCAGCCAGAACAGAGCAAGGGACAGTCTCCTAGTTTCTAGGAATACCAAAAGGATGAGTCATCAAGGGCCAGCTGGAAGGTTATGGGCTTCATCAAATTCGACTTCATGGATTTTTGTGTGTCAAAAGGAGTGTTTAATGCTTAGATAAGGTTGTTGTAATCATGATAAGGAGATACACTCCTAGTTGTATTAGGTCTCTAGGACTGCTAGTTAGGTGTCATTTGCATTTAATAGTTAGTTTTGAGTGTCATTAGGTGTCAGGTCAGGTAGAATTCGAATTTTCCTCATCCTAGAAGAGGAATCTAAGTTGTGTAAAGAGCTCTATATATAGCAGAAGAGCTGATGTACAAGGGGTTGGAAATTTTATGCAAAAGCTTGTATTTGGCCTATGTAAGACTCATTTTCAGTAATACATGCTTGACTTTACTTCTCAGGATTCATGAAGGATTTTTTATGTTCAGAATATGTGATGTTGTCCTTTTCTTAATTCTTACAGTGGTATGAATGTATAATCACTCAGAATTCACTGAATGTGCTCTGACTTCCTGTATACATTTATAAACTGTGTGGTCCCATATGAGTTTATGTTCTGAATGTTTAAATGTTGAATGCCCTGACTTCCATGTAAGGTTGAGTTCATTGTTATATTGAGGTGTTTTTGACTCCATAAGCCCAATGGATAGTTGTTTAATGTGTTTCCACCATTCATATTTTTCACAGTTGTTCTATAAGAGTTATCCATCTTATCTTTAATCAAAATCATTAATCCATCAAGAGAGAGCCCTCTTAGGTTGAGGAGGCTAAGCCTCAGCCTAAAGTAGGTTTGAAATAGTTACTTAGAGTCAACCTGACCAGTAGCCTATCAGGGCCTGATTTTGAGATAACATCACCCATAAAGCCAAATCTAAGTAAGGAGATTCTTGTCACCCAAAGAGAGAGAGGCTTGTTCCTCATCCCAACAAGCTTTGCAAGACTTGCGTAGCTGACTACCCAGCCAAAGGAGGATTTGACGTCAGAACAATGGTTGTATTCTTCTTTGTTATTTATTAATAATAGATGACTATCATTATGGTTCCACTCTCATTGTCCTATGTTTGATGTTGAGTTATATCTTTTCTGACTAATATATAATTGCATCTACTAGATTTTATGCTTGTTTTCGTGTTGTTCTTTGCATGTGCAGGTGTCCAATCACGGAGATCGTGGGGATCGTGACCGGCCAAGGTAAAGGAACGAGAGCGACATCTCTTCTACGAACACTAGCGTTGGAATCCAAGTAGGTTCTCACCATCTACGTTTTATTTGCAATTAGGAACTTGCGTGATAGCATTGTGTGATTGTTGCTAGACCCGGTCTGGGCTAGTAGGGATCGTCTCTGTCCGCAGAGAGGATTTACCTCCACAACAACAACCACTTGTTCTGACCCAACGCCATCCTCCCAGCTTGAAAGCCCTCTTCACCTCACACAAAATCAAGATCACCCAACAATGTCTTCAAAGAGAAACCAACAACACCTCTTTGCAAATTACCAGATTCCAACCTTTGGATCTCTTGGATGAGGGATCCATTTATAGATATTTGCAGGGGGGTGAGTCAGCTTCTGGGATTTTTATTAGTGTCATATCTCTGATAGTTATTTGTTCCACATGGAGGTTTTAGATCTCTTACTCATCCCTGGGTGAACTCAGAGAGGCAAGTGTCAAATGAGCAGTTTCTAGAAGATTCTCTGGGTTTCCACCTAGCAAACTGCTTGTGCCATTTGTTTGCTCTTGCTCATCTCACCCTATAGAAGGGCTTTCTAGTATGCATCGCACTTTTTGCATGTGGCGGGTGAGATGCATCACACCTTTAGCACCGGGCAGTCTGTATGGTCATGCTTTGACCCGTTCTGAGTAGCTTTTCATGGAGAAATTTTGGGAGATGATGTAATCAGCTGATGTTGGTCCTTTAGGGTATGAAACAACACTTTTAGGGACTTAGAAGCCCTTTTTTTATGGACATATGTGATTGGGGTTGCAGTGCCCAAATATGTCTATAACAGTTGCCCCCTAAAGCATGAGGTCGTAAATCTTTTGATGTCGGGTGAAATGCTTTATAATGAGGATCCGATATTTTTCACACTGGAAGGTGACCTGTAATAAGATACAATACAATACATTAGATTCATAATATTTTCATGATCTAGCTAAAGAGGGCATTCCCATGCTCATCTTGATAAATTCATTTTCATGTACATAGGATAGACAACCGCCTGTGTGCAGACTGATGATTCTGATAGAGCCATCATCCCTTAGTTTGGATGATTATCTGTGTAGTAATGATGTACATTTGATGTTTTTATTTTCCTGATTATATCGCAGCCCAGATGGATGAAACTAGATCCGGGGTCTTCAAAACTCGTTCAATCTTCACCCGAAAGTACAAGTCAATCCATGTGAAAAGTTGTTCTGATGTCGAACATGGAAGGACATCGCCTGATTACCAGCCAATGATGTAAGATGTTAACAGAAGAGAGAGGAATCACCGATGATTATGATGACCCTTAAGGTACTACAGTACAATTTGCGTGGTGTGAATACATGAGTTAATGTCGAACACCACGCAAAATATTTTGATCGAATGCCATTAGTGTAAACCTGTTGCTGGAAGTGACAAACTTGCCATTGAGGCATGCAAGCTTCAAAGTACTGGAAGGGTTGTCCGTAGGTTGGCTTCTTGGATAATGAACTAATGTCGACAAGAAGTGACCTGTCGTAGGAGGGGATTAATGGATCCCACATCTATGACACGGAATGAAGAAAATGATTTTTTAGAGGTGAAAACGATCTAATGATACAAGGTTCAGGATGGCGGTCATGAAAGAATGAAGCATGAAGTTATTGCAGCGGATGAGACACAAGATGGGTAGGTGAATTCTTTGAGCGACTTCTCTTGAACATATCGGTGACACTAAAATGGATTGGTAGTGTTAACCCCAAAAGTGGATGGTACGGTGGACCAATGGTGATATGACCAGTGAACGGAATAGCCCAACTCGACTCAATCATGGTGATGGAGTGAAAGTGTCATGTTCAAGAGCGACCTACTACCAATAAAGTTTCTTCAAGTTTTCTTCCCAATTTCCCCAGTCATTTCTGACTAGTACCTGTTAAGCCCCTATACTACTAGTGTAACCCCTTATTGTTATTAGTACAACCCACTTATTATATTGATGTACCAATGTAATGCCCATATTGTTACTATTGTGCCCCATAGAAGCCCACTATTGTTATTATTGTGCCCTTACATTATTATTGTTATGTCGGCTCTGATTATGTTATGACCCCTTAGACTCCTATATATAGAAAGGAAGTCTTTTCATTTGTATCACCGAAGAATTGTTCATTTATGTAATGTAAAGGAGGTTGCCCCCTCGGAGAGGCTAAATTCTAAGGCGTTGATCTATCTTTTCTATCTTTTCTTGAGCTAGTTTCATAACATTTGGTATCAGAGCTTTGGATTCTAGGGTTTCGCTGCTCTAAACAGGTCATCGTGGGATTTTCGCTATAACTTTTTTTCTGCGACGTTTCAGAAGTTACAAAAAAAACCAATTTGAGAAGAAATCGCGCTGAACCTTGGGTCCGAATTTCAGAGCTGTTCGTGCTATATTTGCGGAATCTAAGGAAGTTGGTCTTTTTGTAGACTCCTGAATTACATTCCAAACAGGTGACCTGGGGAAAATCATCATAACTTTCTCTCTGGGGATCAGATTGAAATTTCATAAGAAGGTACAGAAATAGGATGGGATGTAGTTTATTGTATGCATTTTTCAGATCCAAAGGTCGAAACTGTACTTCATACAAGTTCGCTCTTCTGGAAAGGTCTATAATCAAGTCATCTTGGGAGATTGTGCATAACTCTTTCTTGGAGAATCCAATTTGGATTAGATTGGTGGCATTGGAAAGAGAACACAGAGGGCTGCTATAGATCACAATTTCAGAACTTAAAGATCTGAAAGTACAGAGTTACAGTTATTTCAAGATCGAGCTCCTAAAATCAAGAAAAAGCAAGATGATGAAGTTTGATGGCAAGGATCTGGTAAATTGGATACTTCAGATGGAGCAATATTTTGATCTACATGGTGTGCAACTGTTACAAAAGGTATGTATTGCATCTTCATATTTAGAACCGGATCAATTTTTATGGTATGAATGACTTTTTTCTCATAAACAACTTGTTATGTGGTCAATTTTCACGGAGGAAATGATAGCACATTATGAGGATACAAAGAGCAACACCTTCTTTAGAGCAACACCACAAGAATTGGAAAGAGTAAAAGGGCTTTGTGACATAGTGGAAAGCAAAATTATGGAAACCAAGAAGCATACCCCTCACAACTATAAAGATGGAAATGTTGTTTCTCCCAGCCTTCCACAACCTACAAGGGTTACACCACAACAATTGGAAGAAAAAAGAGAAAAAGGGCTTTGTTACAATTGTGATAGAAAATGCACTAAAGGTCATAAGTGTGCTGAGAAGAAATTATTTTACATAGAATATGAAGAGGAGGAAGAAAAAGATCAAGAAACATCAAAAGAAGAAGCTATACACTGGGACCCCACCCCAGAGAAAGAAGAAATGAATCACACCATATCTTGTAAAGCATTGGAAAGAATTACCACTCCTCAAACTCTCAAGATAGAAGGACATATTAAGAAGAAAAAGGTGCAAGAAGTGAAAGATCACATCGAGAAAGAAGAAATGAATCCAACCATATCTTGTAATTCATTGGTCGAAATTACCACTCCTCAAACTATCAAGATAGAAGCACATATCAAGAAGAAAAATGTTCAAGAAGTGCAAGATCACATCGAGAATCAAGAAATGAATCGGACCATATCTTGTAAAGGATTGGAAGAAATTACCACTCCTTAAACTCTAGAGATAGAAGGACATATCAAGAAGAAAAAGGTTCAAGCAGTGAAAGATCACATCGAACATCAACAACAAGTTCTCCAAATTTTAAAGGATAACGCCACTTTGGTGCAAAATCAAACGAAACAATAGGTAGATCAACATTGTAGTGAAAAATGTTTTGATGTAGGGGATTGGGTATTTTTACTGCTACATCTCAAACAAGCTATTTATGAGAAGGAAATGTTGGCAATACTACATGTACATAAAAATGGCGACCATACCGAATGGGAAGACTCTTCAAGGATGAGGATGTGGAAGCATTGTTTTGTGCTATTTCTATTATCCAACTAGATTGGATAAACGAAGCAAGGGATGAATGGAAGAAGGAAAAAGAAGTATGGCCACTTATTCAAAAGTTGCAAAAGATCCCAATTCAAACAATATTGCTAGAAATTGAAGAGGAAGGAAAAATCATATTGGAACCTGGAGCAGTCACAGAAACAAGAATCCGACAGCTACGAAATCGATCAATTTCAGAGTATCTCATCAAGTGGAAGAACTTACCTGCTGAAGATTCCACATGGGAGGACAAGAATTTTATACAGAAGCATCAAGAACTACTCAAGCGTTGAGGACAACGCTTTTTGAAGGAGAGGGGCATGTTAAGCCCCTATACTACTAGTGTAACCCCTTATTGTTATTAGTACAACCCACTTATTATATTGATGTACCCATGTAATGCCCATATTGTTACTATTGTGCCCCATAGAAGCCCACTATTGTTATTATTGTGCCCTTACATTATTATTGTTATGTCGGCTCTGATTATGTTATGACCCCTTAGACTCCTATATATAGAAAGGAGGTATTTTCATTTGTATCACCCCAGAATTGTTCATTTATGTAATGTAAAGGAGGTTGCCCCCTCGAAGAGGCTGAATTCTAAGGCGTTGATCTATCTTTTCTATCTTTTCTTGAGCTGGTTTCATAACAGTACCTCTTTATTTTTGTCAAGCTTGGGGAGGATAACATATTCTTGTTCTATAATTTGCCCTTCGAGCAAACCTGTCACTATGTTTTAACGAGCCTAGTGACAGTGAAACTCATTCTTGTCTGAATGGACAAGTTTGTCGCTATTGTTTTAACGAGTTTAACGACAAGGATAACTTGGTCCTTTTCAATTTTAGAGAGTCTGAAAAGAGACGAAAAGAAAACTCCAACATTCCTTTTTCATAACATAATTCCTTAAGTCCAACAAAGTATAAAACAATGCGAAAGGGATGAGTTTTTGATAGTTTTAATGAGCCGAACAAGACAAATGCTCGATCTTTTTGTGTAATAATCCCTCAGGTCTAAAAAGATTAAAATCTAGAGGAGGGATAGCACTTCCAATCACTTTAACGAGCTGGAGAGGCCAATCGCTTGACAATATTTTCATATTTTACGAGTCAAATGAAAAGAGCTTAAAGGAGACTCAATTTTTTGACGAACGAGTGATGTTTTTAGATAGCAGCTGTTTCTAGGTAAGATTTGGAACTTTCCAATCACGGCAGTGTAAAAAGGTGGCTAATAGGATCACTCGTTGCAGCTGTTCCTCAAAAGGGGTAAACAATCAAATGGAGGTGAATGATCGGCAACAAAAGAGTGGAGGTGATGATAAGAACACGACTAAGGCTCAAAAGATGATGATAATGCATTCACAATGGTTATTTACCGAAGGTGGGTTCATTTTTTAATGAGCTTAAACTCTAGTGGAACATATGCTCATTGCTAGGTTTAATTTTTTAATGAGCTTGAACTTCACGTAAAATTGCTCGTGCCAATCGTATAATAAGGATGTCTCATCGATAGGTTCATTTTTTAGGGAGCTTGCACCATTCGAAATTATGCTCCGACTCCTTTCATTATGTAAGCTAGGAACGACCAATCCTACGAGTTTAAAGGGTTAAGAATGTACAAACTAAGAAAATAAATGGTCACTTTTCACTTTCACGCAAAAAGTTTGCATGCCCCCGGGTATAGCGAAGTAGAGTGTCCTAGGTTACCCCTAAATTTGCAGACAAAATTTTTGTTCTATCAGGAAAGGCCTACCTTTCCAGGTTACCCTTCAATTTGCAGACAAAACATTTGTTCTATCGGGAAAGGCCTACCTTCTAACAGAGGTATCTTATTCCGGTCTAATCCCATTTTCCTAAATGGATGGGTGTGTCAGACCAGTCATATATCCTCCGTGGAAACCTACCCTATACTTGAAATTTTCCTTCCGAAGCAAGCTAGGGTGCATGCCCCCTGGGTTTCAGTCTTGACCACCGAATCACTCGCACTCATCAGGTGGACGGATTGGAGATTGACGAGACATTCCTTGTGCAAAAAGATTTGTCAAGGATGGAATTTGACTATTAGCTATGTGTGAACAGGGGAATTAAAGCTGGTCTATGAGCTGGACCACTCTGCCTTCATGCAAAAAACACATTACTCGAAAGAGTAAGGAGACGATGGCTCCCATGCTATAAATGTAGTTGCACCCAAGGAGTAGATTGTAATCTAAAGTTACTTGGACTACCATTACGTTCAAATAAATGGTTTTCCTTCTCAAAGTTATAGGCAAACTTGGAAGGATCCCTAATGGCCGACTGGTTCGTTTATTGAAGCCTGTCAGATATTGCATCTTAGGAAAAAGCGATGGTGAACCAAGCACTTTCCAAGCAGTTGAGGAAAGGATACTCATAGAATCCCCTTCATCTATGATGGTACCAACCATGACTATTTTGTAAGTTTGCACTATAATTCGAAATGGTACATTAGATGGTAAACGGGGTCTGTCTAGTAGATTCCAATCGAAGGAAATGACTAGGTTTCTTGGAAGTGGGACTGAATAAATGGCCAGATACAACTTTGACTAATTTCCTTCCTATGGTAAAGGAATGGGCAGATTATCCCCATGTTCATCAGAGTCTGTGTTTACGAAAAGAATTTGAATGGTGTCATTCTCATTCTCTTCAGTGACTGTATCATCTGAAGGTAAATCTTCTGAAGTCAAGATGGGGTCAACTACCGTCTCAACCTGTTGACTTTGGTCCGATGTGGACTCAGAGGGTTTATCTTCAATGATAGGTGCTTCGGCCGACTCCAAAGGTGGGTCAGTCAGATTTTCAACTAGCAATGGATTCAACAAGAGTTTCTTGTACCCAGGAGGGAGTCACTGTGGTGATATAGGACGATTATCCAAGACTCTTTTAGCTTCGTCTACGAACAGACAACGGTGGAGTGCATGGTCGCCTTCACACATTTTGTAGGGAAATTTAGATTTTCCTTTTTGTCTGGTGGCTTCGCTTTCACTAGTTGACAGTGTACTTTCAATATGATTGTCAGAGGTTGACGACACCAGATTGTGCAAGCGGGGAGACCAGTCCCTTAGGATCCATGGGATGCAAGGACAATCTCGGTGATAGTGGTCTCCTTTGTAGATGACACATGAAGATTTAGGTTTAGATGGTGCAGTTTGTGGATTTTCGCTAGACGATGCACGGTTGCCCCTTTTTGCCGTTGGATCCTTCTTCTTCTTCTACTTCCCCTTCTTCTTCTTCTCAGTTACTTGGTTTTTAGTTTTACTATCTTTACCAAGTGAAGAGGAAGAAGGAGAGGGAGAGACAAACGAAGTAGAAGGTTGGGGGGAAACTCTGGTATCATCTAATTGCTGATTCGATTATTCAGGAACTACATTGCTTTGAATGACAGAGGTCGAGAAAAGGCATACCAGCAGGCCAATTGTCAGTCCTGGAAGGGATAATGTGGCCATATGAGGTGCACCAACATCTCCCCAAGAGGAGAAAGGACTAGGACTTCCCCCAAGGGGAAATCCCTGGTTGGTGGACTCCATTTTCTCAACCTAAGACCAACGAGGGAATAGTGACATTATTCTGATTAAAATAAATTTTAGACGCTTTGACACAACTTGCTTTTTCACTTTTTAAGAGTCGGGAAAAAGCTAAATATGACTCTAGTCACCTTTGATTTTTAATGAGCCTGAAGTGACAAGTGCTCAGATGGACCTTTTCCTTTAAGGAGTCTGAAAAGGAATGAAAGAGACTACTTTGGAAATCTAGACATAGGGATTACCAAACCAATCGCAAAACTGCAAAATATTTCTTACGGTTCGGCATTCAATCTTCCCGAATGTTGTGTTTAGTGCATTGCGATCGATAGGGCGGCAAACACGACTTCCTAAGGATAAAGGATATAACCTATTGTGGTCTCCCAATATATACTCGACGGTACGTGGGAGCACAAGTCTGTACTGGCACTTATTGCCTCAAAGACGAGGAATCACCCAACCTATGATGAAAGCGACAATTTTCAGGCTTTACGACGCCGGAATACGTCTCTAACCTAGACTTATAGATGTTGTGCGTTAGGTTCCAAAGCATTTTTATGTTCATTAAATTTATTTTATAGTTGATCTTTCTTAAGAAAAGTTCCTTTCAAGTTCACCCTGTGATGTAGATATACAATTCCTAAAATGCAATCTAAGATGATAAACAGTCATTTAATCTTCTTTTTGCAATGAAAATCCTAGCAACTAAGGAAAGAGAAATGAAATCCTTTCAACATAGAGCAGAGAGCACACACTAGATGCACTGACCTAAATCAAAATCAACATGCAGTCTAAATGCAAATGCACATGCATGTATTTGTTTTCCGCTTTCTTAATGTGTGAATGACAAAAAGAATGCTAAATACAAATCTAAATTATTTCTTCTTTCAAAGCGACAGTACCAACGATTTTCTTTTCAAAAAACGACAGGAAGGAAAGATGACACTTTGCGATTTTGAATTGAAAACTGCTTTTGACACTTGAAATACTTATAAATTCAGATCAAATACAAGAGTAACAGTATAATCGACTATCAGGAACAATGGGATTCTTTTCTTTGATTGAAAACGACACTTGCAACACTTCTAGATCAAGAGACGATAGTTCGATTAAGCTACTATTTTGTAAAAGAGAACTGTAAATGGCACATAATACATAAAAACATTCACAATTCTTTGTACAATAGAGGTTGGATGATGAAAAGAAGGGGGTTTCAACAGTGGTCTACTGATCACAGACAGCATAAACTCCTGAATAAAACTGAAGAGAGTGAAGAAAAAACAAAAATCTGGAGGCAGATCTAGTCTTGTCTGATCATCGCACCTGTAATACAGGGAAACAAGGATGCATCCCACCTACTGCACACGGGAGGTGCGATGCATCCAGATTTCCTAAAGGAGAGGGTGCGATGGTCAAGGAACGAGACTTTAACTTGGTTTTTGGTCACAATTTACAGTTTAGTCCAGGGATTTATACCGAGCAAATGATAGTCAGTCACTACAAAGTATAGGGCTGATCTAATGAGGTAATCAAGCTACCTCTAGGGCACTTAGGATGTTTTCAAGTGAATTGTTCAGCTCATAAACAAACCCGGAGATTGACTAAAGCAGTGCTGATCTACTTTGCACTTGCATAGAAAATGCAGTTCGAAGGCTAGCTGGCTTAACTTCAGGCTCCGTCTGTGTTTTATGAATAAAAAAAATAGAGACAAGCAACCAAACTAATCACTCCCCAGTGGAGTCGCCATTTTGTTATCGGGAAATCTAGTGTCTATTCAGAGCTGCCTTTCCCCTTTGACAGAATCTTGCCACTGCTTCCTTACTTGTCCAGCTTCAAAGAGCACCTGTAGATTCACAACAGCATAATACCATCAAAGCATAGAGATCTTTCACTGTAAACAATATAGGATCAGATATATATTGACCATATAAATGCATATAACAACACAACGTTCAAAGATACACAAGAATATGGAGGAAAACTCAAATAGCTTTATTAGTAAAAAGTCATAGAAGAGAGGATTACAACCACTTGGTCTGACCCAACGCCATCCTCCCAGCTTGAAAGCCCTCTTAACCTCACACAAAAGAAAGATCACCCAACAATGTCTTCAAAGAGAAACCAACGGCACCTCTTTGCAAATTACCAAATTCCAACCTTTGGATCTCTTGGATGAGGGATCCATTTATAGATATTTGCAGGGGGGTGAGTTAGCTTCTGGGATTTTGATTAGTGTCATCTCTATAATAGTTCTTAGTTCCACATGGAGATTTTAGATCTCTTACTCATCCCTGGGCGAACTCAGAGAGGCAAGTGTCTGCTCTCACTCATCGCAACCTATAGAAGGGATTTCCAGTATGCATCACACTTTTTTCATGTGGCAGGTGAGATGCATCACACCTTTAGCACTGGGCAGTCTGTATGGTCCTGCTTTGACCAGTTCTGGGTATCTTTTCATGGAGAACTTCTGGGAGATGATGTAATCAGATGACCTTGCTCCTTTAGGGTATGAAACAACACTTTTAGGACTTAGAAGCCCTTCGTTTATTGACATATGTTATTGGGGTTGCAGTGCCCAAATATGTCTATACCAGGGTCAGTTACAATGCTATAGCCACATAAATGGCTACGCAGGGTGGAGGCTGGGCTATTCCACCTACTATGGATTCCACACTTTCATCGGGCACCAATCACGATATTCATCATCAAGCAACTACTTTTCCTAGTGCATGATGGGTTCTTGTGGCTGGAGGAGCCGATTCGCATCATGGGGGAGCTTATTCATAGGATTTCTCGCCTTCCTTATATGGGAAGGGACCCCGTGGAAATAGCTGGCAAAAGCAGAGATTTGGCGCTCGCAGAAGCCATGAAGAAGAAATACAAGTTGGAGAAGAAACAGAGGGGCTATGTCATTACTAGAATTCAAGAAAAAGGGGTGCATGTAGCCACCCAGCTGCTGGCAAGAAAAGTGATGAGAAAATGTCGCAGCAATGAGGTACTAGCGACGGTCATCGCGCTGGCTGAAAAATGCACCGAGGGGGTATAGTTCAACTGGGCACAATTCCTCTGCGAGGAGTTCTTGAAAAACTGCAAGGAGGCCCAGGAGCAAGGTAAGACCTTCCACTACGTATGGTTGCTCTTATCCATCTTGTTGGTTGCAGGGGAATTGCCAGAGGACAGTCAGTTTCCTCCTCTTGACCAAGACTTTCTAGAGGTAGCGAAATACGCGTCGCTCTAGGTGACACAGCACGCCACATGAATCCGCGAGATCAAGATCTTCTGGATACTCATAGAGGCGAGCATATGGATGTGGATCAAGAAATGCCTGCACCTATCCCCACATTATACGACATTCTGTGGAGATTTTCAAACTTTAAGGCCGATATGCATAATGTGTATATCAGGGCATGGAAGGATCCAGAGTAGAAATGGATCAAACTCCCCTTCATCGTGATTGATGACGCTGTTTTCACGGTGCTCGACTCATGGCCACCCGAATGGCATGCCCTAGATTTGGCAGCATGTGATGAGACGACAATTCAAAGACAAAAGGATGCTGCCAAGCTGTTGGCACAACAAAAGTGGAACAAGCAATTCACCGAGGAGGTACGGGCTTCCCATGAAGTAGTGAGGGTCACCACGGAAAAGACCAAGGCCGAGGAAAAAGCCGCAGTAGCACCGATAATGGGGCCAACCACGACATAGGAGGGAAGAGGTCTAGACCTGACCACAAGACAGGGGACAGATGACACGGTAGTAGGTGTGGGACCAAACACGTCATTGACACAGCTAAAACAGCCGTACGGTATAGAATAGACTGGGCCCCGAAAGAAGACCAAGGCTTCCAAATTGGATGGGGAGCCTATTACACTGAAAGAGGGTGATCTATATGACATCGATGACATAGTTCATGAGGTCACTAGGGAAGCACTCTAGGAAGCAATGACGGAGCAGCAAAAAGTGTTGGGGGCACTCAGGGCACAACTGCAAGGACTTCAGGTGCGACTCCCATAAGAGGGAACAGTAGCCGTCTATGGTGCCATGGTGATCTAAAAATGGGGCTCTTATGCTTCTTGTCTAGCTTACAAGAACCTCTCCCACTTCCAAAGCTTGAATTTTTCCCAAGTCTATTTGATTAACCAATGTGGAAATAAGAAATTCTTGAAAATATGGGTGTATGCTTGTATTTGTTTCAGTTGATTATTTATTTTAAAATCTATTGTTGGTGCTTATATGTGAATGTGCTTAAACTGATATATTAATGCATACAACAGTAAATAAAGCAGCAGTAACAATAGACACATAAGACAACAAATTAATTATGATTTCACCCAAAACTCTTGGGCTACATCTCCGTGAGCTCTTGTCAAATTTGACTTGGCTCTCTGGGAATATGGTTTAAGTCTTTTACAAGTCTTCGACTCAAATCTTGTTGTTCTACACATAAACAGTGGGTTCAGACACCTTTTTATCCATTGGCTCTTGAAGCTATGGCTTTTGGCTCTTGGCTCTTGGCTCTGGCTCTTTAGCTTTTGGTTCTGGCTCTTGGCTCTGAATCTGGCTCTTTGCCTCTGGTTTTGGCTCTTAGCTCTGAATATTGGCTCTTTGGCTCAAGCTCTTGGCTCTTTGGCTCTCCTACTCTGGCTCCTTTCTGCCTTCTGCAACCTTCACGCTCTCTAGCTTTTCACTTGAACTTAAAGTGACCCCAAAGGCTCCCTCAGCTGCTTTTCACTTCTTTGCTACTATTTCTTTTAGCATTAAGCAACAAACAACAACTTGGCCACCGTTCAACAACCCAACAACCCCTGTTATCTATCGTTCTGTGGCTTTTAAGCCAAATTGTGTTGCCTGTTCATTGTCCCTCTCAGGCTCCCTATCTTCTAGCCATTCCTTTGTCCCCAATCATGAGTAATCATTCCCTTTTCACCTCTGTGGCTCTCTGAGTTTCATAATGCATAGGTGTAATGGCAGTTTCCAATGGAAAGGGATCGACGCATGGGAAACTAGTCATTTTTCCTTCCTATTATGGTTCGCTCGAATCCCTTCTTTGAGCATTAGCAATCATTTCTAAATGCTCTCGGGGATGAATGCCACCTATTCCACAATGGAAGGAGCTATCAGTGCTTTAAATTGTCCAGAAATAGTAATTTTGTGCTAGCACAGGAAAATGCTAAAATACACGAAAAAATCCTTAGAAAACAATGTTCCCAGACTTCAAATTTCCATAATACCACTTTATATCCCTATCGGGTCAGCCTGGGAATCGCTATCGCATCTTGCAGTTGGCCTCTATCCTTTAGATTTCGTTTGATAAGTGAAACTGTGAAAATACATTGAAAACTGGTGTTTAATGGATTTCAAAATATATTGAATCTAGTTTATATTGTCGTCGGGTCTGGCCAATCGCATCGGGCATATAACTTATAACATATTGACCCCGCATCTATAATGCTCTGATTGCGATCTGCTGATTTCGGTGATCACACCATCTCATCATGCATATATGTGTGTAAGCCCCTCTACATTGTTATGCTGATGCGATATCGCGATGCGACAAGTCACAATTGCAGATCACACAAGTCTCGAGCTTGTGTATTGCCCCATTATGACCGCTGATTGCGATATCGCTTCGCTGCAGTCGCTGATTGCAATCCGACTATCACTGTTGATGCGATATGCCAATCAGATCTGGACTGTTGATTTTCCAGATTCGATGGCCCCTGTGCAACCACTGTTCAGCCTCCTGATAGCCTTGTTTTCAGAGTTTTCTCCATGTTTTTAAGGCTCGATAGTGTAGCTTGATATGTCCAAGACTTCTCCTCTCTTGGTGATCTCTCCCTTTAGGGATATTTGGAAGATAGAGGGTTTTTAGACCCATTCACAAGGGATTTTTGCCTCTTGTTCCTTTGAAAAAGGGTAGCTTCATTTTATGGTAGATTTCCCATCTGAAGTCCATTTTTTCCCATTTAAGTTGCGTTGGATTCAGAATACGAAGATCCCTGCAATGAGACTATGTATGAGAGAAGCCTACAATTTTCATTTTCCTTTGATTTATAAAGGATTTGTGCCATTTGGCACTTTTCACCTCTTGCATGAAGTCTTTTAGATTTGGAGGTTTATCTAGGATCCATTTTTGTATCACGCCTTCCCACTAAAAGAAATTTTGGTCTCCAAAAGACTGATATACTGATCTGAATAGTAAATGAGAGTGACTCACCCTCTTCTTTTAGCCTCCCTACACTTGCCTTTGCATAGTGCCTTTGAACCAAAGTTTCTGACCACTTCCCTTCTCTGGTTGGGCTCATCTTCTTGAGAAGAATTGTCTTCCTCCTTGCCTTTCTACAGAACTTCTACTGAAATGGTCATAGAAGGTAGTTTGAGCTTCTTTTCCTTGATCATTGATCCAAGGTGGCTTAACAAATGTGAAGTACACCTACTCCAAAAAACTTTCATTTGTACCTATTTGACAGGCTACCAACAATAAATTTTAACAACAATAGGCATATAGACAACAACTGGATGGACTAAACTCCTTCTTCAACAAAAGAAACAGATTTTCACAACTTGTGAACACCTCCACGTCTTATATCTGCATACAAATGATGGACTAGATAACAATCCCACAAAACATGCCTTTAAACAAATGACCCTTCAAGTCAAGCATGTAGAAAAAGACCATTAGGACTCTTTTTCCAAAATATGAAAATTTCGTCATTATCTCCATTTGGAGACCAAGTTAACTTCTTTCGAGTCAACATGGCATCACATGAAATGTATGCATTTCACCCCTCAATTTTCACTTAAGCACACTGTACTTTTGAAGCTGAAATGAAATATAATATAGATGCATCAATAGACATGCAATCTTAATCGGATAAGAACTCTAACATTCCTTTCCAATCCCTTTCAAAGGTATTATCTCTACCTGCACATCATCATCATCATGTAAATCATTTTGGGACACATCATTCACGGAATCTTCACTTCCATTTCTACCATCTTCTCTTTCCACTTTCTTTAGCTTTGGTGGAAGCATTGTTGGATTCGGTGTCCAACACTTTGTAGCAAGATGTCCTTGCTTATGGCAGTAAGTGCACTGTATGTGCATCCTCTTGATAGCATGATTTTCCTTGTCCAATGGACCTTTGGCTTCTTGCTTCTTTCCTTCTTCTGCTTCCTATATGTGGCCATTTTCTTCCAACATCTAGAAGCATCATGGTTATCCAAACCACAAAAGGAACATGCAACTCTTTCCTCATACTTATGTGGAAATTTATCATGCTTTGCAAAATCAAAAGGAATATAATTAGAACTAGATTTATACCTGCCTCTTTCACCTTTATTGCCTTCATGAGGAGGTGAAGCAAATGAAGAAGTGGCTCCCTTTGGAACACCATCAAACTCTTCAAGGCTATTAGCATTTCCCCAACTCTCTGGTTCAAGTGTGTGCTTCTGAACACCTGCATCCTGCAATTGATTTTTCAAGCTATTGTATTCCTCTTTTAAACAACCTTCAGACTTTTGAGGTAGAGGACATGAACTGAAACTCCTTCTTGGGACTGTTTCAATGGCTTTCATGGCAGCTTTGGAAATCTCTCCATAAGACTATCCATAGCTAAGACCCAAATATTTAGGCCTTTCCTCAACCATTTCTCTCACCATATCCATCATGGTGGACAATTCTTACTTCATGTCTTCATCAAAGAGTCTTGTGAAGAGAGAACAATTTGAGGACTCATTTGTAGAAGTTGTCATTATGCCAATGAATTATTCTTTCTTCTTGTCCTTCCCGGACTAAGCTATCAATAGCTTTCTCTTCGCCTCTGCAAACTTAAACAATAGTCAGTCTGCAAAACAAGCATAAAATCAACCTCTAATTGTTTAAACACCTTCCAGACAAGCAGTCTTTGCTTTGTCAATCAAGCATTCTCATATAACCTTCTTGAAGGTGTGGTTAATCAATCTTAAGCTTTGATACCACCTGATCTGAAAATGGGGCTCTTAGGCTTCTTGTCTAGCTTACAAGAACCTCTCCCACTTCTAGCTTTAGCTTGGTCTCAATTGAGCTCTCTATAGCTATCGCTCTCCAGCTCTTTGCAGCTATTGGCTCTCTGCAGCTCAATCATTTGGACTCTTTGTCTCTTCCTCATCTCGAGGAAACATCCCCTGCAATCGCCCCAACCTCTGGCAACTCTATGCTTTCTATCAGCTCTGTAGCTATGGGGTGTACAACGTGAGCTCTCAGCTCTATGGCTCTTTTCTCCATTATGAGCTCCCTGAAGGAAAACTGGCTTTTTCTCTTGAACTTCAAGTGACCCCAAAGTCTCCCTCAGCTGCCTTTCACTTCTCTGCTGCTATTTCTTTCAGCATTCAACAATAAACAAGAACTTGGCCACCATTCAACAACCCAACAACCCCTCTTATCTGTCATTCTGTGGCTTTTAAGCCAAATTGAGCTGCCTGTTCATTGTCCCTCTTGGGCTCCCTATCTTCCAGCTGTTATTTTGTCCCAAATCATGAGGAATCTTTCCATTTTTGCCTCTGTGTCTTTCTGAGCTTCATAATGCATAAGTGAAATGGCGGTTTCCAATGGAAAGGGACTGGCACACGGGAAACTGGTCATTTTGCCTTCCTATTCTGGTTCACTCGAATCCCTCATTTGAGCGTTAGCAATCATTTCTAAACTCTCTCGAGGATGAATTCCACCTATTCCACAACAGAAGGAGCTATCGACGCTTTAAATTCTCTAGAAATAGTCATTCTTTGCTAACACAGGAAAATGCTGAAATACACGAAAAAATATGCAGAAAACAATGTTCCCGAACTTCAAATTTCCATAATCCTACTTTATATCCCTATCAGGTCTGCTTGGGAATCACTATCGCATATCGCAGTTGGCCTCCATCCTTGCATTTCGTTTGATAAGTGAAACTGCAAAAATACATTGAACAATGGTGTTTAACAAATTTCAAAATATATTGAATCCGGTTTATATTACTGTCGGTTTCGACTAGTCGCATCAGACATATAACTTATAACATATCAGCCCCACCTCTGTAATGCTCAGATTTTTATCTGCCAATTTCAGTGATCACACCATCGCATCGCACGTATATGTGTGTAAGCCCCTCTATGTTGTTATGCCAATGTGATACTGCGATGCGACAAGTCACAATCATAGATCGCACAAGTCCTGGGCCTGTGTATCGCCTTGTTATGGCTGTTGATTGTGATATCACACCACTGAAATCACCTGTTACGATTTTCCTATCACTACTGATGTGATATGCTGATCGGATCTGGACCGTTGATCAGCCAGATCTGATGGCCCTCGTGCAACCACTGTTCAGCTTCCTGATAGCCTTGTTTTCAGAGTTTTCTCCATGTTTTTAAGGCTCAATAGTGTAACCTGATATGTCCAAGACTCCTCCTCTCTCAGTGGTCTCACCCTTTAGGGAGATTTGGAAGACTTAGAGGGTTTTTAGACCCAATCGCAAGGGATTTTTTCTTCTTTTTCCTTTGAAAAGGGTAGCTTCATTTTATGATAAATTTCACATCTGAAGTTCGCTTTCACCCATTTAAGTTGCGTTGGATTCAAAATAAGAAGATCCCTGCAATGAGACTATGTCTGAGAGTAGCTTGAGATTTTAATTTTCCTTTGATTTACAAAGGATTTGCGCCATTTGGCACTTTTCACCTCTTGCATGAAGTCTTTTAGACTTAGAGGTTTATCCAAGATCCATTTTTGGATCACATGGGAGCATCGACAACATAGTAGTTGTTGCGGGCCAAAATGACCAACACCATCGCACTACCAGAAGGAGCACTGATAACAGACAACATGGAGGATAGAGCTATGGTAGGATGGATCAAGAGAATCAGCCTAAACTTGGCTACCCTTCCGCAGGATATTTTATACTAGCTACAAGACGACACGATAGCAGAACTCCGTGCTAGGGAGGGACACGTAGTGAAAATGCTAAGTGAATAGCGAATCAACATCGAACATCTTAGCCTACAACGCGATGAAGTGGTGGCGTAGAACTAGCATTTGGATTAGATCATAGAGGAAGCTTGTTGTCACGTCCCAAAACTGGAAATTGCGAGATCTACCAATAGGAATGCGGATCCACAAATTGGCCAGTGGATTCCGCAAGGCAAAGGAGGAAGCTACGAGGATCGAGTTGGGCCTCAACTTGAAAACTGTTAAACTATGATTAAAGGCACAACCCTCCACGCCCCTAGAAGTTTGAGAACAGCGCGCCAACGATGTCCGAAAAGGGCTAGAAGAAATTGAAAAAGCAGTGTAGAGCTATACCACTTTGTTGGAAGAATCCTTCGGGGTCTTCACAACCTTACAGGAGGACCCCACCATATAGAAATTGGAAATAGAGGCATGGGAGCTTCAAATGCAATATGATAGTGTGCTTGGGACATCGCAGACAGTAGTCCTAACTCAGCGGCTCGCGAGGCTACAATAGGTGAAGGCATTGAAGGACCAAGTGGACGCAACACGCCAAAAAGAGGTAGTACTTTAAGCACGTGTTCAACCTTGGATTGATGAGGCCTTCCTCATCATGACCGACATCGAAGGAAAACTTGCACAAATGAAAGCAGTGCATGACCTTAGACAGGGATTTGCCCTTGACAGTGAGCATTTGGTCGAGCGAGCAGAGTAGATCCAGCGGACGACAGAGAAGTGCACTACGAACCTTCGTGTAGCCCAGACACAGTTGGAAGGACTTCGTGCAAAGATCGTTGCATCAGCTGAGTGACTTGGGACAAGTCATAATGATTGTGTTGGGGGCCTTTTGGGTAGCAGATCCCCCCATAGTAGGGTTTTTGGGGCTTAAAGCCTGAGTTTTGGTCAATGTAATGCAAAGACCCTGCGAAATGTGGGTGCAGAGCGCGAGAGTCTAACGTTGTCCACCCTAAGATAATGTAATTTAATGTAAAGTGTGTCAGCTTACCCATGGTTCGCGGACCATGGGATTGTATAAATAGAGCGAGGCTCTAAGTGTAAAGACAATTCTAAGTTTTGACAAGTAATAGATAGATGCAAAGGCATGGTTAGAAGATAGAAGTGGATCTAAAGGTATTAGGTCATAGTGGTAGGTAGGGGCTCTACAGCTGAGTGCGCAGAGGCCTAGTAGAGTCTGCAGTTGAGTGTGCGGACCCTTGTAGCTAAGTGTGCAGGGCAGAATCGGGTCTGTAACTAAAATTGAGTATTAATAAAGATAAAATTGATTTAGAATATTGTGCGTCTTCTTGTAGATTTGTATTTCTATGTTCTGGTTATCTTTATGCATTTATATTGTTTTCGAGTACGTGCGCTAATCTAAAATTTGAACAAGTAATAAGAATATTGGGCCCGCACAAACTAGGTTAAGCATTAACATAATAGCACAATAAGCATTAGATTGGAATAATACAGTATCTGCAAAGGTGTGCACGGGTTGCGAAGAATAGAAAGCTGTGAGGAGCAGCGCAACACGCAGATTAGGATCGGGAACCCCCAGAACCTTCATCAAGACATCCCTAGGGTGTGGAAACCTGGTTCCAACACCCTCGCATACTACTTTAGGTGAGACCTCAGTCCATGTGTACTGTTGCTGAAAGGGCCAGTAGTACAGGGATTTGCTTGGCTAAACTCACTACTGAACCTGGGTCAGGCCCCACGTAGCCAACAAGTACCATTAGATCGAAATCACACCTGAGGATAGAAGAAAGATGAGCTTCGCAACTGAGTGGGGATGTTTTTAGTACATTGTAATGCCTTTCAGATTAAAGAATGCACTTGTGATTTTTTCACGCGTAGTCATTGCTGCATTCAAAAAATATATTCATAAGTTTCTGGAGGTGTACTTTGATGACTGGACTGTGTTTGGGGTGGTAAAATGCCATGTGGAAAGTTTACGCTTGATGTTAGATAATTGTCGAAGGTACCATATTGCACTTAATCTGAAGAAATGTCTATCTTGTGTTCCTTTTGGGACTTTGCTAGGTCATGTGGTTTGTAGACAGGGACTGATGGTAGATCCTGTGAAGATCACAATGATACTTGACTTGGAGGTGCCAAGGAGTGTAAAACAGCTGCGTGCAACCTTGGGACATACTGGGTGCTATAGGAATTTTATCAAGGGCTATGCCTAGATCACCACGCCTATGGAGAATTTTTTGAAAAAGGATGTCACATTCTATTGGAATGAGGACTGTCCAAAAAGCTTGGATGTATTGAAAATAAAAATGGTCACCACACTAATTTTAGTCTTCTCGAATTGGAAGAAGGAGTTTCATGTACATGTAGATGCATCATATATAGCACTGCGAGCAGTACTAACACAGGCTAGAGGAGGAGAATTGGACCAACCTATAACATTCGCAACCAGGAGGTTATCCAAGGCTAAGAAGAATTCTTCCACCATCGAGCATGAAGGGTTAGCCATTGTATACGCGCTCCAGAAGTTGAGACACTATTTGCTGGGTGGACATTTTAAGATGTATACAGATCATTCTGTGTTCAAATACCTGGTCAATAAGACTGTGTTGGGGGGAGAATTTGTAGGTGGTTTTTGTTGTTCCAAGATTATGATTTTGAGGTTATTGTGAAGCCTGGACAACTGAACTCAGGACCAGACCATCTGTCGCACATCGAAACGTGGGAAGAGCCCACTAATCTGGAGGAGGGATTGCCTGAAACGCAACAATTTGCAGTGCGTGTTATGGATGGTGACTTCGAAGATATCATACACTTCCTAACGAGAGGAATCGCCCCAAAAGGCTACACCATCCAGTAGAAAAAGGAGTTAGTGGTACACGAGGCAGACTTTTCTGTCATTGCTGGACACATATACAAAATGGGGTTTGATGAAGTATTATGATTATATGTACCTGAGTTTGAAAGGAGAAGTATCCTTGTGGACATTCATGGGGGCGTCGTGGGAGGGCATTATGCATGAAGGGCGATTGCGCAGAAGATTCTATGTGCAGGGTTGTGGTGGCCAACCCTCCATTAGGATTCAGAAGCTTATTGCCAGGCATTGATGTCTATCAAAGGACTGGTAGGCCATCGCAGAGAGATGAGCTACCTATGAACCCACATATGATGTTACAACCTTTCAAGAAATGGGCGATAAATTTTGTGGAACCCATCAGCCCCAAGGAAAGAAGATGGGAGTGCGGTACATTATCATTGTGACTGAGTATTTGACTCGATGGGCAGAGGCACAACCTATGAAGGACGACATAGGTGCGACCACTATGAAGTTTCTCTTTGAGTATGTATTGACATGATTTGGGTGTCCAAAGATTTTGATGAGTGATCATGGTACACACTTTCTAAACGAAACAATCAGTGTGCTGACGGAGGAATTTCAAGTATATCACCAGAAAAGCATGCCTTATCACCCACAGGATAATGGGATAGTGGAAACATTCAATAAGGTATTGGAGAACACCTTGACCAAGGTTTTTAATGCTCAATGAAGTGATTGGGACATGTGCATACCCATCGTACTATGGGCTTATCGAATGACATGCAAAATGTTGATTGGACAGACACCCTTTAGGCTTGTATATGGTATTGAAGCAATGATTCCCATGGAATACATTGTGCCTAGTCTGCACATAGCGACACTCACAGGTATGACGGATCGTGGAGCCTTGGAAGAGAGGCTTGCACAAATTGCTGAGCTTGAGGAAGAAAGATTTTTGGTTGGATTTCACCAACAGGTCCAAAAGCAAAGCGAAAAATCATGGCATGTTAGACACATTAAGCTGTGCACCTTTAAGGTAAATGATTTGGTTTTTTTATATGAAAAGTTTGAAAAATTTGCAGGGAAGTTCAGAATGCACTGGTTAGGGCCCTATGTCATTGAGGAGATTATCGACGGTGGAGCAGTTCTGTTGGTTAAATTGAATGGAGATCCCTTCCCGGGAAAGGTGAATGGTAGTCGATTGAAGCCATACACTGGTGATCCAGCTAGGTGACTATATGAAGGTAGCATAGTCTTAGTGCTCTAGGTGGCTAAAGGGAGGCACAGGATTATAAACTACACTTCCTAGGTTGGGGAACTGCGTGATTGGAGGATTGTGCGGGATGAGGAAATGTCACAGGGTTTGCAACAACATGAAGAGAGCTACACTACCCAAGGAGAAATCATGCAGGTCACCCAGAAAGTGATTGTTAAAGTCACTATTCATGATTTGACAGTAGGAATGCGACCAAATAGAGCTAGCAACTAAAATTTAAGACAAAATTTATGGGTAAGATCCTTGGAAATATGACGCCAATCTGGCATTAATGAACTGAATGGGGGGAAACGGTTGGATTTGAATTCAAAATTCCCTATAAATTACAGGTGGAGGCCCAACGAAAAACACTTGGCATTTTTAACACTGCGTTGGTGAGATCTCAGACGTGCATGATCCGCGCATTCCTCGAAGCATTACTCGACTACCCTATGTTTGATAAATTCCCAAAATCCAATTGCAAATTCATCTGTGATTTTTATCCTAGGATCTGAAGCTATGGACACCAAAGCAATGACAGTTGAGGGGGTTGTGCCAAATTTTTTAGGGAAGCAGAGGGAGCTGCTCCAGAGGTTGCCGAGGTATTAGTTGAAGTTCCCAATAACCATGGACACCTAGACTAAAGCTGACCCCAAATAAGGAGAGTGTGAAGGATAAGAAGGGCAAGCAGGCTGCGATACTAATGCACGCGTCACTGAGAAGAAACCCACCGAAGGAGAAGCCCACCATACAAGAAAAGGGAAAAGACATTAACTTGGATCCGGAGTTGGGCGTGGAAGTGGAGGAAGTTGAAGTCGAGGGTTCTGACCCTATCATTAAGTTTCCAAATACGTCCCTCCATGCAAGGGCAAGACCAAAGTGCCGAAGGACATTGACAAAAGCAAGGTCACCTTGCACACACCTCTGCTACGAGACAAAATTTTCTTTGAAGGACCATGATTGGGGTAGATTCCTCTGCTGAAACTGGAATATTGGGACTTAGCTAACCATGAGAAGTTCGCACACTTGGTGATAAAGCAGTTAATGCACTGCGTTTTTGACACAACCATGGGGATGAATGCATTGGAGCCACAGAAGTGGCTTAGAGGAGTAGACAGGGTAAGTTTGCTCAACCTGGTATGGGTGCCACACTACAATCACACCCCCATTACAGTATTGGTCATCGAGCAGCTGCTATGCTTGGTGCACAATGGGTGTCTATGGATAGAGGAGCCAATAACCATCACCAACAGATTGATCCACAGGATCACGCGGATGCCCTACACAGGGGAAAATCCGACCTTGATGTTTGGTGGAAAAGGTGGTGAGCAGGCCCTCGCGGAGGCCATGAAAAAGAAAATAAAGCTTGTAAAGAAGCCATGAGGCTATGCCATCTCAAGTATTTACGGCCCTGTAGTTAAGGTGGCCACGCAAATTTTGGCAGGAAAGGCTATGAGGAAGTGTTGCACAGATGAAGTGCCGGCACTAGTCATTGCTCTTGCAACCCAATGTGCTGAAGGAGTCTAGTTTAATTGGGTGCATTATCTCTGTGGTGAGTTCCTTGTGAACTACCACAGGGAACAAGAGCTTAGCAAGGCATTCCACTATGTGTGGCTCTTGTTGTCTATTGTGTTGGTAGCCTTGGAGCTACTGGAGGATAGTCAATTCCCCTCGATCATGCCGGACCTACTAGAAGCAGTGAAGTACACGTCACTGGAGGTGACTAAGGATGCTCAATGCATAAATGATAGTAAGATATTCTAGATCTTGATGGAAATGAACATCTGCATGTCTATCAATTACAAACTGTGATTGTCGCCTACTGTGTTTATCAAACTATAGGAGTACATGCAGTTCAAGGTAGACTTTCACCATGTACCGATCAGGGCACGGAAGGAACCTGAGGAGACATGGTATGAATTACCTTACTTGGCAATGGATGATGCGAATGATGCAGTTATTGATTGCTAGTTGGCAGAGTGGTGCACTACCTCAGACTTGGCGGTGGGGTCGAGCAATTCTATCGCGCATTGTAAAAAGAGGAGGCCAAGCTCAAGATGGTGCAACTGGCCGAGAAAAGGAAGAAGGAGGTTGCTGACAAGGCCCAGGTGGAGTGCGATGTTTCCCAACAGATGGAAAAGCAGACAGGCGAAACAGAGCGTGGCTTTGACAAAGGTTCGAGGTTGACTTCGCCTGAAACAGAGGAAGAAATGAACGAGCAAACAGAGCAGCATGGCATGGACCTGCAGATGACGTCAAATTGCATCAAGCATCCAAGGGAACAAGAAAAAGTGGGGTTGAGGAAGAAATGCAAGGTCAGTAAGGTGTTGCTGGACCCAATCACCCTCACAAAGGGAGATTTGCATGACATTAGAGACACAGTGCGGGATGTCACTGCGGAGGCACTACAATAGTTCAAGCAACAACAATAGCTACTATTGGGGGTCATACAGATAGGTCTGAATGATTTGCAGACCTGCACATCACAGGCTGGCACGGTGTCCACCAGTCTCGTTATAGGTACTCCAGAAGCTACCGAGATGCTGCGTGCGAAGGTATCTCGAGCGATAACGCTACTGGGTGGAGCTCTAACAACAGAAAATGAAGTTTTCAGGCCGACTGTCAATGCCCTCAAGGGAGTGGGGTTGAAATTGGTAGCACTACCTGATGAGGCACTCCACCTACTTTAGGATGGAGTGATCGTAGGGTTGAGGGCCCACAAACACTGTGCTTTGCAGGTAATCAGTGAGTAAAAGATTAATAATGAACAAATGGCCCTGCAGCGAGACACTACCCTCTCTTCCATGGTCAAACTTACTAACACAAATATGTGCATGATTAAGGCTGTGAGGGAAGCCTGCCAAATGGTCCCCAAATTGGCCATTCCCAAGGATGTGGAGGCAGATGAACAGGTCTACAAGCTGGCTATAGGGGTGCACAACGCTCACACAGAGTTGGAAAAGGTTTAGCTAGATCTAAACCTACAAATTGCAGATTTACAGTTGAAGGCCCAGCCTTCAACTCTGCCAAAAGTAAAGGAGAAGCGTGCAACTACTTTCATAGAGGTGATAGTGGTGGTCAACAACGCAATAGCAGACTGTACACGGCTATTTGAACAGTCGTTCGAGGTCCTGATGAGCCTGCAGGAGGACCCTAATGTGCAATGGCTGGAGACAGAGGCACGAGAACTACAACAGTGCTATGATGAAGTAAAAGGTACAACACACAATGTCGCTCTCATGCAGAGACTGGCGAAGCTACAGGAGGCCAAATCATTGAAAGAACAAGTACATGCAGTGCAACACAAAGAGGCAGTGTTGAAGGCATGCTTGAAGCCCTGGTTGGATGAGGCTTATTCAGTCAAGACCTTTATTGAAGGAAAGCTTGTTCGTCTGAAAGTGACTCAACAGAAGCTTTAGGCTGATAATTTAGGACCATTGATAGAGCATTTGGTTGAAGAAGTGAAGCAGGCGACCACATAGTGCACCACCGAGGTTGCCATCATACAGATCGAGCTGGGAGGTCTTCGCGCCAAGATCTCTACACCCGTAGAGTGACTTGAGGGCAAGTCACCATGTTTGTGTTTGGGGCCTGTTGGGAACGGGTTCCCCCATGGGATAGTTTTGGGGCTAAAAGCCCATGTTTTGGGACAATTTTGTAATAAAGTTGTAAAGTCTCTGCATCGCGGAGTGCGAAGGTGTCAAAAGTCATAAAGGGTTGTCCACCCTTATTTTGTAAAGTGTAAAGTCAGATTTAAAGATCCACCCATGGTCCACAAACCATGGGATTGTATAAAATGGAGCTAAGTAAGTAAGCTCTAAGTAGTCTTTAGTGAATAACGAAGAATGAAGTAAGGAGTTAAGCATTAGAGTCTAAGTGTTCTCAGGTCTTAGCATAGGTAGAGGCTCTACAACTGAGTGCGGAGAGGCCAGGGATGGAAGTTCGTAGCTGAGTGCACAGACCCTTGCAGCTGAGTGCGCACGACGGATAGAGCCTATATTAACTTAAATATAACAATAAACATAAGTATTTCGCAATTCCTGTGTATTTATTTCTTGTTAATGCATCTGCTTATATTGCATTTTGGGTTTAATCTACAATGTCTATGTGATGCGCGAATATATGTGATTATATCGGTTAATTGAACACAAGTAAGAATATCAGTTTACGCAGTGCTAACTGTGATTGATTAGTAAGATAAGTAGAACATTTAAGATAAATTGGGAACCTATACCGTATGATGTCATAGCTGCATGAAAGTACTTGGATCACGGTTTAAGGCTGCACGAAGGTCAATCATACACCTTCGCGAAGGTACTGAAGATCAGAATAAAGGGGTAGAGTGACATAGCCCTAAGGCCTAGTGACGTGCGCGAAAGTAGGGGCTGAGGGTAAAAACCAAAATCACGACCATCTTAGGGTGCAAAAACTTGGTTCCATCATCCCCCCATACTGCTTCGGGTGAGTCTTCAGTTCGCGCTCTACGGGCTGATGTTGAAACGGCCAGTAGTGCAGGGATTTGTTTGGCTATCTAACATTGAATCTAGGTTAGGTCCCATGAATCTAACACTGTTACTAAGTTACTTTTACAAATTAAAATTGTCTTGTCCTAAGAGGGTCTTTAAATACCTTGAATTTCATCTAAAGCTTCAAAACTCTTTGTATGCTTCCAATAATTCAAAAACTTCTATTTTAATATACTAATATAAAATTCCAGTTTTTGATTTGAGGCTTTATGCTTATTGATCTCCTCAAACAATGATATGAGCTACCTTCTTAAATAAATATTTTCTTCAAGATATTCCAACTCAATAGAGGAGCTACTAAATTCACCACTAGTTTTTATTTCCCTCCGAGTCTATTCAATATCTTGTTCCCTTACTAACTTTAGGGATTCTTCCCTGATACATGAGATGCACTATCTAACTCTCTACCAGAATTGGACCCATTTATTTCTTGAACAATGCCTAGATATGCTATTTCTATCAAAGTAGTTCCTTCTTCACTACTACTATATGAGCATCTCTCTCTTTCATTAGAGCTTGAAATTGACTAGCTTGAAGATAAATGGCCGATTTTTCTACAATAACAATAAAATAAAAAAATAACAATTTACTTTTAGGTTGAATCTCCTTGGTAATTTATGTGCGTTGATCAACAAATTTTCCTCTTGATACAAGGGAATCATACTCCGAGTCATGATCTTGAATACTCTTCGAATATTTAACTGCTCCATTCTTTAGAGGAATGATCTTGAAATCATCAACAACTAGAGTGTCTTTCTCATGGATGGTCTACAATTTTTCCCATATCTCCTTGGTAGTCTGACAACATATTACTTTCTCAATATCTTACTTGGAAAACCATCTAAAGATTTACTCGGATTATTCATCAACCTCATTATTTTTTAATCCATTCTACATAGATAACCATACATTGAAATCAAGATCTTGCAAGCAAATTCTCATTCTTACCTTCCAAGTTGTGTAATTTGATCCATTAAAAAATGGAACTCCATTAGAGGTAATCCAATCCTAGTTCTCCATGATCTAATATCTTCCTTCCAACTGTTAAATTGATCCTGAAGGAACTTAGTGCTCTGATACCAATGGTTAGAAACAATGGAAACTAAGACACTTCTAAGAGGAGCAAGTGAATCAATAGTGTGACCAGCTTATACAACTCTTGAGAATTTATACTTTTCAATCACATTAGAAACCACTCACGTAATCAACATCATTATGTAAAACATAACATCATAAATATTATCATACACATGTACAAAATATATATAAGACATCAATATTCTTTTTATTTCTTTGGGAAATACAAGCTTCAACTTTCTATTACATCACTTCCCGACAAGCTTCCACTTGTAGGTTTATCTACTACTACTAAAAGGAACTTCTATCCTTTCTCATTTATTAATTTTCACTAAAAGGGACTGCCAACCCTACTCTTTTATTAATTACTATTGAAAGGGACTACTTTCATTTCTCATTTATCAAATACTACTGAAAGGGACTATTTCTTTTGGCCGAATGCAAGCTACCACTTGCTAGCCTTGTTGATCCATATTTCATCCATTTTAATAATCAAATCAATAGGCCACTTTCTTTCATAGAAAAAACTTTCCCACCTCAACCACTCACCACAAACACCAAAAAAAGACCTTCAACAATATTTGATTACTCAACAAACAACCAAACATGCAACAACATCAATCCTTAACAATTACTAATTTCACCATAAAAGCATCTTTGCTGAATACATCAAAACACCATTCACCAATTCATTTTCTTCCTTCTCAAACACCTTCCATACACCAAATTCTATCTATGATTCAACCATAATGCATACTAACACTATACATATCGTTGCACCAACAACCTTTCACACACTCACAACCAACACAGTTGCACACATCTTGCAAATTCGATTATGCTTTTAAATATTTTGGACTAATATTTCTAGTTCTTTTAAAATTTGTTATACTCTAATTTAATGCTTGCATGAATCATTATTGTTTCCTTTGTCCTACTTCAAACATGTCATCTACATGTGCTCTTCAAGTCTTCTAACTCTCCTTACCTATCTTTGCATGAAAAAGTGATCCTAGTTGCTCAATTTTTCTATTTTCAAATTTTCACAACATTTAGTGGTGCTCCTTCTAAATTTGGCACATCTCCCGACTTAGATTTTTGGCCAAATCTATCTCCAATTCTTTCCATTATGTTATTTACGTTGCCAACACATTCATGCCTCTTTTATATTATTTAATGTTGCTGATTTGGTGCATTTATTCCAAATATGGTTTATAAATCCAAAGTTGTCGTCCCATTTCATACTTTAGGCTTATTTCTTATAAGTCCAAAGAACTTTTAGACCTTTGTTGTATGTGGCATTAATGCCAAATTTAAGAGCTTTCGACCCATTCACACATAAACCTAGGCACATAACCAAACACTGCCATATATAACTTTGTTGGGATCAAGCGCCGCATTAAAAACACCCATATAACCTTCCGCATGGCCCTTTCATGCTTTAGTCATGAGGGTTGAATTTAACATTGCACACATCCACACCCTCTGTCAAAATATGTGCTCAAAACCTAGTGTTGTTCTTTAAATTTGGCCCTCAGATTTATTTCCCCAGTGTACATTCGCAAGCACTTCCAAGGTATCCCTTCTAAGATTACATGTCATGTGGGTTAGCCATTATTTTCTTCATGTGTTTTTTCCATTGGTCCTTGCATGTTTCTTTGTACATGTCATCGTGTCCCAGAGCTCAACCATCGCAAATGTGCTCACCTTGTTCCTTTTAATTTTTTTCTAGGTAGCACCTCCGGGTAACATGTCCCAAGCCTTTTTCTATTAGTTCTAGGCTCCAATGTCAAATGCCACTATTTTCCAGCATTGAATTATCCTAGAGCTTCCTTTGCTGCACTAACTTGAAGCCTTCCTAGGACCTGGTGTCAAGATGATGTGTCCATGTGGGACCTTTGCTATGCTTTTGGAGTAATCACATACTATCCAGGGCGAGTTGGCTTTGAAAACTTCCACGTATTCTTGGTTGTTGGTTAGTTTGGATGCCATAACTTGTGCACCTCTTAAAACCTTATGAGGAATCCCTTCTGAGGTGAGTCATGCTCACGTCACTGACTCCACTTGGTTCCATTTGAGTGGTGACACATGTCACTCAGATTTGGCCCCTTTGACCACCTAAAAATGTGAAAAACACATGCCACATGTTCCCTGTATCGATGTTGTTAGTGTCGATATCTTCATCCCTCCATCAGAGATCAAATCCTCTTGTTGCATTTCATATTAGGTGTCACACCCAGTCATTTGCATTCCATTAGGCACATGGATCATCTGATAGTAGTGGCATTCCTATAGTTTCCCTCATGTTATCTACCTGTTGGCTCATGTTTCTTCATTTCAAAGCATATATAGTCTTCTTTTTGTCTTAAAGATTGCAAAGGTATTTTAGGGTTTCATTGTAAATTAGGTCTACGGTTTCATTAGGGTTTCGTCAAAAAATGTTTCAAAGTGTCTAACAACAACCAGCAGGCCATGAGGAGGTTTCAACATCAATAAATTTCATCACCAAGTGTTTGAAAATGTGTTTTTCCTCAAAACTCTGTTTTGAGGAAAAAACAGAGTATTTTTCCTTTATTGTACAAAAATCATGAATATTTTTTTTCTTCATTGTATATCACTCCATCTGCAACCCTGGTTTCTTTCCTTAGCTCCAGTAGTTCCAACACCTGCAAAATAAGCAAAGCTCAGGTCATTAGGTTCATCACAAAGCTCAAATGAAGTGAAAAGGTCCAAAAAATAGAGTTTGAAAATAAAGTAATTTTCAAAACATTATGAAAGTGGGTTTTGCAAAATTAAAATTTAAAATCTCCATGTATAAATCATGTTTCCAAATGTTTAAAGCTCATTTGCACTCTAAGAGCAAAGAGAAAGCAAATCAAAGTTGTTGTGGTGAGCAAGTGAGAAATTCGGGTGAAAATCACTCCAAGTTGCTGGGCGCGGTGCACTGGGTAGAAGGCGTCGCGCACATAATCGGTGCAGCGCATTAGGCTGCATTTCTCAGTGTGAAAAGACATGGGCGCGGTGCATACATTGGGCACAAGGCACATAGCCAGCAAGCCCAAAAACTGCCAAAGCTTTCTCCAAATCGCCCAAAACACATGGATTTGTCTTGGTACAAGTAGGTTGAGCCTCCATCTCTATTTTTTATCCAAGTTTGGTGCTTGTTTCATGGTGGTTGATGAATGGTGGTTGTTTAAAGAAATCAAACCCTACTCCTTCAAAATTTCCAAAGCAAAGAATGCTAGGGTTTTGATTGATTTTTTTGCTACCAAGTCCATCCTTTAAATTCCTCCATCACTCCCTTACCCCATTTTTCCATTGATTTCCTTATTCCTTAAGTTCTCCTACCCCCTAAATTCACTAATCCCATATCCAAAATCCCATTTCCCAAAATCCGAAAAACAAACTCCCAAACCCTAGCCCCTCCTAAATCATTCCCTAATTCCCTATTTCCATAAATTACCCCTTCATAGTCCCTCATTTCACTGTTTTCCCTTGGTGGCAGAGGTCAAACACATCATCAAAGACAGTTCAAAACAGTTTATCTACCAGCAGACATGGCATCTGATCCTTCATATGATTATGAAGAGGAGACCCAAAGTGACTCACCTACAGAGGGACATGCACCCAGGAGGCCTCATAGAGGTGGCAAAAATATTAGAGAAGAACCAACCACTCTTGCTGAATTATAGGCCTGCCCTCTTGCCATCTCTTGTTTCCAACATCAGTCATGTTATGAATTTTGTGAGAAGGTTGCTAGCATTCAGTTTCATCATGAGTTGGCTCATTTGTTTATACTGCATTTACATGGTGATCAAGCCACTCTAGTTGGTGTCACTTTCAAATTAACACCAAAATCCATTTCACTAGCAACCGATATTCCCAACATTGGAGAGCAATGGAACAAGAGGTAGAAAATTGACTTGCAGCATTATGAACCATACATCAAGCTCGACATTTTGAGACAGCTCAAGAGAGTGTTTCCTTTTTGGTACCTCAAAGATGAATATGCTCCTTTAATGAAACTGATCATGAAGTATTTCAGCTGTGAGGGCTAGTTCTCCCATTTATATGCTTATCATATCATGCTACTGATGCATTTTACCCGGGTACGGATGATGAACATCCCTTACTTCATGTGCTAAAACATAGAGAATATGACCACCCTTGTGCAGTTAAAGACTCCTCAGCAGCAGTTCAACCGTATTTACCATTTTGCTCTCATTAAAATTGTGGTCATTCATCAGCTTGGCTTACAGGGCATCACTTGGGAGGACTTCATCTCTCGTGAGTTTTTCAGAGCTCCACAGGGACCTTTAGAGGTTTTGCATGAGACAGGTGGACCTTCTTATCAGCATGAGGGCCATGAGACATAGACTGCTACTGTGCCGGTGTTCATCACCTATCAGAAGGGCACTAGACGGTTGTTTGCAGCAACCAAGTGAGTGTTATCTCCACCCGGGGTGGAAGAGGCCTCGCTTCCATCATCAACACAATAGGTTCAGGACCGAGGCAAGAGGCCACTATGGGAGGAAGGACCATCAAGGGAGCGGGAGACTGATTTCATTCTCATTGAGGGTGATGATACTGATATGGGCCCACAAAGCACCAATCTTAGAGAAATCATTCAGGAGCAGCAAGCAGACATTGATGCTTTGTCTACCAACTTGGATAGAGCCCAATGGACAATACAGCACTTGGAGTAAAGGAATAAGCAACTTGAGAACCAGCAGGTGATTATGGAGTTGTAAAACATTCAGGAGAATCGCCAAGCTGCCCAAAGGAGGAGGGTGGAGTTCACTTCATCAGAGCAAGAGATCAATGCCGATAGGGAGTCATGGCTTGAAAGATCCAATATCTACTTAGAGAGGAAGCTAGAAAAGGCCAACAAGGAGCAAAACTTGTTGAGACACATGGATGTTCATTACATGGCAAGGAACAAAGTTTGCAAGGCGAGAATCAAGAGTTTGAAAGCAAAATTGAAGAAGGCATCAAAGAGGAAAAAGGAGCATGATCGACTTCAGATATTGTCCGAGGATTCCTTGGCCCAACATAGCTCTTGATAGAGAAGAATCAGCCCAAATTTCAAAAAATTTGGAGCAATTTTTGCATTTTGGAAATTTTTAGCACAAAAACAGGATTTTCTGCCCTATGTGCCGTGCCACCCGATGCTCGCTTTTGATGGAGGCATCATTTTGAGAAAAAATCAACATATTTGGATTTTTCATGAAAAAATATGCATGCTCACAAATGGCCAAGAAAGTTTGATAGGTTTTGAGCCCCCAAAAATGTCAAAAGCACCCTAAAAATGGCCTTTCTGCCCCTATTTTGACACACAGGAAGTAGTATTGGGAGAGCTGAGGTTTGGAGGGGCAAATGGAGGCCAAATTGAAAAATTTGACTTGGGTTGGAAATTAGACAAGAAGAAATTTCCAAAAATCACACTTGGAGTGAATTTGGACATTGGGAAGCCCTCCAAAAGTCGGTAGAAATAGGCGTTACGCATAGAGAATCAGGCGTGGCACATAGAGGAAACATTGCCAGTTTGACCAAGTATTGCTCTGTTTTTCACCCAGCTTTTGCCAGTTTGACATTTTCACCTTCTTAGTCTCAAGTTTTTGATGTAATTTAATGTACATTGATGGATCATGATGTAAATATGTCAAATTTTCACTTATGGAAGTAGATTCATCCATGAAAAGGTAGTTTGTAACTGAATGAATCAGTTCCCTAGTTTATAGAGGCATGTTGTTCCACTGCCTAATTTGTAGTTCTCAGTTTAGAATTAGTTGGAACAGCTCCTAAAGTCATGAGCTCAACCCCTAGAGGCTAGTATGAGTTTTTGTTTGCCTATATCTTATGTTTCTTCAGTCATTAGCAGGGTTGGACTTTTGAGAAAGCCTTGAGCTTCATTGTACACTCATATCAACATTTTGGCTAAGGAATTGAGACTAGGGTTTGCAGCACTCTTTGGGATCCATATGGAAATTTGACTTGGTACAATGCTTTCTTTTGTAATTGTGAATTTTCTTATGTGTTATGTACGACATTATCTATCTTGTTTCTTCCTAACTAAATCAAACAAGAGTGTAAGTAGAATCCATTGAAATTGCAGTGCTCTACTTGAGGTTTGCTTTAGTTTCTTGATGTTTTCAGCTGTTTGGAGAGGATCCATGGCTTTCCTTGCCCTATTTAGCTCCTCACCTATCTAATCCTTCTATCTCATTCAAATTGAAGTGTCAAAAAAAAATTTCTACCTTGCCCCATTGAGATCTCTGCAAGACTGAGCCTCAATCCCCACACCCAAAATCTACCTTTTGATCTGAGCCAACAAAACATCATTTCATTCAATCAAACCATTTCACACATATACCTAGCCTAATATCATCATTTTTATCAATCATCTCAAGCCCTCATCGATCATAATTTTCTGATATTGACCCAGAGAGAGCCCTCTCCTGACCTGGTAGGGCTAGCTACCAATCTGAGCGTGGTTTGACGTTGGCCCTGGATCCTACCTTTTCAGCCTGAGGTAAATCTAGGCACTAACATAGTGGCGACTCCACTGGCAAAGAAAGTTTATTTTCATTGTTTGGCTTTGTAGACTACAGACGGAGCCCGAAGTTAGCTAGGTAACCTTCGAAACGCTCTTGCTTTGCATTAGCGAAAGTAGATGAAAGCTGCTTCAGTCAATCTTCGGTCTAGTTTATAAACTGAACATCTGATCTAAACGATCACCCCAGTACATGTATCAAGTTAGATCTGATTGTTGATGGTGGACAATGATCAGATACTAGAAAGGCTGAAATCATTCACCTGGCAATTCCAAATTAGTTTTGAGATCAGATCCAAGGACTCCATTGGAGGATGAACCCAATCAACAAAAACATTTAAGGACAATATGGAAAGATCAGGTATTCAAGTTGGAATTTCATCCAAGACATTTTGTTCTTTGTTATAAATTATTTCTTCTCTTTTCTCGAGAGTGCCAAGAAGGCTTTCCAAAGTATACTATGTTTGATAAGAGATCCTCAGCCTGCATTTGATTCCTTCCCTTTGAAGATTGTGAATACCAAAGATTTGCATGCCTTTGAGCTTGATCAAGATCCTTTTTCTAAATCTTGTGATGACCGTCTTCAAAATGATGAGCCTCAAGAGACCAAGGTTGATTCTATACCTTCTGTACATACCCTTATACCTTGTAAAATTCCAGATCGATACAAGCCTTTGATTTTACCTCCTATATCCCATGTTTTCCATAAAAATCATGATCTATATCTACCAAGATTTGATGGTGAACGCGACAATATCACTACTGAGAGACATGTACTGAATTTTGATTCTTTCCTTGACCTTTTTGAAGTTGATGAAGAAGATGTCAATATAAGGCTTTTTGCTCTTTCTTTGCAAGGCAAAGTCAAGAGTTGGTTCAAAACCCTGCCTGATGTGAGCATCTCAGATTTCCAGCAACTTGTCAAAGTTTTCCTCGACAGGTGGGCGGTAAGACAAAACCCTTTCTTGATTATAGAAAAGTATAACCAGCTGAAAATATTGCTAGGGGAGATAGTACAACAGTTTTTAGCTAGATTTAACCAAGTTTATTATTCGATGCCTGTTAATATAAGACCTCCTCCTGGATCCACTCTCTTGCACTACCTAGCTACCTTTGATCCATAAATGGAGTTTCAGCTGAGAGAAAGGAATCTTGCAACACTTGAAGAGATGCAGAATAGTACAGTAGATGTAGAGGCTCATTTTCTAATCTAAAGGGCAAAGTTGAAGGTAGAAGAGATGAGAAACATAGATCCGGAGGAGTCGACATCTCTAGAGGTAAAGCTTGACATTTTGGTAAGTGTAGTGGAAGAGATAATGTAAAGGATCACCACAAGGAATGAGTATAGTGTTCAAGCCCATTGCTCGTTGATCGAAGAAGAACAAATGGATGCTCCAAAACATTTTCTTTCTTATCCCAGTTGTCATAGATCTGATAATGATTGTCTTATAGATCATCTTGGAGAAGAGAGATCTATTGATATGACATGTATGATTGATGATGTGTTTTATACTAATGATTTGCCTCAGTTTGATCAGTATGATGATGATTATGTTCTCCAAACAGAAGCTAATCTTGTAGACAAATCAACAGCTAGTTTGTGGGAGGAGGAAGTTCACTTACAGCAGCTCGAATACAGTGATCAACCGATGCATATCAGCTATGACAGTGAGGAGGAAAGTGCAACAAATTTTGAAGTAATTGAAGGATCTTTGCCTTTTTGTTTCGCTTCGTTTCAGTTCATCAGAGACAACATTCATGCACTCGGAAAACAATTGTCGACAAGTCTTGATCTGGACCACCTTGAGAGCAATGAAAACCTTGTTCAAGACTTCTCATATCTAGATTTGCAGCCCCCGAATGCCTTTGATTGTCAAGTTGTAGATGAAGACTTGGAAGCTGGCACATATGATCAAATGATACAAGATTATTTTGTACCATTTTGTTTTGAATCATTTCAGTTTCTGAAGGGAAATTTGCATAGTATATCTTCAAATGAGCAGCTTGTAGAAAGTCATGCAATCTCATCGGAACAAATAGAAAATGGGTTGCAACAGTCTTTTCAAGTTTTTCATGATCCAATAGCTGATGTGTTGGTTTCTTTGTCATTTTCAGCAGGAGTCTCATCACAAAGCTTAGATGAAAATTTGCATTCATGGTATGAGGAAAAGAGAAGTAATCCATTGGTTGAGCTAAGTCCCAGTGTCCATGAACTTCAAGATCCTTATGTAGTGTTTTTGGAGGTGGATAGAGAATCCATATCATTTAACGGATCTGTTTCCAAGTTGTCATGGGAGTTGCCTTTCAGTAGTTCTCTCTTGTTATTCATAAGCAAGCACTTGCAGAGAATTCAAACAGTGGCCGGAATGCTTACTTCGTTGCATTGGTTGTTTCATTTCACTTGACCAGGCGATGAATGAAACTGTTAGAGTAGGTTTTGATGAATAAGCTCTACTTTGAGCATCATTTCCAGTTTGTTGATTGTGTTTAAGTATTGAGTCAGTTTTTAGTTGAGTGAGAGTCAGTTTGTGTCATCAAGTCGTCAGTTTTCAGTCATTCATTTCAGCTTGAAGTTATTGACTCCATAGCCCAATGGATGAAGGCACTACCTGCTTTCCCAGAGATTTGTAGTTCTTGGCACCTCCAAGGAGCTACCATCCCCATTGGAGCCAATGTTAGTGCCGGTATCTTCATCCCTCCGTCAGATATCAAATCCTCTCGTTGCATTTGATATTAGGTGTCCCGCCCAGTTATTTGCATTCCATTAGGTGCATGGATCATCTGACGGTAGTGGCATTCCTACAGTTTCCCTCATGTTATCTACCTGCTAGCTCATGTTTCTTCATTTCAAAGAATATACAGTCTTCTTTTTGTCTTAAAGATTGCAAAGGTCTTTTAATTTTTCATTGTTAATTAGGTCTAGGGTTTCATCAAAAAATGTTTCAAAGTGTCTAACAACAACCAGTAGGCCATGAGGAGGTTTCAGCATCAATAAATTTCATCACCAAGTGTTCGAAAATGTGTTTTTCCTTTGTTTTCTTCATTGTATATCACTCCATCTGCAACCTTGGTTTCTTTCCTTAGCTCCAGTAGTTCCAACACCTGCAAAACAAGCAAAGCTCAAGTCATTAGGTTCATCACAAAGCTCAAATGAAGTGAAAAGGTCCAAAAAATAGAGTTTGAAAATAAATTCATTTTCAAAACATTATGAAAGTGGGTTTTGCAAAATTAAAATTTAAAAGCTCCATGTATAAATCATGTCTCCAAATGTTTAAAGCTCATTTGCACTCCAAGAGCAAAGAGAAAGCAAAGAAAATACTTTTTGGTGAGCAAGTGAGAAATTCGGGTGAAAATTGCTCCAAGTCGCTGGGCGCGGCACACTGGGTAGGAGGCGTGATTCACATAATCGGCGCAATGCATTGGGTTGCATTTCTCAGTGCGAAAACACACGAGCGCGACACATACACTAGGTGCGGTGCATTGGGTTGGATGAGCGGCGCACACAACCAGCAAGCCTGAAAACTGCCAAAGCTTGCTCCAAATCGCCCAAAATGCGTGGATTTGTCTTGGTACAAGTAGGTTGAGCCTCCATCTCTATTTTTTATCCAAGTTTGGTGCTTGTTTCATGGTGGTTGATGAATGGTGATTGTTTAAAGAAATCAAACCCTACTTCTTCAAAATTTCCAAAGCAAACAGTGCTAGGGTTTTGATTGACTGTTTTTCTACCAAGTCCATCCTTTAAATTCCTCCATCACTCCCTTACCCCATTTTTCCATTGATTTCCTTATTCCCTAAGTTCTCCTACCCCCTAAATTCACTAATCCCATATCCCAAATCCCATTTCCCAAAATCCCAAAAATAAACTCCCAAACCCTAGCCCCTCCTAAATCATTCCCTAATTCCCTATTTCCCTAAATTACCCCTCCAAAGTCCCTCATTTCACTATTTTCCCTTGGTGGTAGAGGTCAAACACATCATCAAAGACAGTTCAAGACAGTTTATCTACCATAAGACATGGCATCTGATCCTTCATATGATTATGAAGAGGAGATCCAAAGTGACTCACCTACAGAGGGACATCCACCCAGGAGGCCTCATAGAGGTGGCAAACATATTAGAGAAGAACCAACTACTCTTGCTGTTTACAGGCCTACCCTCTTGCCATATCTTATTTCCAACATTAGTCATGTTATGAATTTTGTGAGAAGGTTGCTAGCATTCAGTTTCATCATGAGTTGGCTTGTTTGTTTATACTGCATTTACATGGTGATCAAGCCACTCTAGCTAGTGTCACTTTCACATTAACACCAGAATCCATTTCACGAGCAACCGATATTCACAACATTGGAGAGCAATGGAACAAGAGGCAGAAAATTGACTGGTAGCATTATGAACTTTACATCAAGCCTGGCTTTTTGAGACAGCTCAAGAGAGTGTTTCCTTTTTGGTACCTCAAACATGAATATGCTCCTTTAATGAAACTTATCATAAAGTATTTCAGCTGTGAGGGCCGGCTCTCCCGTTTATATGCTTATCATATCAGGCTGCTGATGCATTTTACCCAGGGACGAATGATGAACATCCCTTACTTCATGTGCTGAAACATAGAGAAGATGACCACCCTTGTGCAGCACAAGACTCCTCAGCAATAGTTCAACAGTATTTGCCATTTTTCTCTCATTAAAATTGTGGTCATTCATCAGCTTGGCTTACAGGGCATCACTTGGGAGGACTTCATCTCTCGTGAGTTTTTCAGAGCTCCACAGGGACCTTCATAGGTTTTGCATGAGACAGGTGGACCTTCTTATCAGCATGAGGTCCATGAGACATAAACCGCTAGTGTGCTGGTGTTCATCACCTATCAGAAGGGCACTATACGGTTGTTTACAGCAGCCAAGCAAGTGTTATCTCCACCCGGGGTGGAAGGGTCCTCACTACCATCATTAGCACAACAGGTTTAGGACTGAGGCAAGAGGCCACTGCAAGAGGAAGGACCATCAGGGGTGCGGGAGTTTGATTTCATTCTCATTGAGGGTGATGATACTGATATGGGCCCGCAAAGCACCAATCTTAGAGAAATCATTTAGGAGCAGCAGGCGGACATTGATGCCTTGTCTACAAACTTGGATAGAGCCCAATGGACAATATAGTACCTGGAGCAAAGGAATAAGCAACTTGAGGACCAGCAGGTGATTATGGAGTTGCAAAACATTCGGGAGAATCGCCAAGCTGCCCAAAGGAGGAGGGTGGAGTTCACTTCATTAGAGCAAGAGATCAATGCCGATAGGGAGTCATGGCTTGAAAGAGCCAATATCTACTTGGAGAGGAAGCTAGAAAAGGCCAACAAGGAGAAAAAATTGTTGAGACACATGGTTGTTCATTACATGGCGAGGAACAAAGTTTGCAAGGCGAGAATCAAGAGTTTGAAAGCAAAATTGAAGAAGGCATCAAAGAGGCAAAAGGAGAATGATCAAATTTAGATATAGGTTGAGGCTTCCTTGGCCCAACATAGCTCTTGGTAGAGAAGACTCAGCCCAAATTTCAAAAAATTTGGAGCAATTTTTGCATTTTGGAAATTTTTAGCACAAAAACAGGATTTTCTGCTCTATGGGCCGCGCCACTCGGCGCTCGCTTTTGATGGAGGCATCGTTTTGAGAAAAACTAAAAATATTTGGATTTTTCACGAAAAAATATGCATGCTCACAAATGGTCAAGAAATTTTGACAGGTTTTGAGTCCCCAGAAAGGTCAAAAAAACCCTAAAAATGGCCTTTCTACCCCTATTTTGACACACAGGAAGCAGTGTTGGGAGAACTGAGTTTTGGAGGGGCAAATGGAGGCCAAATTGAAAAATTCCACTTGGGTTGGAAAGTATATAGACAGATCTTTCAAAAAATCACACTTGGAGTGAATTTGGACATCAGGAAGGCCTTCAAAAGTGGGTCCAAACAGGTGCTACGCATAGAGAATTAGGCGCAGCGCATAGAGGAAAAATTGCCAGTTTGACCAAGTATTGCTCTGTTTTTTGCCCAACTTTTGCCAGTTTGACTTTTTCACCTTCTTAATGTCAAGTTTGTGATGTAATTTAATGTACATTGATGGATCATGATGTAAATATGTCAAATTTTTACTTATGGAGGTAGATTCATCCATGAAAAGGTAGTTTGCAACTGAATGAATCAGTTCCCTAGTTTATAGAGGCAAGTTGTTCCACTGCCTAATTTGTAGTTCTTAGTTTAGAATTAGTTGGAACAGCGCCTAAACTCATGAGCTTGACCCCTAGAGGCTAGGATGAATTGTTTTTTCCTATACCTTATGTTTTTTCAGTCATTAGTAGGGTTGGACTTTTGGGAAAGCCTTGAGCTTCATTGTACACTCATATCAGCATTTTGGCTAAGGAATTGAGACTAGGGTTTGCAGCACTCTTTGGGATCCATGTGGAAATTTGTCTTGGTACAATGCTTTCTTTTGTAATTGTGAATTTTCTTATGTGTTATGTACGACATTATCTATCTTGTTTCTTCCTAACTAAATCAAACAAGAGTGTAAGTAGAATCCATTGAAATTGCAGTGCTCTACTTGAGGTTTGCTTTAGTTTCTTGATGTTTTCAGCTATTTGGAGAGGATCCATGGCTTTCCTTGCCCTCTTCATCTCCTCACCTGTCCAATCCTTTCGTCTCATTCAAATTGAAGTGCCAAAAACAATTTCCTACCTTGCCCCATTGAGATCTCTGCAAGACTGAGCCTCAATCCCCGCACCCAAAATCTACCTTTCCATCTGAGCCAACAAAACATCATTTCATTCAATCAAACCCTTTCACACATATACCTAGCCTAAAATCAGCATTTCTATCAGTCATCTCAAGCCCTCATCGATCATAATTTGCTGAGATTGACCTGGAGAGAGCCCTCTCCTAACCTAGTAGGGCTAGCTACCAGGCTGAGCGTGGTTTGATGTTGGCCCTGGATCCTACCTTTTCAGCCTGAGGTAAATCTAGGCACTAATAGATGTCATGCTGACATCATCATGAGCCAATAAAATAATGTTGCAATGCCTTCCTTTCACCACATTCCCCAGATGTACATCATCTCAGCTTCAACCTTTTGCATGAACCTTTGTTTCTTCCTTGGAAGTCATTAAGGGGGTGAGATGTCCCATGGGGATATCCAATTGTTGAAATATATCAATCAAATTCCTTTACCACCTGCTAAATCTTCTTGGGATTACGTCATCTGAGTCATTCGAATATTTCACCCAACTTCACATCATTCAGGGTACGTACGAAAAGATTTCTTGGATGTGGGACCACCACTTGGATAGTGAGCACTCATCCCACCAATCTACTCCGCTAACTCCTCCAGAGCTTGTGTCATCTCAGGCACTCCACTTAGTGAACACCTTTAATCCTACTAGGGAAATTTTCCTCGGGATGAGCTATGTAATGGGCTCCACCACTAACCAGTAGAAACTACTTCTAATGCTACATTGGAAGCCGCATTCACCCAAAACTTTAGTTTAAATACTTCCACCAAGGCTCTGCCAACTCTGCTCGACTGCTAATTTTTTCATCAACTTTGTCCCTTCTCCACATTTAGCTTTAAAACTTTGAATTTTGGGGTACTTGAATTTAACTGTCAATAACCGATGATCCATGAGGCCTTTAGTAGACCTATATACCACTGGAAAACTATTTTAGATATCTATCCATCTAAGTGGGTTCCAACTACATTTGAGGTGATATACTATTCTAGAAATGGCTCCAAATTCTCCACACCTCAATAATTATTTGCCTTTGCCATACATATGATGATCTTCATTCTTCTTGCAATCTTCTCTGCTTTTTCCATTACATTACCTTTGATATGGATGCAACACCATTGACACCTATGACATCAATGAACTAGTGACAACTTGTTTTTCAATACTTGTCCAACATCCTCCTTATGCCAGCAACACCTTTAACAGTGACAACATATCAATTCTTGGCAATGAACACCTCCTTTGACAACACATTCTAATAATATCGCATAATATTCTTTTCCCCTTTTCCATCAATGACAACATATTTTTAACAACAAGTATTGTACAAGTAATGTTACAGGTGGATTACTAACACGCAAGTGATGATCCCCTTATAACAAGTAGATAATGTTGGGCATGGATCCCCCAAGGCAAGTTTAGGGGCTTAGAGCCCAAGTTTTGACTAATTCTAACATAAAGACTTCGCGATATGTGGGTGCGGAGCGTGAAGATTGCAAATGAGTCAGAGGGTTGTCCACCCTCATTTTTGTAATGTAATATCGGCTTGAGAGATCTACCCATGGTCCATGGACCATGGGATTGTATAAATAGAGCGAGGCTCTAAGTTGTAAAGGAACATCAATGGAATGGAATGAATAACAATGAATTGAGTCTGATCTAAAGTATAGGGTGAGTCATTGGGTCGTAGAGTAGGAGAAGGCTTTGCAACTGAGTGTGCAGAGACCTAGTAGTCCGTAGCTAAGTGTGTAAGGGGAGTCGAGTTTGTAACCATTGGATAATTAATAAAGAGAAGTTTCTTATCATTATGTGTACCTTTTTCTTGTTTGGTATATTGGGTATGAATTGCAAGTTTACTGTTTATATGCTGTGCGAACTTATATGAATGTGTCGAATAGGTAAACATAAGATAAGTATTTATTTATGCAAGGTTAACTAACTCTTATAAGGAAGACAAGTAAGATCTGTGGTGTATCTTGGGGAATTAGCATAGATCATTGCCTTAACAACATGAAAGCACTGTTGTCCCTGGGTAGGGCTGCGTGAAGATAATTATAAGAAATCGTGAAGCATCATAGGTTAGAAGACTACACAAAGTGACCTGCACGAAGTTGGTTCAAAGTTGGACTAAAGTGACACCTCAGACATCTCAAGGGTGCGGAAACTTGGTTCTAGCATCCCCCCATACTGCTTCAGGTGAGATCTCAATCCACGCTCTGCGGGTTGTTGCTGAAAGGGCCAATAGTACAAGGATTTGTTTGCCTAATTAACTCCAAACCTAGTTTAGGCCCCATCAAGCCAATAAATGGTTCCATTGATAGGTAATCATATATTTTGTCAAGGGTAGGTGACACAATCATTACACATTACAACCAAGGAATTGGTTACAGTTGATAACAAGTTTTATTGTTGAAAAAACTACAACAAGAAAAATCCTAATTTAATTTGTCCTTGATTTAAATTAGGAATTAAATTGTATTGTAATTCTCATATCAAATTATAATAGTTAACTAAGTTAATTTGACTTAGTTGGCTTAGTAAATTCAATTTGGGAGTATATACAGAGTCATGTAGAGTGATCCCTAAATTTTAGGGGCCTAGGTTGAGTTATTATTGAGTTGTAATCATTTACTTCAGTTTAACTAAGTTAAATTCAGTTAAACTAGTTCTAAATGATGGAGGAACTAGTGAGAGGTCAAGTGAATTAAATTGGACTTAATTCACATGCAGTGATCAATCATATAACTAATAATTCACTCATAAATAACTCATGCATGTCAGTTTTGAGAAAGACCTAGTTGAGTTTGGAGTTAAGGGACAATGTACTATCAGTTGTAAAATCATATAAATTAAACCGATGGTGCATGAAATAAGAGGATGGCCTATGGATGGATTATGCATTTATGGATGAGGAATTTCCTACTTAATTATGGGCTAATTCCATAGGAAAGTGTGCAAGGAAGTAGGAACTTTGCAGGCAACAACTTTGGCTAAGTATTGGCTTGAGCTGTTTCGTAAAGCAGTGAGATAGATTGTACTTGTGCAAAGGTTGTTTGGGTTGAACATGCATTGTATTTTCTTCTCAGATCTTATGATTAATGAAATATATAGATAGTAGGGGTTTTTAGCTATGGCATTCCCTAGAAAATTATTGTGTTATTTGTGACTGAAATTCTTCCTTTTCTTCTTCATGATTTCATCAATCAATTTTTGTTTCCACTAATGAGTATAGTAGATACAAGTCAATTGTTTTAGCATATTACAATCTACAGTTTTAATATACAAGAAAATTATGCATGGTATCAGAGCTGAAATCACTATAGAAGAGGAGAATATGAGTTTGTTTTGTAGGAGAAATCGAATTTGCAGTATCATACTTCAGATCCAACAAGATGTTGTTCTAGGGGTTGAGACTTGAGTATTCCCTTAAGGGTATCTCGATTTACAGAGCTTGGAAGGACAGGATGGAGGCAATGTTCGAAGACAATGAGCTGAAGGAATTCATAGATCATGATATCCCAAAGCCTCCAACATCTGATGCTAAAGATCTGGGAGAGTGGAGAAAGTGTGTGTCAAAGGTGAGAAGGATTATCCTAGAAGGAGTTTGAGATCATATTGTCTCGAATATCCATGGTAAGGAAACTCCATTTGCAATGTGGAAGGCCTTGACGAACCTATTTCAAAACAACAATGACCATAGGAGGTAGGCACTGAAGGAAAATCTCAGAAATATCAATATGGAGTAGGGTATTACAATACCAAAGTACTTGACCAAGTTCACCCAATGTTGTGATGAGATTGGAAGTGTCGGTGTTACTATTGTGAAAGACGATCTAGTGATACTATCACTTCTAGGACTTTCCAAGAGCTGGCATAGACACTAGGACTCAGTTAATGGGAGAGAGCCACTACCAGAGTGGGAGTGGTTGTGGTCCAACTTGGTATAAGAACGGATTCGATAGAACAACAAATATGGATCCTCATCCAAGCATGATGATGAGGATAACTATGGCTTAGTTGGAAAGGTGCATAAAGGGAAGGGAAATTCATCCCATTCCAAATAATATTCTAGTCAGGACAACCAGAAGAAGGACATGTCAAAAATTAAATTTTTTCACTATCACGAGCTAGGACACTATGCCACAAAGTTTCCTCACAAGAATCCCTATAAGAAGGCCTTAGGAGGAGTAGCAGGTGAAGCTATTGCTTCACAATTCAAACTAGATTTCACCATCATTGCTTACATGGTGATGTTACTGATGGCTAGTGTTGAGAAATTCTCACTGTAGATTAACCTGATTATGAAATATACTAAAGAAAAATACTTAATCTACTTCTATAATCAAACTTGTGGAAGCTTAATCGATTTGAGCAAGATGAAACAAAGCATATATAACAGAGAAGAAGAATCAATACACATGAAACACAAAAGAATACTCTGGGGAAAGCCTCAGCTAAAAACCCCGCTATTTGTATTATCATACAAGTGGAAATATCTCAGGATTACACAAAGCTTTAGCTCTCACAGCTATCCAGCTCTCAGTACAATCCCTCTCACTTCTCATAGATAGACTAGACAACTCATATACCTTCGCCTTTGTCCTACAAGCCTCTTATTTCCTTGCATTGTTTTCCCTGGGTGTTCTAGTTGTAACCTTGTGTGACATTGATCTCACACACTGCTCCAACACACTGTAAAACTACGCAAATCTCAAGGAATGAATTCATTCTGCATGCAAGAGGTTTTCTTATAGGAAAATTCTTGCAACCGATAGTACATTGTCCCTACCTTTAATCTCAATGGGGTCTTTTTCTGAAATGACATGCATGAGTTATTTATGAGAGAATATTCAGTTATTTGGAGTACACTAGTTTAATGCATGCATGCATTAATTGACTGAACTCACAATTAGTTCCTCAAACTATTTGGAACTAATTTAACAAGACTTAACTCAGTTAACTGAGCTAACCAATTACAACTCATCCTTATCTTTTTAATCAAAGGGATAACTTCCTCAATCAAAGGGATAACTGTTGCATGACTTCACAAAAACTTCTATCTTGAATTTCTCCAACTAATTAACTCAAGATGAATTAATTAATTATTTTTCAAGTAGTTGGTGAGACTAAATTCGAATTTTAATTCAAGGACAAGTTAAAATTGGAATATTCTTGTTGCCACATTTCAACACTCCCTCTCAACAAGAAAGGGATTATCTGCCACCTCGATCCTGTCTCTATGGAACTCGAATTTACACTTTGACAATGCCTTAGTTAAAATGTCAGCATCTTACTCCTTGGTCGAAATATACTGCAACAACATGATCCTCCTTGCCACACGGTCTCTAAGATGATGATACCAAATGTCTATGTGCTTGGAATTGTCATGAAATATTGGATTCTTAGAGATTTTAATACAACTCTGATTATCACAATAGATCATAGTTGGATCCATCCTTTGATCAAACAAACCAACTAGAATTTTCTGCATCCAAATGGGCTCACATGATGCCTAACTTGCAGCAATGTATTCAACCTCGATTGAGTTGAGTGCAACTAACCTCTGTTTCTTGCTGTACCAAGAAACTACAATTGACCCAAGGTTGAAAAATTCCTCCTGATGTGCTCTTCCGATCTGATGGACTCCAAGGAAGTAGTACATGAGACCCATGTCTTTCATCTCGAATTAGGACCTTGCAAGACATGATCAACTAAACATCACCTGTCAATATGAGATCATCAACATAAAGAACAATGATCAACTACTTACCTTCTACCATGATGTGGTATAGGTTCGCATCCACTTCACTCTTTGTGAAGCCCAACCCAATGAAGTAGTTGTCGATTCTAGTGTACTAAGCATGAGGTGCTTGCTTTAGCCTGCATAATTCTCTCTTGAGTCAGCACACAAGCGACTCACGATTGAAGGTCTCAAAACCTTTTGGCTGCTCTATGTACACCTCTTCCTCAATCTTGCCATTGAGGAATGTAGTCTTCACATCCATTTGATGGATCTTCCAACCGATCTATGCTGATAGTGCCAACATCAATCTGATAGATGAGTACCTTGCTACTGGAGAAAAGGTCTCATCATAGTCAATCCCCTCCACCTCTGAGAAACCACGGGCAAAAAATGTTGCCTTATGTTTCTCCACACTACCATCAATAGCTTGCTTTACCTTATAAAGTGAATGGGAACTCACAACTGACTTGTTCTTTGGTCTTGGAACCACATCCCAAACATTGTTTCGAACTATTGAGTCATACTCCTCCACCATAGCATCAACCCAAATCGGCTATTGCACTACTTCCTCAAAGGAATATAGCTCAGTCTCAACACATTCCCCAACAAGGGCCATGTATCCAGTGTATCTATCAGATGACCTCCTCTGTCTGCTCTGAGAACATGGTTCTCCCACATTCTCTCTCGCATCTGACAACAATCTATCATCTTCTCTTGTGCACTTCCATCCCTCTCTGGAAGACTCTGCTTAAGTTGATGTCTCCACTCTTGGAACCTCTGCATGTGGCTTCTCCACATCAGTCTAAGGCTCCTACTCCTTAGGAACCAAAAGTTCCTCCAAAGCCTGTAGTTGGAGCTCACTCTCAAGGGAAAATTGCATGGCCTTCTGCTCATCAAACTTGAGATCTCTGCGAGCCACTGTCCTTCGACTGGTAGGAAAGTATACCTGATAATTGTGAGGTGTATTAGTGTACCCCACAAGTATTCCAAACTCAGTTGTTGGGTCAAGTTTCTTCTGGGCATCCTTGGTCACATGGCAATATACCGATGAGCCAAAGATCCTGAAGTGACCCACATCTAATCTCTTCCCAGAGAAAGATTCCTCTGGTGTCTTTATTCCAAGTATGTGATGAAGGCTTCTATTCTGCAAATAGACCGTTGTATTGCATGCTTCAGCCCACAAATGAAGTGGTAGGCCTTGGTCATGCAGCATCACCTGAGTTGCCCCCACAATCGTTTTGTTCTTCCTCTCAGCCACCCCATTCTACTGTGGGTTATGAGGTGTCGTCAACTCCCGTTTACTTACTTTTGCTGCACAGAAGTCCTTAAACTCTTGAGAGACATACTCTCCACCATTGTCACTTCTCAAGGCCTTGAAATTCTTCCCTGATTCTTTCTCAACCAAAGCTTTGCACTCACAAAAATTTGAGAAGGTTTGATCCTTCTTCTGCATGAAATAGATCCAGCATTTATGAGAAAAATCATTAATGAAAATCACATAATACCTTTGTTTCACAGTGGATGCTATCAAGAATGGTCCACACACATCCGTATGAACTCACTCCATGATTTCTTCAGCTCGACTGTCTCAATCATGAAAGGAAGACTTGACATACTTTCCCAAGGTGCAACCTTTGCATGTGTCCACTTGCTCAAGTTTACCTTTGGGAAGTCCGGTAGAGATCTACTGCATCATCTTCAAGGCCCCATGATGCAAGTGGCCCAACCGCCTATGCCATAACTCGCCAATGTCTTGGCTTTGCACCAATTCTAGTTTTGAACTCAATGCAGCATAGTCATCTACCTCTAGCTTATAGAGATTCTTCACTCGAATCCTAATCCTCTTGTTCTGACCCATGGCTATGTGTCTTAGGAACACCTTTCCTTTACTGAAGACAACATCATAGCCTTTGTATTCAGTCATTGTGACCAATACCAAGTTCTTCTTCAGTCCAGGCACATACTTTACATCAGTCAGGGTGAGAGGAGCTCCATGCTCCCTCTGAAAAGCAACCATGCCTTCTCCTAAAACACAATACTTTCCATCATCACCCATCTCTATGCGCATCTTGAGGTATTTCTCCTCCAAGGTGCTGAATAAAATTTTATCTAGGGTGGGGTTATATCTTCCAGATCCATCTCATTTTGTTGTTTTATCGTCGGTCATGTGGAATGAGGCTCCATTGTCAAGATACCAAACACAACCCACCATCGATGAAACCATGCATGTGATGAGGGTAAAATCCAATTCGAACTAAGAGGCCAGTGCCTCACCTTATGATCCTTTCGAGGATCCATTCTTGGATTTCGTTAATGGACAATTAGTTGCATAATGGCCCACCTCATGACAATTAAAGCATCTCACTTTAAATTTGTCAATCTTCTTCCCTCCATGAGAAGAACTCAATTTGGAATGGGAAGCCTTCCCTTTCCCTTTCCTTTCCTTACTTTCTAAGGCTAGATTTTCTTCATCATCATGCTTAGATGAAGAACCATCTCTAGTGCTCCTCCTGATCTCCTCCTGCATCAGATCCGACCACAGTCGTTCCCAATTCGATAGTTTCTCTCTTCCATTCACATAATCCTGGTAGCTATTCCAGCTCTTTGGAAGACCTAGGAGAGCAAGACTCATCATATCATCATCGAATGTCGTTATTCCCACACTACCAAGCTCATCTCTGTAGGTGGTGAGCTTGTTTAGATATGTAGAAATAGTGTCGCCCTTCTCACACTTGCTTTTCCGAAGCTTATCCTTGAGCTCTAGTTTCCTCTAGTCAATACTTTTCTAATATAGGTCCTTTATTGTCTTCCACATTGAAAATAGATTCTCCTTCCCATGGAGACTCAAGACAATATGGTCTCAAACTCCCTCCAAAAGAATCCTTCTCACCTTCGCCACACACTTCTTCCATTTAGCCAATTCTCGTGAAATAGTTGTAGCTCAGTTGGGGATTTCTTAATGAATGAAATCCTTCAAACCATTTTCTTCTAATATCACTTCCATGCAATCCTTCCATGCTATGTAATTCAAGCTGCCATCCAGAGCATACTTGAGTCTCAAGCCATTGAATTCCATTGGTGAACTTTGAGGTGTGTTAAGAATTCGATTTTGTACCTACAATCAAGAACTTAAAACTTCAAATTTCCCTTCTGAGTATATTGTTCACAATTCTAATCACCTTTGCTCTGATACCATGTAGAAATTCTCACTGTAGATTAACCTGATTATGCAATATACTAAAGCAAAATACTTAATCTACTTCTACAATCAAACTTGCGGAATACTAATTGATTTGAGAAAGATCAAACAGACAATATGACATATAAGAAGAATCAATACACATGAAACACAGAAGAATACTCTGGGGAAAGCCTCAGCTAAAAACCCCAATATCTGTATTATCATACAAGTGGAAATATCTCAGGATTACACAAAGCTTTAGCTCTCACAGTTATCCGGCTCTTAGTACAATCCTTCTCACTACTCATAGATAGACTAGAAAACTCATATGCCTTCTCCTCTGTCCTCCAAGCCTCATATTTCCTTGCGTTGTTTTCCTTGGGTGTTCCAGCTGTAACCTTGTGTGACACTGATCTCACACACTGCTCCAACACACTATAAAACTGCGCAAAAATCAAGGAATGAATTCGTTCTGCATGTAAGAGATTTTCTTATAGGAAAATTCTTGCAACTAATAGTACATTGTCCTTGCATTTAATCTCAACTGGGTCTTTGTCTAAATTGACATGCATGAGTTATTTATGAGATAATATTCAGTTATCTAGAGTACACTAGTTTCATGCATGCATGCATTAACTGACTGAACTCACAATTAGTTCCTCAAACTATTTAGATCTAATTTAATTGGACTTAACTCAATTAACTGAGCTAACTAATTACAACTCAAATACAACTCATCTTTATCTCCTTAATTAAGGGATAAATTCCTCAATAAAATGGATAACTGTTGCATGACTTCACAAAAACTTCTAGCTTGAATTTCTCCAACCAATTAACTCAAGATGAATTAATTAATTATTTTTCAAGCAGTTGGTGAGACTAAATTCGAATTTGAATTCTCAATTTTAATTCGAGGACAAATTAAAATTGGAATATTCTTGTTGCCACATTTCAACAAGTGTGTGTTACCTAGATAGTGAAGCCTCATTCCATATGACTGGAAAAAAGGAGTTCTTAAGTGACTTGGAGGATAAGGACCTCCATATGCACATCGAGATGGGAGATAATGGGAGGTATATCGTGACCGACATCAGCATTGTTACCTTTCAGAGGGAGTCTGATTCTCCCCTTACATTAAAAGATGTCATGTATGTTCCAAGTTTGAAGAAGAACTAGGTTTTTGTTTCCATGTTGGAAGACCGTGGCTACGATGTGAAATTTATTAGGGGAAAGACTTTCCTTCATCACATAGCCTCAAGATAGGTTAAGCGGATCAGGGTTTGAGTGAAGAACCTCTATAAATTGGATGTAGAATACTGTGCTGCTTTGAACACTAAAGCAGAGAAGGTGCAAAGCCAAGACATCAATGAGTTGTGGCATAGAAGATTGGGTCACTTACACCTTGGAGCTTTGAATATCATGCAGCAAATTTCTACAACACTTACCAAGGGTACACAAGAGTAGAGAGACAAATGCAAAGGGTGTACATTGGGTAAGTACACCAAATCTTCCTATCATGACAAAGACAATCGAGCGCAAGTGTTCCATGATCAAGCTTTCTCAAATGTGTATGGAACGTTCTCGACAACATCCACAGGAAAGCACATGTATTCTGTAATATTTGTTGATGATTTTTCTCGTAAGTGATGGATTTTATTCATGCAGAGGAAATATCAGACGTTTGCTAAATTTTGTGAATTTAAAAAACTTGTCAAGAAAAATACTACCAGGAAAGTCAAAACTATTAGAATCAATAACGTTGGAGAATATGTGTTGAATGAATTTAAGAATTTCTATGCTTCAGAAGGCATTTAGAGGGAATTAATAGCAGCTCATAACCCATAACATAATGGGGTGGATGAAAGGAAGAACAAAATTATTGTGGGAGTGGCACGAGTGATGTTACATGCTCAGGGCCTACTGTTTCACTTGTGGGTTGAAGCATGCAACACAACTGTTTATTTGTAAAACATAAGCCCTCATAAAATTCTCAGGATGAGTACACCAGAAGAAGATTTTTTAGGTAAGAAACCAAATGTGGCACACTTCAGGATCTTTGGTTCATTAGTCTTCTGTGATGTTACCAAGGATGCATGGAAAAAGTTAGAGCCAACAATTGAGTTGGGCATATTTGTGGGGTACAATGATACACCTCACAACTATCGAGTGTACCTTCCATCCAATAGGATGGCAGTGGTTCGTAGAGATGTGAAGTTCAATGAAGAGAAGTCCATGAGATATTCCCTTGAGAGGGAGATTTAGTTACATGAAGATGATGATATTTTAGCTCTGAAAGGAGGAACCTCAGGATGATGTGGATCAACCACATGCAGAGGAGAAAAGAGTGGAAACACCCACTCATGCAATGACTTCCAAATATGGAATAAAGTTGAACAGAGAGGCTAAAAAATTGATGCATGATGCAAGAGAGAATATGGGAGCACCCACATTACAACATAGGTAGAGGAGGTCAACAGATTGGTACACTGGCTACATGGATTTGATGATCGAGAGTGTAGAGATTGAGCCATGCTCATTCGAGGAAGTAATGCAACAACCAGTGTGGATTGATGCCATGGTTGAGAAGTATGACTCCATTATCAAAAACAATGTTTTGAAGGTGGTCCTAAGAGTAGTAGACAAGTCAATGGTGATTTCTAAATGGATTTACAAAGTAAATTAAGAAACAGATGGGAGTGTGGAGAAACACACCAGATTTGTGGCCAGAGGGTTCTCTCAGGTGGAGGGAATTGATTGTGATGAGACCTTTGATCAGGTAGCAAGGTACTCATTATTAAGATCTATTCTAGAACTATCAACGCATATGGGATGGAAGATACTTCAGATGGATGTAAAGACAACATTCCTCAATGAAATGATTGAGGAAGAGGTGTATATTGAGAATCCAAAAGGATTTGAGACCTTCAATAGAGAGTCACATGTGTGTAGACTCAAATGAGCATTGTATGGACTAAAACAAGCACCCTGTACTTGGTACACTAGGATTGACAACTATTTGATGGGGTTGGGATTCACCAAAAGTGAAGCAGATGTGAACCTTTACCATATTGTGGTTGAAGGTAAATTGTTGATTATAATATTATATGTCAATGATTTGATTCTAACGGGTGATGAGAAGCTGATAAAATCTTGTAAAGAGGATCTTGCAAGAGGATTTGAGATGAAGTACCGGGGGCTCATGCATTACTTTCTTGGTATGGAGGTATAACAAGGAGATGAGGAACTATTTGTCCCTCAGGGAAAGTATGCCAATGAGATACTAAAGAAGTTCCACATGGAGAGCAACAAACCCATGGAGACTCCTCTAGTAGGTAACTGAAGAAAGGAGGATGCTACTTCAGGTGAAATAGTGGAGGTTACTATTTATAAAAAGATTTTGGGTTCACTTATGTATTTGGTGAGCACATGACCGGACATGTGTTTTGAAGTTAACCAACTTAGTAAAGCTATGGTTAAGCCAACAAAACTTTATTGGAAGACAGCTAAACATGTGTTTAGATACCTCAGAGGAACCACTTTTTTTGTTATTTAGTACATAAGGACAGTGGGACTAAAGCTTCAAGGATTCCCATATACAGGTTGGGCAGGGATTCCATTTGACGGGAAGAGCACATCAGGGGGAATATTCAGTATTAGGTCAACAACAATTTCTTGGTACAACAGGAAGCAAAGATCAATTACACTCAGTTCAACAGAAGCAGAGTACATGGTTGTTGGTCAAGCAACTTTTGAGGCTATCTAGATGAGGAAGAACCTTGTTGGATTGTTTGGTCAAAAGATGGATCCTACAGGGTTTATAAAAAGTAGATTTGTATTAAACTCTTTGAGAATCCAATTTTTCATGTTTGGTCCAAGCATATTGACATCTGGTATCACCATCTATGAGATTATGTGCAGAGGAGAATCGTGTTGCTGAAGTACATTCCTATAGAGGAGCAGGATGAATATATTTTGACAAAGGCATTGTCAAGATGCAAATTCGAGTTTCACAGAGGTAGGATAGGGGTAGCAGATAACCCCTTGTTGAGAGGGAGTGTTGAAAAAAATGCAACAAGAAAGATCCTAATTTAATTTGTCCTTGAATTAAATTAGGAATTAAATTGTAATTCTAATTCTCATAGCAACTTGTAACAATTACCTAAGTTAATTTGACTTAGTTGGCTCAGTAAATTCAATTTGGGAGACTATCTAGAGTCATGTAGAGTGATCCCTAAATTTCAAGGGCCCGTGTTGAGTTTTTATTGAGTTGTAATTATTTAATTCAGTTTAATTGAGTTAAATTTAGTTAAACTAGTTATAACTAATGGAAGAACTTGTGAGAGGCCAAGTGAATTAAATTGGATTTAATTCACATGTATTAATCAACCAGATAACTAATAATTGACCCATAAATAACTCTTGCATGTCAATTCTGAGAAAGACCCAATTGAAATTGGAGTTTAGGGACAATGTATTATCAATTGTAAAACCATCTCAATTACACTGATGGTGCATGAAATTAGAGGAAGGCCTATGGATGGATTGAGTAGTTATGGATGAGGAATTTTCCAATTAAATATGGGATAATTCCCTAGGAAACTGCGCAAGGAAGTAGGATCTTGGCAGGCAACAAGTTTGGCTAAGTATTGACTTGTGCTGGTCTGTGAAGCAGTGACATAGATTATACTTCTGCAAAGATTGTTCGAGTTGACAAAGCATTATATTTTCTTCTCAGATCTCCTGATTAATGAAATATACAAATAGAAGGGGTTTTTAGCTGTGGCTTTCCCCCGAATTTTTTTTTTTTATGTGTGATTGAAATTCTTCATTTTCTACTTCGTGATTTCATCGATCAATTTTTATTTCCACTGATGAGTAGAGTAGATTCAAGTCAATTGTTTTAGCATATTACAATATGTAGTTTGAATCTAGAATAAAATTCTACATTTATAATAGGTCCTATAACATGTTTTATATATGGTTTATTATAGGATGATAACAAGTTTTACCATGTCTACAACATGATTATGATAGGTTGATCACAGATTGTAACAATTCTTCTGAAAAATATTGTTAGGTTTTATCACAAGTCATAATAGGTGTAATGACAAGACTAAAATGTTATTGTTTATGATAATTTACATATGGAAATTATAGGATTAGTAGGTGTGTGACATGTTGTCACAATTGATAACATATTTGGTACAACTTTGGTAACAAAATTGAATAAATTTCAACTAGAAGTTCAACCTCTGATTAATCACTATGATGAAAATCATAGACAACCTAATAGGGATTTGGATAGACAAATGCTTGAAGTTAAGCATTAACACAACGAATTAGTGCACGAAGAACCCCAAAATTATTTTTAAAATGGAAGATGAAAATAAGAAGGTTTATAACCAAAAAATAAGGCTTGCAAAGAGATAATGAAATACAAAAGCAGAATGGATGGAAATAATTTAAACTGATTGAATGGCATGAGAAATAAAACAAGGAATTGTTTATTCCCTTCTACCAATAAAGGAAAATACCACCAAATAGGTAGCAAAAGAGATTGAATATATGACATCTTAAAGCACATATCAAGACACCCAAAGAAGTGAGAGATGGCAATAACTCATAACACATTAGGAGTATAGAAGTTTTGGAGAGTGAGCTATAGGAGAAGCATGATTAAATGAAAAGTCTACATGACATAAACTAGTAAGAGAAAAGGAAATTATAGATGCAAGGATAACATATATGAATATATATTTTTCTATAGAAAAATTATATGCAGGGACAATGCTTGCGATTTAAGAATTTGAAAGCCAATTTGACTATGGATTTTTACATTACATGAAAATTTCATGCATCATTATTTAATTTTGCTTGTGTACATTTATTTGTTGATTGTTCTTACTGACATGGAGGATATGTGTGTGTGTGTTCTTACCTATGCTTGTATTGGAAAGTGTTAATGATTTCTAACATTAATGTTATTTGTTTTATGTCCTCTAGATGTGAGGATGATGGTGCCAAGCTTGTACACTAATCATTCATTAGGACGTGGACCTACAATTACAACATTGTGAGCTCTATCCACTTTCTAGTGAATAAGTAAAATTATGGACATATAATGCACTGGGGGAGGAGGAATGTAATACCTGACCCTTTTATGACATTATAATTACATGCACTTTGACTAATAAGCTGGGGAACCAGAATTATATTACAGTTCTACATGCCTATGTGTATATGTTACGTATTTTGGGGCCAACATGCATGAATATAAATTCCTATAAGGGCTATAAGGATAGAGAGCCAAATTTGTAATTAAGATGTATTAAAACATTTATTATTAATAAAATAGGCTGACTGTGAGGTATGCCACGTAAAAATAATATGAGGGGAAATGTGACTCCACGGGGAAGGCAACATAGTGTTGGTGACAATTATCAGTGAAAAAGGGCACCTAGGGCCCACACAACTTTAGGAGTGTCACATAGAAGAAAGGAACCATGCAGTGGGAAAAGTATATATAGATACTTTCCACAAGCATTATTATTACTCATTGTCACTATGGTCACTACTATGGCTATGGACTTCCCGGTTGTCTGCAAGGAACCACTTGTGGCGCAGGTATGGGGGTAGTGGAATCCTGTTACTAAGAAATTCCTGGTTAGCCATACGACACAACTTCAACATGGGTACGAGGGAAGTGGAATCTTGTTGTTGAGAAAATTCATAGATGGCCATAATGCACCATTTCATCATAGGTATAAGCGAAGCATAGAAAAAAGGTTTAAGTTGTAGCTATAGGGTCAGTGACCTAGGCATGGAAATGTTACTTTCATTTATTTATCAGTTCTTCTATTGCTTGTGTAGTTTTATCCCTAGCTCAGGGGTGAGCCATGGTTGAAATTCATGAAACATAAGGTCTATGGCTAGGCGGAATGTGGAGAGCCCATAGCCAATGAATATTTTCATACAAGATAAGTGTCCGTAGTCATTGTGTACTTTCCAGTGTGTATAATTTCATATATTCATGTGGTTTTCTATGCTTAATTATAATTATTAAGAGGAAACCCTAATTCCAAGGGTCTAAATACTTGCATGTATTGATGTGTTTATGTACTCAACTATGTGTGTTTATTGATTGATGAATAATTTGTAAGTGTGTGGTTTAATAGAAACCCTAATTTGGGTGCAATATCTTTATGTATTAAAATTGATTATGTGAGTTATAACTATATGTTTCTTTAAAATCATTTATTGTCAATAAATACGAAGTTAAGATCAAAACCCAAATAATAGAATTATGGGTGAGCTCTAGCAGAGGGCTAAGGTTAATGATGATAATTATGGTTTGTGAGCTTCTGCAAAGTTATTGATGGAATTAATGGTGAATTTAGTTGATGAAGTTTTGGTTGTCGTTCTAGCTATGAGTTAGGAACCATTCACGAAAATTTTAACCACAAAGCTTCCACAAAACATCAATGGATTCAAGGGAGTCATGGGTAAATTAATGGGAGTCACATATTAAGCATTATTTTGTTGAAATATGGGTTAATTTAATTTAATAATTTTGGTTGTGGATACATAGTGTTACTTGGATGGAGGTTGAGAAAATTACATATTTAAAGAAGAACATTGACACTATTCTATGTGGACATGGATATGATGTGGCTCTTGTATGAAACAATAATTCAGATCATTCAACTAGTGAAGTTGTAGTAATATGATGTGGACCAAACATAACACATCACAATGCAATTTTAAAAAATTAACATAATAAATTGAGGGCATCGAGAGTAAGCAATACTTGTCTGATTTGTAATAAAATGAAGGATTTCCATGTTGGGCTAGCCAATGATTGTTCACCATGTAGATACAATGAAAACAATATTCCAAAGAATAAGACGAATTGGATTCCATAAGAAGATGGGAGATTAGGGCTCAGAGATGAATGTCTCCATAGGCTTGTGATGCCCTTTTGACACTTATTTGTTGGCCATAATATGTTTTTTTTTTTTTTTTTTTTTTGGTTTATGAGTAGGTTGCAGTTGTTTTGGTGTAAACAAGTTCTGAGAAGGGAATTAAGTGACTAGATTGATGAGTTGGTAGAAGTAGTGTATGCGCAGTAACATGCTATCTAGTGAAAATTGTTTATATGAAAGTTTGTGGCAATATTTATGACAATGGTTGCATGTTATAAAAATTATTTCAGTGAAAATGGTGACATGTTATTGTAATGGAAGTGATTGAAAGTTGTAGCAGTGATTTTGGACTATGCAGCGATAAAGGTTATAGGTTGTATATTGTGACATTACTTATGATTTAGTGATATATGATGATAATGGATCCAATTTAAAATGATATGAAATAGAGGTCGACAATGAGTTGAAGAAGGAGTTTGGAGCATAGAGCAGGTTGAATATTGCTCATTATCGAGGTTAGAGCCTCAATCAGGTTGGAGACTAGAGTAAGTTGGAGCCTACTGAACAATGAGGTTGGTGCCTCAATCAAGTTGTAGCCTACTGCAAGTGGTAACTTGCATTTCTTGAGGTAGTTGTCTTTAACAGGTCGTAGCTTGAAAATCTATGTAATAAATTGAATATAAAGAAGAAGGATTTGTGGTTTTCTCCCATATGGGTTTCCATGTAAAATGTTTTGTCTCTTGTGATGTGATGACGTGTTATTAACATGATGGTAGATTTATGATGCATTTTGATGATTTGATGATTGTGGTTATGACTCAATGGTACATTATTGATGTTGAAAATAACAACAAGAAAATTTAAAAATAAGATTAAGAAAATCTTAATTTAATTTTCTCCTTGAAGTAAATTAGGAAGAAAATTGTAATTCCACATCTCATGACAAATTTTATTAGTTAACTAAGTTAATTTGACTTAGTTGGATTAGTTAATTTGAGTTTAATTTAACTTAGTTGGATTAGTTAATTCGAGTTGAGGGTCTAACTAGAGTCATGTAGAGTGTCTTCTACATTATAGGAGCCTTGGTTGAGTATATTTTGAGTTGTAATTAATTAATTCAGTCTAACTGAGTTAAAGTCAGCTAAACTAGTTCCAACTATTGGAGGAACTAGTGGAAGGTCTAGTAGTGTGGTGCTACCTGAAGTACAGTGTGGTGTTGCTTGAATTACAGTGTGGTGTTTCCTGAGGTATAGTGTGGTGCAGGGAAATTTTAGGGGCTAATATTCGCCCATGGGCTAATTTTCTATACTCTTTCCAAAAAAAGATTCGCTAATTTCTATTTTTTATAAAAATGATTTGCCCAAATTTTATAGAATGAAAATATTTTACCCTAAAAAACGTCAAAAAATTATATATAGACTATATAAAAATATCATAAATTTGATAATTTTTACAAAAATATCTCTAAACATTTTATAGATTTCATATTATGGACTAGTGGGATTCGCCAAGGTTTCTAAATTTTAAGATAAATTTCCATCCTTAAAATTTTCCCTGGTGTGGTGCTTCTTGAAGTGTAGTGTGGTGTTGTCTGTAGTCAAATGTGGTGCTTCCTATAGTGATAAACCAACAAACTGAAGATTCACTCATAAATAATGCATGCATGTTAGACCTGAGAAAGACCTAGTTGAGATTGGAGTTCAGGGACAATGTACTATCAGTTGTATAATTATCTAAAATGTGCAAATCATGCATGCAGTCGGAGGAAGAGCCTAAAGGAACTGCAAAATCGAATGGAGGAAAATTCATATTAAATAGGGTCCTAATTCCTCATTGAACAATGCAAGGAAGTAGGAACTTGGAAGGTTAGGAATTTGGCTAAGTATTGGCTAGAGTCAACCTAGGAAGTAGTGAGATAGATAGAGATAGTGCAGAGGTTGCTAGGGATGTAGAAAAACATTGTAATCTTATCATATTTTCTGACTAATGCAATATACAGATAATAAGGGTTTGTAGTTGTGGATTCCCCAGGAAATCATTGTGTAATGTGTTGATGTAATTCTTTATCTTATATGCTTCATGATTTAATCGATCAATTATTGTTTCTGCTGATGAGTAGAGTAGATTCAAGTCTATTATTTTAGCATATTACAATTAGCAGTTTGAATATACAGGGAATTTCTACATGGTATTAGAGCTAGATTTGTAGAAATTTCTACATGTATTAGAGTTGAAATCACAATAGAAGAGAATAATTTGAAGTTGTCCTTGCAAATTAATGGAGCTCTAGCTTAGGGCAGATCCAAAAGATGCTATGTGTAGACTTCTTAATGGAGCAAGAATATTTCTAGTGGGCATATCAATGAGCCAATATTTAGTGACACAAAAAGGAGTTTTAATCATTGATAATGGTATATTGAGGAGAAGAGAGATTTCCCAAAGGGAGATAGAGACTCAGAGGGAGTCTAGTTTCAGAGAGAGCAACCCTATGGAAGCCAATACTTCAAGATTTGGGGAGATCAGACTCATTATTGTAGTGTTTGCAATAGTAGTGCAGAAGCAGCAACAGAACAATAGCAACAATAGTATGAGTAGATCATACTTAGCTCATGAATGTAAATCCTTGAAGATCAAGGCAAAGACTAGAGATATGGTGGTTGAGAGGGAGCATGTTAGACCTCTCAGCATGCATACTCAGAATAAGCCTTAGGAAGTTATGGAGCAACCATAATTGGAGAAGCAGAGAGGAGATCAAGTGGATGCATCCACTCAAAAAAGACCTCCAGTAGGGGGAAATGACATGCCAAGTTGGTAGAGGGAGCACATGCAGCCATACCTCCAGGTGAGAGGTTGGACGATGTGAAGCAATAGTCCCAAGAGTTGTAGAAATTTGGGAAACATCCATTGAGGTGTTTTGTCTCATGGATCCTTACCTTGCTACGAGGGCCCACATTATTTAGTAGTAGGAGGATCAATGTCAGTTAGATAATAAGGAGTGTAGAGAAGTGTTGACAATAGAACATGAGGCATAGTAGCAGAATCAACAACAACACATTTTTATTAGTAGAAAGGGATCAATGTCAGTCAGATATTGAGGAATGCAGAGCAGAGTTGACAGCAGAGCATTAGGCTCACATTAGGTGAGTTTTTAGGTATAAAATGGGCCTCCTAAGGAAATTATAAAATAATAGTGGAAATAATAAAATAATATCTAAAGAAAAAACATTTGTTTTATCTCGTATTTTCAACTTATTGCCCTATGGGTTTACTCAAATTTCAAGTGACAACACCCATTTGATGCAAAATTTGATTCTTCATCCAAGGAGTACCCATGTTGGATAACTTTGATTGACCTTGCTACACGAAAAATGAGAAATACATGAAAAATGTGATTGCAATAACGTTTTCTCATGTATTTCCCATTTTTTTGTGTAGCAGGGTACATCGAAAATATGCAACATGGGTACACATTGGATGAGGAGTTATGTTTTTCATCCAACGAGTATTGTCACTTGAAATTTGAGTAAAACCTTAGGGACATAATTTTAAAATACGAGTTGAAAAAGTAGTTTTATTATTTTATTATTTTATAATATTTTTACTTTTTTACTCCAAAAATGGTGAACCATCCCCCGCGGTTGACATCATCATCTTGAATCCTATTAGGTCTTATAAATTTTATTTTGGTTGTACATTTTTCTTAGGAGGTCCATTTTAGACCTCAAAATTCCCCTAATGGTAATAGAGTCAGCAACAACACATTTTTCCCAATAGATAATTGCAGATTGATTCAATGATTATTTTTATTTATTTATTATTCTCAGTTGCAGATGTTGCAATAGCAGCAACAACAGTGAGAAGTGTTGCATGCAAAACATTCCAAAGGTATTGAATTGGGATATATGTGAATCCCTTTCTTGTTGAGAGGTATTGTTGAAAATAGAAACAAGAAATGTTAAAATTCTGTTTCCAGAGCTTGGCCCAAGGGGTTCTCATTTCCTTTAGCCATCTCCACCAAAGTTTAGCCCCCAAGACTTTTCTTAGGGTTTCTGGGCCGTGAAGTCGAAGACCTCCATGGGTCTTGGTTTACAAAGCTTTTCCCAAGCTACCAAAGCCCATTTCTTTTTCTCTTCCCCTTTTCCCCAAAGAAAATCCTTCTGGATGTTCCTAATATGTTGTATAACTCCTTTAGGAGTAGGAAGAGATGAAAACGTAAAGATGGGAATGGTTTGCAGGATAGCATTTGTAAGAACTAGCCTTCCTGCTAAATTCAAAGATCTGCTTGTTCATTTCCTGATCTTGTCCTGCAGTTTATTAGTCACTGGCTCCCACACTTCCTTGCTCAGGGGTTTGTCAGTGAGAGGTATTCCCAGATATTTGGAGGGAAGTTGATCTCTTTGAAAGCCGAGGATTCTGGAGAGATTTCTTTGAATACCAATGTCAGTATTAAAAAAGAAAATTTTTGATTTGGTAAGACTTACCTCTGTGCCAGCTACCATAGCAAAATCGTTCAGGATGTGTTTGAAAGCTTTAGCTTCCTTGACCGTGGGAGTACCCTGCAACATGGTGTCATCCAAAAATTGTTGATGAGTCAAGGTGTCCCCATTCAGGGTTAGCTTGAGACAATGGATTCTTCCTTCTGCATTAGCTAATTTGATCACTTTACCCAATCCTTCCATCATGAGAATAAAGAGGAAAGGGGAGAGTGAATCTCCTTGTCTGAGGCTTCTCGAGGGCCTAAAGGTTCTAGATGGGGAGCCATTAAGAAGGATAGAAAAACTAGCTGTGGTGACAGGGGCCATAACCCATCTTATCCAATTATGGTCGAAGCCATACGCTTTTAGTACTTCAATAATGTATGGCCAGCTTAGCTTGTCATAAGCTTTGGCTAGGTCAAGTTGTATGATCATGCCCGCTTGCTTATTTCTCTTAAGAGAATGAACCACCTCATGAGCTTGAATGATGTTATTTAGAATTTTTCTTCCTTCCACATATCCAGTTTGCTCCTCAGATACAAGAGTAGGAATAAGGGGCTTGAGTCTGTTTTTAATTACCTTAGAAATAATTTTGTACACCACATTACATAAAGCTATGGGTCTAAATCCATCTGGTGTCATATCTTTTTCCTGCTTTGGAATCAAAGCTATGAAAGATGCATTAAGCACCCTCAAAACTATTTTGGAACCTCTCGAGTCCTCCACAACATCAAGGATGTCTTGTTTGACAATTTCCCAGCATGATTTGAAGAAGTCTACATTGAACCCATCTGGGCCTAGAGCCTTCCCATTTTTCATCTCTTTGATAACTTCATTGACCTCCTCTTCAGTCACTGGCCTATTTAGATTGTAATTTTCTTCCCTGGTTACAAGTTTTGGAATATACTTTGTGAAATTATTGATAAATAGTGATATGTCTAAGAGTGGTTCCTCAGATATATTTTGGAAATGTTGAACGATAGCTGATTCCATTTCTTTGTGGGTGTTGAGCTCTTTCCCTTGAGTGTCTTTGAGTTTTGAAATCCTATTATGCACCTTGTGAGCCACAGTAGACTTGTGAAAAAACTTTGTATTTCTTTCCCCTTCTTTTATCCATTGCACTCCCGATTTCTGTCTCCAAAATGTCTCCTCTTACTGACATTTGTTTTCCCATTCTTGTTGAAGAGATTTAGCTTGCATTTTCCTTTCCTCGGTAAAGCCATCTGTGATAAGGATATGATTAATTCCCTATAGTTTCTGTTCAACTTCTCTTTTGGCTTTGAGAATATTTCCAAATTCATTTTTGTTCCATTCTTTAAGCCTGTGTTTGATGTGTTTCAGTCTTTGTTGTAGTAGGAACATCTTTGTGCCTTAAACATGCATGTCTTCCACCCACCATTTTCTCATGTTACTGATGAAGTTAGGGTGAGTGAGCTAGACATTTCCAAACCTAAAAGGTATGTTACTCTGAGTGCCTATGAATGAAGCTTCAAGCTGGATTGGCCAGTGATCCAAGCCTCCAAAAGGAAGGATTAATGCAATCAAGTCAAGGCTAGTGAGAATGAGGTCCTCTGAGATTATGAATCTATCTAGTTTAGAGGCAACTTGAGAAGCCCCTCCCCTCTTGTTGTTCCAGGTGAAGGTACCATTTATTGTCTCCGTATCCATTAGTCTCATGTCATTTAGGAAGTTCTGGAAGGCAATGGAGTCCCTGCCTAGTATTCTGCTCCCTCCTTTTCTGTGAGAGATTTTATCATGTTAAACTCCCCTCCCAGAATCCAGGGCATAAATGGATGTCTCTCTCTCATCTCCTCTAGTGAGGTGAGAAGCTTGAGTTTGTCTTCAAGTTTTTAAGGTCCATAGACATTTGTGATCATATATAGTTCCTTGTCACCCAAAGGTTGGATCACCATCTAAAGGTAGTTCCTAGATGCCTCAGTATCCAGGATTCCAAGTTTCTGGGGATTCCAAAGAGTGAGAATCCATCATGCTGTGTTGTTTGCTTTAAATTCTAGATACTCATACTTAATGAGCCATTTTATATGTATCTCTCTGATTTTCTCTATTGAACATTTTGTTTCTTAGATAAATACCATATCTGGTTTTTCTTCTTTTATTCTAAAGCAAAGATTTTGTTGTTTTCTTTTACTTCCTAGACCCCTAATGTTCCAAGTTGTGAGCTTAATTATGAAAGGTTTTTAAATGAGTAACTGGTAAGTTCCTTCATCTTACTTGAGTTAATCATGACTTTCACACACTCTGTCAATAGCTCAATCTATCTCTTCCTTCCTCTTTTCCTGCCTGGGTTCTTGGAGGAGTGTCCTGATGCTACCTACATTAGTTTTAGCCCTCTATTTTCCTAGCTATCATGGTTTCTTTTGACCCCACAACCATTTGCTTGAGCTCTCCAGAGGAAGAGCTGTTGCACTTTGTAAAAATCCTCTTGTGGTAGAGAGTTAATTCCTTTGGTGGTTCCATGCTCTAGGAGTTTTCTAAATCAAGATTCTCCCTATCAAGAATCTCCTGTAGTTCGTGGTCCTCCGTACAAACTTCACTTGGGGTCATCTCGTGGTCCCTGCAAAGTTCCATAGTGCTTGGAAAATCCTCCTCTGGTATGTTGTTCTCAGGTATATCCTCCATGTTGTCATCTTTTTCCTTCTCTGCAGGATTATCCTCCGAAGCCTGGCTCATTCCATTGTTCCCTCCTTCTTCTTCTAAAATCTTGAAACTATTATGACTGGGTTGCTTATCCTCGTTAGCTTTCTTTTGATACTTTTTTCCTCCTTTCTCTTTGCCTCCTACCTTGGTAAAGCTTGCAGGATTTTTTCCTGTGTTGGCTTTAATATTTTCCGTCAATTTGTTTAGTGGGTAGTCTCTAAAGAGGTGTCCGTGTTCATGACACTTACGACATCTGAATGGGACATGTTCATAGTTGACTGCCTGCACCCATTCTTCATCATAGAATTCTAGAATGATTTCATTCGAAAGTGCTCCTGATAGGTCCATTTCTACACATATGTGGCCAAAGGATGTGTATTTTCCTCACAGAGTCACATATGATATTTTTTTAAAATGACCTAATTTATTGCTTATGTCTTTTAATGATTCTAGCAACCAGTAATCTAAAGGTAGGGAGTAGAGTCTTATCCATACTGGTACAAAAGTGAATGTTTCTCATTCCGGTATGAAATTCATCATCCATGGTCACATATAAAGGCCTGCAGTAGCATAGAAATATGGTCCTCCTTTGAAGACTCTTTCTTTTATCCTCAAGGTTTGTGAACACCATTGTAAAGAATCCCTTGGAACTGAGGTGAAGGTTTATGTCCCCCTTTGGTTTCTAGTGGTTTTTAATCCAAGCATTCAAAGCCTTCTCCATTGGACATATTCCCATAAATTTGAAAATAACTACGTATGCCGCCATGTGATCCCTATGCACTTGTAGTGCTGGATCATTTAAAACAACCCTGGGTTTACAGGGTCCTGTCACCATCTTGTGCTCAGCTTTCTAACTACTATCTCCTATTCTCTTCTCCCTACTCACTTCCTCTTGATTCTCTTTTTATTCATGAGATATAATGTTTATCGAATTTTTTGTGCTTATTTCCTCCATTTCTGCCTCCATTGGTTTCTTAAATCGATTTGAACCCGCTTCCTTGCCTTTGTTCGCAACTACCTGACTGTAGGAGGGAGTGGAGCTCCCCCCTCCTTTCCCCTCCATTGTTACCAACCCTAAAGTCCTGTTCCAAACCCTCATTTAGCTTGCTCCCGTTGCTCCTCCGTTCTCCGCCCTTATTACAAGAAATGTTAAAATTAACATCAAGAAAATCCTAATTTAATTTTTTCCTTGAATTAAATTGGGAATAAAATTGTAATTATACATCTTATGACAACTTGTATTAGTTAAATAAGTTAATTTGACTTAGTTGAATCAGTTAATTCGAGTTGAGGGTATAAATAGAGTCATGTAGAGTGTCTCCTACATCATAGGAGCCCTGGTTGATTTTTTTTTTAGCTATAATTAATTAATTCAATATAAGTGAGTTAAAGTTAGTTAAATTATTTCCAGCTGTTGGAGGAACTAGTGGGAGGTATAGTAGTGTGGTGTTGCCTGAAGTTGAGTGTGGTGCTACCTGAAGCACAGTGTGGTGCTACTTGAAGCACAATGTGGTTCTGCCTAAAGTGCAGTGTGGTGCTTTCTAAGTACAATGTGGTGTTGCTTGAAGTGTAGTGTGGTGCTGCCTACAATCAGTGTGGTGTTGCCCACACTGAGCAACCAATAAACTAGATATTCAATCATAAATAACTCATGCATGTCACATCTGATAAATAACCAGTTGATATTGGAGTTCAAGGACAATGTACTATCAGTTTTATAATTATCTGAATTGTACAGATGGTGCATGTAGTTAGAGGAAGAGCCTAAAGGAACTGCACAATCCAATGGAGGAAAATTCCTATTAAACAGGGGCCTAATTTCTCATTGAAAAACACAAGGAATTAGGAGCTTGGAAGGCTAGGGAATTGGCTAAGTATTGGTTAGAGTCAACCTAGGAAGCAATGAGATAGATAGATTTAGTGTGAATGTTTCTCGGGCTTGAGAAAAGCATTATAATCTTCTCATATTTTTTGACTAATGCAATATACAAATAGCAGGGGTTTTTAGCTATGGCATTCTCCAGGAAATCATTATGTAATGTGTTGATTTAATTCTTTCTCTTGTATGATTCATGATTTCATCGACCAATTATTATTTTGGCTGATGAGTAGAGTAGATTCAAGTCTATTTTTTTAGCATATTACAATTAGAAGTTTGAATCTACAAGGAATTTATAGAATTTATTGATTATGAAAAAGTTATGAAATGATAAAATTTCTCTCACACTGATTCATCTCCCCCTTTCAGTATGATATTTGGGCCAAAAAGTGGCATAAGAGTAGGTTCCTTCAAGAAAAATTAATTGTCGAAAGGTATATCAAGGAATGCATGTCCAATAAAGGAAAGATAAAGTAAAATTTATCTCAGAAAAATGAGGGTTGAAATCATATGAGAAATGTATGTGATCCCTATAGAAACTCCTTCTACATACACATGGATGCTAAATAATCAGGTATTTCATTTTGTTTCAATTGTGGTAAAGAAGGTAATTGTACTTCTTTGCTTCCATATCCTACCATAGATGATGAAGATGACATTCCTTAACTAATTGAAGAGGAAATAAAAAGTGAAATTGGAACAAAAGTAGCTTATCAAGGATAAATCACAAGTGCCTTAGAGGAACTAAATGGTTATACAATAATGTTTTCTAAATTAGAAGAGAAATTCTAAGAAAGAGATCAAGTCCATAACAAGAAATATTATGATATTCAAAATTTCAAGACTCAACTGAAGGAAGCAATAATATTTAATGAATTGTGGCAGAGTAAGCTAAAGGAAAATGAAGTACATTGTGAAACCCTAAGAAAGGGAAAAATATCCTTGAAAGATAAACTATAAGAAGTCATGAATGAAATAAAAGGGGAACAAGAAGTTGCATAAATAAAAGACCATGGTGTAGAATCATTAAAATCACAATTCGAAGAATCTAAAAGAAGTAAATATGTCTTGTTAAATCAGTTGGAAGAAAAGAAGCATGATTTTGAAGAGAAGATTTACAATCTTGTCAAAGTTGACAAAGAAATCACTCACTTAAAGGTTAAGGTAGAAGAGGCAAGGAAAAAAAAGAAATCATGACAATTCATCTTAAAGAAAAATCTAAGGACCTAAAAAATTTGAAGCTAATATTGAAGGGAAAATCATCTTCCTAAAATCCCAATTTGAAGAAGTTATTTTGGAGGGCTGACAACATTCTAGTTGTCAAATATTTTCAAGTGAAAAAAAAAATTGTCTTGGCTATGCACGTAAATATTCTTGAAAATAAGATTCAAGCTTCAAGTTTCCAAAGGTTGAAAATCAAGAAAATTTTGAAGAAAAAGATGAAGGCCAAATCAGAAATGTTGCTACTCCAAGTAGTTACACTAATGTTCTCAATAAGCCTCATCAAGAAGAATACAATAATGTAATGAATAATGAACATCATCAAAGTTCAATCCTTCTCCAAGGAAAAATATGTTTATAATATCTTAAAGGGAATCATTCCCATCCAGGTATCAAAGTACATTTTTTGGTCATTTCTTTCTATGAATAAAATTTGAACACAGACTAGGGATTGCAAAGCCTATGAGATATTTGGTTATCAATATTTCATAAGAAATTTTGTAGGAAGATTGGATTTGTGTGTATTCAATGGAAGAAATAATGTGTCAATTTCCCCTTCATTAAACTATCACACAAGATGCTTCAGATGCCACAATATTGGTCATGTTGCATGAGAATGCAACATAATGTTCCCTAAACAAAATAAGGAAGGAAAGGGTTATACTAGGAAATGAGAAAGGAACATTAAGGTTTGGAGAAGAAAACATGAGGAGCTAGAAGTTAAACCTGCTTTGTGTATTTAAGGCTCAGATATGAGTTACTAATCATGTTGTGTGTCCTAAGGTAGAACCTATGATTTCTCTATTTGAAGTTTTGTCTAACACAGGAGTCCCTTATTTGAAGATTATTATGGCAGGTATGGTTTGGTTGCAACAATAGCTAGAAAGAAGCATAATAAGAATGGATGATGTAAAATTAAGAGAATATGGAGGATAAAAGAAGATAGTCTCCAGGAAAGCAGTTATTATAAAAAGAAACCAGGGTGTTGCAGGATGTTGATCATTCGACATAGTGTGTGAATAGAATTGAAATATCATAACTTATGCAGAATATGATAGCATGCATGACCAAGATCAAAGGAGATAATACATCATCAATCACCAGGAAGATTGATAGATGAAAAATATGATAAAAACATTACATGAAATACTGACACACATTGAGTAGGTAGATTCAAGAAGAAAACATATTTATATTCAAATAGGGGGAGACTTCATCACATCCATAGGTCCATAGGAAACATCAGGCTCCCAAGATAATGTGAGGGAAATCAAAGAATGTTGACATGAAAGGTACTTATGGATGAAGGAAGCATGGTCTAACGGGGAGACTTTGAAGATCAATCATGAGCAACAAGAGAATTAAATTAGAGCCACAAGAAGCCACATGATCTCAAGGGGATATTTTTAATGTAAAATTATGAGTTACCATGGAATCATGGTCTAAGTGTGAGTCTCTATCATAACGAAAAAAATTAGCAGGAAGGAAGAATGGTTCAGCCAAGTCCACAAGATCATTAGAGAGCTTGTTATGGATTTTTCACATGTACTTATGTAGGATCATAAACATGGTAGGTTCAACAGATATCCATGACCCTTTTCCATTGATGTCAAGGGAGAGCGATTGCAAAAATTATTGTATACATTGACACTAACGAAGGAAGGAATTTAGGCAAGGAGATATTGTGGATATTGACACTAACCATCGAAGGAATTTGCATAGGGGGAGTTTTTTATTTGTTGACATCAATGGCCATCAATGTCTAATGGTTTTTCCATTAATGACAAAGGGGGGTATTGTTGCACATTATGTTGTAATGATGACAACAAGATGTCATTGATGTCAAAGGGTATGTTTAAATTAGCAATAATATCACTCATGATACCCAAGGAAGAAACAAGACACTCTATGAATCACCATGATAGCTATATCTCTTACATGATCTCATCACATGAGGGTAAAGGTGATTGAAGTTATTTGATTTTTGATGTAGTTATGATGTCCAAATTATCCTACAAATTACCTAGTTGCATAGGTATCATTGATACCTTTCCAATGGTATATCATGCTCTGAAAAACTCCTCCTAGATGAGAAGTTATGGATAATTGAAATTCAATATTAATTAATGGATACAAAATTTAAGTAAAAATCTCCTCATTAAATAGTGTGTAGGTATTGAGAGGATCCATGGTTAAATAGTCCAGTAAATGATAAATGATGGCTGAACTTGCACGACGGTTAAAGTAGTTTACAAGTGCACACCTTTCAATTACTCCAACAATAATCATAAAATATAAACCATGGAATGAGGTCAATGGTGCATAAAACTTAACTAGACCCATCAATCCAATTGAAAATTGACACGTGTTGAACGTTCATTGTAGCACGGGTGACCCAATATTATATTAGTATAGTGAATTTTGATAGGTCAAATATAATGGCAACAAAGTAAACTTATATTCCACATGGCATCACACAAATGGATGACATGGAAGCAACATGGCATGAAAAGTCATCTTATGATGTCAGCCAAGTGACATGGAGAAACCATAGGTCACCATGTGGCAGACTTATTTGGAACATTTTGATTTGTGAAAGGGACTAGAAAGGTGGCAAGTGACACCCCTCATAGGATACCACATGGCTCAAAGACATCATGATGATACCATCAAGAAAACCACTAGTGACCCTAAAGTCCAGGTCATATAGGCATGATCATATGGTTTCTAGATATGTCAGCTTGGTTGTTGATGTTGTGTTGGTTTGAATAATGCCCTGGACCACTCAACAAAACTATATAAATACACATGTTCAAGGGGTAGAATGACAAGTAAGTTGTGTTGATGAAATAATGAATTAAAAATGTCTCTAGTCCAAGGTTCGAAAATGCTGAAGAGTTTCATATAATATGGTTGTGTTTGTTGTTCCAGTTTTCTTCTATGTCCTGGCCAAATGAAAATTTGTCTATGGTTTATATAACGAGGGGTGATGACATTGATGTTTAACTTGACAGAGGTCTAATTCAGTTGAATTTTGGCATTTTTCTTGTTTGATTGGATTCATACACAAGCACTAGTTCAAAGATTGCAGAAGCCCTTTGTTTGAAATATGCAGAGTTTTAGTATGAGTTTTAGTCTTAGTAACTTCATCATTTTTTTTCAAGTTTGATTAGGTATAAAATTTGGTAGAGATTTAAATTTAACATATGAGTCTTGCTAGACGTCTTTAAATTTAGAGATTAGTTACGTATGGTGTCAAATCTATAAAAATTATGTGACATATTTTGCAGAGAATATTGGAACTACACTACATGGAGATGGATATGATGTGGCTCTCATATGGCACAATAATTTGGATCATTCGTCTAATTAATTTGCAATGATATGATGTGGAACAATTATTATGTGGTATTTATGATTGCAGACAAAATTATCTCCCCTAGGTTTCGTGGCTAACCTAGAACAACAGAAAGAAAAAGGAACCAATGTTTTCCTTAAAGTAAGTAGATGAAGGGATGAAACGGTTTGGAATCTGTCAGATGTTTCGCTCCTTCTCTGGCTTGAATCCTCCAATCCTATCTCGAGCTCCCAAAATTTGAACCTGCACATTCGAAAAACACAAGCCAAGAAACTACGAGATCTATGTAGCATCATATATCTACTTCATTCAACAAATCAAAATGGTACTGAAATATATGAAATAACAAAATCACATATAGGAAGATAAAGAAATATTTGTATTGATATAAATGGAGTGAGTTACAACCATAAATAAGTGTTGATCTTGTAGAAGAGCTCCTTGTTACACATCATTTTGTCACTGTCCCTGTACTCCTTGTTCCTTGATCCTGGAGGACCTCTATAGTGAACCCCACATGCTTTGCCTTCATGAAGAAACTACCATTGTGTCCCTCTTCATGAGCAGATCAATTCCCTTTTGCACCATTTCCCCTGAAACTTCTATTTTGCCTAGTTTACAAGACCAACGCTAATGACCTTTGTCTCCCCCGCGGTGACGTGCGGAGATTAGCACTATCCCTCGCACCGACTAAAGCAACTGAGTTGTGTTCCTGTCATGCTGGTCCTGTTATGGAAAGTTTTTTAAATTAGGAGCCAAAGCTTCTTGCTCTAGAAGCTCCATAATGGAAGTATGGTAAATGGTTTGGCTAGATGGGGTCAAGGATGTCATTTTGGGCTCCTTTCCCCTATAATGATGGAACTACCTCAAGGGATAAGCCATTCTCCCAAGAGAAGAGGATCCATCTCCCATCCATTCATCTTATATAAACCTCCCTTTTTCCCAAGCACAAGCTAGTGTTAGTATGAGTGTTGATATTGGTGTGCTAATACTATTTTGGTTTGGAGTAGACAACAAGCTATTACTAGTTGTAGCTATCTAGTTGTGTGAGGGAGAAGTGTGATTTGGTTTGGAGTGGAGACTAAAGGGAAGAGATTTAAAACTATTGTTGATTGAGGCCATCATGGAATGCTAGCAGAAGTGTGTGGGAACCTCGTCTTGTCAGAGGAGGACTGCAACGTCAACACAAATGGTTGTAATCTCTCTTTGATATTAATATATGCAACTATCAATTGATTTCCTACATGATTTTTCATCTTACATATTCGTGGCTTAATGTTTCTTGATTTTTTAAGTAGGTTGAATGACAATTCATCTATTATCACGTTTGTTGTTTACTATTGTTTACTTGTTTCAGGTGCTTGAAGAAGGAAGTGAGAGATAGCTGGAGCGAGCAAGCAAGGACATCATCAAACATGATAAGTGGACTAAGAGGTAGGCCCTCTTAATTGGTTCTAACCTAAGGAAATCTTCCTTAGAATGTATTTGTTTTGGCTAGACACATTATCAAGCTAGAGGAATTCGTTTGTGTTCGCACTTATAATTTTACTTCACCACAAATTGGCAACCATACTGGGGAACCCAATCCTTTTATTTGTCTTGTATTTCATGATTTCGTGAGAACTTTTCTAGTTCCACTTTTTCCCTTTGGTTATGTTTCTTTTCTCTTGCTTACTCTTCTGAGTCTAAAATTCATAGTAGTAGATCTGGTCCCTGTTTCAATTTTTTTTTCTTGGCTCCCTCGATCAGCGCGTTTAATACGTTGAAAGTCACACCAATCAGCACGATTTGCTGAGAAACAATCGCGCCGACCAGCGTCTGGTGCTTGTTGTCAGTTAGGCACTCGCGCGATGCTTGTAAGTGAATATTAGGGTTTGTCCCAAATCTTGGCCAGTGTTTTTTGCTCTTATGATTTCGACCTCATAAGCCTTTTAGACTGTGTTCTCTGCAACCAGAAGGATTCATTTAGCTTGGTTTGTGTGCTTGCTTGGTTTAGCCCACCCTATGATGTGTTAAGTCTGGCCTTGTGTGAAGTTCTTTTTTAGTTTTTCTTTGAATCTGTCGATCAGTTCTATTTTTGGCCAAACAGTTGCGTCGATCAGGCCTACCAGCACTAGTTTTAGCCTGAAAGTCATGCCAGTCGTGCTGATCAGCACTACTTTTGGCCCAAAAGTTGCTCTGGTCTCTGAGTTAAGAAAAAATTAGAATTTCTCCCATTCCAGTGCCAGTGTGTCTTGACCCTTTGACTCTCTTCTTCCTCCCATAAATTACTAGGATGCTTTGTTTGCTTCATTTTCAATTGAATGAGTGAACGAGTGCGTTTGTTCTCTTATTTCAAGTGTCTCTTTTCTCTTTCCAAACATAGATTACATTTCCTGGTTTGTCTATTGAAGCATTTATGTGTTTGGTTTGTTTGATTCAGGGAAGAAGTTGCTTTTAGCTTCATTTATAATTCTTTGGATTTGATTGATGCTTGTTTGTTCAAAATTGTGAAAATTTTCATTTAAAGTGCTTTATGTGAAAGATTCATTTTTCATTTTATGAAAAGGAGAACATCATTCTAGTTTACTTAAGAGAAAATATTACAAAAATTATGAAAATTTTCATTTAAAGTGATTTATGTGAAAGATTCATTTTTCATTTTATGAAAAGGATAACATCATTCTAGTTTACTTAAGAGAAAATATTACATTAGTAGCGTTATTGAGAAGCTATAACTGCATCATCACAAGCATTGGAAATGAAATGAAACTTATTATGTTGTTATAGGAAGACTAAGTGAATTTAGGAGATTTATTAGTGAAAGATTTCATTCTTCTATTGTTGCATTAATTTTGTGTTTTCTATCTCTCAATTAGTGATAACTTTCATCGGAGACAAAGATCTCTTTTCCCGTAAAGCTTCATATAGGAGTTTTCAGATGACAGTGATAGGGCCTTGTAATTGAAACCTAACTGAAGATCAACCATTAAAATTTATTGATTTAACCTAAGGAAGCATTGAAACTTAACACTCACATCTAGTGGTCTAGGCTAGAGATGTGTTCCGATGTCTTTAAACCTATCAGCTATTGTTAGCTTCGACACTGGACAACGCTAGTACAGACTTGTGCTCCCCATACCGTCGAGTATATAAAGGGAGACCCCACTAGGTTGTAATCCTTTATCCATAGGAAGCCAAGTCTGCTGCCTTGTAAACATGATACACTGAACACAACATTCGGGGAGATTTCCTACTTGTACTTCTCGATTCGTCGAGAGATATTCTGTAGTTCACAGTTACCTGGTAATCCTTTTGCCTAGAGTACCCTGAGTAGTCATTTTGATCTTTCTGACTCCCTAGACATAAAATATTACCCGAGCGCTTTTCCTTTTGAGCTCTCTTCAAATCGAAAGTGATAGAGTCACCTTTCGCTCTTTTCTCGACTCTTAAAATATGAAAAGGAAAAATTTTGTTTTAGTGTCTTAAAATTAATGGCCCATGAAATATTCCTGGTTAAAATTATCTTCCTTAGTGATCCTTTAGGGTCGACTCCAATGGCAGTATTCCCAGAGTCTACTAGTTAAGGGTTCCCCTCGGATGGGAATCATGGTCCTTTTCCTTCTTTTGGAAATGCTGGTGCTCCTTATATGGAAACGTTGTCCCTCCCTGGGTTAACCATTGGTCTACCTATCTGGTTGTTTTCAACCTCGGTGGTCCCAAGCATCTTGAATTCTATCCAAATGTCTCCTTCATTTGAATCACATCACGTTGATTCTAAGGTTGACCTCTCACCTTCTTCCCCCATTTCTTCACCCTCCTCTTCTACTTCGCCTAGTGAAAGTTTCAAAATTAGTAACCAGGAGGCTAAGAAGAAGAAGAATAAGAAGACGAAGAAGAAGAAGTCAAATATGTGAGAGGCCAACCATACAACTATTACTCCAAATTCACCCCTAATAGACAAACCTTTTGATCCTTCTTGGAAGGTAAAATTCCCTTGCAGGCTATGTAAGGGTGACCATCTCCTTTGAGGTTGTCCTATCATTCCTAGAGTCTTAGAAGTATGGTCTCAAGACCTGAACCGACCATCCTCGTCGACCTCTGGAGATCATGTTGATGCTACCCCTTCAGCTAATGATGGTAAGAAGAAGGGAAATATTAGATTCCCCTGTAGGTTATGTGAAGGAGAGAAACTTCTTCACCTTTTTCCTCTTATGGATAAAGCTTCCAAAGTTTTGGAAAACCTTATAGCTCCTCAACCCAAACTTCCTGTTGGTGGTTATCAAAGGCTTTCTTCTGACCCTCTCCTAGTTGGTAAAGAGATTAACTTGGATTCATCTCTTGCCTATCCTTCTCTTCCTAAGTGAGACTCTCTTGTTTCTGTTCCTAACCAAGAATTGGTCGAAAAGGATTTTAGTTGTTCACCCTGTTCCCAAAGAGAGTGGTGATCATACTATTCATGTTCTTCTCATCTCCTCAGATTCTCATGAATCGAAGAGTGACCTCCCATCCCATTTTTTCAAGAGAGTCCTTCTCCTTCTCCTATAGAGCATGGGGGCAATCATATGATGCCCCCACCAAGTGGTTCTGTCATGTCTTTTGATTGGAGTCCATTGACTACTTTCCGCCTTCCATCTTATGTGCCTTTCCAGATTACAGTACAAGCCTATAATATGGTAGTACCTGGCACTATATTAGATGAAGACTCATCTATTAGCATCATCCCTTCTACTACTTGGCAAGCTTTGGACTCCCACAGCTTGTGCCTATCACTTAGAACATATTGGCTTTCAACAGAGGAACCAGTCAGCCCTTGGGGATCCTTCTGAAGTTCCCTACTACTTTGGAATGGAAGACCAAAAATATAGACATGATGGTAGTCCAGGGTCCTTTAGATTTCAATCTTCTCCTTGGACGCAACTATGTTTATGTCATGGGAGCTCTTGTTTCTTCACTTTTCCATGTGGTTTGTTTTCCGCATGAAGGGATAATACTGATCATTGATCAACTGATGTTCATTGGTCACCAGGTGCCTCCTTTGCAACCATCGTCCCCTATCGACTCTTATTTGCAAGTAGTACCTTCCCCGCCATAGGTCAACTATGTGGCTACCCATTTTGTCTCCACATTTGTTGATAATCACATAGATGGTATAGTACATTATGTACTGGGGGCATTGGAACCTGATCTGTCTATGGTACCAATTGACATGTATTCCTCCTAGAGTGTGGTTCTTCCATCTAGTGAAGACCTCTTTGGAGCCATGTTCTCGTATGGTTCATGAACAAATGCGTGAGGATATTTCTTGGTCATGTGTCAACCTCGTTAAAAAATGAAACACAGAGTCATGAGGATAGTTCCTAGTCTTGTGTCAACCTCGTTAAAAAATGAAACCAAGGTTGTGAGAATAGTTCCTTATCTTGTGACAAGCTTGTTAAAAAATGAAACAAGAGTCTGAGGATAGTTTGTTCCTGTACCAACCTCGCTAAACAATGAAACACAGGCCATGAGGATAGTTCCTGGTCTTGTTTCAACCTTGTTAAAAAATGAAACAAAGGGTATGAGGATAGTTCTTGGTCTTGTCTCAACCTTGTTAAAAAATGAAACAAAGGAGTCATGAGGATAGTTCCTGGTCTTGTGTCAACCTCATTAAAAAATGAAACAAGAGGTGAGCATAGTTCTTTGTCTTGTGTCAAGCTCATTAAAAAATGAAACAAGGGTCCGAGGATTGTCCTTTTACTGGGTCAACCTCATTAAAAAATCAATAAATTCCCTTTTCCAAATTGAGTCTTTGATTAAGATCTCGTAAAATCCCAGTCGAGTCTTTCTTGGATCTCGAAAGTGAAACTTCATTCCATCCTTCTAGTTGACTAAAATGAAGCTTGGGGGGCATGTACCTTGATTGAGTCATTATGCTAGGGGCATGCAAACTTATATCAAGCATATTTTTTCATTTCAAGTTTGTGTAAACATGAAACCAAACCCAAGCAGAGTTCTCCATGGTTCAATCTTGTGTAAAAATGAACCCATGCCCAATTTACATCTCGTGATTGTCATTTTTATTAGCTAATTTATGCCACATGAGCCTTGGTTATTTCATTCCATTGCCACCATATCTTTGGTTGATAATATGCTTTCACTTGGTTGTTTTTTCTTTTCCTGAGGAACTGTAGCAATGAGTGGTTTTATTAGCTAGCCTCTTGACCATTACATGTTTTGAGAAGATCCACCATTTCCGAAACAAATTGCTACCCTTTATACCACCTGTTTGACCAACATGAGTCATGTTTAAGCTCTTTTTTGACTCATAAGAAATGAAAAGATCACTAAGTATTTTTCCCTTTTTGACTTGTTAAAAGAAAATAAAAATAGGAGGTCTACTTTCAACTCTTTTCTGACCCTTTAAAAGTGAAAATGGCCAAGACCTTGTCGTTTTGAACTCGTTAACGGATGCAAAACATCATGTGCCTAGTATAATTTTACCCCTTTTTTCGGCCTGGGATGCACTATTTATGAAAAAGGTACTCCTTGACTGAAATGGTCAAGCGATTCTCTCAAGTATTGTTTTCTACCTTTTCAGGCTCGAGAGACACAAATGTTTGAAAAGGGACCATGTGGAGTTTTATTTTCTATGTCTTTTTCAAACTCTCTAAACATTAAAAAGATACCGAGTTACACCTTTGTCGGACTCGTTAAAATATTAAATGACATCGGATTCGTCACCATGATGAACATGAGCTTCTCCTTCCCAGGGCTCATTAAACTTAATAGGTTGGATTCGTCCGAAGGAAAAAATTATAGTGCAAGCACATGATATCCCCTTCAATATCGCGATTAAAAAATAACTGGGGTACCTGCTAGAAATGGTGGGGGAAAATTTGGAAATCTATCAGTTGTGTTGACAGATCACTCTTCAACATGACACTCTTTGCTTCGTGTCGGGTTGGGACATCCTCCTTTGTATCTTTGACCTTCCTAGGTTTGGGCCATTTATTTTTGCCTTCCATTTGATCTCTGCCACATCGTCATGACCACCAATCCCATGGATCCAAAAGCTGCCAAACTTCCAGTGGTGTCGTTGATATGTTCAAGAGTTGTCCTTCTATAGTTACACTTACCTCTGATTCTCTGTATCATCCAAAATCATATTTCATCCTTTCATCTTGCATCGATGATGTGGGATTCACTATGGCCCTCCTTGGACATGGTCACTTTCCATTGACTTCAGCTCATTATCTGGGAAGTTGATCGAGAGAATCCTTTCTAGTAGCTTAGAGATTGCATGCCCTAATGGCAAGTTCTTCGCACTCGATGACAAGTTCACATCATTAGCTTTCGATCAAGTGATTTCATGGGTGTTCGACTTCAGTTCCTCTATTCACATTTCATGGATTGTAATGATAGTACCTTGAGGACCATTGTCATTATTGGTGGTTTCTCTCACACTTGTTAACAATTTACATTATCGACTAGTAACCAAGCGACTTTCTAGCATGTTCGATGTCAACAAATCTATTCAGATGTTAGAATCTGTACTTTGATCGGGTTGTGTTGGAGTGCAAGACCCTAGACTTAGATCACAAAAGTCTAGTTTACGAAGTGGTGTGACATGGTTATGATGATATGCATGTCTATTTCAAATGGTTGGTTGTGACTGGAACATGAGTTATCATATGTGATCCTTCTCATTATCGAATGGATGCGAACATACCTTGGTTTCATTCTGATCCTCTTTGATGGATGGCTACACCCATACCTAGATCCATTTACATGATCATTCTCTGGGTGGTTGCGTCCATGCCACGATTCATGTATAATTTGAGAGAGATCTAAGTTTATGTATATGTATCTGTACTTGCTTACAGGTTTTCTGATGGCAGACCGGTTCCCCGCACTAATTTGTAAAGCATTTCATCCCTCACTCTAGCTCGGCCCTCAAGCTTTAGGGGGCATATGTTACACAACATTTTGTCACTATCCCTGTACTACCTGTTCCTTGATCTCAGAGGACCTCTATAGTGAAACCCACATGCTTTGCCTTCATGAAGAAACTCCCATTGTGTCCCTCTTCATGAGTAGATCAATTCCCTTTTGCACCATTTCCCCTGAAACTTTTGTTTTGCCTAGTTTACAAGACTGGCGCTAATGACTTTTGTCTCCCCCGCGCCGATGTGCAGAGATTAGAACTATCCCTTGCACCAACTAGAGTGACTGAGCTGTGTTTCAGTCTTGTCAGTGCTATTATGGATTTTTTTTTAAATTAGGAGCCGAAGCTTCTAGCTCTAGAAGCTTCGTAACAGAAGTCTGGTAAATGGTTTGGCTGGATGGGGTTGAGGATGTCAGTTTTGGCTCCTTTCCCTTATAATGATGGAACTACCTCAAGGGATAAGACCTTTTCCCATGAGAAGAGGATCCATCTCCCATCCAATCATCCTATATAAACCTCCCTTTTTCCCAAGCACAAGCTAGTGTTAGTGTGAGTGTTGATATTGGTGTGCTAATACTATTTTGGTTTGGAGTAGATAGCAAGCTATGTAGCAATCTAGTTGTGTGAGGAAGAAGTGTGATTTGGTTTGGGGTGAAGACTAAAGGGAAGAGCCTTAAAACTATTGTTGATTGAGGCCATCATGGAATGTTAGCAGAAGTGTGTGGGAACCTAGTCTTGTCAGAGGAGGAATGCAACGTCAAGATAAATGGTTGTAATCTCTCTTTGAAATTAATATATGCAACTATCGATTGGTTTCCTACATGATTTTCCATATTACATATTCATGGCTTAATGTTTCTTCACTTGTTAAGTAGTTTGAATTACAATTCGTCTATTATCACGTTTGTTGTTTGATGTTGTTTACTTGTTTCATGTGCCTGAAGAAGGAAGTGAGAGATAGTTGGAGCGAGCAAGCAAGGACATCATCAAACAGGATAAGTGGACTAAGAGGTAGGCCCTCTTAATTGGTTCTAACCTAAGGTAATCTTCCATAGAATGTATCTGTTGTGGCTAGACCCATTATCAGGCTAGAGGAATTTGTTTGTGTCCGCACTTATAATTTTACTTCACCACACTCCTCCTAGTTGTTGGCTTATCCTTCCTTTGTCACAATGTGCACCTCCAATCAACCTAAATTCATGAAAGGATAACTCTAGAAAGAAACATAAGGGTAGAATAATTCTCCAAAATCCAACCCCTTTCATATGGAAGGTAGTAAATATATAGAGGAGTGAGGCAAATTGGGAGTTCTTATCTTTTTACCAATCTTGGGATTGAGATCCACTCTTGATGGTAGGATGATATCTAAGGATGAGGGATGGAAACTCCAAGGTAGGATAAGGTAGGATTCAAAAGTTTTATCTGAGCTAAATGGTTACAACATATCCTGGAAGCTTATGGAAATGGAGGCTTCATGATTCTCTCTCTTTTTCTTGAATTTCTAGAACCAATGCAAGTGAAAAGGGGAGCAACTTGTAGGTGATCAACATATGCCACAAAGGAGAAACTTGTAGGTGCATGTTGTCCAAAAAGAGGTCAGGATGCATTGGTCCTAAAACTGGCTTAGATGATGTAGTTTAGGGTAGAAACTTTGGGGCATGAGAGAGTCATGCATAGGGATTTTTGCAATGATGATGTAAAGGGGGAATAGGAGTTTGATTGATCCCATTAGGAGGTTGATTGATTAGATGAGAAAAAATAGCCTATAACAGAGTGCCCCCTGTAGTGAAAAGTTAGAGATGATGACTAATGACTAAAGTGCTTTACCTCATGACAAGTTAGGATCAAGAATAATCGACAAGATCATCTTCTGTTACAATATATTTACATCATGATATCCTTTTGATGAGGGAAGCATACCCATACTTAACACATAAGATAATATAACATGTATAATGATCAAAAGACATGTCCACTAATGAATGATGGTGGAAAAATGATTGGATGACTGTTAGCATGATTATGGCCATCATACATTATGATCTCTGAATAATCCTGAAATCGTAGCTCGATTGGCGGAAACTAGATCCGATATATTCTATCTTGTTCACACGACCAACCAACATACGAGTCTAACCATGTGAATAAATGAGATGATGTCGAACATGGTAGATACCATATGATTATCAACCAATAATGTAAGCCATTAAACAACACAAGATAAACCACTGATGATGTTAATGACTCTCAAGGTACTCAAGTACTATCCATATGGTGTGAATAAATGAGTTTATGTCAAACACCATACAAAATATTTCAGTCGAAGGCTATTGATGTAAACCTATCGCTAGGAGTGGGGAAACTTTCCATTGATGTATGCAAGCACCAAGGTACCGATCGATGTTTCTAAGTCAACTTCCTAGATAATATGCTAATGTCGACAAGAAGCAACCCATTGCAAAAGGGCCTTCATGTATCCCCCATCAATGACACAAAATGTGTATCATGATTGAGACAAAATGATGTTGATATGGAACTGGATCAGGAAAGGAAAACATGGAATGAAGGCTTAAGAGTATTGCAACAAATATAAGTTAAATATATTCTCTTGAACACAACAATGACACTGAAATGGAGTTGGCAGCATTCACCCAAAACCGAAAGGGAGGCTCTGTGAAGGTATTATGAACCGAAAGATAAGCATATTACCTAACCCAAAAACCACGGAGATGAGGTGGAAGAGTGTCATGTTCAAGAGCGACTCATTGCCATTAACGAATGGAGTATCCTATTTTCCCAATTTACGAACCATACTGGTCAATACCTATTTATTCCTAAATAATCTTGAGGAGGATAACATATGCTTGATCTGTAAGTCCATCCTTCAGATGAATCCCTCTGAGAATATTTAACAAACCCAGAGAAGGAGTGGTTCAGTCTCATCATCACTGATGAGTCCATCACTGTTTAATGTTTTTACGAGTCCAATGAGGGTGAAAACTCGACTTATTTTTCATGTTTAGAGAGTTTGAAAAATAGGTGAAAAAGAAAAGTCCATATGTTCCTTTTTGTAGGTAGTACTTTAGGTCCAAAAAGGTAGAAAATAATACCCAAGAGAACCTCTTAGCCATGTTCAACTAAGGTATTCCTTGTTCGTAGTTAGTCTATCTTAGTCCAGAAAAGGGGTAAACATATACTGAGTAGACATATTTTCATTTACTTTTACTGTTGGGTTGTGTTATATTCTTTCCATGACTAGCCTACGTAGCTAACTGGGGGGTTATAGGGGTGAAGAGCCCCCCCTTATTTGTGCCGATTGTGCAGTGGGGGGGTCATAGGGGGGTGGTAGCCCCCCCTGTTCGGGGGGTTTGAGGGGGGCGGATAGCCCCCCTCTATGAGGTGCGAGGCAGTGCCCTAGGGAAATTATTTTTGGACCCTATATTATTTTGGGTGGACCTACCTATGGTTTTGTGCATGGTTTTGGCACATGGTTTTGGACATGATGGTTTTCGGTCCATGGTTTTGGATGCGATGGCTTTTCGGTCCATGGTATTGGATGATTCAGCATGTATAAATATGTATTGTAATATTGAAAGGAACATAATGAAAAATCAATCTAGTAGTCTTGGTTTTGGGATCTAGGGGGAAATCTATGTGTATATGTGTTTTAAGTGTCATGCTCTCGCATTGTTTATTTTCTATGTTTTAGGATTCGTATGCAGGTAATTTTTGTATGGGGTTAAAACCTACATTTGGTATCAGAGCTGTTTCGGCTTCAAGGGGATGCCTTTTTTGCTGAGGGGTTTCACTCGAGACTGTGGTAGAACCTGTTTAGTGGGAGATTTGCAAGATTGATTCCAGTGGTGAAAGAATATGGCGAGTAGTGGAAAGATAGAGATTAAGAAATTTAATGGTCAGAGTTTTGAGTTATGGAAACTCAAGATGGAGGATCAGTTGGTGGATAAAGATCAGTGGATTGCAGTAGATCCAGGTACTAAACCAACAGGAGTGTATCATGAATAATGAAAGAAGTTGCATTGTAAGGAAAAGAGAACAATACGATTTTGTGTCTCAGATTTAGTATTGTTGAATATATCATGGGAAGCTACGGTTAAGGCTTTGTGGGATAAGTTAGGGACTTTGTACCAATCTAAGTCTCTAGTGAATAAATTGTTCCTATGGAAAAATCTATATAAGCTGAGGATGAACGACGGAGACTCGGTGACAGAGCATCTGAACACATTTAATACTGTGGTAAGTTAGTTATTATCTATTGATATTAAAATGTCAGATTCGTGGGATAGTCTGGTTATTGCAATAGGTGGCAATACAACTACCTTGTAGTTTGATAAAATAGTCTCATCCTTGCTTATGGAGGAGATGAGACGAAAAAATATGGAGAGCCAGAATGGTGATGCCTTGTCTGTACGAGGACGGTCCTAGAACAGAAACAAAACTAAGTCATCGAGTGGGAGATATAAATCTAGAGGGAGATCTAAATCTCCAGGAAAACATGTAAAGGTGGTTTGCTGGAAATGCGGAAAGGAAGGGCACTACAAAAGGGACTGTAAATCTAAAGCTTCTAACAAAGGAAAGGAATCTAATGATGCTCCTTCTATAGAGGTGAAAACCACCTCAAATGAAGGTGGGGATGTGTACTTGGCTTCTTCAAGTACACATGTAGATCATGAGGCATGGTTGATTGACTCAGGTGCATCATTTCAATTCACTCCCCATAGAGAGTGGTTTTGCGAGTATGAGAAATACGATGGTGGTGATGTCTTCTTAAGGGATGATAGGAAGGCTAGAATCATTGGTCCCAGAAAAGTAAAGTTGTAGTTGAAAGGTGGAAGGGTTAGAACACTTCCGGTTGTTCTGCATATTCTTGCATTGGCCAGAAATTTGATTTCTATAAGCAAGTTGGATGATGCGGGTGTAAAAACAGTGTTCGAGAAGGATACCTGCAAGATGGTTTGGGGAGCACTGGTATTGATGCAGGGAGTTCAAATTGGAACTCTGTACAAGCTACAAGGTAGCACTGTTGTTGATGGGTGCAACAGTTTTGTGGTTCCTAAAAGTGGAGTAGAAAATCTAGTGGTCTCTAGAGAGAAGACCATGCTGTGGCTTCAAAGGCTTGGACATATTGGAGAGAAGGGCCTTTGAATACTTCATGGTAAAGGTATGGTAGAAGGTATGAGTAATAGCTCTCTGGATTTTGATTTCTGTGAAAATTGTGTATATGGGAAGCAGAATCGGGTGAGTTTCCCCTATGGTGGTAAGAGGGCGAAACAGATATTAGAGCTTATGCATAGTCATGTGTTTGGACCTATGAAGGTTCCATCACTGGGTAAGTCTATGTACTATGTATCATTCATACATGACTTCTCAAGGAATATATGGATATATTTCCTTAAGAAGAAATCTGAAGTCTTTGACAGGTTTAAAGAATTTAAGGCTCTGGTGGAAAACTAGACAGAGAAGAAAATAAAGGTGTTGAGGTCAGATAACGGTGGAGAGTTTTGCAGTTAGGAATTTGAAGAATTTTGTAAGAAGTGTGGTATAGAATGACAGAAGACTACTCCATACACACCTGAGCAAAATGGAGTTGCAGAAGTAATGAACAAGACGTTAATGGAAAGGGAAAGAAGCATGCTCAGTGGTGCTGGGTTAGGACAAGAATTCTGGGAAGAGGTAGTGGAGACAGCATGTTACCTGATCAATAGATCACCTTCATCAGTGTTGGAGAATAAGGCTCCACAAGAGGTATGGACTGGTAAGAAACCCTCTCTTTCACATTTGAGGGTATTTGGATGTGATGCATATGTACATGTTCCAAAGGAGAAAAGAACCAAGTTGGATAGTAAATCTGAAAAGTGCATCTTTATTGGGTATATGGATGGTTTAAAGGGTTATAAGCTTTGGAACCCAGTAACAAGGAAGGTTGTGTACAACCGAGATGTGGTGTTCAGAGAGGTGATATATGTTATTAAACATGAAGTCTAACCAAAGGAACCTGAGAAGGTAGAGTTTGAGCTCATGGAGCAAGAATCAGACTCTATAGCAGAGGAGGAATAAGAAAATGAAGAGCCACAAACTCTGGGTGTGAGAAGATTAGTTTGAGAAAGAAGGTAGCTAGAAAGGTAAAGTCCATCTGCTTTCTATTCAAATTTTTCTTTATTTGTTACTGATGATGATCCCAGAACTGTGAAGGAAGCAATATATTCAGAGGATGGAAAATTTTGGAAAGAGGCCATGGTTGATGAAATGGAATATTGGCACAAAAATGAGGCTTGAGATTTGGTCGAGTTGTTGACTGGAAGGAAACCATTTGGCAACAAATGGGTGTTCAAGAAGAAGACAAATGTAGAAGTAAAAGTGGAGAAACACAAAGCTCGGTTGGTAGCAAAAGGTTATTCCCAGGTGTCGGGAATTGATTTTGGTGATATTTTTCTCTTGTTGCCAAGGTAGCTTCTATTAGATTACTTTTATCTATTGCTGGTGCTTTTTATTTTGAGGTAGAACAGATGGATGTGAAGACAACATTTCTTCACGGGGATCTGGAAGAGGAGATCTACATGAAGCAACCTAAAGGATTTACAGTGAAGGGTAAGAAAGAATTGGTATGCAAGTTAAAAAAGTCTCTGTATGGGTTAAAAAAGTCACCAAGGATGTGGTATCAGAAATTTGATACATTGATACGAGGACTTGGCTTCACCAAAAGCAAAGCAGAACACTGTGTGTATTTTAAATTAATTGGTAACCGTGTTATCTATTTGGTCTTGTATGTGGATGTTGCTAGCTGGAAATGAAAAATAAATTATCCAGGATTTGAAGACCTAATTGTCCTCCAAATTCGACATGAAAGATATTGGTGATGAAAACTATACTTTGGGCATGGAAATTAAAAGGGATTAAGCAAAGAGGAAGCTCTAGTTAAACCAGAGGAAGCATGTTGAGACAATACTGCAGAGGTTTAATATGCAGGATAGTAAACCGGTGAAGGTTCCTATTCATATAGGTGTAAAGTTATCTGTTGAATAGTGTCCCAAGACACAAGAAGAGGAAAAGGACATGTCTCATGTTCCATATGCAAGTGTAGTCAGTAGCCTGATGTCTGCAATGGTCTGTACTAGACCAGGCATTGCACATGCAGTGGGAGTATTGAGCAGGTTTATGTCAAATCCAAGGAAGGAGCATTGGACAACAATGAAGCGGGTTTTCAGGTATTTGCGTGGCACTAGTGATTATGGTTTGTGCTTCCAAGGAAGACCAGGATTGGATAGAGTTTTGGATATTCATGGCTTTGTTGATGGAAACTAGGCTGGAGATCTAGATCAGAGAAGATCTACAAGTGGGTATGTGTTTAACCTATTTGGAGGTGTAGTCATCTGTATGAGTAAGAAACAATTTGTAGTGGAATTATCAACTACAGAGGCAGAATACATGGCAGCCACTCATGCAAGCAAGGAAGCAATTTGTTTTCATAGATTGTGTTCAAGTATGGGGTTAGTACATGGAGCTATAAGAATAGACTGTGATAGCCAAAGTGAAATTTTCTTGGCAAAGAACCCTTCTTACCATTCAAAGACAAAGCACATTGATTTTCAGTATCACTTTGTGAGGGATATGATAGAAGACAAAAAGGTGTTGCAGGTGAAGGTAGACACTTTGAAGAATACTACAGATGCATTGACAAAATCTATGAGCTATGAGAAGTTCTCTTGGTGTAGAGAAACAATGGGCGTTTTAGGGCTAGATAAATGATTAAGCTCTACTGTGGCCCCTTGTGGAAAGAAAACAACAAGTTGGAGAATGTTGGGTTGCGTTATATTCTTTCCACGACTAGCCTATGTAGTTAGCCAAGGGGTTAGAGGGGGGGCAGAGCCCCCCCTTTGTTGCACCAATTGCAAAGCGAGGGGGTCATAGAGGGGGAAGAAGCCCACCTGTTCGGGGTGTTTGAGGGGGGTAGATAGCCCCCCTCAAAGGGTTGCGGGGCAGTGCCCTGGGAAATTTTGTTTGGGCCCTATATTAGGTTGGGCGGACCTATCTATGGTTTTGTGTATGGTTTTCACAAATGGTTTTGGACGCGATGGTTTTCGGTTCATGGTATTGGATGTGATGGTTTTTTGGTCCATGTTATTGGATGCTTTGGAATGTATAAATATGTATTGTAACATTGAAAGGAATATAATGAAAAATCAATCTGGTAGTCCCAATTTTGGGATCCAGGGGAAAATCTCTGTGTATATGTGTTTTATGTGTTATGATCTCGCATTGTTTATTTTCTGTGTTTTAGAATTCGTATGCAAGTAATTTCTGTATGGGGTTAAAACCTACATTTATGAGCTCAAAAAGACAAGTGCTCGACAATATTTTTGCGTTTTGGGAGTCTTAAAAGAGCTAAAAGAGGAATCAAAGGGGTTCCTTTTCTATAGGTTTAAAGAGCTCGAAAAAGAGAGAAAAGTATATTGTTCAGTCAAAATAACCTGTTTAAAGCACAACAATTTTTTTTAACAATTGTTGACCTACTCAGACAACACATAAAGGATTAAGCATACCTGTTTCATAGTAAAAATGAATTGGAATAGGTAAAAACATTAAATATGAATAAAATAATGAAAAACATGACCATATATACTCTAAAATGACTAGTCATGTTTACCATTTCACATTTACCTTCAAGAGTGAGAGTTTTGAGTACTTTCTCACTTGATTTTATGCAACTGTTTGTGACCAATCCAGTGGACGATTTTGAGTACCATTACTTTCAAGTAGGTGCTAAAAGATTTCTCTTTCTTTATGTTGTTCCATTTTATGATTTCATGCAAAATTTCTATTTTTTTGAGGGCCTTGGGGTTCCAAAATTTCGCCCTAGGACCAATGCAAGCACAAATGATTGAAAATTGTGTTGCACCTAAGCAATCATGCACTGCAGGCAGGGGTGCAATGCTCTAGTTTTCTCTAATAGGGTGTGTTGAGCACAAATATAAAGTTTGTTCAAGAGTTTTTCCTCAAAATTTGTTAAGTTTTTTACATGAAAATGATCCTAATGAATCTCTTGTTGATTTTTCAGGGGTTCATCATCATAAAATGGCTTTCATATGGAGAGAAGGAGAACATGAGGAACTTGATTTATATCCAACAAATGATCCTACTACCATCCAGGCATTAAGGAATTGTGGGTTATTAAAATTCTCTGGTTTCCTAGTATGAGGAAACAGATGGAGTTGTTGAAATACATTTTCCATTCATGGGATGTTCTAGCATAAGCGTTCAGGTTTGGGGAACATCTTCTCGAGATAAAGGTAGAGGATATCTACTTTATGATAGGTCTTTCTATGAGAGGTTCCCCCGTATCTCTCCTTTGTGGGAGATGTGGTGGGGAGACAGTGAATGATTATATCGCCACTGATTGTAGACCTCAAGCCCAACTTGTTAGAAAATTATATATTACAGAGAAATGGAACACATAAAATATTGCAGAAATATAAACACAGACAATGCATAAAACAAGAGAGACACAAATATATGTGGTTCACCCAGTTTGGGCTACATCCATGGAGAAACAACCAGTCCTTCCTTTTATATTATCTAGCAAACTGAAGAGATACAACCTACGACAGATCCATTGTAGTTCCCTCTTTGATCTCACACAATTTCCTCACTCTTTCTCACCCAGAATACATATCTACATAGACAGAATACAATTCCCTCATACATAGCAAGGGGTTTCCTTCGAGGGAAGAAAACCCTAAATTAAACATAAATTCTACCGTTAGATATCCACCTAATGAAGGACCTATATTGACTACAAAATTACAACATTTTACAAGGTAATTTTACATCAATTTTTAGCTTTGGGGGCGCTGGCCCTGATCCCCGCCGGGGGGGGGGGGGGGGGGCGCTCCCAAAAGTCACAGCCCACCCCCCTAGACCCCCCCTATATTGCAAATATTATGGGCAATGTTGCCGCCCCATTACAAACTAGGGTCCAATGCAGCGATACCTCTGAATAAAGAAGATAATTAGGCTCCACACCCAGCACAACCAACAAGGGATGGAAATATCAATATAAAAGAGGTGAGCCAATTACCTTTGAAAACGCTCCTATTCATTATTGCAATATTGGTAGGTAGATCAACATTACACGTGGCAAGTAGATTGTACATGCAAAGTGGGTTAGAGTGTCTAGAGCCAACACTTTTCAATTAGAGTGAGGGAGTTCTGGTCAATATGAAAGAACTATCTAAAGAAAAAGAGGGAAAACTAAAGAACTTTGGATACGGTGCAATCTTAGTTTCATTTACACTAGAGTGGGTTCCATTACTTTAACCTCAACATATTAAACTTGAGCTTATTGATTCGAGGGTGCCATGAATGAGGAGGTGGATAGATCATATGTCTCGACAAGCAGGGCCATCGACGATCAACTTCTCACCAGCCTTCTTTAGATGGCTATGTAGACATTTAATTATGATCGACGACTATCCTTATGTAGACATGGATTTCTGTGATGACCCTGAGCTCGTGCTTCCTAAGGGTGAGGAATGTGGTGCTTCAGGTAAGAAATTTTTACCTTTTAAGTTTTGAAAGTTTTACAATTTTTTTTTTTTTTTTTTTGTTGTGTTTTTTGATGTTTTCGAGACTAAATTATTGATGTTTCATGCATATTTAGGACCATTTCAACCTATTGGTGCTTCATATGTCTATCGTGCAGAGGAACGACAACAGAAGGAGGTAGTAGAACTAGCACGGGTTGTTGCAGCAGGATGGGATATGCTACAAGATCCCGATGTAGCAGATGTCCTATCAGAGGTAGAAAACAACATGGAAGGGTTGAAACACGGGATTGATGAAACCATGGTCGACAAAATTCCGTTGTGACTACAGTGATACACTAAAGGAGTGCCTAGTCATATTGGTTGACTACTGTGGAAGATGGCTTGTGCAGTGTCATTATATCATGAGCACATTTTTTATATGGGAGATTTATGTCATATGTGTCTTTGGCACAAGCTTTGTAAAACCAAACTTAATATCTATATATATCTATATATATATATATATATATATATATATATATATATATATATATATATATATATATATATAATCAATGTTTTTTGGTTTCTATTGTATTTTCAATATGATGTGATGTGAATTGAAAATTAATTACATTCATTGCAAATGTCTATATAAAACATGATTAACTAGGGCATCTGTCAATGTGTTTAGATTTCTAAAATTGTGTTCATATTGTAAGAAATTTAAATGTCTTTCTAAACAGAAAACTCTTAAAATCATGTGTAATATTGTGGAACTTCTAATTGAATAGACACTAGCAAGTTGTAGTACTATGAGTTGTGAGTCAAGTTTGATGACTAAACGATAGATACAATGTGTAATAGCATCAGCTAGTAGATCAAACACTGCACTATACTCAACAATGTTGTTGGTGGAGTGACCAATACAAATCCCTTGCAAACTCGCTAACTCACCATTTGGAGCAAATATAGCCCATGTTGCGGAAGATAAGTTCCAAGTACTACAACTGGCATGATTAGCATAATCGATAAAAGTTTCAAGAGATACCGACATATGTAAACCAAACATAAAAGGGAATCAATAGAAACCATGTGAAACTTTGAAAAGACACACTGCAAACAAACTCAACACACCTATAGACAATATTTACATAGTGAAACTACACTTGAGAACAAGTATAGTATTTTTTCTGTACAACCCATTCCTAGGCTGTGCCAGGGGAATTCCATCAAAATATAGTAACTCGTAGGCCCATTTTGCAAGGATTCTCTTGACAATGTATGGACCTAACCACAAGGGTTGAAACTTTTCTGAACTTAATTTATCAGACTCCTGGTCATACAAAAGAACAAGGTCTCCCTTTGAGAAGACATGATGCTTGACACTTTTGTTATACTATTCCTTGATGCGTCTTTTATGACCTTCATTAGCTATAGAAGCATCGCGCTAGGTTCCATCCAAACAAGTTAGATGTAAAAGACTCCCCTCCTCTACGGAAGTAGCACGAAGAAGTTTGATACCTAGTTTTAATGATGGAATTTTGGATTCAATTGGGAGGATAGCTTCTAGACCATATACCAATTGAAAGGGTGTAAATCTGGTAGCAGTCCTCAATTAGGTTTTGTATTCCCACAAAGCAGTGTAAAGAAGAGAATGTCAGTTCAATTTGTAGACCCTACCATGCGTTGAAGCATCATCTTAATAGCTTTGTTGATGGCCTTAAACTATCCATTAGCGTAAGGATAGTAGCGAGTGAAACTTTCATTGGAAAATCCCAACTTAGAAGTTAGTTTGGTCATCATATGATTTCGGAAATGCTTTCCATGATCTGTAAATATTAGTTGTGGAGCACCAAACCGTGTGATGACCTGGTTGAAAAAGAAGTATGTATCCATTTCGCCAGTGTTGTTAAACGTAGGCATCGCCTTGACCCATTTGGTAAAGTAATCAACTGTGACAATAATATAACCATGGCACCTAACTGAGTGAGGGTTACATGTCATAAAGTTGATACCCCATTTTGAGAAAGGACCAACAATGATAATGGGATGAAATGGAGCAGGAGGAGCATGGGCCTTATGATCATATATTTGGCATGCATGACACTTATGGAAAATGAGGATGAAATCATGAAATATGGTAGGCTAGAAAGTAACCAACACGTAAATTTTTGGGCGGTAGCATAATCAAATAAATGTCTGCCACATGCCCTCGAGTGGCACCCATAGAGGACTTTATCGACCTCCTCAAGTGTGAGGCAACTTTGTAAAATCTTATGTATACCATGGTGGTAAAGGGTGTCACCAATGATGATGTAATTTCAGGCTTGGTAATGAGTACATTGTTGCTTAGAGCGATAGGTATTAGACCAGAAAGTCTGGATTTGGAGAGAAATCAGGAAATATCCATACCAAAAGTTAGATGATGGGATAACAAACAACGACTCGTTGGGAATAGAATCTTCAAATGTAGATTCTGAATCAGGGGAAGGAAGATCACACATTAGTTTTGTGAAAACCAAGGATTTATTTGACTTGGATTTCATGAACTCCAGGTCAAATTATTGTAGAATGACAATCCATGTTACCTCAATTAAGATCTCGTAAAGCTTCATTCCATCCACTTTGTTGAATGCAATGAAGCTTGGGGGGCATGTACCTCACCCTGCACCATTGCACTGAGGGCATGTACATTTCCAACAAGCAGATTCCTTCATGGTTCAAGCTTGTGTCCCGAGGATAGTTTTGATCTTGTGGCGACCTCATTAAAAAACGAAACAATGTGTCTCGAGGATAGTTTTGATCTTGTGGTGACCTCGTTAAAAAATGAAACAAGGTGGTCGAGCATCGTTCCTGATCTTGTGTCAAGCTCGTTAAAAAAATGAAACAAGGGTTATGAGGATAGTTCTTTTACTGTGTCGACCTCATTAAAAAATGAAACAACTTCTCCCTTTCCAAATCGAGTCTTTTGATTAAGATCTCGTAAAATACAAGTCGAGTCTTTCATCGATCTCGAGAGTGAACCTTCATTCCACATACCTCGTTGAATGCAATGAAGCTTGGGGGGCATGTAACTCGATTTGCGTTATTATGCTAGGGGGCATGCAAACTTATAACAAGCATAGTTTTTCGTTTCAAGCTTGTGTAAAAATGAAACCGAATCCAAGCAAAGTTCTCCATGTTTCAAGCTTGTGTAAAAATGAACCTATACCCATTTTAAATGTCGTGATTGCTATCTTTATCTGCTAAATTCTGCTAGATGAGCCTTGGTTGTTTTCATTCCATCGCCACCATCTCTTTGGCCGATCACATGCTTTCACTTGGTTGTTTTACCTTTCCGGAGGGACCGCAGTTATGAGTGGTTTTGTTAGCCAGCCTCTTGACCATTACATGTTTTGAGCAGTTCCACCATTGCTGGAACTAGTTGCTACCCTTTATACCACTCGTTCCTCTAGGATGAGTCACCTTTAAGCTCTTTTCTGACTCGTAAAATATGAAAAGATTGCCGAGTATTTTCCCTTTTTGACTCGTTAAAGAGAATAAAAATGGAGGTCTACTTTCAGCTCTTTTCCGACCGTTTAAAGACGAAAAGATTTCCGAGTTATCCCTCTTGACTCGTTAAACGTAAATAAGAGGCAGTCATCTTTAAGCTCTTTTATGACCGTGTAAAAATGAAAAGATCGTCGAACCTTTGTCGTTTCAGGTTCGTTAATGGTTACGAAACGACGTGAAGTTGATCGCTTTTTTACTTTTTCAGGTCGATGTCACTAAACATGAAAAGTACTCCTCGATCGTAATGGTCAGGCGGTTCTTTCGAGCATTGTTTTATACTTTTTCGGGCTCGGGAGACACAACTGTACGAAAAAGGACCCCCTTGGAGTTTTCTTTTTGTTGTCTTTTCAGACTCTCTAAACAGGAAAAGACGCCAAGTTCTTCCTTTATCAGACTCGTTAAAACTTAATGACATCGGACTTCGTCGTGATGACGCTTACAAGCATATGCTATCCCTGTCAAGCTTGTTAAAAATAACTGGGGTACTCGCCAGAAATGGTGAGGAAAATGGAACCATAATCATTATTGTGTCGGTAGTATGTCACTCTTGAACATGGCACTAGTCTGCATTTGTGTCTGGGTGGGGACATCTCATCTTGTTTTACACTTGCCTCCATGGGTTTGGGTTATCCTATTTGACCTCTCATCTGCTCATCGCCTTGTCACCATGACCTCTACTCATTTGATGTCAAATACTGCCACGTCCACTGTCGTGCCACCGATATGTTCATGAGAAGTTGACCTCTGCAGCAGTACAACCTCCTCTGATACCTCACATAATTTTGATTCACCACAACATTCTTCCTCTGTCTCGTGTCACTGATGTGGGAAACACTATGGCCCACCTTTGATCAAGGTCACTTCCTATCGACTTCAACTCATTATCCAGGAAGTTGATCTAGAGACTCCCTTTCGGTTCCTTGGAGCCTGCATGCCTCAATGGCAGGTTCTTCGTGTTCGACGAGAGGTTTTTATCATTGGCCTCCGATTGAATGATTCTACGGGTGTTCGATGCCAGCTCACTTATTCGCACACTGTAGATTGTACCTATAGTACCTTGAGGGCCATTGTCATTATTGGTGGTACCTCTCGCGTCTGTTAACAGTTTTCATCATTGACTGGTAATCAGACGATGTTCATGCATGTTCAACTTCAACTCATGTATTCGCATGCTTGGACTTGTACTCTGTTCGGGTCGAGATGGAGCGCAAGACCCTGGATTTTGTCTATTGGAATCCAGGTTGCGATTTGTGGATTATTATGATCATTACATGACTCATTCACTGGATGGCTGCGACCATGCTTGAGTCTATTCATCGATCCTCTCTGGATGGTTGCGTCCATGCCTAGGATCTAGATTGTTATGTACTCTGCTATGGATGGTTGCACCCATACCACATATATCATGTACTTGAGCTATCAGTTGTACTTCTTTACGCATGTTCTCCGGCAGCCGTGTTTTCAGTCACACATGTTCTTGTAAAGAATTTCACCCCTCTCTCTCTCGGGCCTCATGCTTTAGGGGGCATCTGTTACTCAGCAATTTGTCACCGTTTGTCACCGTCCCTATTATCCCTCACCCGCACACTGGAGGACTCATTCCGAGACCTGTGAGAAGTGACATGACCTGAAACCACTTGCATCATATTCCTCTAAGTATGCGCTTCATTTGCCCTGAAGACATCTCCTGCAAAATACCCATGAAAACAACTATTTTTGCATTAGCGCGGGTCCATAGTTTACTGCCCGCGCCAATGAGGGAAATCCTCTAAAAAGGGCACGCCATTGGCGCTTTGTCCCAGAGTCACACTCGCGCCAACCGAATTGAGTAAATTTTTTAACCAACAAGCTTCCGAAGGTTCTCTTCAACCCATTCACCAACTGAATCTATGTTGAGCTAGGATGGTTTGGCTTCGAATCTCCATAGAAAGGAAAGTGGTTTGCCACCTTTCATGGAAGTTCCCAAGTGATAAAGCCAATCCCATGAATAATGTGGTTGATCCTATCTCTTTCCTCTCTATCTATAAAATCTTGCCTCTATGCCTTGAGCAAGCTACTCACAAGAGTCATAGTTACAGTAGTTCTAGTTCCAGCATAGTGATAGAGAGTTAGAAGCTGCAAGAGCCTTCTTTGCACCCATAAGGCCAAATCTAAGTAAGGAGATTCTTGTCACCCAAAGAGAGAGAGGCTTGTTCCTCGCCCCAACAAGCTTTGCAAGACTTGTGTAGCTGACTACCCAGCCAAAGGAGGATTTGACATCAGAAAAAAGGTTGTATTCTTCTTTGTTATTTATTAATAATAGATGACTATCATTATGGTTCCACTCTCATTGTTTTATGTTTAATGTTGAGTTATATCTTTTCTGACTGATATATAATTGCTTCTACTAGATTTTATGCTTGTTTTCGTGTTGTTCTTTGCATGTGCAGGTGTCCAATCGCGGAGATCGTGGGGATCGTGACCGGATAAAGCAAAGGAGCGAGAGCGACATCTCTTCTACGAACACTAGCGTTGGAATCCAAGTAGGTTCTCACCATCCATCTTTTATTTGCAATTAGGAACTTGCGTGATAGCATTGTGTGATTGTTGCTAGACCCGGTCTGGGCTAGTAGGGATCGTCTCTATCCACAGAGAGGATTTACCTCCACAACAATTTGGCGACTTGTTTTTTGAATATTTTAATGTATTTTTGGTTGAAAATGGATTTTACGCTTGCTTTTGGTGCTATGACAGGTCCTTTTTGCAACTTCGATGGTGAAACGAGTTGTATTTTATACTTTTTTGGACTCGGTAAATACACGAAAAAGTCATTGTGGAGTCATCTTTCAGCTCTTTTCTGACTTGCTAAAAATGAAAACATTGCCGAGTTATCCCTCTTGACTCGTTAAACGTAAATAAGAGACGGTCATCTTTAAGCTCTTTTCCGACCGTGTAAAAACAAAAAGATCATCGAACCTTTGTCGTTTCAGGTTATGAAACGACGTGACGTTGATCACTTTTTTACTTTTTTAGGTCGATGTCACTATAAATGAAAAGTACTCCTCGATCGTAATGGTCGGGCAGTTCTTTCGAGCATTTTTTTATACTTTTTCGGGCTCGGGAGACACAACTTTACGAAAAAGGATCCCCCTGGAGTTCTCTTTTCTGTTGTCTTTTTAGACTCTCTAAACAGAAAAGGACGCTGAGTTCTTCCTTTGTCAGACTCGTTAACATTTAATGACATCGGATTCCATCATAATGACGCTCACAAGCATATGCTATCCCCGTCAAGCTTGTTAAAAATAACTGGGGTACTCGCCAGAAATGGTGGGGAAAATGGACCTATAATTATTGTCGTATCAGCAGTATGTCACTCTTGAACATGGCACTAGTCTGCGTTCGTGTCTGGGTGGGAACACCTCATCTTGTTTTTACACTAGCCTCCGTGGGTTTGGGTTATCCTATTTGACCTCTCATCTGCTCATTGCCTTGTCACCATGACCTCTACTCATTTGATGTCAAATACTGCCAAGTCCACTCTCGTGCCGCCGATATGTTCGAGAGAAGTTGACCTCTGCATCATTACAACCTCCCTCTGATACCTCACATAATTTTGATTCACCACAACATTCTTCCTCTGTCTCGTGTCACTGATGTGGGAAACACGATGGGCCACCTTTGATCAAGGTCACTTCCTGTCGACTTCAGCTCATTATCCAGGAAGTTGATCTAGAGACTCCCTTTCGGTGCCTTGGAGCCTGCATGCCTCAATGGCAGGTTCTTCGTGTTCGACGAGAGGTTTTCATCATTGGCCTTCGATTGAATGATTCTACGGGTGTTCGACGCCAGCTCACTTATTTGCACACCGTAGATTGTACCTATAGTACGTTGAGGGCCATTGCCATTATTGGTGGTACCTCTCGTATCTGTTAACAGTTTTCATCATTGACTGGTAATCAGACGATGTTCATGCATGTTCGACTTCAACTCATGTATTCGCATGCTTGGACTTGTACTCTGTTCGGGTCAAGATGGAGCGCAAGACCCTGAATTTTGTCTATTGGAATCCAGGTTGCGATTTTTGGATTATTATGATCATTACATGACTCATTCGCTGGATGGCTGCGACCATGCCTGAGTCTATATCGATCCTCACTGGATGGCTGTGCCCATACCTTGGATCTAGAATATTATGAACTCTGTTATGGATGGATGCGCCCATACCACATATATCATGTACTTGAGCTATCAGTTGTACTTCTTTACGCAGGTTCTCCGGCGGCCATGTTTTCAGTCACGCATGTTCTTGTAAAGCATTTCACCCCTCTCTCTCTCAGGCCTCATGCTTTAGGGGGCATCTGTTACACAGCAATTTGTCACAGTTTTTCACCGTCCCTATTACCCCTCACCCGCACACTAGAGGACTCATTCCGAGACCTGTGAGAAGTGACATGACCTGAAACCACTTGCATCATATTCCTCTAAGTATGAGCTTCATTTGCCGTGAAGACATCTCCTGCAAAATATCCATGAAAATAGCTCTTTTTGCATTAGCGCGAGTCCACAATTCACTGCTCACGCCAATGAGGGAAATCCTCTAAAAAGGGTGTGCCATTGTCGCTCTGTCTCAGAGTCGCATTCGCGCCAACCGAATTGAGTAAAGTTTTTAACCAACAAGCTTCCGAAGGTTCTCTTCAACCCATTCACCAACTGAATCTATGTTGAGCTAGGATGGTTTGGCTTCGAATCTCCATAGAAGGGAAAGTGGTTTGCCACCTTTCATGGAAGTTTCCAAGTGATAAAGCTAATCCCATGAATAATGTGGTTGATCCTATCTCTTTCCTCTCTATCTATAAAAGCTTGCCTCTATGCCTTGAGCAAGCTAGTCATAGTCACAATAGTCATAGTGGCAGTAGTTCTAGTTCCAACATAGTGATAGAGAGTTTGAAGCTGCAAGAGCCTTCTTTGCACCCATAAGGCCAAATCTAAGTAAGGAGATTCTTGTAACCCAAAGAGAGAGAGGCTTGTTACTCATCCCAACAAGCTTTGCAAGACTTGTGTAGCTGACTACCCAGCCAAAGGAGGATTTGACGTCAGAACAATGGTTGTATTCTTATTTGTTATTTATTAATAATAGATGATTATCATTATGGTTCCACTCTCATTGTTTCATGTTTGATGTTGAGTTATATCTTTTCTGGCTGATATATAATTGCATCTACTAGATTTTATGCTTGTTTTTGTGTTGTTCTTTGCATGTGTAGGTGTCCAATCACGAAGATCGTGGGGATCGTGACCGGTCAAGGTGAAGGAACGAGGGCGATATCTCTTCTACAAATATTAGCATTGGAATCCAAGTAGGTTCTCACCATCCACTTTTTATTTGCAATTAGGAACTTGCGTGATAGCATTGTGTGATTGTTGCTAGACCCGGTCTGGGCTAGTAGGGATCGTCTCTGTCCGCAGAGAGGATTTACCTCCACAACAATTTGGCGACTCCACTGGGGAGGTCTTGTCTCTTTGGTTTCTTGTTTGATTGCTTAGATAGCTTTCTGGGTTGGATTTCTTGCTGTTTCTTGCTCCCTGGTTTGCCTAGATACTGTTTTCAAGCCCTGGGTTGCTTGCTTTTGTTTTTGACTTAGCAAACTCGATTAGCACGCTTTTTAGCCTTACAGTTGTGCCAATTGGCGCAAGTTGCTCAAAGACAACCCGCGCCAATCCCATAAAAGCGCGAGTTGCAGCCTGACAGTCGCGCCAGGCCTGTCAACTTTTCCAGTTCGCTTGTCTTCAAGCCCTCTGAGCTTGGATTTGTATTTTGCTACGTCTTTTTCAATTACTGGAGTGTGTTTGATCCTTGTTTGACTGGTTTTAGACCTTCATCCTTCGGGTGTTCGCCTTTTTCTGTTGATTTCACATTTTAGCCCCAGGGCATCTAGTGGCTTTGTGCGTCGAGCCTTCCGTAGGAGTCTTGGGTTCTTTGATCTTCCGGTCGACTTTGTGATTACTTTTTGCGCTTACTTAGTAGTTGTCAAAGCCTTTTTTTGGTATTCAAGTGATTTGCTCCTTTTCCGCTTGGATTTCGCTTGACTTCGTTCGGGCTTAGATTACATAGCTCGTAGAGGTTTTTGTGTTTTCTTCTTGGTTTCAAGGACTATCTTGGTGTTTTGGGATTCGATTGTGTGCTCATTGAGTGAAATTGATCTTTTTTCTCGGTGTTACTATCTCTCAAATTTTTTTAGTGCACTTTGCCATTGAAAAGAAAGCAAGTAATATCTTTTGCGTTGCATTAGTTATTTGAAATTAGAAGCTTTTCATTGATTAAGCGATTTAAAACAAAGAAAAGTTTCGTTTATTTGTCATTAGCTGCATTAGAGTGGTTCTTGATTGTTTTTAGTCATTTTGTTTGAAAAATTCTCAACTCTCTCGTAGTTAGTATTCACCGAACGAAATGATATTCTTTGGCATATAGTTTGCATTTAGGAAATTGTGAAAGATTACATACGGTAGGACCTGGAAATTGAAACTTAACTAAAGATCAACCATAAAATGAACTGAATGAACTTAAAAATGCATTGGAACATAAAGCTCACTGATTAGAGGTCTAGGCTAGAGATGTGCTCCGGCATTGTTAAACCTAGTCACTGTTGTTTCACACTACGGTTGGGTGATTCCTCCTTTTGTGACTCAATAGTGGTCTAGCACGGACTTGAGCTCCCACGTACCGTCGCGTATATAGGGGAGACCCCACTAGGTTATCATCCTTTATCCACAGGAAGCCGTGTCTGCCGCCTTACAAGCCGTAACACACCGAACACAACATTCAGGAAGATTGACTGCCGTACGGGAAGTCCTTGGCTTTCATATGACTGCCAAGGTGTATATGCAGTTTTACGGATTTGTTTGGTAAACCCTTTGCCTAGTCTCTCCAGAGTAGTCACTTTTGATCCTTTTCGGACTCCTTAAAAGAAAAGGCTCACTTGAGCAGTTTGTCACTTCGGGCTCACAAAACATTCGAAGGCGACTAGAGTCACCTTTTTGTCCTTTTCTCGACTCTTAAAACATGAAAAGGTCAAGTTGTGTCTATGCGTCTTAAAATTTATTTGGCCACGATTAACATTACCTGGTTAGATCTTGTGTGTGTTAGTTTGAGTAGGGTCCTTTATCGTTAGATTCCCTTAGGTCCTGTTTGAAGTTCATCATCCTGGCTGAGCCATCGACTCCTGTTCCAAGCGATCAAGGGTCTCCGTCTTCCATTGCTCCTGAGGTACCGGTTGTGAGTGATACTCTTCCTGTTATCCCGAGTATCCAACCGATCAACTCTCGTGCCCCGGGCGATGAAGATTACGAAGTCGATTGGAACCCCATCTGGGAGCCTGACGAGGACGATATTCCTATTACCCCCCCTGGTGTTTCGTCTCCAATGTCTACCTCTCACATGGATGAGACATCTCCTAGAGTGAGCGAGACACCTGTGTTGTCGAATATCGACACTCCCATCCCAGCTACTTCTCCACTCCCCCCATGCTACCAGTCGTTGAGGGATAGGGTAAGTGCCAGGATCCCTGCTTCGACTATGTGGGACCCCCATATCACTCCCACCATGGGATCTTTTGTTTCACAAGTCCACACTACACCTGTCACTTCAGTTCCGACAAATCCAACTGTTTGTATAGCACATTCAACTCCGGTTGTTAGTGCCATTTCAGTGTCTTCAGCTTTGAACACTGGTGCTGGTCCCCCTCACAGTCAAGTGAGTAGCGGCCAGCCAGCACACACACCTAAAGTTATCCATCCTGCACATAGTGCACCACCCTCTTCTGGTCCTGTCCTAGGAGGGGGGCCATATGATGCCTATGGACAAGCTGTTTAGGATTCGAATGCGCAAGGTCCATTCTATTATTATGATTCTGCTGGTCAATACCTTCAGCTTTCTCAACCCTTGCCTACTCAACCTATTGTTGAGGTTTCGGTACCATTATCCATTACTTGGAACGCCACCAATTTCCATGGGGGTCAATTAAGGCCTGCACAGCCTTAGGGACTGCCTAACCAAGGCCAGAAATCTTATGTGCAAACCCCCCAAGGGCAGCAATATTATGGCCAGTCTTACCCAGGACAACCTGGGGGCCTACAAGGCCAACCCTATCAGGGACAACCTTTGGCCGCTGGTGGTCCATATTTTACTTATCTGACCCAACCTTCTGGTTACCCAGGGCAACCTGGTATCCAGCAAGGTTACCCATCTAGACAACCAGGACAAACTTATATCCAACAAGGCCAACCTGGTATCCAGCAGGGTTATCCCTCTGGACAAGCTGGACAAAATTATATTCCACAAGGTCAACCGGCAGTCCAACAGGGGTATCCTTCTGGGCAAGCAGGGCAGCCTTACATACAGTAGGGCCAACCCATTGCTCAGCCTAGTCATCCTACTGGGCAAGCGGGTCAACCTTCTGCACAAGCAAGGCCAACCCACTACCCAGCCTAGTCATCCTTCTGGACAGGCTGGCCAACCTCAAAGTCAACCGGCCGTCCAGCCCGCTCAACCATCTGTTCCGCAAGGACAACCCTCGGTTGCTCAAGGACAACCTGGTACCCAGCAAGCTCATCCTTCTGGGCAAACGGGTCCGTCCCAAACCCAACCAGGCCAACCTTCCGGCCAGATGGTCCAAGCTCAAGCTGTTCAAGGACATCCTTCTGGGCCCCAGACTCAAATTGGTTATCAAATGCAAGGTGGGCCACAACCCCAACCTTCCTACCAAGCGCAGCCTTCGTATCAGGCTCAGTATGGAGCTCAGCAATCGTATGGCTACCAGCAACCCCAGGGGCAAACTCAATTTACCCCTTATCAAAATTATCAACGAATGCAGGTCACTCCTTACCAGAATTATCAGCAACAGTATGTTGCACCTGCCGGTCAAGTTGCTAATCCATGGGGTGCTGGGGGGTAGTCTCAGGGTCAACTGTCTGCTTATGGACAGAATCCTTATGGACAAAATCCTTATGGACAGAATCCATATGGACATAATCCATATGGACAGAACCCCTATGGGCAGAACCCTTATGGGCCAGGCCCATCCGGACAAAGTCCATGGGGGCAACCACCACCTGGTTGGAACCTTGGTACTACCTCTCTCCCACAGCCACAAATGTCCTTTAATCCTCAGTTGCCTTTCTTAGCAATGTTGGAACTCCCAGATGTGTCCAAGTTGACGAATGACCCCATTCTTCATAGTCCATATTGGCCACCAGTTCCAACTAAGATACCCGGTGATTGCCCGAAATTTGATGGCAAAGATGGTGAGGACCCTCAAGCCCATGTCATGAACTATCACCTTTGGTGCTCATCCAACTCGTGGCTTGATGACTCCATCCGGCTTCGCCTCTTCCAAAGGACTCTCACTGGCTCAGCCGCTAAGTGGTATATTAAGTTGAATCGCGGAACATTTCAAGATTTCAACTCGCTGGCTATGGCATTCCTAACTCATTTCCAGTTACCCATTCGGTATGAGACAGGGGCACATCTCCTTACGTCTCTCAAGTAGGACACGGCCACGCATATATCTGATCATATACATGAATGGAGACGGCGTTGTCGCTTGATCAAATTTTGGATTGCTGATCAGCTCCTGACCGATTGGTTCACGACTTCCTTTGTCCCTGCCATCGTGCGAGACATCGCCATGGGAGCTTGTGTAACTGAAGAGAAGGATATCATGCGTGCTCAGTACCTTGACTTAGTTTATTCTCAGTCGGGTACTTTATATGATTATTTTCCAGACGCCCTGAGACCCGGAACATCCAAAGCTCTGCAAAAACCGTCTGTTGACGAAGTTATTGGCTCTGTAAACGCGTCTTCAAAGAAGTCATCCGCGAACCCTGGGAAGCAAAACCAGAATGCTTCTAATGGAAACACTTCTCAGGGTCAATCTAATTCTGGAAGTACCTCCGACGATAACACCGTTCAGTCCACCACGGCAGACAAATCCTCGAAAGGGAAAAATAAAGGGAAGGCCAAAAATAAATCCGAACAGCCCAAACAAGACTCCCCTAAACCTCCACCCAAGGAAGGAGCCAAACGAAAACCTAAGTATCCTTGCCTCATTTGTGATGAGGATCACTACACTAAAGACTGCCCTAGGTGGTCCGAAGTTAGTCGGTTATTGAAAGGTGCTCCTGGGACTCCTGCTGTGCTTAAAGAACCTTTCCCTTCACAGCAAACTCAAATGGTGGCAGATCCATCACAACCCTCTTCTTCATTCGGCTCTCAAGTCTTTATGGCTGGGACGATTCCCATCCATGTCACTACTCGAGCAAAAGAATATCCATCTCATGCTGGGAAAGAGCCGGAGGTCCCCTCCAGCGCTCCTCCGTCTAGTTCTGGTCCACTCCACATCGAAAGACCTAGCACTTAGACGACTATCCGACCCCCTCCAAAAGGTGTACTCTAGAAATCTTCTTACAACCCTAATGCTCGTGCTGCCCAGCACTATAGTATCGTTGAGGACTTAGCTCAGGCTCCGTCTGCTATGTCTGCTTTAGAAGTGCTCCAGAGTTGCCCCTCCCAGAGGAAGTCCTTGCTATCGGCCATCGGTGGCATAGAACCGACTGACTCGGATCTGATTTCTTTTGATCTCGAGGGCTATACACCGAGACTGCCTCACCAAATCGCTTTCCTTATACAGGTCATCATCAATGGTAAAACGATTCATCGTACGGTCATTGATGAAGGTGCCTCAACTTGCATCATGTCTGTTGCTTACTAGAAAGCTATTGGTTCTCCAACATTGAGCCAATCTACTACGACGTTAGAAGCCTTTGATGGAAGAGAGTCCTGTCCTTACGGTATCCTCCAACGCTTGGCCATCTCCTTAGAAGGGAAGATAGTAGAAGTGGAGGTTGAGGTTGTCGACGCTAATCTTACCTACAACCTCCTCCTCGGACGTAGCTGGACATACGCCATGCAAGCCGTGGCCTCCTCCCTTTTCCGTGTCATTCGTTTCCCCCATCAGGGGAAGATTGTCACGGTGGACCAGCTCTCCTTCTTCGCCTCCTCTTCTGTAGGCAATGTGCCTTTCATGGAGCATACCTCCAAGTCATTCAAGAGTGTGGGAGCTGGGCTCTTTAAGGATCCTGCCCTAACGGATGTCTTTCCACTTCCACCTCCGAATCTCGCCCCTATTAACATGATTTCCGTGCCTTCTGATCCGTGGGTCCTTCCTCCCGCTAATCAGATAGAATCCTGGGGTGATATGATGCCGTTCGAGCACAATAACAGTGATCTCAACCTTCACTCCATTTTCAATGGACTGAAGCTTGGGGGGCATGTACCTCGGATTGAGACACCATGCGGGGGGGCATGCCCATTCCTTTATTCTCGAGCATAATTCATGCGCTTCAATTTGTACATGCGTGTGTGTGTGTGTGTGTGTGAATTTTCATGTTTTCAGTTTGGTGTGAAAGCGTGCTCGGCCCTTATTGTGTCTTTTGCTTCTTGTGCAGATGTCAGGTGCACCTTACATCGGTTTCGCTGATGGTGCCTGCCAGAGCACTCATAATTTGTCCTCTACGGCGTGGGTGATCTACGATCCTCATGGTGAGTTGATAGATCTTCAAGGTGTGTGTTTAGGCTGTACTACAAACAATGTTGCTGAATATAGCGCTGTTATTGAATTATTAGCCGAAGCAATTAATCTAGGTATTCATACATTGCTTGTTAACCTAGACTCTCAACTTGTCGTCCATCATCTCAATGGGCGATATTCCATTAGAGATCGTCACATTTTAAGGTTGTACTTACGTGTTAAATTGTTGGAAAGGAATTTTGACTTTATTACATATCAACATATTCCAAGACGATAAAACACATTATCTGATGCATTGGCTAATCATGTATTAGATAGACATTTGCATAATTTATAATCAAAACATTATACAAGTAAGCACATAAAAGCACAATAATAAACCATAGGCATATGTGTGTATATATATATATGTGTGTGTGTGTGTGTGTTGCAAAAGTTTTGCACCCCGTGCATTACATAAGTCCAAAAAATAATACATGTTCATCCTGATACATCCTCGGACAACATGTCCCTCAAAAAATATGCATGAAAGAAGCCTAGAAGTCTATTCGTGGTGATGCTCATGATAGCACGTCACCGCGTGCACCAAGCGTCTCAACAGACGATGGATGCAGGTCGGCACCCCCACTATGTGCCTCTGGTATGCAAAAGGCACATCCGCCAATCTCGCGTAACCTGGAATCCCTTGGGTAAGTCCCTCGAGATTCTGCACCAGCTCTTCCCCCACGACACACCTTGCCTGACGATCAGCTACAGGTTGGCCCCTCCGCGCTATAGGAGACAAGTTGGCTGGGCGCTCTGGGCCCACATCTGCATATACATATAACTGTCATCAGAACATGCATGTATTGACAAAAAAAAATAAAAAATAAAAATACATAAAACATCAAAAAGAAGAGGTCATACCTAACTCCTCTTCCCACTCCTTTCCCTCTGGAAGTGGGAGGTCTAGGTCCCCCATGAATTTGGTTCTCGCATATGGCCAATCCTCTACCACGATCAGCTGGCAGCGAAGCCATATGAAGAACTCGGGCCGCCAAGAAATCTGTTGTCCCCCTCCTCCTCTGGGCATCAATGCTGCCCAGCGAGCCATCCTAGGCTCTCGTGGCAATGGGTCTGCCACTACAGCTCCTTGGTACTGGAAGAGAGGTAATCGTTCCAAGAAGAACGACACCACAATCGAGCCATACCCGAACTGTTTCACTCCCCCGCGCTTACACTTTGTAAGCTGCCTTTTGATATTTGTAGTCACCGTTGTAGCCCAGTCAAAAATGGTGGGGCTGAGACATTGTGTCGCTAGTAACAAATGATTCTTGCTTGCCTCATGGGGCACCTATACCCCAGCTGAACGTGTGATGGTGAACAGTATCACCTTAAGAACCAAGTCATGGATTGTGGCGATGTCCACCTTGGCACTGTTTTTCCCAAATTGTGCCTTTGGACACACTCGGGCCTTCACTTCACCTATTTTCTCTCCGGAAGGCCTGCTTCCGATCAAAATGGGGCTTTCCCCTCTCTGTGACAGCCTAGTAATGAAGTATACATCAGATACATCCAGCTCTAAGGTCTGATCTCGTAATCGAAATACTTGGTCATCAACATCCCAAGCATCTACTATGAACTGTAATAGCTCTGGTTGAGCTCGTAGATACGACGTGAGGAAGAATTTCTTGAGACCACAGTCTCTCAAAGCATTCATACATCCCTCATTCGCTATGGCCAAGGCATCCACGGCATCATGCTCCCGTTATTTCCATTCCACCACCATTTTTGCTTGTTTCCTGCACCCACAAGGATGAATTGATCATTATTGAAACCTGGGTAGGCTTACAAACCGGAAAAATTTCCAAAATGATGGGAAAATTCAAGTAAAAAGTTAGGTCGCACAGTTAGCACGACTATTTCTAAAACAGTCGCGCCAATGGCGTGACACCTTTGGGAAAATCACCCCATTGGTGCAGACCCGTGCCAGATACCCGCGCCAATGGGGCGCAACCCTAAATTTTGAAATCCCCCTTGCGGAGGCTCAATTAGGGAACAAAATGCATAAGCATAGTATGAAAATGGAGCTAAGGGGAGCACCTCTTACCTGGAACTGGCGGAATCTCAAATGGTTGCACGGATTGGCGGTAATCACTGCTCGAAGTTTGCTCCCCAAATGGACCACTACCACTATGCAAGAGGTAAAAAGGTAAAAGTAATTTTATTTTCACGTTTTCACCATATTTATAGACTTTTTGACTTGTAATTAGGTTTAAAGAGTTGTTTTTTGAATATTTTAATGTATTTTTGGTCGAAAATAGATTTTACGCTTGCTTTTGGTGCTATGACAGGTCCTTTTTGCAACTTCGATGGTGAAACGAGTTGTATTTTATACTTTTTCGGACTCGGTAAATACATGAAAAAGTCATTGTGGAGTCATCTTTCAGCTCTTTTCTGACTCGCTAAAAATGAAAAGATTGTCGAGTTATCCCTCTTGACTCGTTAAACGTAAATAAGAGACGGTCGTCTTTAAGCTCTTTTCCGACCGTGTAAAAACGAAAAGATTGTCGAACCTTTGTCGTTTCAGGTTACGAAACGATGTGACGTTGATCACTTTTTTACTTTTTTCAGGTCGATGTCACTATAAATGAAAAGTACTCCTTGATCGTAATGGTCGGGCAGTTCTTTCGAGCATTGTTTTATACGAAAAAGGACCCCCTTGGAGTTCTCTTTTCTGCTGTCTTTTCAGACTCTCTAAACAGGAAAAGAAGCCGAGTTCTTCCTTTGTCAGACTCGTTAACACTTAATGACATCGGATTCCGTCATAATGACGCTCACAAGCATATGCTATCCCCGTCAAGCTTGTTAAAAATAACTGGGGTACTCGCCAGAAATGGTGGGGAAAATGGACCCATAATTATTGTCGTATCGGCAGTATGTCACTCTTGAACATGGCACTAGTCTGCGTTCGTGTCTGGTGGGAACATCTCATCTTGTTTTTACACTAGCCTCCGTGGGTTTGGGTTATCCTATTTGAACTCATCTGCTCATTGCCTTGTCACCATGACCTCTGCTCATTTGATGTCAAATACTACCAAGTCCACTCTCGTGCCACTGATATGTTCGAGAGAAGTTGACCTCTGCAGCATTACAACCTCCCTCTGATACCTCACATAATTTTGATTCACCACAACATTCTTCCTCTGTCTTGTGTCACTGATGTGGGAAACACGATGGCCCACCTTTGATCAAGGTCACTTCCTGTCGACTTCAGCTCATTATCCAGGAAGTTGATCTAGAGACTCCCTTTCGGTGCCTTGGAGCCTGCATGCCTCAATGGTAGGTTCTTCTTGTTCGACGAGAGGTTTTCATCATTGGCCTTCAATCGAATGATTCTATGGGTGTTCGACGCCAGCTCACTTATTTGCACACCGTAGATTGCACCTATAGTACCTTGAGGACCATTGTCATTATTGGTGGTACCTCTCGCGTCTGTTAACAGTTTTCATCATTGACTGGTAATCAGACGATGTTCATGCATGTTCGACTTCAACTCATGTATTCGCATGCTTGGACTTGTACTCTGTTCAGGTCGAGATGGAGCACAAGACCCTGGATTTTGTCTATTGGAATCCAGGTTGCGATTTTTGGATTATTATGATCATTACATGAATCATTCGCTGGATGGCTGCGACCATGCCTGAGTCTATATCGATCCTCACTGGATGGTTGCGCCCATACCTTGGATCTAGAATATTATGAACTCTGTTATGGATGGCTGCGCCCATACCACATATATCATGTACTTGAGCTATCAGTTGTACTTCTTTATGCAGGTTCTCCGGCGCCCGTGTTTTCAGTCACGCATGTTCTTGTAAAGCATTTCACCCCTCTCTCTCTCAGGCCTCATGCTTTAGGGGACATCTGTTACACAACAATTTTTCACCGTTTGTCACCGTCCCTATTACCCCTCACCCGCACACTGGAGGACTCATTCCGGGACCTGTGAGAAGTGACATGACCTGAAACCACTTGCATCATATTCCTCTAAGTATGAGCTTCATTTGCCCTGAAGACATCTCCTACAAAATATCCATGAAAACAACTCTTTTTGCATTAGTGCGGGTCCACAGTTCACTGCCCATGCCAATGAGGGAAATCCTATAAAAAGGGCGCGCCATTGGCGCTCTGTCTCAGAGTCGCACTCGCATCAACCGAATTGAGTAAAGTTTTTAACCAACAAGCTTCCGAAGGTTCTCTTCAACCCATTCACCAACTAAATCTATGTTGAGCTAGGATGGTTTGGCTTCGAATCTCCATAGAAGGGAAAGTGGTTTGCCACCTTTCATGGAAGTTTCCAAGTGATAAAGCTAATCCCATGAATAATGTGGTTGATCCTTTCTCTTTCCTCTCTATCTAGAAAAGCTTGCCTCTATGCCTTGAGCAAGCTAGTCATAGTCACAATAGTCATAGTGGCAGTAGTTCTAGTTCCAGCATAGTGATAGAGAGTTTGAAGCTGCAAGAGCCTTCTTTGCACCCATAAGGCCAAATCTAAGTAAGGAGATTCTTGTCACCCAAAGAGAGAGAGGCTTGTTCCTCATCCCAACAAGCTTTGCAAGACTTCTGTAGCTGACTACCCAACCAAAGGAGGATTTGACGTCAGAACAATGGTTGTGTTCTTCTTTGTTATTTATTAATAATAGATGACTATCATTATGGTTCCACTCTCATTGTTTCATGTTTGATGTTGAGTTATATCTTTTCTGACTGATATATAATTGCATCTACTAGATTTTATGCCTGTTTTCGTGTTGTTATTTGCATGTGCAGGTGTCCAATCATGAAGATCATGGGGATCGTGACCGGCCAAGGTGAAGGAACGAGGGCAATATCTCTTCTACAAATATTAGCATTGGAATCCAAGTAGGTTCTCACCATCCACTTTTTATTTGCAATTAGGAACTTGCGTGATAGCATTGTGTGATTGTTGCTAGACCCAGTCTGGGCTAGTAGGGATCGTCTCTGTCCACAGAGAGGATTTACCTCCACAACAATCCATTTTGAGTACTTTCTCCCCAACAATTGATGTGACAAAATATATGTCATAGGGTTGAAATCCGAAATGACCATAGTTTCTCGAAGCAATATTTAATGGCGAAACCTTTGGATGGCTTGAATGACACCTAAATCCATTTTTTCTACATGGGAATATCAGATCTCGGTATCGTTAATATTCTAACTCAGATAATAAATGGGATGTTTAGTCTCTAAATCATCTTCTTGGACCAATACCATTTCTATAGCAGAAATGATAACAACAAGATAAAGGAAGCAGTCACATTGATAATAAGGGGGATATATAAGAGATGCCTAAACCAATACATCTTTTAGGGCATGAAACAATTTTTGAGTCACAGCATCCCAATGGAAAGGAATCCCTTTCTAGCAAGCGAGTGAATATTTTGGTCAAATCAACGTAATTAGGGATGAATCTTCGTATGAAGTTAGCTTTCTCTTGGAGTCGTTGAAGTTAAACGACTAAAGAAGGTGTAGGAAAATCAACGATCACCTGTACTTTCAATGGATCAATACAAATTCCTTGTTTTGATATAACAAAACCTAGAAGTTGACCAAAATTGACTATTGTAGTAGCTACACACACCCTCCAAAATTTTTCCTTAGCTTCATTTTGGAGCCTCCCTACCAACCATCCTCAGCAGCATGTCTTGCATCGTCAAGCATATAGGCTTCAGTTGTTTCTCAGTGTCTTGTCAACTTGTGCATGTTAGTTTGCTTCACTCCCCTCACAGTATATCTTTCTCAACTTAGACCATGTGCTGGCCAAGAAACTCCCCTAGAAAATTGTGTAATTATGGAGGGGAACCAACGTTCCCTCTAGAAATTATGAAAATCAGCTGGTCAGCCTGCTGAGCTCAGGAATTGCACAAATCAGTTTGTCAAGCTTCTCTCAAAAAATTGCACAATTCTAGAGGGGAACCAACCTTCCCTCCAGAAATTTCACAAATCATCCTGGCAGTCTGTTGGGCTTTAGAATTGCGTAGAGCAGTCAGACAATCTTCCTCCAGAAAACTGCACAATTTGACCCAGCACTACTGCTCAGCCCAAAAATTCCACAATTCTGGGACGCAGTCACTTGCTGACCCTAGAAATTGAGTAATCCCTCTGGGACAGCTAGCCCAGTTCAACCCAAGAACTGTGTAAATTTTCATCCCAGACACATAGACCGATGCATGTGCCTTCAGGTTGATCGATTCCCTCCAGGACCAAGCAAAACTGATTTGCATGCATGGAATGCTTTTCCCAAGGCAGCATGCAAAGACATCCTAGATTTAGGGATCTATTTTTAGTAGCTAGAGGTTACATGCAAGGCTCATTTTAGAAACCTCCTACCAAGTGTCGCTTTTCTTAGATTTGTGGCATGCACATCATAACCTTGATTTTATCAAAACTTATGAACCAGATGTTGTAGAGCTCATTCCTCACATCTATCTTGCAGCTCTAACATCACACATTGCATCCAAGAGTCTTTGACACTTTCAGCTTAGTTGTTTCAGGGTAAGCCCGCTTTGCATGTCTTACACTGCATTTTTGTCTCTTTTTGTGTTTTGACTTGTGTAAGTGTTGGCTACTTGATTTCAATGAGTGCTTGCTTTCATTTTCATGTATGTTAGCTTGTATAAGCATCGTTTCAGTTTTCGTTTTCATCTCACTGTTGTCGCATGCATGATAATGTTTTTGCACCGATGGTTGCTGTTGTGGCGAATCACTTCACACACATGCATGCTTTCCCTTTTTTCTAAATCCTGCACTTACTGTTTGCATTTACGATCATTCACTCTTGTTTACAGTCAGCTTCACCATGAATTCATACTTCTCATGTTTTTGTCTCCTGTCGGCTAGTCTAGGCTACTTTGGCCTAGACTTTGCCTTGCCCAGAAAACATTGCGCAATTCTAAGAGTGAAGTCCCTGCCTTCCTCCCAGAAAATGTGCAAATCTAGCGAGTCATTTCCATCTAGTATTTCTTTGCACAATTCTGAGAGGTAGTGACTGCTCGCCAAGAAAATTGCGCAATACAGTCCCTGGGCCTACATCACTTGCCAGCTGAAATTACACATTGCACAATCTCAACATCCAGTAGGCTATGATGGACTATGCATTATGCAGTTCTAGTAGTTAGTCAGCTTCTTGATAGCCCATAATGTCCCTTGCATAGTTTTGGTAGTCAGTCTCCTGACCTCCCGGAAGAAATTGCGCAATCTTCACGATCAGTCACACAGGTATGTTGCAAGTTAGTCCTCAAGTTTGTTTTGGTTTTCAACTAACATATTTCTTGCCATGAGTGTTTCTATGTCTCCAGGTATCACAGGTGTTCATCTGCCTCTTAGCGGCATAGGCACAATGGCTTCCAAGAGAGTAGAGTCAAAGACACCGTTAAGAGCAGAACTAGAGATGCAGTTGAGCTAGTGTCTATGAGCTTGCCTACCTATGAAGACATCAAGTTGTTTGTAGAAAATGACATCAAGATGAAATGGTAGAAGCATTGCAGTGAGCGACAGCATCAGACGCATTAGACGGTAGCACACCTGCAAGCAACGAATGCAAGAGTAAGGTTGTTGACAACATGAAGGCGGAGAAAAGCTATAAGTTCAAAACATATCCACTTGTGATGAAGATAACTTTGGAGATTGAGGCTATGAGGTGATGGCGTGACATGGAGATCGCATGAAGGCAGAGAGAGAAATAGATAAGGAGTTGCATGTGCTAAAGTAGCAACTCAAGGAAGAACAAAAACTGTACATATGAGAGAAGGGTTGCAGTAGGAATAGGTACAACAGGGGGTGTGACATGCACAGACTGATGAAACGATGCTCGTACAAGTTATAGATCTTTTCAAAATCCAACATGGAGCAGACAGGGTGAGCAGTGTTGTCAATCAAATGCAAGGGTATTCAGGAGCATGGATGTCATTGTGATCATGCATGCGATCCACCCATTTGGCACACTCACTGAGGCAAAGAAAAGAAGAAAGTTCTATTGGAGCTGAACATGTATTTTGACAAGTTGATGTGCATGGTCACCAGCACATACTTGGATATTAGAATAGGCATTATGCATCAATATATTGTTGTTCTAGCCACACTCAAGACAATGATGTGCATGTTATCAGGCGCGCTGGAAAAAGGAGCCATATCAGTTTACCCGGATGCAACGAAGGTAATATTCTGCTTACAACAGTGTGTCACCATTAAGCACGTGGATGCCATCATGGAAAACTAAGCTTGGCATTAGCTCACCACCGTCGATCATCGAAAGGATGTCGAAGAGTTGGTTTTACCACAACTGTTTAAGTGTTAGTGATAACTTGCATGACTTTCTCAAGCCTATTTTGTTTCACATGGGTACATGTGCATATTGTATGTAACATCTTGTCAAGTGGAAGTTTAAGTGTCGATAGTTGAATGTAACAGTGTTGGGTGTGGGATCCCCCAAGGGTAGTTTTGGGGCTAAAAGCCCATATTTTTGTCAAATTTTGTAATCCAAGTGTAAAGATTCCACATTTTGTGGTCAAAGAGCGCATAGATGTTAAAGAGTCATAGGGTTATCTGCCATTATTCTGGAAATGTAATGTCAGTTGTAAAAGATCTACCCATGGTCTGCTGACCATCGGATTGTATAAATAGAGCTAAGCTCTAAATAGTAATAATCACTAATCAATGAGAGAATAATCAATGAAGGATTGAGTCATAGTGTTAGAGAAAAAGTCTAAGTCTTGGGTCGTAGCGTAGGTAGAGGCTCTGCAGTTGAGTGTGCAGAGGCCTAGAAGTCTATAGCTGAGTGCATGGACCCCTGTAGCTGAGTGCGCATGGTAGGTCGAGCCTATAATCATTCAAAATTATCAATAAAGAGAAGTATTCTATAATTTATGTGTCTTTACTTCCTGTTTATGCATCTGTTATATTGGGTATGAATTTCACTTACAATGCTTATATGATGTGCGAATGTATGTAAATGTGTTGGTTAATTGAACGCAATTAAGAACATCTATTTACGTGAAGCTAACTAAGATCAGTTAATAGGATAAGTAAGACACTTAACCTAGTTTGGGAGATATCATAGTTCGCTGCCCTAACAGTGTGAAAGTCCCTAAGCCATAGGTTAGTGATATGCCAAAGCTAGTTCTACCCTTTTGCAAAGGTACTAAAGGGTGGAATAGAGGGCTACGCAACCTGCACGAGGGTAGGTATAGCTGGAATAAAACTGATGTCACAACCATCTTAAGGGTGTAGAAACTTGATTCTAGCATCCCCCCATACTGATTCAGGTGAGACTTCAGTCCACGCTCCTTAGGCTGATGCCGAAAGGGCCAGTAGAGAAGAGATTTATTTGGCTAACTAACACTGAACTTGGGTCAGGCCCCCTCAAGCCAACAACTGGTTTTGTTTCCAGGACTGGAATTTGCATAAGAGATGTGTGATGTCGTATCACTAGAATCCAACTAAGAAAGAAATCGAAGGCTGATTGGACAGAATGATCCATGAGTTCGTGGCATAACAAAATAGAAACCTGTGACTATCGAAAGAACAATGGCTATACAGGTACCTGTATATGGAGATCCATGAAATATTTTTTGCCTCCTTTCCTACTGAGCTATACAAGTGGATTGCGAAGCTAGTAGATAGCTAAGGAAGGTGGAAACTTGATGGTCCTATTGTGTGGACCCCAGAGCTAGTGCGAAGGTTGGATGCATCAGAGGATAAGATCACCCACGTTGTTGATCATTGGCTCGATCGCATCATAGGAGGATTTGTGACTGAATTCGTGGTTGACACCTTAGTCAGCTATAGCAAGGTGCAGTGATGCTTTTTCAAAGGACAGCGAGGTAAGTACGTAAAATATTTGAATACTTGGATTAAAATGCTATTGTGCAAAAAATGGGTTATGCAGCTACCTTGATGTTTGGGACTACACGAAGCGAAATTTTTTATAGAAACGAAGGAAAAAAAGGTCCGGAGTATAGCCCCTTGATTTCACTTCCAGGAAAAGACGAAGAAGGAGTAGCGAAGGTCTCTTTGTAAAGTTCTATTCAGTTGATAAGACAAGGATTCTTGCGAATACCACCTCCACCCACACCACCATCGACTTCACCGCCATCGCCTCCAACTTCACCCATACCACCTCCATCTCCATCATGATTTAGTATGACGAATACAGTGAAGTTTCCTTTGTTCAAAGGCTTGGGAAAGGAGGACCCGGACCAATTCTGGTTCATTGTGAGGGATGTATGGGAAGCTTAAGGTGTTATAGATGACCATATAAAGAAGGCGACATTGGTTAGTGCTCTGTAGGATTGCGTGCTAACCTGGTCTATTAAGTACTCCAACGATAACCTGAATGATAGTGTAGCAGACATCCAAGCAGCACTAAATAGGGAAATTAGCAGGCCTAAATCTAAAGCGCAATCGATTATGGGATTCAAAGAGATCACGATGCAACTATGCGAGATGCCTTGGGAACTAGATCATAGGCTGAAATTTATGATTCACAAAGCCAACATGAATTTGACGGATGGGTAGCATCGCAAATGGTTTGTGGCTTCACTACTTCCACACTTAAGAAGTGTGCTATCACAGCAGAAGATAACAACTCAGGTAGAGGCCTTAGAGATTGCCATGAGAGTAAATGAGACCTCGATGCAGGATCCTAATCTAGGAGTCCAGTAGATCCATGCACAGCTGAAGAATCTGTGCCTTGAGATGCAAAGTCTGAAGCAGGACAGGACATTTTGACCAAAGGTCAGCGAAGAGGTATGGTGTTTTAAATGTAAGAGTCAGGGTCATGACAAAGACCATTGCTCAATTTTTAAAAATTACCTTGCAGGAGGAGGACGGATGCCTTGAAGGCCAAAAGCTCAAGCAGGATCTAGTGCGACGACTGCTTTATGGTGTGCTATCTATCACTTGCTATATAAGCATGCGCAAGCACCTCAACAGTTGTTCTACAACTTTTGTAGGTCAGTAGGACATGATGAGTGTACTTGCAGGAGCTATGAATTGATGATGGACAGGACTCCCACCTATAGGGTTTAGGTCGAAACACGGCCCCTTAACCAGAATGCAAGGATGGTGTAGACAATATTTTAGGGGTATGGATGAGGCCGAGGTGGAAAAGAACCTGGTATAGGTCGACGACAGTTGATTTGCTGCAATTGTGGAGGACTAGGACACTATGCTCGTGATTGCACTAATACAACGTGTCCGTCGTGAAAGTATTGCATGTTGTTTGATCATGAAATAGAAGGTTGTCCTACACTGATATTTGGGATACATGACAAAGGAGCACTACAACCTCCCCCAACTCAGAACTTGCAAATGATGAGGACTGAGCCGTGTAAGGAAGATACGAATGTAAATATAGTGCTCCGAAGTGGAATCGAGATGGAAGATGACAAGGGGAAATAGTCGGAAGATAGTACATAGGTTCGCATGGCCCTGATGAAAGAGGCTAAGTTTGATTTGAAGTGCCCTCTTGAAGTCTTCATGGAATCTAAAAAGAGCTTCACTAAGGCCTCCACTTCAGGAAGAAAGGATAAGCCCGAGCCAGAGATGGACCCCTCTATGCTCACTATTAGTGTCAGTCTTTGCATCCTTCCACTAGTGATCAAACATGCTCTTACAAAGTGGTCTTAGGGTGTCAAAGTCAAATTTTGTCATTTCAATGAGTCTTCAAGTAAAATTTGGTCACTAGGTATTAGGTCTAGGATTGTTTTCACTCCTTCCAAATTTTTCCAAATATTGGTCCGTGTCACCATTCGGCTGAGTGTACCATCATTCAAAGAGTTTTCATCATTATTTTAAGTTCCAATGGGTCATTTTACACCTAGTTTGTGCTTTAGTTGTGCCTAGGCAAGGCTCATTTTCCTCTTCTAGGGTTTTGAAGGTAATTTTTCTTGGATGGTCAAATCATCAACAAACTTGTATCCTAATGCTCATACACCTTACCCTATCCTTAATATACCTTCTTAAACACTTCCCATCACTGATATCCCTCAAATTCATCATTTTCCCACAAACCCTAACCTATTGCTACAATTTGACACTTTTTTAGGTTATGCCTGTGTTTTTCCCTTTTGGACCCCTTCCCCTCTCTCAATCCTTGAAATTCCACTTTCCTTTACTTCCTAACATCCCTCCCTACTTCCAAAAATTTTCTCAAGAATTTAGAAGCCCCTCATCCCCTTCATTTTCCTTCATTTCTATAAATCCCCTATTCCACACATCAGGATAGGTTTTATTCAAATTTTTTTTTGAGCAAGAAAAGATGAATTTGACAACAATGAGAAAGGATCTTGTCCAAAATAGACCCAAGAAGAAAAACCTCCTTCAATTTTTACACAAGTCTCATGGTTTAGGAGAAATGTCCAAAACATCATTTGCCTAAGGAGAGTTGATCCACTTCTGGAGTGACCTTGAGAACATCAAGCTTTCTCCTAGCTGGAGTGACCAAATGGCTTTCCTGGTGAGTCAAATGATAACTATAAATATAGAGATTTCCAATGAGGTATAATTAGCTCAATTTGGAGTTGATAAATGCCTACAAAAGTTGATTGAAACAACACTCTACATTTTGGCAGCCTCATTCTGCACATTTTGACCAGTCTTGGGAAATTGAGCTTTTGACAGGGAAAATGAGCTCCAAATTGAAAAATTAAAGATGTTATTGAAAGGAGACTCGACAAGCTTTCCAATGAGCTATCCCACACTCAATTTTTACATTAGGATGGTATTCAAGAGTTTGATTGAAGTGGTGTTGAGTATTCAGGGGGTGGCGTTGCGCATTTGAGCTCGGCACTGTGCGTCTGGAGGCTTCAACAGTGCAAAATTACACTATGATACACATTGAGAGGTGGTGTTATGCATATGTAGTTGGTGCTATGCATTGATTAGCAAAGACTAGAAATCTTCCAAACTTCATAAAAACTTCCAAAATAGCCCTCTCATCTCTCAAACAAGTAAGTTCCCTCACTATACCTCATCATTGAAGTTGCAATTGAAGTGTTTGAAGGAATTTACCATGACAAATGTGAAACCCTAGTTTCTCCCTCAATTACATTCTAGAAACCCTATCCCACCACCTATCATTAAAACTCTAAACTCCTTCCCTATATCACTCCATAACATTCTATACCCCTTCATCCTTCATCCCACAAGTTATGTTTCAAAAAAGGATCTAAGCTCCACTCCCCCATTTTTCATGATTTATACCCTCCCCTTCATTTTCTAGCCCACCAAAATGCCTCACAAGGTCACTTCCCATTCCCCCACTCCTAAATCACTCTTACAAATTCCCTTCATCCCTTTTTAGGACTGCACAACCTCAAAATTTGCAAACATGGACATATGAGAAGGCTAAAGAGACTGGAGCTATTGAGGTGCTCGAGACCTACATGACATATCATAGGGGCACGAGTAGATTGCTTGCAGCTGATAGGTGGGTGTTCGCTCCATAGGATGTGGAAGGGACCTTGCCTTATTCATCAACTCATAGGCAAATGCATGCTCCATAGGATGTGGAAGGGGCTTTTCCTTCTTCATCAACACAACATGAACAGGTGCAACAGTTGAAAAAAGGGAAATAAAAGATGCAGGTGGAAGATCTTGATGATGAGAAGGAAGAAAGAGAATTTGATTTGATGGAGCATGATGAGCCAAAATAGCATTATATTCATCATGGCATAGATACAATTGACTTAGAGGCTCAAGATGAAGCAACAAAAGAAAACATCATCATACAGGAGAAAGAGGTTGAGATCCAAGCATTGATGGACAACTTGGCGAGAGCCAAGTATGTAATCACATGTCTAGAACAAGAGAGCATGTAGCTAAGTGATAAGAAGGTCCTCATGGAGCTGGAACTTCTCAAGGCAAAGAGACAAAGTGACAAGGGTAAATCAGCAATGCAAGAGGAAGAAGCACCGGTCACTTTGACTCCAATTGACAAGGAAATTGAGGGTGATAGAGAAATTTGGCTTGAAGGAGTCAATTTTCACTTAGAAAATCTATTGCAAAGGGCCAATAGGGACAACCAGATCATCATGCACATGGCCTACCAGTAAAGGACCCAAAATAAAATTTGCAATATAAGGGTCAAACAGATGGAAGCAAGGTTAAGGTGGGCTCTAAACGGAAAAAAAGAGGAGGATAGGCTTAGGTTGCTTGTTGAGGCTTCCTTGTCTCATAAAGATGCTTGATGATGGTGTTTCTCAACAATTTTGGTCAGGTTTGGAGGAGATTTTTCTTTTTGCAGATTTTGGAAATTGCACACACAGAAAATGTGGCTCAACGCGCAACACCATTGGCGCTGCACTTTTCTTAGGGGAATCCAATGGACAAATGGCTTGCATTTTTGGATTCAGAGTGATGAGTACATGAACCCTATGCATTTTCTAAGTTTTGGGGCAGAATTGGTCCACCAAAAGGTCAAAAAACACCCTAAAAATGACCTTTCTACCACTTTTTTACACACAAAAGCAGTCGTGGGAGAATCAACTTTTGAGGGGTCAAATGAGTTTCAAATGAAGAAATTATAGGTTTTTTAGAAATTAGACTTAAATACCTTTCCAACGAGCTATCATGAGTTCAATTGGGATTCTGAGAAGGCCTCCAAAAGGGACCTGAACGTGGCGCTGCACGTTGGGCCAGTGGCACTGCATGTAGGGCAAATTTGGCACAGGATGGCTATTTTTCTATTTTTTTATTATGTTCATGGATTTTCTTTCATGGAGGATGTTTTAATATGGTAAATTATGAATTTTCTTGTAAATACAATGGATAATTAGTAGTAGAGGGTAGATTCATTATATTAAAAGTCAATTTGAGCTCAAATGAATTAGTTTTTCACTTTTAGAGGCAAGTCGTTAAGATGCCTATATTCCAGTTTCTTGTTAAGGGTTGGTTAGATTAGCTCCTCATCTTAGGGATTCGACCCCTAAGGATGTGAGGAGGTTGATACAAAGCATATATCTTCTTCTTCTTTCTCATTGTAAAGGGTTGGACTCAGTTGGATGCTCAGACCTTGGTTGTACATCATTTTGTAGCAGTTTATCAGGAGATTAATAAGAACTGCAACTATTTTTATGGGATCCATGTGGTATGAAGTTTTAGTACATTTTCTTCTCTTGTGATCATATGTTAGTATTATTTTTGTATTTCGTCAATCATTTCATTGCTTCTAAGTGAAATATTTCAAGTTGATAGACAAAATCCATTACATCACTACTCTGCTTTGGGAAAATATTCACCATTTCATGTTTTCTACAGTTTGGGAAACATCCATGATCATCACATGCTCTTCCTAGCCTCTCAATAGTCTTAAAAACCTCACTCATCAAAGCCCTAGAGTGATAAACCTTATTCCTACCTTGCCCGATTGAACACCCTACAATTTTGACCTAATTCCCTAGCCCTAAACTGTCCAACTCCTCCTGATCCAGCAAAACCCCTTCAAAACCCAATCAAAACTTCGTGCTACTATACCTAGCCTAAAATCATTTTCCTGATCTAGTCATCTTAGCTGAGATTCTAATGGAGAGAGCCCTCTCTCGGACTAGTAGGTCTAGCTACTTGGCTAAGCGTGGTTTGTGGTTACTCTGGCATTGCCTTCCTTCAGCCTGAGGTTCAATCCAAGTGATAACATAGTGGCGACCATACCGGGGAGCGTAGTTTTATGTTCCTCAGCAAAATGTATCAAGTTCAGATCTAATTGTTGATGGTGGACATTGATCAGACACTGGAAGGCTGAAATCATTCACCTGGCAACTCCAAATCAGTTTTGAGATCATATCCAAGGACTCCACTGGAGGATGAACCTGTCCAGCAGAAACATGAAAGGACAATATGGAAAGATCGGGTATTCAAGTTGGAATTTCATCCAAGACTTTACGTTCTTTGTTATAAATTGTTTCTTCTTTTTTCCCGAGTATGTCAAGAAGGCTTTACAAAGTATACTGTAATTGAGAAAATGTCCTAGACCTGCATGTGATTCCTTCCCTTTGAAGATTGTGAATACAAAATATTTGCATGCCTTTGATCTTGACCAAGACCCTTCTTCCAAATCTTATGATGACCGTCTCCTAACTGATGAGCCTCAAGAGATCAAAAATAATTCTACAGTTTTTGTATATACTCCTATACCTTGTAAAATTCCAGATAGATACAAGCCTCTTATTTTACCTCCTATATCCTATGATTTCCCTAAAAATCATTACCTATATCTACCAATATTTGATGGTGAATGTGACAACATCACTATTGAGAGACATGTACTAAATTTTGAGTCTTTTCTTGACCTTTTTTAAGTTGATGAAGAGGATGTCAGTATTATGCTTTTTGATCTTTCTTTGCAAGGCAAAGTCAAGAGTTGGTTCAAAACCTTGCTTGATGCGAACATCTCAGATTTCCTGTAGTTCGTCTCATGTTTTCCTCGACAAGTGGGTGGTCAGACACAACCCTTTCTTGATTCTAGAAGGGTATAACTAGCTGAAAAGACAACCAGGGGAGGCAGTACAACAAATTTTTGCCAGATTTAACCAAGCATATTGTTCAATGCCTCTTAATATAAGACCTCCTCTTGATTCAACTCTCTTGCATTATCTGGAAGCCTTTGATCTGGAAATGGAGTTTCAGCTGAGAGAAAGGAACCTTGCAACACTTGAAGAGATGCAGAAAAGTGTAGTAGATGTAGAGGCTAATTTGCTAATAAGAAGGACAAAGTTGAAGGAAGAAGAGAGGAAGAACATAGATCCAGAGGAATCGACATCTTTAGAGGTAAATCTCAACATTTTTGTAAGTTCAGTGGAAGAGATGATGCAAAATATCACCACAAGGAATGAGTATGATGTTCAATACCCTGGCTCGTTGATTGAAGAAAAACAAGTGGCTGATCCAAAACATTGCCTTTCTTATCCCAGTTGTCGTAGATCTGATAATGATTGTTTTATAGATCAGCTTGCAGAAGAGAGATCTGTTGATCTGACATGTATGCTTGATGATGTGTTTTATACTAATGATTTCCCTAAGTTTGATCAGTATAATGATGATTATGTTCTCCAAACAGAAGCTAGTATTACAGACAAAACAACATTTGGTTTGTGGAAGGAGGAAGTTCACTTTCAGTAGCTCGGTGATCAGTCGATGCATATCACCTATGGAAGTGAGGAGGAAAGTGGAAATTTTTTTGAAGTGAAGGATCTTTGCCTCTTTGTTTTACTTTGTTTCATTTCATTAGAGACAACTTTCGTGCAATCATAAATCAACCGTCGATAATTTTTGGTCTGTACCATCTAGAGGGTAATGAAATCCTTTTTCAAGACTTCTCATATCTAGATTTGTAGCCCCCAAATGCCATTGAATGTCAGGTTGCAGATGAAGACTTGGAAGTTGGAACATATGATCCAATAATGCAAGATGATTCTGTACCATTATGTTTTTAATCATTTTAGTTTTTTAAGGGAAATTTGCATAGTATATCTTCAATAAAGGATGAGCAGCCTGTAGAAAATCATGCAATCTCATTGGAATTAATAGAAAATGGGTTGCAACAGTATTTTAAAGTTTTTCACAATCCAATAACTGATGTGTTGGATGATATCTGCATTCAATGTCCTTCTCCATTAGCTAACTTTGAGCTTGAAAAAAGTATTGATACAAACATGATCTGGCAGCTGGTTTCTTTGTCATTTTCAGCAAGAGTCTCATCGCAAAACTCAAATGAAAGTTTGCATTCATGGTATGAGGAGAAGAAAAGTAATTCATTGAATGAGCTAAGTCCCAGTGCGCATGAATTTCAATATCCTCATGTAGTCTTTTTGGAGTCAGATAGAGAATTCATATTATTCAATCTGGGAAAATTTGGATTTGTTTACAAGTTTTCATGGGAGTTTCATTTCAGTAGTGCTCCCTCCTTTCTCATAAACAAACACTTGCAAACAATTCAAACAACATCCAGAATGCTTACTTGGTTGCATTGGTTGTTTCATTTCACTTGATCAAGTGATGAATGGAACAGTTAGAGTAGGTTTTATTGAATAAGCTCCATTTTGAGCATATTTTCTAGTTTGTCAGTTGTGTTTTAGTATTGAGTCAGTTTTTAGTTGAGTAAAATTCAGTTTGTGTCTTTGAGTCATCAGTATCCAGTCATGTATTTCAAATTGAGTTTTTTTTACTCCATGCCCAATGGATAAGGCTACTTGGTCTATGGTGTTCTTGGCACCTCCAGGGAGCTACCATCCCCAATGGAGCCAATGTTAGTGTCCGTATTTGCAGCCTTTCACCAACGATCAAACATGCTCTTACAAAGTGGTCTTAGGGTGTCAAAGTCAAATTTTGTCATTTCAGTGAGTCTTCAAGTAAAATTTGGTCACTAGGTATTAGGTCTAGGATTATTTTCACTCCTTCCAAATTTTTCCAAATATTGGTCCATGTCACCACTCTGCTAAGTGTACCATCATTCAAAGAGTTTTCATCATTATTTTAAGTTCTAGGTCATTTTACACCTTGTTTGTGCTTCAGTTGTACTTAGGTAAGGTTCATTTCCCTCTCCTAGGGTTTTGAAGGTAATTTTTCTTGGATGGTTAAATCATCATCAAAAATTGTATCCTGATGCTTATACACCTTCCCCTATCCTTAATATACCTTCTTAAATAGTTCCCATCATTGATATCCCTCAAATTCATCATTTTCCCACAAACCCTAGCTAATTTCTACAATTTGACACTTTTCTAGGTTAGGCCTGTGTTTTTCCCTTTTGGACCTCTTCCCCTCACTCAATCCTTTAAATTCCACTTTCTCCTACTTCCTAACATCCCTCCATATTTTCGAAAATTTTCTAAAGAAATTAGAAGCCCCTCATCCCCTTCATTTCCTTTCATTTATACAAATCCCTTGTTCCTCACATCGGGATAGGTTTTATTCAAATGATGTTTCTGAGCAAGAAAAGATGAATTTGACAAAAGTGAGAAAGGATTTTGTCCACCATACACCCAAGAAGGAAAACCTCCTTCAGTCTTTACACAGGTCTCACGGTTTGGGAGAAATGTCCAAAACATCATTTGCCTCACGAGAGTTGATGCACTTCTAGAGTGACCTTGAGAACATCAAGCTTTCTCCTAGCTAGAGTGACCAAATGACTTTCTTGATGAGTCAAATGATAAAAAAACCCAGAGATATTTCCAATGAGCTATCATGATCTCAATTTGGAGTTGAGGAAGACCTCCAAACGTTGACTGAAGCAACACTACATTTATGCAGCCTCATTCTCCACATTTTGACTAGTCTTGGGAGATTGAGCTTTTGACAGGGAAAATGAGATCCAAATTGAAAAATACAAGATGTTCTAGAAATTAGACTCGATAGTATTTCCAACGAGCTATCCTGAACTCAGTTTGGACATCGGGAAGGTAGTCAAAAGTTTGATTGAAGTGGTGCTACGCGTTCAAGGGGTGGCACAACACGTCTAAGTTGGGTGCTGCACGCCTAGAGGTTTCATCAGTGCAAAATTACACCACGTTGGGCATTGAGAGGTGGAACTGCGCATATGTAGTTGGCACTGTGCATTGATTAGCAAGGACTAGAAAGCCTCTAAACTTCATAAAAACTTCCAAAAGGGCCCTCTCATCTCTCAAACAAGTAAGTTCCCTCACTATGCCTCATCATTGAAGTTGCAATTGAAGTGTTTGAATGAATTTACCATGACAAATGTGAAACCCCAGTTTCTCCCTCAATTACATTCTTGAAACCCTAATCCCCTCTATTTTTCCCACCACCTGTCACTAAAACCCTAAACCCCTTCTCTATATCACTCCATAACATTCTATACCCCTTCATCCTTCATCCCACAAGTTATGTTTTAAAAAAGGATCTAAGCTCCTCTCCCCCATTTTCATGATTCATACCCTCCCCACCATTTTCTAGCCCACCAAAATACCTCACAAGGTCATTTCCCATCCCCCCACTCCTAAATCACTCTTACTCATTCCCTTCATCCCTTTTCTAGGACTGCACAACCTCAAAATTTGCAAACATGGACAGATGAGAAGACTAAAGAGACTAGAGCTATTGAGGTTCTCGAGACCTGCATGACATATCAGAGGGGCACAAGAAGATGTTGGCATTATGGCATTATGAACATATGTTGAAGTTGATGGCAACCCTCTCTTAGACGGTCATTTCTCTTATATACACCATGATGGGGACAAGAAGAGCCAAGAGGAGAGAAGAAAGGCAATATACACATGTATTAGAGAAGAAAGGCCATATACACATGTATTAATGTTATCGGAGGTATTTGGGTGCCTAAAACCCATATATGAATGCATTTATATTATCGGGAGTTGGTTGGGTGCGTAAAACCCATATATATATGCTTTTACAATAATCAAAGGCCTTTTTCCTTTTTGGCGGAAACAACACAAGTTAAATATGTTTCGGCACATATGGACCCGATGGCATATCACATCCATGCGCGTCGGGGGTCCGGCTAAGTGACTTCGTTGAAACCTCTGATTGGGAGCGGACCCGATGAAGGCATCAATCATGGTTTATAACAAGATCGCATCCACAGTATCGCAATACATAAAGGGTCGCCCACCTCAAATCCTCCGACTGCGATAACTCAGTGGACCCGATGGTGGAATTAAACTTGACGTATAATAGTATCGCGTCCGATGCTTAAAAGCCCTGAATGCTGATTGCGATAAAGAGGTGGTGGACCCGATGGGAGCATTAAAGGCAATATATAATAATATCGCATCCGCAGTTCGACATATATGCGCGGCGAACTTCGGTGAAACCTCCGATTGGGAGCGGACCCGATGAAGGCATCAAAACATGGTTTATAAAAATATCACGTCCGCAGTATATCGGAATACATAAAGGGTCTCCCACCCTAATCCTCCGATTGCGATAAGAGGGGTCGGACCCGATGAAGGAATTAAAAGCATTTCATATTAAATCGCATCCTCGGTGTTCGCCCATCTTATAATAGCCTCCCACTTCAAATCGCCGATAACGATGAAAGGAGTGGACCCGATATATTAATAAAGGTTGGTTAATGGGGCATACCACATCTGATCCATCGGATCGGACGTCGGGCATGTATTGTTAGCGATGAGGAGCGGACCCGATATATAAATAAAGGCTGGTTAATGGGGCATGTTGCATCCGATCCATCGGATCGAACGTCAGGAATAAACCATGAGATGGGCAGGCGCCGATAGCAATAAGGATTGGAACTGATATATTATTAGTTTGGATGCATTAAGTTAAAAGTCCGCCTTTTGTGGTTTGGACCATTTTCATCATTTTCCCGCTTAAGCCTATTCTTAAGAAGATCGGTCAAAAACAATTGCACCTCAGGTTTTCAGATCCTATGGTTTCGATTCATGGTTTTATCAAATGCGTGATTATATAAAGAGAAAGGGGATCCGGTGGCAATGTATCGATTATGAATTGAAGATCTTAAGGGAGAATAGATCGGCATTCTTATGATCTATCAAGGAGCAATCTACTGAACCGAATTCAAGAAGAATGCGCACAGGACGGCAGATCCGCATCGCTTCGGGGGTATTGTAGTATAGTTGAGAGCAGCCAACCACAGGGAAGTAGCAGTCATTCCTTAACTCTGATATAACGTCTTCTGTTGATTCGCCAAAGGTATCTGGGTCCAGATATTGGGTTTGTCTTGTTTCTAGCCTCTGGGTGCTCTATAACATGTATGTCCTCTGCATTATGGTATGATTCTGGCATATACAACCTCTGATTAAAAGGTGACCAGATCAGATATTTATTTATAGCTAGTGCTTGGGTTGGCGCGTGGGTGATCTGCTATATAAAGAAAACATGTATTGATCTGAGGTTTGGGTATTTTTGAAGAATCATTTATACTTTATGATCATTTGATCTTCTTGGATCCAGTCTGAAAATTAATGAAACGTGAACGAAGTAGGGAGTTGTAGCTCCCTTCCAGGAAAAACTGAAAACGAGAGAGAGAGTTGTAGCTCTCTGCAGGTTGCAGCCTGCGTACTGGTAAATGACTGCACCAGTACAAACTCATTGTAAAAGAAGTTTCTAATTGAAAGAATATAGAGACATATTGCAGCAGGTGGTTTTCACCCACATTGGGTTTACACCTTATATCTGGTGTTCTTTGGTGTGACTATCTATTTATCTTGTTCATGCTCATTATTTTATGGTACTGACATACAAAGTAACGATCAATATCTGAAGTGATTCAAAGTATAAATAAGGAAGATATAATGAAAAGAACTTAATAATACTGATTCACCCCCCCTCTTAGTATTATTTCCATAAATTGGTATCAGAGCAGGTCCTTCAGAGAAGCTTGATCGCTTGAAGGAAGATCGTTCATTATGAGCATCTACGAGATGGAAGCATCAATCAGGCCACCGATTTTTGATGGGACAAACTTCAATTATTGGAAGGTAAGAGTTACTGCCTATCTTCAATCTCTTGGTACGGAAGTTTGGGATATCATAGAGACAGGCTACACTTTTCGTTCAGCTACTCCTACAGATCCAACAGAGAAAAAGAAATATGAAACAAATGCTAAAGCAGTCAATACTCTGTTGGGATGCTTATCTCAATCAGAATTCGTAAAGGTTATGTAATATAAATCCGCAAAAGAAATATGGGACAAGATTGTCTTGAGCTACGAAGGAGATGAATAGGTAAAGCGTGCTAAACTTCAAACCCTCAGGATTCAGTATGAGAATCTCTGAATGTATAATGATGAAAGTGTGGCTAACTATTTCCTTAGGGTAGATGAGATTGTTAACTGCATGAAAAACTTGGGTGAAGAAATAAAAGAGGCTATTGTGGTTGAAAAAGTTCTAAGATCCTTGTCCACCAAGTTTGAATCTAAAGTGTCCGTCATAGAAGAAAAGGAGAATCTACGAATTCTCACGATGTCACAGCTGCATGGAATTCTAATTTCTTATGAAATGAGAAAAGGAGGTCCTTCAGATAGGAGAGAAGTTGTCTTCAAGGCTTCAGGAAAAGGAGAGTACCTTGAATCAAGTCATGTGTCAGAAGAAGAAGAAGAATCAAATTTTGTCAGAAATCTTCAACGAGGCACTGACAGATTCAGAGGTAAGTTACCCTTCAAATGTTTTGCTTGTGGAAGAGTAGGTCACTATGCTGCCAAATGTCCTCATAAGGATAAGATTGACAAGGGAAAAGAACCTGTTAGATGGAACAAGAAACATAATGCAAATAAGAAGAGCTATTACACCCATGAAGACAGTGATGGTCTATCAAATAGCAATGAAGATGAACGAGGTAATCCCTATAAACTTTTAATGGCTTTTGAAGATGATGATTACATGGATGCTCTAGATATATATAGCTATTATGAGGAGATGTCTAGACTCAAGACATGCTTAGAAGAAAAGGATGTGATCATTGAGACTCTGCAAATCCAACTTGATGAAAAGGAACAATCTCTTGAAAAGTTAGAATGTGAAATTGTTGGGCTTCGAAAAGAAATTGAGAAAACAAAGGCTCTCAATCTTAAATTTGTTAAAGGATCTGAAACTCTGGATGAGATCATCAATGTACAGCGCTCTCCTCTAATTAAGACAAGTCTGGGGTATAATGGAGAAATATCTCAAGCATCCACCTCGAAGAGTTATCTCGATGCTGCAAGAAGATATGAGAAAAAGCCAAACAGAGATCACCAGGTAAAACAGGGACAAACTTCATCAAGAATAAACAAAGAGTACCAGACAAATCAGGGACAATTCACTTTAAGGACGAACAAAAGCTACAATCAGCCAAGATCCCAATTTACCTCAAGAATGGATGAAAATAGAAATCACAATCATATGACTGGTAAATTTGATAATTGCAGAAGTTTCTTCAATGGCCAATGTTTCTCTTGCCATAACTTTGGTCACAAAGCAGCTCAATGTGTTGCCTACAAAACAATCATGACTAGAGAAGCTCGAAAGCAAAGAAGTATGACTGGGATTACAAAAAGGACCTATAACAACTTCTCGGCTCTTGAAAATGAAATTGAATGCTCTATCTGTAATAACTTTGGTCATGAAGACTCTAAATGCAGGAGTAGGTTTCGGCAAACAAAGGAACAAGATTCAAGCACCAGAACATGGAGAATAAAGGAACCTCGACCAGAAAGATGTGGGATAGAATTTTATGTAGAAGGACAGGAAAATCAATGGTACATCGACAATGGATGTTCGAAGCATATGACAGGTGATAAAGAAAAACTTGAATCATACACTGCTTTAGAAAAAGGAAAGAAAGTTTCATTTGGGAATGATACTCCTACTGCCATAAAAGGGAAAGGTATTGCTCAATTGAAAGAAAAGGTCAAAGCAGGAAATGTTTTGTACGTTGATGGATTGAAACATAATCTTCTAAGTGTCAGTTAGATGTGTGATCAAGGAACCGAGGTAATATTTAGATCAAATGGATGTCGTGTTCGTGATCTTGATACAGGTGAAACAGTGATCAAAGGCAAAAGAACTCCAAACAATATATACATATTTGAAGAAGGACAACAACAATGCTATATGAGCAAGGATGATGAGAACTGGTTATGGCACCGGAGGTTGGGGCATCTAAGTTTTTCACAAATAAGGAAAGAATGCAAGTATCAGGCAGGGAAAATTTTAAGAACCCCCCCTAAATTTATAAATATAATAAATGGGTGAATCTCCATGGTATATAGGAAAAATGGAAGGCAATTTTATCAATAATATAATATGTATATATAATTTTTTGGCCAATCTCTCACCAGGCATGGCGAATATTTGCTGAATTATAAAATCTTGTAAGATCTTCTCGAGTCTTTCACTAAATAATAAAACTTTGTAAAGTCCTAGTGAATCTTAGCATAGGCTACATGTCGGTTTAGTTCCCCCATTTAAATAGGCTACATTCCAGGTGAATACCATGGGTCAATACCATACCATGTGCCATTTTGGTGAATACCATGGGTCAATACCATGTGCCATTTTTATTTTTATTAATTCTAATATTAGGGTTAATAATGGTTTTTTGCATGGTATTAATAACAATCTAGTCCATGGTATTTGTCCCATAGTATTTTGGCCATAGGTTTCACCTAAATATAACCCAGTTTTTGAGTGTTCGTAAATATAAGGTGACTTATGGAGTAAATATAAAAAAATGTTTTATTTGTTTACCATACCTCTCGTTTATTTATATTTTTATTAATTTACCATACCTCTTTTACAAATATGGTATTTGGCCCATAGGATTCACTTAAATAAAACCTCTTTCTTGAGCCTTCATAAATAGAACGAGGGTTATGGACTAAATATAAAAAGAGGTTTTATTTATTTACGATACATCTAGTTTATTTATATTTTTATTTATTTACCATACCGTTTGAGTAAGTATAAAAGACGTTTTATTTATTTACCATACCTTCACTTTACTTATATTTTTATTTGTTTACACCGTTACATGTATATATGGTGACTTATGGAGTAAATATAAAAAATGTTTTATTTATTTACCATACCTCTCATTTATTTATATTTTTATTAATTTACCATACCTCTTTTATAAATATGGTATTTGGTCCATAGGATTCACTTAAATAAAACCTATTCTTGAAAATGGGCGAATGGATTCACTTAAATAAAACCTATTCTTGAAAATGGGCGAATGGAAGGTTGTAAGTCCTAATTTCAAGGGCTAAAATTACCTTTTTTACCCTCTCCCTTAAAATAAGGTGGGCTATTTGAGGTGATTTGTAAAAATGTACTATGATACAAAATATTCGCCCACTAAAAATTTAAAACCCCTTAATTTCGCCAAAGGGATAACATTCACCCCTAAAATTATCCTTGGTATCAGGTAGTTCGTGATCTTCCAGATATCAAAATTCCAGAGAATACAATATGAAAATCATGTCAGTTTGGTAAACAAACCAGGACTAACTTCCCTGAGAAGGAAGGATCAACTAGCAAACCTCTCGAACTTATTCATACAGATGTATGTGGTCCATTTAGGTCAAGGACACCTCGAGGAGAGGAATACCTTATATTATTCATTGACGACTTCTCTAGGTTTGTTTGGTTAGGACTTATGAAACACAAAGAAGAAGCATTTGAAAAATTCAAATCCTTCAAAGCCTTGGTCAAAAATGAATCAGATCACAAGATTAAGTGTCTGAGGTCTGACAGAGGTGGGGAATTTACCTCAAATGAGTTTTTTGATTTCTGTGAAGAGCATGGAATAAAAAGGGAATTCTCTACAGCAAGGACTCCTCAGCAAAATGGAGTGGTGGAAATGATGAACAGAACAGTCCAACAAATGGCTCGTGCCATGCTTGATGAATCTAGAACTCCTGCAACCTTCTGGGGTGAAGCTGCATATGCTGCGGTTGTTATTCTCAAAAAAACAAATGTCCGAGTAAACAACACTCAAACTCCTCGTGAGCTCTGGTATGGTAAGACTCCTTCGGTAAAGCATTTTAAATTTTTTGGAAGCAAATGCTATATTAAGAATACTAATGAACAGCTTGGCAAACTTGAGCCTAGAGTAGATGAAGGAATTCTCCTTGGTTATTCTCCTTATAGCAAAGCATATAAGTGTTACAAATAAAATACTTGGAAGAATTGTTGACAGCATTGATGTAGTGGTTGATGAAAAAGGATACATTCCTAGGCAATTAAATCATGAAGATATCAAAGAGGATGAAGACTACCCTTAAATCAGACTGATAATGAAGAAGAAGAACCTCAAGAGGCTCCAGAGGAACAGATAAGGATAGAAGAAAAGACTCCATCCAGGCATGTTCAAAAGAATCATCCAGAATCTCAGATTTTGGGGCAGAAAGAGGCAGGTGTACAAACAAGAAGAAGAACAGCAGAAGCCTCAAGCTACTTGGCATTGCTCTCCTCCACTGAGCCACAAAATGTAAAAGAAGCATGCAGAGATGAATGTTGGGTCAAGGCTATGGATGAAGAACTTGAGCAGATCGAAAAGAACAACACTTGGGAATTAGTTCCTAGACCAAAAGATAAGAATGTCATAGGGAGAAAATGGATCTTCAAAAATAAGTTGAATGAAAATGGGGAAGTAGTTAGAAACAAGGCAAGACTAGTTTGTAAGGGATATGCTCAGCAAGAAGGAATAGACTTTGAAGAAACTTTTGCTCCTATTGCTAGACTTGAAGCTATCTGAATGTTCCTTGCTCTCTCAAGCGTTCAAAAATTCAAAGTATTTCAAATGGATGTGAAATCAACTTTTCTGAATGGAGATTTAGAAGAAGAAGTATACATTGAGCAGCCAGATGGGTTCATTCTTGGGAATGATCCAAACCTTGTATGTAGACTGAAAAAGGCTCTCTATGGTCTTAAACAAGCTCCAAGGGCTTGGTACTACCATTTGGACAAATATCTTCATCAACAAGGTTTTTCAAAAGGATCAGCAGATAGCAATCTTTATATAAAAATTGAAAATGACAAGTTGCTAATACTTGTTGTGTATGTAGATGATATTATTTTTGGCAGCAATGAAGAAACTATGAGTCAAAACTTTGCCTCGGTAATGCAGAAAGAATTCGAAATGTCCCTGCTAGGTGAACTGACATACTTTCTTGGATTGCAAATCCAACAAAATAAAGACGGTATCTTCTTGTCTCAAACCGAGTACCTCAAGCAGATTTTGAAGAAGTATGGCATGGAAGATTCAAAATCAGTATGTACTCCCATGGTTACAGGATGCAGTCTTAGTGCGAATGATGAATCGGTTGCAGTTCATCAACCAACATACAGATCTATGATTGGAATTCTACTTTATTTGACAGGTACCCGACCAGACATCATGCATGCAGTTGGAATAGTTGGAAGATTTCAGGCAAATCCAAAGGAAACTCATCTTCAGGCAGTAAAGAGAATCTTCAAATATCTTCAAGGAACTCAAAACTTTGGCTTATGGTATCCTAGAGATACAGATCTCACACTTCATGCTTACACAGATGCAGATTGGGCTGGAAGTGTGGATGACAGGAAAAGCACAAGTGGTGGTGCTTTCTTTATGGGTTCCAGATTAGTATCGTGGTTCAGCAAGAAACAAAGTTCGATTGCTTTATCTACAGCTGAAGTAGAATATGTGGCTGCTGCATCTTGTTGCACCCAACTTCTTTGGATGATGCAGACTTTACAGGATTTCCAAATCACTTGTACTCCACCTATCCCCATCTTATGTGATAATACAAGTGCAATCAGCATTTCAAAGAACCCAGTCATGCATTCAAAAACCAAGCACATACCGATCAAGTATCATTTTCTCAGAGAACAAGTGCTTGAACAAAAGGTCAAGTTGGAATACATTTCTTCTAAGGAACAAGTGGCTAATATATTTACCAAACCATTGCCCAGGGAGACTTTTGAATACCTCAGGCAGAAGCTGGGGGTTGTCGACGCATCATCCTGCTGTTAATTCTCAGATTGGTGCTTGTACGCGTACAAGGTTCAGGGGGAGCATAATTCATTGTTGGCATTATAGTATTACAGAAGGAGGAACATGTTGGGTAAATGAACTGTATCTATCCATGGCAATAAAGATGCTGAATTATATTATATGTAGGCAGTATAGTGCGGTTCCTATTTTATATATAGCCAGAATAGCTCGACTTTCTGTCCTAAAGTCAGAGGGGAGAAATCAGGAGGAGAAAGCTCTCAGGGGGAGAAATAGTTAGGAGAAGCAGATATCCGCCCTTTTCCCTTGATGTCAAAGGGGGAGAGTGCTTTTTGGATGGTGTTGTTGCCATCAAGTCCAAAGGGGGAGATTGTTGGCATTATGGCATTATGAACATATGTTCAACTTGATGGCAACCCTCTCTTAGACAGTCATTTCTCTTATATACACCATGATGGGGACAAAAAGAGCCAAGAGGAGAGAAGAAAGGCCATATACACATGTATTAATGTTATCGAAGGTATTTGGGCGCCTAAAACCCATATATGCATGCATTTATATTATTGGGAGTTGGTTGGATGCGTAAAACCCATATATATATTCTTTTACAATAATCAAAGGCCTTTTTCCTTTTTGGCGGAAACAACACAAGTTAAATATGTTTCGGCACATATGGACCCGATGGCATATCACATCCATGCGCGTCGGGGGTCTAGCTAAGTGACTTCGTTGAAACCTCCGATTGGGAGTGGACTCGATGAAGGCATCAATCATGGTTTATAACAAGATCGCATCCGCAATATCGCAATACATAAAGGGTCTCCCACCTCAAATCCTCCGATTGCGATAACTCAGCGGACCCGATGGTGGAGTTAAACTTGACGTATAATAATATCGCGTCCGATGCTTAAAAGCCCTGAATGCTGATTGCGATAAAGAGGTAGTGGACCCGATGGGAGCATTAAAGGAAATATATAATAATATCGCATCCACAGTTCGGCATATATGCGCGTCGGACTTCGGTGAAACCTCCGATTGGGAGCGGACCCGATGAAGGCATCAAAACATGGTTTATAAAAATATCGCGTCCGCACTATATCGGAATACATAAATGGTCACCCACCCCAATCCTCCGATTGCGATAAGAGGGGTCAGACCCGATGAAGGAATTAAAAGCATTTCATATTAAATCGCATCTGCGGTGTGCGCCCATCTTATAATAACCTCCCACTTCAAAATCTCCGATAGTGATGAAAGGAGCGGACCCGATATATTAATAAAGGCTGGTTAATGGGGCATACCGCATCCGATCCATCGGATCAGACGTCGGGCATGTATTGTTAGTGATGAGGAGCGGACCCGATATATAAATAAAGGCTGGTTATGGGGCATGTCGCATCTGATCCATCGGATCGGATGTCAGGAATAAACCATGAGATGGGCAGGCGCCGATAGCAATAAGGATTGGACCCGATATATTATTAGTTTGGATGCATTAAGTTAAAAGTCCGCCTTTTGTGGTTTGGACCATTTTCATCGTTTTCCCGCTTAAGCTTATTCTTAAGAAGATCGGTCAAAAACAGTTGCGCCTCAGGTTTTCGGATCCTATGGTTTCGATTCATGGTTTTATCAAATGTGTGATTATATAAAGAGAAAGGGGATCCGGTGGCAATGTATTGATTATGAATTGAAGATCTTAAGGGAGAATAGATCGGCATTCTTATGATCTGTCAAGGAGCAATCTACTGAACCGAATTCAAGAAGAATGCGTGCAGGACGGCAGATCCGCATCGCTTCGGGGGTATTGTAGTACAGTTGAGAGCAGCCAACCATAGGGAAGTGGCAGTCATTCCTTAACTCTGATATAGCGTCTTCTGTTGATTCGCCAAAGGTCTCTGGGTCCGGATATTGGGTTTGTCTTGTGTCTAGCCTCTGGGTTCTCTATAACATGTATGTCCTCTGCATTATGGTATGATTCTGGCATATACAACCTCTGATTAAAAGGTGACCAGATCAGATATTTATTTATAGCTAGTGCTTGGGTTGGTGCATGGGTGATCTGATGTATAAAGAAAACATGTATTGATCTGAGGTTTGGGTATTTCTGAAGAATCATTTATACTTTATGATCATTTGATCTTCTTGGATCCAGTCTGAAAATTAATGAAACGCGAATGAAGTAGGGGGTTGTAGCTCCCTTCCAGGAAAAATTGAAAATGAGAGAGAGTTGTAGCTCTCTGTAGGTTGCACCCTGCGTACTGGTAAATGACTGCACCAGTACAAACTCATTGTAAAAGAAGTTTCTAATTGAAAGAAGATAGAGACATATTGCAGCAGGTGGTTTTCACCCACATTGGGTTTCCACCTTATATCTGGTGTTCTTTGGTGTGACTATCTATTTATCTTGTTCATGCCCATTATTTTATGGTACTGACATACAAAGTAACGATCAATATCTGAAGAATGATTCAAAGTATAAATAAGGAAGATATATTGAAAAGAACTTAATAATACTGATTCACCCCCCCCCTCTCAGTATTATTTCCAACAGAAGATTGTTTGTAGCTGATAGGTGGGTGTTTTCTCCATAGGATGTGGAAGGGACCTTGCCTTCTTCATCAGCTCATAGGCAAATGCTTGCACCACAGGATGTGGAAGGGGCTTTTCCTTCTTCATCAACACAACAAGAACAGGTGCAACAATTGCGCAAAAGGAAAGAAAAGATGTAGGTGGAAGGTATTGATGATCAGGAGGAAGAAAGAGAATTGGATTTGAAGGAGCATTATGAGCCAAAATAGCATTATATTCATCATGGCATAGAGACAATTGACTTAGAGGCTCAAGATGAAGCAACAAAAGAAAACATCATCATACATGAGAAAGAGGCTGAAATCCAAGCATTGATGGACAACTTGGCGAGAGCCAAGTATGTCATCACATATTTGGAACAAGAGGACAAGCACCTGAGTGATAAGCAGGTCCTCATGGAGCTGGAACTTCTCAAGAAAAGGAGACAAAGTGACAAGGGTAAATCAACAATGCAAGAGGAAGAAGCACCGGTCACTTTGACTCCAATTGAGAAGGAAATTGAGGGTGATAGAGAAATTTGGCTTGAAAGAGTTAATTTTCACTTAGAAAAGCTGCTGCAAAGGGCCAATAGGGACAACTATATCATCAGGCACATGGCCTACCACTACAGGACTCTGAACAAAATTTGCAATATAAGGGTCAATTAGATGAAAGCAAGGCTAAGGCGGGCTCTAAAGGGGAAAAAAAAGGAGGATAGGTTTAGGTTGTTTGATGAATCTTCCTTGGCTCATAAATATGCTTGATGATGGTGCTTTTCACCAATTTTGGTCAGGTTTGGAGGAGATTTTGTTTTTTGCAAATTTTGCAAATTGCACACACAAAAAATATGGCTCAACGCGCAATGCCACTGGCACTGTGATTTTACTATGGGCATCAAATGGAAACATGGCTTGCATTTTTGGATTCAAAGTGATCAATACATGCACCCTATGCATTTTCTATGTTTTTGGGGCAGAGATGGTACACCAAAAGGTCAAAAAACACCCTAGAAATGACCTTTCTGCGACTTTCTGGACACACAGACGCAGTCTTGGGAGAATCAACGTTTTAGGGGTAAAATGAGCTTAAAATGAAGAAATTATAGGTGTTTTGGAAATTATAATTGAAGACTTTTCCAATGAGATATCATGAGATCAATTTGGATGCCGGGAAGGACTCCAAAAGGGACCTGAAAGTGGCATTGCACATTGGGCCAGTGGCACTGTGCATAGGGAAAATTTGGCATAGGATGGTTATTTTTCTGTGTTTTGACTGTGTTTATGGATTTTCTATCATGGAGGATGTTTTACTATGGGAAATAATGACTTGGCTTGTAAATATGATGGATAATTAGTAGTAGAGGGTAGGTTCATTACATTAAAAGTCAATTTGAGCTCAAACGAATCGGTTTTTCACTTTTAGAGGCAAGTTGTTAAGATGCCTATATTCCAGTTTCTTGTTCAGGGTTGGTTAGATTAGCTCTTCATCTTAGGGATATGACCCCTAAGGATGTGAGGAGGTTGAAAAAAAGCCTATATCTTCTTCTTCTTTCTCATTGTAAAGGGTTGGACTCAGCTGGATGCTCAAACCTTGATTGTACATCATTTTGTAGCAGTTAAGCAGGAGATTAATAAGAATTGCAACTATTTTTATGGGATCAATGTGGTATGAAGTTTTAGTATAGTTTCTTCTCTTGTGATCATATGTTAGTATGTTTTGTGTATTTCGTTAATCATGTCATTGCTTCTAAGTGAATGATTTCAAGTTGATAGGCAGAATTCATTACATCATTGCTCTGCTTTGGGAAAATATTCACCATTTCATGTTTTCTACAGTTTGGGAAGGATCCATGATAATCACATGCTCTTCCTAGCCTCTCACCAGTCATAAAAACCTTGCCCATCAAAGCCCTAGAGTGATAAACCTTATGCCTAACTTTCCCCATTGAACACCCTGCAATTTTGACCTAATTCCCTAGCCCTAAACTGTCCAGCTCCTCCTGATCCAACAAAACCCCTTCAAAATCCAATCAAAAATTCGTGCTACTATACCTAGCCTAAAATCCTTTTCCTGATCTAGTCATCTTGGTTGAGATCCTTACAGAGAGAGCCCTCTCCTGGCCTAGTGGGGCTAGCTACTTGGCTAAGCGTGGTTTGTGGTTACCCTGGCATTGCCTTCCTTCAGCCTAAGGTTCAATCCAGGTGATAACATGGTGGCGACCATATTGGGGAGTGTAGTTTTATGTTCCTCAGCAAAATGTATCAAGATCAGATCTGATTGTTGATGGTGGACAATGATCAGACACCAGAAGGCTAAAATCATTCACCTGGCGACTCCAAATCAGTTTCGAGATTAGATCCAAGGACTCCACTGGAGGATGAACTTGACCAGTAGAAACATGAAAGGACAATATGGAAAGATCAGGTATTCAAGTTGGAATTTTACCCAAGGCATTACGTTCTTTGTTATAAATTGGTTCTTCTCTTTTCCCGAAAATGTCAAGAAGGCTTTACAAAGTATACTATATTTGAGAAAATATCCTAGACCTACATGTGATTCCCTCCATTTGAAGATTGCGAATACAAAATATTCGCATGCCATTGAACTTGATCAAGACCCTTCTTCCGAATCTTATGATGACCATCTTCAAACTAATGAGCCTCAAGAGATCAAAAATAATTCTACAGCTTTTGTATATACTCCTATACCTTGTAAAATCCCAGATAGATACAAGCCTCTGATTTTACCTCCTATATCCCATGCTTTCACTAAAAATCATTACCTATATCTACCAAGATTTGATGGTGAATGTGACAACATCACTGCTGAGAGATATGTACTGAATTTTGAGTCTTTTCTTGACCTTTTTTAAGTTGATGAAGAGGATGTCAGTATTAGGCTTTTTGCTCTGTCTTTGCAAGGCAAAGTTAAGAGTTGGTTCAAAACCCTGCCTGATGCAAGCAGCTCAGTTTTCCAATAGTTTTTCAAATTTTTCATTGACAAGTGGGTGGTTAGAAAGAACCCTTTCTTTATTCTAGAAGAGTATAACCAGCTAAAAAGATAGCCAGGGGAGATAGTACAACAATTTTATGCCAGATTTAACCAAGAATATTGTTCGATGCCTCTTATTATAAGACCTCCTCTTGATTCAGCTCTCTTGCATTATTTGGAAGCCTTTGATCCAGAAATAGAGTTTATGATGAGAGAAAGGAACCTTGCAACACTTGAAGAGATGTAGAAAAATGCAGTAGATGTAGAGGCTAATCTGCTAATCAGAAGGGCAAAGTTGAAGAAAGAAGAGAGGAAGAACATAGATCCAAAGGAATCGACATCTTTAGAGGTAAAGCTCAACATTTTGGTAAGTGTAGTGGAAGAGATGATGCAAAAGATCACCACAAGGAATGAGTATGATGTTCAAGACCATGGCCTGCTGATTGAAGAAAAACAAGTGGCTGATCCAAAACATTTCCTTTCTTATCCTAGTTGTCATAGATTTGATAATGATTGTTTTATAGATCAACTTGCATAAGAGAGATCTGTTGATTTGATATATATGCTTGATGATGTGTTTTATACTAATGATTTTCCTAAGTTTGATTAGTATGATGATGATTATGTTCTCCAAACAAAAGCTAGTCTTGCAGACAAAACAACAGCTGGTTTGTGGAAGGAGGAAGTTCACTTTCAGCAACTTGGTGGTCAGCCGATGCATATCAGCTGTGGAAGTGAGGAGGAAAGTGAAAAAAAATTTGAAGTAAGTGAAGGATCTTTTCCTCTTTGGTTTACTTCATTTCAGTTCAACAGAGACAACTTTCATGCAATCATAAGTCAACCGTCGATAAGTTTTGATCTGGACCATCTAGAGGGAAATGAAATCCTTGTTCAAGACTTCTCATATCTAGATTTGCAACCCCTGAATGCCATTGAATATCAGGTTGCAGACGAAGACTTGGAAGCTGGAACATTTGATCAAATGATGCAAGATGGTTCTATACCATTATGTTTTGAATCATTTTAGTATTTGAAGGGAAATTTGCATAGTATATCTTCAATAAAGGATGAGCAACCTATAGAAAATCATGCAATCTCATTGGAACCAATAGAAAATGGGTTGCAACAGTCTTTTCAAGTTTTTCATGATCCAATAGCTATTGTGTTGGATGATATCTATAGTCAAAGTCCTTCTCCATTAGCTAACTTTGAGCTTGAAAATAGTATTGATACAAACTTGATCCGACAGTTGGTTTCTTTGTCATTTTCAGCAGGAGTCTCGTCACAAAACTCATATGAAAGTTTGCATTCATGGTATGAGGAGAAGCAAAGTAATCTGTTGGATGAGCTAAGTCCCAGTGCGCATGAATTTCAAGATCCTCATGCAGTATTTTTGGAGTCAGATAGAGGATCCATAATATTCAATCTGGGAAAATTTGGATCTGTTTACAAGTTTTCATGGGAGTTGCATTTCAGTAGTTCTCTCTTCCTGCTCATAAACAAGCACTTGCAGACAATTCAAATAGTAGCCAGAATGCTTACTTGGTTGCATTGGTTGTTTCATTTCACTTGATCAGGTGATGAATGGAATAGTTAGAGTAGGTTTTATTGAATAAGCTCCATTTTGAGCATCTTTTCCAGTTTGTCAGTTGTGTTTTAGTATTGAGTTAGTTTTTAGTTGAGTAAAAGTCAGTTTGTGTCTTTGAGTCATCAGTATTCAGTCATGTATTTCAAATTGAGTTTTTTTTACTCCATGCCCAATGGATAACGCTACTTGGTCTATGGTGTTCTTGGCACCTCCAAGGAGCTACCATCCCCAATGGATCCAATGTTAGTTTCAATCTTTGTAGCCTTCCACCAGTGATCAAACATGCTCTTACAAAGTGGTCTTAGGGTGTTAAAGTCAAATTTGGTCATTTCAGTGAGTCTTCAAGTAAAATTTGGTCACTAGGTATTAGGTCTAGGATTGTTTTCACTCCTTCCAAAGTTTTCCAAATATTGATCCATGTCACCATTCGGCTGAGTGTACCGTCATTCAAAGAGTTGTCATCATTATTTTAAGTTCCAATGGGTCATTTTACACCTTGTTTGTGCTTCAGTTGTGCTTAGGTAAGGCTTATTTCCTTCTCCTATGGTTTTGAAGGTAATTGGATGGTCAAGTCATCAACAAAAATTGTATCCTGATGCTCATACACTTTCCCCTATCCTTAATATACCTTCTTAAATAGTTCCCATCACTCATATCCCTCAAATTCATCATTTTCCCACAAACCCTAGACTATTGCTACAATTTGACACTTTTCTAGGTTAGGCCTATGTTTTTCCCTTTTGGGCCCCTTCCCCTCACACAATCCTTGAAATTCCACTTTCCCCTGCTTCCTAACATCCCTCCCTACTTCCTAAAAGTTTCTAAAGAAATTAGAAGCCCCTCATCCCCTTCATTTCCCTTCATTTCTACAAATCCCCTGTTCCACACATCGGGATAGGTTTTATTCAAATGATGTTTTTGAACAAGAAATGATGAATTTGACAAACGTGAGAAAGGATCTTGTCCACCATAGACCCAAGAAGAAAAACCTCCTTCATTATTTACATATGTCTCATGGTTTGGGAGAAATGTCCAAAACATCGTTTACCTCAGGAGAGTTGATGCACTTCTAGAGTGACCTTGAGAACATCAAGCTTTCTCCTAGCTGGAGTGACCAAATGACTTGCTTGATGAGTCAAATAATAAATAGACATAGAGAGATTTCCAATGAGCTATCATGAGCTCAATTTGGAGTTGAGGAAGACCTCCAAAATTTGACTGAAACAACACTCTACATTTTGGCAGCCTCATTCTGCACATTTTGACCAGTCTTGGGAGATTGAGCTTTTGATAGGGCAAATGAGATCCAAATTGAAAAATGCAAGATGTTCTAGAAAGTAGACTCGACAATATTTCCAATGTGCTATCCTACACTCAAGTTGGAAATTGGGAAGGTATTCAAAAGTGTTATTGAAATGGTGACGTTTGTTCAGGGGGTGGTGCAGCGCGTCTGAGCTGGGCACGCGTGTCTGGAGGTTTTAGCAGTGCAAAATTATACTGCGCTACACATTGAGAGGTGGCACTGTACATCTGTAGTTGGCACTATGCGTTGATAAAAAAAGACCATAAAGCCTCAAAACTTCATAAAAACTTCCAAAAGAGCCCTCTCATCTCTCAAACAAGCAAGTGCCCTCCCTATACCTCATCATTGAAGTTGCAATTGAATTGTTTGAAGGAATTTACCATGAAAAATGTGAAACCCTAGTTTCTCTCTCAATTACATTCTAGAAACCATAATCCCCTCTATTTTTCCCACCACTTATCACTAAAACCCTAAACCCCTTCCCTATAGCACTCCATAACATTCTATACCCCTTCATCCTTCATCCGACAAGTTATGTTTCAAAGAGACTAGAGCTACTGAGGTGCTCGGGACCTACATGAAATATCAGAGGGGTACAAAGAGAATGTTTGCAGCTGATAGAAAAGTGTTTGTTCCATAGGATTTGGAAGGGACCTTGCCTTATTCATTAACTTGTAAGCAAATTCTTGCTCCGTAGGATGTGGAAGGGGCTTTGCCTTCTTCATCAACACAACAGGAACATGTGCAACAACTGCACAAAGGGAAAGAAAAAGATGTAGGTGGAAGATCTTGATGATGAGGAGGAAGAAAGAGAATTTTATTTGACTGAGCATGATGAGCTAGAATAGCATTATATTTATCATGGCATAGAGACAATTGACTTAGAGGCTCAGGATGAAGCAACAAAAGAAAACATCATCATACAGGATAAAGAGGCTCAAATCCAAGCATTGATGGACAACTTGGCGAGAGCCAAGTATGTCATCACATATCTAGAACAAGATAACAAGCAGCTGAGTGATAAGCAATTCCTCATGGAGCTAGAACTTCTCAAGGCAAAGAGACAAAGTGACAAGGGTAAATCAGCAATGCAAGAGGAAGAAGCACCAGACACTTTGACTCCAATTGAGAAGGAAATTGAGGGTGATAGAGAAATTTGGCTTGAAAGAGTCAATTTGAACTTATAAAATCTACTGAAAAGGGCCAATAGGGACAACCAGATCATCAGGCACATGGGGTAGCACTATAGGACCCAGAACAAAACTTGTAATATAAGGGTCAAACAGTGGAAAGCAAGGCTAAGGCGGGCTATAAAGGGAAAAAAAGAGGAGGATAGGCTTAAGTTGCTTGCTGAAGCTTCCTTGTCTCATAAAGATACTTGATGATGGTGTTTCTCATCAATTTTTGTTAGGTTTGGAGGAGATTTTGTTTTTTGCAAATTTTGGAAATTGTACACACATAAAATGTGGCTCAACGTGGCACTACGCTTTTCCTAGGGGAATCCAATGGACAAATGGCTTTCATTTTTCGATTTAGAGTTATGAGCGCATGCACCCTATGCAATTGCTAAGTTTTGGGGCAGAACTGGTCCACCAAAAGGTCAAAAAACACCTCAAAAATGACCTTTCTGCCACTTTTTGGATACACAGAAGCAGTGTTGGGAGAATCAACTTTTGAGGGGAAAATGGGCTTAAAATGAAGAAATTATAGGTGTTTTGGAAAGTAATCTTGAATACCTTTCCAATGAGCTATCATGAGCTCAATGTGGATGTCGGGAAGGACTCCAGAAGGGATCTGAAAGTGGCACTGCACGTTGGGCTAGTTGCACTGCGGGTAGGGCAAATTTGGCACATGATGGATATTTTTCTGTGTTTTTACTGTGTTCATGGATTTTCTCTCATGGAGGATGTTTTACTATGGTAAATGATGATTTGGCTTGTAAATATTATGGATAATTAGTAGTAGAGGGTAGATTCATTAGATTAAAAGTCAATTTGAGCTCAAATGAATCAGTTTTTCACTTTTAGAGGCAAGCTGTTAAGATGCCTATATTCCAGTTTCTTGTTCAGAGTTGGTTAGATTAGCTCCTCATCTTAGGGATTCAACCCTTGAGGACGGGAGAAGGTTGAAATAAAGCCTATATCTTCTTCTTCTTTCTCATTGTAAAGGGTTGGACTCAGCTGGATGCTCAGACCTTGATTGTACATCATTTTGTAGCAGTTTAGCAGGAGATTAATAAGAATTGCATCTATTTTTATGCGATCCATGTGGTATGAAGTTTTAGTATAGTTTATTCTCTTGTGATCATATGTTAGTATGTTTTGTGTATTTCTTTAATCATCTCATTTCTTCTAAGTGAATTCTTTCAAGTTTATAGGCAGAATTCGTTACATCACTGCTCTGCTTTGGGAAAATATTCACCATTTCATGTTTTCTACAGTTTGGGAAGGATCCATGCTAATCACATGCTCTTCCTAGCCTCTCACCAGTCTTAAACACCTCACCTATCAAAGCCCCAGAGTGCTAAACCTTATGCCTACCTTTCCCCATTGAACGCCCTGTAATTTTGACCTAATTTCCTAGCCGTAAACTGTCTAGCTCCTCCTGATCTAGCAAAACCTCTTCAAAATCCAATCAAAACTACATGCTGATATACCTAGCCTAAAATCCTTTTCCTGATCCATTCATCTTGGTTGAGATCCTTACAGAGAGAGCCCTCTCCCGGCCTAGTAGGGCTAGCTAATTGGCTAAGCGTGGTTTGTGGTTACTCTGGCATTGCCTTCCTTCAGCCTGAGGTTCAATCTAGGTGATAACACTCACAACTTTCTTGAAACCTATATGAAGCTATTGCGTGACAGTAAGGCCATGAAAGGGCTACAATAAATCATCAATAGATGTGCTGGAACCACGCTAGGTGAACCGCACGCAGTACGAAATATTGGCAAGCATAAAACAAGGACGGGGCGTGAAATGAGGCTCACCACGTAGATCGGAGAATACGAAATGGACCAAGTCATTTTGGACTTGCGGTCAAATGTGAATGTTCTACTAAAATAGACATGGGAGAGAATGGGGAGACCTACACTGCAATGTTCTCTGATTCATCTAACGATGGTGAATCAACAAAAAATCATACCCATGGGGCGGCTGCAAGGAGTGACCGTGGATATTGAGGGAGCGAGTCCGCTGGAAGATTTTGAAGTAATAGAGATTGTGGATGATAGTATTCCCTACCCTGCACTCCTGGGAATTTACTAGGCTACTAATATGAATGCTGGAAGATTTTGAAGTAATAGAGATTGTGGATGATAGTATTCCCTACCCTGCACTCCTGGGAATTTACTAGGCTACTAATATGAATGGGATAATCAATCTGAAGAAGTGAAAAATGATCTTTGAGAAGAAATCACTGCGCGTAATAATACCCTTGGATCCTGTTGAAGGATCACGCTATACAAAAGCAGTCCGTGACTATGAGAGTGATGATGATCTGGACTACATCTATAAAATAACAACACAAGACCAATATTGGGTGAATCCCACCACGGATGGACATATTACATGGGAGCGTGAGAGTTCCCGCACTTCGGTTTCGACAAAGAAATAGAATGCTGGCAGAATTGGTTATGTTGGGTGGACCCTATATTAGGTTGGGCGGACCTACCTATGGTTTTCAGTCCATGGTATTGGATGCTTTGGAATGTATAAATATGTATTGTAACATTGAATAGAATATAATAAAAAATCAAGCTGGTAGTTTCAGTTTGGGGATCCAAGGGAAAATCTCTGTGTATATGTGTTTTATGTGTTATGCTCTTGCATTTTTTATTTTCTATGTTTTAGAATTCATATGTAGGTAATTTCTGTATGGGTTGAAACCTACATTTGGTATCAGAGTTGTTTTGGCTTCAAGGGGACGCCTTTGTTGCTGAAGGGTTTCACTTGGGCCTGTGGTAGACCCTATTTAGTGGGAGATCTGCGGGATCAATTTTGGTGGTGAAAGAAGATGGTGAGCAGTGGAAAGATAGAGATCAAGAAATTTAATGGTCAGAGTTTTGAGTTTTGGAAACTCAAGATGGAGGATCTATTAGTGGATAAAGATCAGTGGATCGTGGTAGATCCAGGTACTAAACTAACGGGAGTGTCTGATAAGAATGGAAGAAGTTGGATCGGAAGGCTAAGAGCACAATACGATTGTGTGTCTTAGATTCAGTATTGCCGAATGTATCAGGGGAAGCTACGGTGAAGGCTTTGTGGGACAAGTTAGGGACTTTGTACCAATCTAAGTCTCTAGTGAATAAATTGTTCCTACGGAGAAAACTGTATAACCTGAGGACGAAAGATGGAGACTTGGTGACAGAGCATCTGCACACATTTAATACAGTGGTAAGTCAGTTATTATCTGTTGATATTAAAATTTTAGATGAAGATAAGTGCATCAATTTGTTGTGTTCTCTACTAGATTCGTGGGATAGTTTGGTTATTGCAATAGGTAACAATGCAACTGCCTTGCAGTTTGATGAAATAGTCTCATCCTTGCTAACAAAGGAGATGAGATGGAAAAATATGGAGAGCTAGAATGGTGATGCCTTATCTGTACGAGGATAGTCCCAGAATAGAAACAAAAATAATTCATCGAGTGGGAGATCTAAATATCCAAGAAAACCTGTAAATGTGGTGAGCTGGAAATGTGGAAAGGAAGGGTACTACAAAAGGGAATTTAAATCTAAAGCTCCTAATCAAGGAAAGGGATCCGATGATGCTTCTTCTGCAGAGGCAAAAACCACCTCCGATGAAGGTGGGGATGTGTACTTGGCTTCTTCAAGTGCACATGTAGATCATGAGGCATGGTTGATTGACTCAGGTGCATCCTTTCACTTCACTCCCCATAGAGAGTTGTTCTACGAGTATGATAAATACGATGGTGGTGATGTCTTCTTGGGGGAAGATAGGAAGGCTAGAATCTTTGGTCGCGGAAAAGTAAAGTTAAAGTTTCAAGTTGGAAGGGTTAGAACTCTTCCAGGTGTTCTGCATATTCCTGCATTAGCCAGAAATTTGATTTTTGTAAGCAAGCTGGATGATGCAGGTGTAAAAATAGTGTTTGAGAAGGATATCTGCAAGATGGTTCGAGAAGCACTGGTATTGATGTGAGGAGTTCGGACTGGAACTCTATACAAGCTACAAGGTAGCATTGTTGTTGATGGGTGCAATAGTTTTGTGGTTCCTGAAAGTGGAGCAGAAAATCTAGTGGTCTCTAGAGAGAAGACCATGTTGTGGCATCGAAGGCTTGGACATATTGGAGAGTGATGGAGGGAAATGTTCCCCTAGGGCTTTTTGGGTTGAAACCCTAGCAGACTGAAAGTTGTGTATTCAAAGAAGCACACATTCACATAGCCATTATGCTATTATAAGAAAATTCTATTGTAAAGGGTACGTACCTTAGGTCCTACGTTTGAGAAGGCCCTTAGGGTCCAAACCCTTCTTGGAGTTCCCTTCTTTTCTTTTGTCCTGCAAAACAACCAATTCCAAAGAACACAGTAGTATATGGAAAAAACCTTATAAAGAAACCATCTTCATGTTATAAATAAAGGTAGTTAGTTATGAAATCCAAACAACCATTTACATATGAATTCTAAACATGAATATCATTAACATAAAGAGGATTCATTTCGGGAACCAAGACATGTGTTTCTTTTATTATAGACAAATAAAGTACATAAAAAGGAATATTTTCACTTGAGTCACCTTCAGCAGGCTCCAAGCAAAGCTTCCTTCCAGATCCGTTCCAGCCTCAAGCCTCTAACAAACTCCTTCCATGAATCTCTCCATGATGTCACAAGTAATGGATGAACATCAACACACAAGGAAAAAAGCGATTCCTGTACAAATGGGGGAAGTGTAGAAGGCACAAGGGACTTCAGACCTGGTCAAGGGAAAAATCTCAGCATAATAACCTTTCTCTCTCTTCTCTCCTTCTTTAGGCCTTCCCTTTGAGGTCTTTTTATACCTCTACCAAAGTAGTTTTTTAGTTTGGAGTTGGTTGGGAACAGTTGGGCCACGGGCACTAACAGGTGATCAGCAGGTAAAACCCGCGATCTCCGCCTGAAAAATAAGGAATTTTATATTTTTTTAAGTGTTTTACGCGGGTTGGGTATACATAGACCCACGTATACATGCTTTTAACTCAGGGCAATGTCACGTATAAGGGATAAAACACTGTTTTTAAAATTTTAGGACCAGGTCTAGAAGGAGGGGTTGCCCTAGGCCATGAGTACAACATCACAAACCATAAGAGTGAGATTTGGAGCTATAATAGAGAGAAGGGCCTTCGAATACTTCATGGTAAAGGTATGGTAGAAGGTATGAGTAATAGCTCTCTAGATTTTGATTTCTGTGAAAATTGTGTATATGGGAAGCAGAATTGGGTGAGTTTCCCCTTTGGTGGTAAGAGGGCGAAACAGACATTAGAGCTTGTGCATAGTGATGTGTTTGGACCTGTGAAGGTTCCATCACTGGGTAAATCTATGTACTATGTATCATTTATATATGACTTCTCAAGGAATACATGGATATATTTCCTTAAGAAGAAATCTGAAGTCTTTGACAGGTTTAAAGAATTTAAGGCTTTGGTGGAAAACCAGACAGAGAAGAGGATAAAGGTGTTGAGGACAGATAACGGTGGAGAGTTTTTCAGTAAGGAATTTGAAGAATTATGTAAGAAGTGTGGTATAGCATGGAAGAAGACTACTCAATATACACCTCAGCAAAATGGAGTTTCAGAAAGAATGAACAAGATGTTGATGGGAAGGGCAAGAAGCATGCCCAGTGGTGCTAGGTTAGGACAAGAATTCTGGGCAGAGATGGTGGAGACGGCATGTTACCTGGTCAACAGATCACCTTCATCAGTGTTGGAGGATAAGACTCCACAAGAGGTATGGATTGGTAAGAAACCATCTCTTTCACATCTAAGGGTATTTGGATGTGATGCATATGTACATGTTCCAAAGGAGAAATTAACCAAGTTGGATAGTAAATCTGAAAAGTGCATCTTTATTGTGTATAAGGATGGTTTAAAGGGTTATAAGCTTTGAAACCCAGCGATAAGGAAGGTTGTGTACAGCCAAGATGTGGTGTTCAAATAGGTGAAAGATGTTATTAAACATGAAGTCCAACCAAAGGAACCTGAGAAGATAGAGTTTGAGCTAAAGGAGGAAGAATCAGACTCTACAACAGAGGAGGAATCAGAAGATGAAGAGCCACAAACTCCAAGTGTAAGAAGATCAGTTCAAGAAATAAGGTAGCTAGAAAGTTATAGTCCATCTTCTTTTTGTTCAAATTTTGATTTATCTATTATTGATGATGATCCTAGAACTATGAAGGAAGAAGTAGATTCAAGGGATGGAAAACACTAGAAGGAGGCCATGGTTGATGAAATGGTATCTTTGCACAAAAATGAGGCTTGGGATCTGGTGGAGTTGCCAGCTAGAAGGAAACCCATTGGTAGCAAATGGGTGTTCAAGAAGAAGACAAATGCAGAAGGAAAGGTGGAGAAATACAAAGCTCGGTTGGTAGCAAAAGGTTCTTCCCAGGTGTCGGGAATTGATTTTGGTGATATTTTTTCTCCTGTTGCCAAGGTAACTTTTATTATATTACTTTTATTTGTTGTTGCTGCTTTTGATTTTGAGGTAGAATAGATGGATGTGAAGACAACATTTCTTCATGAGGATCTAGAAGAGGAGATCTACATGAAGCAACCTAAACGCTTTGCGGTGAAGGGTAAGAAAGAACTATTATGCAAGTTAAAGAAGTCTCTGTATCAGTTAAAACAGTCACCAAGGATGTGGTATCAGAAATTTGATACATTTATACAGGGACTTGGCTTCACCAGAAGCAAAGCAGATCACTGTGTGTTTTTTAAATTAATTGGTGACTGTGTTACTTATCTAGTCTTGTATGTGGATGATATGTTGTTGGTTGGAAATGACAAAGAAATTATCCAGGATTTGAAGACCCAATTGTCCTCCAAATTTGACATGAAAGATCTTGGTGCTGCAAACTATATTTTGGGCATGAAAATTAAAAGAGATCAAGCAAAGAGGAAGCTCTAGTTAAACCAGAGGAAGTATGTCAAGGCAATACTGCAGAGGTTTAATATTCATGATACTAAATCAGTGAAGGTTCCTAATCCTATAGGTGTAAAGTTATCTGTCGAACAGTGTCCCAAGACATAGGAAGAGGAAGAGGATATGTCCCGTGTGCCATATGCAAGTGCAGTCAGTAGCCTGATGTATGCAATGGTTTGTACTAGACCAGACATTGCACATGCAGTGGGAGTATTGAGTAGGTTTATGTCAAAACCAGGGAAGGAGCATTGGAAAATAGTGAAGCGGGTTTTCAGGTATTTGCATGGCACTAGTAATTATGGTTTGTGCTACCAAGGAAGACCAAGATTGGATAGAGTTTTGGATATTCGTGGCTTTGTTGAGGCAGACTGGGCTAGAGATTTGGATCAGAGAAGTTCTACAAGTGGGTATGTGTTTAACCTATTTGGAGGTGCAGTCAGTTGGATGAGTAAGAAGCAATCTGTAGTGGCACTATCAACTACAGAGGCAGAATACATGGCAACCACTCATGCAAGCAAAGGAGCAGTTTGGTTGCAGAGATTGTGTTCAATTATGGGGTTAGTATAGGGAGCTATAAGTATAGACTGTGACAGCCAAAGTGCAATTTTCTTGGCAAAGAACCCTGCTTATCATTCAAAGACAAAGCACATTGATGTTTAGTATCACTTTGTGAGGGATATGATAAAAGACAAAATGGTGTTGCTGGTAAAGGTGGACACTTTGAAGAATACTACAGATGAATTGACAAAACCTGTGAGCTCTGAGAAGTTCTCCTAGTGTAGAGAAACAATGGGTGTTTCAGGGCTGGAAAAATGACTAAGCTCTCCCGTGGCCCCCTGTGGAAAGAAAACAACAAGTGGGAGAATGTTGGGTTGTTTTATATTCTTTCCATGACTATCCTATGTTTTGGACTCTATATTAGGTTGGGCGGACCTGTCTATGGTTTTCCGTCCATGGTTTTAGACGCGATGGTTTTCGGTCCATGGTATTGGATGCTTCGACATGTATAAATATGTATTGTAACATTGAAAGGAATATAATGAAAAATCAAGCTGGTAGTCCCGGTTTTGGGATCCAGGGGAAAATATCTGCGCATATGTGTTTTATGTGTTATGCTCTCATATTGTTTATTTTCTGTGTTTTAGAATTTGTATGCAAGTAATTTCTGTACGGGGTTAAAACCTACAGGTTACACGAAGTAACCACGCTAAATTGCAACATGATGACCTGTTTGTTACATTGTGTGTCATTAGAGGTAATAAATCTGCCTACGTATGATGGTCTAACTGAGGTAGATACATTTTTGGATGCATTTGAGTGGGAGGTGCCAGAAAAGTAGTGCTTCCAGGCCTTGGATTGGTCACTGCGTGCTACGCCCGCAAGATGGTGGGGTATGCACAAGGTAAGCTTTGATGATTGGCGCAAATGTAGGAGGATGATGAGAGCATGATTTGGGAAACCTAAGATGCGACTGATAGAAAAGTATGATGGGGAGGATGGTCCACGTGCGCATCTAGCCAAATGGACGCAAGCCTATGGAGAAAAGCCACAGCCTAAGTGGGTGCACCTGTTCTGTCATACCGTGGATCCTTTAGATCTGATTCAGCCTGAATGGGCTACTCAGCTGAGTCACGTGTTGGAGTGTTATAATGTAACTACTAAAGAGGAGGATAAGGATCCGCGGAAGATTAACATTCCAGAAAGAGAAGGACACCGCAAGGTTCAAGGACCACAGATTGAGAACCCTGATATAACCGCGCCAGTGAAAACTAAGCAAGTGAACATTGGTATGGAGGCAGAACCTAAATTCGTGAAGATTGGAGACTACTGGGACGACGTGACAGTGGATAATGTTGTTGAATTTCTCTGTGAATATCAGGACTTATTCCCTACCAATTTTATGGATTTGAAAGGGATAATTAGAGATCTAGGAATGATGAAGATGATGTTAAAGCCCAACGCTAAGCTAGTTAAGCAAAGGCCTTAACACCTAAATCTGAAATACAAGGAGAATGTCCACTTAGAGCTAGACAAAATGCTAGTAGTAGGCATCATTAAGCCTATGGAAGAGTCTAATTTTGTAAGCCCAATGGTGGTGTAAGAGAATAAGCAGAAGGATGAAATAAGGATATGCGTGGATCTTAGAAAGCTGAATAATGCTTGTGTGGATGATCCTTTCTTGACTATGTTCATGGATGAAGTGTTGGACAATGTAGGTCGCAAGGAAGCATATTATTTCACTAATAGGTTCTCTGGGTACCACCAAATCAAAATCATGCCAGAAGATAGGAGCAAGAAAACCTTCACGACTGAGCGGGATTGCTTTCAATATACTGTAATGCCATTTGGGTTGAAGAATTCGCCTGCTATCTTTTCACGCGTGGTTGTTGCAGCATTCAAGGAATTTGTTCATAAGTTCCTAGAGGTATATTTTGATGACTAGACTGTATTTGGGTTGGTTAAGCATCATGTAGCAAGTTTGTGCTTGATGTTGGATACCTGTCGAAGATACCAGATCGTGCTTAGCCTCAAGAAGTGTGTATTTTTCATTCCTTTTGGGAACCTATTGGGGCATGTGGTTTGCAGACAAGGGTTTATGGTAGACACTGCGAAGATTGCGGTGATTCTGAACTTGGAAGCACCGAGGAGTGTGAAACAGTTGTAGGATACTCTAGGACATACAGGATATTACATAAAGTTTATCAAAGGCTATGCCCAGAATTGCGCTGATGGAAAAATTGTTGAATAAGGATGTCATGTTCTGCTGGAACAATGAATGTAATAAAAGCTTGGATATATTGAAAGAAAAGATGGTTACTGTGTCGATTCTAGTCTTCCCAAACTGGAAGAAAGAGTTTCATGTACATGTCGACGCATCATGTATAGCATTGGGGGAAATACTAACACAAGATGGCAGAGAAGGCTTGGACCACTCTATCGCCTTCGCAAGCCACAGATTATCTAAAGCAGAGAAGAACTACTCTACCACTAAACGCGAGGGGCTAGCTATGGTGTATGCACTCCAGAAGTATCAACACTACTTGCTAGGAGGCCACTTTAAGATGTATATGGACCACTCCACGGTGATGTTACTTGGCCAATAAGCCTATTTTGAGGGGGGGAAATTTGCAGATAGCTCTTATTGTTCCAAGAATACAATTTTTAATTTGTTTTGAAGCCTGGACGATTGAAAGCGGGACCAAACCATCTGTCACGCATCGAAATAGGGGAGGAACCTACTAACTTGGAGGAAGGATTACCTGACACGAAAGTCTTTGTTGTGCATGTCGTAGATGGTCATTTCAAGGATATAATACACTTACTAACAATAAGATCTGCACTAGAAGGATAATATATCCAACAAAAGAAGGAATTAGTGGTGCGCGTGGTAGATTTTCTGTCATTGTTGGGCATCTATACAAGCTGGGGACTAATGAGATATTGTGAAGGTATGTACCTGAGTTTGAACGAAGTAGCATCCTTGCAGATGCTCATGGGGGCACCGTGGGAGGACATTATGCAGGGAGAGTAACCACAAAAAATATTCTACGAACCAGGTTGTGGTGGCCAACCCTTCATTAGGATTCAAAAGCATATTGCAAGCCATGTGATGTATGTCAAAGAATAGGCAGGCCATCGTAGAGGGATGAAATGCCTTTGAATCGACAAATAACGTTGCAACCCTTCAAAAAATGGGCAATATATTTTGTAGGACCCATTTAGCCATAAAGGAAAATAGGCGCGAGGTACATTATCACTACAATGGAGTACTTGACTCGTTGGGTAGAAGTGCAGTCGGTTAAGGATTGCACAGATACGACTATCGTGAAGTTTCTATTTGAGCTTGTACTAACACAATTTGGATGTCCAAAGATCTTGATGAGTGAGCATGGTACGCACTTCCTGAATGAGACGATCATCGCACTAATGGAGGAATTTCAAGTGTATCACCAGAAGAGCACACCTTATCACCCACAGGCTAACGAGGTAGTGGAGGCATTCAACAAAGTGCTTAAAAACATGCTAACCAAGGTTTGAAATTTTCAGCGAAGTGATTGGGACCTATGCATACTTGCACTATTGTGGGCTTATTGGACAACATGCAAAAAGCTGGCGGGACAAACCCCTTTTAGGCTTGTCTATGGTGTGGAAGCCGTAATTCTTATGGAATACATCATGCCTAGTCTACGCATAGTAGTCCTCATAGGTATGACGGATCACGGAGCCCTGGAAGAGAGGCTTGTGCAACTGGATGAACTGGAGGAAGAAAGATTTTTGGCTAGATTTCACTAGCAGGTCCAAAAGTAGTGTGAAAAGGCATCACATGATGGACACATCAAGCTATGCACATTCAAGGTAAATGATTTGGTTTTGTTGTATTATAGTAAGTTTGATAAATTCCTAGGAAAGTTCAGGATGCACTAGTTAGGGCCCTATGTCATTAAGGAGATTACCGACGGTGGCGCAATCGAGTTGGTTATGTTAAATGGAGAACCCTTCCTAGGAAAGGTGAATGGCAATTGCTTGAAGCCATACACCGGCGATCCAGCCATGTGACTAAATGAAAGTAGCATAGTCTTAGCGCTCCAGGAATTTGAAAGGAGGAATGAGACTATAAACTAAATTGCATGGGTTGGAAAGCTGCGTGATGTCAGGACTGCGTGAGGCAGTGAAGTGTCATAGGGTCCACAATAGCGTGAAGACAGCTACGCTATCATGTAGGTCTGTCGGAAAGTGACTATTAAAGTCACTATTCATGATTTGATGGTTGGTTTGAGGCCAAATAAAGTGGGTAGAAGGCATTTAAGGAAAACTTTATGGATTCTATTCTTGGAAATCTGCCGCCAATCTAGCATTAATGGGCTGAATGTGGGGGGAACGGTCATATTTGAATTCAAAAATCCCTATAAACCATAGGTGGTTGTTCAGTGAAAAACACTTGGTATTTTGAAAATTCAGTTGTTGCGCTATCAGGTGTGTATGGACCTTACAAGTTTTGAGGCTTTGAGAGTAAGTTCAACATTTGAGAGATTGCCAAAAGAAATGTAGGACCTCCTGATTAGAATGATGTCGACACCCGGGGAGGTCGCGCAGGAAATTGTTGTAGTAGAATCCCTAGAGAGCTCCAGAGTCATAGTTGAGGTCCCTAAATCACCCAGAACACCGAGACTTAATCAGGATAAGCAGGCTATGATCTCGGTGCTTGTCTCACCAAGAAACCCACATAGGACCAAGCTCACCATACAGGAAAAGGGGAAGGCCATTAATCTGGATGCAGAAGAGGAAGAATTTGAAGAAATCCTGTTGGATGAGGAGGATTTGGAAATGGAAGTCGAAACCCAGGGTGCAGACCCTATTACCCAGTTACCAGAATATGTTCCTTCACACAAGGGTAAAGCTAAGGTGTTGAAGGACATAGACGAAAGAAATAGCTCCCTGCAAACTCCATTGCTCCTAGATGACATTGTTTTTTAGGGGCCGCACTTGGGGTGAGTTATTGTACTGAAATTTGAAGATTGGGATGATAAATTCCTAAACTTAGTGACTAAGCAGCTAATGCGCCAGCGGATTGACACAACTACTAGAACGATTGAATTGGAGAAGTAGATATGGCTCAAGGGTGTAGAGAAAGTCAGGTTATTCAACCTGCTCTCAGTGTCGCATTACCATCGTGCCCCAATGACCGTCTTCATCATTAGGCAGTTGCTCTACTTGGTGCATGAAGGGTGTTTGTGGCCGGAGGATTCCATTCCCATCATAGACCACTTGATTCATTGGATCACATGGTTGCCTTACTCAGGGGAGGATCTAGCCAATATAATAGAAGGAAAAGGTGGCGAGTTGGCCCTTGCAGAAGCTATGAAGAAGAGATTCAAGTTGGAGAAGAAGAATCAAGGATATGCCATCTCCAGTATTAACGACCCTACAATCAAGGTAGTGATGCAAATTTTAGTAGGGAAGGTGATGAGGAAGTGTCGTGTGGATGAGGTGCCCGTGCCTGTGATCTCACTAGTAGCCCAATGTGCTGAAGGAGTCCAGTTCAAATGGGTGAATTATCTATGCAACAAGTTCCTTGTGAACTATCACGAGGCACAGGAGTAGGGCAAGACATTTCGCTATGCGTGGCTCCTGCTATTGATTGTACTGGTGGCATGTGAGCTGCCAAAAGATAGCCAATTCCCTTCAGTCATGTTGAACCTTCCAGAGGTAGCGAAGTATGCTTCACTCTAGGTGACCAAGGATGCCCAACGCATAAATGAAAGCAAGATCTTTTGGGTCTTGATGGAGATGAGTATCCAGATGGGGATCAATCGCAAGTTACAGTTGTCACCCACAATATATGCCAGTTTCCAGAGCTTTGTAGAGTTCAAAGAGGATTTCCACCATGTCTTTATCAGAGCGTGGAAGGATCCTGTTAGAGTCGGTATAGTCAGCCCTCCGTCAGAGATCAAATCTCTTTGTGCATTTCAATTTTAAGTGTCCCGCTCCATCCACGAAGCTGCATTTCGCTAGGGACATGCCATGATCTGACAGAGAAAGTCATGCTACTCATTTCCCCTCATGTCTGGCCCCTGCTGGTTCATGTCTTGGTCCATAACCATTGAAGTTCATGATAGTCAAGGTCTGGTCATATGACAGGACAAAGTCATTTTTGTTGTTGGGTCTAGGAAATCATCAATAAGGTCTTTGAAAAAACATGTCCAGAAACAAGTTATACAGGCCAGAGGGAGATCTTATATACCTACAGTGCAGAAAGCTTCATCGTCACCGCAATAGACATCGACTCTTCTTCAAAATTCTGTTTTGAAGAAAAGCCAAACAAGGTCAGCTATGACAAAATTTTCCAAAAAATCACCAGTTGACATTTTCATATGCAGACATGGATTTCAAAGCCAAAGGCCCAGTCACATAGTTCCCACAAAGAAACGTCGAAAATTTTATCATGAGAGCCAAAATTTCAAAGAAAAAAGGAAAAACAGAGTGTTTTAAAAGTCAATAAAAAGTGCAAAACAAAAACATTAGAAAGTGGGTTTTCAAGGAAGAAAAAATCAAACTAGTTTCTCTCAAGCCTATATATACATGTTTTGACCCAAAGCAAAGGTATTGTGTTGCTAAATGACTTGGAGAAGACATTTGCAAAGGTGTGAAGTTGATATGGTGAGCGTTTGAGTGAGTTGGGAGGTGATTTGGGAAGCACGGTACACACAGGCAGGAGCGCGACGCACACGCAGCCAACCCGCCGTTGAAAGATTACACGGGTGCGGCGTATACAAGGCGTGTGGCACACTAGGTATTGCACGTGGCGCACACAGTCCAGTAGCCCAAAACGGTGCCAAACCACTTCAAAACTTGGAAAAAGCGATCAAATTGAAAGGTAAACCTTGTAACATCACCTGCTCATCAAGTTTTGTCAAGAATATGGTATTTGTGAAGAGGCTGAATGATATCCAAAGCACAATGGCCAACCATGAAAAATTCACCATGAAAAACAATGGATGGGGTTGCAAGTTTGCGATGATGCCACCAAGGTTTTGCTCCCTTCCCCTTGTCCCCTCACTCCTCAATATTTCCACCCCCATTCCACCTTGTCTCCTAAAGAAACCGCCCTCAAACACTCTCCCCTGTCTTTCAAGCGAATTTGGGCGACCTTTACAATGCGTGGCACACACACATGGTGGCGCAGCGCACTCAGGGCGTGCGGCGCACTGGGAGCCCGGCCACAGTGTTAACTTTACACTGGTGCGACACATACCCGACGCACGACGCACTGGGAAAAGCACGCGGCACACAGGCCTGTGAGCCTAAGAATGCACCGAATTGCCCAAAATTTTTGGAATTGGCTCTTAAAATTGCAAAAGTGCCCATAAATCTTTTCACCACTGATCCTAAGCTTAAAGAAACATATGATTTTGGTGACCATGAGACCAAAAACGTTTTTTTTTTAAGCAAACTTCCTGAATGAGACGATCATCGCACTAATGGAGGAATTTCAAGTGTATCACCAGAAGAGCACACCTTATCACCCACAGGCTAACGAGGTAGTGGAGGCATTCAACAAAGTGCTTAAAAACATGCTAACCAAGGTTTGAAATTTTCAGCGAAGTGATTGGGACCTATGCATACTTGCACTATTGTGGGCTTATTGGACAACATGCAAAAAGCTGGCGGGACAAACCCCTTTTAGGCTTGTCTATGGTGTGGAAGCCGTAATTCTTATGGAATACATCATGCCTAGTCTACGCATAGTAGTCCTCATAGGTATGACGGATCACGGAGCCCTGGAAGAGAGGCTTGTGCAACTGGATGAACTGGAGGAAGAAAGATTTTTGGCTAGATTTCACTAGCAGGTCCAAAAGTAGTGTGAAAAGGCATCACATGATGGACACATCAAGCTATGCACATTCAAGGTAAATGATTTGGTTTTGTTGTATTATAGTAAGTTTGATAAATTCCTAGGAAAGTTCAGGATGCACTAGTTAGGGCCCTATGTCATTAAGGAGATTACCGACGGTGGCGCAATCGAGTTGGTTATGTTAAATGGAGAACCCTTCCTAGGAAAGGTGAATGGCAATTGCTTGAAGCCATACACCGGCGATCCAGCCATGTGACTAAATGAAAGTAGCATAGTCTTAGCGCTCCAGGAATTTGAAAGGAGGAATGAGACTATAAACTAAATTGCATGGGTTGGAAAGCTGCGTGATGTCAGGACTGCGTGAGGCAGTGAAGTGTCATAGGGTCCACAATAGCGTGAAGACAGCTACGCTATCATGTAGGTCTGTCGGAAAGTGACTATTAAAGTCACTATTCATGATTTGATGGTTGGTTTGAGGCCAAATAAAGTGGGTAGCAGGCATTTAAGGAAAACTTTATGGATTCTATTCTTGGAAATCTGCCGCCAATCTAGCATTAATGGGCTGAATGTGGGGGGAACGGTCATATTTGAATTCAAAAATCCCTATAAACCATAGGTGGTTGTTCAGTGAAAAACACTTGGTATTTTGAAAATTCAGTTGTTGCGCTATCAGGTGTGTATGGACCTTACAAGTTTTGAGGCTTTGAGAGTAAGTTCAACATTTGAGAGATTGCCAAAAGAAATGTAGGACCTCCTGATTAGAATGATGTCGACACTCGGGGAGGTCGCGCAGGAAATTGTTGTAGTAGAATCCCTAGAGAGCTCCAGAGTCATAGTTGAGGTCCCTAAATCACCCAGAACACCGAGACTTAATCAGGATAAGCAGGCTATGATCTCGGTGCTTGTCTCACCAAGAAACCCACATAGGACCAAGCTCACCATACAGGAAAAGGGGAAGGCCATTAATCTGGAGGCAGAAGAGGAAGAATTTGAAGAAATCCTGTTGGATGAGGAGGATTTGGAAATGGAAGTCGAAACCCAGGGTGCAGACCCTATTACCTAGTTACCAGAATATGTTCCTTCACACAAGGGTAAAGCTAAGGTGTTGAAGGACATAGACGAGAGAAATAGCTCCCTGCAAACTCCATTGCTCCTAGATGACATTGTTTTTTAGGGGCCTCACTTGGGGTGAGTTATTGTACTGAAATTTGAAGATTGGGATGATAAATTCCTAAACTTAGTGACTAAGCAGCTAATGCGCCAGCGGATTGACACAACTACTAGAACGATTGAATTGGAGAAGTAGATATGGCTCAAGGGTGTAGAGAAAGTCAGGTTATTCAACCTGCTCTCAGTGTCGCATTACCATCGTGCCCCAATGACCGTCTTCATCATTAGGCAGTTGCTCTACTTGGTGCATGAAGGGTGTTTGTGGCCGGAGGATTCCATTCCCATCATAGACCACTTGATTCATTGGATCACATGGTTGCCTTACTCAGGGGAGGATCTAGCCAATATAATAGAAGGAAAAGGTGGCGAGTTGGCCCTTGCAGAAGCTATGAAGAAGAGATTCAAGTTGGAGAAGAAGAATCAAGGATATGCCATCTCCAGTATTAACGACCCTACAATCAAGGTAGTGATGCAAATTTTAGTAGGGAAGGTGATGAGGAAGTGTCGTGTGGATGAGGTGCCCGTGCCTGTGATTTCACTAGTAGCCCAATGTGCTGAAGGAGTCCAGTTCAAATGGGTGAATTATCTATGCAACAAGTTCCTTGTGAACTATCACGAGGCACAGGAGTAGGGCAAGACATTTCGCTATGCGTGGCTCTTGCTATTGATTGTACTGGTGGCATGTGAGCTGCCAGAAGATAGCCAATTCCCTTCAGTCATGTTGAACCTTCCAGAGGTAGCGAAGTATGCTTCACTCTAGGTGACCAAGGATGCCCAACGCATAAATGAAAGCAAGATCTTTTGGGTCTTGATGGAGATGAGTATCCAGATGGGGATCAATCGCAAGTTACAGTTGTCACCCACAATATATGCCAGTTTCCAGAGCTTTGTAGAGTTCAAAGAGGATTTCCACCATGTCTTTATCAGAGCGTGGAAGGACCCTGTTAGAGTCGGTATAGTCAGCCCTCCGTCAGAGATCAAATCTCTTTGTGCATTTCAATTTTAAGTGTCCCGCTCCATCCACGAAGCTGCATTTCGCTAGGGACATGCCATGATCTGACAGAGAAAGTCATGCTACTCATTTCCCCTCATGTCTGGCCCCTGCTGGTTCATGTCTTGGTCCATAACCATTGAAGTTCATGATAGTCAAGGTCTGGTCATATGACAGGACAAAGTCATTTTTGTTGTTGGGTCTAGGAAATCATCAATAAGGTCTTTGAAAAAACATGTCCAGAAACAAGTTATACAGGCCAGAGGGAGATCTTATATACCTACAGTGCAGAAAGCTTCATCGTCACCGCAATAGACATCGACTCTTCTTCAAAATTCTGTTTTGAAGAAAAGCCAAACAAGGTCAGCTATGACAAAATTTTCCAAAAAATCACCAGTTGACATTTTCATATGCAGACATGGATTTCAAAGCCAAAGGCCCAGTCACATAGTTCCCACAAAGAAACGTCGAAAATTTTATCATGAGAGCCAAAATTTCAAAGAAAAAAGGAAAAACAGAGTGTTTTAAAAGTCAATAAAAAGTGCAAAACAAAAACATTAGAAAGTGGGTTTTCAAGGAAGAAAAAATCAAACTAGTTTCTCTCAAGCCTATATATACATGTTTTGACCCAAAGCAAAGGTATTGTGTTGCTAAATGACTTGGAGAAGACATTTGCAAAGGTGTGAAGTTGATATGGTGAGCGTTTGAGTGAGTTGGGAGGTGATTTGGGAAGCACGGTACACACAGGCAGGAGCGCAACGCACACGCAACCAACCCGCCGTTGAAAGATTACACGGGTGCGGCGTATACAAGGCGTGTGGCACACTAGGTATTGCACGTGGCGCACACAGTCCAGTAGCCCAAAACGGTGCCAAACCACTTCAAAACTTGGAAAAAGCGATCAAATTGAAAGGTAAACCTTGTAACATCACCTGCTCATCAAGGTTTGTCAAGAATATGGTATTTGTGAAGAGGCTGAATGATATCCAAAGCACAATGGCCAACCATGAAAAATTCACCATGAAAAACAATGGATGGGGTTGCAAGTTTGCGATGATGCCACCAAGGTTTTGCTCCCTTCCCCTTGTCCCCTCACTCCTCAATATTTCCACCCCCATTCCACCTTGTCTCCTAAAGAAACCGCCCTCAAACACTCTCCCCTGTCTTTCAAGCGAATTTGGGCGACCTTTACAATGCGTGGCACACACACATGGTGGCGCAGCGCACTCAGGGCGTGCGGCGCACTGGGAGCCCGGCCACAGTGTTAACTTTACACTGGTGCGACACATACCCGACGCACGGCGCACTGGGAAAAGCACGCGGCACACAGGCCTGTGAGCCTAAGAATGCACCGAATTGCCCAAAATTTTTGGAATTGGCTCTTAAAATTGCAAAAGTGCCCATAAATCTTTTCACCATTGATCCTAAGCTTAAAGAAACATATGATTTTGGTGACCATGAGACCAAAAACGTTTTTTTTTTTTACCTTGATCAGCTGATTTCCCGGGAGCATTTTCCCCTAATAGTTACCCTAGCTACATTGCAATCATATCCCTTTGTCCCCTTTACTCATATAGCTCAAAAGTTCCTTAAACCCTACCCCATCAAAAACACACCCCAAACACTCCCAAATCCCTGATAAATTTCCCCTTTAAACCCCTATTCCCCTTTTCATCATTCCTGTCTAACACTCCCCTGTTTTATTGTCCCCTTGGTAACAGATTTTCAGAAGATTCATCAGTGTCATTGAATTCAAGGGGAAACACTAAACTGAGGGTACAAGCAGCAGTGATGGCATCAAAAAATTCATCAGATTATGAGGGGGATACACACAGTGACACAACTTCAGGAGAACAGGCTCCCCAGAGACCTAGGAGTGGCAGACATGTCAAGGATGAACCAAACACCCTCACTAAGTTGTAGGCATGCCCTCTCACTATGTCTTGTTCCCAGCACTTAGCATGTTTCGAATTTTGTTAGAGGGTGGCAAATGTCAGAATTCATCATGAGTTGGCCCGTCTTTTTGCACTTCACCTACATGGAGGTCAGTCTATCTTGGCAGGGGTCACTTTCACATTGACACCCGAAACCATATCAGTAGCAACAAGCATACCAAACGTTGGAGAACAGTGGCACAAGAAGATGAAGGTGGAGAGGGAACTTTATGAGCCTTACATTAAGGCCAGTTGTTTGAGTCAGCTCACTAGAGCTTTCCCATTCAAGTTTTTGAGAGATGAGTATGCTCCGCTCATGAAATTGATCATGAAATACTTCAGTTTTGAGGGGAGGTTTTCTCGCCTTTATGCCTATCACATCAGGTTGCTCATGCACTTTACCAGGGTGCGTATGATGAACCTCCCATTTTTCATCTGTGGGAACATAGAGAAAATGAAAAAGTTCATGCAGCACAAGACCCCTCGGCAACAACTCAACAGTGTATATCACTTCGCTCTTATCCAGATTTTGGTGGATCATCAGTTGGGATTGCAGGGCATTACTTGGGAGGACTTCATCTCCCATGACTTCTTCAGCGCTCCACAGGTAGTATCAGAGGCAAAGCATGAGATAGGTGGTCCTTCTCATCAGCATGAGCACCATGAGACCACTGTGGTGCCATTTTCCATCACATATCAGAGAGGCTATCCGAAAGGCACTAGGCCTTTGTTTGCAGCAGCAAAGCGAGTGTTATCTCCACCCAGGGTGGAAGGGGCCTCACTTCCTACATCGGAAATATAGGTACAGGACAAGGGCAAGAAGCCCAAGCATGAGGAGGGGCCTTCAGGTGTGCCACCAGGTAAACGAGAGACCGAATTCATTCTCCTTCATGATGATGATGATACAGTTACACGTCCGCAAAGTGCACAATTGAAAGAGATCTTCCAGGAGCAAGAGACAGAGATTCACTCCTTGACAGTCAAGTTGGAGATGGCCAAATGGAACATTAGGTATTTGGAGCAGAGGAAAAAACATCTGGAATAATAGAATGTGATCATGGAGCTGCAGAACATCTGTGAGGATTGCCTAACTTCCCAGCAGAGGAGGATTGAATTCACTTCATTGGAGCAACAGGTTATTGATGATCGTGAGTCTGTTCTCGAGAGAGTTAACATGCACCTAGACAACATGTTGAACAAGGATGATGAAGAAAACACACTTCTGAGACACATGGCTCATCATTATAGGGCACAGAACTTGAGTTTGAGAGCCCGAATAAGGAGTTTGAAAGCAAAATTGAGGAAAGCCACAAGAAGGGAAAAACGGGAAAAAGAGAAAGACAGGGTTAGAATCTTGGCTGAGGCTTCCTTGGCTTAGCATGGCACTCCATAGAGAGCCCCCAACCCAAATTTCAAAAAATTTGGGGCAATTTTGTGTTTTTGGAAAATTTTTGGTCAAAAAACAGGGTTTTTCTCCCTGTGCACCGCGCACCCTGCGCGACGCTAAAATTCTAGAACTCCAAATGAGAAATGGCTTGCATATTTGGATTCAGCATCGAAAATACAGCTACTGGTTTCCGGGCTAGAAATTTTGACAAGTTTTGGGTCTCCTAAAGGTCAAAAAACAGCCAAAAATGGCCTCTCTGCCACTTTTTTGACACACGGAAAGCAGTCTTGGGAGAATGAAGTTTTGGAGGGGCAAATGAGCTTCAAATTTAAAAATTCCAGCTGGGTTGGAAAGTAGATAGGCCAATATTTCCAAAAAGTCAACTTGGGCACATTTTGGACACCTAAAACTGCCCCAAAACAGGCCCCAAAGTAGCACAACGCACAAAGAAAAGCGCACAGTGCACAGAGGAAATTTTGCCCAGTTTACTCCCATTTTGCGAAATTTCAGGTCGCGACTTCTCCAAGTGGGCCCGGTCATCCACTCTTCGGTTTTTTGGCACCAAAGGTAGCTTTTAAAGAGTTTTCTCTCCAGGTGGGCATCTATCCAAGTGGAAAAGAATGCAAAGGGTCACCACAACCAAATGTCATGCTTGAGAGCGTTGCACCTGTAGCTAATGGTTGGCTCTCCATCTCCTTTTCGAAATTATTTGAGTAACTTCCCAACCCCTATGCGTTCCATCTCTTCTCTACAGTTTCTATATATTGTAAGCAAAGTTATTTGCAAAGGGTTGGCTGGCTTGTAACTTCTGAGAGACTGTGGGAAAGAAACTCTGTTTCTACACTGTGTATTTTTGACAGAGAGTTAATGAAAGGCAGCGGCTCTATTTCATGAGATTCTTGTGGTTGTGAGTGTAGAAAATGTGTTCTTATGTTCCATATGTATCTTGTTATGTTTCATAATTAATTTCATGTTTCATTTCAGTGAAATTTTCTAAGTGAGATTAGGTAGAATTCAATTTATATTGCTCTGCCTTTGGGAAAATTTCATGTGCAGTGTTATTCTTCTGTTGAAAAGGATTCATGCGACCATGCCCTTTTCACTATCTTCGGCCATATTTCCATACCGTGTCACCTTAAGTTGAAACTGCTACGCTACCCGCCTACCTTGCCTCACGGAATAATCTGTGCCTTCATTCTCAATTCTCTGTTCTTTGCTAAGCGCCAGTCCCATATACATCTCAGAAGTTCAGTCACTTCGAAAATCTTTTCCAAAATCATTTTTCACTTACTAGACTAAGGTAAACATCGTATTGTAAGTCATCTCAGACCATTTTTCTTATCCATTCACTGAGTGTGACTCAGAGAGAGCCCTCTCCTACTCTCGTAGGGCTAGCTACGAGACTTAGCTTGGTTTGATGTTGCCTTGAACCTTGCCTTCATTCAGCCTGAGGCAGATTCAAGCGCTAACAGACCCCATGAAGACATGGCATAACTTACCATATCTGGCAATTGATGATGTTATATTTGCAGTCCTCGAGTCTTGGCCACTAGAGTGGTGGGCTCTGGCAGGCTCCGCGGTGGAAATGAACAAGTCCGCCGCATAGCGCAAGAAGGAAGAAACAAAGCTTAGAATAACACAGTTGGTTGAGAATCACAAAAAAGAGGAAGCGAAGGCTAAGGCCCAGGTAGCACGCGACGCTGCGAAACTGGATGGACAACAGAAGATAAGAGGAGAAGAGCATGAAGGACAAAAGTTGCCTTTGCCTGGGACTGATGTAAAAACATAGGAGCCAACAGAACAAGGTGGCGCAGACCCACAGATGGCATCCACCCAACTCAAGCATCAATGACCGCAAGAGAAGGCAGTGCCATGAAATAAAACCAAGGCATTAAAGACATCCTTCGACCCAATCACCCTCACTAAGGGGGATTTGCATGACGTCGGAGAAACAGTGAGGGATGTCACTGCGGTAGCCCTTCAACAGTTCAAAGAACAACAATAGTTGGTATTAGGGGCTCTCTGGATAGAGCTGCAGGAGTTGCAGGCTCGCACTCCACAGGCTGGCACAATGTCCACTAGCCTCGCGATCGACACTTCAGTTGCCGAGGAGATGTTTCACACAAGGGTGACCAACGCGGTACTGCTACCTGATGGGGCACTCACTATAGAAATTTGTTGGAAATAATACTGAGAGGGGGGGGTGAATTAGTATTAGTCAAGTCAATAACCTTTTGTTTTCATACTAAAATTTATATGTGCTACTTCAATGAAGGTAACCCGTGTGTACACGCAATTGTGTTTAAGGAAACAAGTGTATGTCCAACAAACTAATGATTCAGTTAATTCATCATATGTTGATCTTTAATCTGTGCATCAATACTTTATTAAACATTAAATAGTAATCATGCGTAGTTAATAACAGAATGAACCATCACACATAAGAAACACACATGAACACTAAGATTTAAGGTGGAAACCCAATGTGGGTGAAAGCCACCTACTGCTGTCGTCTCTGTCTTATTTTAATAATAAGAAAATATATTTACAACATTTTACTGGTGTAGATTCATACCAGTACGTAGGCTTCTACCTACAGAAGGTTACTACCTTCTCTCGTTCTCCAACTTCTACTGGAAGGGAGCTACAACCCCATAACTCTTGTACTAGCTGAATGTTTACTAGTACGTAGGCTGCAACCTATAGAAGGCTATGACCTTCTTTCTTCCTCCAAGGATCACATTTCATAAAATTTCAGACTGGATGCTCCTAGTACACAACAATACACATGGAGGCCTCATTTCATCTAATTTTCATACTGGATCCATTATCGACATTAAAGCTCAAAATCAATCACCACTGCACTACAACCATCAAATACATCTGCATTAAACAATCATTGAAACTCAATCATAAATCTCTGAATCACCCATAACTGAATCACTAAGAGCCCATCGTTACTGAAGCAAATCCCAATCAATCAATTTGGTCATTCAGTGTATTGTCATCAAGCTACAGTCACCAGAACACACAATAGAACCCAGAATTCTACAACAATTAGATCCAGCTGTAACTTCAAATATCATATTACATAATGTATACGCTACTTAGATGTGTTGAAATAGCATGTATACGCACTTTTATCAAATCCAACCAGCGTATATGTTTGTAAATATTAGTTCATAATTTTGCAACTATTCCAGACTTCAGTCATACCTAGATCATAACATTTATAGAATAATATATGCATCAATATTCAGATCTAGAATAAACATGATCAAACCATATAAAGATAATTCATTTAAAACCTTAAGATCTCGATCCATCATTAGATGTTATCCTCCATCAACTGCTAAGGTTCATCCTTGGTTCAGATCAAACAAAACCTACATACTAGATCTCATTCTTCATCAAACATTCAATACTTGCACACCTGACCTAATGATCTTCTCCTAATTTTATAATTTTAGGCCTTTCTCAATACCATGGACCAAAACCACTTAGGACCAATACCTTGGACTAGATACCTAGGGTCAATACCTCAGACTAGATACCTTGGACCAATACCATGGATCAAAATACCATGGACCAAATACCTTGCACCAAAAACTTAGTTTTCCAAGGTATACACACTTTTCTTTCTGTGAAAGTATGTGTGTACATATATGCTACTTGTGGTCAGTGAACCTACGTGTATATGCAGCTTGGTCAAGGTGAACCTGTGTATACCTCTATTTCTTCATGTTGGTCTGTAATTCTTTGTTGTTAACCTACTACACTATGAATTGTCATCTGAGAGAGTTTCCATTATACATTACTTCTGAACTGATTCCGTTGAAAACTTGAACTGACCTGCCATTACTTCTGAACTGATTACTTTGAACTGCCCTGCATTTTGTCACAACTGTCATGCATTCTGTCACATCTAATATCTCTTCTATAGATTCATCTAGTTACCATATACAAGTGAGTTGTTCTGCTACAAGAGGGTTGCCATCAAGTACAACACATGCATCATAATGTCAACAATATCCCCCTTTAGACTTGATGGCAACAAGCAACACCAAAAGACTCCCCCCCTTTGAAATCAAGGGCAAAGGGTGGACCAAGATATTCTTCCCCTTTGATATCAAGGGCAAAGGGTTGACCAAAAAGAAGACTTTCATATTGGAACAACTAAATATAAACATTGATCATGCTCCCCCTAAGCACATGTTGAATTTTCTGATTAAACTCCCCCTTTGTACATGCTGAGATGCACTATATCATCCATGATCCCCCTGAGCACAAGCATAATCTACACATATTTTCCAAAAGAATAACATGACTCTATAACTCAACTAAGTGACTTTGACCTTCCTATCACCATTGACTCATACATATACCAATATCCCAACCAAGTGGGGATATACCAAATTTGACTCATCCTCCCAACCAAGTGGGGATATACATGACTGAAATATATAAATTATTACATCATCCTTCCCATGCATAGTGGGGTTACAAATTACATCAGGGACTCATCAAAAGACTACAACAGACAGAGACAAATTATTACATCATGGGTCTTTATATGACTTTTACATCGAATGATATACATGACATTTATAACAGAGACCAAATATCTAAACAAGACCATGATAGTCATCAGCAACTATCATACACCATGTATGATCTACTTTATAAGCATCTGTCAATAACATTCAGACTACCAACATGTATATGTCCATCATTAGTTCCCAAGATATGACAATACAAATATCATCAAATTGTGACAAGGTATGTCTACATATATATATATATCAACTCATCCTCTTGATCTCATCAAGGTCAACTTGTTTTGTTTCCTTAGTAGAAAGAACCTTATCATAACCTTCCATGAATCAACTAAGCATATGTCATATCTCCAAGCGGTAGCACAAAATCATTCACATCATACCATATGTATGTGAAAACACCATAGACACCATCTATGATCATAACATCATTATCAATAATTGCATGATAAGAACCTTCAATATATCAACCATGTATCATCACCAGGGAATATCTGACATCTCATAAGCATCAACCATGATAGTCAACATATGTGAGTATCAACCTATCATCATAAGGTAATAACTCATCATCATTATGTGATTAAGTAAGCCATATCTTCAAATAGCTATGTCTTCATGCGACCTGCAATAACACCATTCTCTTAGCCAGCCAACAATATTTATCAATATGCAACTTAAGTAATCATCCATGTATCCAAAATAATGTGTGTCCATCAATTATGTATCTAGAAAATCATGAGTGCATGGTCATTTGTACATATTTCTTGATACCATCAACAACAATAATCCTCAACGATGTGAGAACTATAAGAATCTTGAATAATAACTACACCAAATGCATTTTTGAAGGCATGATGACACTGGCGTAAATGAAATGAGTGCTTATCATCAAATAATGAAGTTGTGTACTTAAGCTTTGTACTTCTCCTTGTCCTTATCATGTAAGCAACATACTGTATACATCATCAAAAAGTCATCCACAATCATCCATAAATCTGATCTGAATAACAATTATGTAACCCAAATCAATACAAGTATCATCTGAGATTTCATCATGAGCAACTCATAACCATCACATAGCAAGATGTATCAAAACACTTTAGCAGCATAAGCCTCATCACCATTGATTAGGTACCAAAGACTTCAAACCATAATGCCAACAATGCTTTATTAGAAGCATAGCATGTTCTCTCCTTGAACCTGTTCCACCTGTTCACTGTCAGATCTGATCATTGCATATATCAGTAAGAATTATCAAGGCATCATCATCAATTAGATATACATCAAGTTATCAAAAACTTTTGAGGATAAAAACACTTCTAAATAACATCCACAGACTGTAGTCATCTACGACAGAAAAGATAATTGATAATTATCTGAATCATATCACATCAGTTTCTCTGAGACTGTCCCACAACATTTTTCTCAAACTACATATACGCGACTGTGTAGCTTAGAACTCGCGTATATGCATGACTTGTCTTCATGAAACTTGTGTATGAGATTTAGAATATTGAAGTTTCATACTTCTAGCTTCCCCTGAGCCTGTCATGTCTGTACACTGTGCCAAGCCACATTTTTTTGACTGTACTTTCTTCGTCTTCCATATCTTCGAGTGTGATGATGTTTTCTCCTTTTGGTATGGTGCCCTAAATTTTCTCCTGCATTCCTTTGCTATATGTCCAAACTTGTTACATGCATAACATCTTACATGTTTCATATTTCTTCTATAGCAGTCAATGGTTTGTGAATAAACATATTGCAAGAAAAACAATATCCCTTAAAGTACTTGGAAGCTGATGATCTTTCTGTTTGATGATCTTGAACCATTCTACTTCCGCATCTCATTGCAACATGTCCAAGATTATGACATATAAAACATTCAATATTATTCATTTGAGGAAATAACCGACTATCACTTCCATAGTTAGGAGTAAAAGTTTTTCTTTGAATAATTTCTTTCCTTGGTTGTTGATGGGATTGCCATCTCCTTGTTGAGCATTTCAGATTTTGCATTAGAGTTCCTTGCCTCACTTTGTGAGCTAGATTCACCTTCAACAGATTCATGAAAACCAAGACCAGTTTTGATGGCAGGAGACCTTTGACTACTAAGAATATCATCTAAAATCTTAGTACTATCTTGAAATCGTAAAAACTTATCGTGTTCTTCTAATTTACCTTTTAGGATATTTACCTCAACCTGGTATTGCTCTTCCTTTTCAAAGATAGTGTTTCTTCATGATTTCTTCAGCTTTTCTTCCTTCTTCCATTTGTTGCCTTAATTCAAGAAATTTGTTTTCTTGTTCTTCAAGAGCTTGGAGTAGTTCTTCATTCTGCTTATTTGATTTTTCAATATCTTCTTTTAGAGAGAGGATCTTAGCTTCAAGACCTTCATAGTAACTGGATCTATCTTTAAGTTTCTTGATTGTTGTGCTCCTTTTATTTACTTCCTTTCTTAATGATGTCACTTCATCTTACAACTTCTGACATTGATCTTCCTTTCCCTTGTACTTCTTCCTTACTTTTTTTCCTTCCTCCAGTTGAGATTTTAGTTTGGTAGCTTCTTCTTTGGAGGCACACTCCCTTTTGTCCAATAGATCTTGTTGATCTTTAATTTTGTCTGTGAGAATTTTGAATTCTACATCTATTTGATATCTTTCTTTTTCACCCACAAGAGAAAATTCACTTGTTTCACTGTCACTTTCATCATCTTCAAATGGATAGAGAAATGTATCACCAGAGGATAACAAATTCATACATGATAGTTATTTTGTTTGTTCATTTTGAGGTGATTCTAAATCTGAAGAGTTTCTCCCACATAATAGCCAATCGACTCTCCCACTGTCATAGTTCCTTTGAGTTGTCTTCTTCTTCTGAGGTGCTTTCTTCTTTAGCTTCTTTCCCATTGTTCTACGGATATCCTTCAACCGATCAAGCTTCTACCAAAGGACCTGCTCTGATACCAATTGTTAGAAATAATACTAAGAGGAGGGGGGGTGAATTAGTATTAGTCAAGTCAATAACCTTTTGTTTTCATACTCAAATTTATATACGCTACTTCAATGAAGGTAACCCACGTGTACACGCAACTATGTTTAAGGAAACAAGCATATATCCAACAAACTAATGATTCAGTTAATTAATCATATGTTGATCTTTAATCTTTGCATCAATACTTTATTAAACATTAAACAATAACCATGTGTAGTTAATAACAGAATGAACCATCACACATAAGCAACACACATGAACACCAAGATTTAAGGTGGAAACCCAATGTGGGCGAAAACCACCTATTGTTGTCATCTCTGTCTTCTTTTAATAATAAGAAAATATGTTTACAACACTGTATTGGTGTAGACTCATACTAGTATGCAAGGTTCTACTTGCAGAAGGTTACTACCTTCTCTCGTTCTCCAGCTTCTACTGGAAGGGAGCTACAACCCCCTCACTCTTTTACTAACTGAATGTTTACTAGTACATAGGCTGCAACCTATAGAAGGCTACAACCTTCTTTCTTCCTCCAAGGACCACGTTTCATAAATTTTCAGATTGGATTCTCCTAGTACACAACAGTACACATGAAGGCCTCATTTCATCTAATTTTCATACTGGACCCATTATCAAAATTGAAGCTTAAAGTCAATCACCATTGCACTACAACCATAAAATACATCTGCATTAACCAATCATTGAAACTCAATCATAAATATCTGAATCACCCATAATTGAATCACTAAAAGCCCATCGTTACTGAAGCAAATCCCAATCAATCAATATGATCATTCAGTATACTGTCATCAAACTGCAGTAACCAGAACACACAACAGAACCCATAATTCTACAACAATAGTCAGATCCACTTGTAACTTCAAATATCATATTACATAATGTATACGCTACTTAGATGTGTTGAACTAGTGTATACGCGCTTTTATCAAAGCCAACCAACGTATATGTTTGTAAATATTATTTCATAATTTTGCAGCGATTCCAGACTTCAGTCATACCCAAATCATAACATTTACAGAACAATACATGCATTAGTATTCAGATCTAGAATAAACATGATCAAACCATATAAATATAATTCATTTCAAGCCTTAAGATCCTGATCCATCATAGATATTATCCTCCATCAACCGCTAAGGTTCATCCTTGGTTTAGATCAAATAAAGCACCATAAGCTGATAACCTGCATACTGGATCTCACTCTTCATCAAATATTCAATACTTACACACCTGGCCTAATGATCTTCTCCTCCTTTTATAGTTTTAGGCCTTTCTCAATACCATGGACCAAAACCACTTAGGACCAATACCTTGGACCAAATACCTAGGGTAAATACCTCAGACCAGTTACCTTAGACCAATACCATGGATCAAAATACCATGGACCAAATACCTCAGATCAAAAACTTAGTTTTCCAAGGTATATGCGCTTTTCTTTCTATGAAAGTGCGTGTGTATGTATACACTACTTGTGGTCAGTGAACCTGTGTGTATACATAACTTGGTCAAGGTGAACCTGCGTATATCTCTCTTTCTTCATTCTGATCTGTAATTATTTGTTTTTAACCTACTACACTGTGAACTATCATCTGAGAGAGTTGTCATTGTACATTACTTTTGAATTGATTCCTTTGAACCGCCCTGCCATTACTTCTGAACTGATTCCTTTGAACTGCCTTGCATTCTGTCACATCTGATATCTCTTCTGTAGATTCATCTAGTTAACATATCCAAGTGAGTTGTTCTGCTACAAGAGGGTTTCCATCAAGTACAACACATGCATCATAATGCCAAAAAAAATGAGGCCGATGGGCCCACGGTTAGTAGTCTGAAAGGGGTAGGATTAAATATGGCCTCTCCCTTGGGAGACACTCTACCTCTTACATGATGGAGTCACCATGGAACTTAGGGCCAAGGAGAATCATGCTCTGTAGGTGATGAGCGAGCAGCACATCAACATCAAGCAGTTGGGCTTGCAACGTGACAAGGCAACAAAATAGAACAAGAATATCATGCAGGTAGTGGAGGAAGCCTGCTGAATGGTCCTATAGTTGTACATTCAGGCAGAAGAACTGGTGGAGGATCGCATCCGTAAGTTGGCTACAGGGGTACGTGATGCTCGAACAGAGATGGCCAGGGTTCAGCTGGAGTTGAACCTGCAGATCACAAAATTGCAGTTGAGGATTCAACCTTCAACTCCACCGAAAGTTAGGGAACAATGTACCACTACATTTATAACAACGATAGCGACGATTGACAGTGCAGTAGCAAATTGTATGTAACTTTTTGAATAGGAATTCAAGGTCTTGACCACTCTCCAAGAGGACCTGAATGTAGAGTGCCTAGAGACAGAGGCATGCAAGCCACAACAAAGGTATGACGAGGTCAAAGGGACTGCGCAGATGGTCGCCCTTACATAAAGGCTTGCATGGATGTAGGAGGCAAAGGTGCTTAAGGAGCAGGTGGATGTCGCTCGACACAAAAAAGCGGTCATAAAAGAACACCTACAACCATGGATAGATGAAGCATATACGATCATAGCTTCCATTGAAGGGAAGCTCGCGACAATATAGGCAACTTAGTAGAAGATTCAGGGTAGCAGCTCAGTGGCAGTCATCGAACAGTGAGTGGAAGAAGTCCAGCAGGCAGCTGCTCAGTGTGCTGCCAAAGTTGCAGTGATCCAAATGGAGCTGGGAGGTCTTCGTGCTAAGATCTCCACGCGTGCAGAGTGACTCAAGGGTGAGTCACGATGTTTGTGTTGGGGGCCTGTTGGGTGCAGGAACCCCCAAGGGTATTTTTGGGGCTAAAAGCCCATATTTTGGTCAAATTTTGAAATCCAAGTGTAAAAACTCCGCATTTTGTGGTCACGGAGCGTGTAGATGTCAAAGATTCATAGGATTGTCCACCCTCATTTTGGAAATGTAATGTTGGCTTTAAAGGATCTACCCATGGTCTGCGGACCATGGGATTGTATAAATAGAGCTAAGCTCTAAGTAGTAATAATCACTAATTAATGAGAGAATAATCAATGAAGGATTGAGTCATAGTGTTAGAGTAGAAGTCTAAGTCTTGGGTTGTAGTGTAGGTACAGGCTCTGCAACTAAGTTCGCAGAGGCCTAGAAGTTCCCAGCTGAGTGGGCAGGGCAGGTTGAGTCTGTAATCATCAAGAATTATCAATAAAGAGAAGTATTCTATCTATAATTTTTGCATCTTTATTTCCGGTTTACGCATCTATTATATTGGGTGTGAATTTCACTTATAATGCTTATATGATGTGTGAATGTATGTAAATGTGTTGGTTAAGTGAACACAATTAAGAACATCTATTTACGCAAAGCTAACTAAGATTAGTTAACAAGATGAGTAAGACACTTAGCCTAGTTTGGGAGATATCACAGTTAGCTACCCTAGCAGCGTGAAAGTCCCTAAGCCATAGGTTAGGGCTACAAGAAATCTAGTTGTACCCTTTCACGAAAGGTACTAAAGGGTGGAATAGAGGGCTACGCAACCTGCACAAGGGCAGGTATAGCCAGAATAAAACCAACATCACAACCATCTCAAGGGTGTGGAAATTTGGTTTCAGCATCCCCCCATACTGCTTCAGGTGAGACTTCAGTCCACGCTCTACAGGCTACGCCGAAAGGGCCAATAGTGTAGGGATTTGTTTAGCTAACTAATGTTGAACCTGGGTTAGGCCCCCTCAAACCAAAAAATGGTCATAGAGTAGTTGAAGGGTCATGAGGGTAGGTGAACAGTAAAAAGGGGGAATGTCAAGGGTCACCCCACCCTTTGCTATATATTTTTAAGTTATGGTATGTTCTATGCTTATAATAGTTTACTTATTTTTCTTATTATATTCCATAGATTAGCAATCACATGTACATAAAGTAAAGTGCAGATAGAACATTAAACGATTGACAGAAAAAAAGCAAAGACAAGAGACACAATATGTGGCAGCTAAATAGGGACAAACCCCACAATGTGTGGGGAAACCCTTTGATCAAATATTCTTTTATCTTCATTAATTCAGCAGAGAGAAGTAGTACAATAAATCTGATTTATATCAGCAGTAGCAAACCCTAGATCAACAACATCAACATTAGTGGCTTCATCATCAAAACTAGGGCAGTCGATATCTCACAAGCCGACTGTCGGATCAGCTTGATTCCACAACCAAAAGTTGTAGCCTTCAGAGGAGGTTCAGATGAACCTACACCGCAGTTCAGATGAGGAGATCTTCTGGTCCACGTAGGTCAAACTTCAATTCTGCAGTTGCAACTTCAGTTTTAGTAGCTTCTTTCAAACTAGGGCAATCGATATCTCGCAAACCGTCCACTGGATTGACTTGATTCCACCACCAAAATTTGCAGCCTTCAGAGGAGGTTCTGATGAACCTATAGTGTAGTTTAGATGAGGATATATTTTGGTCCACGCAGGTCAAACTTCACTTCTGTAGTTGCAGCTTCCTTCAAACTAGGGCAGTTGTTATCTCATAAACCGTCCGTCGGATTGACTTGATTCCACCACCAAAAGTTGCAGCTTTCAGAGGAGGTTCAGATGAACCTACATCACAATTCATATGAGGATATCTTCTGGTCCACGTAGGTCAAACTTCAATTTTGCAGTTGTAGCTTTAGTTTCAGCAACTCCCTTCAAACTAGGGCAGTCGATATCTCACAAACTGTCTGTTGGATTGACTTGATTCCACCACCAAAAGTTATAGCCTTCAGAGGAGGTTCATATGAACCTACAACATAGATTATAAGAGGAGGTTTGATGGTCCACGTTGGTCAAAGTTTGGATCTATAGTTGCAGCTTCAGTTTCAGCAGCTTCTGGCTTCAAATGTGTAAGAGAGAGACCCTTTTCTGCGCAGTAGAGAAGATACTCTTTTCTACGTAGTAGAGAGAGAGATGTGATGAGATGAGTGAGTGAAAATGAGGAAAACTCCTCTTGCATTTATACACAACTGTTAACTTTTGAATAGATGCAACTGTTGGGCTTCTGAGCCTACATGAGTTGTAGGTTGGCTTGATAATAATTCCATAATCAAAATAAATTCATATCTCCATAAATACTTATCGGAATCGGATGATATTTAGACCAATCCTACACCTCTCGATGAGAGGAATCTAATGAACATATTATCAACCATGAATAAGATGACCCACATGAATTTTGGCCCTAGTTTCCAATTTTAACACTCCCTCTCAACTAGGGATAACTTCATCTGCAATCTATCTATCGGTCGCTACTATTCATCCATCAAATGCACTGCCCCGTATGACCTGACGCTTGCCCTACTCTGCTCTATTTTTCCTGTTCTGCTTTGTCTTGTTCTACCCTGTACTAATATGTATGTCTCTGCTCTATTATGCTTTGCTCTGCTTTGTTCTGTTCTGCTCTACTTTTGTCTAAATTATGAAGAAGAAGAAATGATTGAGGATGTATCATACCGACTCAAAGTCAGTCTCAGAGTATGTAGCACTGATCCCAGACCAATATCAACCAACCTGAAGTGAGCATCATAGTGAGTGCAACTCCTACAACCAGTCCCAGACCAATAACATCCTCCACTGACTCAAAGTTAGTCCCAGAGTGCGTACCACTAGTCCCAGACCAGTAACAACCGACCTGAAGTCAGTGTCATAGAATGTACCACTCCTACCACTGGTCCCAGACTAGTATCATTGATCCCAGATCAATGGAGGTCATCCTAGTGTAGGGAGTATGGTAGATACAACGATGCATCCATCGGTACTACTATGGTCCCTAACTTTATTTCCCTGCTCATTGATCAGATGAGAGGTACTTCCCATGAGTCCCAGACTACATGGGTAGGATGCCTCGATAGGAGAACTAGTCAATCCTGTCCTCACAGGAGAACATATCAATCCTGCTACAATCTCCATGGAGAACACATCAATCTAGGCCTCACAGGAGAACACATCAATCCTACTACAATCACTGTGGAGAACACATCAATCTAGGCCTCACAAGAGAACACATCAATCCCACTACAATCGCCATGGAGAAAACATCAATCCAGGCCTCACAGGAGAACTAATCACCCTGCTACACAGGAGAGTGAATCATCCTTTTCCACAAGAGAGCGAATCATCTTGTCCCACAAGAAAGCGAATCATCTTGTTCTAGTGCGCACCACTAAGGGAGGGTGAGTCACCTTGTGGTCGTGTGTTGCTCCAGTAAGAATCGCAAGCCCTCAAAGCTCCCAGAGCTCAATGTATGCAACATGCAAGACCCTTGTACAAGGGTTTCTTGACGACTCCAAGTCATTTGGGAAAATCACAGATTAGATCTTTCCTTGGGGCTTTGACAAGGTGTACCGACCTGTACATAATCTTAATGCAATGGAGCCTCCTTGCTCATCAACTTACCATATCCTAGATGATGTCTATCTACTGGAGCAATCGATGAATACGGGATTCCTCAATAATTGAATCCCACTTCCGATTGTTACAGAGAATCACAGTGGTATCCAATGTAAATCCAAATGGCTCACTGAAGAGATTTCACAACCAGACTGCCTCATAGGAGGTCATTCTAGCAACAATATACTTTGCTTCAGTGGTGCTCAAAGCCATCGATTTTTGGTTCCTACTTATCTAGGATATTGAAGCAGATCCTAAGGTGAAATAGCATTCGTAAGTGTTCTTACGGTCAACCACACTGCCTTCCCAATCAACATCAGTATATCCAAGTAGTCTCACATCTCCAGTAGTGTATCTTAACCCATTAGTAATTGTGCCACGAAGATATGTCAGAAGATTCTTGGCATCAATCTAATGAGGCTCAACCAAATATGAGCTCACAATGTTAACTGCAAAACATATGTTTGTATGGAGGTTCACCAAGAACATCAATGCGAATGAGTTTCTGAAACTCAAAGGCATTTCCTGGATCTAGTCCGACATCACTACCATATAACTTCTAAAAGTTAAGATACTTGAGGTAGTCATAGGCTTGTATTCCATCATACTGAAAATATATTTACCACATATTTTCCTTGAGATAGGAAAATTTCCCCTAGCTCCTGCCACACTTCAAGTCCTAGGAAATAGTGCTAGGTCCTTCATTTCAAATTCAGAAGCCAAGTCCCTCTTACATTTGTGAATGAGAGGGTCTGCACTTGTTAGAAAGAGGTCATCCACATACAACACCAGTATGAGAGGCTTGTAATCTTCAACCTTAAGGTAAATTTTAGGATTGACTTCACTCTTAGTGAATCCCAGCTTCATCAAGTAGCTATCAATCCTCTCATACCAAGTTTGGGGTGCTTGCTTCAGCCCATAGAGAGCCTTCTTCAACCCGCATACATGAGATTTTCAATCATAAATCTCAAATCCTTCGGGTTGCTCCACATAGACCTCTTCTTTGATCGATCTGTGCAAGAACACAGTCTTGACATCCATCTAATGTAGGTTCCATCCTTGTGAAGCCATAAGGGCTATGATACAACGGATGGTCATATATCTGGCAACAGGTGAAAATATCACATCATAGTCTATACCTTCCTTCTGGGAGAAGCCACAAGCAACAAAATGAGCCTTATAATTTTCCGTACTTCCATCTGCTACATGATTTATCTTGTAAAGTTGTTTAGAAGTGACAAATGTCTTGTCCTGGGGTCTGGGAACTACTTCCCAGACATCATTCTCCATAATAGCCTCATATTCTTTGGTCATAGCATCCTTCCATACTTGATGCTTGACGACATCTGAGAATGATGAAGGCTCATTTTGTATGATCATGCTCATGATGGTCAGGTATCCATGATACTTGTTAGTTTTCTTACTTTCACAGAAGGTTCCTTGGGGTGAAGCATGTCCTTCAACGTCATCAAGTATCCCCCTAAGCCATGAAGGCTCAGGTGGATAAATAGGATCCATGGGTTCCTCCACATCAGGCATTGTTACATCATCTACCATAGAGACAACTTCCATAGTCATACAGTTCTTCCTTTCCACCACACCATTCTGCACAGGAGTATGTGGTGTAGTAGTCTCCCTCTTAATGCCAGCCTCAAATATGCCTGAGTGAACCAACTGTAATATATCGGAGGTCTTGCTATGGCTTGAGGGGAATGGTTCCTTTTTGAGCTTTCCTTCGGCACATCCTGGACATACAACTTCTTTCTCTACTTGGAATTTGGGCATCCCTGTTACCATTTGTCTTACACCGAGTAGAGCTTTATAATGAAGGGGGGCAAACCTTCGATGCAAAATTTTGAATTGAAGAGATGTGTCATAAGGCATGACACCTAGTGGACTTCCATCGACCTAATATAATGAATCAACATGAAACCCAAGAGTAAAGGCATCTTTAACATTATTTTTCCATATACATACCTTGCCATCGCTGAAGGTTACCTTGTAGCCTTTGTCTACCATTGCCGAGATGGACACTAGGTTCTTTTTGAGGTCAAGTGCATTTAATACATCTTGGAACTTCTAGCCTTCTTGAATGGTTGTCCTCTTCCTTGATTTCCAGTATTCCTTTTACCTTTGCTATTGAAGTTTCCATCCCTTCGATTACCATGAGAGGGATTTTGTCATTGTCTCGGTGTGAGTCCTTTCTATCAGGGCACTCCCTTGCATAGTGACCTACGTTATCGCAGATGTAACATCATCCTTTTCTTCCACCCTTAGGTCTAGCCTTTCCTTTTGATTTAGTCTCGAAATTATTTCTTTTATTAGCACGAGAAGAAAAGGTAGCAGGAGGACCTTTAGGCATGGGCATTTCTTTCTCTTATACCCTTGTTTCTTCTTAAATGCACCTAGCCATTAATTCCTCAAAACTAAGAATTATATTATTGTTCAGAAGAGTAGTCTTGAACATGTACCATTCGGAAGGTAATCCTCCAAGAGTCATGAGTGCCATTTCTCTGTCAGTAATAGTCTCCCCAATAGATAGGAGATCGTTCTTGATCTTGGTGATTCTTAAGAAGTATGCTTGCATACTCTCATCTTTATCCTTCTTGATTTCCCTCAGCTTATTTCTAAGAAACAAAACTTGATTTGCTTCATTAACTTTAAATATACTCACTAATCTATTGTAGATTTCCTTGTAGGTGTACAATTCAGAGATGTAGGCCACCAAGTGCTTGTTGATAGAGTCCCAGATGATCTTCTCTATTTTGACTTCTCTGTTTTTCCATTTGTTCCAGGCAACAACAGATGAATTTGATGGAGGCTCAACAATATTGCCTCTTACATGGTATAACACTCCTTGATCTTCTAGGGTTATATCGTTAGACATCTTCCATCCGTGATAGTCAGCTTTATCACAGAGCTTGTCTTCGGCAGGAAAGAGTGTTGAGGACCCCATAGTTCTTTTAGGATAGCCTTGCCAATCTTCTCTTTGGTGATTGCTCTTGCTCTTGCTCGAGCTTTGTCTTCACCTCAGCTCTGATACCATGTTAAGTTATGGTATGTTCTATTCTTATAATAGTTTACTTCTTTTTCTTATTATATTCTACAAATTAGCAATCACATGTACATAAAGTAAAGTGTAGATAGAACATTAAACAATCGACAAAAAACAAGCCAAGACAAGAGACACAAGATGTGGCGGCTAGCCAGGGACAAACCCCACAATGTGTGGGAAACCCTTTGATCAAATCTTCTTTTCTCTTCAATAATTTAGCAGAGAGAAATAGTACAATAAATCTGATTTATATCAGCAGTGGCAAACCCTAGATGAACAACATCAGCATTAGCGGCTTCATCATCAAAACTAGGGCAGTTGATATCTCACAAACCGATCTTCGGATCGGCTTGATTCCACTACCAAAAGTTGTCGCCTTCAAAGGAGGTTCAGATGAACCTACATCGTAGTTCAGATGAGGATATCTTCTATTCCACATAGGTCAAACTTCAATTCTACAGTTGCAGCTTCAGTTTCAGTAGTGTCGTTCAAACTAGGGCAGTCGATATCTTGCAAACCGTCCGTTGGATTGACTTGATTCCACCACAAAAAGTTGCAGCCTTTAGAGGAGACCTTGATGAACCTACAATGTAGTTTAGATGAGGATATCTTCTGGTCCACTTAGGTCAAACTTCACTTCTGCAGTTGCCGCTTCAATTTCAACAGCTTCCTTCAAACTAGGGCAGTGAATATCTCGCAAACCGTCCATCGAATTGACTTGATTCCACCACCAATAGTTGCAGCCTTTAAAGGAGGTTCAGATGAACCTACATCACAATTTAGATGAGGAGATCTTTTGGTCCACATAGGTCAAACTTCACTTCTGTAGTTGCAGCTTCAGTTTCAACAGGGTCCTTCAAACTAGGGCAATCGATATCTCGCAAACTGTCTGATGGATTGACTTGATTCCACCACCAAAAGTTGCAGCCTTCAGAGGAGGTTAAGATGAACCTATAGCATAGATTAGAAGAGGAGGTTTGATGGTCCACACTGGTCAAATTTTGGATCTGCAGTTGCATCTTCAGTTTCAGCAGCTTCCGGCTTCACATGTGTGAGAGAGAGACCCTTTTCTGCGTAGTAGAGAAGAGACTCTTTTATGCGTAGTAGAGAGAGAGATGTGATGAGATGAGTGAGTGAAAATGAGGAAAATTCCTCCTATATTTATACACAACTGTTGATGTTTGAATAGATGCAACTGTTGGGCTTCTGAGCCTACATGAGTTGTAGGTCAGCTTGATAATAATTCCATAATCAAAATAAATTCATATCTCCATAAATACTTATCAGAATTGGATGATATTCAAACCAATCCTACACCTCTTGACGAGAGGAATCTAATGAAAATATTATCAACCATGAATAAGATGATCCACATGAAGTTTGGCCCTAGTTTCCAATTTTAACATATATAGTACCTCATAACTCATTGTAGAGGCATTTGGTTAGCCAAGCTTCCGATAGGAGTATCTCAGAGAAATATTAGAGAGTATTATAATGAGCCTTGGCTTCTCTACTGTGCAGAGCTAGTATATCTTTTTGGAGGAGCATGCGATAGTGACTGTAACGTTCCACTCTCAGAACTAGTGGTTGGTCATGGTTGTATTGTATGACTAGAAATTTCACTTCTTAATATAACATATCCAGCATGTTTCATGCATATGTCATATTATATTTCAGATATCTTGTTTACTCTAAATGATATATGTATATGTTTGCTTATGCATGTGTGTATAAACTCTTTCTGTATATATATGTACAAATCTTACTGAAATGTGTTGTTGGTTTAACCATCACTTTGGATTGCTAGCTTAATTTCCTTCCAAGTTGTGATGCATCTTTTCTCATGTGTTCCCTTCTTAACTCCATGATTTCACAGGTTTCCAAGAGGCACACTCACCTCACCCTCCGTGTGTTAAAACCGTTCATGCACCTTCCTTGACTTGCTGCATACGTCACACCCTTGCTACCAATAAGGAAATTTTACTTTCCTCTATGCGCAACCGTGGTCAAGGCGATACCATATGACCCACTGCTGGGACTCCTACACCAAATGGTTTGAGGTCTAGTTGGGACTTCTTACTAGGGAGATCCCCTAACATGTTGGTGGGTCCAACACCGTCAACATTTCTGGCACTAGCAGGAGGGCCAGATGACAAGCTATGTCCTCTCATCCTATTTTGAACCTTTGCATATCTATCATGGATTCCATCACACTCATCCATCCACGATGTTGTTCACATGCCAAACCTCTCAACATCACAAGGGAGGTTTTTGATCTCTTGTTCAAATTCATGTATGATGGTGAAGGTGAAGTAGCCTAGCCTGAGTACTTAGAAGACTTCTATGCATTTCTTGATAACGTAGGCGAGTTCTATGTAGAAGAGGTCAGTCTGCTACTATCATACAAACTTTGTGAAACCCCTCAATGGTGGTGTTGTAGTCTGCCTCCCGATAGCGTGCACTCACTTGAGCAGTTATGTGATCTCACTACATATACTTTCCATCATTTTGATCAAGAACCTTTTGACCAAAAACTATTATAACAATGGAAGGCCCCGCATGAATTGCCTCTGGAATTTTGGGAAAGCTTCCATGTGTTGCAGTTTCAAGCTCTGAAAAGCCAGATGAAATTTCCATATCTTTGCGACAGATTCGAACACTATCTTAACAAATCAGACAATCCCAAGAAGAAGTTCGAGATCAAGCCCCACTCAGCATACTTTGGTGATGGAGCTGCGCAATCATGGGCGGACATGATCACTGTCACAAGCAACTATTTTTCCCCTCATCAAACAAGTCCACCACCATAGAGTGATGTGGGAGAGCATGCATACACATTTGTTCAACCATCACATCCTCATGACATTGCTTCTTCCGATTTTCACGCAAAATTGGTTGTGAATCCATTGTGTTATCACATGCATTTTGTACCTCAGCCTTAGTCTTCATACTTGGATGATCCTTCAGATGAAACTATCTTGCGTTCTTCCATTCTGGACTCTATACTTGTTGTGAACAAGGATCAAGCCATCAACGGAGTTGGTGTTGCACAACCAACATGCACTATCATTCATGAAGAGTATGAATGGGGGCTTGAACATCAACCAACAACAGAGGACCATCCTTATCTATTTGTACCTCCTCTGATTTTTCGTGACATTCTTGATGATCCTTCCATCGATTTTTCATGTTATCTTCGTTCACGGATGCACCCATTGTTGATCATTCACAAGACACACCGTCTGTCAGCCTGTCATCCAACAACGGAGAGGACCAATCATTCATTGAAAATCCACTTGATTTTTCATCTACTTTTTACGGAAATGCAAAGGGTGAACATTATTGCTTCTCATCTACCCCTCTGTGTGATTCATCAAGCCACGACGATTCTGACAAACATCCTAAATTTTTTGATCTTGATTATCGTGATATCTCTACTTCTTAATCTGACCATGATATTGATTCAACTTTTGTTAATTCGTATAAGACACTAGTCTACGATGATCCATCTGTCGATGAAGTCTAAGCCCCCCAGTATGTCGAGGCACTTTAGCCCGAGCTAATGGTTATGTCAGGCCCTCACTGTCCTGAGGTTGGTCTCACTTCTGATCAAGAAATTGTTGAAACACCTGAGGCTCCTCATCACTCATTTGTATGCAATGAAGATCAATCTCACACATATGCTTCCTCCACTCGAGCTACACGATCTCATCACTCATGCATTGGAGGAATATTACATAGCAAGCACACTTGCACAATGTAAGTAGTCTACCTTTCTCACGTTTTCTTGCATGTCACAGTCAAGAGAATGCATACACTTAACATCAGCACGAAACCATGGCAAGTCCATAGAGTGCATGTCATGAAATTTCACTCACATTCTGTGGATGATTTTAAACTGAGAGTGTGTTTGTCTTCATTATTATATCTTTCTTATTTTCTGGTTCACACAACTATCTTTTTCGAGAACCATGCCTTCACCAACATGGGTGGACCAATTTATCAGTGACTACATTGGAAGTATCACTTCACGTGATCAGGCCCGTGCACTGTTAGCTTAGGAGTAGGAGTAGTGTTTGGTTTTGGTTTGTTTATTTTCCTACATGTTTTCTTCTTACTTTGCATGTTTGTTTATTTGTTTGCTTGTTTGTTTATTCACTTTGCTTATGTATTTACTTCTATTTTGTTGTTTGTATGCTTGTTTCTGTCCATAGGTTAGTTTCACATGAAAATGTGTGTGACTCTTGAAAAAAGTTAGGTAAAGTACAAGAGGAGTTGTGCAGTTATCAATACTTGGTTATCTATTATCTTGCCTCTGTATTAAGAACTTGTTATCTTTAGTCCATGATACATCGATGGAAAATACGTACTGTTCGAAGTAAACCTTGGTGAAAACACAACGCTGGCATGCTAATTAGTGTCACCTACTCTAGTCAGTTTTTTTTGGGTTAATCCTTGTTAAATCAATCAAATAGAGTAAGGTGATGGGGAAAACCATAACAAGCATGTTAGAGGTATATATATAAACTAATTCTTAGAAGGAACAACCTCTTCTGATCTCAATAAGTTGGGATCCCTCTTCTTCCTCTGAAATGAATAAGTGCTATGCACAATTACGAAAATGGAAAATGAAAAATGAAAGTGTGAAAATTTCAAATATGAAAAATTAATAAGGCGAAAGAAGAGAAAGGCTTCCCATGTAGAGAGGTGAAGCAAGTAACTCCGCCAGGGTACTGACTAGGCTTGCTGGCAGTGGAGCGATGCTTGTGTTCCTACGTGACTCTGCCGGTGTACTGTTCAGGCCTACTAGTAGTAGAGTAACACCAGAGATGAAAGTAAAACAATGATGATCATAAGAATTTTGCACCAATATACCCCTCATCCCCAATAGAAATAGCTATTTTGACTTGGCTTCGAATGTGTGTCAATTGACCAAGGGCTTGGTAGATGCTACATCTTACAATCAATCAAGTGTGGAAACTAAGACGAACAGAGAACTGAACAATACTTTTGGAGGTGTTAGACTTCATTTTCACAAACAATCTCCATTTAGAGAGCTGGAGTTCTACCAGTGTGTCGCCAAGCGTTGTAGCGGTTATAAATATGCTCCAAAATTTTGCCTTGGCTTCATTTTAGAGCCTCCCTACCAACCATCCTCAGCAGTATGTCTTACACTGTCATGCATATAGGCTTTAGCCATTTCTCAGTGTCTTGTCAGCCTTTGCATGTCAGTTTGATTCACTCCTCTCATAAGTTGTCTTTCCAGACTTAGACCATGTGGTAGCCAAGCATCTCCCCCAGAAAATTGAATAATTGTGGAGGGGAACCAACCTTCCCTCTAGAAATTGCACAAATCAGCTGGTGAGCCTGCTGAGCTTAAGAATTGTGCAAATCAGTTTGTTAGGCTTCCCTCAAAAAATTGTGCAATTTTGGAGGGGAACCAACCTTCCATCCAGAAATTGCGCAAATCATATTGGAAGCCTGTTGAGCTCCAGAATTATGCAGAGCAGTCAAGCAATATTCCTCCAGAAAACTACGCAATTTGACCCAACATTACTGTTGAGCCCAAAAATTATGTAATTCTTGGAGGCAGTCACCTACTGACCCTAGAAATTGCACGATCCCTCGGGGATAGCTAGCCCAGCTCAACCTCAAAACTGCGCAAATTTTCATCCCAGGCACGCAGACCGATGCATGTGCCTTCAGGTTGACCGATTCCCTCTGGGACTGAGAAAAAATGATTTGCATGCATGGAATGATTTTCCTAAGGTAACATGCAAAGGCATCCCTAGATTTAGTGATCTATGTTTAGCAGCTGGAGGTTACATGCAAGGCTCATTTTAGAAACCTTCCACTAAGTGTTTCTTTTCCTAGATTTGTGGCATGCGCATCATACTCTTGATTTTATGAAAACTTATGAACCAAGCATTGTAGATCTCATTCCTCACATCAATATTACGGCTCTTACATCCCACATTACATCTAGGGGTCTTCAGAACTTTCAGCTTAGCTGTTTCGGGGTAAGCCCACTTTACATGTCTTGCACTGTGTTTCTGTCGCTTTTTGTGTTTCGGCTTGTGTAAGTGTTGCCTGCTTGATTTCAATGAGAATCTACTATCATTTGCATGTATGTTAGATTGTATACACACCTTCTCAATTTTCATTTTCATCTCACTGTCGTCGCATGCATGGCGCTATTTTTTGCACTGATGGTCGCTGTTGCGGCAACTTGCTTCACACACATGCATTCTTTCCCATTTTTTGAGTCCTGCACTTACTGTTTGCATGCATGATCATTCAATATTATTTACACTTAGCTTCACCATGCATTCAGACTTCTCATGTTTTTGTCGCCTGTCAATGGGTCTGGTCCACCTTGGCTTGGACTTTGCCTTGCCTGGACAACATTGCGCAATTTTGAGAGGGAAGGCCCTGCCTTCCTCCTAGAAAATATACAAATATGGTGTTACACAGTATTTTGTCACACCTCCTTCACTTCCCTGTGACACAACCCAAAGTTCTTGAAACATGATCATTATATAGTATACTCATCCATGTATACAACTCAGATCCCTCCTTTAACTTTGCTTGGAAAATGTCTTGAGCTTTCCCTGAAGAAATAGCTCTTAAAACCCTAAAATGAGGGTCATCACTCTTATGAAGCTTAAAACTGTGATGATCACCTGTTGCATAGTGTTTAACATGTGATGGAATCACTTTTTTCCCTATCATACCCATGATGATCCCAAAAAGGTAATTTTCCCAAAGAGGATGAGAATCTTCATGATCTAGAAGCTTCCAGAGCGGCGAGCTAGAGGTGGTTTTGCATAGATGAGGTCAAATCATCCTAACTTGACATATTTTCCTTATCCCTATAAGCTACCTCCTTGAGATGTGGGCCTAATCCTATCTTTGGAGGAGTCCTAAATCCCTCTCCCTGCCTATAAATTCCTCCTCTCCCATTCCCAAATGGTTGGTCTATGTCTATTTTCACCCCTATGTTGAGCTTGTGCTTAGAGGCTATTCATTAGACTTGGAGAAGGAGTGTTTGGAGAGTTTCTTGGATTAGACTTGGATTACCACACAAGGAGAGCCTTTCAACATCAAGGCTATGGTTGTAAGCTTCCCTTTATTCCTTAAATAATATACAAATTCTGGTTCATCTTCCCAAAACATATATGTTCATGTATGTATTAGCTTGGCATTCCTTGACCAATTAAGTAGGTTTTTATTGGATTTGCTATTGGTTTTGGCATTATTTGTTGTCTCTTGATCACTTGTGCAGTTACATAAGTGCTGAAAGAAGTAGGAACAAGTTCGTGACATAAGTGGTTCAGGGCCCTCAACAAAAGAAATCAGAATAGAATCAGAATGAGGTAGGTCATCTCTTTCGTTCTACTTTTCAATTATAACTTAGGAAGATGTCTGGTTGATTGTCACTTCAGTTGCTAGACCCACTCATTGGGCTAGAGGGATCATCTCTGTCCATAGAGAGGATTAACCTTGTCAATAAAATGGCACCTCCATTAGGGAACCTACGACCCTTTTATTCCTTTTCTTCACCTTGTCTTTTGACGAGTTGGATCAACCATTCATTTTAGACTTCTTTTCTTGTCTATACTGAGTGTCACTTTTTGGTAGATGTCTAAAGGTTGTTAATTTGAGCTATTCTTGAAGATTTTGAGTTTATATTTTGTTTCCTTTGACCATTGCAGTTTTGACCCTAACAATCGTGATGATATCATGAGTTTGTGGCTTACAGTAGTGACTATCTCTACTTTCCTCTTAACAGGTGCGATGATTATAGAGGATTAATAAATTTAGTATTTTTCTCTTATTTTTAGTTTTGTTTACCTTCTCCTAGTGATTTACCAGTGTGATCTTCATTGAGTCTATTATTGTCTGATTGCAATCATCTTTTAACTTTATTTGAGTGTGCTTAAAGTTTTATTAGCATTTTAGGGTTTGTAGGTCTTCTAGGTCAACCTTCGTCCACTCGTTGGTCTTTTCATAAGTCATCAGAGATCAATTACATGTGTTAAAGAGTCTTTGCATGTTCAAAAATCCTTTGCAGATCACTTTTGGTTCTTGTGTCTTAAGTTGTTTTCATTAGTAGATATTGTGGAAGTTGCATAAGTTCTCTTTGACAAACAATAGATTACAAATTGATTGTCTCATTTGAATCTAAAGAAGTGTTTTCTTTGAGTTTTGTGTTTCGAAAATTGAAAGTGAAAGTGTTAATTATTTTGATAGTTTTCGAATCATTTTGAGTTGCGTTCAAATCATTGACGTGAAAAAGATTTTCATATTTGTTGGCAATCATTTTCTTTTAATTTTGCACTAGATTACATTAGTTGCATTTTGAAAAACATAAAAAATCATCATTATATCTTAAGGAAATTTTTCTTTAAGGTTTGTTTTGGCATTACATTTTGTATGAAATATTAGATTTCATATTTTAAATTTAGCATTTGAAAATTGTCATTGATGAAATTTTCCATTTTGTTTGATGCATGATTTGAGTGATCTTCTTCCCTACATAGATAGCTTTCATCGAATTGAAAGATTTCACTTCATCATCTAGTTTGCATTTTAGGAACACGTAATATCATTAAGGCCTTGAAATTGAAACATAATTCCAAGATCAACTTAAAAATCTATCAATTAATCTAAGGGGCATTTGAAACATTAAAGTTCATATTTAGTGGTCTAGGTTAGAGATCTTTAAAACTTAACAGATGTTGTTCGCTTCGGCATTAGACAATGCTAGCATGGACTTGTGCTGCCCATACCATGACGTATATAAAGGGAGACCCCCATAGGTTGCAAACCTTTATCCATAGGAAGCCGATTCTGCCACCCTATAAACATAATACACTGAACACAACATTTGGGGAGATTTCCCACATGTACATCAAGTCCTCGGTAAATTGATTTGTTGAGGTTTATATTGCAGTTCATGGTTACTTGGTACTCATTTTACCTAGATTCACTTCATCAGTCATTTCGATCTCTTCTGACTCTCTAAATTTGAAAAAATTATCGAGCAACTTGTCCTTTCAAGCTCTGTAAATCATTGAAAGTGACTAGAGTAACTTTTTAGTCCTTTTCTCGACTCTTAAAAGATGAAACAACAAAGTTGTTGTTTCTAAAAATAACTGCCCATAATAAACATGACGAACCTAAGCAGTTGCTTCTTGGACCAATATTGAGAAATTCCCTGTTAATTTCAAGACTGTTAAAAGTCCTAAATGAATCTCTTTTCCTTTTTTTCATTTGAGAGGAAGCAATCATGGTTGAACCATTGAGTTCATCTCATAGTTCCCCTTCATTGTCTGATACTAAAGGGTCCTCCCAAGGAGTTCATCCGGAACTTCCTCAGTCACTTTAGGATCAATTTTTTGAACTTGGAATTATTCCGAGCATCCAACCTTTGTCTTCTCATCTGCCTCCATCAAATTCCTAGTCATCTCAAGAATCTGATCCAGATACCTCTGATAATCCTATTCAGACCCTTGATAGTCTGCAGACTCTTGAGAGTCCATAGAGGATTGTTGTCTATTCATCGAATCCATTGTTCGATATTGTTGTGATATATCCTCAGCATCCTTACGGTCTGTACAATCGACCTGGTATTCCTTTGGAGTTATCTCCTTGTACATCTCGGGTTCCTCGTCACCAATTGTTTCCATCTATGGAGTTAGAAGGTGAAATTCCAACCTCTTCTTCGGGTCATTCGGAAGTTTTCACTACCCATACTACCCACGTGGATGATGAGAAAGGATATGAATTTCCTCCAGAAGGCTTTCCTTATATAGGAAGAGACCCATCTCTCAGCTATCCTGAAACTAGTGGACCTGTTATCACTGTAAAACTTCCTTAAAAAATTTGGACAACTTACATGGTTTCTCAATTCTTGTATCAGTCATATTCAAGTCATGATGAAGTCATTTTTATGTTTTAGAGTCTAAGTCATAGGGTTAGAGTCTCATGTCCATCTTCAAATAAATTTTGACAGCCTCATTCCATGTCCTAGAAGCCTCACCATGTGTTTAGAAGTCATATCTCACATAATTTTGGAGAAATTTTGAAAATAGCTACGAATCCACGTTTTTGTAGTGCAGATAGTGTAAAAATCCTGTTTTGCGCTACGAAATCAGTGTTTTCGTAGCACGCTACGAAACCCCTGAAGCAGCCTGTTTCAGCAGAAAAACTGTTTTTAATAGTGAACTTCCAAAAGCTTTCCTGAGCATATGAGAACTCAATTTTGCAAACTGAAAGAGGCTTTTCTTCCTAACATTCTGAAATAAAAAAACCTCTTTAATTTCCTTCAAATTCGTTCTTAGGTGGGAGGAATTTATGGTTAAACTTGTGCTACAAAACTGCCGAAAGTCAAGCTTTGTCTTCTGGTTTTAGCAGTCTTTTTCAAGATCAGTTTCTGGTTACAGGAAGACGTATTTTGGAATTCTGAGGGAGGTTTCTCTTCATAAGATCTATAGCTACAATAAAATATTTCACTTTATTCATAATTTTTTTCAGTTGGGAGATACTAAGCTTTCATTGAGACCATAATTTCAGAAAACGGATTTTTCCTGTTTGACATGTGTTTTTCAAGGACAGTTTTTGAACAGCTGGAGGAATTTTTTTAAAAACTAGGAGAGGTTTTTATTCTAGAAAACATGGGCTACAAAAACCTCCTTCAGTGTTGTAAAATGTTTCATGGATTAGGAGATAAGGGCTCTGTCCCACGTGCCAATTTTCAAGGATCTAAACCTAAAAACAGGGAAACATGTTCCCTAATTTCTAGGGTTTGTCATTAGCAGTTGGGTGACCACGTGGGAGGCTTCATCAAATTCGACTTCATGAGGTTTCAACTGTCAAAGAATGCTTTAAATGCTTAGATAAGGTTGTTGTAATCATAATAAGGAGTTACACTCCTAGTTGTATTAGGTCACTAGCACTCCTAGTTAACAGCTAGTTCTAATTAATTATTTGTTTTATGGTTAGAATAGGTGTCACTGATGGAAAATTAGAATTATCTTGATGAGGGATGATGGAATCATAATTTTAAATGCTTTATATAGAGAAAGAGGTCGAATTAGCAAAGGGTTGGAGACTTTTTGGCTCAGTTGCTGCTCTATGTGCATACTGTGTATATTTTTAACCTAATGCAGATTTATACTTAGACAACTCAAGATTCATGAAGAGTTATTGTATGTTCTTGTTATGATGGAATCTTCCAATACTTACATTGCAATGGTGTTTAGTTATGATAATCAAAACTCATCAATGATGCTCTGACTTCCTTCATAGATAAACTAACTATGTTTCACTGTTTTGTATTTTCATTTCCGCACTTGAACTCTATAATGCCTTGACTTCCATGCTAGGTAGAATGCTTTGGCTTCACTATTCAGGATTCAAAGAGAGTTTTTAATGTCATATTGTCTCATGGCTTTCCTCTTTCACTTACCTGCAGTGGTATGAATACATGTTACTTATAACTCATCAATCATGCTCTAACTTCCTTCATGTATTTATAAACTATGTTTCCTTGCATTGTATCTTTGTTTTGTTGATTCATAAAAACTCTCTATGCCCTGACTTCATGTTAAGCTGATCTTGATGTGGTACTGAAACATACTTTGACTCCATAGCCCAATGGTAGCCAACCTTCATCTTTCAACCTATAAACATATACAATTACAAACCATAGAGTTAGCCATCTATTCATATCTTTAATCTAAATCATTAACCCTTTGAGAGAGCCCTCTCAGGCTGAGGAGGCTAAGCCTTAGCTAAAAGATTGGTTTGAAATAGTTACACCGAGATAGTCTGATCAGTAGCCTATCGGGGTCCTATTTTGGTGATAACATTTTGGTGCATCTGTCGGGAGTCTGAAGATTAATCATTCCCGAAATCAAGAAGCTGAACTTCTAAAGGTAGCAGGAGCTCAGAAATATTTCTAGGTTGCAATCTACCTTAGCAACTCCATTGTTGAAGAATTCGAAATTCATAGATTCATGGTGATTCCACTGGAGTTATGAAGGACCCAGATGCTACCATTCTTATTTCAAGGTATGCATGCACAAATTTTTCAGGAATTCATGGTTTCCCAAATCATTTTCCCAAGGATGCATATTTTCTAAGGAATGGTCAAAATTCAATGGAGAAGATTTGAGTTTAACTTTGAAGCATATATCAGATTTTTGTGATTTTACCGAGCTTATTAGAGTTAAACATGAGGATGTTTGCATTATGTTGTTCTATTATTCATTTCAAGGGAAATGTAAACGGTGGATTGAAAGCTTTCCTGCCAAATCCATTAGGTCATTTGAAGACTTTTGGTTTATGTTTTTGGAGGAATGGACAGATAGATCAGATTTGGTGACAAGCTTTCCTTCAATTCAAGGTTTCAAACAATGGAATAATGATCATATTAATGAAGAAATAGATGAAGATTTTTCTTTGTCCTTGTCTTCTTATCTAAAATCATTTCAGTGCAAGACAGAAGATAAGATGAAATTTTTGGATGAAGTTGCTAAGGACAATGAGAAAGACATTGAAGGTTTACAAGGTCAAATTCAATCATATAGCCTTCATGGTCATGATCATTCTTTTCAAAAGGTTTCTATGTCAGAACACAAGGAGAGGGTGTCACTTCCTATCTCTTTCGTGATTGAGGAAGAATACACTGTTATTGAAGATCAGTTTGCACAACCAGAAAGTTACAAGAATCATCAAGCTGATCATGTATTCTGGGATCCTATAGCTAAATACATTGTTACAGGGAAAAGTGTCTACTCAAAACTGCTTATCCCACTAAGGTGTGATAGCTACCTTAGAAACAAACAAAGTAAAGCTACTTTCATTTTTCCTTTATAAAGTATAGATAGAGAGGAACAAATAAGACCAACCTCTCTCTTGCGCTAATCTCCTGCTTTGATTCCCCTCTTCTTTGATAGTCTTTCGTTACTTGTTCCCTTGCACGCCCAGCTTCACAGAGTACCTGTAAGATCAAAGTAGCATAGCACTATACAAAGACATGGATCTATAATCATAAACAATCTAGGATCAGATGTAAATTGACCATACAAATGCAACAAACATAAATGACACAAGAGTATGGAGGAAAACTTGAATAGATTTTATTGATAAACAAGAAAAAGCCAAGAGGAGTTACAACCAGTTGTTCTGACCCAGCATCAACCTCTCAGCAAGGAAGCCCCTCTTCACCTCATACAAAGCTTAGATCACCCAACAATCTGATGTTTGTCTCAAGAAACCAACATCAATTCCTTACAATATGCAAATTCCAGCCTCTGGATCTCTGGGATGAGGGATCCATATATATATATTTGTAAGGGAGATGAGTCAGCTTATGCTTTGATTAGTGTCTTCCCTCTGATAGTTCTTGCTTCCACTTGGAGATTGATGATCTCTTACTCATCCTTGGTCGAATTCAGAGAGGCAAGTGTCAGAAGAGAAGTTTCTGGAAGCTTCCATTGCCTCTCCACCTCGTAGAATGACACTGCCATTTGTCATTTCTCACCCATCACACCCCATAAAAGGGCTTTTTGAAATGCAACGCACCCACACAGTGTACTTAGGTGAGATGCAACGCACTTGTGTTATAGACATTTTTGTGCCCTACAACCCCAAGCATGAAATGTCCATAAACCAAGGGCTCCTAAGTCCCTAAAGGTGTTGTTCTAACCCCTAAAGGAACAAGGTCAACAGATTACAGCTTCTCCCAGAAGTTCTCCATGAAAAACTACTCAAAATTGGTCAAAACAGGATCATTGCAACTGCTCCACTGGCTAGGTGCGTTGCATCTCACCTAAATACACTGTGAGGGTGCGTTGCATTGCAAAATTCCCTTCTGTGGGGTGCGATGGGTGAGAAATTACAAATGGCAGTGTCATTCCGCGAGGTGGAGAGGCAATGGAAGCTTCCAGAATCTTCTCCTATGACACTTGCCTCACTGAATTCGACCAAGAATGAGTAAGAGGCCCTCAGTCTCCAAGTGGAAGCAAGAACTGACAGAGAGAAGACACTAATCAAATCACAAGCTAACTCATCCTCCTTACAGATATCTATATATGGATCCCTCATCCCAGAGATCCAGAGGCTGGAATTTTGCATATTGTAAGGAATTGCTGTTAGTTTCTAGAGACAAACATCAGATTGTTGGGTGATCTAAGCTTTTTTTGAGGTGAAGAGGGGCTTCTTTGCTGGGAGGTTGATGCTGGGTCGGAACCACTGGTTGTAACTCCTCCTGGATATTTTCTTGTTAATCAATAAAATCTATTTGAGTTTTCCTCCATGATTTTTTATCATTGATGCTTGTTACATTTGTATGGTCAATTTAAATCTGATCCTAAATTGTTTATGAATATAGATCCATGTCTTTGTATAATGCTATGCTCTTGTGATCTTACAGGTACTTTGTGAAGCCGGGTGTGCAAGGAAGCAGGTAGCTGGGGACTATCGAAGAAGAGAGGGATCAAATCAAAGGATTAGCGCAAGACAGAGGTTGGTCTTTCTATTCCTCTCTATCTATAATTCATAAAGGAAAAACATAAGTAGCTTTTCTCTATTTGTTTCTAAGGAAGCTATCACACCTTAGTGGGATAGAGCAGTTCTAAATAGACACTTTTCCATGTAACAAAATGGCGACTCCACTGGGGAGATAATTAGTTTGTTTGTTTATCATTCTTTGTTGTTTGTTTCATAAACTTATAAGTAGCATTCGAACTGCATTTGCCATAACAAATGCAAAGTAGATAACTGCTGCTTCAATCCATCCACTGGATCTGTTTATGATTTAAACAACTAATTCACAAACTATTTGATTGCCCTTGTGATAGCTCTTAGATCCTCCTTAGATCTACCCCTGATTGTTGCATTACTGATTGCTTTTTACTCGGCCAAAAACCAAGAACTGAACTGCAAACTGTGACCCGGAACTCGGACAGAGTCTCGTTTCTAGCCTAGCGCAGGTACTGTTCGGAGATTCTGAATTTTAGTGCACTTCCCAAAGGGACAACCTGCACCGCATTTCAGATTCCCTGTGTTACAGGTGCGCTGATCAGACTAGCTCTGTGCAGTTGTAGCTTCTGTGGATCACCCTTTCCAGTTCTATTCCTGAATTTTGTTGCCTGTGATCAGTATATGTCTGTTTGAAACCCCTTTTCCTTCTTGTCATTCCGCCTCCTTTGTACAAAAGAACTGTAGATGTTTTTTGTGTGTTTGTTGAGTCATTTACAGTTCTCCTTTGCAAAAGTAGCATAGTCGTACTGTCATCCTTTGATTTGAATCTGTCGCAAGTGTCGATTTCGATCATAGGAGAAAGTTTGATTGCTGTTGATGATCGATTATCTTTTTACTATTGCTTTTGGTCTGAATTTGTAATTTTCTAGTGTCAAAAACAAGTATTCATTTCAAAATCGTAAGGTGTCGTAATCATCTCTATTTTTGATTTCGAAAAGAAGCTTGTTTATATTTGTCGCTTGAAAAGAAATTCAGATTTGTACATCAACTTTCTTTTTAGCATCCATATACTAAGAAAGTCGAAAACAAATACATGCATGTGCATTTGCATATAGACAGTCTGTTTGGCTTGATTTAGGAAAGTGAATTTACAGTGTGCTCTTTGCTCTTTGTGAAAAGATTTTTTCTTTCTTTTCCCTAGTAGTTAGGATTTTCATTGCACAAAAGAGATAAAAATTTTGTTTATCATCTTTAGATTGCATTTTAGGAATTACATCTACATCTTGTGGTGAATCCGAAAGGAAAACTTCATAAGCAATATCAAATTAAAATAAATTCAATGAATCTAACAACGCTTTGGAACTTAACGCACAACATTTAGAGGTCTAGGCTAGAGACGTATTCTGGCGTCGTAAAGCCTGGTAACTGTTGTCCTCACTGATGGTTGGGTGATTCCTCCACTTTGAGACGATAAGTGCCTGTACGGACTTGTGCTCCCACGTACCGTCGAGTATATTTTGGGAGACCCCTATAGGCTTAAATCCTTTATCCATAGGAAGCCATGTCTGCCACCCTATCGATCGCAATGCATTGAACACAGCATTCAGGAAGATTGACTGCCGTACCGTAAAAAGTATTCTACAGTTTTGCGATTGATTTGGTACTCCCTCTACCTAGACTTCCAGAGTAGTCCCTTTCATTCCTTTTCAGACTCATTAATGGAAAAGGTCCATTTGAGCACTTGTCACTTCAGGCTCATTAAAAATCGAAGGCGACTAGAGTCATCTTTTGTTTTTTCTCGACTCTTAAAAACTGAAAAAACAAGTTGTGTCAAAGCGTCTAAAATTTATTTTAAACGGAATATTCATTACCCCTTTCCTACGTTGATCTTGGGTTGAGAAAATGGAATCCACCAACCAAGGAATTTCCCTTGGAGGAAATCCTAGTCCCTTCTCCTCTTGGGGAGATGTTGGTGCACCCCATATGGCCACATTTTCGCTTCCAGAACTGACAATTGGTTTGCCTGTATGGCTCTTCTCAACCTCTGTCGTTCAGAACACCACAATTCCTGAACAATCGAATCAAAAATTAGACGAGTCCAGAGTTACCCACCAACCTTCTACTTCCTCTAATTCTTCCTCTCCTCCTTCCTCTTCGCTTGATGGGGCTGGTAAAGCCAAAAATCAAGTACCTAAGGAGAAGAAGGAAAAGAAGAAGAAAGAGAAGAAGAAGAAGGAGCCAAAAGCGAATGGGGGCAAACGAATGTCGTCTAACGAAAATCCACACACTGCATCGACCAAGACTAAATTGCCATGTGTCATTTGCAAAGGAGACTACTATCACAGAGATTGTCCTTGCATCCCTCGGATATTAAGGGACTGGTCTCCTCGTTTGCACAACCCGGTGTCGTCAACCTCTGATGATCATGTTGAAAACACACCGTCAACTAGTGAAAGTGAAGCCCCAGGACAAAAAGGAAAATATAGATTTCCTTGTAAACTGTGCGAAGGCGATCATGCCATCCACCGTTGTCCCTTCTTAGACGAAGCTAAAAGAGTTTTGGATGATCGTCTGGTTTCACAGTTACGACTTCCTCCTGAATATAAAAAACTCTTGCCGAGTCCGTCACTAGTTGAAAATCCGGCTGGCCCGCTCAGGTGGTCGGCTGAAGCATCTGTCATTGAAGATAAACCATCTGAATCCATACCAGAAGAAAGTCAAAAGGTCGAGGCGGCAGTTGACCCGGTCTTGCCTTCAGAGGTTCCATCTTCAGATGATACAATCACTGAAGAGAACAAGGATGACACCGTCCAAATTCTTTTCATAAACACAGACTCCAACGAACATGGGGGAAATTTACCCATTCCTTTACCGCAGGAAGGAAGTTCATCAGAGTTGTACCCGACCATCTATTCGGTCCCACCTCCAAGCAACCTAGTTGTCTCCTTCGACTGGAATCAACTAGGCAGACCCCATTTACCAGCTAGTATACCATTCCGAATCATTGTTCAAATATATAGAATGGTTATGACTGGTACCATCGTAGATGAGGGGGCTTTTGTGGGTATCCTTTCCTCAAATGCTTGGAAAGCGCTTGGTACGCCATCGCTTTTGCCTGAGATGAGAAATCTAATAGGTTTTGATAAAGGAACCAGTCGACCGTTAGGGATCCTTCCCGATGTGCCCATAACATTGAGAGGGAAAACCGTTCACATGAACGTGATGGTAGTTCAAGGACCCCTGGATTACAATCTACTCCTTGGACGAGACTATATTTATTGCATGGGGGAAATTGTCTCCTCACTCTTTAGAGTAATGTATTTTCTGCACGAAGGAAGAGTGGTCAAGCTCATAGACCAACTTTCATTTCCCAGATCATACAGAGCAAATAGTCATATACCATCCCTGAATGGTATTTTCACGCAAGAAATGTCTCAATCTCCAGTCCGTCCACCCGATGAGCGCGAGTGATTCGGTGGAACATGACTGAATCCCAGGGGGCATGCACCCTGGTCTGCTTCGGCAGGAGAACTTCGGGTATAGAGTAGGTTTCCGCGAGAAAATATGACTAGTCTGTACTCCCGTCCGTGATTGGAAGAGGGAGTTATTCTAGAACAAGATTCTCTTGTCAAAGTTACGTGAGTAGAGTAACTTCCTCCACTCACCTTTGGCTATTTCGATAGACATCGCCGAAGAAGTGTTTTGTTTGCGCTATGAATAGAGCAATCTTTGGGTAGCCTGAAAGAGGTATACCTTTCCTGATAAAACAAATGTTTTGTCAACTCGAATAGAAGGTGACCTTGAAACTCTGTTTTATACATGGGGGCATGCAAGCCTTTTGGCATGCAAGCGAAGAGAGACTATTTATTTTTTTAAATTTATAGGACCTCTAACCCTTTAAACTCGTAGGATTGGTCGTTTCCTAGCTTGCATAAAGAAAGGATGTGGGGCAAAACTCTAAAAATTGTTGTTTTTATATGAGACATTCTTATCACACGACTGGATTAATCGAGCAGTTTTAGCACATAGTTCAAGCTCGTTAAAAAATAAACATAAGACATGAGCAAATGTTTCCCCCCGCGTTTAATCTCATTAAAAAATGAACTATTCCCTGGTAAATAACCATCGTGAATGTAGTACTTCAGCCGTTAAAGCCTTGGTCATGTTAAATTGCACCATCACCTCCACTTTTTCATTGGCCGATCATTCACCTCCATTTGATTGTTTACCCATTTTGAGGAACATCTGCGAAGAGTGATTTCACTAGCCATCCTTGTGACACTGCCGTGATTGGAAAATTTCAAACCTTACCTGGAATCAACTGCTACCCGTTTTATCACTCATTCCTCAAAACACGAGTCTCCTTTAAGCTCTTTTCAACTGACTCGTAAAATATGAAAAGATTTCCAAGCCATTGGCCTCTCCAGCTCGTTAAAGGGACAGGAAGTGCTATCCCTCCTCTAGATTTTAATCTTTTTGGACCTGAGGGATTATTACACAAAAAGATCGAGCGCTTTTTTTGTTCGGCTCGTTAAAAGTATTGAAAATTCATCCCTTCTGTATTGTTTTATACTTTTTCGGACTTAAGGGATTAGATGACGAAAAGGAATTTTGGAGTTACCTTTACGTCCCTTTTCAGACTCTCTAAAATTGAAAAGGACCGAGTTATCTTTGTCGTTAAACTCGTTAAAAAGATTAATAGCGACAAACTTGTCTTTAGATGAGAACAAGTTTCACTATCGCTAGGCTCGTTAAAACATAGCGATGGGTTTTCCCGAAGGGAAAATTATAGAACAAGCATATGTTATCCTCCTCAATCTTGACAAAAATAAAGAGGTACTGGTCAGCAATGATGGGGGAAAATTGGGAAGAAAACTTAAAGAAACTTTGTTGGTAGCAAGTCGCTCTTGAACATGACACTTCCGCTCCGTGTCCGAGTCGGGTTGGGTTGTTTCATTCACCGGTCACATCACCATGGTCACGCCATACCATCCACATTTGGGGTTATTGCTACCAATCCATCACATCAGTGTCGCCGATATGTTCAAGAGAAGTCATCCAGAGAAGTCACCTGTGTCTCACCCACTACCATACATTATACTCCATTCTTTCATGACCGCCACCCTGAACCTTATATCACCAGATCGTTTTCACCTCCATCAAAATCATTTGCTCCATTCCGTGTCATTGATGTGGGATTCATTAAGGCCCTCCTGTGACGGATCACTTCTTGTCGACATCAACTCATTATCCAAGAAGTATATCTAGGAACACCCCATTCAATACTTTGAATCTTGCATGCCTCAATGGCAAGTTTCTCACTTCCAGCGACAGGTTTACATCAATGGCCTTCGACCAAAAGATTTTGCGTGGTGATCGACGCCAAGTCTTTTATTCACACCACGTGAATTGTACTGCAGTACCTTGAGGGTCATTATCATTATCGGTGATTCCTCTTGCGCTTGTTAACAGTTTACATCATTGACTGGTAATCAAGCGATGTCTTTCCATGTTCGACTTCAAAACATTTCTCACATGGATTGACTTGTACTTTGAGTGAAGATCGGAGGAGATTGAAGACCCCGGATCTAGTTTCATCCATCCGGGCTGCGATATATATTCAGGGAAATAAAGACATTAAATGTACATCATTGCAGCACAGATAATCATCCTATCAAAAGGATGATGGCTCTACCAAATTCATCAGTCTACACTCAGACGATTGTCTGTCCTATGTACATGAAAATGAATTTATAAAGCTGAGCATGGGAATGCCCGCCTCAGCTAGATCATGAAAATATTATAAAGATAATGTATCGTATTGTATCTTATTACAGGTCTCCTCCCAACATTGAAAGAACTTCGGATCCTCATAATAAAGCATTTCACCCGACACCAAAAGGTTAACGGCCTCATACTTTAGGGTGCAACTGTTATAGACATTTTTGTGCCCTACAACCCCAAGCATGAAATGTCCATAACCCAAGGGCTCCTAAGTCCCTAAAGGTGTTGTTCTAACCCCTAAAGGAACAAGGTCAACAGATTACAGCTTCTCCCAGAAGTTCTCCATGAAAAACTACTCAAAATTGGTCAAAACAGGATCATTGCAGCTGCTCCACTGGCTAGGTGCGTTGCATCTCACCCAAATACACTGTGAGGGTGCGTTGCATTGAAAAAGTCCCTTCTGTGGGGTGTGATGGGCGAGAAATGACAAATGGCAGTGTCATTCCGCGAGGTGGAGAGGCAATGGAAGCTTCTAGAATCTTCTCATGTGACACTTGCCTCACTGAATTCGACCAAGGATGAGTAAGAGGCCCTCAGTCTCCAAGTGGAATCAAGAACTGACAAAGAGAAGACACTAATCAAATCACAAGATGACTCATCCTCCTTACAGATATCTATATATGGATCCCTCATCCCAGAGATCCAGAGGCTGGAATTTTGCATATTGTAAGGAATTGATGTTAGTTTCTAGAGACAAAGATCAGATTGTTGGGTGATCTAAGCTTTGTTTGAGGTGAAGAGGAGCTTCTTTGCTGGGAGGTTGATGCTGGGTCGGAACCACTAGTTGTAACTCCTCCTGGATCTTTTCTTGTTAATCAATAAAAGCTATTTGAGTTTTCCTCCATGTTTTTGTATCATTGATGCTTGTTACATTTGTATGGTCAATTTAAATCTGATCCTAAATTGTTTATGAATATAGATCCATGTCTTTGTATATTTCTATGCTTCTGTGATCTTACAGGTACTTTGTGAAGATGGGCGTGCAAGGAAGCAGGTAGCTGGGGACTATCGAAGAAGAGAGGGATCGAATCAAAGGATTAGTGCAAGACAGAGGTTGGTCTTTTTATTCCTCTCTATCTATAATTCATAAAGGAAAAACATAGGTAGCTTTTCTCTGTTTGTTTCTAAGGCAGCTGTCACACCTTAGTGGGATAGAGCAGTTCTAAATAGACACTTTTCCCTGTAACAACTTGGCCTGTGGAGCAGCTGAAATGATCCTGTTTTGACCAATTCTGAGCAGTTTTTCATGGAGAACTTCTGGGAGAAGCTGTAATCAGTTGACCTTGTTCCTTTAGGGGTTGGAACAACACTTTTAGGGACTTAGGAGCCCTTGGTTTATGGACATTTCATGCTTGGGGTTGCAGTGCCCAAAAATGTCTATAACAGTTGCCCCCTAAAGCATGAGGTCGTTAATCTTTTGATGTCGGGTGAAATGCTTTATTATGAGGATTCAAAGTTCTTTCAAGCTGGGAGGAGACCTGTAATAAGATACAATACAATACATTATCTTCATAATATTTTCATGATCTAGCTAAGGCGGGCATTCCCATGCTCAACTTTATAAATTCATTTTCATGTACATAAGACAGACAATCGTCTGAGTGTAGACTGATGATTTTGATAGAGCCATCATCCCTTTGATTGGATGATTATCTGTGCAGCAATGATGTGCATTTGATGTCTTTATTTTCCTGAATATATATCACAGCCCAAATGGATGAAACTAGATCCAGGGTCTTCAATCTCGTTCGATCTTCACTCGAAGTACAAGTCTATCCATGTGAGAGATGTTCTGGAGTCAAACATGGAAAGACATCTCTTGATTACCAGCGAATGATATAAGTTGTTAACAAGCGTGAGAGGAATCACCGATAATGATAATGACCCTCAAGGTACTTCAGTACAATTCACGTGGTGTGAATAAAGGACTTGGTGTCGAACACCACGCAAAATCTTTCGGTCGAAGGTTATTGATGTAAACCTGTCGCCAGAAGTGAGAAACTTGCCATTGAGGCATGCAAGCTTCAAAGTACTGAATGGGGTGTTCCTAGATCAACTTCTTGGATAATGAGCTGATGTCGACAAGAAGCGATCCGTCACAGGAGGGCCTTAATGAATCCCACATCAATGACATGGAACAGAGCAAATGATTTTAATGGATGTGAAAACGATCTGCTGATATAAGGTTTAGGGTTGCGGTCATGAAAGAATGGAGTATAAATGTATTGTAGTGGGTGAGACATAGGTGAATTCTCTGGATGACTTCTCTTGAACATATCGGTGACACTGACATGATGGATTGGTAGCATTAACCACGAATGTGGATGGTATGATGGGACCATGGTGATGTGACCAGTGAATGAAACAACCCAACCCGACTTGGATGCAGAGTGAAAGTGTCATGTTCAAGAGTAACTTGCTACCAACAAAGTTTCTTCAAGTTTTCTTCCCAAATTTTCCCCAGTCATTGTTGACTAGTACCTCTTTATTTTTATCAAGCTTGAGGAAGATAACATATGCTTGTTCTATAATTTTCCCTTCGGGAAAACCCATCGCTATGTTTTAATGAGCCTAGCGATAGTGAAACTTGTTCTCGTCTATAGACAAGTTTGTCGTTATTAAAATTTTAACGAGTTTAACGACAAAGATAACTTGGTCCTTTTCAATTTTAGAGAGTCTGAAAAGGAACGTAAAGGAAACTCCAAAATTCCTTTTTCATCATCTAATCCCTTAAGTCCGAAAAAGTATAAAACAATACACAAGGGATGAATTTTCGATACTTTTAATGAGCCAAACAAAACAAGTGCTCAATCTTTTTGTGTAATAATCCCTCAGGTCCAAAAAGATTAAAATTTAGAGGAGGGATAGCACTTCCGGTCCCTTTAACGAGCTGGAGAGGCCAATGGCTCGGCAATCTTTTCATATTTTACGAGTCAATTGAAAAGAGCTTAAAGGAGACTTGTCTTTTGAGGAACGAGTGATAAAATGGGTAGCAACTGATTCCAGGTAAGGTTTGGAATTTTCCAATCACGACAGTGTTACAAGGATGGCTAACATGATCACTCTTCGCAGCTGTTCCTCAAAATGGGTAAACAATCAAATGGAGGTGAATGATCGGCCAATGCAAAAGTGGAGGTGACGGTGCAAACACGACCAAGGCTTTAAAGGATGAAGTATTACATTCACGATGGTTATTTACCGGAAATTGGTTCATTTTTTAATGAGCTTAAACTCTGGAGGAACATGTGCTCATTGCTTATGTTTATTTTTTAACGAGCATGAAGTCTGCGCTAAAACTGCTCGATTAATCCAGTCGTATGATAAGAATGTCTCATATATAAAAATGACAACTTTTAGAGCTTTTCCCCACATCCTTTGTTTATGCAAGTTAGGAAATGACCAATCCTACGAGTTTAAAGGGTTAGAGGACCTACAAATTTAAAAAATAAATAGTCGCTCTTTGCTTGCATGCCAAAAGGTTTGCATGCCCCCAGGTATAAAACAGAGTTTCAAGGTTACCCCTTCTTCCTTCCGTTAAAAAATTTGTTTTATCGGGAGGGGTCTACCTCTTACAGGTTACCAAAGATTGTTCTATTTACGGCGTAAACAAAAAACTTCTTCGACGATGTTTATCGAAATAAACAAAGGTGAGTGGCGATGCTTGCCAACCCACATAACTTTGACAAGAGAATCTTATTCCATAATAACCCCCTCTTCCAATCATGGACGGGAGTACAGACTAGTCATATTTTCTCACAGAAACCTACCCTATACTCGAAGTTTTCCTACCGAAGCAGGCCAGGGTGCATGCCTCCTGGGTTTCAGTCATGTCCCCCGAATCACTCGCGTTCATCAGGAGGATGGACTGGAGGTTGAGACATTTCTTGCGTGAAAAGACCATTCAGGGATGGTATATGACTATTTGCTCTGTGTGATCCGGGAAATGAAAGCTGGTCTACGAGCTTGACCACTCTTCCTTCGTGCGGAAAACACATTACTCTAAAGAGTGAGGAGACAACTGCTCCCATGCAATAAATATAGTCTCGTCCAAGGAGTAGATTATAATCCAGGGGTCCTTGAACTACCATTACGTTCATTTGAACGATTTTTCCTCTCAATGTTATGGGTACATTGGGAAGGATCCCTAACGGTCGACTGGTTCCTTTATCAAATCCTATTAGATTTCTCATCTCAGGCAAAAGCGATGGTGAACCAAGCGCTTTCCAAGCAGTTGAGGAAAGGATACCCACAGAAGCCCCTTCATCTATGATGGTACTAGCCATAACCATTCTATATATTTGAACAATGATTCGGAATGGTACACTAGCTGGTAAACGGGGTCTACCTAGTTGATTCCAATCAAAGGGACAACTAGGTTTCTTGGAGGTGGGACCGAATAGACAGCCGGGTATGACTCTGACGAACTTCCTTCCTGCAGTAAAGGAACAGGTAAATTTCCCCCATGTTCATTGGAGTCTTTGCTTACGAAAAGAATTTGGACGGTGTCATCCTTGTTCTCTTCAGTGACTATATCATCTGAAGACGGAACCTCTGAAGGCAAGACCGGGTCAACTGTCACCTTGACCTTTTGAATTTCGTCTGGTATGGGTTCAGATGGTTTGTCTTCAATGATAGATGCTTCATCCGACCACCTGAGTGAGCCAGCCAGATTTTCAACTAGTGACGGACTCGGCAAGAGTTTTTTATATCCAGGAGGAAGTCATAACGGTGAAATCGGACGATCGTCCAAAACTCTTTTAGCCTCGTCTAAGAAGGTACAACGGTGGACGGCATGATTGCCTTCGCACACTTTACAAGGAAATCTATATTTTCCTTTTTGTCCTGGGGCTTCACTTTCACTAATCGACGATGTGTTTTCAACATGATCATCAGAGGTTGATGACAGCAGGTTGTGCAAACGGGGAGACCAGTCCCTTAAGATCCGAGGGATGCAAGGACAATCTCTATGATAGTGGTCTCGTTTGCAAATGACACATGGCGATTTAGGCCTGGTCGGTGCAATGTGTGGATTTTCGCTAGATGACGGTTGTTTGCCCTCATTCGCTTTTGGCTCCTTCTTCTTCTTCTCTTTCTTCATCTTTTCCTTCTTCTTCTCAGGTACTTGACTTTTGGCTTTACCAGCCCCATCAAGCGAAGAGGAAGGAGGAGAGGAAGAATTGGAGGAAGTAGAAGGTTGGTGGGTAACTCTGGAATCGTCTAGTTGCTGACTCGATTGTTCAGGAATTGCGGTGTTCTGAACGACAGAGGTTGAGAAGAGCCATACAGGCAAGCCGATTGTCAGTCCTGGAAGTGACAATGTGGCCATATGGGGTGCACCAACATCTCCCCAAGAGGAGAAGGGACTAGGATTTCCTCCAAGTGGAATTCCTTGGTTGGTGGATTCCATTTTCTCAACCCAAGATCAACGTAGGAAAGGGTAGTGAATATTCCATTTAAAATAAATTTTAGATGCTTTGACACAACTTGTTTTTTCAATTTTTAAGATTCGAGAAAAAACAAAATATGACTCTAGTCGCCTTCGATTTTTAATGAGCCTTAAGTGACAAGTGCTCAGATGGACCTTTTCCATTAAAGAGTCTGAAAAGGAACGAAAGGGACTGCTCTGGAAATCTAGGTAGAGGGATTACCAAACCAATCGCAAAACTGCAGAATACTTTTTACAGTACGTTAGTCAATCTTCCCGAATGCTATGTTCAGTGCATTGCGATCGATAGGGGAGTAGACACGGCTTCCTATGGATAAAGGATTAAGCCTATTGTGGTCTCCCAAAATATACTCGACGGTACGTGGGAGCACAAGTATGTACTGGTACTTTTCGTCTCAAAGTGGAGGAATCACCCAACCATCAGTGAGAACAACAGTTACCAGGCTTTACGACGCCAGAATATGTCTCTAGCCTAGACTTCTAAATGTTGTGCGTTAGGTTCCAAAGCGTTGTTAGATTCATTGAATTTATTTTATAGTTGATCTTGTGTATGAAGTTTGGCTTTCAGGTTCACCGCGAGATGTAGATGTAATTCCTAAAATGCAATCTAAGATGATAAACAATCTTTTTATCTTCTTTGTGCAATGAAAATCCTAGCTACTAAGGAAAGAAAGACAGAATTCTTTCACAAAGGGAAAAGAGCACACTCTAAATGCACTTTCCTAAATCAAACCAATCAGACTGTCTAAATGCAAATGCACATGCATGTATTTGTTTTCGACTTTCTTAGTATATGAATGATAAGAAGAAAGTTGATGCACAAATCTGAATTTCTTTTCAAGCGACAAATATCAACAAGTTTCTTTTCGAAATCAAAAATGGAGACGATCACAACACCTTACGATTTTGAAATGAATACTTGTTTTTGACACTAGAAAAATTACAAATTCAGACCAAAAACAATAGTAACAGGATAATCAACTATCAACAACAATCAAACTCTTTCATATGATTGAAATCGACACTTGCGACACTTTCAAATCAAAGGACGATAGTACGATTACGCTACTTTTGCAAAGGAGAACTGAAAATGACTCAACAAACACACAAAAACATTTACAGTTATTTTGTAAAAAGGAGGTAGAATAACAACAAGGAAAAGGGGTTTCAAACAGAGATATACTGATCACAGGCAGCAAAATTCATGAATAAAACTGGAAAGAATGAATCACAAAAACCAAAACTGCACAAAGCCTAGCCTGATCAGCACACCTATAACACAGGGAATTTTAAATGCAGCGCACCTTCTACACTCGGGAAGTGCGCTGAATTTCAGATTCTCAGAACAGTACCTGCGCTGGGCCAAAAACGAGACTTTGCTTGGGTTTCGGGTCACAGTTTGCAATTCAGTTCATGGGTTTTGGCCGAGCAAAAGGTAATCAGTAATTCAACAATCAGGGTTAGATCTAAGGAGGATCTAAGAGCTATCACAAGGGCAATCAGAGAGTTTGTGAATCAGTTGTTTAAATCATAAACAAATCCTGGAGATGGACTGAAGTGGCATTTATCTACTTTGCATTTTCTATGGCAAATGTAGTTCGAATGCTACCTGGCACGACTTCAGACTCCGTCTGTAAGTTTATGAAATAAAAACAAGGAAGATAAACAAACAAACTAATTCATCCCCAGTGGAGTCGCCATTTTGTTATAGGGAAAAGTGTCTACTCAGAACTGCTTATCCCACTAAGGTGTGATAGCTACCTTAGAAACAAACAAAGTAAAGCTACTTTCGTTTTTCCTTTATAAAGTATAGATAGAGAGGAACAAAGAAGACCAACCTCTGTCTTGCGCTAATCTCCTGGTTTGATTCCTCTCTTCTTTGATAGTCTTTTGCTACTTGTTCCCTTACACGCCCAGCTTCACAGAGTACCTGTAAGATCACAGTAGCATAGCACTATACAAAGACATGGATCTATAATCATAAACAATCTAGGATCAGATGTAAATTGACCATACAAATGCAACAAACATAAATGACACAAGAGTATGGAGGAAAACTTGAATAGCTTTTATTGATAAACAAGAAAAATCCAAGAGGAGTTACAACCAGTTGTGCTGGCCCAGCATCAACCTCTCAGCAAGGAAGCCCCTCTTCACCTCATACAAAGCTTAGATCACCCAACAATCTGATGTTTGTCTCAAGAAACCAACAACAAATCCTTACAATATGCAAAATTCCAGCCTCTAGATCTCTGGGATGAGGGATCCATATATAGATATATGTAAGGGAGATGAGTCAGCTTATGATTTGATTAGTGTCTTCCCTCTGATAGTTCTTGCTTCCACTTGGAGATTGATGATCTCTTACCCATCCTTGGTCGAATTCAGAGAGGCAATTGTCAGAGGAGAAGTTTCTGGAAGCTTCCATTGCCTCTCCACCTCGCGGAATGAGACTGCCATTTGTCATTTCTCATCCATTGCACCCGATAGAAGGGCTTTTTGAAATGCAATGCACCCACACAGTGTACTTAGGTGAGATGCAACGCAATTGGCCTATGGAGCAGCTGAAATGATCCTGTTTTGACCAATTCTGAGCAGTTTTTCATGGATAACTTCTAGGAGAAGCTGTAATCAGTTGACCTTGTTCCTTTAGGGGTTAGAACAACACTTTTAGGGACTTAGGAGCCCTTGTTTTATGGACATTTCATGCTTGGGTTTGCAGTGCCCAAAAATGTCTATAACATACATGGAAGAGTTTTACTCTCCAGTGTTTCAGCTTTTCTATGAAGATCAAAGGCAATTTCAGTGGCAGTGGTCATCACAATATCATAGTGGCTCTGAACTCCGATGCAGTCAAAATCTTCTAATATCAGATAAGACAAATGATTGGCTACATTGGAAATTTCACATTGATTGAGCTGAAAGAAGTTTGAAATTGATAGGGTAGGTAGGTAGGAAAATGCAAATAAGCTCAAGGTTGACTAAGCATTTTTTAGTAGATATAGTTTTCTTTCTTTTACAGTGGTCATCAAGCTCAAGCCCGAGGTGAAGGCCCAAGAAGCTGGAAAGGGATGTTTGTCGAGCAAATCTATGTTTTTCATAAAGAGGACAAAGCACTGGACCTGCAGGTTCTTAGTTTACCGCAAGGGTACACTATCCCAAGTGGAGCCACTGTTATCACTAAACAAATTTCAAAGAAAAGGGGTAATGTAAAGAAGAATTTCTCTTGGTCACTTTCATGTTCCTTTCATGCATAAGAATCACTTGGCAAAGCTCAAGGTCAGCATACATCAAAGTTTTCCATTTCAACTCAAGTCAGGCAGTTAGCACTCAAGAAGAAGAATGTAGCTTTGAGGAAGTCAAAAAAGAAATCGATTTCTACCAACCTTGAGATTGCCCAATTCAAGGAAAGGGATTACTTACAAGGTATAAACATAAAGCAAGGGAAAAACAAGGACAGGAAGGACATCCATGAACTCTAAACTCTATGTTATGAAAATGGTCATTATCTCATAGTTAGTATTGATTCATGATGCCCCGGGCACCATTAAAGAAGTTTTGTCTTAGCACAAGTATTTGAGCAGTGTATGTGGTTGATTTAATGCATTTCATGTGATTAAAGAGACAACATGGTTAGCAGAAGGATTTGAAGACAAGCATAAGAATGAAACTCTAAAAAAAGAGGAACTTTGTCTCCTTATTTTTACTAGTCAATTTCTAGAAGAGTTTCTGAACTTTTGAAAACTCATCTCTAAAAAGTGAAAGAGGTTTTTATTCATAAGATACTGAAGAAAAAAACCTTTAAACTTTCTTCAAATCCATTATGATCTAGGAGAAATGAAGGACCAAAGTTGCGCTACGAAACTGCTGTAGGTGCAGTTTTTCACAAGCATATTTTTAGACCTGTTTTTCAAAGACTCATTTTTGGCGGTAGGAAAGATGTTTCAAAAAACCAAGAGAGGTTTTTTTTCATCATGGATTGGTTCAAAAAATAATCCTTCAGTTTTTCCAAATACAGTTTTTATGAGAAGATATGAACTCTGTCCCAAGACCTATGTTTCAGCCAGAACAGAGCAAGAAACAGTCTCCTAGTTTATAGGAACATTTAAGGACAAGTTCCAAATTTTGATGATTTACCATGTTTAATTTTGGATAGCTTTAGGGAATTTGAAAAGGACATGTCAATACAAAGAAACAAATTGAAGATTTAAAGATACAGTTGAGCCAACAGAAAGAATTTCCTTAAGGCAGTCACACATGAAGTAAGGTTATGTTTCAAATTTTGATGGTTTTCCTTGTTATAATCCTTCTTGAAGAATCATACCTTTCCATTCAGTTTTGAAAAGATTTGGAGCAATTGAAAAGGACATTTAAATATCAAGATGCTCAAAATAGCAAAATTTTGGTTGAAACTGTGATTTTTGGAATAACACAGCAGTTTCGTAGCGCCCTACGAAACTGCTGAAGCTACACAATCTAATCTCAGTCAACCGATTTTGAAATACAAGCAGAGATTTTGAAAAGGGAATATCTTCAAGGGATCATCTAAAGCTATCAACTTTCAACAAGGTCAAGACAGTTGGAGGAAACATGTATTCGAACCCAACTCTAAACTTTTTGTCATAAAGTTAGCACATTTATGACAGTCCAAGATATGTCAGACAACATGGAAGAGCTTTTGCCTTCACACATGAAAGAGGATTTAAAACACATCAAAGACGTGGCAATATATTATATTTTGGATAATCAAAGATAAAGGGCATGGTTCTTTGGATTCGAACATTTTTTAGGCAAACCAAAAGGCCGATAAACAGGGGTAGTTTCCTATGTTTCAGGGGCAATGGAGAAGATGTGATATTGAAGACCAGCATGGAGCTTTGAACATCCACCACAGCCAAACTAAAAAGGGACCAGATGCCAAACAACGAGAATGATTGTAATTAAGGCTATTATTAGCATAATATGGAGTTAGACTCCTACTTGATTTAGATCTCTAGAAAGTCTAGTTGCAGTTTGTTACATTTAATAGGCAGTTAAAAGTTGAACAGGTGTCATTAGAAGTATATTTCGAGTTCCCATCATGTTTGAGGAGGAATCTCAGTCAGGTAGAAGAACTCTATATATAGGAGAAAGGGAAATGGCACCAGGGTTGGAAATTTATGTAAAAAAGCTTTGATATTTGGCTTATGTAAAGACTCTGTTTTTTTTTGGTAATACAGTACTGGCTTATTGCTTCTCAAGAATCATAGAGAGTTCAATGTATGAGTTTCATTTGTTGTCTTTTCATGCTTTCCACAGTGTTATGAGTATTTGATTACTTAGAAATCACTTGTAATGTTCTAATTTCCTTCACATACTCATAAACTGTATTCTTTGTGTTTGGTGTGCCCTACTTATATTGAAACCTGAATGCCTTGACTTTTATGAAAAGCCATCCTACTGTTAATACTAAATCACGTATGACTCCATAAGCCCAATGGATACTTGTTAAGTTTGTTTCCACCATTTTCATTCTTATTTGTTTCACAAAGAGTTAGCCATCTTGATCATAATCAAAAACCTTTAATCCTTTGAGAGAGCCCTCTCAGGCTAAGGAGGCTAAGCCTTAGCTAAAAGATTGGTTTGAAATAGTTACTTGAAGTCTTCCTGGGCTGCAACCTTCCAGGGCCTAATTTTGAGATAACAGACTCCATGCCCAATAGGCCCCCAACACAAACATTGTGACTTGCCCTCAAGTCACTCTTTCGGCGTGGTGATCTTGGCTTAGATTCCCTCCAACTATTCTTGAACGGTACCGATATCAACAACGCATTGAGCTACTGCTTGCTCAACCTATTGCATTTGTTCTTCTAAGACCTCTGTGTTCGGCATGCTTCCCTACATCTGCGCGTTCATCCCCTATATGTGCATGAGCTTTCCTTTGGTATGGACCGTGATCATGAAGGCCTCGTCAATCCTGGTGGGCTCCAGTATTGTAGCAATAATGCTACAACTCCTGGAGCTCCCTATCTCTAATTTTATCAACCCGGTAGTTCGTACAAACTTGGAAGCGACAGTGTTGTATGCACAAGTACTAGCTCTTGTCACAACTGTCGCTTGGTCAGCTGGCACAAGTCCGCTAGGGCTCAAGCCAACTTCTATAGGCTCACAGAAGAAGCTTGTTAAATGATGGACGAAAGCTAGCTCAAAGAAGACTAATCTACTTGGCAAAAATGAACTGAAAGCAAATCAAAACATGGAAACCCTAGGAAACCCTAATTTAACTAGTCTAACCTCTATGATGCAAAGAATGTGAAGGAAACTTCTACCAATGATGCCATTACTTCTAATAATTGAAAATGCATGAATCTAATCTACTTGCATCTTAAAAGACATGTTTTTGTATTTTTTCTTTAAGTGGATGGAGTGATTGTGATTTTGTGCTTATTAGGGTTTGGTTGTGCAGATGTGATGCGGAAGTAAGGAAAGCTTGGGAAAGGTTGGGGAGGCTAGGAGAGGTCCCCAGAGATCCTTAGCATCAGTCCACAGAGGTTCCTCACGTTCAGAGGCTCAGCAACCGAGTGAGTGGCCTCCTACAGGATGTCTGCAGGGGATTCTACAGGAAACGCAGGGATTTCTACAGGAAGGTCTGCAATTCTTCTACAGGATGTTCTGAAATGGGATGTTTGAGGATGGATGGTTGATGGAAGATGCATGGATGGTTATGGAGGTAGGATGGGGGTCTAAAGTGATCCAGGAGCTGATGGATGGAGTGGTGAGGTGATGTGGAAAGCTGACTTGGCTTGAAGGTGGTTGAGACAACAATGGGGAAGAAGGTAAGGTTACTTGGCAAAAGAGAAGATGGGAGATGAGGGAACAGACTTGGTGATGGAGGAGCTGATCTAAACGAGGCTCAAATGAACAAGGAGGTGATGAAGATGCCCTGCATAGTGGTTATTTGATCAAACCAACTACATCTTGCATGCAATCGAAATATCATGTGATCTATCTAACAAGTTAATGAAATCGGTGGACAGCAACCTTATTCATGAAAAGAATCACATACAACCTGTGAACAAACATTATCAAAGAGATATAAATGCATGAATAACTCCTACCAATCTATCTTAAACATAAGAAACTACTTTAACCATCAAAAGCAACCTAAGTAACATAGCATGAATTAAATCTAAAGAGCAGATTTTTTCTCAAGAACACAGCAAACACACATAAAGAGAAACAAGGGAGGTACTGGGCGCTTGAGATGGGCCCAACCCCAAGAGCTACAGCCTCCCATGAAAGATTTAGAGCTGGTGCAAAGCTGGATCCATCTTTATTAATCAAGAAATGAAAAGTACATCAAAACTGTCCACAAGGAGAACTTGAACATGAGCTGAAAGCAAAGCTAATCTATTGCATAAAAATCGAACTACAAACTAGCTAACTAATGGCTAAAACAAAATGACTAACTAGCTACAAAATGACTACCCACTAGCTAACCCCCAAATGAGGCCCTAAGCCTTCTTATTTATACAATTTGAGGACCCAACAGTCCTCCTAAAATTTAGGGACTTGGCTGCCCAAGACTTGTAGTTAACAGCAGTCCTACTTGACTTGCTTGGCTGCCCTTGTGCTCATTGATTTGGTGGCCTTTGAACTCCGAGCTGATGGTGGAGAATTCAAGGTAAGGGCCCATAAATGAGGGGGACACCTTCCTACAAATCCTCTAGCTTGTTCTCCCACGAATTTGGCTGCCAAGTGCTCATTAAGACCTTCAATTTTGTCTCCAAGTTGACCAAAAAGGCTACACAAAGCACCCATTAGACTTGTTGGCATAATGACTAACCAAATTCACTCTATTAACATAAAAATAATCAAAAACATGCAATAAACAAATGAGAATGGTGGACTAAGCCAAATTAGGAGGTTGAATGAGCCCAAATAATTGTACATTTTTGGGGCTCATCAAATCCATGGTTGAATGCGTACTTTGAGCACTTCCTCCTTGTGTTGCGCAACATCCACTTGGTCCTTTAGGGCCTTGGTTTGCTGCATCCTCATAAGCTCCTGAGTGAGGACAACTGTCTGTGTAGTTCCTCGGACAATGTCATATTACTATTGGAGTGCTTGTGCCTCTGTCTCTAGGCACTGGATGTTGTGGTCCTCTTTCAAATTCATGAGGACCTTAAGTGCTTGTTTAAACATGTTGGTACAATGTCGTACTGCACCCCCAATTTCTTCCATCCTTACTGTGATAGTGCTAGCACACTGTTCTCTGATTTCTGGGGGAGTGAAAAGCTGTAAATTCCACTACATCTCAATGATATGAAGATTCAGCTCCAGTTGAACCTTTCTTCATTTCTTCCTTGGCCTCGCGAACTCCGATTACCAACCTATGGATCCACACCTCTACTGGTAGATCTGCTAAAATGGCCAACTCCAGGATGCATAGGCAAGTGTCATCTACCACCTGTGCCAACTATTGGTTCTACAACACCAATTCGTTACATTGTAGACTGATTTATTCCATGTTGATCTTTTGTTCGCTGAGAACTTGGATCGCGCGGCTCTCCCTAGCCCGCAGCTCTGTCATTATCCCATCTTATAGCTGATACAACATTTCTTGCAGAAGGGCAGCGAAACTAAGGCCAAGGCCTTTCAACATGCTAACCGAAAACCTATCGATCAAATTCACTATGACTAGGGCCTCTTCCGATAACACTATCTTATTTTCCATCTCTGCGCGCAACATATGCTCTGCTGTCGAGGGTCCTGCTGCGAGGTGGGTAGAAAGGGTACCAACCTGAGGGGGTGCACCTGTAACTCCTCCAGATGCACCCTAAGGGCCTCCAACACAGTTTGGTGCTCCTACATAAAATATTGAAGCAATTCACTTGTGACATCATGGACCATCTCGCCCATGTCATGGAGATCACCTTCAGTTAAGGTGATCGGGTCCCGGGTTTGTGCTTCCTTCTGTTGTTTCTATTTCCTCAGCTTCCTACCCTTGCAAGGATGTTGCTTGGCCCTCATCCACCTTCATGGTTGTTGCCTCTACCACCTGTGCTATTGCTACTGCTTTTGTCACTTCCCGTGCTACCTTTTCCGTAGCGGTTGTTGTTTCTTGCCGCCTTTTGTTGGACCATTGGATGATGCGTAGCTTGGCATCATCCTTTTTCTTCTATGTTGTCACCCTCTCCAATTCTTCCAAATCTGCGACATGCCATTCCAGAGGCCAGGTCTCCAAGACAATGAATATGGAGTTGTTGGTGGCTATAAACAAGAGTTTCATCCACTGCTTCATTGTATCCTTGCACCCCCTGATGTAGAAATTATGCATGTCAGCTTTAAACTCTACAAAATTGTTTACACTATTATACATTGTAGGTGATAGGTGAAACCTCCAATTGATCCACATCCAGATGCTTGTCTCCATGAGCACCCAGAATATTTTGGTGTTGCGTATCCATTTTTCATCCTTTTTGTCCCAGAGTGAAGCGTACTTTGTGGCCTCTAGGAAGTCTTTGTCAATGTTTGGGAATTAACTGTCTTCTGGTAGTTCCCCCACTCTGTGCACTATGGATAGAAACAACTACACACAGTGGAAGACTTTACCCTGCTCTTGGGCTTCGCGATAGTTCTCCAAGAATTCCATGTAGAAGAATTCAGCCCAGTTAAACTAGACTCCTTTCGCGCATTGCTCAGCCAGTGCAATCACTGGTGCAGGTACCTCGTCTGCACAACACTCTTGCATGACTTTGCCAGCCAAGATTTGGGTAGGTATGCGTACCAATTTGTCCTTGATGTTTGAGATATCATAGCCCCTCTTCTTCTTCTCTAGCTTGTATTTTGTCTTCATGGCCTCCGTGAGGGCCATATCACTACCTTTCCCTTCTAATATGGTTGCGGGGTCCTTTCCTTTGTGGGGGAGCTGAGAAATGCGGTGAATTAGGCCTGCTTTCATGGGGATAGTCTCTTCTAGCCATAGATACCTTTCATGCACCAAGAAAAGTAGTTGCCTGATGACGAAAATGGTTATGGGCGCGCGGTGGAAATGTGGCACCCATAATACGTTGAGTAGCCCGACCTTTTCCACTCCACGCAGCCACTTCCATAGCTCTAATGTTGTCACTACCCCCATGCTATTCTGCTTCATGAGATTCTTTGTCTACAGGTGAGGGAATTTATTGTCATCAACGAGGTCCCAATCTTCGAACTTCATGGTTAGCACATGGCCCAAGTGCGGGCCCTCAAACATTATGTCATTTGGGAGGAGCGGGGTCTGGAGTGAACTCTTGGTTTTGTCCATGTTCTTTGGCACTTTGGTTTTCCCTTTCCATGGAGGGACATATGCGGGCAATTTTTTTGCAGAGCGTATTGGTTGAATGTCTTCATCTGTGTCTTCTTCTTCTTCAACTGCGATGATAAGAGCATGCAAATCTTCTTCCTCCTCATCTGTGTTGATCGTGACAGCTTTGCCTTTTTGGGCCATTGATATCTTACTGCGTAGCAGGTTCCTCGGGGACACGTGTACAGGAGCCATTACCTATTTATCTTTCTTTGACCTCTGCGTTCACGGTGATTTGGGGATCTCTACCACAACCTTAGCACCTTCTGGGACATCCTCCACCATTGGAGTTTTCGCGGCCTCACCAACAATTACCTCTTCGATTACCAAACCATCTTTAGTGGTCGTCATCGTATTTAGGCTGTATTCTGTCACTCGTGAACTTAGGAGCTCACTTACCACTTGGCTCTCAATGCTCAGTGCTCTGCGAAAACACTCAACTCTCAAATGACCAAGTGTTGTTCGCTGGCTAGCCCTTTGTGTTTTATAGCGCCTTTTGGATTCGAATTCGACTATTACCCCCAATTTTGGGCCATTAATGCATTCTTGGTGGTAGATTTTCCCAAATCTTTCCCACAAATCACGTCTTAAATTCCTGTTGCCCACTCCATTTGGCCTCAAATCGCACATCCCATCGTGAATAGTGACTTCAATGGTTATTTCCCAGCCAACCTGTGCGGCAACGCAACCCTCCATGTGCGGTCATGAACCTTGTGACATTCTTCTTCTGTGTGCATCTCCCATATCACGTAGCTCCCAGGTAGAATATTTTATAGCCTTGTGCTCCCTTTCAACTGCCTGGAGTGCTAGTACTGTTCTTCCTGCAGCTAGTCAGGTGGTCGCACCACCCGTGCGGGGCTCCATCCCATCCTCCAACATGGTTCGTGGAGAATCCCCACCTTCCATTGTTGTGATCGACATCACGCACTTTACTACTTGTAACACACTACCTTGGTCACTACGTTTGGAAATATGCAGTCCATGCAAAGGCAGCAGACTAACCAGTTCGTGGTGATATTCCTCCAACTTGTCAATATGATCATACACACCTTGCCTTAGCATCCTAGGTTCTTCGAAGAAAAACACTTGCTTTATTTCATATTCTAGCTTCTTGACCTCTATGTCCATCAAAGTGCTTTTCTCCCTTAGTTGTACCCGGTCTTTTTCAAGTTTGCAAAGTCTAAGGATTCCCTATTGGATTTCTTCCTCGAGTCTTATGTGTTTTGCTTCTCGCAACTGTGTGATTCCTTCGTTCTAGGCTTCACGGACCTTCATATCTACGGGTGCTGCTATGCATGGACTAGGCTTCACATGTTCCATAGGGATTACAACCCCTTATTCATACTCCAGCTTCAAAACTTCTTGCATGGTCAAGGTTTTGCACATGGTCCTATAATCCTGTAGAACCATTGGTACGCGCAGGACCCAGTCAGTGCGTCTCACATGGTGGACCGTGTTCAGCACTTCCACACCTTGTCACATGCTTCCCTACATATAATCTTTAGCATGCTTGGTTGTATCATACTTCGTTGTTCATGCCTTCATCGTGCCCGCTCCTACTTATTATTCATGTTTTCTATGGCAAGGATGGTGTGCATTCGTGCAAGCTGTGTACCATACGCTTGTACAAATCTAGAGAGGTGGGTGTGCAAGTTGTTTCATCCATCATATTTAGCTTTCATCCACAACTAAGTCTTCTCAAATTGTATAACCATCACCATTCTCCATTTGTTCTAGTTCTCAAAACTCCTTTGATGCATACCCCACCATCTTGTGGCCGTAGAGCACAGTGCCCATTTTAGAGCATCAAAACACTGCTATTTTGGCACCTCTCTTTCAAATTTGTTCAGGAATTCATCCACCATTGTCAACCCATCATACATAGGTAGATCCATTACCTTTGTTGTCATGCAATGCAGTGATATTAAAATCATGTTGCAATTGAGCGTGGTTACCTCGTGTAACTAGTTTCACCATTGTTCTATTTCCTCATTCAAATCCAATGTACAGGAGCTTTCACGCTCTCACAAAATCCTGCCATACACAGTAGGATTCACCCAATCCTGTTCCCGAGTGGTTATCTTGTAGATACAGTCTACATCGTCATCACTTTTGTTGTCGCACTACCTAAAGTGGAGGTTGTCATGACTTTTAATCCTTAATACCTATAGTGGAGGCCTCCGTGAAGCTCTTCTTAGCTTTCATGAATGTCTCCTTCGCGTGCTCCAAATCAAATTTAGGTTCCTTTATGGGAGCCTTGCAAAACCACGAAATTTCTTTAGGCTGCTTGCCCTTATCCTCTCCTGTTGTGATACCATTTTGGAGCACGATGTTTACGTTCGGGTCCTCTTCATGTGACTCAGACCTCATCATTTGTAGGTTGTGATTCAATGGAGGCTGGAGTGTTCCTTTATTGCGCAACCTCACTGTTAGTGTAGGGTAGTCCTCTGCCTCATGATCAAACTGGGTACAGTACAAACATGAAGCCCTCGTCAGATTTTTACAATCGCAGGCATAATTCTCTAGCTATGTGCAATTGTAACAAATCAGCTGTCCATAACCCCTTCTTGGTCCCATCTGCCTCGATCTCGTTCACGCCCCTGGAATCCAGTGCGTGCAATTCCTGTATTTTGATCAAGGGCTCGCGTTTTGGTCTGAACTTTGTACATGGGAGTTAGATCCATCATCAGTTCGTAACTTCTATAGGTATGTTCGTCATGGCCTACTGATCTGCAAAAATTATAGAGCAACTGTTGGGATGTCTATGTATACTTCTCTAATAGATGACAATTATCCGTAGCATGTTTTCCCCCTATCTGACAAATCAAGCACCATAATGCAGGTGCTACGCTCGGTCCTGATTGTACTTCTGGTCTTAATGGCATCATCCCTCCTCCCGCCAAGTAGTTTGTGAAGACTAGACAATGGTCCTTGTTGTGTCCCTGTCCCTTGCACTTTATGCACCATACTTCCTCATGTGCCTCTAGGTGAGTTGTCCTATCTTGTTTCAAACTCTGCATTTCCAGACACAAATTTTTTAGTTGCATGTGGATTTGATGGACTCCTAGGCTAGGGTCTTGTATCAGTGTCTTGTGCAATCTCATTGCAATCTCCAAAGCTTCAGCCTGGGTGGATAACTTTTGTTGCGACAACGCGGTCCTTAGATGCAGCATTAGTGATGCTACAAATCATGCGCGGTGCTATCCATTTGTCAAGGTCATGTTAGCTTCATGAATCATACTCTTCAGTCTTTGATCCAGCTCCCAGGAGGTCTCGCTTAGAAGCATCGTGATTTCCTTAAACCCGATAATCGACAGTGTCTCTGATTTTGGCATGCTAAATTCCCTATTCAGCACAACCTGGATATTTGCAATCCTTGCATTTGGATCGTCATTAGAATGCTTAATATACCATGTTAGTGTGCCATCCTGCAATGCACATACCAGCATTGCCTTCATTATATTGTCATCCACAGCTCCTTGTGCTTCCCATATTGCTTTTACTACGAACAGAAATTGGTCCACATCTTCATTCCCTACTCCTTTGAACACTGGCAATTTTATCACACTCGTCATATTTAACTGTGGTGGTGGTATATGTGGTGTGGGCGAAGATGGGGGTGAAGGTGGTGAGACTAGTGGTGGTGTAAGTGGAGGTGGTATGCACAGAATTTGCTTCCTTATCAGACTGATCGCACTTCTTGGTGAAACTTTCGCAAGCTCTTCCTCACTTTCTCGTCGAGGTGAAATCAAGGGGCTATTCTCTATCTCTATACTATCTTCATTTCTATAGATCCTCCCACTCCGCGTAGCTGCAAACATAAATTTATTCGCATAACTCGCTTTTCACACAATAGCATTTTAATCCAAGTGTTCAAAGATTTAATGTACTTACCTCACGGTCCTTTGAGGAAGTGTAATTCCACCTCGTTGTAGCTGACTGTCGTGTCTACCGCAAATTCGGTGATAAAACCCCCTATAATATGATCGAGCCAATGGTCCACAATGCACATGATATTATCTTCTGATGCTTCTAGTTTGCGCACCAATTCTAGAGTCCACACAATCGGTTTGTCAAGCCTACACCTTCCTTGACTGTTTGATAGCTTCGCGATCCACTCATACAACTCAAAGGGGAAGGATGCAAAGAAAATTTCATGGATTTCCATATATAAGTAGCACTCTAACAAATGCTCCTTTGATACTCATGGATTCCTGTTTTCCTACGCCGCGAACCTGTGAATCTTTCTGTCCAATCACCCTTCAATTTATTTCTTCATCGGATTCTAGTGACACGACATCAGACATCTGTCATGTAGATCCTGGTCTTAGCAACGAAACCATTTGTTGGCTTGTTGGGGCTTGACCCAAGTTCAGAGGTGATTTAGCCAAACAAATCCCAGTACTATTGGGCCTTTCAGCAACAGTCCATAGAGTGCGGACTGAGGTCTTACCTGAAGTAGTATGGGAGGGTGCTAGAACCAGGATTCCACACCTTGGAGATGTCTGATGGTTTCAAGTGGTCCGCGGCTCGACCTAGCGCGCACATCGCTATGCACACTTACCCATTCCTCATAGCATGAGATGTTGTCTTCATGTAGCCCTAATCGGGGGCCAAATAGTGTTATTAGCCAAGTCCTTACTAGTACTCTGATATTAGTTGATTAACTTAGCTAATTTGTAAGCTTTCAGTTATACTTAACAATATTCACAATTCATATAAGTGTGCGCAGTAAAGAAATAGTATATTCACAAATAATATCAAACATATAATAACTCAAAATAGATACACATAATTGGTAACAAAACCTTTATTTATTAATCTCTTCTCCAATTACAGACTCAAATCCACCCTACACACTCAGCTGCAAACTCTACTAGGCCTCTGCGCACTCAGTTGTAAAGCCTATTCCTACTCTACGACCCAAGACACACTTCACACTGTGACTCAATCACGTAGAATTTTCATTCTTCTCTTCTATTATCTATCTCCTCTCTATACTTAGAGCCTCACTCTATTTATACAATCCCATGGTCCGCGAACCATGGGTAGGTCTATCTAGCTGACATTACATTACAAAACTAGGGCAGACAACCCTATGACTCTATTATACTTTTACAGCCCGTGCCCACAATTCACGGAGCTTTACAACAAGATCAAATCAAAACTTGGGCATTGAGCCCCAAAACATGTCGTCTGGGTATTCCATGCCCAACATCACTCTTCTAAACTCATGATCTATCTAATATCTTTGTCCGCAGGTAGGACTTGATTGACGAGATTGAAAGAAGGAGCAATTATGGGAGGGGTAGTGGTGCCATTGGCCATGACCAAAGTGACCAGAGACTTGGATGTAGATTGAATGGCCTGGTAGGCCAATTCAGTTGGTGACAGTGCCATTTTTTCTCTGTAAGTGTGAATGTCTGAAGGTGCCAGTAGGATCCAAGGATCGGTCGGTTCGTGAGGAATGGATGAAACCATATTGACTGTTTGTGGAACCATTGGCGGCAGAAGAGGGAAACAACCCATTAGGGAAGAGCCCTTTAGTAGACCAGTACCGATACTGACATAAGAGTTAGGTACACCACCCACTAAGGGTACAGAGCCGTTTGGTAACGGGGAATAATTCAAGGGTGAAAAAGGATGGCTGGTTCATTGTGACCACCTTTCTATCCAATGTAAATAGGATGATGTGAAAGATAGTAGACACAATGGCCGTCATGGCGTAAGTCCAATTGCAACCAAACAAGAGATTATAGTCACTGTTGGGCATGGAATCTGCCCAAGGCATGATTTTGGGCTTAAGCCCAAGTTTTGACGAAATCTTGTTGTAAAGCTCCGAGAATTTCGAGCGCAGAGCGTGAAGTCATAATAGAGTCACAGGGTTGTCCGCCCTAGTTTTGTAAAGTAATGTCGGCTGTATAGACCTACCCATGGTCAGCGGACCATGGGATTGTATAAATAGAGTGAGGCTCTAAGTGTAAAAGAAGACTAACCAAGGAATAATGAAGGAACCATGTGAATTCTGAGTGATTGAGTCACAGTTTGAAGTGTTTCTTTGGGTCATAGAGTAGGAGAACGCTCTGCAGCTAAGTGCGCAGAGGCCCAGTAGTCTGCAGCTGAGTGCACAGGGAGAGTTGAGTCTGTAATTGGGGAAAGAATCAATAAAGAGAAGTTTTTCTATAATACCATGTATCTGTTCTTGTTTTAATGCATGATTGCCATAATTTGCAGTTATACTGTTTATTTACTGCACGCACCTGTATGAATGTTTTATGTGGTTAAGTATAACTTAAAGCACTCAAGTAGGCCAAGATAATTAACTAACATTGGAATATAATCAAGGTCTTGGGTAATAACACTGAGTGCGAAGCTTAGACCCTAAGTAGGGCTACGTGAAGGCAGTATATCAAGCTGCGAGGAACGGGAAAGTGCACGAAGCAACCTGCGTACAGGGACAAACCGTGGAACAGTCAAACTCATCAAATATCTTCAGGGTGGAAAAATCGGGCTCTAACACCCTCCCATACTACTTCGGGTGAGACCTTAGTCCGCTCTCTACAGACCATTACCGAAATGGCCATGTGTTATCAGGAAATCTAGTGTCTATGCAGAGCTGCTAGTCCCACTAAGGCTGGTAGCTACCATAGAAACAAACAAACTAAAACTACTTTTGTTTCCTTTATGAGAAATAGATAAGAGGGGAATAAAGGAGACCAACCTCTGTCTTGCGCTTGGTTCCTTTCTTGATTCCTCTCCTTTCTGATAGATCTTTGCCGCTCGCTTCCTCGTCTACCCAGCTTCAAAGAACACCTATAGAATCAAAGCAGCATAACACTATCCAAGAACATAGATCTATTATCATAAACAATATAGGACCAGATATATATTGACCACACAAATGCACATATCATCGATCATACAAGTATGTGGAGGAAAACTTGAATAGCTTTATTAATAATCAAGAATAGCAAAGAGGATTACAACCAATTGTTCTGACCCAGCATCATCCTCTCAGCAAGAAAGCCCTTCTTCACCTCATGAAAAGCTTAGATCACCCAACACTATGATGTTGCACCAAGAAACCAGCAGCACTTCCTTACAAGATACAAAAATTCCAGCCCCCGGATCTCTGGGATGAGGGATCCATATATAGATTTTTGCAAGGGGGGTGAGTCAGCTTTTGAGATTTGATTAGTGTACTCTCTTTGATAGTTCTTGATTCCACTTGGAGATTGATGATATCTTACTCATCCCTGGGCGAATGCAGAGAGGAAAGTGTCACAGGAGAAGTTTCTGGAAGACTCCATGATCCTCCACCTTGCAGATTGACCTTGCCATTTGTCAACTCTTGCCCATCGCACCCCATAGAAGGGCTTTTCAAGATGCATCGCACCTCCCGTGTGCATTTAGGTGGGATGCAGCACACTTTGACCATGGAGCAAGTGAGATGGTCCGGTTTTGACCAGTTCTGAGTAGTTTTTCATGGAGAACTTCCGGGAGAAGATGTAATCAGTTGACCTTGTTATTTTAGAGGTTGGAACAACACTTTTAGGGACTTAAGAGCCCTTCGTTTATGTACATTTATGATTGGGGTTACAGTGACCAAAAATGTCTATAACAGTTGCCCCCTAAAGCATGAGGTTGTTAATCTGTTGATGTCGGGTGAAATGCTTTATCATGAGGATCTGAAGTTTTTTCGAGTTGGAAGGTGACCTGTAATAAGATACAATACAATACATTATCTTCATAATATTTTCATGATCTAGCTGAGGTGGGAATTCCCATGCTCAGCTTTATAAATTCATTTTCATGTACATAATACAAACAATCGTCTGAGTGTAGACTGATGATTCTGTTAGAGCCATCATCCCTTAGGTTGGATGATTATTTGTGCAGTAATGATGTACATTTGATGTAATTATTTTCCGAATATATATTGCAGCCCGGATGGATGAAACTAGATCCAGGGTCTTCAATCTCGTTTGATCTTCACTCAAAGTACAAGTTGATCCATGTGAGAGATGTTGTGGAGTCGAACACGGAAAGACATCACCTGATTACCAGCCAATGATGTAAGTTGTTAACAGGCACGAGAGGAATCACTGATAATGATGATGACCCTCAAGGTACTACAGTACAATTCATGTGGTGTGAATAAGGGACTTGGCATCGAACACCACGCAAAATCTTTTGGTCGAAGGCCCTTGATGTAAACTTGTCGCCGGAAGTGAGAAACTTGGCATTGAGGCATGCAAGCTTCAAAGCACTAAAAGGGTTGTTCCTAGATCAACTTCTTGGATAATGAGCTGATGTCGACAAGAAGCGATCTGTCATAGGAGGGCCTTAGTGAATCCCACATCAATGACACGGAATGGAGCAAATGATTTTAATGGAGGTGAAAACGATCTGGTGATATAAGGTTTAGGGTGGCGGTCATGAAAGAATGGAGCGTAAATGTATTGCAGTGGGTGAGACACAGGTTAATTCTCTGAGCGACTTCTCTTGAACATATCAACGACACTAACATGATGGATTGGTAGCGTTAACCCCAAATATGGATGGTGTGATGGACCCATGGTGATATGACCAGCGAATGGAACAACCCAACCCGACTCGGATGTGGAGTGAAAATGTCATGTTCAAGAGCGACTTGCTACCAATAAATTTTCTTCAAGTTTTCTTCCCAAATTTTCCCCAGTCATTGCTGACCAGTACCTCTTTATTTTTGTCAAGCTTGAGGAGGATAACATATGCTTGTTCTATAATTTTCCCTTCAGGCAAACCCATCGCTATGTTTTAACGAGCCTAGCGATAGTGAAACTCGTTCTTGTCTGTATGGACAAGTTTGTCGGTATTTGGTTTTAACGAGTTTAACGACAAGGATAACTCAGTCCTTTTCAATTTTACAGAGTCTGAAAAAGGGACGTAAAGAAAACTCCAATAATCCTTTTCGCCATATAATCCCTTGAGTTCGAAAAAGTATAAAACAATACAAAAGCGATGAATTTTCGGTACTTTTAACGAGCCGAACAAGAAAGCGCTCGATCTTTTTGTGTAATGATCCCTCAAGTCCAAAAAGATTAAAATCTAAAGGAAGGATAGCACTTCTGGTCCCTTTAATGAGCTGGAGAGGCCAATTTCTCGGTAATATTCTCATATTTTATGAGTCAGTTGAAAAGAGCTTAAAGGAGACTCGTTTTTTGAGGAATGAGTGATAAATTCGGGTAGCAGCTGATTCCAGGTAAGGTTTCGAATTTTCCAATCACGACAGTGTCACAAGGATGGCTAACAGGATCACTCTTCACAGCTATTCCTCAAAAAGGGTAAACAATCAAATGGGGGTGAATGATCGGCCAATACAGAGTGGAGGTGATGATGAGAACACGACCAAGGCTTCAAAGGCTGATGGTAATACATTCACGATGGTTATTTACCAGAAAACAGTTCATTTTTAATGAGCTTAAACTCTGGGGAACATTTGCTCATTTATTATGTTTATTTTTTAACGAGATTGAATGCCGTGTTAAAACTACTCGATCCAGTCGCATAATAAGGATGTCTCATTTAAAAAATGGCATTTTTTCAAAGCTTTGCCCTGCATCCTTTCTTTATGCAAGTTAGGAAACGACCAATCCTACGATTTTAAAGGGTTAGAGGACCTATAAATTTTAAAAATAAATGGTCGCTCTTCGCTTACATGCCCCTAGGTATAGTGAAGCAGAGTTTCTAGGTTACCCCTCAATTTGCAGACAAAACATTTGTTTTATCGGGAAAGGCCTACCTTTTCCAGGTTACCCTTCAATTTGCAAACAAAACATTTGTTCTATCGGGAAAGGCCTACCTTCTAATGGAGGTATCTTATTTCAGTTTAACCCCATTTTCCTAAATGGATGGGTATGTCAACCAGTGATATATGCTTCACGGAAACCTACCCTATACCCAAGGTTTTCTTGTCGAAACAGGCCAGGGTGCATGCCCCCTAGGTTTCAGTCATATCCTCCGAATCACTCGCGCTCATCAGGAGGATGGACTGGGGATTTATGAGACATTCCTTACGTGAAAAGACCATTTGGGGATGGTATATGACTATTTGCTATGTGTGAACCGGGGAATGAAAGCTGGTCTACGAGCTTGACCACTCTTCCTTCATGCGGAAAACACATTACTCTAAAGAGTGAGGAGACAATGGCTCCCATGCAATAAATACAGTCATGTCCAAGGAGTAGATTATAATCCAGGGGTCCTTGGACTACCATTACGTTCATGTGAACGGTTTTCCTTCTCAATGTTATCGGCACATTGGGAAGGATCCCTAACGGTCGACTGGTTCCTTTGTCAAAGCCTGTTAGATTTCTCATCTCAGGCAAAAGTGATGGCAAACCAAGCGCTTTCAAAGAAGTTGAGGAAAGGATACTCACAGAAGCCCCTTCATCTATGATGGTACCAGCCATGACCATTCTATATATTTGAGCAATGATTCGAAATGGTACACTAGCCGGTAAACGGGGTCTGCCTAGTAGATTCCAATCGAAGGAAACAACCAGGTTGCTTAGAGGTGGGACCGAATAGAGGGCCGGGTATGACTCTGACGAACTTCCTTCCTACGGTAAAGGAATGGGTAGACTTCCCCCATGTTCATCGGAGTCTATGCTTACAAAGAGAATTTGAATGGTGTCGTTCTTGTTCTCTTCGTTATTGTATCATCTGAAGATGGATCCTCTGAAGGCAAGACCGGGTCAACTGCCACCTCAACCTTTTGAGTTTCATCTGGTGTGGACTCAGATGGTTTATCTTCAATGATAGACGCTTCAGCTGACCACAAGGGCATGTCAGCCGGATTTTCAACTAGTGATGGACTCGGCAAGAGCTTCTTATATCCAAGAGGAAGCCGTAACAGTGAAACCAAACGGTCGTCCAAAACTCTTTTAGCCTCGTCTAAGAAGGGACAACGGTGGACGCGTGATCGCCTTCACATATTTTACAAGGAAATTTACATCTTCCTTTTTGTCCAGGGGCTTCACTTTCACTAGTTGACGGTGTACTTTAAACATGGTCATCAGGGGTTGATGACAACGGATTGTGCAAAAGAGGAGACCAGTCCCTTAAGATCCGAGGGATGCAAGGATAATCTCGATGATAGTGGTATCCTTTGCAAATGACACATGGTGATTTATGCCTGGATGGTGTAGTGTATGGATTTTTGCTAGATGATGCCTGGTCTCCCCTTTTCACCTTTGGCTCCTTCTTCTTCTTAGTTACTTGAATTTTGGCTTTACCAGCTTCATCAAGCGAAGAGGAAGGAGGAGAGGAAGAATTGGACGAAGTAGAGGGTTGGGGGGTAACTCTGGTATCATTTAGTTTCTGACTTGATTGTTCAGGAATCACAGTGTTCTGAACGACAGAGGTTGAGAAGAGCCATACGGGCAAGCCGAGTGTCAATCCTGGAAGCGAAAATGTGGCCATATGGGGTGCACCAACATCTCCCCAAGAGGAGAAAGGACTAGGATTTCCCCCAAGGAGAACTCCTTGGTTGGTGGACTCCATTTTTCTCAACCCAAGACCAATGTAGGAAAGGTGATATTTATTCCGATTAAAATAAATTTTAGACGCTTTGACTTTTCAATTTTTAAGAGTCGAGAAAAAACAAAAGATGACTCTAGTTGCCTTCGATTTTTAATGAGCTTGAAGTGACAAGTGCTCAGATGGACCTTTTCCTTTAAGGAGTCTAAAAAGGAACGAAAGAGACTGCTTTTGAAATCTAGACAGAGGGATTACCAAACCAATCGCAAAACTGCAGAATACTTTTTACGGTACGGCAGTCAATCTTCCCGAATGCTGTGTTCAGTGCATTGCGATCGATAGGGCGGCAGACACGGCTTCCTATGGATAAAGGATAAAGCCTATTGTGGTCTACAAATATATACTCGATGGTACGTGGGAGCACAAGTCCGTACTGGCACTTATCGTCTCAAAGTGGAGGAATCACCCAACCAGCAATGAAAACAACAGTTACCAGGCTTTACGACGCCGGAATATGTCTCTAGCCTAGACTTCTAAATGTTGTGCGTTAGGTTCGAAATCGTTTTTAGATTCATTAAATTTATTTTACAGTTGATCTTGCTTAAGAAATTTTCCTTTCAGGTTCACCACGTGATGTAGATGTACAATTTCTAAAATGCAATCTAAGATGATAAATAATCGATTAATCTTCTTTTTGCAATGAAAATCCTAGCTACTAAGGAAAGAGAGATGATATTCTTTCAACATAGAGCAGAGAGCACACACTATATGCACTGTCCTAAATCAAGCCAACAAATAGTCTAAATGCAAATGCACATGCATGTATTTGTTTTCAGCCTTCTTAATGTGTGAATGATAAAAGGAAAGCTAAGTGCAAATCTAAATTATTTTTCAAAGCGACATTACTAACAAGTTTCTTTTCAAGACAAAATGAGGACAATGACAACACTTTGCGATTTGGAATTGAAAACTTGCTTTGAACACTTGAAAAACTACTAATTCAAATAAAATACAAGAGTAACAGTGTAATTGACTATCAAGAACAATCAGATTCTCTTCTATGACTAAAAGCGACACTTGCGACACTTTCAAATCAAGAAACGACAGTTCAATTACGCTACTTCTTTATAAAATAGAACTGAAAATGGCTCAAAATACATAAAAACATTTACAGTTCTTTGCACAATGGAGGCAGAATAATGGCAAGGAAGGGGGTTTCAACAGAGGTGTACTGACTACAGGTAGCAAAACTCCTGAATAGAGCTGAGAAGAGTGAACACAAAAACCAAAATCTAAGAGCAGAAGAGGCCTTGTCTGATCAGCGCACATGTAACACAGGGAAAAAGATATGCAACGCACCTACTACACTCGAGAAGTGCGATGCATCCAGAATCCAAAGAAGAGACAGTGCAATGGACCAGGGATGAGACTTCAACTGGGTTCTGGGTCAAAATTTGCAGCTCAGTTCAGGGATTTAGGTCGAGCAAGTGGTAATTAGTAAATCAATCACAGGGGTATATCTAAGGAGGTTACTAGAGCCACCACAAGGGCAATTAGAGAGCTTGTAAATCAATTTTTCAGTTCATAAACCTGGAGATAGACTGAAGCAACATCGATCTACTTTTCACTTGCACACTTGCATAGCAAATGCAGTTCGAAGGCTAGCTGGCTTGACTTCAGGCTCCATCTGTAAGTTTATAAAGCAAACAAATGTAGACAAACAAACAATCGATTCGCTCCCCAGTGGAGTTGCCATTTTGTTATCGGGAAATCTAGTGTCTATACAGAGCTGCTAGTCCCACTAAGGCTGGTAGCTACCTTAGAAACAAACAAACTAAAACTAATTTCATTTTCCTTTATGAGAAATAGATAAGACGGGAATAAAGGAGACCAACCTTTGTCTTGCGCTTGGTTCCTTGCTTGATTCCTCTCCTTTCTGATAGATCTTTTCTGCTCGCTTCCTCGTCTACTCAACTTCAAAGAGCACCTATAGAATCAAAGCAGCATAACACTATCCAAGAACATAGATCTATTATCATAAACAATATAGGACCAGATATATATTGACCACACAAATGCACATATCTTCGATCATACAAGTATGTGGAGGAAAACTTGAATAGCTTTATTAATAATCAAGAATAGCAAAGAGGATTACAACCAATTTTTCTGACCCAGCATCATCCTCTCAGCAAGAAAGCCCTTCTTCACCTCATGAAAATCTTAGATCACCCAACACTATGATGTTGCACCAAGAAACCAACAGCACTTCCTTGCAAGATATAAAATTCCAGCCCCCGAATCTCTTGGATGAGGGATCCATATATAGATGTTTGCAAGGGGGGTGAGTCGGGTTTTGAGATTTGATTAGTGTCCTCTCTCTGATAGTTCTTGATTCCACTTGGGGATTGATGATCTCTTACTCATCCCTAGGCGAATGCAGAGAGGCAAGTGTCACAGGAGAAGTTTCTGGAAGACTCCATGATCCTCCACCTTGCAGATTGACCTTGCCATTTTTCCACTCTCACCCATCGCACCCCATAGAAGGGATTTTCAAGATGCATCGCACCTCTTTTGTGCATTTAGGTGGGATGAAGCGCACTTTGACCATGGAGCAGGTGAGATGGTCAAGTTTTGACCAGTTCTGAGTAGTTTTTCATGGAGAACTTCTGGGAGAAGATGTAATCAGTTGACCTTGTTCTTTTAGAGGTTGGAACAACACTTTTAGAAACTTAAGAGCCCTTGGTTTATGGACATTTATGATTGGGGTTGCAATGCCCAAAAATGTCTATAACACCATGTTATAGATCCATTTGGGTACATCAACCCCAACTTACAGATCGATACTATTAGGGCACATCAACCCCTAATGTAGTTGTTACATGCCCTAAATAAGTTAAACATTAGAATGCCTCACTTCCTAAGAAGTTCCATCACTGAAAACATCCAGAAAGTGCCTCTAAGAAGATTACCACAGGTAGGCCTTCATTAGGGTGCGTTGCAATGCAAGCCATACACTGTCAGGGTGCTATGCAGCGCACTTGGTCCCACTTTGGCCTGTGCTAGGAGAATTTGAGTGAATTTCTCTGAGGGTTTGAAAGATTACTTATCCATTGGATGCCTCTAGAAGTTTCTCAAAACTACCCACTGTTGGCATTATGATACAGGTGTTGTCCTTGATGGCAACTTACTCAGATGACAGATCATAGTGCAGCAGGTCAATAGTAAAGAATTAATGATCAAACTACAAAGAATGAATAAAGAGAGGTATACATAGGTTCACCTTAACAAAGGAGCATATATGTTAACACCCAGGTTGTTCCCTTTGACTCCTGAGGGAATACGGCCGGGGTAACCACTAACCAAGCTTTGGATTACAGGTTCTAGCCTACCTGTAATCAGAGAGGGCTCTCTCTTCTAGTTTTAACTTTGTTTTTTGAAGATTTTAGGCTAGTTATGAGATGAGAGTTTTGTTTGAATTTTGGTTGTCGGCTATTTGTTCAGGGAAGGGCAAGCAAGTATCAAAGAGAGTTCAATCCATTGGGCATGTGGAGTCCAGAAATGAATAGCATTTGATATATGTGATAAAGGGAGGTTCACTGCAGGGCCAGATGGGTATTCATGATACAAACTTTGATTTTTTAGACAAGAAAGTATAAATTACACCAATAAAAGGCAGTTAAGAGTTCTTTCACAGTGTAACAGAGAATAACAGACAAATCATAATCAACAGCAAGTAAGAATTACTGAATAAAGACTTATCATGTGATTAGAGCAAATAGGAGCATTTAAGAATTCCATAGTTGCAGCTAACCCTGGAGAAAACATATTTAGCAGTAAAGATTGAGTTTAGGGTGTTCTTAGTGAAAAAATCCTGAACTATTCTTTTTCTTTTCTACCAAGACTAATTACCATATATCACAGATAGATTATGCAAGAAATGAAACACAAATACAGTTAGAAGACACTTATTGTATCACGCCATAACACGAGAATCCTGCAGCAGTCAATAGTTTTATCACATCACGTCCAAGCCAAACTCATTCTTTTGGAAACCAACAGCTCCTTTGTATTATATCTTTCAGAGAATATACAGCCGAGTTCTCTTGAACAACTTAGAAACAACAACCCCCAATGAGCTAAACGGGGGTGCATATATACAAAATATCACAAAAATATCTCAACAATGAGTTATTGCACAATAACTGCTCTCACCAACTTTCTAAGATATTTCTTAAAAAATTAAAAGCTACTTAAATACACATACAACAATTGTTTGCTGTTTGTCAGAAATTCTTGACTTTTGGGTTTATGGGCCATCTGAGCTCCTTTGCGGCGATTTCAATTGTCTTTGTCTTTATGCTACCACGTCAGGGCACTGCTGTATTCGGACAGCTCATCTGTGATGCTCTAGCTGCGCATAGCCACTGTCCACCTCATTCAACTGTCTTCCTGTTGCTGTGAAAAAACTTTTTAGACCAAAATTTAGACTCGATTTAAAGCAAAGTTATAATCATATTCGTCCACCACTCATCAATGGGAATTTGATGTCTCTGCATCTTGATGAGGGTCTCATCTACCTCTGTATACTTATAATAATTAGGGGGCACTTCAAAAAGGTGCTTAATTTCATGTTCAATGAAGAATAAATTCTCTAATTTATCATAAATCTCTTGCGATGATGGTGGCCCAACTGCTTCTGAACTGCTTGTTGTAGCTGTCAACTGATTAGCTGCATAATTGTTGACCCTTTTAGCATACTGTTCATGGGACAACAGTGTTCCTGCACTGGTCACTAGGCTGGGAAGCCCTATGCCATGCAATGCTGTGATTTTGGTGGCAAAAGCATTGATCTCTACTTGAATATCTTGGCACTTTCTTTCTAATGTTTGCACATAGCTCCTGAGGGTGTGCACCCTTTTGATTAACAAAATTGTATCAGTCCTATCCCTGATACCCATTGTTGCCAATTGAAGGCCAGTTCTATTATTCAGGACATTGATCATCCTGGTAACAATATCAGGCATACTTCCCAGAGAAGCTCTGGCCCTTGGGTTTTCAGCATGAGCCCTGTTCAGCAGATCCATTTGCTCATGAATTGTCTCTATGTATTGCCACTGATCTGTGATTGACTGGCCAATCTTAGCCCACAGGATCTTCTTGACCTCAGTTATGACCTTGCTCATGGTGAGCTCCTTTTCAAGCTCTTTTATCCTTCTTTCTAGTGTCCTAACTTCCCTGGTCTTTTCTGCCACTTGCTGCTTAGATTTGTCATATTTCTCGTCTAGCTGAGCCAGCTTTTCTTTAGCATCCTTCAACTCATCCATTTGGGTTTCAAGAGCTTACAGCTCCTTCATCATATCTCTCATACCGAGGCCTGGGACTTGCTCTGCTACTGCTTCCTTTTCTGTGGCTTGAGGCCCAGCGGTTGAGGCACTTGCTTATGTTGTTTGTACCAGGGGAGGACATATAATTTGAGGACGCTCCTCAAGATTTATTACTGGCTGAGAGGGCTGAGGTATCTGCTCTCCTTGCTTTTGTTACAGGGCTACCTCTAATGCACCCTCTGTTGCTACCAATCGTCCTTCTGTCTCTACCAATTGTTTGTGTAATGTCAGCAGCATGGCTGCTACATCTTGATCCTTTCTCTGCTGAGCAACATCTTCTGTTTGGGGGTGAAGGGTTGCTGGAAGTTTGACCATCTTCCTCAAAGCTGATATATCTTCATCTTTTTTCTTCATAAGCGTCTGCACAGCTTTGGGATCACTTGGGTCATGCCCAAGCTCTATGATGATATCTTCCAAAGACTTAATCCTGTTGTCTTTGGCTTGAGAAGAAGCTTTCTCCAATTCTAGTTGGGCAGTAGTATTATGGAGAGAATTTTGCAGTTTGTGTGCTAGAAGTGTTTTATCTGCAAGAGTAGAGTAGACCATCTCACTCGTTTGCTTATGTAGCTCTATTTGGTCCATTGGGTGGATGTCTTTTGCAAACACTTCTAGGTTGGTTCTAATGTAATCTGCAGCTGACTGCGGCTGCAGCAAGGCAGGCATGAAATGGCTCATAGTCATCTTCCCTTCTGCAATGTCATATGCTGACATGAGCCTCTGTTGGTTGGTGGGAGCCATCTTGAGCAAATGATTGTAAAGCTAGATTCTGACTGGATCATTCCTGGCTTTTATATCCATAAATTGCTTCTTGATTCCAGACTCTGCCCTTCTTTGCTGGCTTGAGGAGCTGACCTCTCCTCCAAGTGGTCTTTCTTGTTCCTGTTGGAAGGAACTGGCTGATGCTTCCATACTGGGGGGACCCATACCCATGGATGGTCCAATAGGCATCTCTTCTTCAGAAAAATGGTTTAGTCTTTGCCTTTTCTCCCCTTGTTGACTTGCTGATGTAGTAAGGGGAGTTTCTTGCTGTCTGTCCCTCTTCCTGACTCTCTCTTCATTCATCAGGGTTTGGAGCACAGAGGTCTCCACTGCTATTTCCTGCCTTGGAGGCACATTTTCTTGAACCTGTTGCTTTGTGGATACAGGGGCCTCAGCCATTTCTTCTTGCTGTGCTGTCTATTCTTTCTGCTGTTCTATTGTTGGGAGTGTCTGCTCCTGCTCCATTTCTTTCCCCGTATCTGTGCTAGCTGCTTGAGTAGTTGTTTGAGCTGCTTGCTGGGGAGCTGTAGAAGATGAGGCAACTGCTCCAAGTTGAGTATGATAAAAAGAAGAAACCTGTCCACAATATTCTAAGTCAGCTTCCTTTTCAAGTTTCTTTGCTGCTTTTTGTGCTATTTCCTCTTTCGAACTTGCCTCTTCTAGGGTGCCCTCTTTCCATTCTAATTGATTTACATACTTTTCAATATGTGGTAACCTGAGATGATCATAGCTAGCCAACTTATATTTGACCCTTCTAAGACTAATGAAGTGATTGGGATCATAGGGTAACCAGAGGAAACTGGTTTGCAACCCGAGGCACTTTAGGATCTTATCTGCTTCTTCCCATGCCTCTTCTCTTTTGTTATAAATAAATGGGCCTAGCTGGTTTTTGACCTTGAGTTGTGCCTTTTTATTTTTTTTGTGGAAATGGATCATGTCTGCATTTCCAAATTGCCTGAAATATTCTAAAGCAAAAAGTCTCATAGGGACATATCTTGGTAGCCTATATGGGGCTAATTCACAACCATATATCCTGATCACTGTATGGTGTTGGTAAAAGTACCAATCCCCAATGCTGTAGGCCTTTGAGAGCTGGAGGATTCTTTGCATCTCATCTGTCAATCTTGGAGGAGGAGAACTCAATAGAAAGGACATGGTTGGATGGATGAAAAGGTCTATGAATTCACAGAAGCTATATGGTGAAAAAGATATGTGATGAAAGATTGAAGACCCAAATACCACAGACCTTTGGTTCCCCTGGGCATCAAACTTCTTGAGAGTAATAGGGAAGTTATCAGGCTGATAAAATAAGAACAAGTGATAGATGTAAGAAGTGTATCTAAATATCCTTTCCCTCTCTAAATTCATCAATTGCTCGTGAATTTTGTTGGCAATGTATGTAGCATAATCATAGTGAACCGAAGGAGGCTTTCTAGGGGAGAAGACAGACATCATGGCCAGAATGGTTTCATCAACATCGTCAGTTGACCTGTAACCCAGGACATAACTGATCATATCCACAAGAGTCATGCCCAACTCATTGAGATATACATTTCCAATAGGAGGAGTCCTCACAGTTTGAGAGCCTGATTGGATGAATAGTTGATTAATCTTTATGATTTGGGCACTGGACAGCTTGCCTCCTTGCTTTATCAAGTCCATCATGGATAGAGGAGTCAATGGCTTTGTAGTATGAAAGTGCAGCATTTGATTTATAGCCTCAGGGGTGACATGGAACAAGATTGAGCCTGAGGGACTGAGGACAGCTCTCTGACATGGATCGTAGTTGGCACTGCATCGATGGATTAAATCTGGTAGGATATTGATTACATGAATATGGTATTTGCTGTAATCTGGGATTCCCTCTGCCATCTAGTAGTCTCTATCAGCCAGGGGCAGCCATTCTAGCTCTCTTTGTGGGGCATTTAAAGGTGGAATGTTTAGAGCTACTAGTGTCTCCATGTGTTTGGTACTCTTCAAGCAGAATTTCACTTGGGGATGTAGGCAAATGCGGCTTTGTGCGTTGAATTGAGGTAAAAAGGATTTTTAATGAAAACAGGGTAGTTCTGGTGTAAAAAGGGGCACAATTGGTCACTCTTGGGAGAAATTGAGTCACTTGCAGGACAAGGAAGCTTGAGTTTCAGGGGAAAATGGCATTTTTGGGCATTTTTTACAGAGAAGAACAAACTGAACCAGGCGCAGCAAGGATTGGTAAATACCTGGTCATGGCGCGATGGGTGGTGGCTTATCCAAGCTGAATTCTGGGCGGCCACGGCTTTGAATTAGTTTTTTGCAGGTTGGCGGCTAGAACGACGTGAAATTTCATGCAGGAGGCACAACAGACTTTTTCACAAAAAAGCGAAAAAACATGATTTTGGGCGAAAATATAGGAAATTTGGCCTTTGGCGCGCTTTTGTTGGATGATGTCAGCATGACGTCATAGGTGGGTCATGGTACGGAATGATGATGTGGCGGTTTGTGAGTGGTCCACATGGACAGGGGACGTGGCAGCCAGCTCGAGGCGATGGCGGGTCGGGCGCTGATGTGGTGCTGACTGGGCAATGGCGTGGAGGTGACGTAAAAGCGACTTGGCAGGCGGTAAACAGAAGGCGGTAAGTGGTAATATCGGACCGCTTATGGTACGGGCGTGGTTTTGGCAGGAGGGCGCCCGATACAATTATATTGTGACGCGTGTCCAGCGCCCTACGTCACCATTTTGACATTTTCGGGCGCTAAAGTACTGCCATCGGAGGCAGCTCGATATTGCTGAGGACCGTCGGATGGGAGGGCCCAGATCCGAAAATTGACGGGGAGCAGAGGTGATAGGACAATACGGCGGGGAGCGGGCAATAAACTATTATTTTTTCTGGGAATGCGCGCCAGGGCGGGACTTTAGCCATCGGCGGATTTTTAGGTTTTTTCAATGTTTTGTGGGCAAAAATGGGTTTTTTGACATTTATTTGCAAAATGGGGTTAGGGCTGTTAAACCAAGCGGATCTTGGTTTAATCCCGAGACATAATGTTAGCGCTATTTTGCCTTTAGCGCTTTAATTTCTTTGCGCTCTGACCTTTTGGAACCATAAGGCTATATTGCCTAGGGGAAGGGGTATATACAAATTTTTGGGGTTTTTATGTGCAATAGTGATATAATAATAGGGAAAAGGGGAACATAGGGAGTTAAGTAAATAATAGAGTTAGTAGTTAGTATTGGATGGGAGATATGGGAGAGAGGAAGCAAACACTAAGCTTTTTAGGGAAGAAACTTAGTTATGAGAGTAGATCAAAATGAAAAGATTTTTACACAAGGAATGTGCCTCTTTATATAACAAGAATCAACAAAAGAGTTTGACTTCTCTTATGAACAAAGGTGATAGTGGGATGTTAGAAAGAAGTTTGATAGGGAATGATTGGGAAGTTAGACATGCTTCACTTTGTTGCTACAAAATTGTTGAATAAGAAGATCTGCACTGGCCACCATGTGTTTCCTTTGCTTAAGCCAGTGATATGAATGAAATCATGCTTCTGCAACCCCATCTACCTACCCATTCTATTGCCTAGCATTTTTTGTTACTCCAAGGAGGGTGCACTTAGACTAGCAAACCCTCAATTGCTCTTTTTCTTTTCTTTTTCCATTTTCTTTTGATTTTCTATCTAAGGCTAGCCTTATTACTTCCAAGGCCCCAGATTAAGCAGTTGGGAACCTTCATTCTCTACCTAACTACTGATCTACCAAGATTGAACAGTTTGGACAGATTTCTTTCTCTAATCTACAACAAAAATTGAAATATGGCATGACCCAGTTTAGACTGTTGGATCACCCATTTAGAAGTAGAACAACATCAAACAACTGTAGATATGTGTTTTCCACAAAAATATGAGATCTTTGCATCACCAAAGTAGAGCATATTTGGCACTTCCCCTGCCAATCATGAAAAATGAAACCTATTGGTATAGGTAGCTAACAGTGGCTCCACTTGGGGATGGTTTTTCTACTTTGAAAGACCAAGAACAGCAGGTCAGACTGCCTTGGCTCTTGACTTCTTATCAAAACTTGAAAGCTTTCTCCTTGGATTTCAAAACTGGAATCTTCCACCATTGTGGAACTTCTGAAGTAAAAAGCCTTTTCCTGCTTATTTACAAAACTTGTGAAGCTGCAGTATCTATATGCTGAAAGAAAATACTATATACAACTGATAATGTACAGGGAAAAGCCATGTTATATACATGGAAAGAAGTCAAAATAATGCTTTAACATCCGGCCATTCACAGGGCCCTCTTCAGCTTCAGTGCCATCCAAATTCTTCAAGAAATAAGTGTTATTTCCTTGTACTGCTTGAATTACAAAGGGTCCCCTCCAAAGGGAGTCAAATTTGCCATGCTTTCCCTTATCTTCTCTTCTTGAATCCCATTTAAGCACTTTACCACCAATAAAGAAAACTTCAGCCTTGGTTCTTCTATCAAAGGCTTTCTTCAGCTTCTCTTGTAGAACTTGAACTCTGCTGTACACTTGATCTCTGGTTTGCTGTAAACAAATTATCTGGTTGATTCTTCTTTGCATATCATTTGGTTCAGCCTGACTTTCTTGAAGTAGCTTCATGACAGGGACCCCTAATGCTGAAGGGAATTTGGCTTCCATTCCATAAACCAACTCATATGGGTTGACCCCAATAGATCTTTTAGTTGTTAGCCTGTCTGCCCAGAAGGCATTTACAAGCTTCTTATGCCAAGTTTTCTTATTCTCTTCCAATATCTTCTTAATGATGTTGATAAGACTTTTATTGGATGATTCAGCTAAACCATTGCCTTGGGGGTAGTATGCAGTAGAATGGCCCAAGGTAATATGGAATTTGTGGCAAAAGTTCACCATCTTCTTGGATCTGAAAGCAGCAGCATTGTCTGTTATAATCTTGTCAGGACAACTAAATCTGGAAAGAATATTAGTTTCTAGGAACTGAATGATAGTGGAATCATTTGCTTGTCTGCATGGAACAGCCTCAATCCATTTAGTGAAATAATCTGTGGCTGTTAGGATCCATTTATGCTGGCCTGAAGATGAAGGATGAATCTCCCCAATGAAGTCCAAGCCCCATTGCTGAATGGGCCTTTCTGTTGCAATAGGCTTTAAGGGAAGTGGTAGTAACTTTCTTTTTCCCTCAAACATTTGACATTTGTGACATGAAGTGGTAAAATTTTTAACATCAGAGAACAGAGTGGGCCAATAGTAGCCTACCCTTAATATCTTATCCATAGTGGACTTCCAGTACAAATGTCCACCATAATCACCTGCATGAAATTCTTTCATAACATTGTTTGTCTCATCCATTTTCAAACAATTCAGCAATATACCTTCATGATTTTTCCATAATAAATTACCATCTATAACACAAAATCTTGAAGCTTTCATTTTTAAAAACCTAGATTTGGTTCTTGACAATCCTGGGGGAGCACACAGGTTTTGCAGTATATAACAGATATCAGAATACCAAAGGGATTGTTCAAAGGCTGCATTGATCTTTGGAGTCGCTAGCTCCGGTTCATTGTCCAGTTGGTTAATATCCAAGGCTTGGAAGTTTGCTTCAGACATCAATTTAGCCAAACCTTGCCCTTTTATTAGTTTTGTAGGTCTTATTTCAATGTCAAATTCTAAAATGTTAGCAATCCATTTTCCTCTTCTGCCCTCTAAACTTTCTTGAGTCAATATGTCTTTCACAATGTCATTTGGTACATAAGCAATAACATGGGAGTATAGGATGTAAATCCTAAAGTCTTTGATGGCCTTAACCAAAGCATAAGCTTGCTTTTCCATGATTTGATATTTCAGAGGTGCATCTCTAAGGGCTCTACTAAAGAAAGCAATATGTTTTTCATTCCCTTGATCATATTTCTGCAATAAGACAGCAGCAATGGTATGCTGGGAAGCAAAAGAGAAAATGATAAATTCTCTGTCAAAGTGAGGATTTGTTAAGACTGGGGTTTGGGTAAGGGCCAATTTAATACCTTCAAAAGCTTGATTTGCTTCTACTGTCCACTTTACTTTAGAATCCTTTTTTAGCATGTTGTTTAATAATCTGATCAATTGTCCTAAGTTTGGGATAAATCTCCTTAAAAAGTTGATCTTTCCCAAGAAGGCTTGTAATTCTCTAATATTTCTTGGATGGGGCATTTGCAAGATGGCCTGTATTCTGTCTCGATCAATTCTAATGCCATCCTTTGAAATAATATGACCCAGTAGCTTACCCTCTTCCAAACCAAATAGAGACTTCTTGGGATTTAAGGAAATTCCATATTTCCTACATGTTATGAATATTTGTCTCAAGTGTTTCAGATGTTCTTGGTCAGATTTTGAAAAAGGTGTGAGGTCATCTAAGTAAATAACAAGGAAATCACGAATCTCTTTAGCAAAAGTAATATCCATTGCTCTCTAAAATGTAGCTCCTGCATTTTTCAACCCAAGAGGCATTTTGACATACTTGAAAGTTCCCCATGGGGTTGTGAATGTTGTTTTATCCTAGTCATCAGGGTGAACTAGCATCTGATTAAAGCCTAAAAATCCATCAAGTAATGAGATTCTTGAAGCCCCCCCCACTCTTTGGAGAATGTGATCCATTTTAGGTAAGGGATAATTGTCTTTGAGGGACACTTGATTCAAATTCCTTAGATCAACACAAAGCCTAATCTCACCAGTTTTCTTTCTTGTGGGGACCAAATTTGAAATCCAGTCTGAGAACCTAATTGGGGCTATGATGCCGGCTTTAAACATTTTTTGTACCTCCTTCTCAATTGAAGGGAGAAGCATAGGATTGATTCTCCTTAATTTTTGCTTGAATGGCTTTTGATTAGGCTTGAGAGGGATGGTGTGTTGAATAACAGAGGTGTCATAGGATTTCAAATCCTCATAACTCCATGCAAACACATCTTGGAACTCTTTAAAGAGGTCAATGTATTTGGGCTTCTGGTCGGGAGGTAAAGATGCAGACAATTTTATTATCTTGGGTTTTTCAGTAGTTCCAATGTTGCATTCTTTAATGGCAGTATTAAGGGGTTGCATTTTTGGTTTTCTAGGAACATCATTTGAGTCAAAAATGTCCTCCAACGGAGTCAGGCCTATTGGTAGAAAATTGTCTTTTAGCTGTATGACTTCAGCCTCTGCACCAGCTATTTCATCAAAATGTAATTGTTTGAGTTCTTGTATATTTTCATTGCCAAAGGTTGTTGGACAAAGTATTTGATTTGCTGTTTTGGGCGATATAGTTGTTTGGTCCTATTCATTTAGTGGTTGTGTGTCTTTCACAGAATCAACATCAATGTTTAAACCTGAAAATTCATGTTGTGAGGTCAAGAAACTATTTATCTGTGTGTCATCCTCAAATACTTGCCAATCTTTAACATTGTTTGGGATAGAAGGTCTGTGTTTTATCTCAGCTGTAAAACAATGGTTGGGTTCAAAAGGCAATTTGCATGTACTGGCAAATGTAGCTAAACTATGTGCATGAAGGTTGTGGGTTCTAGATATTTTGGTCATTTGAAATTCAGTGAAGGCCTTGAGTATTTCAATAGCAGCAAACTTGTATGACCTTAGTCTTTTGTCATTGGTGACAAAATTGCCTTTCACTTGTTGAATAATGAGGTCTAAGTCTCCCAGGATTGAGACTTTTGTGGCCTGTAAGGATCTTACCAGTTTGAGGCCTAGCAAAAGAGCCTCATACTCTGCCATATTATTAGTACATCTGAAATTTAGGCTATAGGCTCGACCTTCTGCATGATTGCTTTGTTTGTTATGAATCCACACTCCAACTCCTGCCCCTAATTTGTTAATTGATCCATCAAACTCAAGAAACCAAAGGATTTCTTGATTTAGGGGAGGTTTAACAGCCTCTCTATGACTTGGAATTAAAAGCTGGAGCTCTTGTTTTTCATCTGGTTTGTCTTCTAGAACGGTCTCATCAATTAATTGCTCAACCTTGATTTCTTGGGAACTTGATTGCTCATTCATATGCAGATCTTGTTCAAGTAAGACAGATTTGTCATCACATATTGGATTTGTGTCATCATTGAACAGAATGAAGGAATCCATGTCTGAATGGACTGCATAAATAGGGAAATTTTGATGTTTTTCTTCACTGCTCACCATGTATTTCATGAGTGACTCCCTATATAGCCTCTTTGGTTGCCCAAAGACAGAGATGGTGGCATATGACATGTCCAATTGTAGGGAACCTTGGAGTTTAGCTCCCCATGATCTTGATAACAACATTCCATATTTAGGTGGGATATCAGCAACTACCACATCCATTAAAATTGTTTTATTTGGGTACTGGACAAGGGAAACACATAGATCTTTTATCAAGCCTAAACACTTAACTTGGCTGGAGTCAAATGAAAATAGGTCCTTATATGGTCTTGTGATGTCTAGATTAAATCTCTCCATTACTGACTTAGGCATAAGGTTATGAGAGGCACCTGAATCAAACATTGCATTGTGTAATATCTTATCATGAATATGCAAGCTGACATAAAAAGGTAAGATTCCAGTACTTCCTGTATTTCCATCAACTTCTGGACCGAAAAGAAATTCTGGGGTATCATCCAACACATTAACATCGTCCTTATTGTGGGTCAGTTGAAGGGATTTCTTGATTTGTTGCTTGTAAATGTTATGTTTGGCTAGCTCCGAAAGAGGAATGGCTATCTTTGATTTACCAATTTCAGCTTCTAAGTCAAAAGGTTTTTCAGATTCGATCTTGGTGTTCTGGTTAACAACTCTTTCTTTGTCAATTGAGTTTTTAGAGGTGTCTTCTTGACTTTCAATCTGATCTTGAGGTTTGTCCTTTTTGCTCATCTTTTGAAAAGTGTTACTTGGATTGTGCTGTAAAGGCGGTGTAGCCAATGGCTGTTGATTTGAGGGAAATGCTTCGGTTACCTCTTCAACTGTTACTTCATTTGTAATTGAATCAGTTTTGTTAATTGGCTCTGTGATAATAACCTTCTTAGGCTGCTGGCTATCCTTTGTTTTCTCAGGCTGTGTCACGTTTATAGTTCTGCTTCTCAATTTATATTGTTTATGAACTTCAAAAACAGCTGTGTCATAGCCTTGTTTGAAATCAAATGATTCACCTGATTTAGTTTGGAACTGATTAATGTCATCATCTTTGTGATCTTCTTGACTCAGAAAAACTTGCGGATCATCATTCAGGCCCATCAAATTAATGTGGGTATCATCTATCTGCTCACTAGAAGTGGATGCTTCAGCATAGTTTTCTTGGAACAGAGGTCTAATCTCTGGTTCAGGGTTGGCCTTGCCAACATTAGGATTTTGATTTCTTCTAAAATTGGGATTCCTGATAGGATTATTCTGTGGTGCCTCCCATGATGATTTCCTCTCAACTGATTCTACTCTGTCACCTAATCTGTGAATACCAGTGATTATTGCATCTAATTTCTGATCCCAGCCTGAAGGCTCTTCTTTGAAGGTAGTCTTTCTTTCAGATCTGGTCCTATTTCTCCTAGCTATCAGGTTGGCCTCTACACTAACTACTATATCTTGCATCTCAGCTAAAGTTCGGGGAGCTCTTTCTCTCAATTGGTATGCCATATCTGAATCAAACCCATCAGGAAAGGTATATAGAGCCAGATCAGGTGGGGGTCTCAGATTTTGGGGAATAGCATTGTACACATTGTTGAATCGAGAACAATAGTCCAAGACAGTTTCTTGGGGACCTCTTTTGATAGCATTGTATTCAGATAAAATATGGAGTGGATCCTTTTTCTTCTCCCATCTGTTGATAAAGGTTTGATTCAGGGCTTCGGGGTCAGCTATGGAGTTTGCTGGGAGTGACCTGAACCATGATCTTACATCTCCGGTTAGACTTTGCACAAAAATTTTCATTCCAACCCCATCATCATCTATCTCATAATTTTCAAAATAATCCTGCATTTTCTTAGTATGTTGAAGGGCTGAATAAGAGCCAATACCATCAAAATATGATATCTTGGTTTGATAATCTTGAGGCATAGGCCCTGGATTGGCAGGCAACTGCAGTGGAGCATATCTATTAGCCATGTTTGGTGGGACAATAGGGATAACAGGAACGAATGGGACAAGTGGAGGAAAGGGGATGAGAAGGGTATGTGTAGTTGATGGAGGGGTTGAAAGGACACCTTGTGAAGTGGATGAAGAACTAGGAGAGTGTGGAACGGTGGTATGAGGATGTAGAGAAACCTTAGCAGGGGTTGGAATATTAGTTTGAAATCCTGCTTCAGAATTTGAATCTGATAAATTCCCTTCCGATTTTTGTTTCTTAAGGATTCTTGAAATCAAGTTTGGATTTTGGAACTCAGGTGATGGATCTGGATTCGGGTTAGATCTTGTATAACGAGTTTTCTTCTTAGGATCCAGTTTCTATGATTTTCTTTAGGAGAATTTTCTAAGAAGTATTAATATTTGAAAAGGACTGACCATGTATAGAACAACTGTATGGAACTTAAGACTGAATAAAGATTGACTGAGGCAGCTTTTATATACTCCTGAAAATGCAAAGTAGAGGCAGTTTCTAAGGCTGTCTGGCTGTCACACAGGCTTTATCTACAGTATTAAGAATCAGACAGGGGTTTAGGAATTTCATTCAGGTCCCCAGTGGAGTCGCCATTATGTTAACACCCAGGTTGTTCCCTTTGACTCCTGAGGGAATACGGCCGGGGTAACCACTAACCAAGCTTTGGATTACAGGTTCTAGCCTACCTGTAATCAGAGAGGGCTCTCTCTTCTAGTTTTAACTTTGTTTTTTGAAGATTTTAGGCTAGTTATGAGATGAGAGTTTTGTTTGAATTTTGGTTGTCGGCTATTTGTTCAAGGAAGGGAAAGCAAGTATCAAAGAGAGTTCAATCCATTGGGCATGTGGAGTCCAAAAATGAATAGCATTTGATATATGTGATAAAGAGAGGTTCACTGCAGGGCCAGATGGGTATTCATGATACAAACTTTGATTTTTTAGACAAGAAACAATATAAATTACACCAGTAAAAGGCAGTTAAGAGTTCTTTCATAGTCTAACAGAGAATAACAGACAAATCATAATCAACAGCAAGTAAGAATTACTGAATAAAGACTTATCATGTGATTAGAGAAAATAGGAGCATTTAAGAATTCCATAGTTGCAGCTAACCCTGGAGAAAACATATTTAGCAGTAAAGATTGAGTTTAGGGTGTTCTTAGTGAACAAATCCTGAACTATTCTTTTTCTTTTCTATCAAGACTAATTACCATATATCACAGATAGATTATGCAAGAAATGAAACAAAAATATAGTTAGAAGACACTTATTGTATCACGCCATAACACGAGAATCCTGCAGCAATCAATAGTTTTATCACATCACGTCCAAGCCAAACTCATTCTTTTGGAAACAAACAGCTCCTTTGTATTATATCTTTCAGAGAATATACAGCCGAGTTCTCTTGAACAACTGAGCAACAACAACCCCCAATGAGCTAAGCGGGGGTGCATATATACAAAATATCACAAAAATATCTCAACAATGAGTTATTGCACAATAACTGCTCTCACCAACTTTCTAAGATATTTCTTACAAAATTAGAAGCTACTTAAATACACATACAACAGCTGTTTTCTGTTTGTCAGAAATTCTTGACTTTTGGGTTTATGGGCCATCTGAGCTCCTTTACGGCGATTTCAATTGTCTTTGTCTTTATGCTACCGTGTCAGGGCACTGCTGTATTCGGACAGCTCATCTGTGATGCTCTAGCTGCGCATAGCCACTGTCCACCTCATTCAACTGTCTTCCTGTTGCTGTGAAAAAACATTTTAGACCAAAATTTAGACTCGATTTAAAGCAAAGTTTTAATCATATTCGTCCACCACTCATCAGTGGGCATTTGATGTCTCTGCATCTTGATGAGGGTCTCATCTGCCTCTGTATACTTATAATAATTAGGGGGCACTTCAAAAAGGTGCTTAATTTCATGTTCAATGAAGAATAAATTCTCTAATTTATCATAAATCTCTTGCGCTGATGGTGGCCCAACTCCTTCTGAACTGCTTGCTGTAGCTGTCAACTAATTAGCTGCATAATTGTTGACCCTTTTAGCATACTGTTCATGGGACAAAAGTCTTCCTGAACTGGTCACTAGGCTGGGAAGCCCTCTGCCATGCAATGCTGTGATTTTGGTGGCAAAAGCATTGATCTCTACTTGAATATCTTGGCACTTTCTTTCTAATGTTTGCACATAGCTCCTGAGGGTGTGCACCCTTTTGATTAACAAAATTGTATCAGTCCTATCCCTGATACCCATTGTTGCCAATTGAAGGCCAGTTCTATTATTCAGGACATTGATCATCCTGGTAGCAATATCAGGCATACTTCCCATAGAAGCTCTGGCCCTTTGGCTTTCAGCATGAGCCCTGTTCAGCAGATCCATTTGCTCATGAATTGTCTCTATGTATTGCCACTGATCTGTGATTGACTGGCCAATCTTAGCCCACAGGATCTTCTTGACCTCAGTTATGACCTTGCTCATGGTGAGCTCCTTTTCAAGCTCTTTTATCCTTCTTTCTAGTGTCCTAACTTCCCTGGTCTTTTCTGCCACTTGCTGCTTAGATTTGTCATATTTCTCGTCCAGCTGAGCCAGCTTTTCTTTGGCATCCTTCAGCTCATTCATTTGGGTTTCAAGAGCATGCAGCTCCTTCATCATATCTCTCATACCGAGGCCTGGGACTTGCTCTGCTGCTACTTCCTTTTCTGTGGCTTGAGGCCCAACGGTTGAGGCACTTGCTTCTGTTGTTTGTACCAGGGGAGGACTTATAATTTGAGGAGGCTCCTCAAGATTTATTACTGGCTGAGAGGGCTGAGGTATCTGCTCTCCTTGTTTTTGTTTTAGGGCTGCCTCTAATGCACCCTCTGTTGCTACCAATCGTCCTTCTGTCTCTACCAATTGTTTGTGTAATGTCAGCATCATGGCTGCTACATCTTGATCCTTTCTCTGCTGAGCAACATCTTCTGTTTGGGGGTGAAGGGTTGCTGGAAGTTTGACCATCTTCCTCAAAGCTGATATATCTTCATCTTTTTTCTTCATAAGCGCCTGCACAGCTTTGGGTTCACTTGGGTCATGCCCAAGCTCTATGATGATATCTTCCAAAGACTTAATCCTGTTGTCTTTGGCTTGAGAAGAAGCTTTCTCCAATTCTAGTTGGGCAGTAGTATTATGGAGAGAATTTTGCAGTTTGTGTGCTAGAAGTGTTTTATCTGCAAGAGTAGAGTAGACCATCTCACCCGTTTGCTTATGTAGCTCTATTTGGTCCATTGGGTGGATGTCTTTTGCAAACACTTCTAGGTTGGTTCTAATGTAATCTGCAACTGACTGTGGCTGCAGAAAGGCAGGCATGAAATGGATCATAGTCATCTTCCCTTCTGCAATGTCATATACTGACATGAGCCTCTGTTGGTTGGTGGGAGCCATCTTGAGCAAATGATTGTAAAGCTGGAGTCTGACTGGCTCATTCCTGGCTTTTATATCCATAAATTGCTTCTTGATTCCAGACTCTGCCCTTCTTTGCCGGCTTGAGGAGCTGACCTCTCCTCCAAGTGGTCTTTCTTGTTCATGTTGGAAGGAACTGGCTGATGCTTCCATACTGGGAGGACCCATACCCATGGATGGTCCAATAGGCATCTCTTCTTCAGAAAAAGGGTTTAGTCTTTGCCTTTTCTCCCCTTGTTGACTTGCTGATGTAGTAAGAGGAGTTTCTTGCTGTCTGTCCCTCTTCCTGACTCTCTCTTCATTCACCAGGGTTTGGAGCACAGAGGTCTCCACTGCTATTTCCTGCCTTGGAGGCAAATTTTCTTGAACCTGTTGCTCTGTGGATACAGGGGCCTCAGCCATTTCTTCTTATTGTTCTATCTGTTCTTTCTGCTGTTCTGTTGTTGGGAGTGTCTACTCCTGCTCCATTTCTTTCCCCTTATCTGTGCTAGATGCTTGAGTAGTTGTTTGAGCTGCTTGCTGGGGAGCTGTAGAAGATGAGGCAGCTGCTCCAAGTTGAGTGTGATAAAAAGAAGAAACCTGTCCACAATATTCTAAGTCAGCTTCCTTTTCAATTTTCTTTGCTACTTTTTGTGCTATTTCCTCTTTAGAACTTGCCTCTTCTAGGGTGCCCTCTTTCCATTCTAATTGATTTGCATACTTTTCAATATGTGGTAACCTGAGATGATCATAGCTAGCCAACTTATATTTGACCCTTCTAAGACTAATGAAGTGATTGGGATCATAGGGCAACCAGAGGAAACTGGTTTGCAACCCGAGGCACTTTAGGATCTTATCTACTTCTTGCCATGCCTCTTCTCTTTTGTTATAAATAAATGGGCCTAGCTGGTTTTTGACCTTGAGTTGTGCCTTTTTATTTTTTTTGTGGAAATGGATCATGTCTGTATTTCCAAATTGCCTGAAATATTCTAAAGCAAAAAGTCTCATAGGGACATATCTTGGTAGCCTATATGGGGCTAATTCACAACCATATATCCTGATCATTGTATGGTGTTGGTAAAATTACCAATCCCCAATGCTGTAGGCCTTTGAGAGCTGGAGGATTCTTTGCATCTCATCTGTCAATATTGGAGGAGGAGAACTCAATAGCAAGGACATGGCTGGATGGATGAAAAGGTCTATGAATTCACAGTAGCTATATGGTGAAAAAGATATGTGATGAAAGATTGAAGACCAAAATACCACAGACCTTTGGTTCCCCTGGGCATCAAACTTCTTGAGAGTAATAGGGAAGCTATCAGGCTGATAAAATAGGAACAAGTGATAGATGTAAGAAGTGTATCTAAATATCCTTTCCCTCTCTAAATTCATCAATTGCTCGTGAATTTTGTTGGCAATGTATGTAGCATAATCATAGTGAACCGAAGGAGGCTTTCGAGGGGAGAAGACAGACATCATGGCCAGAATGGTTTCATCAACATCCTTAGTTGACCTGTAACCCAGGACATAACTGATCATATCCACAAGAGTCCTGCCCAACTCATTGAGATATACATTTCCAATAGGAGGAGTCCTCACAGTTTGAGAGCCTGATTGAATGAATAGTTGATTAATCTTTATGATTTGGGCACTGGACAGCTTGCCTCCTTGCTTTATCAAGTCCATCATGGATAGAGGAGTCAATGGCTTTGTAGTATGAAAGTGCAGCATTTGATTTATAGCCTCAGGGGTGACATGGAACAAGACTGAGCCTGAGGGACTGAGGACAGCTCTCTGACATGGATCGTAGTTGGCACTGCATCGATGGATTAAATCTGGTAGGATATTGACTTGAGGAAGATTGAAAATGGGCAAATTGGAGTCCCAAATCCCTAGAACATCATTTCCACTAAGATGTTTGGCTTTTAGCTCATTGATTACATGAATATGGTATTTGTTGTAATCTGGGATTCCCTCTGCCATCTGGTAGTCTCTATCAGCCAGGGGCAGCCATTCTAGCTCTCTTTGTGGGGCATTTAAAGGTGGAATGTTTAGAGCTACTGGTGTCTCCATGTGTTTGGTACTCTTCAAGCAGAATTTCACTTGGGAATGTAGGCAAATGCGGCTTTGTGCGGTGAATTGAGGTAAAAAGGATTTTCAATGAAAACAGGGCAGTTCTGGTGTAAAAAGGGGCACAATTGGTCACTCTTGGGAGAAATTGAGTCACTTGCAGGACAAGGAAGCTTGAGTTTCAGGGGAAAATGGCACTTCTGGGCGTTTTTTACAGAGAAGGACAAACTGAACCAGGTGCAGGAAGGATTGGTAAATACCTGGTCACGACGCGATGGGTGGTGGCTTATCCAAGCTGAATTCTGGGCGACCACGGCTTTGAATCAGTTTTTTGCAGGTTGGCGGCTAGAACAACGTGAAATTTCATGCAGGAGGCACAATAGAATTTTTCAAAAAAACGCGAAAAAACGTGATTTTGGGCGAAAATATAGGAAATTTGGCCTTTGGCGCGCTTTTGTTGGATGACGTCAGCATGACATCATAGGTGGGTCATGGTACAGAATGATGACGTGGCGGTCTGTGAGTGGTCCACGTGGACGGGGGACGTGGCATCCAGCTCGGGGCGATGGCGGGTCGGGCGCTGATGTGGTGCTGACTGGGCAATGGCGTGGAGGTGACGTAAAAGTGACTTGGCAGGCGGTAAGCAGAAGGCGGTAAGCGGTAATATCGGACTGCTTAAGGTACGGGTGTGGTTTTGACAGGAGGGTGCCTGATACATTTATATTTTGACGCGTGTCCAGCGCCCTACGTCACCATTCTGACATTTTCGGGCGCTAAAGTACTGCCATCGGAGGCAGCCCGATATTGCTGAGGACCGTCGGATGGGAGGGCCCAGATCCGACAATTGATGGGGAGCAGAGGTGATAGGACAATACGGCGGGGAGCGGGCAATAAAGTATTATTTTTTCTGGGAATGCGCTCCAGGGCGGGACTTTAGCCATCGGCAGATTTTTAGGTTATTTCAATGTTTTATGGGCAAAAATGGGTTTTTTGACATTTATTTGCAAAATGGGGTTAGGGCTGTTAAACCAAGCAGATCTTGGTTTAATCCCGAGACATAATGTTAGCGCTATTTTGCCTTTAGCGCTTTAATTTCTTTGCGCTCTGACCTTTTGGAACCATAAGGCTATATTGCCTAGGGGAAGGGGTATATACAAATTTTTGGGGTTTTTATGTGCAATAGTGATATAATAATAGGGAAAAGGGGAACATAGGGAGTTAAGTAAATAATAGAGTTAGTAGTTAGTATTGGATGGGAGATATGGGAGAGAGGAAGCAAACACTAAGCTTTTTAGGGAAGAAACTTAGTTATGAGAGTAGATCAAAATGAAAAGATTTTTACACAAGGAATGTGCCTCTTTATATAACAAGAATCAACAAAAGAGTTTGACTTCTCTTATGAACAAAGGTGATAGTGGGATGTTAGGAAGAAGTTTGATAGGGAATGATTGGGAAGTTAGACATGCTTCACTTTGTTGCTACAAAATTGCTGAATAAGAAGATCTGCACTGGCCACCATGTGTTTCCTTTGCTTAAGCTAGTGATATGAACGAAATCATGCTTCTGCAACCCCATCTACCTACCCATTCTATTGCCTAGCATTTTTTGTTACTCCAAGGAGGGTGCACTTAGACTAGCAAACCCTCAATTGCTCTTTTTCTTTTCTTTTTCCATTTTCTTTTGATTTTCTATCTAAGGCTAGCCTTATTACTTCCAAGGCCCTAGATTAAGCAGTTGGGAACCTTCATTCTCTACCTAACTACTGATTTGCCAAGATTGAACAGTTTGGATAGATTTCTTTCTCTAATCTACAACAAAAATTGAAATATGGCATGACCCAGTTTAGACTGTTGGATCACCCATTTAGAAGTAGAACAGCATCAAACAACTGTAGATATGTGTTTTCCACAAAAATATGAGATCTTTGCATCACCAAAGTAGAGCATATTTGGCACTTCCCCTGCCAATCATGAAAAACGAAACCTATTGGTATAGGTAGCTAACAGTGGCTCCACTTGGGGATGGTTTTTCTACTTTGAAAGACCAAGAACAGCAGGTCAGACTGCCTTGGCTCTTGACTTCTTATCAGAAATTGAAAGCTTTCTCCTTGGATTTCAAAACTGGAATCTTCCACCATTGTGGAACTTCTGAAATAAAAAGCCTTTTCCTGCTTATTTACAAAACTTTTGAAGCTGCAGTTTCTATATGCTGAAAGAAAATACTATATACAACTGATAATGTACAGGGCAAAGCCACGTTATATACATGGAAAGTAGTCAAAATAATGCTTTAACATCCAGCCATTCACAGGGCCCTCTTCAACTTCAGTGCCATCCAAATTCTTCAAGAAATAAGTGTTATTTCCTTGTACTGCTTGAATTACAAAGGGTCCCCTCCAAAGGGAGTCAAACTTGCCATGCTTTCCCTTGTCTTCTCTTCTTGAATCCCATTTAAGAACTTTACCACCAATAAAGCAATCTTCAGCCTTGGTTCTTCTATCAAAGGCTTTCTTCAGCTTCTCTTGTAGAACTTGAACTTTGCTGTACACTTGATCTCTGGTTTGATGTAAACAAATTATCTGGTTGATTCTTCTTTGCATATCATTTGGTTCAGCCTGACTTTCTTGAAGTAGCTTCATGACAGGGACCCTTAATGCTGAAGGGAATTTGGATTCCATTCCATAAACCAACTCATATGGTCTGACCCCAATAGATCTTTTAGTTGTTAGCCTGTCTGCCCATAAGGCATTTACAAGCTTCTTATGCCAAGTTTTCTTATTCTCTTCCAATATTTTCTTAATGATGTTGATAAGACTTTTATTGGATGATTCAGCTAAACCATTGCCTTGGGGGTAGTATGCAGTAGAATGGCCCAAGGTAATATGGAATTTGTGGCAAACGTTCACCATCTTCTTGGATCTGAAAGCAGCAGCATTGTCTGTTATAATATTGTGAGGACAACCAAATCTGGAAAGAATATTAGTTTCTAGGAACTGAATGATAGTGGAATCATTTGCTTGTTTGCATGGAACAACCTCAATCCATTTAGTGAAATAATCTGTGGCTGTTAGGATCCATTTATGTTGGCCTGAAGATGAAGGATGAATCTCCCCAATGAAGTCCAAGCCCCATTGCTGAAAGGGCCTTTCTGTTGCAATAGGCTTTAAGGGAAGTGGTAGTAACTTTCTTTTTCCCTCAAACATTTGACATTTGTGACATGAAGTGGTAAAATATTTAACATCAGAGAACAGAGTGGGCCAATAGTAGCCTGCCCTTAATATCTTATCCACAGTGGACTTCCAGTACAAATGTCCACCATAATCACCTGCATGAAATTCTTTCATAACATTGTTTGTCTCATCCATTTTCAAACAATTCAGCAATATACCTTCATGATTTTTCCATAATAAATTACCATCTATAACACAAAATCTTGAAGCTTTCATTTTTAAAAACCTAGATTTGGTTCTGGACAATCCTGGGGGAGCACACAGGTTTTGCAGTATATAACAGATATCAGAATACCAAAGGGATTGTTCAAAGGCTGCATTGATCTTTGGAGTCGCTAGCTCCGGTTCATTGTCCAGTTGGTTAATATCCAAGGCTTGGAAGTTTGCTTCAGACATCAATTTAGCCAAACCTTGCCCTTTTATCAATTTTGTAGGTCTTATTTCAATGTCAAATTCTAAAATGTTAGCAATCCATTTTCCTCTTCTGCCCTCTAAACTTTCTTGAGTCAATATGTCTTTCACAATGGCATTTGGTACATAAGCAATAACATGGGAGTATAGGATGTAAATACTAAAGTCTTTGATGGCCTTAACCAAAGCATAAGCTTGCTTTTCCATGATCTGATATTTCAGAGGTTCATCTCTAAGGGCTCTACTAAAGAAAGCAATAGGTTTTTCATTCCCTTGATCATCTTTCTGCAATAAGACAGCAGCAATGGTATGCTGGGAAGCAAAAGAGAAAATGATAAATTCTCTGTCAAATTGAGGATTTGTTAAGACTGGGGTTTGGGTAAGGGCCAATTTAATACCTTCAAAAGCTTGATTTGCTTCTACTGTCCACTTTACTTTAGAATCCTTTTTTAGCATGTTGTTTAATAATCTGATCAATTCTGCTAAGTTTGGGATAAATCTCCTTAAAAAGTTGATCTTTCCCAAGAAGGCTTGTAATTCTTTAATATTTATTGGATGGGGCATTTGCAAGATGGCCTGTATTCTGTCTGGATCAATTCTAATGCCATCCTTTGAAATAATATGACCCAGTAGCTTACCCTCTTCCAAACCAAATAGAGACTTCTTGGGATTTAAGGAAATTCCATATTTCCTACATGTTATGAATATTTGTCTCAAGTGTTTCAGATGTTCTTGGTCAGATTTTGAAAAAGGTGTGAGGTCATCTAAGTAAATAACAAGGAAATCATGAATCTCTTTAGCAAAAGCAATATCCATTGCTCTCTGAAATGTAGCTCCTGCATTTTTCAACCCAAAAGGCATTTTGACATACTTGAAAGTTCCCCATGGGGTTGTGAATGCTGCTTTATCCTGATCATCAGGGTGAACTAGGATCTGATTAAAGCCTGAAAATCCATCAAGTAATGAGATTCTTGAAGCCCCCCCACTCTTTGGAGAATGTGATCCATTTTGGGTAAGGGATAATTGTCTTTGAGGGACACTTGATTCAAATTCCTTAGATCAACACAAAGCCTAATCTCACCAGTTTTCTTTCTTGTGGGGACCAAATTTGAAATCCAGTCTGAGAACCTGATTGGTGCTATGATGCCGGCTTTAAACATTTTTTGTACCTCCTTCTCAATTGAAGGGAGAAGCATAGGATTGATTCTCCTTAATTTTTGCTTGAATGGCTTTTGATTAGGCTTGAGAGGGATGGTGTGTTGAATAACAGAGGTGTCATAGGATTTCAAATCCTCATAACTCCATGCAAACACATCTTGGAACTCTTTAAAGAGGTCAATGTATTTGGGCTTCTGGTCGGGAGGTAAAGATGCAGACAATTTTATTATCTTGGGTTTTTCAGTAGTTCCAATGTTGCATTCTTCAATGGCAGTATTAAGGGGTTGCATTTTTGGTTTTCTAGGAATATCATTTGAGTCAAAAATGTCCTCCAACGGAGTCAGGCCTGTTAGTAGAAAATTGTCTTTTAGCTGTATGACTTCAGCCTCTGCACCAGCTATTTCATCAAAATGTAATTGTTTGAGTTCTTGTATATTTTCCTTGCCAAAGGTTGTTGGACAAAGTATTTGATTTGTTGTTTTGGGCGATATAGTTGTTTGGTCCTGTTCATTTAGTGGTTGTGTGTCTTTCACAGAATCAACATCAATGTTTAAACCTGAAAATTCATGCTGTAAGGTCAAGAAACTATTTATTTGTGTGTCATCCTCAAATACTTGCCAATCTTTAACATTGTTTGGGATAGAAGGTCTGTGTTTTATCTCAGCTGTAAAACAATGGTTGGGTTCAAAAGGCAATTTGCATGTACTAGCAAATGTAGCTAAACTATGTCCATGAAGGTTGTGGGTTCTAGATATTTTGGTCATTTTAAATTCAGTGAAGGCCTTGAGTATTTCAATAGCAGCAGAACTGTATGACCTTAGTCTTTTGTCATTGGTGACAAAATTGCCTTTCACTTGTTGAATAATGAGGTCTGAGTCTCCCAGGATTGAGACTTTTGTGGCCTGTAAGGATCTTACCAGTTTGAGGCCTAGCAAAAGAGCTTCATACTCTGCCATATTATTAGTACATCTAAAATTTAGCCTATAGGCTCGACCTTCTGCATGATTGCTTTGTTTGTTATGAATCCACACTCCAGCTCCTGCCCCTAATTTTTTAACTGATCCATCAAACTCAAGAAACCAAAGGATTTCTTGATTTAGGGGAGGTTTAACAGCCTCCCTATGACTTGGAATTAAAAGCTGGAGCTCTTGTTTTTCATCTGGTTTGTCTTCTAGAACAGTCTCATCAATTAATTGCTCAACCTTGATTTCTTGGGAACTTGATTGCTCATTCATATGCAGATCTTGTTCAAGTAAGACAGATTTGTCATCACATATTGGATTTATGTCATCATTGAACAGAATGAAGGAATCCATGTCTGAATGGACTGCATAAATAGGGAAATTTTGAGGTTTTTCTTCACTGCTCACCATGTATTTCATGAGGGAACCTTGGAGTTTAGCTCCCCATGATCTTGATAACAACATTCCATATTTAGGTGGGATATCAGCAACTACCACATCCATTAAAATTGTTTTATTTGGGTACTAGACAAGGGAAACACATAGATCTTTTATCAAGCCTAAACACTTAACTTGGCTGGAGTCAAATGAAAATAGGTTCTTATATGGTCTTGTGATGTCTAGATTCAATCTCTCCATTACTGACTTAGGCATAAGGTTATGAGAGGCGCCTGAATCAAACATTGCATTGTGTAATATCTTATCATGAATATGCAAGCTGACATAAAAAGGTAAGATTCCAGTACTTCCTGTCTTTCCATCAACTTCTGGATCGAAAAGCAATTCTGGGGTATCATCCAACACATTAACATCATCCTTATTGTGGGTCAGTTAAAGGGATTTCTTGATTTGTTGCTTGTAAATGTTATGTTTGGCTAGCTCTGAAAGAGGAATGGCTATCTTTAATTTACCAATTTCAGCTTCTAAGTCAAAAGGTTTTTCAGATTGGATCTTGGTGTTCTGGTTAACAACTCTTTCTTTGTTAATTGAGTTTTTAGAGGCGGCTTCTTGACTTTCAATCTGATCTTGAGGTTTGTCCTTTTTGCTCATCTTTTGAAAAGTGTTACTTGGATTGTGCTGTAAAGGCGGTGTAGCCAATGGCTATTGATTTGAGGGAAATGCTTCGGTTACCTCTTCAACTGTTACTTCATTTGTAATTGAATCAGTTTTGTTATTTAGCTTTGTGATAATAACCTTCTTAGGCTGCTGGCTATCCTTTGTTTTGTCAGGCTGTGTCACGTTTATAGTTCTGCTTCTCAATTTATATTGTTTATGAACTTCAAAAACAGCTGTGTCATAGCCTTCTTTGAAATCAAATGATTCACCTGATTTAGTTTGGAACTGATTAATGTCATCATCTTTGTGATCTTCTTGACTCAGAAAAACTTGTTGATCATCGTTCAGGCCCATCAAATTAATGTGGGTATCATCTATCTGCTCACTAGAAGTGGATGCTTCAGCATAGTTTTCTTGGAACGGAGGTCTAATCTCTGGTTCAGGGTTGGCCTTGCCAACATTAGGATTTTGATTTCTTATAAAATTGGGATTCCTGATAGGATTATTCTGTGGTGCCTCCCATGACGATTTCCTCTCAACTGATTCTACTCTATCACCTAATATGTGCATACCAATGATTATTGCATCTAATTTATGATCCCAACCTGAAGGCTCTTCTTTGAAGGTAGTCTTTCTTTCAGATCTGGTCCTATTTCTCCTAGCTATCAGGTTGGCCTCTACACTAACTTCTATATCTTGCATCTCAGCTAAATTTCGGGGAACTCTTTCTCTCAATTGGTATGCCATATAAGAATCAAACCCATCAGGAAAGGTATATAGAGCCAGATCAGGTGGGGGTCTCAGATTTTGGGGAATAGCTTTGTACACATTGTTGAATCGAGCACAATAGTCCAAGACAGTTTCTTGGGGACATCTTTTGATAGCATTGTATTTAGATAAAATATGGAGTGGATCCTTTTTCTTCTCCCATCTGTTGATAAAGGTTTGATACAGGGCTTCGGGGTCAGCTATGAAGTTTGCTGGGAGTGACCTGAACCATGATCTTACATCTCGGGTTAGACTTTGCACAAAAATTTTCATTCTAACCCCATCATCATCTATCTCATAATTTTCAAAATAATCCTGCATTTTCTTAGTATGTTGAAGGGCTGAATAAGAGCCAATACCATCAAAATATGATATCTTGGTTTGATAATCTTGAGGCATAGGCCCTGGATTGGCAGACAACTGCAGTGGAACATATCTATTAGCCATGTTTGGTGGGACAATAGGGATAACAGGAATGAATGGGACAAGTGGAGGAAAGGGGATGAGAAGGGTATGTGTAGTTGATGGAGGGGTTGAAAGGACACCTTGTGAAGTGGATGAAGAACTAGGAGAGTGTGGAACGGTGGTATGAGGATGTAGAGAAACCTTAGCAGGGGTTGGAATATTAGTTTGAAATCCTGCTTCAGAACTTGAATCTGATAAAGTCCCTTCTGATTTTTGTTTCTTAAGGATTCTTGAAATCAAGTTTGGATTTTGGAACTCAGGTGATGGATCTGGATCCGGGTTAGATCTTGTATAACGAGTTTTCTTCTTAGGAGCCAGTTTCTATGATTTTCTTTAGGAGAATTTTCTAAGAAGTATTAATCTTTGAAAAGGATTGACCATGTATAGAACAACTGTATGGAACTTAAGACTGAATAAAGATTGACTGAGGCAGCTTTTATATACTCCTGCAAATGCAAAGCAGAGGTGGTTTCTAAGGTTGTCTGGTTGTCACTTAGGCTTTATCTACAGTATTAAGAATCAGACAGGGGTTTAGGAATTTCATTCAGGTCCCCAGTGGAGTCGCCATTATGTTAACACCCAGGTTGTTCCCTTTGACTCCTAAGGGAATACGGCCGGGGTAACCACTAACCAAGCTTTGGATTACAGGTTCTGGCCTACCTGTAATCAGAGAGGGGTCTCTCTTCTAGTTTTAACTTTGTTTTTTGAAGATTTTAGGCTAGTTATGAGATGAGAGTTTTGTTTGAATTTTGGTTGTCGGTTATTTGTTCAAGGAAGGGCAAGCAAGTATCAAAGAGAGTTCAATCCATTGGGCATGTGGAGTCCAGAAATGAATAACATTTGATATATGTGATAAAGAGAGGTTCACTGTAGGGCCAGATGGGTATTCATGATACAAACTTTGATTTTTTAGACAAGAAACAGTATAAATTACACCAGTAAAAGGCAGTTAAGAGTTCTTTCACAGTGTAACAGAGAATAACAGACAAATCTTATCAGCAGCAAGTAAGAATTACTGAATAAAGACTTATCATGTGATTAGAGCAAATAGGAGCATTTAAGAATTCCATAGTTGCAGCTAACCCTGGAGAAAACATATTTAGCAGTAAAGATTGAGTTTAGGGTGTTCTTAGTGAACAAATCCTGAACTATTCTTTTTCTTTTCTACCAAGACTAATTACCATATATCACAGATAGATTATGCAAGAAATGAAACACAAATACAGTTAGAAGACACTTATTGTATCACGCCATAACACGAGAATCCTGCAGCAGTCAATAGTTTTATCACATCACGTCCAAGCCAAACTCATTCTTTTGCAAACCAATATCTCCTTTGTATTATATCTTTCAGAGAATATACAGCCGAGTTCTCTTGAAAACTGAGCAACAACAATGCCCAATGAGCTAAGCAGGGGTGCATATATACAAAAATATCACAAAAATATCTCAACAATGAGTTATTGCACAATAACTGCTCTCACCAACTTTCTAAGATATTTCTTACAAAATTAAAAGCTACTTAAATACACATACACCAACTGTTTGTTGTTTGTCAGAAATTCTTGACTTTTGTGTTTATGGGCCATCTGAGCTCCTTTGTGGCGATTTCAATTGTCTTTGTCTTTATGCTACCGCGTCAGGGCACTGCTGTATTCGGACAGCTCATCTGTGATGCTCTAGCTGTGCATAGCCACTGTCCACCTCATTCAACTGTCTTCCTGTTGCTGTGAAAAAACTTTTTAGACCAAAATTTAGACTCGATTTAAAGCAAAGTTTTAATCATATTCATCCACCACTCATCAGTGGGCATTTGATGTCTCTGCATCTTGATGAGGGTCTCATCTGCCTCTGTATACTTATAATAATTAGGGGGCACTTCAAAAAGGTGCTTAATTTCATGTTCAATGAAGAATAAATTCTCTAATTTATCATAAATCTCTTGCGCTGATGGTGGCCCAACTCCTTCTGAACTGCTTGCTGTAGCTGTCAACTGATTAGCTGCATAATGTTTGACCCTTTTAGCATACTGTTCATGGGACAACAGTCTTCCTGCACTGGTCACTAGGCTGGGAAGCCCTCTGCCATGCAATGTTGTGATTTTGGTGGCAAAAGCATTGATCTCTACTTGAATATCTTGGCACTTTATTTCTAATGTTTGCACATAGCTCCTGAGGGTGTGCACCCTTTTGATTAACAAAATTGTATCAGTCCTATCCCTGATACCCATTGTTGCCAATTGAAGGCCAGTTCTATTATTCAGGACATTGATCATCCTGGTAGCAATATCAGGCATACTTCCCAGAGAAGCTCTGGCCCTTTGGCTTTCAACATGAGCCCTGTTCAGTAGATCCATTTGCTCATGAATTGTCTCTATGTATTGCCACTGATCTGTGATTGACTGGCCAATCTTAGCCCACAGGATCTTCTTGACCTCAGTTATGACCTTGCTCATGGTGAGCTCCTTTTCAAGCTCTTTTATCCTTCTTTCTAGTGTCCTAACTTCCCTGGTCTTTTCTGCCACTTGCTGCTTAGATTTGTCATATTTCTCGTCCAGCTGATCCAGCTTTTCTTTGGCATCCTTCAGCTCATTCATTTGGGTTTCAAGAGCTTGCAGCTCCTTCATCATATCTCTCATACCGAGGCCTGGGACTTGCTCTGCTGCTGCTTCCTTTTCTGTGGCTTGAGGCCCAACGGTTGAGGCACTTGCTTCTGTTGTTTGTACCAAGGGAGGACTTATAATTTGAGGAGGCTCCTCAAGATTTATTACTGGCTGAGAGTGCTGAGGTATCTGCTCTCCTTGCTTTTGTTTCAGGGCTGCCTCTAATGCACCCTTTGTTGCTACCAATCGTTCTTCTGTCTCTACCAATTGTTTGTGTAATGTCAGTAGCATGGCTGCTACATCTTGATCCTTTCTCTGCTGAGCAACATCTTCTGTTTGGGGGTGAAGGGTTGCTGGAAGTTTGACCATCTTCCTCAAAGCTGATATATCTTCATCTTTTTTCTTCATAAGCGCCTGCACAGCTTTGGGATCACTTGGGTCATGCCCAAGCTCTATGATGATATCTTCCAAAGACTTAATCCTATTGTCTTTGGCTTGAGAAGAAGCTTTCTCCAATTCTAGTTGGGCAGTAGTATTATGGAGAGAATTTTGCAGTTTGTGTGCTAGAAGTGTTTTATCTGCAAGAGTAGAGTAGACCATCTCACCCGTTTGCTTATGTCGCTCTATTTGGTCTATTGGGTGGATGTCTTTTGCAAACACTTCTAGGTTGGTTCTAATGTAATCTGCAGCTGACTGTGGCTGCAACAAGGCAGGCATGAAATGGCTCATAGTCATCTTCCCTTCTGCAATGTCATATGCTGACATGAGCCTCTGTTGGTTGGTGGGAGCCATCATGAGCAAATGATTGTAAAGCTGGAGTCTGACTGGCTCATTCCTGGCTTTTATATCCATAAATTGCTTCTTGATTCCAGACTCTGCCCTTCTTTGTTGGCTTGAGGAGTTGACCTCTCCTCCAAGTGGTCTTTCTTGTTCTTGTTGGAAGGAACTGGCTGATGCTTCCATACTGGGGGGACCCATACCCATGGATGGTCTGATAGGCATCTCTTCTTCAGAAAAAGGGTTTAGGGGGTTGTAGCTCCTTCTTGCTGTTCCTGTTTTCTATTGCGAGGATAGTGTGCATTCGTGGAAGCTGTGTACCATATGCCTGTACGCATCTGGAGAGGTGGGCGCACAGGTTTTTTCATCCATAATATCTAGCTTTCGTACGCAACTAAGGATTTTCAAATTATATAAGCATCACCATTCTCCATTGATTCCAGTTCTCAAAACTCCTCTGATGCGTACCTCACCATCTTGCAGGCATAGCGTGCAGTGCCCATTTTAGAGTGTCAAAACGCTGCTGTTTTGGCACCTCTCTTTCAAATTTGTTCAAGAATTCATCCATCACTGTCAACCCATCATACATAGGTAGATCCCTTACCTCTGTCGTCAAGAAGCACAGTTATCTTACAATCACATTGCAATTGAGCATGGTTACCTCGTGTAATCAGTTCTACCATTGTTCTATTTCCTCATCAGAATCCGATGTGCAGGATATTTCGCGCTCCCACAAAATCCTACCATCCACTGTAGGATTCACCCAATCCTGTTCCTGGGTGGTTATCTTGTAGATATAGTCTAAATCATCATCACTTTTGTCGTCGCGCACTGGCTCTGTGTAGGGAGATCCTTGCGCAGGGTCTAAGGGTACCACTATGCGCAGTCACATTTCCCAAAAATCATTTTTCACTTCTTTAGATTTATCACTCCATTATTGTCAGTGGCCTAGTCTATTCCTAGTAGTGAGGGATAGGGATTGCTATCGTTGACAACCTCTATCACTTCGAAATCTGCAAGCACACTCGCACCTTCAATATCCACCGTTACTCCCTGCAATCTTCCCATCGGTAGGATCTTCTGCTGGTTTGCCATTCATAATTGAATAGGGGACCAATGCAACAAGGGCCTGCCCATGTTTTACCATTTCTTTTTTGGAAGTACATTCACGTACGATCCTAGATCTAGAATTACTTGATCCATTTCATACTCCCCAATTTCACAGTAAATTTCATCTCCCTTCCTGTTTGTGTTGTGTGTTTTCCAAGCTTCTGGACTACGCGTGGTTCTCCTGATCCATCACATCTAGTGATAAGTTCTTGTAGTCCTTTTACTACTATTCTATTGCGCAACAGCTTCATGCATGTCTCCAGAAAGGTAGTGAGCATTGAAGGATCCATCTTCGGTTCTAGTTGACCCTTACTCCCTGAAGTGGAGGCCTTCGTGAAGCTCTTCTTAGCTTTCATGAATGTCCCCTTCGGGCGCTCCAAATCAAATTTAGGTTCCTTTGTGGGAGCCTTGCGAACCCACACACTTTCTTCAGGTTACTTGCCCTTGTCCTCTCCTGTTGTGATACCACTTCGGAGCATAATGTTTATGTTTGGGTCCTCTTCGCGCGGCTCAGACCTCATCATTTGTAGGTTTTGAGTCAGTGGAGGCTGGAGTGTTCCTTTATCATGCAACCTCGCTATCAGTGTATGGTAGTCCTCCGCCTCATGATCAAACTAGGTACAATACAAAAATGATGCCTTCATCACATTTGTACAATCGTGGGCATAATGCCTTGACACTGTGCAATTGTAACAAATCAGCTTTCCACAACCCATTCCTAGTCCCATTCCACCTCGACCTCATTCACGCCCCTAGAATCCAGTGTGCGCCATTCCTGCATTTTGATTGAGGGCTCGCGTTTTGGTTTGAACTCTGTAGGCAGGAGTCTGATCCATCATCAGTGTGTACCTTCTACAGGTGTGTTCATCATGGCCTACTGATCTGCAGATATTATAGAACAATTGTTGGGACATCTGTGTATACGTCTTTAATAGATGACAATTATCTGTAACATATCTTCCCCCTATTTGACAAATCATACACCATAATGAAGGCGCTACTCTCGGTCCTGCTTATACTTCTAGTCTTAATGCCATCAGCCCTCCTCCCGCCAAGTAGTTTGTGAAGACTGGACAATGGTCCTTGTCATGTCCCTGTCCCTTACACTTTATGCACCATAATTCCTCGTGTGCCTCTGAGTAAGTTGTCCTGTCCTATTTCAAACTCTGCAATTCCATACACAAATTTTTCAGTTTCACGTGGATTTGTTGGACTCCCAGGCTAGGGTCTTGTATCAGCCTCTCGTGCAGTCTCATTGTAATCTCCAAAGCTTTGGCCTAGGTGGATAACTTCTGTTGCGACAGTGAAGTTCTTAGAAGCAGCATTAGTGATGCTACAAATGGTGTGCAGTGCTATCCATCCATCAAAGTCATGTTAACTTCATGAATCATACTCTTCAGTCTTTGATCCAGCTCCCGAGAGGTCTCGCCTGGAAGCATCACGATTTCCTTAAACGCGATAATCGACTGTGTCTCCAATTTTGGCCTGCTAAATTCCCTATTCAACACAGATTGGATATCTGCAATCCTTGCGTTTGGATGGTCATTAGAATGATTAATGTACCATGTCAGTGCGAGATCCTGCAATGCACATACCAGTGTTGCCTTCTTTATATTGTCATCCATGACTCCTTGTGCTTCCCATACTACTTTTACTACGAACGAAAATTGGACCATATCTTCGTTCCCTACTCCTTTGAATGCTAGCAATTTTATTGCACTCGCCATATTTAACTGTGGTGGTGGTGGAGGTGGTGTGGGCAAAGATGGGGGTGAAGGTGGTGAGATTAGTGGTGGTGTAGGTGGAGGTGGTATGCACAGAATTTGCTTCCCTATCAAACTGATCACACTTCTTGGTGAAACTTTCGCGAGCTCTTCCTCATTTTCTCGCCAAGGTGAAATTAAGGGGTTATTCTCTATCTCTGTGCTATATTCATTTCTATAGATCCTCCCACTCTACATCGCCGCAAACATCGATTTTATTCACGTAACCTGTTTTATACAATAGCATTTTAATCCAAGTGTTCAAAGATTTACTGTACTTACCTAGTGGTCCTTTGAGGAAGAGTCGTTCCACCTCGTTATAGCTAACTGTCATGTCTAAAACCCCCCTATATTTCGATCGATCTAATGGTTCACAATGCATGTGATCTTATCTTCCGATGCTTCTAGCCTGTGCACCAATTCTGGAGTCCACACAATCAGTTTGTCGAGCCTACACCTTCCCTGACTGTCTGATAGCTTTTTGATTCACTCATACAACTCAGAGTGAAGGATGCAAAGAAAATTTCATGGATTTCCATATATAAGTAGCACTCTAACCAACGTTCCTTTGATACTCTTGAATTCCTGTTTTCCTGTGCCACTAACACGTGAATATTTCTGTCCAACCACCCTTCAATTTCTTTTTTCATTGGATCCAGTGACACGACATCAGAAATCCCTCATGCAGATCCTGATCTTGGCAACGAAACCATTTGTTGTATTATTGGGGCCTGACCCAGGTTCAAAGGTGATTTAGCCAAACAAATCCTGGTACTATTAGCCCTTTCGGAAACAATATGCAGAGTGGGGACTGAGGTCTCACTTGAAGTAGTATGGGAGGGTGTTAGAACTAGGTTTCCACACCCTGGAGATTTCTTATGGTTTCAAGTGGTACACAGCTCGACCTGGCGTGCATGTCGCTATGCGCACTTACCCATTCCTCGCAGCCTGAGATGTTGCCTTCGTGCAGCTCTACTCGGGGGCCAAACAGTCTTATTACCCAAGTCCTTACTAGTACTATGATATTAGTTGATTAACTTAGCTTATTTGTGTGCTTTCAATTATACTTAACAATATTCACAATTCATATAAGTGCGTGCAGTAAAGAAACAATATATTCGCAAATGATATCAAACATATAATAACTCAGAACATATACACAAAATTGGTAACAAAACATTTCTTTATTAATCTCTTCTACGATTACAGACTCAACTCCACCCTGTGCACTTAGCTGTGGACTCTACTAGGCCTCTGCGCACTGAGCTACAAAGCATGTTCCTACTCTATGACCTAAGACACACTTCACACTATGACTCAATCACTTAGACTTTTCATTCTTCTCTTCTATTATCTATCTCATCTATATACTTAAAGCCTCACTCTATTTATACAATCCCATGGTCCGCGGACCATGGGTAGCTCTATCTAGCTGATATTACATTATAAAACTAGGGTGGACAACCCTATGACTCTATTATACTTTTACTCCCCGCGCCCACAATTCGCAGAGCTTTATAACAAGATCAAATCAAAACTTGGGATTTGAGCCCCAAAACATGTCGTGTGGGGATTCTATGACTGACATCGCTCTTCTAAACTCATGATCTATCTAATATCTTTGTCCGTAAATTGGACTTGATTGACGGGATCGAAAGGAGCATTTATTGGAGGGGAAGTGGTACCACTGGCCATGACCAAAGTGACCGAAGACTCGGATGCAAATCGAATGGCCTGGTAGGCCAATTCTATTGGTGACAGTGGCATTTTTTCTCCATAAGTGTCAATATCTGAAGGGGTCAGTAGGATCCAAAGATCGGTTGGTTCATGAGGAATGGATGAAACCGTATTGATTGTTTGTGGAATAGCTGGTAACGGGGAATAATCAGCTGCTTGGTAACGGGGAATAATCAGGGGTGCAAAAGGATAGCTAGTCCAATGTGAATACCTTTCTATCCAATGTAAATAGGCTGATGCAAAAGATAGTAGACAAAATGGTCATCATGGCATAAGTCCAATTGTGACCCAACAAGAGATTATAGTCGATGTTAGGCATGGAATCCACCCAAGGCATGTTTTTGGGCTTAAGCCCAAGTTTTGTCCGAATCTTGTTGTAAAGCTCCGTGAATTTCGGGCGCGGAGCATGAAGTCATAATAGAGTCACAGGGTTGTCGGCCCTAGTTTTGTAAAGAAATGTCAGTTGTATAGTTGGCTCTAAGTGTGAAAGAAGACTAACCAAGGAATAATGAAGGAAGCATGAAAAGTTTGAGTGATTGAGTCACAGTGTGAAGTGTGTCTTTGGGTCGTAGAGTAGGAGAAGGCTCTGCAGCTAAGTGCGCATAGGCCTAGCAGTCTGCAGCTGAGTGCGCAAACCCCTGCAGCTGAGTGTGCAGGGTGAGTCGAGTCTGTAACTGGGGAAAGAATCAATAAAGAAAAGTTTTGCAATAATTTTGTGTATCTGTTCTTGGTTTAATGCATGATTGGCATAATTTGAAGTTATATTGTTTATTTACTATGCGCACCTGTAAGAATGTTTTATGTGGTTAAGTATAACTTAAAGCACTCAAGTAGGCCAAGATAATTAACTAACATTGGAGCATAAGCAAGGTCTTGTGTAATAACATAGAGCACGGTGCTCAGCCCCTGGGTAGGGCTATGTGAAGGCAGTATCTCAGGCCGCGAGGATCGGGAAAATGCACAAAGCAACCTTGGCGCAGGGACAAACCGTGGACTAGTTGAACTCATTAGACATCTCCAGGGTGGGCAAACTTGGTTCTAGCACCCTCCCATACTACTTCAAGTGAGACCTCAGTTTGCGCTCCACCCTCAGTTTGTGCTCCGCATACTGTTGCCGAAAGGGCCATGTTATAGATCCATTTGGGCACACCAACCCCAACTTACAAATAGATACTATTAGGGCCCATCAACCCCTAATGTAACTGTTACATGCCCTAAAGAAGATAATCATCAGAATGCCTCACTTCCCAGGAAGTTCCATCATTGAAAACATCCAAAACCTACCTCTAAGAAGATTAGCATAGGTAGGCCTTCATTAGGGTGCACTGCAATGCAAACCATACATTGTCAGGGTGCTATGCAGTGCACTTGGTCCCTCTTTGGTCTGCGCTGGGTGAATTTGAGCGAATTTCCATGAGGGTTTGAAAGATTCCTTAGCCATTGGATGCCTCTAGAAGTTTCTCAAAACTACCCAATATTGGCATTATGATACAGGTGTTGTCCTTGATGGTAACTTAGATGACAGGTCATATTATAGTAGGTCAATAGCAAAGAATTAATGATCAGACTACAAAGAATGAATAAAGAGAGGTATACGCAGGTTCGCCTTGACAAAGGAGAGTATACACATAGGTTAATAGACCAAAAAGAGCGTATAATGTACACACCCACTTTCACAAGACGGAAAGTGCGTACATGTTGGAAAACTAAGTTTTTGGTCCGTGGTATTTGGTCCATGGTATTGGTCCAAGGTATCTGGTTTGAGGTATTGGTCCTAGGTATTTGGTCCAAGGTATTGGTCCTAAGTGGTTTTGGTCCATGGTATTGAGAAAGGCCTAAAACTATAAAAGGAGGAGAAGATCATTAGGCTAAGGTGTGCAAGTATTGGATATCTAATGAAGTGTGAGATCCAGTATGCAAGTTATGGGTTTGTGATGCTTTGCTTGATCTGAACTAAGGATGCACCTATGTGGATGATGATGGATGATGGATCAGGATCTTAAGGCTTGGAATGTATTATCATTATGTGTTTTTATAATGAACAGACTAGTTCTAAATACTGACACATGTTTTATTCTGCAAATGTTATGATCTGGGTATGACTGAGTTCTGAAATAGCTGTGAAGTTGTTAAGTTAGTATTTGCATATATGTACGTGGGTTTTCTTTTGTAAAAGAACATATACACGTTTGTTCGGTTCATCAGAGTAGCGTATACATTATGAAATATGATATCTGAATTTGCAGATGGTTCTAGTGGTTGTTGCAGAATTTTAGGTTCTGCTTTGTGTTCTGGTGACTGTGTTTTGTTGACTAAGTGATTCAATTGTGGGTGATTCAGAGAATGATGATTGGTTAATGCAGTGGTTGTTACATTGTAGTGGTGATTTATTTTGAGCTTCAATGTTGTTAATGGGTCCAGTATGAAAATTGGATGACACGTGGCCTTTCAGATTATGGTGTTGTGTTCCAAGAGTATCTAGTCTGAAAATTTATGAAACGTGGTCCCTAGAGGAAGAGAGAAGGTCGTAGCATTCTGTAGGCTAGTGCCTATGTACTAGTAAACATATTGGCCAGTACAAGAGCTAGGGGGTTGTAGCTCCCTTCTAGTAGCAACTGGAAAATGAGTGAAGGTTGTAGCCTTCAGTAGGTTGACACCTATATACTAGTAAATATATCAGCTAGTATAAGAGCCAGGGGGTTGTAGCACCGTTCCAGTATATGATGGAAAATGAGAGAAGGTTGTAGCCTTCTGCAGGTGTGTGCCTATATACTGGTATGAGTCTGCACTAGTACAAGATTGTAAACAGGTTTTTCTTATATTAAACGAAGACAGCAATAGGTGGTTTTTTTCCCACATTGGGTTTCTACCTTCTATCTTGGTGTTCATGTGTGTGATGATCTATTCTGTTTTTACTGCACCTGGTTACTTTTTATATGGTTAATGAAGTTCTGATGCACTAATTAAAGATCAACATATGATGAATTAACTGGATCATAAGTTTGTTGGATATACGCTAGTTGCATTACACACAGTTATGTGTACATGTGAGTTCCCTTAACTGAAGTAGCGTATATGAATCTGATTATGGAAATGAAAAAGTTATTGATTTTCTAATACTGATTCACCCCCTCCCTCTCAATATTATTTCCAACACCCACTCCTTTGAGCTCGCATTTGGATGACGAAAGGAGTTAAGGAACATCAATCCCCTTATCACTTCTTCCATGGAACTGATTTATAAATATAGGAGGGCATTCATTATCAGCATTGATGGCATAAATTCCTTCATTCACCTATAAAAAGAAACTCATCTAAGTGATCAGGGGCTAGAAACTATTGAATTGTAGGGAGATGCTATTGATATGAGATTTGATTTAATTGCAAGTATTGTAATGATGTCAAAGTGTCTTGCTTGTTATGAGGAGAGAATGGGATTAAACCGGAGGAGAGATGATGAATCAGGAAAATTGGGTTGTAACTCTTCCTTTTACTAATAAAGTGTTCAAAGCTTTTTCCATATGCTTGTATTGTCTTTTGATGCTTTCATATGCTTATCATGTACTTGTTTCCATGCTATGCCTAATCAATATATTATTATCATATGATTTGATGGGTTCTTGTTTTTGTCTGTGTGCAGGTACTTCTCAAGCAACTTAAGTACATAAAGGAGCAATATAATTGGACAAGTACCTGATGCAGGAGCATCAAGACCTTTTTCTCCATTTGTAAATATGGGGTGTGATGATTTTTAATATTTTATTAATTAATTTGAATTAAATAGGAGAAGGTGAGGATTTATGTAAATATCTTTTTATTAATAAAAGGATATGAGGAAATTTAATAAATTGAAGGATTTTAGGGATAAAAACCTATCCTTTAGGGATGTTGAGAAATTTAGGGGTTTGTTGAGGATTTTAAGAGATTGAGCATTTAATTAAATGATTTTTTTAAATTGTATAAATAGGAGGGCTTTTTGTGAGAAAAGGACATTATTGAGATTGTGAGAAAAGTGAGAAGAGTAAAGAGCTAGTTGGGAACAACCAAGGCTGTGAGCCTTTGGTAAATTGTAAGGGCCATCAATCTGGAAAATCAGGCCAAGGAGGAAGAATGTTGTTGTAAGTATTGTGTATTAATGAAGAATTTAATTTTCTGGAGTTTATGCCATTATTGAGTTCATGTAGAATTGATTGGAAATTTAATATCAGAATGAATCGATTCTAAGAAAGGAATAATTCTGTGTAAAGCATTGTGAATCGAATTTATGTGTTCGATGTGTGGAAGGAAGGTTCGATTCTTCTTATTTTCTGAGATTATTGTGTTATGGAGGAATCTGGATTGTTAATCTCTGTGTAGCTTTATTGACTCATAAAATTTCGATGAAACTCTATATGTATTGAATTTTGGCCTTTTGGGAATGTAATTGCTATTATCTGTGTCCGGTGATATGGGATGGTATCGATTGTGTTAATCGATATCGGATTGTATATGAGAGAGCCATTGATGCTTGATTTGAGCTACCCAAACAGCGTGACTGGCGCCTCATTTGAAGGCTGCATTTAATTATATAGGGCCGTTGGCTGCCTGGCAATTACAATTATATATCCATTGACTGAAAGCCGCATAGGGACAGAGATATGTATGCTGGAGGTAAGCGTATGTGTATGCTGTATGCATATTGAGGGCGTATGGTTAATAACCAATTGAAGAATTGCTATTTCTATGCCTGTTGTTTATCTACTTGCGCTGGAAGGTCGATTGGTATAAAATATAATTCTGTTGATACGCTGGTATTTTACATCCTGTTATTACTATGAGTTCGGGCAAAAAGGAGAGTTCTGTAACAGGGGCCGAGGTCCGGAAAGTGGAAGCGGCCTTATAATTACCGAGAATGTATGGAGGAATAGAAGTGTATATGCGCCTATTCTATGGTAAGCCAATACCTGTAGTCCAGTGCTCCATCTTTTGTTTAAAATAAAGGCGATATAAATTTCCAAGAGATTTTGTTTTGAATAAGGGCCAGCCGACATGACACCAAGGAACAAGGGAAGATCGCTGTGGATATGCGTAAGCAAATACCTATATATATGTATGGTACGCGTTTGGCCAGTATAATATGTTTCTATAAAGAATACCATAACCTGCCTGTGTGTTGAACAAATAAGGTAGTGGGCAGTCATATGAGTTTTAGCCATATGTCCACAGTGAATGCGTTGATGCAATGAATTGATTGCCGGAATAGTCTTATATAAAAACTGAATTCAAGTGTCTAAACCTGAAGCGTAAACCCTAAATTTTGACCAAAAGGTTGAGCAGCTTTCGTTTAGAGTAAATGTGAAGCAACGTTAGAATGCTGCAGTTTTTGATGAATTTGCAGGTCTTGGAATTTTTGCAGAGTTTGAACGAATTGTTTCCACTGTCAAAGTCATACAAGGGATTACTGTTGTTATTATTGAGTATATGAAAGTACAACATTTTAGTGGCTTCTATTAAGAAAATCTAACAGTGACCAGTCAGAAAGGCATCGTTTCCAACATTAAAAATTGAGAATTGTGTCGGGCTACAACATTGTAAAATGCAGTATCATCTATAAACCGATATAAGGGCATTGTCGACTCGCTTTCTCCCCTGGATAAGTTAAGTTTTCTCTCCCTACCATGTCTTTATGGGAAGTGATGATAATATTGTCCATGTTCTGTAGTTTTTATAGAACAGATCACTAGAGGTCATTTTAATTGAAAGTGAAATATGATTTCAATGTATATTGAATCATGAGTACTGAAGGTTTAATTTAAGCTTCCACAAAATAGTGTATGAAATTGCCAGCAATCAGAATTTTTATATGGACAATTTTGATGTATTCATTTTAAGATGGAGAATAGTGCGATTCTGGGTATTGCAGGGATTGGACTGCGTCATTTTTGGTATCAGAGCTTGGCTCTATTAAAAAGAATGTTTGTTTTTTTTCTAAATGAAGACAGAAGGTATGTTGAACTAGAATGTATTTCTGAATGTGTGATGAATGATGAAGTAGCAAATGTGCATGAAGGCAAAGGAGATCATATTCTAATCTGAAAGACAAGCAACCAGAGTACAGCTGAAGGAATGAAGAGTCATGCAGGTATTGTGTTTGGTTAATTTTGATTTGGGTTTTACTGACAAGAAACAGATTGAGGATTGATGGTTGCAGCAAATAAGAAACTCAGCAAAGAAGGAATTATTGCTGACAGCTAAAGTTTACCAGATCAAGCCAGAAGGTTGGAAGAGAGGATCAGATTTTAAAATCTGATTGACAGTGAAATTTTGCAGAGGAAGCATAAAGATTTGCTGGACAGAACTGCAGGAGTGATGAGATTAAAGTACAGGTAAACGAAAAGACAAGATCAGACTGAGATCTTGAAGGTAAAGTGATCTGGGTTTATTTGAATTTGAAGATTGTAGTCTTTGCATTAAAAGTAGAAGTATTTTTGCAACTCCCAAAAGGAAAATCCATAGAAGACATGTTTAAAATTGCTAACAAAAAACTGGTGAAAGAATAGGTGTGGCAGAACCTTGAGGAAATCCAATAGAGATTGGATAAGGAAGACAATTGTGAACAGGCAGATGAGTTGAAGCCAGGAAGAGCAAAGGAAAGTGCTCAAAGGAGGTTCTGGAGATAGAGAACCAATTGCTTGCCAAAAGACCGAGTGAGGAGGGCTTGGTGAGGTAAGCGGCGGCAAGATAGGACTTGCTGCTGAAGAGGCTTTAGTACAACTCATAGTAAAGTGAGTGAGGAACTCATAGAGATGGAAAGGATGATGACTAGTGACAATCGTCACAAAGGTTCTGAAATAAACCACAGCAGAGGACAAAAGGAGAAGGATGCCAAGGCAATTGGCATACAGAGAAAGTTAAGCAAAGAGGAATATGAGAGGGAGAAGGCTGAGATAGCAGTTCAGCTTGAGGTATTAATGGAGATGTTGCAAAGAAATGAGGAAGACCAGAAGCGTGGTTGTGTCATGAGAAAGAAGTTGAGATGGCAGAGACTACAAGAGAAGTGGAATCATCAGGTAAATATGCAGTTGATAAAGGAACTAAGGGAACTTGAACAGGTTATTGATGCTAGATAGAGGATAGAGAAGCTTGAAACAGTTGAGCTACAACAAAAGGAAGATGCTGAGGAAGATGTTGAAGTTTTGATATGTTACCCAGAGAGTGGACCATTACTTTTTGAAAGTGATGAAGAGCTAGAGGAGTTGAATCATATGAATGATTCAAGACAGCCCAAAGATTTGATGACTGAAGCATCAAACAAGACCGTAAGGTCTTGTGATTTTAAAACTAATGATTTGTGTGTGATTGCAGGTTTGGAAGAAGAAGAAGAACATCTACTGAAGGATGTTAAGGAAGATTTAGCAGAAGAAAGACCATGTGAGGAAATGGAAGATCGTGTAAAATTTCCAAAGTCCACTCCAAGTAAAATCATTGAGTTATATAGAGAAATGGATTTTCAAAGGAGGAAATTGGAAGAACAGAGGATGAATTCCCAGGATAGATTGCTGATGAAGGATGACAAAGCAGTTGTCATAAATGATAATCAAGAAGAAATTGCAGATGAAATTTCAGATGGTGACGAGCAAAGGAATGTTGCAGAGGGAAAGGAAGTTTGGGAGGCCGCAACATTCATAGTAACAACTAGAGAAACATGTGATGCAACATTTATAGTAGCAGCAACAGAAAAGGTGATCAAAACAAGTGAAGAGCAAGCAAGAATGAGAATTCAGCAATCAAGGGATGGAAACAATCAGCAAACAGAGGACATACTGGACAGAGAAATTGAGTTGATAAGGAGGTTAATGATAAAAACATCCCAGAGAAAGACAGCCCAAAGAAAGAAAAGGAGCGACAACAAGAGAATGACAGTGAAAGATTGCAAGAGCAGAGCAAGTGGAGCACTACAACACAAAATATGGAAACCTGGAAGACAACAACAGATGACAACAGCAGTGAAGCAATCGATAAGCACGGAAGGATTACAAAATAAAATTTGGGATCCAGGAGGAGATATCCAGACTTATGACCAGGTGGTCATGAATTTTCTTACATGGGGAGTCTGATGCAGGAGCATCAAGACCTTTTTCTCCATTTGTAAATATGGGGTGTGATAATATTAATTTGTAAATATGGGGTGTGATGATTTTTAATATTTTATTAATTAATTTGAATTAAATAGGAGAAGGTGAGGATTTATGTAAATATCTTTTTATTAATAAAAGGATATGAGGAAATTTAATAAATTGAAGGATTTTAGGGATAAAAACCTATCCTTTAGGGATGTTGAGAAATTTAGGGGTTTGTTGAGGATTTTAAGAGATTGAGCATTTAATTAAATGATTTTTTTAAATTGTATAAATAGGAGGGCTTTTTGTGAGAAAAGGACATTATTGAGATTGTGAGAAAAGTGAGAAGAGTAAAGAGCTGGTTGGGAACAACCAAGGCTGTGAGCCTTTGGTAAATTGTAAGGGCCATCAATCTGGAAAATCAGGCCAAGGAGGAAGAATGTTGTTGTAAGTATTGTGTATTAATGAAGAATTTAATTTTCTGGAGTTTATGCCATTATTGAGTTCATGTAGAATTGATTGGATAATTTAATATCAGAATGAATCGATTCTAAGAAAGGAATAATTCTGTGTAAAGCATTGTGAATCGAATTTATGTGTTCGATGTGTGGAAGGAAGGTTCGATTCTTCTTATTTTCTGAGATTATTGTGTTATGGAGGAATCTGGATTGTTAATCTCTGTGTAGCTTTATTGACTCATAAAATTTCGATGAAACTCTATATGTATTGAATTCTGGCCTTTTGGGAATGTAATTGCTATTATCTGTGTCCGGTGATATGGGATGGTATCGATTGTGTTAATCGATATCGGATTGTATATGAGAGAGCCATTGATGCTTGATTTGAGCTACCCAAACAGCGTGACTGGCGCCTCATTTGAAGGCTGCATTTAATTTTATAGGGCCATTGGCTGCCTGGCAATTACAATTATATATCCATTGACTGAAAGCCGCATAGGGACAGAGATATGTATGCTGGAGGTAAGCGTATGTGTATGCTGTATGCATATTGAGGGCGTATGGTTAATAACCAATTGAAGAATTGCTATTTCTATGCCTGTTGTTTATCTACTTGCGTCGGAAGGTCGATTGGTATAAAATATAATTCTGTTGATACGCTGGTATTTTACATCCTGTTATTACTATGAGTTCGGGCAAAAAGGAGAGTTTTGTAACAGGGGCCGAGGTCCGGAAAGTGGAAGCGGCCTTATAATTACCGAGAATGTATGGAGGAACAGAAGTGTATATGCGCCTATTCTATGGTAAGCCGATACCTGTAGTCCAGTGCTCCATATTTTGTTTAAAATAAAGGCGATATAAATTTCCAAGAGATTTTGTTTTGAATAAGGGCCAGCCGACACGATACCAAGGAACAGGGGAAGATCGTTGTGGATATGCGTAAGCAAATACCTATATTTATGTATATGCGTTTGGCCAGTATAATATGTTTCTATAAAGAATACCATAACCTGCCTGTGTGTTGAACAAATAAGGTAGTGGGCAGTCATATGAGTTTTAGCCATATGTCCACAGTGAATGCGTTGATGCAATGAATTGATTGCCGGAATAGTCTTATATAAAAACTGAATTCAAGTGTCTAAACCTGAAGCGTAAACCCTAAATTTTGACCAAAAGGTTGAGCAGCTTTCGTTTAGAGTAAATGTGAAGCAACGTCAGAATGCTGCAGTTTTTGATGAATTTGCAGGTCTTGGAATTTTTGCAGAGTTTGAACGAATTGTTTCCACTGTCAAAGTCATACAAGGGATTACTGTTGTTATTATTGAGTATATGAAAGTACAACATTTTAGTGGCTTCTATTAAGAAAATCTAACAGTGACCAGTCAGAAAGGCATCGTTTCCAACGTTAAAAATTGAGAATTGTGTCGGGCTACAACATTGTAAAACGCAGTATCGTCTATAAACCGATATAAGGGCATTGTCAACTCGCTTTCTCCTTTGGATAAGTTAAGTTTTCTCTCCCTACCATGTCTTTATGGGAAGTGACGATAATATTGTCCATGTTCTGCAGTTTTTATAGAACAGATCACTACAGGTCGTTTTAATTGAAAGTGAAACATGATTTCAATGTATATTGAATCATGAGTACTGAAGGTTTAATTTAAGATTCCACAAAATAGTGTATGAAATTGCCAGCAATCAGAATTTTTATATGGACAGTTTTGATGTATTCATTTTAAGATGGAGAATAGTGCAATTCTGGGTATTGCAGGGATTGGACTGCGTCATTTTTGGTATCAGAGCTTGGCTCTGTTAAAAAGAATGTTTGTTTTTTTTCTAAATGAAGACAGAAGGTTTGTTGAACTAGAATGTATTTCTGAATGTGTGATGAATGATGAAGTAGCAGATGTGCATGAAGGCAAAGGAGATCAGATTCTAATCTGAAAGATAAGCAACCAGAGTACAGCTGAAGGAATGAAGAGTCATGCAGGTATTGTGTTTGGTTAATTTTGATTTGGGTTTTACTGACAAGAAACAGATTGAGGATTGATGGTTGCAGCAAAGAAGAAACTCAGCAAAGAAGGAATTATTGCTGACAGCTAAAGTTTGCCAGATCAAGCCAGAAGGTTGGAAGAGAGGATCAGATTTTAAAATCTGATTGACAGTGAAATTTTGCAGAGGAAGCATAAAGATTTGCTGGACAAAACTGCAGGAGTGATGAGATTGAAGTACAGGTAAACGAAAAGACAAGATCAGACTGAGATCTTGAAGGTAAGGTGATCTGGGTTTATTTGAATTTGAAGATTGTAGTCTTTGCATTAAAAGCAGAAGTATTTTTGCAACTCCCAAAAGGAAAATCCATAGAAGACATGTTTAAAATTGCTAACAGAAAACTGGTGAAAGCATAGGTGTGGCAGAACCTTGAGGAAATCCAATAGAGATTGGATAAGGAAGACAGTTGTGAACAGGCAGATGAGTTGAAGCTAGGAATAGCAAAGGAAAGTGCTCAAAGGAGGTTCTGGAGATAGAGAACCAATTGCTTGCCAAAAGACCGAGTGAGGAGGGCTTGGTGAGGTAAGTGGCGGCAAGATAGGACTTGCTGCTGAAGAGGCTTTAGTACAACTCATAGTAAAGTGAGTGAGGAACTCATAGAGATGGAAAGGATGATGACTAGTGACAGTCGTCACAAAGGTTCTGAAATAAACCACAGCAGAGGACAAAAGGAGAAGGATGCCAAGGCAATTGGCATACAGAGAAAGTTAAGCAAAGAGGAATATGAGAGGGAGAAGGCTGAGATAGCAGTTCAGCTTGAGGTATTAATGGAGATGTTGCAAAGAAATGAGGAAGACCAGAAGCGTGGTTATGTCATGAGAAAGAAGTTGAGATGGCAGAGACTACAAGAGAAGTGGAATCATCAGGTAAATATGCAGTTGATAAAGGAACTAAGGGAACTTGAACAGGTTATTGATGCTAGATAGAGGATAGAGAAGCTTGAAACAGTTGAGCTACAGCAAAAGGAAGATGCTGAGGAAGATGTTGAAGTTTCGATATGTTACCCAGAGAGTGGACCATTACTTTTTGAAAGTGATGAAGAGCTAGAGGAGTTGAATCATATGAATGATTCAAGGCAGCCCAAAGATTTGATGAATGAAGCATCAAACAAGACCGTAAGGTCTTGTGATTTTAAAACTAATGATTTGTGTGTGATTGCAGGTTTGGAAGAAGAAGAAGAACATCTACTGAAGGATGTTAATGAAGATTTAGCAGAAGAAAGACCATGTGAGGAAATGGAAGATCGTGTAAAATTTCCAAAGTCCACTCCAAGTAAAATCATTGAGTTATATAGAGAAATGGATTTTCAAAGGAGGAAATTGGAAGAACAGAGGATGAATGCCCAGGATAGATTGCTGATGAAGGATGACAAAGCAGTTGTCATAAATGATAATCAAGAAGAAATTGCAGATGAAATTTCAGATGGTGACGAGCAAAGGAATGTTGCAGAGGGAAAGGAAGTTTGGGAGGCCGCAACATTCATAGTAACAGCTAGAGAAACATGTGATGCAACATTTATAGTAGCAGCAGCAGAAAAGGTGATCAAAACAAGTGAAGAGCAAGCAAGAATGAGAATTCAGCAATCAAGGGATGGAAACAATCAGCAAACAGAGGACATACTGGACAGAGAAATTGAGTTGATAAGGAGGTTAATGATAAAAACATCCCAGAGAAAGACAGCCGAAAGAAAGAAAAGGAGCGACAACAAGAGAATGACAGTGAAAGATTGCAAGAGCAGAGCAAGTGGAGCACTACAACACAAAATATGGAAACCTGGAAGACAACAGCAGATGACAACAGCAGTGAAGCAATCGACAAGCACGGAAGGATTACAAAATAAAATTTGGGATCCAGGAGGAGATATCCAGACTTATGACCAGGTGGTCATGAATTTTCTTACATGGGGAGTCTGATGCAGGAGCATCAAGACCTTTTTCTCCATTTGTAAATATGGGGTGTGATGATTTTTAATATTTTATTAATTAATTTGAATTAAATAGGAGAAGGTGAGGATTTATGTAAATATCTTTTTATTAATAAAAGGATATGAGGAAATTTAATAAATTGAAGGATTTTAGGGATAAAAACCTATCCTTTAGGGATGTTGAGAAATTTAGGGGTTTGTTGAGGATTTTAAGAGATTGAGCATTTAATTAAATGATTTTTTTAAATTGTATAAATAGGAGGGCTTTTTGTGAGAAAAGGACATTATTGAGATTGTGAGAAAAGTGAGAAGAGTAAAGAGCTGGTTGGGAACAACCAAGGCTGTGAGCCTTTGGTAAATTGTAAGGGCCATCAATCTGGAAAATCAGGCCAAGGAGGAAGAATGTTGTTGTAAGTATTGTGTATTAATGAAGAATTTAATTTTCTGGAGTTTATGCCATTATTGAGTTCATGTAGAATTGATTGGATAATTTAATATCAGAATGAATCGATTCTAAGAAAGGAATAATTCTGTGTAAAGCATTGTGAATCGAATTTATGTGTTCGATGTGTGGAAGGAAGGTTCGATTCTTCTTATTTTCTGAGATTATTGTGTTATGGAGGAATCTGGATTGTTAATCTCTGTGTAGCTTTATTGACTCATAAAATTTCGATGAAACTCTATATGTATTGAATTCTGGCCTTTTGGGAATGTAATTGCTATTATCTGTGTCCGGTGATATGGGATGGTATCGATTGTGTTAATCGATATCGGATTGTATATGAGAGAGCCATTGATGCTTGATTTGAGCTACCCAAACAGCGTGACTGGCGCCTCATTTGAAGGCTGCATTTAATTTTATAGGGCCGTTGGCTGCCTGGCAATTACAATTATATATCCATTGACTGAAAGCCGCATAGGGACAGAGATATGTATGCTGGAGGTAAGCGTATGTGTATGCTGTATGCATATTGAGGGCGTATGGTTAATAACCAATTGAAGAATTGCTATTTCTATGCCTGTTGTTTATCTACTTGCGTCGGAAGTTCGATTGGTATAAAATATAATTCTGTTGATACGCTGGTATTTTACATCCTGTTATTACTATGAGTTCGGGCAAAAAGGAGAGTTTTGTAACAGGGGCCGAGGTCCGGAAAGTGGAAGCGGCCTTATAATTACCGAGAATGTATGGAGGAACAGAAGTGTATATGCGCCTATTCTATGGTAAGCCGATACCTGTAGTCCAGTGCTCCATATTTTGTTTAAAATAAAGGCGATATAAATTTCCAAGAGATTTTGTTTTGAATAAGGGCCAGCCGACACGATACCAAGGAACAGGGGAAGATCGTTGTGGATATGCGTAAGCAAATACCTATATATATGTATGGTATGTGTTTGGCCAGTATAATATGTTTCTATAAAGAATACCATAACCTGCCTGTGTGTTGAACAAATAAGGTAGTGGGCAGTCATATGAGTTTTAGCCATATGTCCACAGTGAATGCGTTGATGCAATGAATTGATTGCCGGAATAGTCTTATATAAAAACTGAATTCAAGTGTCTAAACCTAAAGCATAAACCCTAAATTCTGACCAAAAGGTTGAGCAGCTTTCGTTTAGAGTAAATGTGAAGCAACGTCAGAATGCTGCAGTTTTTGATGAATTTGCAGGTCTTGGAATTTTTGCAGAGTTTGAACGAATTGTTTCCACTGTCAAAGTCATACAAGGGATTACTGTTGTTATTATTGAGTATATGAAAGTACAACATTTTAGTGGCTTCTATTAAGAAAATCTAACAGTGACCAGTCAGAAAGGCATCGTTTCCAACGTTAAAAATTGAGAATTGTGTTGGGCTACAACATTGTAAAACGCAGTATCGTCTATAAACCGATATAAGGGCATTGTCGACTCGCTTTCTCCTCTGGATAAGTTAAGTTTTCTCTCCCTACCATGTCTTTATGGGAAGTGACGATAATATTGTCCATGTTCTGCAGTTTTTATAGAACAGATCACTACAGGTCGTTTTAATTGAAAGTGAAACATGATTTCAATGTATATTGAATCATGAGTACTGAAGGTTTAATTTAAGCTTCCACAAAATAGTGTATGAAATTGCCAGCAATCAGAATTTTTATATGGACAGTTTTGATGTATTCATTTTAAGATGGAGAATAGTGCAATTCTAGGTATTGCAGGGATTGGACTACGTCATTTTTGGTATCAGAGCTTGGCTCTGTTAAAAAGAATGTTTGTTTTTTTTCTAAATGAAGACAGAAGGTTTGTTGAACTAGAATGTATTTCTGAATGTGTGATGAATGATGAAGTAGCAGATGTGCATGAAGGCAAAGGAGATCAGATTCTAATCTGAAAGACAAGCAACCAGAGTACAGCTGAAGGAATGAAGAGTCATGCAGGTATTGTGTTTGGTTAATTTTGATTTGGGTTTTACTGACAAGAAACAGATTGAGGATTGATGGTTGCAGCAAAGAAGAAACTCAGCAAAGAAGGAATTATTGCTGACAGCTAAAGTTTACCAGATCAAGCCAGAAGGTTGGAAGAGAGGATCAGATTTTAAAATCTGATTGACAGTGAAATTTTGCAGAGGAAGCATAAAGATTTGCTGGACAGAACTGCAGGAGTGATGAGATTGAAGTACAGGTAAACGAAAAGACAAGATCAGACTGAGATCTTGAAGGTAAGGTGATCTGGGTTTATTTGAATTTGAAGATTGTAGTCTTTGCATTAAAAGCAGAAGTATTTTTGCAACTCCCAAAAGGAAAATCCATAGAAGACATGTTTAAAATTGCTAACAGAAAACTGGTGAAACCATAGGTGTGGCAGAACCTTGAGGAAATCCAATAGAGATTGGATAAGGAAGACAGTTGTGAACATGCAGATGAGTTGAAGCCAGGAATAGCAAAGGAAAGTGCTCAAAGGAGGTTTTGGAGATAGAGAACCAATTGCTTGCCAAAAGACCAAGTGAGGAGGGCTTGGTGAGGTAAGCGGCGGCAAGATAGGACTTGCTGCTGAAGAGGCTTTAGTACAACTCATAGTAAAGTGAGTGAGTAACTCATAGAGATGGAAAGGATGATGACTAGTGACAGTCGTCACAAAGGTTCTGAAATAAACCACAGCAGAGGACAAAAGGAGAAGGATGCCAAGGCAATTGGCATACAGAGAAAGTTAAGCAAAGAGGAATATGAGAGGGAGAAGGCTGAGATAGCAGTTCAGCTTGAGGTATTAATGGAGATGTTGCAAAGAAATGAGGAAGACCAGAAGCGTGGTTATGTCATGAGAAAGAAGTTGAGATGGCAGAGACTACAAGAGAAGTGGAATCATCAAGTAAATATGCAGTTGATAAAGGAACTAAGGGAACTTGAACAGGTTATTGATGCCAGATAGAGGATAGAGAAGCTTGAAACAGTTGAGCTACAGCAAAAGGAAGATGCTGAGGAAGTTGTTGAAGTTTCGATATGTTACCCAGAGAGTGGACCATTACTTTTTGAAAGTGATGAAGAGCTAGAGGAGTTGAATCATATGAATGATTCAAGGCAGCCCAAAGATTTGATGACTGAAGCATCAAACAAGACCGTAAGGTCTTGTGATTTTAAAACTAATGATTTGTGTGTGATTGCAGGTTTGGAAGAAGAAGAAGAACATCTACTGAAGGATGTTAAGGAAGATTTAGCAGAAGAAAGACCATGTGAGGAAATGGAAGATCGTGTAAAATTTCCAAAGTCCACTCCAAGTAAAATCATTGAGTTATATAGAGAAATGGATTTTCAAAGGAGGAAATTGGAAGAACAGAGGATGAATGTCCAGGATAGATTGCTGATGAAGGATGACAAAGCAGTTGTCATAAATGATAATCAAGAAGAAATTGCAGATGAAATTTCAGATGGTGACGAGCAAAGGAATGTTGCAGAGGGAAAGGAAGTTTGGGAGGCCGCAACATTCATAGTAACAGCTAGAGAAACATGTGATGCAACATTTATAGTAGCAGCAGCAGAAAAGGTGATCAAAACAAGTGAAGAGCAAGCAAGAATGAGAATTCAGCAATCAAGGGATGGAAACAATCAGCAAACAGAGGACATACTGGACAGAGAAATTGAGTTGATAAGGAGGTTAATGATAAAAACATCCCAGAGAAAGACAGCCGAAAGAAAGAAAAGGAGCGACAACAAGAGAATGACAGTGAAAGATTGCAAGAGCAGAGCAAGTGGAGCACTACAACACAAAATATGGAAACCTGGAAGACAACAGCAGATGACAATAATAGTGAAGCAATCGACAAGCACGGAAGGATTACAAAATAAAATTTGGGATCCAGGAGGAGATATCCAGACTTATGACCAGGTGGTCATGAATTTTCTTACATGGGGAGTCTGATGCAGGAGCATCAAGACCTTTTTCTCCATTTGTAAATATGGGTGTGATAATATTAATTTGTAAATATGGGGTGTGATGATTTTTAATATTTTATTAATTAATTTGAATTAAATAGGAGAAGGTGAAGATTTATGTAAATATCTTTTTATTAATAAAAGGATATGAGGAAATTTAATAAATTGAAGGATTTTAGGGATAAAAACCTATCCTTTAGGGATGTTGAGAAATTTAGGGGTTTGTTGAGGATTTTAAGAGATTGAGCATTTAATTAAATGATTTTTTTAAATTGTATAAATAGGAGGGCTTTTTGTGAGAAAAGGACATTATTGAGATTGTGAGAAAAGTGAGAAGAGTAAAGAGCTGGTTGGGAACAACCAAGGCTGTGAGCCTTTGGTAAATTGTAAGGGCCATCAATCTGGAAAATCAGGCCAAGGAGGAAGAATGTTGTTGTAAGTATTGTGTATTAATGAAGAATTTAATTTTCTGGAGTTTATGCCATTATTGAGTTCATGTAGAATTGATTGGATAATTTAATATCAGAATGAATTGATTCTAAGAAAGGAATAATTCTGTGTAAAGCATTGTGAATCGAATTTATGTGTTCGATGTGTGGAAGGAAGGTTCGATTCTTCTTATTTTCTGAGATTATTGTGTTATGGAGGAATCTAGATTGTTAATCTCTGTGTAGCTTTATTGACTCATAAAATTTTGATGAAACTCTATATGTATTGAATTCTGGCCTTTTGGGAATGTAATTGCTATTATCTGTGTCCGGTGATATGGGATGGTATCGATTGTGTTAATCGATATCGGATTGTATATGAGAGAGCCATCGATGCTTGATTTGAGCTACCCAAACAGCGTGACTGGCGCCTCATTTGAAGGCTACATTTAATTTTATAGGGCCGTTGGCTACCTGGCAATTACAATTATATATCCATTCACTGAAAGCCCCATAGGGACAGAGATATGTATGCTGGAGGTAAGCGTATGTGTATGCTGTATGCATATTGAGGGCGTATGGTTAATAACCAATTGAAGAATTTCTATTTCTATGCCTGTTGTTTATCTACTTGCGCCGGAAGGTCGATTGGTATAAAATATAATTCTGTTGATACGCTGGTATTTTACATCCTGTTATTACTATGAGTTCGGGCAAAAAGGAGAGTTCTGTAACAGGGGCTGAGGTCCGGAAAGTGGAAGCAGCCTTATAATTACCGAGAATGTATGGAGGAACAAAAGTGTATATGTGCCTATTCTATGGTAAGCCGATACCTGTAGTCCAGTGCTCCATCTTTTGTTTAAAATAAAGGCGATATAAATTTCCAAGAGATTTTGTTTTGAATAAGGGCCAGCCGACACGATACCAAGGAATAGGGGAAGATCGCTGTGGATATGCGTAAGCAAATACCTATATATATGTATGGTATGCGTTTGGCCAGTATAATATGTTTCTATAAAGAATACCATAACCTGCCTGTGTGTTGAACAAATAAGGTAGTGGGCAGTCATATGAGTTTTAGCCATATGTCCACAGTGAATGCGTTGATGCAATGAATTGATTGCCGGAATAGTCTTATATAAAAACTGAATTCAAGTGTCTAAACCTGAAGCGTAAACCCTAAATTCTGACCAAAAGGTTGAGCAGCTTTCGTTTAGAGTAAATGTGAAGCAACGTCAGAATGCTACAGTTTTTGATGAATTTGCAGGTCTTGGAATTTTTGCAGAGTTTGAACGAATTGTTTCCACTGTCAAAGTCATACAAGGGATTACTGTTGTTATTATTGAGTATATGAAAGTACAACATTTTAGTGGCTTCTATTAAGAAAATCTAACAGTGACCAGTCAGAAAGGCATCGTTTCCAACGTTAAAAATTGAGAATTGTGTCGGGCTACAACATTGTAAAACGCAGTATCGTCTATAAACCGATATAAGGGCATTGTCGACTCGCTTTCTCCCCTGGATAAGTTAAGTTTTCTCTCCCTACCATGTCTTTATGGGAAGTGACGATAATATTGTCCATGTTCTGCAGTTTTTATAGAACAGATCACTACAGGTCGTTTTAATTGAAAGTGAAATATGATTTCAATGTATATTGAATCATGAGTACTGAAGGTTTAATTTAAGCTTCCACAAAATAGTGTATGAAATTGCCAGCAATCAGAATTTTTATATGGACAGTTTTGATGTATTCATTTTAAGATGGAGAATAGTGCGATTCTGGGTATTGCAGGGATTGGACTGCGTCAGTTCCCAAGTCCCCAGTAGAGTCACCAATTGTTTTGGGAAGTTTTAGTGTTCTTGGATAAATTCCTAATCCCTCTAGACTAGTAGCTCAATCTAAAAACAATAGTACAAAGCATTCTCTACATTTTCTATAAATAATAGATAAAACAAGAGAACATAGAACCTACAATTTGTTTTAGGATGTTTTAGTGTTCTTGGATAAACGCCTAATCCCTCTAGACTAGTAGCTTAATTTATAAACAACATTACAAAGCATTCTCTACCTTTTCTATAAACAATAGATAAAATAAGAGAATAGAGAACCTACTTGTAGCCTCCGCTTGTTCCTTATCTCCCTTTACTGATTCTGTTGCTACTTCTCATACTTAAGCTGCTTGAGAAGTACCTACACACAGAAAGAAACAAGAACCCATCAAAGCATATGATAATGATCTATTGATTAACCATAGCATGGCATCAAGTACATGATAAGCATATGAAGGCATCAAAAGACAATACAAGCATATGGAAAAATCTTTGAACACTTTATTAGTGAAAGGAAGATTTACAACCCAATTTGCCTGATTCATCATCACTCCTCCAGTTCAATCCCATCCTCTCCTCACAACAAGAAAGACACTTTGACATCATTACAATACTTGCAATCAACTCAAAACTCATGTCAACAACATATCCGTACCATTCAATAATTTCCAGCCCCTGATCACTTAGATGAGTGGTCTTTTTACAGGTGAATGAAGTTATGCCATCAATGGTGATAATGAATTCCCTTCTATATTTAGAAATCAGTTCCATGGAAGAAGGGATAAGGGGATTGATGTTCCTTAACTCCCTTCCTCATCCAGAAGTGAGCTCAAAGGAGTGGGTAGTTTTGAGAAACTTCTAGAGGCATCCAATGGATAAGGAATCTTTCAAACCCTCATGGAAATTCACTCAAATTCGCCCAACGCAGGCCAAAGAGGGACCAAGTGTGCTGCATAGCACCCTGACAGTGTATGGTTTGCATTGCAACACACCCTAATGAAGGCCTACATACGCTGATCTTCTTAGAGACAGTTTCTGGATGTTTTCAGTGATTGAACTTCTTGGGAAGTGTGGCATTCTGATTTTGGACTTCTTTAGGGCATGTAACAACTGCATTAGGGGTTGATGGGCCTTAATAGTATTGATCTATAAGTTGGAGTTGATGTGCCCAAATGGATCTGTAATAGTTTCCCCCTAAAGCATGAAGTCGTAAATATATATGTTGAGTGAAATGCTTTATCACAAGGAGAGGAGGTTTTGGAATGGAAGGTGACCTGCATCAATTACAATACATATATCATGATAATTTGATTTTTCTCATGAACTAGCTGAAGGAAGGCATACCCATGTTCAACTTATAAACTTTCATTACATGTACAAATATAATCGTCTACAGATTAGACCCATGAATGGTTGACCATGAATGTAAGGCCATTGTATATTTGATTTAGTACTCCTGAAAATATCACAGCCTAGATGGATGAAACTAGATACGGGCTCTTCAATCTCATTCAATCTTTTTCTCAAGTACCAGTCTAACCATGTGAATAGATGTTCTAAAGTCGAACATGGAAAGAGATCGTCTGATTACCAGCCAATGATGTAAGTCGTTAACAGACACGAGAGGAATCACTGATAATGATAATGACCCTCAAGCTACTATAATACATTTCACATGGTGTGAATAAATGATTTGATGTCAAACATGAGTCTTTCGGTCGAAGGCCAGTGATGTCAACCTATTGTCGGAAGCAAGAAACCTGCCATTGATGTATGTAAGATTCAAGGTACTGAAAGGGTGTTTCTAAGTCATCTTCTTGGATGATGTGCTAATGTCGACAAGAAGTGACTCGTCACAGGAGGGCCTTGATGTATCCCACATCTATGACACGAAATGAGGTAAATGATTTTGGAGATGAAAAATCAATTGACGACAAAAGGTTTAGGAATGGCGGTCATGAAAATGAAGGTTTACAGTATTGCAAAGGATGAAGTTTGAACTGAATGACTTCTCTTGAACATGTCGGCGACACTAAGATGAATTTATAACATTGACCCAAAAAAAAGTAATGGATGGTATGATAAACCAATGGTGTGATAACCATCAAGTTGAATGACCCAACCCACATAGTCATGGTGATGAGGTGAAAGTGTTATGTTCAAGAGCGACTAGCTACCATAAAGTTTTTTCCCCTTTTTCCAATTTTCCCCAGTCATTGTTGACCAATACCTCTTTATTTTTATCAATCTTGAGGAGGATAACATATTCTTGTTATATAATTTCACCCTTCCATTAACCGGGAATTGGAACTATTAAGGGGTTAATGTTTGAGATTTTTAAAGGAGAAACTAGTGCAGGATTTAATGAGGTCGACACAAGACCAGCAACTATCCTCAAAGACCCTTGTTTCATAACTCATAGGTGGTCATGAAGGAGAGATCTGGTTCCAATGCCCCCGGTACATGATGTACAACATCACTGAATTGATCGTTAGTTAATGTAGGTATGGAACAGATTACCACATAATCAACCCATGGTAGGGATGATACCATTGGTACAAAAGGACCATTTAGGGAAGATGGTTGACTAGGAGCCATATTTGGACCGAGAAATGAAAGTTGGTCAATGGTGACAACTTTGCCTTCATGCGGGAAACAAATCACTTGAAAGAGTGTTGAAACAGTAGCTCCTATGCCATAAACATAGTCACACCCCAGAAGTAAATTGTAATCTAAAGGACCTGGGACGACCATCATATTCAGATAAATGATTTTTCCTCCCAAAGTAATAGGTAACTATGGAAGGATACCTAATGGTTTACTGGTTCCTCTATTAAAATCCAACAGACTCTGGGTAACTGGCACAAGCGGCAGCAAACCGAGCACTTGCCAAGCAGTTGAGGAAAGGATACTCACTGATGCACCTTCATCTTTAATAGCTCCTGATACAATCATATTACAAACTTGTACTATAATCTGGAAGGGCACATAGGAAGGAAGGCAGAATCCTACCAGTCAATTCTAATCAAAGGAAGTGACTAGACTACTTAGAGGGGGTACTGTAAAAATGGGAGAATTAACCCCTTGAGTTATGAGAACTGGAAGATTTTCCTCCTGTATTGATGGAACAGGAGGACTAATCCCAAGCTCATTAGAATCTGAAGAAACAAAATAACTTGAGTGGTATCATATTCACTCTCTTCGAGAAAGGTACGATTTACTAAAAGTGAAATTGGGTCAACTGTTACCTCGACCTGTTGATTTGGGTCGGGTATAGACTCATAGGATTCAATTTCAGAGAGAGTGGTTTTGACCAACTGTTGACTTTTGCCAATCAATTCATCAACTAGTGAAGGATTTAGGGAGAGTTTCCTATAACCAAATGGAAGTCGCTGTGGTGAAGAAAGACGGTTATCCAAAACTTTTTGGCTTCATCCAAATAGGGACAAAGGTGAATGGGATGATTCCCTTCACATAACCTACAAGGAAACTTAACGTTAACCTTATTTCCTTGAACTTTACCACCACTAATTGATGATGTGTCACCAACATGATCTCGAGAAGTTGATGACACAGGATGATGTGAACGGGAAGACCATTATTCTAATATCTGAGGAATATCAGGACAATTTCAAAGAAGATGATCTCCTACACAAAGTTTGCATGGATATCGAACTTTGTGATGCTTGATGGACGATTTCTCATCAGATGTTGCATTCAAAGCAATGGTTGCTTGGTTGCCCCTCTACTGAATTTTCTTCTTCTTCTTCCCTTTCTTCTTCTTCTTAGCCACCTGGTTACTAGTACCAACACTTTCACCAGGCGAAGAGGAAGAAGGGGAGGAAGAAACAACCGAGGAAGAAGGCAAAGGGTCAACTTTAGGATCAACTGGAGGTTGATTTTGCCCAGTTGGAGGTGTACTCAATTGTGGAGAAATCACGATATTTTGAACCAAGGAGGTTGAAAAAAACCATACTAGAAAGCCAATGGTAAATCCTAGAATGGACAATGTAGCCATATAAGGAACACCAATATTTCTGAAAGGAGGAAAAGGACTAGGATTCCCATCAAAAGGAATTCCTTGATCGGTGGATTCTGGATTTGTTGCCATATGTTTCAACCTATGATCAACTAAGGAGTGAGCGTGGATGATGTTATCCATAGTGAATTATTTTATTTTAATCAAAGTAACATAACAAAACAAAAGACGGATAATCTAGGCAAAAGGTTTACCAAGCAACTATGAACTGCGGAATACCTCCTGGCGAACCAACAATTATGGTAGGCAATCTCCCCGAATGTTGTGTTTGGTGTATCACAGTGTACAAGGCGACTGACTCGGTTACCTAAGGATGGATAACAACCTATTGTTGTCCTCCCATACATGCCCGAAAGTACGTGGAGGCTCAATCTACATAAGTGTTGTCTAATGCAAAACTGCATAGTGATAGCATTCCCATATACTTTATGTACTGTAACACCACCCTATATACCCGAAGGTACATTGACGGGCTATGATATACTCACGTACGTGGATTGAGGTATCACACTCGGGATGTATTGCAGATAATTTAGTGACAACTGCTTTGTTTTATGACGTCGGAACACGTCTCTAGCCTAGAACCACTAAATGTTTTTCTTTAGGTGACAATGCTCCATTAGGTAAATTCAGATAAATTTTAAGTTGATCTTCTTTAGAATTTTCCTTTCATGGTTCACCACATGATTTATGTTTGCAATTCCTAAAATGCAACTAATATGATAAGCATTCTTTCCATTCAATTTAACAATGAAAATCCTTAGCTAGTAGGGATAGAGCAATAAGGTCTTTGACAAAGAGAAAAGAGCACAACTAATGCAATTTCCCTAGCTATTCCTTTCAAGCATTCACAAACTACAATATGAATGATGCAAGTTTTTCTTTTCAAATCCCTTAATGTTATGATGAACAAAAAGGAAGTATGCACAATCGATCAAAAATCTCTTTTCATAAAAATGACGATTTTGAGACAATTTATTTTCAGGGAAAGGAAGAATTTACGACATTTTCGATTTCAAAGAAATGAGGAATTACGACACTTTTGACGAAAAGACAAACCATATGCACATATAAATCAATCGATCTTTTATGAATGAAGACTTTACGACAATTAAATTTTTGAAGGAAAGATGACTTTATGACACTTTCTTCCGAACAAAGATTAATCATATGTGCACATAAATCAATAAACCTTTTATGAATGAAGAATTTAAGACAATTCAATTTTTGAAGGAAAAGACGAATTTACGACACTTTCTTTCGATAAATATCAATCGACTAAAAACTAACTTTGATTATAGACTGATAATGACAAAGAAAACATTAAAGAAACATTAATCAATCCAATCAAGGTAGAGCTGGCTAAGGAGATGAAAAACTATTTTATGAGACATGACATCATTAACATTCAACAAGCAAGCAATCAGAATAATTTTGGAAAAAACTCAATCCAAAGGTGGGAATTTGACCTAAGGTTGAACAACGCGGGTCAAAGAGGGGCTAACTGCATTGCAGAGCACTGTCTCTCACTAAAGCCTGCGCTGATTTCAATGATTTCAAAATTGATCATCGCAAGTCAAAGAGGGCCTATCTACATTTACTAGCACAGGTCAAAGAGGGCCCAGCTGTGCTGATTGAAATATTTCAAGGTTAATCAGTGCAAATCAAAGAAGGCCTAACTATGCTGTAGAGCGCTGTCTCTAAGGATAGCCTACGCTGATTCCTGTGCGGCCACTCAAGAGTCATCTAACCTCAATTTTTGACCAAACTTCAATGCAAAATGCTGAATTACAACAAGTAAAGTATGTCAAGGTGTCTAAAGAGTTTGATAAGCTACTAAGATGGATTATCGCTCCCCAGTGGAGTCGTCAATTTGTTTTGGTAAGTTTTAGTGTTCTTGGATAAATGCCTAATCCCTCTAGACTAGTAGCTTAATCTAGAAACAACATTACAAAGCATTCTCTACCTTTTCTATAAATAATAGATAAAATAAGAGAACAGAGAACCTACTTGTAGCTTCCACTTGTTCCTTATCTCCCTTGACTGATTCTGTTTCTCCTTCCCATACTTAAGCCGCTTGAAAAGTACCTACACATAGACATAAACAAGAACCCATCAAAGCATATGATAATGATCTATTGATTAAACATAGCATGGAATCAAGTACATGATAAGCATATGAAAGCATCAAAAGAAAATACAAGCATATGGAAAAAGCTTTGAGCACTTTATTAGTGAAAGGAAGAGTTGAAACCCAATTTTCATGATTCAACATCACTCCTCCAGTTCAATCCCATCCTCTCCTCACAATAAGAAAAACACTTTGACATCATTACAATACTTGCAATCAACTCAAATCTCATATCAACAACATCTCCCTACAATTCAATAATTTCCAGCCCCTGATCACTTAGATGAGTGGTCTTATTATAGGTGAATGAAGGAAGTTATGCCATCAATGGTGATAATGAATCCCCTAGTTTATTTAGAAATTAGTTCCATGGAAGAAGGGATAAGGGGATTGATGTTCCTTAACTCCCTTCCTCATCCAAATGCGAGCTCAAAGGAGTGGGTTGTTTTGAGAAGCTTCTAGAGGAATCCAATGGATAAGGAATCTTTCAAACCCTCACAGAAATTCGCTCAAAGTTTCCCAGTGTAGGCCAAAGAGGGACCAAGAGCACTACATAGCACCCTGACAATATATGGTTTGCATTGCAGTGCACCCTAATGAAGGTCTACCTACACTGATCTTCTTAGAGGCACTTTTTGGATGTTTTCAATGATGGAACTTCTTGGGAAGTGAGGCATTCTGTTATTTAACTTCTTTAGGGCATGTAAAAACTGCATTAGGGGTTGATGGACCCTAATAATATCGATCTGTAAGTTGGGTTGATGTGCCCAAATGGATCTGTAAGAGTTGCCCCCTAAAGCATGAAGTCGTAAATATATATGTCGAGTGAAATGCTTTATCAAGAGGAGAGGAGGTTTCGAAACCGAACATGACCTGCATCAATTGCAATACATATATCATGATAATTTGATTTTTCTCATGAACTAGTTGAGGGAAGGCATACCCATGCTCAGGTTATAAACTTTCATTACATGTAAAAATATAGTCATTTACATATATAGACCCATGAATGGTTGACCATGAATGTAAGGTCATTGTACATTTGATTTAGTACTCCTGAAAATATCACAGCCCAGATGGATGAAACTAGATTCGGTGTCTTCAATCTCATTCAATATTTTGCTCAAGTACAAGTCTAACCATGTGAATAGATGTTCTGAAGTCAAACATGGAAAGACATTGTCAGATTACTAGCCAATGATGTAAGCTGTTAACAGGCACAAGAGGAATCATCTATAATGATAATGACCCTCAAGGTACTATAGTACATTTCACATGGTGTGAATAAATGATTTGATGCCAAACACCATACAAAGTCTTTCAGTCGAAGGCCAGTGATGTCAACCTATCACCGTAATCGAGAAACCTACCATTGATGTATGAAAGCTTCAAGGTACTAAAAGGGTGTTTCTAAGTCAACTTCTTGGATGGTGTGCTGATGTCAACAAGAAGCGACTTGTCGTAGGAGGGCCTTGATGTATCCCACATCTATGACACGAAATGAGGTAAATGATTTTGGAGATTAAAAATCAAATGACGACACAAGGTTCAGGAATGGCGGTGTTATAGACAATTTTGTGCCTTACAGCAACAGGCATGAATTGTCAATAATCCAAGGGATCCAAAGTTCCCTAAACATGATGTTCCTACCCCTAGAGGAACAAGGTCAGCAAACCAACAGCTCTCAGATCAGTTCTCCACCTGAAAACACTCAAAAACAAGCAATCCTGAAATCAAAGCAGGTGCTCCACTAGGCTTCTGCGCTGAAACTCAGATCCTCCATGGTGTACCTGCGTTGCAAAGCAAGTGGAACAAAGGCCACCTGCGCTAAGCGAGATTGGACAAGTGGCACACTGAGTCATTGCTCTGGAATCTTCCAAAAATGACACTTGGATCAGGGATTTCACCTTGTGATGAGTCAGAGGCTCTGTTTCTCCAAGTGGAAGCATGGTTCTCCAAGTGGACTCAAGAACTGAAGATCAACTGAAGAGAGAGAGGACACAAGGCAGCTACACATCAATTGCAAGCTGACTCATCCTTTCTCAATTCATCTATATATTGAGCTCTCTCCTATGAGCTCAGGAGGCTGGAATTTTGTGCAAAGTAATGCTATGCTGTTGGTTTCACTATAGAGCTATTGGGTGATTGCTTGAGGGAGGTGAAGAGGAGAAATTCTTTCTGCTGGGAGGTGTTGCTGGATTAGGACCTTCAATGGTTGTAACACTCTCAGAACCTTTACTTCTTCATTAATAAAAGCTATTGAGGTTCTTCTATATGCATTTGTTCCAATGATGTTTTGTGATAATTGTATATTTGGTTTATGCTAATCCGTGAATCAGTTATGATTGCATGCCTCTTGTAGTCTTCTTCTTTGTCATTTTGCAGGATCTCATTGTAGCTGGGCCGGCAAAAGAGCAAAGAGCTGGGAGCAAGCGGCCATAGAGAAGAGTTTGGATTCGACATTAAGCGCAAGGCAACGGTTAGTGCATTTATCCACTCTCTTTTGCTTTCATAAAGAAGTAAACCTTAAGTAGTTTTCTTTACAATTGTTGCTGAGGTACTATCACCCTTAGAGTGGGATAGGGTCATCCGAGTTGGATACTTTTCCCTAAAACAAACTGGCGACTCCGCTGGGGATCATATATGTTTGATTGTTTGTAGTATTTTGCTATTCATTTCCTGAACAAAAGAGTACCAAATCGAAAAGCTTTTGACTATATCAAAAGCGAAGTAGAGGGCAGCTACTCTAGCTCATTTCTGAGCATGTTCATGATTTGAAGAGCTGATCTACAAGGATCCTTGTAAGCTCTTAGTGATAGCTTTTCATCCTCCTAATCATCCCTTTGAGTGTGCTTGACTGATTGCTTCTGATTTGAGCAAAAACTGTGCATTTTTGAGAAAATTGTGACCCGGAAACTGTGAAAACGCAACTTTCATTTTCCAAAGCAGGTAGTACACAGGCTACCTGCTTTGCAACGCAGGTCCCGAAGGGGCTACCTACGCTGAGAGCCAGACTGGCTGTGCAGAACCTGCATTGGCCCAATTTTGCCTTGTGCAGTTGGGGTTTCCTCCCTTTCTCTTGCCTGTTTTCACTATAGATTTGGCAGCCAGTTACCAGTCTTGTACCTGTTCTGAAACCAACCTTACTTGCCATCATTCTGCCTCTGTTATATAACGAAATTGTACTTGTTCTTTTGTATTTCTTACTCATTTACAATTTCCCATAACGAAGAGTAAACTAGTCTTGCTTTTGGCCTCTTAGATCTGAACCTGTGTTAGGCATTTTGCTGGTCTAAAAAGTTAGCTTGTTTGCTATCCATAGCTGATTAGTCATTTTACTTTCATCATTATGGTTTGATTTCATGCATTTCCAGTGATTAAGCAAGTAAATCTTAAGGTGTCTTTTGATTTTGGACAAGCTTGTTTGTTTTCACTTTAAATCGAAATCAAAGTTATATAACAACTTTCTTTTTGTAACCCATCTACATTAAGAAAGGGAAAAGAAAATACATGCATTGTGCATTTTGCATTTGACTGTTTGCTTGACGATTTAGGAAAAATTTGCATTTAGTGTGTGCTCTATGATCTGTGTGAAAAGATTTGCCTTTCTTTTCCCTCAGTAGTTAAGGTTTTCAAAGTTGAAAGATTGAAAAGTTTGCTTCTCATCTTAGACTGCATTCAGGAATTTGTTACATACATCTCGTGGTGATCCTTAAAGGCAAACTGCTAAGCAAGATCAACATTAAAATAAATCCAATTTACATAACAACGCTTTGTAACATAACGTAAACACATAGAGGTCTAGGTAGAGACGTGTTTCGGCGTCGTTAAACATAGTGACTGTCGATCTCTACGAAGGTGGGTGATTCCTCCTGAGAGTCGGTGGCACTAATACGGACTTGTGCTCCCACGTACCGTCGCGTATATATTGGGAGACCCCTATAGGCAATTATCCTTTATCCATAGGAAGCCGTGTCGGCCGCCCTACTGATCGCGATGCAGTGAACACAGCATTCATGAAGATCGACCACCCGTACCGTAAAACGTATTCTGTGGTTTCGCGAAAAGTTTGGCACACCCTCTGCCTAGAACTCCAGAGAAGTTTCTTTTGGCCTTTTTCAAACTCTATAACTGAAAAAGTCCATCCGAGCATTTGTCACTTCGGGCTCGTTAAAACATCGAAGGAGACTAGAGTCATCTTTAGCTTTTTCTCGACTCTTAAAACATGAAAAAGCAAAGTTGTGTCTAAAGCGTCGTTAATAAAATTTATTTTAAATCGGAACATAATCACCTGTTATTCCCACGTTGATCTTTCAGTTGAAAAGTATGGAGCCCACCAACCAAGGAAGTAACCTTGGCGGAAGTCCCAATCCCTTCTCCTCTTGGGGAGATGTTGGTGCGCCTCATATGGCCACATTGTCACTTCCAGGATTGACAATTGGCCTACCCGTATGGCTCTTTTCAACTAATGTAGTGCAGATCGCCACTAATCCTGAGCAGTCGAATCAACAGTCAGACCAGTCTAGAACTACCCACCAGCCTTCCACTTCTTACAATACTTCCTCTGATCCTTCATCTTCGCAAGGTAGAGCCGGCAAAAGTCAGCCTCCCATGGAGAAGAAAGAAAATAAGAAGAGAGAAAAGAAGCAGAAGGGGCCTATGGCGAAGGCGACTGGGGGCAAGCAAAAGACATCTGACAAAAATCCACACACTGCACCGACCGGGCCTAAATCGCCATGTGTCATTTGCAAAGGGACCCACTTCCATCGTGATTGTCCTTGTATTCCCCGGATACTAAGGGACTGGTCCCCAAGGTTGCACAATATGGTAGCATCAACCTCTGGTAGTCATGTTGATTGCAGTCCATCAACTAGCGAGAGTGAAGGACGAAGAGGGAAACCAAGATCACCCTGTATGCTGTGTGAAGGCGATCACGCCATCCACAGATGTCCATTCTTAGATGAGGCGAAGAGAGTTTTGGAAGATCGTCCGGTATCACCGTTACGACTTCCTCCTGGATACCAAAAACTCGTGCCTAATCCCTCGATAGTTGAAAATCCAGCTGGCCCGCTCAAGTGGTCAGCTGAAGTGTCGGTCATTGAGAATGAACCTACTGAATCCAGACCAGACGAAAGTCTAAAGGTCGAAATGGCAGTTGACCCGGTTCTTCCTTCAGAGGTTTCATCCTCAAATGACTCCGTCATTGAAGACCCATCTTCAAATGACACCCTCACTGAAGAGGATAAGGATGACACCGTCCATATTCTTTTCATCAACACAGACTCTGATGAGCATCAGGGCAATGCGCCCATTCCTTTATCGCAGGAAGGAACATCGTCAGGATCGTATCCGGCCGTGTATTCGGTCCCACCACCAAGCAACCTAGTTGTATCCTTTGATTGGAATCAACTAGGCAGACCCCGGTTACCAGCCAGTATCCCATTCAGAATCATAGTCCAAATCTACAGAATGGTGATGGCTGGAACTATCATTGATGAAGGGGCATCTGTGAGTATCCTTTCCTCTATTGCTTGGAAAGCACTGGGTTGCCCAGCGCTTTTACCTGAGATAAGAAATCTATCAGGTTTTGATAAAGGAACCAATCACCCGTTAGGGATTCTTCCCAATGTTCCAGTTACATTGAAAGGGAAGACAGTTCATATGAACATCATGGTCGTCCAGGGACCCTTGGTTTATAACTTACTCCTTGGACGAGACTATATATATTGCATGGAGGCAATAGTGTCCTCGCTCTTTAGAGTCATGTGTTTTCCGCACGAAGGAAGAATGGTCAAGCTCGTAGACCAACTTTTATTTCCAGGATCACGCATTGCAAATAGTCAAATACCATCCCTTAACGGTTTATTCACTCAAGGAATGCCACCACCCCCGGTTCTACTTCCCGATGAATGCGAGTAATTCGGAAAGAAAGAACTGGGACCCAGGGGGCATGCACCCTGGCCTGCCTTGGGCAGAGAAAACCTTGGGTATAAAGTTAATCTCCGCAGAAGAATGGACTAGTCCGTACCCCGTCCGAAAAAGGAAGAGAGGGTTGTTCTAGGATAAAATTCTTTTGTCAAAGTTATGTGAGCGAAAAGGATCGTCTCCCTTTGTCTAAAAAAGTAGGCTCTCCTAAGGAGGAGATCCATTTGTGGCAGCAAGTAGCCACCATCTTTGAATGTCAAGCCTCACCCATTAAAACAATATGTTTTGAAGGATAAGTAGGGGCAGTCTCCAAAGAAAGAGATGAAATTGCTGAAACAAGTAGTCACCATCCTTAGCAACCTAATGATAGACATCGCTGAAAAGAGAGTTTAGTTTGCGGCAGCGAACAAAACCATTTTTCGGATAATAAGTAAGAGGACAGAATCTCGAAATTATACTTTATACCTGGGGGCATGCAAACCTTTTGGAGTGCAAGCACGGGACGACTATTTATTTTTTAAATTTTTAGGTCCTCCCTTTAAACCTGTAGGTCTAACCCGTTAAACTCGTAGGATTAGCCGTTTCTAGCTTGCATAAAGAAAGGATGAAGGGCAAAAGTTAAAACCTGCCAAATTGGAGTAATTAGTGAGGTATCGCTCCTTAAATAAGATTACCTCACCTAAGGCATTCCTTGTATTAAGACTGGTAAATCGAGCAGTTTTAGCAATGTTCATGCTCGTTAAAAAATAAACGCAAGAATTCGAGCAGTTTTTGTACAGAGTTCATGCTCGTTAAAAAATAAACATAAATTGTGAGCAATCTTTCCCTACAGTTCAAGCTCATCCAGAAAAATGAACCGGTAAATAACCTTGAGAAATGTAACCTTTGATAGCCATATTAAAAGCCCTTGGTCGTGTTTATATGCCATCACCTCCATCCGTTCATTTGGCCAATCGTTCATCTCCATATGTTTGTTTACCCATTTTGAGGAACAGCTGCGAAGAGTGATTTCACTTAGCCATCCTTGTGACACTGCCGTGATTGGAAAATTCCAACCTATACCTGGAATCTGCTGCTATCCCTGTTTATCACTCGTTCCTCAAAAGACGAGTCTTCTTTGAGCTCTTTTCACTGACTCGTAAAATATGAAAAGTTTGCCGAGTTTTGGCCTTCCAGCTCGTTAAAAGGACCGGAAGAGCTATCCCTCCTCTAGATTTTAATCTTTTTGGACCTGAGGGATTATTTCACAAAAAGATCGAGCGCTTGTTTTGTTCGGCTCGTTAAAGAAATCGAAAATTCATCCCTTTTGTATTGTTTTATACTTTTTCGGACTTAAGGGATTAGATGACGAAAAAGGAATTTTGGAGTTAACTTTCCGTACCTTTTCAGACTCTCTAAAAATGAAAAGGACCGAGTTTTCCTTGTCGTTAGACTCGTTAAAATGATTAAATAGCGACAAACTTGTCTTTAGACGAGAACGAGTTTCCCTATCGCTAGGCTCGTTAAAACATAGCGATGGGCTTGCCCGAAGGGCAGGTTATAGAACAAGCATATGTTATCCTCCTCAAGCTTGACAAAAATAAAGAGGTACTGGTCAGCAATGACTGGGGAAAAATTGGGAGAACCTCACAGCATTAATGGTAGCAAGTCGCTCTTGAACATGACACTTTGTCCTCCGTATCACATCGGGTTGGGTTGTTTCATTCACCGGTCTCATAACCATGGTCCTCGCCACACCATCCACAATTGGGGTAATGCTACCAATCCATCACATCAGTGTCGTTATATGTTCAAGAGATGTGGTTCTGCAAAGAGTCAACCGTGTCCCATCCACTGCCATACATTATCCTTCATCCACTTCATGGCCGCCACCCTGAATCATACATCACAGTTTGTTTTCACCTCATCACAATCACTAGCTCCGTTCCGTGTCACTGATGTGGGATTCATTAAGGCCCTCCTTTGACGGATCGCTCCTTGTCGACATCAGCTCATTATCCAAGGAGTTGATCTAGGAACAACCCCTTCAGTACTTTGAAGCTTGCATGCCTCAATGGCAAGTTTCTCACTTCCGGCGACAGGTATACGTCAATGACCTTCGACCAGAAGATTTTGCATGGTGGTCGACGCCAAGTCCTTTATTCCCACCATGTGAACTGTACTGCCGTACCTTGAGGGTCATCATCCTTATCGGTGATTCCTCTCGCGTTTGTTAACGGTTTACATCATTGACCGGTAATCAAGCGATGTCTTTCCATGTTCGACTTCAAGAAATTCTCACATGGATCGACTTGTACATCGAGTGAAGATCGGAAGAGATTGAAGACCCCGGATCTAGTTTCATCCATCCGGGCTGCGATATATATTCAGGACATAAAGACATTTGATATGTACATCATTACAGCAGATGATCATCCTTCTCAAAGGATGATAATTTCAGCAGAGAATTATCGGTCTACAATCAGACGATCGTCTGTTCTATGTACGAAAATGTATTTATAAAGCTGAGCATGGGAATGCCCGCCTCAGCTAGATCATGAAAATGTATGAAAAATAATGTATTGTATTGTATCTTATTACAGGACACTTCTCAGCAGATTGAATGAACTTCGGATCCTCTCAATAAAGCATTTTCACCCGATAAACGACCTCATACTTTAGGGGGCATCTGTTATAGACAATTTTGTGCCTTACAGCAACAGGCATGAATTGTCAATAATCCAAGGGATCCAAAGTTCCCTAAACATGATGTTCCTACCCCTAGAGGAACAAGGTCAGCAAACCAATAGCTCTCAGATCAGTTCTCCACCTGAAAACACTCAAAAACAAGCAATCCTGAAATCAAAGCAGGTGCTCCACTAGGCTTCTGCGCTGAAACTCAGATCCTCCATGGTGTACCTGCGTTGCAAAGCAAGTGGAACAAAGGCCACCTGCGCTGAGCGATATTGGACAAGTGGCACACTGAGTCATTGCTCTGGAATCTTCCAAAAATGACACTTGGATCAGGGATTTCGCCTTGTGATGAGTCAGAGGCTCTGTTTCTCCAAGTGGAAGCATGGTTCTCCAAGTGGACTCAAGAACTGAAGATCAACTGAAGAGAGAGAGGACACAAGGCAGCTACACATCAGTTGCAAGCTGACTCATCCTTTCTCAATTCATCTATATATTGAGCTCTCTCCTATGAGCTCAGGAGGCTGGAATTTTGTGCAAAGTAATGCTATGCTGTTGGTTTCACTATAGAGCTATTGGGTGATTGCTTGAGGGAGGTGAAGAGGAGAAATTCTTTCTGCTGGGAGGTGTTGCTGGATTAGGACCTTCAATGGTTGTAACACTCTCAGAACCTTTACTTCTTCATTAATAAAAGCTATTGAGGTTCTTCTATATGCATTTGTTCCAATGATGTTTTGTGATAATTGTATATTTGGTTTATGCTAATCCGTGAATCAGTTATGATTGCATGCCTCTTGTAGTCTTCTTCTTTGTCATTTTGCAGGATCTCATTGTAGCTGGGCCGGCAAAAGAGCAAAGAGCTGGGAGCAAGCGGCCATAGAGAAGAGTTTGGATTCGACATTAAGCGCAAGGCAACGGTTAGTGCATTTATCCACTCTCTTTTGCTTTCATAAAGAAGTAAACCTTAAGTAGTTTTCTTTACAGTTGTTGCTGAGGTACTATCACCCTTAGAGTGGGATAGGGTCATCCGAGTCGGATACTTTTCCCTACAACAGGCGGTCATGAAAATGAAGGTTTACGGTATTGCAAAGGATGAACTTTGAACTAAGTCACTTCTCTTGAACATGTCGGTGACACTAAGATGAATTGGTAGCATTGACCCAAAACAAAGTAATGGATGGTATGATAGACCAACGGTGTGATAACCATCAAGATGAATAACCCAACCCACGAAGTCACGATGATGAGGTGAAAGTGTCATGTTCAAGAGTGACTTGCTACCATAAAGTGTTTTCCCCTTTGTCCAATTTTCCCCATTCATTGTTGACTAGTACCTCTTTATTTTTATCAAGCTCGAGGAGGATAACATATGATTGATATATAATTTCACCCTTCAGGTGAATCCATCGCTATTTGATGCTTTAACGAGTCTAGCGAAGGTTAAACTTGGTCTTGTCTAGATGGAAAAGTTTGTCGCTATTTGATATTTTTAACGAGCTTAACGACAAAGATAACATGCACCTTTTCATGTTTAGGGAGTTTGAAAAGGGAAGAAAAGGAAACTTCACAAGTTCTTTTTCGTAAAATAATCTCTCAAGTCTGAAAAAGCATAAAATAATACAAGAGAGCTATCGTTTCCAATCATTTAATGAGCTAGAAAAGACAAGCGCTCGGCAATCTTTTCATGTTTAGAGAGTCTAAAAAGAGCTTAAAGAAGACTCCATTTTGATGAACGAGTGGTGTATGGGGTAGCAGCTGGTTTCGATAATGTTGGAACTTCTCAAAAAATGTTGATTTATGTGAAGAGGCTGGCTAATAAGACCACTCATTGCAACTGTTCCTCAAAAAAGGGTAAAACAACCAAGTGAAAGCATATGATCAGCCAAAGGGATGGTGGCGATGGGATGAAAAAAACCAAGTCTCAACTTAATAAAGAGGCTAATAGAATTGCAATCACGAGGGTTAAAATGGAAATGGGTTCATTTTTAGACATGCTTGAACCATAGGGAACTATGCTTGGATTCAATTTCATGTTTACACAAGCTTGAAACGAAAAACTATGCTTGGATTCAGTTTCATGTTTACACAAGCTTGAAATGAAAAACTATGCTTTGAGTTAGTTTCATTTTTAGACTATCTTGAAACTGAAAACTATGCTTGGATTCAGTTTCAGTTTTACACAAGCTTGAAACTGAAAACTATTCTTGAGATTCAATTTCTTTTTTACACAAGCTTGAAACTAAAAACTATGCTTGAGATTGGTTTACATGCCCCCAACATGATGAAGGGGAGAGTCTCCTGTAACCAGATGGAAGTCGTTGCAGTGAAGCAGGATGGTTATCCAACACCTTTTTGGCTTCGTCCAGATATGAAAAAAGGTGAATGGGATGATTCCCTTCACATAACCTACAAGGAAACTTAACTTTACCACTAGGTGCATGCCCCTAAAGCTTCATTACATTCACCTAAGTAGACTACTTGTGGCTATTAAGTGGATTGATTGAAGGTTCTTTTACGAGATCAAGTGAAAGACTCGACTGGGATTTTATGATATCTAATCAAAGACTCGAATTGGAACTTTTCTCCAGGGGTCCTTGTTTCATTTTTTAATGATCTTGACACAAGACAAAGAACTCTGCTCATACCCTTAGTTTCATTTTTTAACGAGGTTGACACAAGACCAGGAACTGTCCTCATTGACTTGTTTCATTTTTTAATGAGGTTGACACAGCAAAAGAACTATCCTCATATTCCAAGGCTTCATTTATTAATTAATCACCAGATAATACATATGTGCTAGATCTATGCGGGAAGTGCACTGCAGCGCACTGTGTCCTTCATTAGACTGCACTGGTGACAATAAACCATTCTGAAGGCAATTTTGACACAGTTTCGACTCAATTTTCCATGAAAGAAGACTAAAATTCAATGAACGACCACAAGTATAGTATGTAGAAATGTCTTCAGAGGCTGATAATTTACTAAGATGGATGATCACTCCCCAGTGGAGTCACCAATTTGTTTTGGGAAGTTTTATTGTTCTTGGATAAACGCCTAATCCCTATAGACTAGTAGCTTAATCTAGAAACAACATTACAAATCATTCTCTACCTTTTCTATAAACAATAGATAAAATAAGAGAACAAAGAACCTACTTGTAGCTTATGCTTGTTCCTTATCTCCCTTGACCAATTCTGTTTCTCCTTCCCGTACTTAAGCCGCTTGAGAAGTACCTACACATAGATAGAAACAAGAACCCTTCAAAGAATATGATAACGATCTATTGATTAAACATAGCATGCAATCAAGTACATGATAAGCATATGAATGCATCAAAAGACAATACAAGCATATGGAAAAATCTTTGAACACTTTATTAGTGAAAGGAAGAGTTACAACCCATTTTGCCTAATTCAGCATCACTCCTCTAGTTCAATCCCATCCTCTCCTCACAACAAGCAAGACAGTTTGACATCATTACAATACTTCCAATCAACTTAAATCTCATATCAATGACATCTCCTTATAATTCAATAATTTCCAGCCCTTGATCACTTAGATGAAGGGTCTTTTTATAGGTGAATGAAGGAATTTATGTCATCGATGGTGATAATGAATGCCCTCCTATATTTAGAAATCAGTTCAATGGAAGAAGGGATAAGGGGATTGATGTTCCTTAACTCCCTTCCTCATCTAAATACGAACTCAAAGGAGTGGGTAGTTTTGAGAAACTTCTAGAGGCATCCAATGGATAAGGAATCTTTCAAACCCTCACGAAAATTCACTCAAATTCACCCAGCGTAGGCCAAAGAGGGACCAAGTGCGCTACATACCACCCTGACAGTGTATGGTTTGCATTGCAGTGCACCCTAATGAAGGCCTACCTACGCTGATATTCTTAGAGGCAGTTTCTGGATGTTTTCAGTGACAGAACTTCTTGGGAAGTGAGGCATTCTGATGTTTAACTTCTTTAGGGTATGCAACAACTGCATTAGGGGTTGATGGGACCTAATAGTATCGATATGTAATTTGGGATTGATGTGCCCAAATGGATCTGTAAGAGTTGCCCCCTAAAGCATGAAGTCGTAAATATATGTTTCGAGTGGAATGCTTTATCACGAGGAGAGGAGGTTTCAAAATGGAAGGTGACCTACATCACTTACAATGCATATATCATGATAATTTGATTTTTCTCATGAACTAGCTGAGGGAAGGCATACCCATGCTCAGCTTATAAACTTTCATTACATGTACAAATATAGTCATCTATATATATAGACCCATGAATGGTTGACCATGAATGTAACGCCATTATACATTTGATTTAGTACTCCTGAAAATATCGCAACTCGAATGGATGAAACTAGATTCGAGGTCTTCAATATCGTTCAATATTTTGCTGAAGTACAAGTCTAGCCATGTGAATAGATGTTCTGAAGTCGAACATGGAAAGACATTGTCTGATTACCAGCCAATGATGTAATCCATTAACAGATGTTGGCATTATGATACATATGTTGTACTTGATGGCAACCCACTCATCTCAGATGATAAATTATAGTGCAGCAAAGTTCACGCACTTTCATGAAGATAAAAGTTTCTTTCATGTAGAGAAAAGTTCACACACTTTCATAAAGATAAAAGTTTCTTTCATGTAGAGAAAAGTTCACGCACTTTCATGCAAAGAAAAGTTTATTTCATATAGAGAAAATTTCATGCACTTTCATCTAGAGAAAAGTTCCTTTCATGAAGAGAAACGTTCATGCACTTTCATGGTTGGCTCATGGTATTAGTCCGACAGTTTTTGATCCTATGGTTTTGGTCCGTGGTATTGCATCCAAAAGTGTTGACCCCAAGTATTGGGTTCATGGTATTGTGTTATTATGGTTTTGGACTGTGGTATTATGAAAGGCCTAAGACTATAAAAGAGGAAGGAGATCATTTGGCAAGGCAATCAATCTAAATGAATTGAATATCTAATAAGTGCTAGATCTGAAAAATTTATGATTGAGGTTATGGTGCAGATCTAGATCTGAATGAAGGAGGAACCTTAGCGCATAAAGAAGGATAAGTTCTATTGATGGGTCATAATATTTAAGCTTGAATAATAGTATCTTTGTATGATTTTGATCTGTTATATGAGGCGCATGCTTGATCTATAAATTTGACAATCTGGGTTAATTAGTGTCTGAATATTTGAAAGAATGAATTATTCTTTATAGATCTGTATGTAGGTTCAGTAAAGTGAAAGAGCGTATACACGCTGGTTCAGTGAATGAAAACGGCGTATACACAATATTCTGGGTTCAGAATTTGGTGTGTGGTTACTGTTAGTGTGTTCTGGGTACAACTGTCAGAGAAGTGTTTACTTGATTCAGTGCTAATTGGGGAAAAGGAGATTGTTTGATGCAGATATACTTGATGATTGATTGATGTTCATGGATCCAGTCTGAAAATTTATGAAACTTGGTCCCTGGAAGAAAGAGAAGGTTGTAGCCTTCAGTAGGCCAACACCTACGTACTAGTATCTTGGCTAGTACAAGAGCTAAGGGGGTTGTAGTTCCCTTCCAGGAGAAGCCGGAAAACGAGAGAGGGTTGTAGCTCTCTGTAGGTTGTAGCCTGCGTACTGGTAAAGGATTGCACCAGTACATTGTAAAAGGAAGTTTCTAATTAAAGAAAGATAGAGACGAATTGCAGCAGGTGGTTTTCACCCACATTAGGTTTCCACCTTATATCTTGTGTTCTTGTGTTTGACTGTCTTCTGTTCTGTTTTAATGGTCTGGTTATTGTCTATTTCACTTAGATACATAGATTAATAGTCAACATCTGAAAGATAAAGTAAATCATAAGTTTGCATAGTATACGCGGGTTTCCTTCTACATAGGTGCGTATATACGCGGGTTTTACTAACTGAAGTAGCGTATATCCTCTGAATTTTAAAAAGGGAATATTTGGCTTGATAATACTTATTCACCCCCCCTCTCAGTATTATTTCCAACAATTGGTATCAGAGCAGGTCCTTCTGAAGAAGCTTGATCGCTTGGAGGAAGATCCATCATCATGAGCAACTACGAGAGAGAAGCATCTATCAGGCCACCGATTTCTGATGGGACAAACTTTGTATATTGGAAGGTAAGAGTTACTGCCTATCTTCAATCTCTTGGTACAGAAGTCTGGGATATCATCGATATAGGTTACACTTTTCCATCGGCAACTCCTATAGATCCGACTGAGAAGAAGAAATATGAAACAAATGCAAAGGCAGTCAATACCCTATTAGGATGTCTATCTCAATCAGAATTCGTCAAGGTTATGCAGTATAAATCTGTAAAGGAAATATGGGACAAGATTGTTCTGAGATATGAAGGAGATGAACAGGTAAAATGAGCACAACTTCAAACCCTCAGAATTCAGTATGAAAATCTCAGAATGCACAATGATGAAAGTGTGGCTAACTATTTCCTTCGTGTAGATGAGATTGTTAATTGTATGAAAAACTTGGGTGAAGAAATAAAAGAGGTTGTTGTGGTTGAAAAAGTTCTTTTTCCCTTAGGTTTGAATATAAAGTTTCTGAAATAGAAGAAAAAGAGAATCTATGAAACCTTACCATGTCACAGCTGCACGGGATTCTAACTGCTTATGAAATGAGGAAAGGAGGACCATCGGACAAGAGAGAAGCTGCTTCCAAGGCTTCAAGAAAAGGAGACTACTATGAGTCAGGACACGTGTCAGAAGAAGAAGAAGAATCAAATTTTGTCAAGAATCTTCAATAGGGTGCTAGAAGATTCCAAGGTAAGTTACCTTTCAAATGCTTTGCTTGTGGAAGAGTCGGTCATTGTGCTGCCAAGTGTCCTCATAAGGATAAGATTGACAAAGGGAAGGAACCTATTAGATGGAACAAGAAACAAAATGCAACTAAAAAAATTTACTACACTCATGAAGACAGTGATGGCCTATCAAATAGTGACGAAGATGAACAAGGTAATGATTATAAACTTTTAATGGCTTTTGAAGATGATGATTACATGGATGTTATAGATGTATATGTTTTTTATGAAGAGATTTCTAGACTCAAAACATGTTTAGAAGAAAAAGATATGATCATTGATACTCTACAATTCCAACTTGATGAAAAAGAAAAATTTCTTGAGAAGTTAGAATGTGAAATTGTTGGCCTTAGAAAAGAAATTGAGAAAACAAAGGCTCTTAATCTTAAATTTGTTAAAGGATCTAAAAGTCTGGATGAGATTATCAATGTACAACACTCTCCACTAATCAAGACAGGTCTGGGGTATAATGGAGAAGCATCTCAGGCATCCACCTCAAAGAGTTATCTTGATGCAGCAAGGAGGAATGAGAAAAAGCCCAATGGAGATCACCAGGTAAAACAGGGACAAATTACATCAAGAATAAACAAAGACTACCAGGTAAACCACGGGAAGTCCATCTTAAGGGTGAACAAAAGCTACAACCAGCCACAGGTAAAAACTTCTCAATTTCCTTCAAGGATGGATGACAATAGAAACTACAATCATTTGGCTGGTAGATTTGATAATCGCAGAAGTTTCTTCAATGGCCATTATTTCTCTTACCATAAATTTGGTCACAAAGTAGTTCAATGTGTTACCTATATGACAATCATGACTAGAGAAGCTCAAAAACAAAGAAGTATTACTGGGATTATGAAAAGGACCTATAACAACTTTTCGGCCTTTGAAAATGAAATTGAATGTTCTATTTGTAATAACTTCAGTCATGAAGATTCTAAATGCAGGAGCAAGTTTCAGCAGACAAAGGAACAAGCCTCAAGCACCAGAACATGGAGAATAAAGGAACCCCAACCAGAAAGATGTGGGATATCTTTTTATGCAGAAGGACAGGAAAATCTATGGTACATCGACAGTGGATGTTCGAAGCATATGACAGTGTTGGAAATAATACTGAGAGGGGGGGGGTGAATCAGTATTATCAATCAAAATATTTCCTTTGTAAATTCCAGATGATATACGCTACTTCAGTTAATAAAAAATCGTGTATATACGCAACTACAGATAAAGAAACCCACGTATATCAAGCAGACTTATAATTTTAATTAACTTTCAGATGTCAGTTATTAATCTGTGATTCAGATGCACATAAACAGTATCAGAAACAGTGAAACAGAGCAAAAGACAGTCACACACAAGAACACAAGATATAAGGAGGAAACCCAATGTGGGTGAAAACCCCCTGCTGCAATTCGTCTCTATCTTCTTTTTAATTAGAAACTTCTCTTACAATGTCTTGTACTGGAGCAGACTTTACCAGTACGCAGGCTGCAACCTGCAAAGAGCTACAACTCTCTCTTGTTTTCCAGCTTTCCTGGAAATGAGCTACAACCCCCTTAGTTCTTGTACTAGCGTGAGATACTAGTACGCAGGCTCCTACCTGCAGAAGGCTGCAATCTTCTCTTTGCTTTCAGGGACCTCGTTTCATAAATTTTCAGACTGGATCCATAAGTAACATCAATCAAACATCAAGAATTTCTCCATAACCCAACCTCCTTTTCACCAATCAAAAGCTGAAACAAATAAGCACTTCTCTGACCACTGAACCCAGAACACAGTAACTGTAATCAAACACCAATTCTGAACCCAGAGCACTGCAGCAATAAAACAGAAGCAGCTAGAACATAAATCAAGATATATGCGCTACTTCACTGTTCATCAACCTGCAAGTATATGCTTCTGTATCACAACCAACCTGCGTATACGTGTCTTTCATTCAGACAAAAGGCGTGTATACACACCTTCAATTCACTGAACCTGCGTAAAGATCTATAAAGGATAATTTATTCTTTTAAGTATTCAGACATTAGTTAGCCTAGATTTATAGATCAAGAGTGCGTCACATATAACAGATCAAAATCATACAGAGATACCAATGTTAAAGCTTTGAGATTTAGATCCATCAATAGTCCTTATCCTTCTTGCGCTCAAGTTCCTCCTTCATTCAGATCTAGATCTACACTATAACCCGATCACCAGTATTCCAGATCTATCACAATATCAGATATTCAATAATTCAGATGTTTTCTTGCCACATGATCTCCTTCCTCTTTTATAGGTTTAGGCCTTCCTCAATACCACGGTCCAAAACCATAATAAACCAATACCAAGGCCCAAAAGCCTGGGGTCAACTCTTCTGACGAGACACCATGGTCCACAACCATAGGTTCAAATTCCAAGGACTAACAACCACGGACCAAAAATAAGTTTCCCATCATGTACGCGCTTTTATGTGCATAAAAGTGCGGGTATACGCATACGCGACTTCAGAACGTATAAACCGCGTGTATACGCGTCTTCGGCAAGGTGTACCCACGTATACAAGATTTCCTTCATTTTGAGCACCTTAACTGAGATCTGTCACCAAAGTGAGTTGCCATCAAGGACAACACCTGTACCATAGTGTCATACCTGTTGCAAAATTCCAACAGTCTCCCCCTTTGGACTTGATGGAAACCCCAAGATCCTCAAAGTCATTCTCCTCCTTTGTCATCAAGGGCAAAGGGCGATTCTCCCCCTGAGTACATGCTGATCTCTCTGCTCTGCTGTGCTAAACATGCTCCCCCTGACTGTAGGCAAGATTTGCAAAAAGATGTTCTTCAAGAAGAACCATGACTTAAACATCATAAAAGACCTTCCTATCACCAAAAGACTCAATACATACAACCATCACCCAACCAAGTGGGGATCATCCATCCAACGAAGTGGGGATACATCAAAAATTCACATATGACAACCAATTGCATCAATCATCCCATGCATAGTGGGGAAACCAAAATAAGTCGTTACATGACCTTGATAAAAAAAAGATATACATGACATAGAGACGAAATATCAAGACTATGCAAATCACTAATAACAATTATTAGTAGCATTTGACAATCACTGTAGATATCAGTAATCATGTTCTCCTTCTGATCTCCTTTCTGCAGCTGATCCACCTGAACCAAAACAGCTTGAGTACTAGAACCAAGAACTTCTAAGGTAATGCCAACAATGCATTATTAGAAGATTAACTGGTCCCCCTGAACCTGTGCCTAATGATCTCTGACAGACCCATATGAGATGCCCTTCAACCAGAGTCTGCCCTTGCTGATTTTCTTCAGAACTCCATATACATGACTGCACCTGCATAAATCGGCCTATGTACGCATATTACCCTCATCCAACTCGCGTACACCACTTTTCTTTGGAACAGACAAGCTTCAACAGCAGGATGAAGCATCAATGACTCCCAGCTTCTGTTTGAGATATTCAAAAGTTTCCCTAGGCAGTGGTTTGGTGAGAATATCAACAACTTGTTCCTTAGAAGGAACATACTCCAATTTGACCTTTTGTTCCAACACTTGTTCCCGGAGAAAGTGATACTTGATCAGTATGTGTTTGGTCTTTGAATGCATGACTGGGTTCTTTGAAATGCTTATTGCACTTGTATTATCACATAAGATAGAGACAGGTGGAGTACAAGTGATTTGAAAATCCTGCAAGGTTTGCATCATCCAAAGGAGTTGTGTGCAACAAGATAAAACAGCCACATATTTTGCTTCAGCTGTAGATAAAGCAATCGAACTCTATTTCTTGTTGAACCAAGATACTAATCTGGAACCCATAAATAATGCACCGCCACTTGTGCTCTTCCTGTCATCCACGCTTCCGGCCCAATTTTCATCTGTGTAAGCATGAAGAGTGAGATCTGTCTCTCTAGAATACCATAAGCCATAGTTTTGAGTTCCTTGAAGGTACTTGAAGATTCTCTTGATTGCCTGAAGATGAGTTTCCTTTGGGTTGGCTTGAAACCTTCCAACTATTCCCACTGCATGCATAATATCTAGTCGGGTACTTGTCAAATAAAGCAAACTCCCAATCATGGATCTATAGGTTGGTTGATGCACTGCTGCTGATTCATCATTTGCACTGAGGCTGCATCCTGTAATCATGGGGGTACATAAAAATTTCGAATCTTCCATGCCATACTTCTTCAGAATCTTCTTGAGGTACTTGGTTTGAGACAAGAAGATACCGCCTTTATTTTGTTGGATTTGCAATCCAAGAAAGTATGTCAGTTCTCCAAGCAAAGACATTTCGAATTCTTTCTGCATCACCAAGGCAAAGCTTTGACTCATAGCTTCTTCATTGCTTCCAAAGATAATATTATCTACATACACAACAAGTATTAGCAATTTGTTATTTTCAATTTTTATATAGAGATTGTTATCTGCTGATCCTTTTGAAAAACCTTGTTGATGAAGGTATTTGTCCAACCGATAGTACCAAGCCCTTGGAGCTTGTTTAAGCCCATAGAGAGCCTTTTTAAGTCTGCATACAAGATTTGGATCATTTCCAAGGATAAAGCCATCTGGTTGCTCAATGTACACTTCTTCTTCTAAGTCTCCATTCAAAAAGGCTGACTTCACGTCCATTTGAAATACTTCGAATTTTTGAAAGCTAGAGAGGGCAAGGAACATTCTGATGGCCTCAAGTCTAGCTACGGGAGCAAAAGTTTCTTCAAAGTCTATTTCTTCCTGTTGAGCATACCCTTTGCAAACAAGCCTTGCCTTGTTTCTAATAACTTCCCCATTTTCATTCAACTTGTTCTTGAAGATCCATTTTGTTCCTATGACATTCTTATCTTTTGGTCTAGGAACTAACTCCCAAGTGTTGTTCTTTTCGATCTACTCAATTTCTTCATCCATTGCCTTAACCCAACACTCATCTTTGCATGCTTCTTTTACATTTTGCGGTTCAGTGGAAGAGAGCAATGCCAAATAGCTTGAAGCTTCTACTATTGTTCTTCTTGTTTGTATACCTGCCTCTTTTTGCCCCAAAATTTGAGATTCTGGATGATTCTTCTGAACATATCTGGATGGAGTCTTCTCTTTTATCCTTATCTGTTCCTCTGGTGCCTCTTGGGGTTCTTCTTCATCATCTGCCTAATTTGGAGAGTAGTCTTCATCCTCATCGATATTTTCATGATTTACTTGCCTGGGGATGTATCCTTTTTCATCAACCACTACATCAATACTGTCAACGATTCTTCCAAGTCTTTTATTGTAACACTTATATGCTTTGCTGTAGGGAGAATAACCAAGAAGAATGCCTTCATCTTCTCTAGGTTCAAGTTTGCCAAGCTGCTCATCAGTATTCTTAATATAGCATTTGCTCCCAAAAATTTTGAAATGCTTCACCGAAGGAGTCTCACCATACCAGAGCTCATGAGGAGTTTGAGTGCTGTTCACTCGGACATTTTTTTTGTTGAGAATAACAACCACAGCATATGCAGCTTCACCCCATAAAGTTGCGAGAGTTCCAGACTCATCAAGCATAGCACGAGCCATTTGTTGGACTATTCTGTTCATTCTTTCCACCACTCCATTTTGCTGAGGAGTCCTGGCTGTAGAGAATTCCCTTCTTATTCCATGTTCTTCACAGAAATCGAAAAATTCATTTGAGGTAAACTCCCCACCTCTGTCAGACATGAGGCACTTAATTTTGTAACCTTATTCATTTTTAGCCAATGCTTTGAAGGATTTGAATTTTTTGAATGCTTCGTCTTTGTGCTTCATAAGTCCTAACCAAACAAACCTGGAGAAATCGTCAATGAATAATATCAAGTATTCTTCTCCTCGAGGTGACCTTTTCCTAAATGGACCACATACATCTGTATGGACTAGCTCAAGAGGCATGCTAGCTGATCCTTCTTTCTCAGGAAAGTTAGTTCTGGTTTGCTTTCCAAACTGACATGATTTGCATATGGTGTTGTCTGGAATTTTGATATCTGGAATACCACGAACTGCTTGGTATTTTCATGCTTTCCTTATTTGTGAAAAACTTAGATGCCCCAACCTCCGGTGCCATAACCAGTGTTCATCATCCTTGATCAAATAGAATTGTTGTTGTCCTTCTTCAAATATGTATAGATTATTTGGAGTTCTTCTACCATTGATCACTGTTTCACCTGTATTAAGATCACGAACACGACATCCATTTGATCTAAATATTACCTCGGTTCCTTGGTCGCACATCTGACTGACACTCAGGAGATTATGCTTCAATCCATCAACATACAAAACATTTCCTGCTTTGACCTTTTCTTTCAACTGAGCAATGCCTTTTCCTTTTATAGCTGCAGGGGTATCGTTTCCAAAAGAAACCTTCTTTCCCTTTTCTAATGCAGTATATGATTCAAGTTTTTCTTTATCCCCTGTCATATGCTTCAAACATCCGCTGTCGATATACCATAGATTTTCTTGTCCTTCTACATAAAAAGCTATCCCACATCTTTCTGGTTGTGGTTCCTTCTTTCTCCATGTTCTGGCACTTGAGGTTTGTTCCTTCTAAGTTGTCTTCCAAAACCTGCTCCTGCATTCAGAATCTTCATGACCAACGTTATTACAAATAGAGCATTCAACTTCATTTTCAAGGGCTGAAAAGTTGTTATAGGTCCTTTTCGTGATCCCAGTCATATTCCTTTGTTTTTGAGCTTCTCTAGTCATGATTTTCTTATAGGCAACACATTGAACTGCTTTGTGACCAAAATTATGGCAAGAGAAACATTGGCCATTGAAGAAATTCCTGCGATTATCAAATCTATCATCCAACCGATTGTAGTTTCTATTGACATCCATTCTTGAGGCAAATTGAGAAGATTTTACCTGTGGCTGATTGTAGCTTCTATTTGTCCTTAAGGTAGTTTGCCCCCGATTTTCTTGATAGTCTTTATTTGTTTTTGAGGTAAATTGTCCCTGATTTACCTGATGATTTCTATTAGGCCTTTGCTCGCTCCTCCTTGCTGCATCAAGATAACTTTTGGATGTGGATGCTTGAGATGTTTCTCCATTATATCCAAGACCTGTCTTGATTAGTGGAGAATGCTGCACATTGATAATCTCATCCAGAGTTTCAGATCCTTTAACAAATTTAAGATTAATAGCTTTTGTTTTCTCAATCTCCTTTCTAAGACAAACAATTTCACATTCCAACTTTTCAAGATGTTTTTCCCTTTCAGCCAGTTGACATTGTAGAGAATCAATAATTACACTTTTCTCTTCTAAGCAAATTTTGAGATTAGTCATCTCTTCACAAAAACCATCTACATCTATAGCATCCATGTAGTCATCATCTTCAAAAGCCATTAAAAGTTTATATTCATTACCTCGTTCATCTTCGTCACTATTTGAAAGACCATCACTATCTTCATGAGTGTAATAGCTTTTCTTATTTGCATTCTGTTTCTTGTTCCATCTAACAGGTTCCTTTCCCTTGTCAATCTTATCCTTATGAGGACATTTGGCAGCATAGTGACGTACTCTTCCACAAGCAAAGCACTTGAAAGGTAACTTACCTCGGAATCGTCCAGCACCCCTTTGAACATTTTTGACAAAATTTGATTCTTCTTCTTCTTTTGATATGTGTCCTGACTCATAGTAGTCTCCTTTGCCGGAAGCTTTGAAAGCAGCTTCTCTCCTGTCTGAAGGTCCTCCTTTCCTCATTTCATAAGCAGTTAGAATTCCATGCAACTGTGACATTTTAAGGTTTTGAAGATTCTCCTTTTCTTCTATTGCTGAAACTTTAGATTCAAACCTAGGGGACAAAGATCTTAGCACTTTTTCAACCACAATAGCCTCCTTTATTTCTTCACCCAAAATTTTCATACAATTAACAATCTCATCTACACGAAGAAAATAGTTAGCCACACTTTCATCATTATACATCTTGAGATTTTCATACTGAATCCTGAGGGTTTGAAGTTTTGCTCTTTTTACCTGATCATCTCCTTCATAGCTTAGGACAATCTTGTCCCATATTTCTTTTGCTGATTTTAACTACATAACTTTCACAAATTCTGATTGAGATAGACATCCCAATAGAGTATTGACCGCCTTTGCATTTGTTTCATATTTCTTCTTCTCAGCCGGATTTGTAGGAGTTGCTGTTGGAAAAGTATATCCTGTATCTATGATATCCCAGACTTCTGTACCCAAAGATTGAAGTTAGGCAGTAACTCTTACCTTCCAATATACGAAGTTTGTCCCATCAAAAACCGGTGGCCTGATTGATGCTTCCCTCTCGTAGTTGCTCATGATGAAAGATCTTCCTTCAAGCGATCAAGCTGTTTCAGAAGGACCTGCTCCGATACCAATTGTTGGAAATAATACTGAGAGGGGGGGGGTGAATCAGTATTATCAAGCCAAATATTTCCTTTGTAAATTCCATATGATATACGCTACTTCAGTTAATAAAAAATCACGTATATACGCAACTACAGATAAAGAAACCCGCGTATATCAAGCAGACTTGTAATTTGAATTAACTTTCAGATGTTAGTTATTAATCTGTGATTCAGATGCACATAAACAGTATCAGAAACAGTGAAACAGAGCAAAAGACAGTCACACACAAGAACACAAGATATAAGGAGGAAACCCAATGTGGGTGAAAACCCCCTACTGCAATTCGTCTCTATCTTCTTTTTAATTAGAAACTTCTCTTACAATGTCTTGTACTAGAGCAGACTTTACCAGTACACAGGCTGCAACCTGCAGAGAACTACAACTCTCTCTCGTTTTCCAGCTTTCCTGGAAGGGAGCTCCAACCCCCTTAGTTCTTGTACTAGCTTGAGATACTAGTACGCAGGCTCCTACCTGCAGAAGGCTGCAACCTTCTCTTTGCTTTCAGGGACCTCGTTTCATAAATTTTCAGACTGGATCCACAAGTAACATCAATCAAACATCAAGAATTTCTGCATAACCCAACCTCCTTTTCACCAATCAAAAGCTGAAAAAAATAAGCACTTCTCTAACCACTGAACCCAGAACACAGTAACTGTAATCAAACACCAATTCTGAACCCAGAGCACTGCAGCAATAAAACAAAAGCAGCTAGAACATAAATCAAAATATATACGCTACTTCACTGTTCATCAACCTGCGAGTATATGCTTTTGTATCACAACCAACCTGCGTATACGTGTCTTTCATTCAGACAAAAGGCGTGTATACGCACCTTCAATTCACTGAACCTTCGTACAGATCTATAAAGGATAATTTATTCTTTTAAGTATTCAGACATTAGTTAGCCATATTTATAGATCAAGAGTGCGTCACATATAACAGATCAAAATCATACAGAGATACCAATGTTCAAGCCTTGATATTTAGATCCATCAATAGTCCTTATCCTTCTTGCACTCAGGTTCCTCCTTCATTCAGATCTAGATCTACACTATAACCCAATCACCTATTCTAGATCTATCACAATATCAGATATTCAATAATTCAGATGTTTTCTTGCCACATGATCTCCTTCCTCTTTTATAGGTTTAGGCCTTCCTCAATACCACGGTCCAAAACCATAATAAACCAATACCAATGGCCAAAAGACTGGGGTCAACTCTTCTGACGAGACAACATGGTCCACAACCATAGGTTCAAATTCCAAGGACTAACAACCACGGACTAAAAATAAGTTTCCCATCATGTATGCGCTTTTATGTGCATAAAAGTGCGTGTATACGCATACGCGACTTCGGAACGTATAAACCGCGTGTATACGTTTCTTCGGCAAGGTGTACCTGCATATACAAGATTTCCTTCATTCTGAGCACCTGAACTGAGATTTGTCACCAAAGTGAGTTGCCATCAAGGACAACACCTGTACCATAGTGCCATACCTGTGCCAAAATGCCAACAGACAGGTGATAAAGAAAAACTTGAATCATATAGTGTTTTAGAAAAGGGAAAGAAAGTTTCTTTTGGAAATGATACCCCTGCAGTCATAAAAGGAAGAGGCACTGCTCAGTTGAAAGAAAAGGTCAAAGATGGAAATGTTTTGTATGTTGATGGCTTGAAGCATAATCTACTGAGTGTTAGTCTGATGTGTGATCAAGGAACCGAGGTAATATTTCGATTAAATGGATGTAGTGTTCAAGATCTTGATACAGGAAAAACAGTGATCAAAGGTAGAAGAACTCCAAATAATTTATACATATTTGAAGAAGGACAACAACAATGCTATTTGAGCAAGGATGTTGAACACTGGTTATGGCACCAGAGGTTGGGGCATCTAAGCTTTTCACAAATAAGGAAAGAATGCAAATACCAGGCAGTTCGTGGTCTTCCAGATATCAGAATTCCAGACAGCACAATATGCGAATCATGTCAGTTTGGTAAGCAAAGCAGAACTAACTTCCCTGAGAAGGAAGGATCAGCTAGCAGGCCTCTTGAGCTAGTCCATACAGATGTATGTGGTCCATTTAGGAAAAGGTCACCTCGAGGAGAAGAATACTTTATATTATTCATTAACGACTTCTCTAGGATGGTTTGGTTAGGACTTATGAAGCACAAAGACGAAACATTCGAAAAAATAAAATCCTTCAAAGCCTTGGCTGAAAATGAATCAGATCACAAAATTAAGTGCCTCAGGTCCGACAATGGTGGGGAGTTTACCTCAAATGAATTTTTCGATTTCTGTGAAGAACATGGAATAAGAAGGGAATTCTCTATAGCTAGGACTCCTCAGCAAAATGGAGTGGTGGAAAGGATGAACAGAACGGTCCAACAAATGGCTCATGCTATGCTTGATGAGTCTAGAACTCCCGCAACCTTCTGGGGTGAAGCTGCATTTGCTTCGGTTGTTATTCTCAAAAAAACAAATGTTCGAGTGAAGAACACTCAAACTCCTCATGATCTTTGGTATGGTGAGACTCCTTCGGTAAAGCATTTAAATTTTTTTGAAAGAAAATGCTATATTAAGAATAATGATGAACAGCTTGGCAAACTTGAACCTAGAGCAGATGAAGGCATTCTTCTTGGTTATTCTCCCCACAACAAAGCATATAAGTGTTACAATAAAAGACTTGGAAGAATTGTTGACATCATTGATGTAGTGGTTGATGAAAAAGGATACATTCCTAGGCAAGTAAATTATGAAAACATCGAAGAGGATGAAGACTACTCTCCAAATCAGACTGATGATGAAGAAGAACCTCAAGAGGCACCAGAGGAATAGATAAGGATAAAAGAGAAGACTCCATCCAAGTACGTTCAGAAGAATCATCCAGAATCTCAGATTTTGGGGCAAAAAGAGGCAGGTGTACAAACAAGAAGAACAATTGCAGAAGCCTCAAGCTATTTGGCATTGCTCTCCTCCATTGAACCTCAAAATGTAAAAGAGGCATGCAAAGATGAATTCTGGGTCAAGGCAATGGATGAAGAACTTGAGCAAATCGAAAAGAATAACACTTGGGAGTTGGTTCCTAGACCAAAAGATAAGAATGTCATAGGGACAAAATGGATGTTTAAAAACAAGTTGAATGAAAATGGGGAAGTGATTAGAAACAAGGCCAAACTTGTTTGTAAAGGGTATGCTCAACAAGAAGGTATAGACTTTGAAGAAACTTTTTCTCCCGTTGTTAGACTTAAGGCCATCTGAATGTTCCTTGCTCTCTCAAGCTTTCAGAAGTTCAAAGTATTTCAAATGGACGTGAAATCAGCCTTCTTGAATGGAGACTTAGAAGAAGAAGTGTACATTGAGCAACCAGATGGCTTCATCCTTGGGAATGATCCAAATCTTGTATGCAGACTAAAAAAGGCTCTCTATGGTCTTAAACAGGCTCCAAGGGCTTGGTACTATCGTTTGGACAAATATCTTCATCAACAGGGTCTTTCAAAAGGATCAGCAGATAGCAATCTTTATATAAAAATTGAAAATGGGAAATTGCTAATACTTGTTGTGTATGTAGATGATATTATCTTTGGCAGCAATGAAGAAGCTATGATTCAAATCTTTGCCTTGGTAATGCGGAAAGAATTCGAAATGTCTTTGCTTGGAGAACTGACATATTTTCTTGGATTGCAAATCCAACAAATTGAAGGCGGTATCTTTTTGTCTCAAACCAAGTATCTCAAGCAGATCTTGAAGAAATATGGCATGGAAGATGCAAAACCAGTATGTACCCCTATGGTTACAAGATGCAGCCTCAGTGCAGATGATGAATCTGCAGTAGTGCATCAACCAACCTATAGATCCATGATTGGAAGTCTTCTTTATTTGATAGGTACTCGACCAGACATCATGCATGCAGTGGGAATAGTTGGAAGATTTTAGGAAAATCCTAAAGAAACCCATCTTCAGGCAGTAAAGAGAATTTTCAAGTATCTTCAAGGAACTCAAAACTATGGCTTATGGTATCCTAGAGATACAGATCTCACTCTACATGCTTATACAGATGCAGATTGGGCTGGAAGCGTGGTTGACAGAAAGAGCACAAGTGGTGGAGCATTCTTTATGGGTTCTAGATTAGTATCTTGGTTCAGCAAGAAACAAAGTTCGATTGCTTTATCTACAGCTGAAGCGGAATATGTGGCTGCTGCATCTTGTTGCACTCAACTTCTTTGGATGATGCAAACCTTGCAGGACTTTCAAATCACTTGTACACCATCTATCTCCATCTTATGTGATAATACAAGTGTAATCAACATTTCTAAGAACCCAGTCATGCATTCAAAAACCAAGCACATACCAATCAAGTATCACTTTCTCCAGGAACAAGTGTTGGAACAAAAGGTCAAGTTGGAGTATGTTCCTTCTAAGGAACAAGTTGCTGATATTCTCACCAAACCACTACCCAGGGAGACATTTGAATACCTCAGACAGAAGCTGGGGGTAGTTGATGCATCATCTTGTTGTTAAATCTTGTCTATTTCAGAGAAAAATGGGTGTACGGGAGTTGCCTGAGGAGGATCTGCGTACATACGCAGGTTTGTGCAGATATAGTCACGTATATGGACGCTTGATGGATATCAGTAGGGATAGGCTTTGGTTATGGTGGAGATAATCTGAATTGGGTCTGAGAGAGACCTTCTGGCACAGGTTCAGGGGGAGCAGATAAACTTCTAATGATGCATTATTGACATTATCTTAGAAGCTTTTGGTTCTAGTTCACAGCTGTTGTTGGTTTTAGGTGGAATAAATGCAGAGAAAGAACAGAAGGAAATCATGGTTGCTGATCTAAATGGTGATTAACAGATGCTGCTGCTATCAGTTTTTGGTGTCTTTCATAAGTATTGCTCTAGATATGTTGTCTCTATGGTTTCAAGGTCATGTAACGACCTATCTTGGTTTCCCCACTATGCCTGGGATGAAGATGTAATGTTATTGGTTGTCATATGTACATTTATGATGTATCCCCACTTGGTTGGGTGGATGATCCCCACTTGGTTGGATGATGGATGTATGTATTGAGTCTTTTGGTGATAGGATGGTCTTTTATGATGTATAAGTCATCGTTCTTCTTGTAAAACTTCTTTTTGCAGACCTTGCTTATAGTCAGGGGGAGCATGAACAACACACTTCAGCAGAGCAGAGACTTCAGCATGTACTCAGAGGAAGCATGCACAGAGTGGTACACCTTGGCATATACAAAGGGGGAGCTCATTCAGAGAGTTCAGCAGGTACTCAGGGGGAGTGTGGGCAGCGGAAAGTTTATCTAGTAAAGAGATTATCTTGGTCTGCCCTTTGCCCTTGATGACAAAGGGGGAGAGTGATTGGTTGTTGTTGCCATCAAGTCCAAAGGGGGAGATTGTTGGCATTATGATACATATGTTTTACTTGATGGCAACCCACTCATCTCAGATGATAAATTATAGTGCAGCAAAGTTCACGCACTTTCATGAAGATAAAAGTTTCTTTCATGTAGTGAAAAGTTCACGCACTTTCATGAAGATAAAAGTTTCTTTCATGTAGAGAAAAGTTCACGCACTTTCATGCAGAGAAAATTTTCTTTCATAAGAGAAAATTTCACGCACTTTCATCTAGAGAAAAGTTCCTTTCATGAAGAGAAAAGTTCACGCACTTTCATCTAGAGAAAAGTTCCTTTCATGAAGAGAAAAGTTCACGCACTTTTATGGTTGGCTCATGGTATTAGTCCGACAGTTTTTGGTCCTATGGTTTTGGTCCGTGGTATTGCATCCAAAAGTGTTGACCCCAAGTATTGGGTTCATGGTATTGTGTTATTATGGTTTTGGACTGTGGTATTGTGAAAGGCCTAAGACTATAAAAGAGGAAGGAGATCATTTGGCAAGGCAATCAGTCTGAATGAATTGAATATCTAATAAGTGCTAGATCTGAAATATTTGTGATTGGGGTTATGGTGCAGATTTGGATCTAAATGAAGGATGAACCTTAGCGCATAAAGAAGGATACGTTCTATTGATGGGTCATAATATTTAAGCTTGAATAATAGTACCTTTGTATGATTTTGATCTGTTATATGAGGCGCATGCTTGATCTATAAATCTGACAATATGGGTTAATTAGTGTCTGAATATTTGAAAGAATGAATATTCTTTATAGATTTGTACACAAGTTCAGTAAAGTGAAAGAGCGTATACACGCTGGTTTAGTGAATGAAAACGACATATACGCAGTATTCTAGGTTCAGAATTTGGTGTGTGGTTACTGTTACTGTGTTCTGGGTACAGCTGTCAGAGAAGTGTTTACTTGATTCAGTGCTAACTGGGGAAAAGGAGATTGTTTGATGTAGATATACTTGATGATTGATTGATGTTCATGGATCCAGTCTGAGAATTTATGAAACGTGGTCCCTGGAAGAAAGAGAAGGTTGTAGCCTTCAATAGGCCAGCACCTACGTACTAGTATCTTCGCTAGTACAAGAGCTAAGGGGGTTGTAGCTCCCTTCCAGGAGAAGCTGGAAAATGAGAGAGGGTTGTAGCTCTCTGCAAGTTGTAGCCTATGTACCGGTAAATGACTGCACCAATACATTGTAAAAGGAAGTTTCTAATTAAAGAAAGATAGAGACGAATTGCAACAGGTGGTTTTCTCCCACATTGGGTTTCCAATTTATATCTTGTGTTCTTGTATGTGACTATCTTCTGTTCTGTTTTACTGGTCTGGTTACTGTCTATTTCACTCAGATACATAGATTAATAATCAACATCTGAAAAATAAAGTAAATCATAAGTTTGCATAGTATACGCGGGTTTCCTTCTACATAGTTGTGTATATACGTAGGTTTTACTAACTGAAGTAGTGTATATCCTCTGAATTTTAAAAAGGGAATATTTGGCTTGATAATACTGATTCACCCCCCCCTCTCAGTATTATTTCCAACAACAGACACAAGAGGAATCATCTATAATGATAATGACCCTCAAGGTACTACAATACATTTCGCATGGTGTGAATAAATGATTTGATGTCAAACACCACACAAATTCTTTCGGTCGAAGGCCAGCGATATCAACCTATCGCCAGAAGCAAGAGACCTGTCATTGATGTATGCAAGCTTCAAGGTACTAAAAGGGTGTTTCTAAGTCAACTTCTTGGTTGATGTGCTGATTTTGACAAGAAGCGACTTGTCACAGGAGGGCCTTGATGTATCCCACATCTATGACATGAAATGAGGTAAATGATTTTGGAGATGAAATATCAACTAATGACACAAGCTTCAGGAATGGCAGTCATGAAAATGAAGGTTTACAGTATTGCAAAGGATGAAGTTTGAACTGAATGACTTCTCTTGAACTTGCCGGCGACACTAATATGAATTGGTAGCATTGACTGAAAAAAAAGTAATGGATGGTATGATAGACCAACGGTGTTATAACCATCAAGCTGAATGACCCAACCCACATAGTCATGGTGATGAGGTGAAAGTGTCATGTTCAATAGCGACTTGCTACCATAAAGTGTTTTCCCCTTTTTTCAATTTTCCCCAGTCATTGCTAAACAGTACCTCTTTATTTTTATCAAGCTTGAGGAGGATAACATATGCTTGTTATCTAATTTCACCCTTCAGGTGAGTCCAACGCTATTTGATGCTTTAAGGAGTCTAGCAAAGGTTAAACTCGGTCTTGTCTAGATGGACACATTTGTCACTATTTTATGTTTTTAACGATTTTAATGACAACGATAACTCATTTCTTTTCATGTTTAAGGAGTTTGAAAATGGAGAAAAAGGAAACGCCACAAGTTCTCTTTCGTAAAATAATCTCTCAAGTCCGAAAAACATAAAATAATACAAGAGAGATATTGTTTCCAATCCTTTAACAAGCTGGAAAAGACAAGCGCTCATCAATATTTTCATGTTTAGAGAGTCCAAAAAGAGCTTAAAGAAGACTCCATTTTGAGGAACGAGTGGTATCTAGGGTAGAAACTAGTTTCGATAATGTTGGAACTTCTCAAAACATGGTTATTTATGTGAAGAGGGTGGCTAATAAGTCCACTCATTGCAACTGTTCCTCAAAAAAGGGTAAAACAACCAAGTGAAAGTGCATGATTAGCCAAAGGGATGGTGGCAATGGGATGAAAACAACCAAGGTTCAACTAACTAAAGACTGATAGAATGGCAATCACAAGGGTTAAAATGGAAATGGGTTCATTTTTAGACAAGCTTGAACCATAGGGAACTATGCTTGGATTCAGTTTCATGTTTACACAAGCTTGAAACAAAAAACTATGCTTGGATTTAGTTTCATTTTTAGACAAGCTTGAAAAGAAAAACTATGCTTGGATTCAGTTTCATTTTTACACAAGCTCGAAACTAAAAACTATGCTTGAGATTCAGTTTCATTTTTACACAAGCTCAAAACTAAAAACTATGCTTGAGATTCGTTTACATGCCCCCAACATGATGAAAGGGAGAGTCTCTTGTAACCAGATGGAAGTCACTGTAGTGAAGCAGGACAATTATCCAACACATTTTTGGCTACGTCCAAATAGGGACAAAGGTGAATGGGGTGATTCCCTTCACATAATCTACAGGGAAACTTAACCTTACCACTAGGTGCATGTCCCCCAAGCTTCATTACATTCACCTAAGTAGACTACTCGTGGCTATTAAGTGGATGGAATGAAGGTTCTTTTATGAGATCAAGTGAAAGACTCAACTGGGATTTTACGAGATCTAATCAAAGACTCGAATTGGAACTTTTCTCCAGGGGTCCTTGTTTCATTTTTTAATGAGCTTGACACAAGACAAGGAACTATGCTCATACCCTTAGTTTCATTCTTTTAACGAGGTTGACACAAGACCAAGAACTGTCCTCATTGACCTGTTTCATTTATTAATGAGGTTGACATAGCAAAAGAACTATACTCATATCCTTGGTTTCATTTTTTAATGAGGTTGACACAAGACAAGGAACTATCCTCGTATTCCTTGTTTCATTTTTTAACGAACTTGACACAAGACCAGGAACTATCCTCGTATTCCTTGTTTCATTTTTTAACGATATTGACACAAGACCAAGAACTATCCTCATATCCTTGGTTTCATTTTTTAACGAGGTTGACACAAGACAAGGAACTATCCTCGTATTCCTTGTTTCATTTTTTAATGAGCTTGACACAAGACACGAAACTATTCTCATAGGGATTGTTTCATTTTTCAATGAGGTTGAGATAGTAAAAGAACTATCCTCATGGTCCTTGTTTCATTTTTTAATGAGGTTGACATAATACAAGGAACTATCCTCCAATTCAATCACAACCCATAAGAGGTCATGAAGGAGAGATCTGGTTCCAATGCCCCCAGTACATGATGTACAACATCATTGAATTGATCGTCAATTGATGTAATTATGGAACAGCTTGCCACATAATTGACCCATGGCGTGGATGATACCATTGGTATAAAAGGATCATTTAGCGAAGATGGTTGACTGGGAGCCATATTTGGACTGAGAAATGAAAGCTGGTCAATGGTGACAACTCTACCTTCATGCAAGAAACACGTCACTCGAAAGAGTGTGGAAACAATAGCTCCCATGTCATAAAAATAGTCACACCCAAGAAGTAGATTGTAATCTAATGGGCCTGGGACTACCATCACGTTCAGATAAACGATTTTTCATCCCAAAGTAATGGGTAACTGAGGGAGGATCCCCAATGGTTGACTGGTTCCTCTGTTAAAAGCCAACAAATGTTGGGTAATAGGCACAAGTAGCATCGAACCAAGTGCTTGCCAAGAAGTTGAGGAAAGGATGCCCACTAATGCACCTTCATCTATAATAGTGCCAGATACAATCATATTACAAACTTTTACTATGATCTGGAAAGGCACATAAGAAGGAAGACGAAATCCAACCAGTCGATTCCAATCAAAGGAAGTGACCAGACTACTTGGAGGGGGTACCATAGAAACAAGAGAATTAACCCCTTGAGTTATGAGAACTGGAAGATTTTCCTCTTGTCTTGATGGAACAGGAGGACTACCCCCAAGCTCATTAGAATCTGAAGAAACAAAAAGAACCTGAGGGGTATCATATTCACTCTCTTCGGGAAAGGTATGATTTACTTAAGGTGAAATCGGGTCAACTGTTACCTCGACCTGTTGATTTGGGTCAGCTATAGACTCATAGGATTCACTTTTAGAGAGAGTGGGTTCGACTGGTAGTTGATTTTGGTCAGTGAATTAAACTCGTTCACAAGCATATCTTATCCTTAAGCCTAGTGATTAAGGGGTTATTTGTGCGTATTTCCTTTTTTTCATCATAACATTAAGGGATTTGAAAATAAAAACTTGCATCGTTCATATTGTAGTTTTTGAATGCTTGAAAGGAATAGCTAGGGAAATTGCATTAGTTGTGCTCTTTTCTCTTTGTCAAAGACCTGATTGCTCTATCCCTACTAGCTAAGGATATTCATTGATCAATTTAATGGAAAGAATTCTTATCATATTAGTTACATTTTAGGAATTGCAAACATACATCACGTGGTGAACCTTTAAAGGAAAACTCTAAAGAAGATCAACTTAAAATTTATCTAAATTTACCTAATGGAGCATTGTCACCTAACGAAAAACATTTAGAGGTCTAAGCTAGAGACGTGTTCCGGCATCGTAAAACAAAGTAGTTGTCGCTAACTTGTCTACAATACATCCCGAGTGTGATACCCCATTCCACATATGTGAGTATATTGTAGCTCATCCACATACCTTTGGGTATATAGGGCGATGTTATGGTACATTAAGTACATGGGAATGCTCTCACTGTGTGGTTTTGCATTAGACAATGGTTATACGGACTAGGCCTCAATGTAACTTTGGGTATATATGGGAGGACAACTCTAGCTTGCTATCCATCCTTAGGTAACTGAGTCAGCTGCCTTGTACACTGTGATACACCAAACACAGCATTCAGGGAGATTGCCAACCCGTACTTCTTGGTTCGCCAGAGGTATTCTATAGTTCATAGTTGCTTGGTAAGCCTTTTGCCTAGGTTATCCCTCTTTTGTTTTATTATGGTACTTTTATTAAAATAAATTAATTGACCACGGATAACATCCTCCATGCTCTCTCCTTAGTTGATCTTAGGTTGAAACATATGGCAACAAATCCAGAGTCCACCGATCAAGGAATTCCTTTTGATGGGAATCCTAGTCCTTTTCCTCCTTTCAAAAATATTGGTGCTCCATATATGGCTACATTGTCCCTTCCGGAATTTACAATTGGCTTGCCAATATGGTTGTTTTCAACCTCCTTGGTTCAAAATTTCATGATTTCTCCACAATTGAGTACACCTCCAACTGGAAAAAATCAACCTCCAGTTGATCCTAAAGTTGACCCTTTGCCTTCTTCCCTGTTTGTCTCTTCCTCCCCTTCTTCCTCTTCGCATGGTGAATGTATTGGTACTAGTAACCAGGTGGCTATGAAGAAGAAGAAAGGGAAGAAGAAGAAGAAGAAGCAAATTCAGCAGAGGGGCAACCAAGCGACCATTGCTTTGAATGCAACATCTGATGAGAAATCAGCTATCAAGCCTCACAAATTTTTATATCCATGAAAATTTTGTCAGGGAGACCATCTTCATAGAAATTGTCATGATATTCCGCAGATATTAGAAGAATGGTCTTCCCGTTGACATCATCCTATGTCATCAACTTCTAGACATCATGCTGGTGACACACCATCAACTAGTGGTAGTAAAGTTCATGGAAACAAGGGTAAAGTTAAGTTTCCATATAGGTTATGTGAAGGGAATCAACCCATTCACCTTTGTCCCTATCTGGATGAAGCCAAAAAAGTGTTGGATAACTGTCCTACTTCACTGCACCGACTTCCATCTAGTTATAGGAAACTCCCCCTAAATCCTTCACTACTTGATGAATTGACTGACACAAATCAACCGTCGGTCAAACCCACTCTCTCTGAAAGTGAATCCTCTGAGTCTATATGCGACCCAAATCAACAGGTTGAGGTAAAAATTCACCCAATTTCGCCTTCAGTAAATTGTACTTCTCTTGAAGAGAGTAAATATGATATCGCTCAAGTTCTTTTTGTTTCTTCAGATCATAATGAGCTTGGGGGCAATGCTCCTGCTCCATCAAGATAGGAAGACAATCCTCCCACTCTCGTAATTCATGGGGTTAATTCTCCCATTTCTATGGTACCCCCTCCAAGTAGTCTAGTAACTTCCTTTGATTGGAATCAACTGGCAGGATACCGCCTTCCTTCTTATGTGCCTTTCCAAATAATAGTACAACTTTGTAATATGATTGCACCAGACAATATTATAGATGAAGGTGCATTAGTGAGTATCCTTTCCTCTACTTCTTGGTAAGTGCTTGGTTTGCCACCACTTGTGCCTGTTACCCAGAATTTGTTGGGTTTTAACAAAGGAACCAGTCAATGATTAGGGATCCTCCCTCAGTTACCTATTACATTGGGAGGAAAAATCGTTTATCTAAACGTGATGGTAGTCCTAGGCCCTTTAGATTACAATTTACTTCTTGGGCGCGACTATTTTTATGGCATGGGATCTATTATTTCAACACTCTTTCGAGTGATTTGTTTCCCGCATGAAGGCAGAATTGTCACCGTTGACCAGCTTTCATTTCCCAGTCAAAATATGGCTTCCAGTCAACCATATTCCCTAAATGGTCCTTTTGTACCAATGATATCATCCCCACCACAGGTTAATTATGTGGCAACCTGTTCCATACCTACATCAACTAACGATCAATTCAGTGATGTTGTACATCATGTACTGGGGGCATTGGAACCAAATCTCTCCTTCATGACCACCTATGAATTATGAAACAAGGGTCTTTGAGGATAGTTCCTAGTCTTGTGTCGACCTCATTAAAAATTAAACCAAGGAATATGAGGATAGTTCTTTTGCTATGTCAACCTCATTAAAAAATGAAACAGGTCAATGAGGACAGTTCCTGGTCTTGTGTCAACCTTGTTATAAAAATGAAACTAAGGGTATGAAAAGAGTTCCTTGCCTTGTGTCAAGCTCATTAAAAAATTAAACAAGACCCTTGGAGAAAATTTCCAATTCTAGTCTTTGATTATGTCTCGTAAAATCCCAGTCGAGTCTTTTAGCTAATATCGTAAAAGAACCTTCATTCCATCCACTTAATAGCCACGAGTAGTCTACATAGGTGAATTTAATGAAGCTTGGGGGGCATGCACTTAGTGGTAAAGTTAAGTTTCCCTGTAGTTTATGTTAAGGGAATCACCCCATTCACCTTTGTCCCTATTTGGACGAAGCCAAAAAGGTGTTGGATAACCATCCTACTTCACTGCAATGACTTCCATCTAGTTACAGGAGACTCTCCCTTTCATCATGCTAGGGGTATGTAAACCAATCTCAAGCATAGTTTTTAGTTTCGAGCTTATGTAAAAATGAAACCGAATCTCAAGCATAGTTTTTAGTTTTGATCTTGTGTAAAAATGAAATTGAATCCAAGCCTAGTTTTTCATTTCAAGCTTGTCTAAAAATGAAACTAAATCCAATCATAGTTTTTCGTTTCAAGCTTGTGTAAACATGAAACTAAATCCAAGCGTAGTTCCCTATGGTTCAATCTTGTCTAAAAAAGAACCCATTTCCATTTTAACCCTCATGATTTCCATTCTATCAGCCGCTTTAGTCAATTGAGCCTTGGTTGTTTTCATCCCATTGCCACCATCGCTTTGGCCGATCATATGCTTTCACTTGGTTGTTTTACCCTTTTTTGAGGAACAACTGAAATGAGTGGTCTTATTAGCTAGCCTCTTCACATAAATCAACATGTTTTGAGAAGTTCCAACATTACTAGAACCATTTGCTACCATAGACACCACTCATTCCTCAAAATCGAGTCTTCTTTAAGCTCTTTTCAGACTCTCTAAAAATGAAAAGATTGCCGAGCGCTTGAATTTTCTAGCTCGTTAAAGGATTGGAAATGATATCTCTCTTGTATTATTTTACACTTTTTTGAACTTGAGAGATTATTTTAGGCAAAAGAACTTGTGGAGTTTCCTTTTCGTCCCTTTTCAAACTCCCTAAACATGAAAAGGACCGAGTTATCTTTGTCGTTAAACTCGTTAAAAACATCAAATAACGACAAACTTGTCCATCTAGACATGACCGAGTTTCACCTTTGCTAGACTCGTTAAAGCATCAAATAGCGATAGATTCACCCGAAGGGTGAAATTATATAACAATCATATGTTATCCTCCTCAAGCTTGATAAAAATGAAGAGGTATTGGTTAGCAATGTCTGGGGAAAATTGGAAAAAGGGGAAAACACTTTATGGTCGCAAGTCGCTCTTGAACATGACACTTTCACCTCATCACCGTGACTATGTGTGTTGGGTCATTTAGCTTGATGGTTATCACACCGTTGGTCTATCATACCATCCATTACTTTGTTTTGGGTCAATGCTACCAATTCATCTTAGTGTGCCAACATGTTCAAGAGAAGTAATTCAGTTCAAACTTCATCCTTTGCAACACAGTAAACCTTCATTTCCATGACTGCCATTCTTGAACCTTGTGTCATCAGTCGATTTTTCATCTCCAAAATCATTTACCTCATTTCATGTCATAGATGTGGGATACATCAACGCCCTCCTGCGACAAGTCGCTTGTTGTTGACATCAACGCATCATCCAAGAAGTTGACTTAGAAACACCCTTTCCGTACCTTGAAGCTTGCATACATCAATGGCAGGTTTCTTGCTTCTGGCGATAGGTTGACATCACTGGCCTTTGATCGAAAGACTTTGTATGGTGTTTGACATCAAATCATTTATTCACACCATGTGAAATGTACTGTAGTACCTTGAGGTTCATTATCATTATTGGTGATTCCTCTCGCATTTGTTAACGACTTACATAATTGGCTGGTAATCAGATGATGTTTTTCCATGTTCGATTTCAGAACATCTATTCACATGGTTAGACTTGTACTTGAGAAAAACATTGAACGAGATTGAAGACCCCGGATCTAGTTTCATCCATCTGGGTGATATTTTCAGGAGTACTAAATCAAATGTACAATGGCCTTACATTCATGGTCAACCATTCATGGGTCTATATCTATAGATGACTATATTTGTACATGTAATGAAAGTTTATAAGCTGAACATGGATATGCCTTCCCTCAGCTAGTTCATGAGAAAAATAAAATTATCATGATATATGTATTGTAATTGATGCAGGTCACCTTCTATTTTGAAACCTCCTCTCCTCGTGATAAAGCATTTCACTCGACATATATATTTACGACTTCATGCTTTAGTGGGCAACTGTTACAGATCCATTTGGGCACATCAACCCCAACTTACAGTTCGATACTATTAGGGTCCATCAACCCATAATGCAGTTGTTACATGCCCTAAAGAAGTGAAACATTAGAATGCCTCACTTCCCAAGAAGTTCCATCACTGAAGACATCTAGAAACTGCCTCTAAGAAGACCAGCACAGGTAGGCCTTCATTAGGGTGCACTGCAATGCAAACCATACACTGTTATGGTGCTATGTAGCGCACCTAGTCCCTCTTTGGCCTGCCCTTGGCGAATTTGAGCGATTTTCCATGAGGTTTTGAAATATTCCTTATCCATTGGATGCCTTTAGAAGTTTCGCAAAACTACACACTCCTTTGAGCTCGCATTTGGATGAGGAAGGGAGTTAAGGAACATCAATCCCCTTATCCCTTCTTCCATGGAACTGATTTCTATATATAGGAGGACATTCATTATCACCATTGATGGCATAACTTCCTTCATTCACCTATAAAAGGACTAGTCATCTAAGTGATTAGGGGATGTAAATTATTGAATGGTAGGGAGACACTGTTGATATGATTTTTGAGTTGATTGCAAGTATTGTAATGATGTCAAAGTGTCTTGCTTGTTGTGAGGAGAGGATGGGATTGAACTGGAGGAGTGATGTTGAATCAGGCAAATTGGGTTGTAACTATTCCTTTCACTAATAAAGTGTTCAAATCTTTTTCCATATGCTTGTATTGTCTTTTGATGCCTTCGTATGCTTATCATGTACTTGATTCCATGCTATGTTTAATCAATATATCATTAACATATGCTCTGATGGGTTCTTGTTTCTATCTGTGTGTGGGTACTTCTCAAGTAGATTAAGTATGGGAAGGAACAATAGAATCAGTCAAGGAAGATAAGGAACAAGTGGAGGCTACAAGTAGGTTCTATGTTCTCTTATTTTATCTATTATTTATAGAAAAGGTAGAGAATGCTTTGTAATGTTGTTTCTAGATTGAGCTACTAGTCTAGAGGGATTAGGCATTTATCCAAGAACACTAAAACTTCCCAAAATAGGCCAGTAGTATGGAGATTTGTTTGGCTAATTAACTCCGAAATTGGGTCAGGCCCCAACAAGCCAACAAATGGTTCTGTTGCCGGGACCAGGATCTGCATAGAGATGTCTAATGTTGTATCAATGGAATCCGACCAAGAAAGGAACTGAAGAGTGGTTAGACAGAAATATTCACGAGTTCATGGTGCAAGAAAATAGGAATCCATGATTATCAAAGGAAGAGTGGTTAGATTGCTACTTATATAGGGAAATTCACAAAATTTTCTTTGCATCCTTCCCCATTGAGTTGTACAAGTGGATCGCGAGGCTAGCAGATAGCTAAGGAAGGTGTAAACTTGACAAACCTATTGTGTGGACTCCAGAATTGTTGCGCAGAATGGAAGCATTAGAAGATAAGATCATGCACGCTGTCGATCACTGGATAGATCGTATCATGGAGGATTCATCACTGAATTCCCGGTAGATACTTCAGTCAGCGATAGCTAGGTGAAATGATGCTTCCTCAAGGGACCATGAGATAAGTACGTTAAATCTTTGAACACTTGCATTAAAATTGTACTGTGTGAAAAGTGGGTTATGAAAATAAATTGATGTTTGGGGCTACGCGAAGTGGGAGGATCTATAGAAATGAAGGTAGTACAAAACTAGAAACTAGCCCCTTGATATCACCTCCGTGAGGGGGCCAAGAAGAGCTTGAGAATGTTTCACCAAGAAGTGAAATAAATCTGATAAAGCAGAGAATTCCATGCATACCACCCACACCCACACCACCACTAGTTTCACTGTCTTCACCCCGGACTTTGCCCATACCACCTCCGCCACCACCGCAAAGTAGTATGGCTAGCATGATAAAGCTATCAGTGTTCAAGGGAGTAGGGAATGAAGATACAGACAAATTTGGTTCATGGTAAAAGCGGTATGGGAAGCACAGGGTGTCATAGATGACAATATAAAGAAGAAAACATTGGTCAGTGCTCTGCAGGGTCGCGTGCTGACTTGGTACATTAAGCATTCCAATAACAATCTGAATGCGGGGATAGTGGATACCTAGACTGTGCTAAACAAAGAATTTAGCAGGTTGAAATCAGAGGCACAGTCGATCATTGGATTCAAGGAAATCAAAATTCTATCAGGAAAAACCCCGTGGGAGTTGGATCAATGACTGAAGTGCACAATTTGCAAAGCAAACATGACCTTAATAGATGGGCAACACCACGAATGGTTTGTAGCCTTGTTAACACCGCATCTATGGAATGCATTGTCGTAACAAAGGCTAACTACTCAAGCTGAAGCTTTGGAGGTCGCGATGAGATTGCATGAGACTCTGATACAAGATCCTAACCCGGGAGTCTAGAAAATTCATGTACAGCTGAATAACTTGTGCCTTGAGATGCAGAGTTTGAAACAAAACAGGACATCTCATCTATAAGTGCACAACGAGGTATGGTGTGTAAAGTGCAAGGGCTAGGGACATGACAAGGACCACTTCCCGGTGTTCGCGAATTACCTCATGTGAGGAGGACCAATGCCATTGAGACGGAGGCACAAGTAGGACCAAGCGCGACACCTGCATTATGGTGCACGATTTGTCAGATTGGAGGGAAGCATGCTATAGATAACTGCCATCTATTACAAAAGTATATGTAGAATTCCCAGTAGTTGTTCTGTAATTTCTGCAGGTCAGTAGGCCATGATGAGCGCACCTGTAGAAGTTATGAACTGATGATGGATCAGACTCCTACCTATAGATTTCAAGATGAAACAATCAAAATGTAGAAATGGCGTGCACTAGATTTCAGGGGCGAGGACAAGGTCAAGGTTCAATCGGACCAGGAAGAGGTCGAGGATAGTTGATATGTTACAATTACGGAGGACCAGGGCATTATGCCCGCGATTGTACAAATCCAACGAGACCATCATGATTATATTGTACGTTGTTTGATCATGAGACAGAGGACTATCCCACACTGATAGTAAGGTTGCATGATAAAGGAGCACTCCAAACTCCCCCCACTCAGAACCTGCAAATGATGAGGTATGGGCCACGCGAGGAAGATGTGAATGTAAATATCATGCTCCGAAGTGGTATTACTGTTGAGCCTCAAAACTACCCTTTCCTTAGCAACTATTCTCATCCCTTTTCTTTGTTTTTCCATGAAGAAAATGCATTCCTATCATCAATAACCAGTATACATTGCCCTAAGGAGAACATTTTAGTGATTTACATGTTATGCTTTTATGTTTTGTTGTTTGAATAAGTTTTTTTCTTTTAGCTACGGAATGCAGCCTATTCTGCAGCTAATCGGCTATTCCGCAACTACTTCCATTCTTTAACAGGTTCCAGGTGTCAGAAGGAGAAAATAACTACATGGGCAGCTTGGAAATGATCATGACATGGATTGTGTCCTATTCACCTAGCCCATGTCAACAAGGAATATGGTACAAGGCTCTGGTCAATGGAGAAGTCAAACATAGAGACCGAAGGCAACAAGACTTCGTTTCATGGAAAATCAACACATTTCATAGTGATGGAAAGTGTTATCCAAACAACTTCCTGAAGCCACAGACTCCAACAACCATCTGTGCAACCAAATCCAACAGCCATCATCTTAGATTTATGTCTCCAGCAACCGAGGAAGAGAATTCTGTGTGCCTGTCTGCGACGTGTTTTTGGCTGTAGCTTATTTTTCTCCACAAATAGTTATATAATTTTCTTATAAATACCTGGGTAAAGAACGTAGAACCAGTTCGAATTTTCACATGTATTAAGCTCAAACTATTACTCTGTAATTTTGAAAAAACTCGTTTCCTATTTTTAATATGAAGATCGTGTGATTTATGGATATCTGAAAGCAATTTTTGGAGATTGATTGAGCACTCATAACCTGATCAGTTGCAGAGCGCCCCTGCACTGACTAAGGTTTAATTTCATTTTGTTTTGTCTTTTATAATTAAACTGTAAATTCATCATTTCTTCCATAGTGTTCATAACCATTTACTAACCTTGTTTATAATGCAATCTTTGTCATTTTCTTACTAACACAGAATAACTTCTTTCTGTGCAAAGTAGTTTCTTTCTACTTTAATTTTTTTTTAGTTTTTATCAGTAATTAGAATTTGAATTTAGTAGTGTATAGTAGTTTGTTTCATTAGTCTTTAGGCTTTCAATTAAGCTAATTAGTGCCATTATAGTTCTTGCCATTTGGTTACAATTTTATTGACTCATGGTGTAGATGAATGTTTCTAAAGAACCCTTCTAGTTGATAACTCATCTTAAACTAAGTGGTTGAATACTTCATTCATGCAATGAGTCTTTTCTACATTTTTGTATTTATCTTCTCTTAGAATAATGAAGTACATAATTCCTCGAAATTTCATCACAAAAAGGTTTTTCTCCCAAAATTGAGAGGCAGAGTAACTAAGAACTTCATTTAGTTTTTCTTCCATATTAGATTAGTTACAATTTCATTTTCAGTTTTAGTATTTCATTTAGTTTTGTTTCCATAATAGATAGTTGCAATTTCACTTTCATTTTTAGTATTTCATTTAGTTTTTGTTCTTGTAACAGATTAGAAAATAGTTGAAAATTCATTTTCAGTTTTCAGTATTCCATTTAGTCTTGTTTTTGTAATTGAATAGACAGTAGTTTTAATTTCACTTTTTTAGTTTGTAGCTCATGATTTGGAAATAATGATATGACTAGAAATAGAAACTCTGTTTTCATTTCTTGATTAAACTTTGCTTCCAAATCTTACTTAAGATCTTTTTAGTTCTCATTTCTTTATATCCTTAGCATTCTTTACAGAATTTAGATTTAAGATTTTGTTAAGTACATTGTAAATCATTAGGCACTAAAGGATCAAAAACCCCAAAAACAACATAAAACTCAAAAACAATGAAGTAAGAAGGGTCATCTAGCACATATATTGGACTACACTTCATCAGTTTATGATACCAGTATTGATAATTTATGTAGAGCAATTTAGGACACCAAATTGACCAAACATTTTGGCGCCGTTGCTGAGGAAGTGTAACTAGGTAGCCTTACCTCTTACATTCAGAAAAAAACAAAACAAACCATGACATGCATAGAGAATCTAGGGGTAGATTTATAGCTAAGGGAAGAAGTTTGATTCCTACAATGCCACCTACTCCACCAAGAGTTAGAAAAAACACACCTCCAAACCAGACTCATACTCCCAGCCATAGGATTCCTAGAATTCAAGGGGCATAAAATCAATCAGAAGATTCTCCTACTTCATGTACCAAAACAATCCTAGAAGAGAAAAATTTTGAATCTCCAAGAGCAAGAATAGTTTTTCTTACCTCCACAGGAGAACCCATTATAGTTGAAGAACTAGGAATAATTGGTGAGGAAGAAGAAGTAGAAACTCTCTCCCATAATCCATTAATAGAAGAACCAGAGGAGGAGCGAATAACCTTGCAGGTTGAACCCTATACTGACTCTGAAGAAACTATAATGGAAGAAGAGGAACAAGATGGAGAATTCTCACTGTTTGGAGGAGGGGGTAGAGGGAGAGGTAGAGGAGATAATGGAGGAGGTAGAGGTAATAATGGAGGAGGCAAAGGAAATAGGGAAGTAGAAAACTCTTTTTGATTCCTTATAGTGGATGAGGAAACACATACCACAATGAAAAATATCTCACAATCTGCCCTCCCAAACTTCTATGGGTTGAGAATTGAGGACCCTGAAACATTTTTTCTTGAGTTTGAAGTCTTGTGCAAAACTTATGACTATCTAGAAGACTCTCAAAAACTCAAATTGTTTCCTTCAACACTAAAAGGGGCTGCTTTGAAATGTTTCATGGGGTTAGTCACTCAATCCATTAGAACGTGGAATGACATGAAACATGAATTTTTGGATAGATACTTGGATTATTGTATGCCTACCAATCATAAAGATGAGGTGTTCAAAATGATGCAAAGAGAGGATGAAAACTTAGAAGATTTGATCGAGAGATTTAACTATAATGTGAAAAGAGAAAAGAAGAACAATTTAGATGAAGAAACTTTGAAATCTATTTTGTTAAAGGCCATTAGAGATGAGTGGATAGATATCCTTAACATGATGGGGAAGGGAGATATCTCTCAACTTCCATTGAGTGACATAGGAGAACTATGTGTTCATCTCTCAAGAGGGAAATCTAAAACATGGAAAGGGCTGAGAGATCATTCTCTTGTTAGAGAAAACAAATCTGCAACTGTATCTGTAAGAAGGGTAAAAATTGGCAATATGCTCGATGAGTTTAAAACTAACATTCTAGGGAGCCTTAGTGAGCCACTAGACACCCTTAAAATTCAAAACAAGCAGAAAATAGAGGCTGATGCTTTAGCCATTTTTTGTCCAAAATGCAGAAAGAAACATGCTTTAAGGGAATGTCCTTTAGATGCAAAAATTGTAGAAACTTGTATGATTTATTCAGAAAGTCATGAGACCAAGGGTTGTCCTTCAATCCCAGGTCTTAAGGCTGTCTTTCAAGAGGAGACAGTCCCAAATTCTGTAGAATCTCTTTTTTTTGTTGCAAGAAGACCTTGGCAGGGGCCACAAAATCAGGGATTTATCAATCTAATGTATCTTTAGCCCCTACCAAACTGGAATTCTTGGAAGCAACCTTGGCCTCAACCTCAATCTCAATATCATTCTCAACTGTGGGCACAAGCGGTACAAAATCCTTATGGGATATTTGCTCAATATTATCAATATCCTCCATCCTATCAGAATTATCCTCCCCACAAAATCAGTAACAAAATCAGCAACCACAACTTCAAAATCAGAATCCTCAACTTTCATTTCCATTTCCATAACAACCTCCACAACAAAGTCAGAATGCTCAACTCTTGCTGCCATTTCAGAAGAAACCAAATCAGCTACCTGCCCAACCATTACCAAACCCCAACAATAAAAACCCTCAGAATGCTTACATAGTAGAAGGACAACAATTTCCAACTTACATGATTACTCCTCTAGATATTAATGATGTTCAACTAAGATTTGGTAGGATATTACAAAAGGAAAGACCTTCTATAGTTATTCAAGAACAAGACACTTCTGAGGAAGATTCTCTAAAAGTCAATAAAAATTTTAAGGAAACATATCTCCAAAACCCAAACATTGAAAAAGGAAAACAAAAGAACCAATGAAAACAACTGCTATCATTCAGCAACCAACATCTACTTCTACACCTCCTTTTCCTGAGAGACTACAAATTGATAGAGGGGTAGAAAAATAGATCTTGTTGCCCAATTATGATTTTCTATATGAATTGAAGAATGTCTGTATCAAAATTCCTTTATTACAAGCAATTAGAGAAATTCCAATTCTAGCCAAGAGAATAAAGTAGTTGAGCATCAAAAGACCAGGAAGAAAAGCAAAAGAAACAAAAAGAATTCACCTGGTTGGAAAGATAGAGACATAATGATGGGAAAATTTTCCATACAGAAATATGGATCCAGGAAGTCTAATTGTCAAGACACATATAAATGGAATTGAAATTCCAAATACATTGATTGACTTAGGGGCAACAATAAACATTATGAGTAGACAAACTTTGGAGCAGCTTAAACTTCCTAATCTTCTTTACACACCTACCTTGCTGCAACTTGCAGATAGATCAGTAATCAAACCAGATGGTGTCCTAGAAGATATTTCAATATCCTTAGATTCTTGGGAATATCCTGTTGATTTCATGATCTTAACCCCCAAGAATAATCTAGGAGGACACCCACTCATATTAGGAAGACCTTGGCTAGCCACAGCTGATGCTTTTATTAGTTGTAGATATGGTGACATGTATATTTGTTATGGTAATTCAACAAAGAAATTTACTTTGTATCCTCCAGCAAAAGAAATCACAGAAATAAATGACAAGGAATGGATTGATGATGAAGATGATATTCAGCCTCTCTTTACTATATCAAAAATTAGTGAAGATAGTCAAATATTGAATACATTGGAAAATTTTGAAACATCTTCAGAATATGATCATGCACAATTCCAAGAAAAATCTAATGTTGAATACTTGTCATCTAGGCAGATGTCTCTCTATTCTATGGAAGAGTTTGGTAGCTCTACAATTGAAATTTTTCCTAGTAGGACATTGAACATAAACAAAAACTTGGAGAAACTACAACAAGAAGAGCTAACCAAAACATTACAAAAACATTATGCTGCATTTGCATGGGAGTACACAGATATGAAAGGCATTGATCCTAAGACTTGTATTCATCATATCTATATTGAGGAAAATAGTAGACCAATCAGACAACCTCAGAGAAGAATGAATCCAAATCTTAGGGAAATTGTAAAAGAAGAGCTCCAAAAATTACTCAATGTAAACTTCATTTACCCAATTTCAAATAGCCAATGGGTTTCTCCTTTGGTAATTGTGCCTAAAAATAATGGTAAATGGAGGGTGTGCATTGATTACCGAGAATTGAATAAAGCAACCTTCAAAGATCACTTTCCTTTTCCCTTTATAGATCAAAAGTTAGATACATTAGTAGGTAAGAAGTGTTTATCATTCTTGGATGGTTTTAGTGGTTATAATCAAATTCAGGTAGCACTTGAGGATCAGGATAAAACCAAATTTACTTGTCCATGGGGAACTTTTGCCTACCGAGTACTTCCTTTTGGTTTGTGTAGTGCACCTGCAACATTCCAAAGAGCAGTACTAGGAATTTTACTGATCTAATACAGGATTGTGTAGAGGTATATATGGATTATTTTATAGTATATGGAAACAAATTTGAAGAATCTTTGGAAAAATTGGAAGAAGTTCTTAAAAGATGTAAAGAAACAAGCCTTCTCTAAGCCACGAAAAATGTTTTATGATGTTTAAATAAGGTATTGTTTTAGGAAATAACATTTTAAGAGATGTGATTAAAGTTGACAAATCTAAAGTTGAAGTCATCTCTAAGTTATCAATTCCAAGTTTCCAAAAGGATGTTAGAAGTTTTCTAGGATTTACAGGATAAGATAGAAGGTTTATAGAAAAATTCACTAAAATAGCATCTCCACTCTTCAAATTGCTCACAAAAGATTGTGAATTTAGTTGGAACCCTGATTGCAACTAGAATTTGAAACCTTGAAAGCAAAAATTTCTGAAGCACCTATTTTAAGAGATCCAAATTGGAAACTTCCTTTCCATATTTCCACATATGCTTCAGATATAGCTCTGGGAGCTGTATTGGGACAAAAATATTTGATTCCTTATGCCATTTACTATACAAGTAAGAATTTGACGCCCACTAAGTTGAATTATACTGTGACTAAAAAGGAATTTTTAGCTGTTGTTTATGCAATTAATAAGTTCAGACACTATATAACATGCTATGAAACATTTTTTCATACAGATCGCTCTGCAATTAGATATTTGATGAATAAACCTATTACTAATGGCAAAGTTACAAGATGGCTTTTACTTTTGCAAGAATTCAACATTATTGTGCTAGATAGACCTGGAAAACAAAACACAATTGCTGATTTCTTGTCCAGGATTTAGAATATCAAAGAAGACTCTCTGGTTGAAGATAACTTTCTCGATGAATATCTTTTTATAGTAACTACTCAAACTCCTTGGTTTGTAGATGTTTCTAGTTACTTGGTTACAGGAAAGTTACCTTCACATCTGTTTCCTAGAGACAAAAGAAAGATTATTCAAGAAAGTGCAAGATATTCATGGATCACTAACAAATTGTACAAAACAGGGCCAGATCTTATGATCAGAAGGTGTGCCAGGGAAGATGAAATGCCTGATATTCTCAAAGCATGTCATGATGAGCCGTGTGGTGGACACTTTGCTGACAAGAGGACAACCTATACAATCCTTTCTTTAGGATATTATTTTCCATCCATCTTCAAAGATGCTAAAGAATATGTCAGGAGGTGCGATAGTTGCCAAAGGGTAGGGAAACCTGCTCCCTCAAATGAAATGCCACTACAAACTCAAGTACTTATTGAACCTTTTGAAAAATGGGCTTTAGACTTTATTGGACCAATTAGTCCTCCATCTAAGCAAAAAAAGTATATATTGGTATGCACTGATTATGTCACCAAATGGGTAGAATCCAAAACATTACCTTTTGCTAACGAAAATTCTGCAGTTAATTTTCCTTTTTAGGACATCTTCACTCGTTTTGGTGTTTCAAGAGAAATTGTGACAAATTAGGGATCTCAATCCACATCCAACATGATGGAAAGGCTTATGGAGGAGTACAAGATCAAGCATAGGAAATCAACTCCCTATCATCCACAAGCAAATGGTCGAGTGGAGTCTACAAATAAAGTGATTGAAGGAATCCTCACCAAGACTACGCATCTACATAGAAGAGATTAGGCAGAAAGGCTTCCTGAAGCCTTATGGGCCTATAGAACTACATGGAGGAACGCAACGGGACATGCACCCATTGAACTTGTTTATGGGAAACAAGTCATGTTCCCTATAGAGTTCCAAATCAGAACTTTCAAGATGGCACTCCAGTTGGGGATGGATTTATCAGAGGCTCAAAAACATAGGCTAGAGCAATTAAATGAACTTGATGAAATCAGAAAATAGGCATTTCAAAGGACTGGTGTAGTCCAACAACAAAGGGCTAAATGGCATGAAAATACATCAAGGACAAGAGGTTTCAAGAGGGAGATTGGGCGCTATTATTTGATTCAAAGTTTAAAGATTTTCAAGGGAAGTTTCAAACTCATTGGCTTGGGCCATATGAGATTGAAAAAGTTTTTAGTAATGTAGCAGTGAGGATCAGAATAATAGATGAAAGTCGAACTCCTCTTCTTGTGAATGGTCATAGATTAAAAATATATCAAAAACCAATCCCAAAGGAGGAGTTCATCAAGATCTTCCAGAACAGTTCTGAAATGAAGTTAGTGAAGAAGAATCCTTCTTCTCCACTAGCTTAGTCTTTATTTTTCCTATCTAAAAAAAATATAATATATATATTTATATATAATAATAAAAAAATTGTATAAGGTTGAAAACCAATCATTGATTGACATGCTTATACAGAAAATAAAGGGTGAAAATCAAAAGATTCTGATACCCTATATTTTCTAAAAAATGGTGACAAAAAGCCACAGTCACTCAACATTCTACAAAATTCATTGTCTCATTTCATTTCACTATGTTTTACTTTTACAACTTCACTTCATTCCATTGCCATATTTCACCAATAAATTTTTCCTTTTCCAGCTTTTCTTTCATCTTCGTTTTCATTTATCATCTTGTCTTATTTTCACTTACATAACCATTTCCATTTCATCCATTTATAAGCCATATTTTACTCTCTGTTTTCATGTTCTACAACTGTTTCCACGTTCTGCAGTTGTTTCTACGTTCTGCAGCTAATTCTGTTCTGTAGTTGATCCTATTCTGCAACTAATCTGATTCTGTAGCAACAATTTGTTTATTAGTCCAAGCACAAGAGTCCAGTTCATAATAAAATCTTGTATGCAGGCAATTGAAGAAAAATCAACTTTGAATACTAATCATGCCTAAAGCACCTGTAGAGTAAACATCAAAATATTAGCAAGTGAAAGGTAAAAGTTCCAAAGGTAAAATACAAAAATTTATTTCAAAAAGAAATTCAAAAACATAAGCTTGTATAACATGTATGATCACGTCTCCTTAATTAATCATCATGTGATTTGACTGCGATGATGTCTCTACCATATCTTCTACCTTCAATGACAAACCGTCCAATGATTCCTTCATAACTGATCTCCACTTTAAACTCCATAACTCGTACTTAACCAGTCCTCCACAGTTACATTTGTTAATGGTTAGGTTAATGACATGACCTACCCATATACAACTCTTCAAACCCTGACTGTTTATTTATTATATACCAACTCTTAAACTTTTCTCTCATATTTTCCCGACCATTTTGTGTATGCAGTCACTCTCCATATATTTCGTATATACAGTCGTTCTGTTTCCATAATTCACAGTCATTATGTTCCCATATACCCTATCATCCTATTTCCATATCCATAATCATTCTACTTTTGTATACACAGTCTTCCTATTTTCATATACACAGTCTTCTTATTACCATATACACAGTCATTCCATTTCTCAGACAGTGAGAGTAGTTTTGAAGGGTAACTGAGGACAGAGGATATGGGGCTTCTTGTTAGAATTGAACCCGTAGGATTAAAATACATGGAGGGATATCCACAGCAGAAGGGAATGTTACAAAAGGCTGGTTGGTTGTGTTTTATTTAAAAATTCAATGGTTACCATAATGAAATCACTAAATCCTTTGCCAGGTCATTTGATGGAATGGAAGTGGAAACAGGTGACATCAAATTTGCAATTACCGAGTCCTTCATAGCAGAAGCAATAGAACTCCCAAGGCTAGGAGAAAGGTGGTTTAAGAACAAAGAGTTTCATGATGAATCTTGGAAGGTGATTCTTAAAAACCCAGGTATGGACATTTCAATTTTTAGAAAAGGGATTCATTTCTGCACTGAAAAACAAATGGAGCAACATGTTATTAATACTGCAAAAATTCATTACCTGTGAAGGGAGGTTTGGGTCTATGTATGTTTATCACATATGATTGTTAATGAATTTTTTAGAGAATGGAACGCTCAATCTTCCCTTTTTCCTTTTGAATAGTTTGAGAAGAATGGCAACTAATGTTTAAAAGAAATTTGAATCAATAGAAACCACTCTATATCACCATGGATTAGTGAAGATTTTAGTTGAATTTCACTTGAGAAGTGTAGGGGATACATGGGAGGACTTCTTGTTAAGGAATTTTTTCCAAGATGCTCCAGAATTATCTAAGGGAAGTCCTATTAAAAGGAGTAGAAAGAGAAATGTCAGCATTGGAAGCTCCTCACAAAAAGATGATGCAGAAATAGCTCCTAAAACATAGATCGGAAAGCAGACAAAGCAGAGGAGAAAAATGAAAGAAAGGGTTAAAGAAATAAACAAGGATATTATTGAACGTTCATCACCTAAAGAGGATGAACAACTGCTTTCTGAAAGACTAACCAAGATCAAGGAACAAATCAAGAAAGTTAAGGAGAAAGGAAAGAAGAGAAAGGAAACCAAAGAAGAAACCATAAGCTTTCAAAATGTGAAAAGGAGTTATAGACTCCTAGGCAAGGTGAAGAAAGTGAAATCAAAAGACGCCCAATTTATAAATCTATAGGAAGAAACTCCAGTTCAGTCCCCTAATAGTATTCCATATGAACAAAGTCCACAGAACTCTCCTCCATAGAATTTTGAAGGCATCCCAAGTAGAGCTTCTCCTAACATTGATCTAGTACAACAGAAAATCTATCACTACATAGAGTCATTAAAGAAAAAGAGTACCTCAGTAGACCCAAGGACTCTAGCTAATCCAGAGCAGCCTATCACCTCAAAAGAAACTCTAACTAGCTCCCTCAAACAGGAGATCTATGAGGTAGAAATTCTGAACAGGCACATCAAGAAAGAAAATGGAACCTTAAGGGAACAAAATAAGCTGGATAGAGCTATTCATGACAATAAAATGCTACACTTGGGATTATGGTACAAAAATAATAGAAAGCTGAAAAGATTTCTCATGAGGAAGCCAAGGATGGCAGTCAGTGCAAAGAAAAGCAAGAAGAGGAAGTTGGATGTGTTGGCTGAAGTATCAGAACAAATGAAATAGGAGGAGGAAGTTCACAATTTTGATTGCATGGGGACATGCAATGGTTTTGTAGTGGGGGTATGTTGAGCCTCAAAACTGCCCTTTCCTTAGCAACTCTTCTCATCCCTTTTCTTTGTTTCTCCATGAAGAAAATGCATCCCTATCATCAATAACCAGTATACATTGCCCTAAGGAGAACATTTTAGTGATTTACATGTTATGCTTTTATGTTTTGCTATTTGAATAAGTTTTTGTCTTTTAGCTATGGAACGTAGCCTATTCTGTAGCTAATCGGCTGTTCCACAACTACTTGCATGATTTAACAGGTTCCAGGTGTCAAAAGGAGAAAATAACTACAAGGGTAGCTTGGAAATCATCATGACATGGATTGCATCCTATTCACCTATCCCAGGTTGACAAGGAAGATGGTACAAGGCTCCGGTCAATGGAGAAGTCAAACGTAGAGACTGAAGGCAACAGGACTCTGTTTTGTGGATAATCAACAGGTTTCACATTGATGGAAATCATTATCTGAAACAACTTCCTGAAACCACGGACTCCAATAACCATCTATGCAACCAAATCTTGCAACCATCATCTTAGATTTATGTCTCCAGCAGCCAAGAAAGAGAATTTTGTGTGCCTATCTGCAACGTGGTTTTGGCTGTAGCTTATTTTTTTCCACAAACGGTTATATAATTTTCTTATAAATACCTGTGTAAAGAACGCAGAACCGTTTCAAATTTTCGCATGTATTACGCTCAGACTACTTCTCTGTAATTTTGAAAAAACTCCTTTCTTGTTTTTACTATGAAGACCATGTGATTTATGGATATCTAAAAGTGTTTTATGGAGATTGATTGAGCACTCATAACCTGATCAGTTGTAGAGGGCCTCTGCGCTGACTAAGGTTTCATTTCATTTTGTTTTGTATTTTATAATTACACTGTAAATTCATCATTTCTTCCATAGTGTTCATGACCATTTACTAACATTTTTTATAATGTAATCTTTATCATTTTCTTACTAAGGCAGAATAGCTTCTTTCAGTGCAGAGTAGTTTCTTTCTACTTTAATTTCTTTTTAGTTTGATTAGTAGTTAGAATTTGAATTTAGTAGTGTAGAGTAGTTTGTTTTATTTGTTGTTTAATTAGTCTTTAGGCTTTCAATTAATCTGATCAGTGCCATTACAATTATTGCCATTTTGTTACTACTTTATTTACTCATGGTGTAGATGAATGTTTCTAAAGAGCCCTTCTAGTTGATAACTCATATTAAACTAAGTGGTTGAATACTTCATTCATGCAATGAGTCTTTTCTGCATTTTTTGTATTTATCTTCTCTTAGAATAATGAATTACAGAATTCCTCAAAATGTCATCACAAGGAGGTTTTTCTCCAAAAATTGAGAGGAAGAGTAACTAAGCACTTCATTTAGTTTTGCTTCCATAGTAGATTAGTTGCAATTTCATTTTCAGTCTTAGTATTTCATTTAGTTTTGTTTCCATAATAGATAGTTGCAAATTCATTTTTAGTATTCAGTATTCCATTTAATCTTGTTTTTGTAATTGAATAAATAGTAGTTGGAATTTCACTTTTTTAGTTTGTAGCTCATCATTTGGAAATAATGATATGACTAGAAATATAAACTCAGTTTTCATTTCTTGATTAAACTTTTCTTCCAAATCTTACTTAAGCTCTTTTTAGTTCTCATTTCTTTAGATCCTTAGTAGTCTTTGCAGAAGTTAGATTTAAGATTTTGTTAAGTACATTGTAAATCATTAGGGATTAAAGGATCAAAAACCCCCAAAACAACATAAAACTCAAAAACAATGAAGTAATAAGGGTCATCTAGCACATATAGTGCACTACACTTCATCAATTTACGATACCCAGATTGATAATTTATGTAGAGAAATTTAGGACACTAAATTGACCAAACAATTACAATGGGGGATGACAAGGGCAAGCAGCCTGAAGAAAGTACCTAGGTTTGCAAGGCTCAACAAAGGACCCTAAATTTGATTTGGAGCGCACTAAAGAAACATTCATCGAAGACAAGAGGAGCTTCACAGATGCCTTCACTTCAGGAAGTAAAGACAAGATGGAAGCAGAAATGGACCCATCGATGCTCACTACATTCTTAGAAACATGCATGAAGTTGTTGTGCGACAGGAAGGCTGTGAAGGGGCTATAAGAACTCATAACTAGATGTGTTGGGACCACGGCAGGAGAACTGCGCGTAGTCCGGAAGCTCGAGAAGCACATGACACGAACAAGAAGGGAGATGAGATTGACTGCGCAGATAGGGGAATATGAGATGGATCAAGTGATTCTGGATCTAGGATCAGACGTGAACGTCCTACCAAAGTAGACATGGGAGTGCATGGGCAGGCCTACTTTGCAATAGTCTCCTATCCAACTGCGAATGGAAAACCAGCAGAAGATCCTACCTATGGGGAGATTACAATGAATCACAATATATATCGAAGGAGCGAGCGCACTATTAGATTTCGAAGTGATAGAGATTGTTGATGAAAACAATCGCTATCCCACGTTACTAGGAATAGATTAGGCCACTGACATGAATGGAGTGATAAATCTAAAGAAGCACAAGATGATTTTTGAGAAAAAGTCACTATGCGTAGTCGTACCTTTAGACCCAACAGAAGGATCGCGCTACACAAAACAAGTGCGCGACAACAATAGTGACGATGATCTGAACTACATCTACAAGATAACCGTGTGGGAGCAATATTGGGTAAATCCCACTACGGATGGCCAAATATCTTGGGAGCACAAGAGCTCCTAAACATCAGATTCTGACGAAGAAATAGAATGATGGCAGAACCGATTACACGAGGTAACCATGCTCAATTGTGACATGATGATAAGGTTGCTGCGTTGTGTAGCAACGGAGACAAGATACCTACCTACGTATGAAAAATTAAGCAAGGTGGAAGAGTTCCTGGACAAATTTGAAAAAGAAGTTCCAGAACAACAGCGTTTCGATGCTCTAAAATGGGTACTGCATGTTACGCCCGCTAGGTGGTGGGGTACACACTAGCAGAGTTTTGAGGATTGGCGTAAATGCAGGAGGATGCACCTATAATTTGGGAAGCCTCAGATGCAAATAAAGCCATGCATGAAGGAAGAAATGGCCCATGCACCCACCTTTCCCGATGGATACAGGCATATGTTGTGCAACCTGCACGAAGACACACCATCCTCACTGTAGGAAACACGATTAATAAGTAGGAGCAGGCAATCCAATGACGCGAATGACTCCTCCATGTGGGACTGGGAAGTATGGTAAGACCAAGCATGCAGAAGCATCTTAACACAGAAGTTTTTGACAAAGTACGCGAAGCACTGAACACAGTCCACCAGGTGAAATGGGCTGACTGGGACCTACGCATACCTATAGTACTATGGGCTTATAGGACAACGTGCAAGAAACTGACGGGATAAACACCTTTCTGGTTAGTTTATGGCGTGGAAGTTGTCATGCCGATGGAGTATATTGTACCTAGTCTGCACATAGCAACGCTCACAGGTATGATGGACCACGAAGCTCTGGAAGAAAGGCTCGCGCAGTTGCAAGAAATTGAGGAGGAACGACTCTTGGTTGGTTTTCATCAGTAGGTACAAAATCAATGTGAAAAGGCTTGGCACGATCGCCATATTAAGTTGCGCACCTTCAAGGTAAATGACTTAGTGTTGTTGTATGACAGTAAGTTTGAAAAATTCCCAGGAAAGTTCAGAATGCATTGGCTGGGACCATACATTGTTAAAGAGGTCATAGATGGAGGCATAGTATAGCTAGTCAAACTAAATGGAGGACCTTTCCCAGGCAAAGTGAATGGTAGCTACTTGAATCCCTACATGGGTAACCCAGCTATCTGAATAGCTAGCAGAAGCACAGTATTCACGCTCCAAGGATTCGGACAACTGTGCGGGACTATAAACAAATGCAAGGGAGACCAACACATATGCATAGAAGTAGATCAGATACAAAATTCTGAGAATAGCGTATGCAGTAGATCCAGCCAGCAACAGCTCAGTGCATTGCTGACCTCCACACAGTTCGAGAACAGTTGGAAGGACTCTGCGCAAAGACCGTCGCACCGACAGAGTGACTCGAGGGTGAGTCACAATGTTTGTGTTAGGGGCCTGTTGGGCATGGAATCCCCCAAGGCATGTTTTGGGGCTTAAAGCCCAAGTTTTGATTAAATCTTGTTGTAAATCTCCATGAATTACGGGCACAGAGCGCGAAGTCATAATAGAATCACAAGGTTGTCCGCCCTAGTTTTGTAAAGTAATGTCAGCTGGATAGACATACCCATGGTCCACGGACCATGGGATTGTATAAATAGAGTGAGGCTCTAAGTGTAAAAGAAGACTAACCAAGAAATAATGAAGGAAGCATGAGAATTCTGAGTGGTTGAGTCACAGTGTGAAGTGTGTCTTTGGGTCGTAGAGTAGGAGAAGGCTCTGCAGCTAAGTGCGTGGACCCCTGTAGCTGAGTGCGTAGGGTGAGTTGAGTCTGTAACCAGGGAAAGAATCAATAAAGAGAAGTTTTGCAATAATTTTTTGTATCTATTCTTGGTTTAATGCATGATTGACATAATTTTCAATTATATTGTTTATTTGTTACACGCACCTGTTTGAATGTTTTATGTGGTTAAGTATAACTTAAAGCACTCAAGTAGGCCAAGATAATTAACTAACATTGGAATATAAGCAAGGTCCTAGGTAATAACGTAGAGTGCAGTGCTCAACCGCTGGGTAGGGTTGTGCAAAGGCAGTATATCAGGCCACAAGGAACGGGAAAGTGTGTGAAGCAACCTGCACACAGGGACAAACCACAGACCAGTTGAACTCATCAGACATCTCCAGGGTGCGGAAACCTAGTTCTAGCACCCTCCCATACTACTTTGAGTGAGACCTCAGTCTGCACTCCATGGAATGTTGCCGAAAGGGAAAGTAGTATCGAGATTTGTTTGGCTAATTAACTCCAAACGTCGGTTAGGCCCCAAAAGGCCAATAGTTGAGCTTCCTATCTATGACTTCGATGTCCACCGTTACTATTTTCCCATACGAGGTGATGGAGTAGCTAGCTAGGTAACCTTTTGGGATGAAAGTGTGGCTACCAAAATATTTAAGGGAATTCGACGGTGGGGAAAGGATTGGAGAACCCGAAGCGAGCCAACATGAAGCTGACATTACACAAGTAGAAGCACCTTCGTTAATAACAGTGCTATGTATACCTTTACCTTTCAAAAAGATTTGCACCTGAAATGCAAGCTGGTGAGAAAAGGGAGGTTTACACTTTTCCATGTCGAAAATTACAAGCATGGAATCTTGTGGGTTGATACCACCAATGGCGAAAAGCAGAGATTTTCTTTGTCCTAGACATGTTTGTAATACTTCGAGCGCTGACATAGCCGACGACACTTGGGCCAAGTCTTCTACAATGTTGTAGGTTTGGGCGGCACGTGCAGATGTATTATGTGTTGTGCATCAAAGTGCCCCTTTAGTGGAGCAAAATCACAAGGTTAGCAACCAGCCTTTCAATATGAAGATCGTTAGGTGGTGGTGGCTTTTGACTTGAGGAGGGTTCCTCTACATGAGCGACAGGAGCTCCATAAGATTTCGCTCTAGTTTGTAGGTCTACCATTTCAAAAGTGTAAATGGTAGAAGGTCCTTCACCAGCTGAAGGATGTTGTGAACCACCATTGTTCCCTTGCAGGGGTTAGGGTTGGTTTGCAATAATGTGTTGTTGTTGCTAAGCGGGGAAAGGATTATTCAAGAAAGTAGGGGTCCTGCCAATATCCTTTTTAGCAATGAAACCTATGCACTTCTGAATACGCAAGAAGCGATAGGTCATGTGGTATCTGGCACAGATTTTGCAAGGGAATATAGTGGGCTTATCCTTTCCATTGTCATAGGGCGCAACTACCTTTTGCTTGGGGTTAGACTGCTTTATTTACTGCTCTTCAGAAGGAGCGGTCTTTTTCTTATTCTTCTTGTTCTTACCACCGGGTTTTTGTGTAGACTGCATAAAGTTGATCACGGTGGTAGGAAGAGCAGTGAATTTTGTAGAGGTGTCCACTGACATCTCGGAAATGTGACCACTGAGTTGTTTTACAGTAGCCCCGAAGGTTGTGCCAATAATCCCATCGGCATATGCTCCAGGTTGCTGAGTAGCGAGAGCATTGGAGTTTCGAGGGGCATTGGGAATTACATCGTATAGAGTGCCAGACTATGAATATATCATATCTAAGTGTTGGGCATAATGTATGGATTGGTCTTCTGTGATCGCACCACCTAAGGTGACATCCTTAGCAATCTGGGGGAGTAGAGACTTGTAGAACCAATCTGGTAAGAGATAGTTTGGGAGGGGAGATTTGACCAACCTCTACCTACATCTCCATTCATGTATATGATCAGAGATGTGGGTGGTGGTACCCTAACATAATGAAGTGAGGAGTTTCGTGCTAGTTTCATAGTGGATGGGTAGTTGTAAGTGCTTTAAGAATTCCATCGCTAGAGCGTCAAAGGTATTAACTGACGCACGTGGTAATTCAATGTACCACTTGGCTGCATTGCTAGTAAGGGTGTGGGGAAAAATATGTAACCGGATACTATCATCCACCATGGAGTTAGAAACACTCCATAGATGATATGTGGTGATGTGTGTACCTAGATCCTCCCCTTGTTTCTTGTTGAACTTAGGGATGTCTGTCGGTATTTTATGCAGGATTGGCAGCCAAAGTAAGTTATGATAGATGGGGTCATTTGTAAGTTTTTACAATTCAGGGATATCAAGTGTTGGAAAGAAAGGCAGAGTGTGTGATGCCCCTGAATTAGACCAAAGCGATGACATATGACTTGAGGATCCTTGCGTTCCTCCCATCGTGTTGTTCCCACTATTATACACAGGTTGCGTGGTATAATAGGTGCCTTGGGGTATGGTATTTTAATGTGGATTTCCATAGGGATTGTTCGGTTGGGGTATAGAAGTTCCCCCAGCATAAGCAGTGCCCCCTTAACTCATTTGAGCTTGTGAGTAGGGTGCCCTCATCGATTGATTGGGACCTCCTTGAGTATTCCCTCTCACCACAGAACTAACCATAAGTCCTTCACTAGCATAAGGAGTGTTCATGTCAATCAGTGATTGACCATGCATGCCTGAAAATGGAAGGGGAACTGTTACGTTCCTGGCTAGTATATGCATATTCGGAGTGCCCAGATACTTGAATCTGGGAGTTAGAACTATACAATGGATTCCAACCATATTATTGGTTGAATGGACCTACGCTAACTATGCTATATTGAGCGTTATAAGGAACACTATATGTAGCACTTGTCAAAGGTACATGGTTTTAGACTAAAGGGGTGGAACCTAAAATTGATTGGGTTCCATTCGTGGAAGGTGTCATGATAGGGGTTGAACCTAGGACAAATGGGATAGCAGGGTTCACCATCAAAGGTGTGGTATTGATTTTCAACTGGGGAAGTGGTGGGGGACCAAAAGTGTCCAAAAAGTCCCATGACTCATTAGTCGACGGCGAGATGGGTGGAAGTGTTCCAACTAAAGACAAAGGAGGTACATATGCAACAGGAACCAAGAGTGGGCCCAACTGATTTGTGATCAGAGGGTTGTATGGAGGAATAAATCCTTCGGTAAAGAAATCCTCTGGTAATCTTGAATCGTTGGATGTCCAAACTGATTCTCTGTGAGATCTCAGAGACTGATTTCCTGAAGATGGGGAATCTGGCTCACTGGAGCTTGGTGGATCCTCCACAGTGTGTGGGGGAAGTCCTAAGAATCGTCTAGATTGATGACAAGGGCTGGATGTAGCCAGAGTGGCTGATAATTTTTATCAGTACATTTTACAATGATGTTTACTAAAGTCTCAATGATAACACTCTGGCACCTTAAAAATAAAATATAGACTAAGTAAATCAATTAACAAGAAGAGGGCAATGAGTCTGTCTGATAAGCATTGATCACTAGAGATGACACCCAATATCACAATGAATAACATAGAGAGTTGGCCAAATGTACAGTTACTGTTACTCTAGAGCTTCACCTGAACCTCAGATTGACGGGCCAAATACTCTCATGAAGATGATCACCCTCCCAAAAACTGAAGACAGAGTAGGTCCATCTGTGTTAGGTACCAGTTCAACACACCCTAGTCACCATATGTTAGTCCCTAAAAGTTTGGGCACTAAGGATACCTCAGATCATAGACACTACCGAGGGGGACATAGTCGCAGACACTATGCTGTGTGGGTAGGATACTTGAGTCCCCGACTCAGCTCCGATATCCCCAAAGGGATCCTTGATACATAGAACACCTAAAGGATATGCAAGAAAATGTGAGCTACCTTCACTTACAATCTGATGTTCTCTCATATTTAGCTCTGCTTTTACTGGACTGGTCCTGGTAGTATGACTGCAGATGGATTTCTCTCTTTAATGACACTATTTTTGGTGTATGATCTTGGGAAGTTTACTCACACTACCTAACCGAAGATCCTAGCCTAAACTAATGTATGTTTACTCTACAAAGAGTTGTTGATTAATTTTATTAGGTAGATTTTATGTGTACTTTGTTAGAGTCTTCAGTAGGGGTGTTGACATATGAGAATTTATGGGACTCTGACTCAAATCATGCAAAAACAATGCTTGTAAATTTTCAAATTTGATGAATAAGCTACTTCTACAAAGGGAGAGTCATTCATACATCAATATTCATTCCATGCATCCTACTCAGTAAAACACTCACATAAATGATATAACTTTCAATGATCAGTAACAACTACTGAAACCAAATAATGCAAAACTAACAATCTAAGAAGAAAACAACAAAACTTTTTGATTTTTTCTTTTAAAATACAAACTTTAAGTAGGAAACATATTTTCTTAGAAAATAATTTTTTTCAAGAAACAAATCAATCAAACAAAACATATCTATAGATCCCTTTTCAATCCAGAAGCAAGTTTCCCAACCATTTGAGGTCATAGACATTGTTGTTTATCAAAAAATGGGTGAATAACACTTTGTGCTAGAGGCCACATAGAGTTATTAGTGGCACTAATGCTCTATTTGTGAAGATACATTGCTTTATAAAGCTTTGTTTACACTGGTAACCTATGTTACTGAGGGAAAACACTTCAAGAAAGGGTTGTGGGGATTAGATCTAGACTAAGTAATGAAAGAAGAGTTCTACAAGGTCTTGAGTGGTCAGAAAAGAAATGAAGAAGTACAGGAAGGTCTAGAAGAAGAAGAGATCTAGGAGTTTTCTACGAAAACTAGGAACTAAAGTGTAGTGCCCATTGGAGTCACCAGTTCTACTATAGGGATTAATGTACGGTGTATGGAAAATAAAGGAACCCTCAAGGGTCTTCCCGGGACCCTTGGAAGACTGTAAGATTATCTTCAGTTGTCACAAAGATACATGCATGTCCATATTCAACAACTAACTATCAAAGCAAGATGGATTCATTATCTCGAGCCTTCATGTGGAGTTGCTGGAGAGCGCAATGCAGCTAGGTGGAATTCCCCTGAGCCGGCTCTAGATCAAGTCCTACACATAGAAATGACAAGCGTAATTACAACATAAAACCTTGATAATCAATGCATGAGTATACAAAAGACATCTAGTTGCACATAACTAAGCTACTCATGGTAAAAGACATTGAATAAACATATAAATGAATTAAAGTACCAACATCACGGAGTGGACAGTACAACTGTAGTTCTATATTAATGTCAAAAGAGTTATTACAACCATCGATTACATCAACATTCCCTTACCCCTTCAACTCCTCTCTCTCTCTCCCTTCTTACCAACTTCTTATGCTTAAGTTTGAGACTTTGCTCGATAATCAAGTAAGATATCCTTTCAGATGATCTGACCTCTTTCATAATAGCCCTCACTCTGCTTATGTAGCATTTGAGGTTAGGGTTGCCAAGTTTCTCCATGAGTTTCTTTAGGTAAAAGCAATGATGTTTCCATTCTTTTGAGCTCTTTCCCATTTTCATACTCCATTAGGATTAGTAATCCCCCAAATAGGTCGAACTTGGATGTTTCCTTGCTTTTCTGAGTTGATTTAGGAGAGAATATAGGGATATTTCTTAGTCAATCCACTCCTTTGAACCTTAGATCTTCATTAGGGTTCACTAACGCTATTCTCGAGGTAACAAGTAGAGTTACTTGGGTCACTAACGCAACCTTAGTCTTGCTGAGAATCTTTATAAAGTACGTTGCCAGTGTATAGACATCGTTAGCTTGGAACCAAGGCTTGTGAACTTGGTCATTGCTTCAGTCATCATGTCTTTTCTCTCTGAACTAATGAGGAGGTCATTTTCCTGTATAACACGCTTGCTCGAAGAGCACTGTGAACTCCTTCACTGTGTGTTGGCTTGATGGGACCTAACCTAGGTTTGGAGTTATTTAGCCAAACAAATCCTTGTACTATTGGCCCTTCTAGAAACACCTCGGAGAGCGCGGACTGAGGTCTCACTCAAAGTAGTATGGGGGGATGTTGGAACCAAGTTTTTTCACCCTTGAGATGTCTGAGGGGTCGGTTTAGTCCAACTGTAAATACCTTCGTGTAGGTCACTTTGTGCATTATCCTGACTTGCGAGGCCTTCGCGATCAGTTAGAATCACCTTCGCACAGCCCTAACCATGGGCTGAGGTGGTTTCGCGCTGCTAAAGAAGCAATATTCACTACTTCCCCAAGTTACACCATGTAGCTTACTTATCTTCTTATAACAGTTAGTTATCCTTGCATAAATAGATACTTTATCTTATATTCACTTTATCAACACATTCATATACGTTCGTGCATCATATAAACAATAGAAATGTAATTTATATCTGATACATTCAATGCACAAAACAGTAAAAAGATACAAAGAAATGATGTAAAACTTCTCTTTATTGCTTCTCCAATGTTTACAGACTCGAGCCACCATACATACTCAGCTACAGGGGTCCATGCACTCAGTTGCAGACTACTAGGCCTCTGTGCACTCAGCTACAGAGCCTTCTTGTACACTACGACCCAAAGACCTGACTCGACACTTAGATCAAACTCAATTCCTCATCATTAGATCTTACTTCCTTCAGTTAACTTAAGTTCTTTACAACTTAGAGCCTTGCTCTATTTATACAATCCCATGGTTCGTGAACCATGGGTAGATCTCTAAAGCTGACATTACATTACAAAATTGAGGGTGGACAACCCTATGAATCATTTACAATCTTCGCACTCTGCAGCTGCACAACGCAGAGTCTTTACATCGGATTTTTTCAAAATCTAAGCTTTAAGCCCCAAAACTTCCCTTGGGGGATCCCTCGCCCAATAGGCCCCCAACACAAACAACGTGACTTTCCCTCGAGTCACTCTGTTGGTGCAGAGATCTTCGTGCGGAGACCTCCCAACTCTATCCAAACTGCTACAAGATCAATAGCACACTGAGAAGTTGCCTGCTCTATCTCCTGTACGTGTTGTTCAGATACTGTTGTCTCTGAACTGCTTCCTTGTATTTGCTCCTATGTTCCCTGCATCTTTTTATAGTCCCATGCCTCCTTTCACCTACCTAGAGCACTAAGACTGTGCTTTTGTCGGCTAGTCAGATAGCCAGGCCAACCGTGTATGGCTTCAACTGACTGCCATTCACTTTTCCTTGGAAAGGTTCTCCATTTTGCTTTACCAATTGCACAATGCCTCCATCTATGACCTCCTTAATAACATATGGTCCCAACTAATGCATTCTAAATTTTCCTGGGAATTTATCGAACTTACTATCATACAGTAACACCAAATAATTCACCTTTAAGGTGCGCAACTTAATATGTCAATCATGTCAGGCCTTCTCGCGCTGCTTTTGTACCTACAAATGGAATACAACCACAAACCGTTCTTCTTTGAGTTCCTCCAACTGTGCGAGTATTTCCTCTAGGGCTCTGCAGTCCATCATACCTGTGAGCATTGTTATGTGCAGACTAGGCATGATGTATTCGATCTGAATTATGACTTCCAATCCATAGACCAGCCGAAAAGGTGTCTGTCCCGTCAGTTTCTTGCATGTCGTCGTATAAGCCCATAATGCTGCAGGTGCGTGCAACTCCCAATCACTTCACTACACGTTGCATACTTTGGTCAGTGCAGTCTCCAACACTTTGTTAAATGCTTCTACTGTCACATTGGCTTGTGGGTGATACGATGTACTTTTTTGATGATACACCTAAAACTCTTCTATCAACGCACTGATCGTCTCATTCAGGAAATGTGTACCACGGTCGCTCATCAAGATCTTCAGACATCCAAATCATGTCAATACATGTTCAAACAAAAACTTCGCAGTCGTGGCAGCCGTGCAGTCTTCTACCAGCTGCGCTTCTTCCCAATGAGTCAAGTACTCTGTCGCAGTGATAATATATCTCGCGCCCATTTTTCCTTAAGGTTTGATAGGTCCTACAAAGTCGATCACCCACTTTTCAAAGGGATGGAGTGTCATTTGCAAATTCAAAGGCATCTTGTCCCTCCGCAATGGTTTACCTATTCTTTGACATACATCACAGGGCTTGCAACGTGCTTCTGAATCTTGATAAAGGGTCGACCAACACAACCCTGTGTAGAGAATCTTCTGCGCGGTCGCTCTCCCTGCATAGTCTCCTTTCGTAGCACCCCCATGCGCGTCTATGAGGATATAGCTTCATTCAAATGCTGCAACAACCACGCGCAAAAAGATGGCCGATGCGTTCTTCAACCCAAATGGAATAACAGTGTATTGAAAGAAACCCCACTCAGTTGCAAAGGTTGTCTTGCTCCTATCTTCCAGCGTGATTTTGATTTAGTGTTACCTTGAGAATGCGTCATTGAAAGAATATGATTCCTACCCACAGACATTTTCCAACACCTCATCTGTGAACGGGGTTGGGAATGGATCATGCACACATGCATCATTTAGTTTCCTGAGATCCACACATATTCTTATCTCTCCCTTATGCTTCTTTTCCTGCACCACCATAGGGCTTACCCTATCAGATTCTTCCACTAGCTCAATGATTCCTGCTATGAGCATTTTGTCTAGTTCTACACGGACCTTCTCCTTGTATTTAGGATTTAAGCAATAAGTCCGCTACTTAACTAGATTTGCATTGGGCTTTAATGTTATCCTCATCATTACTAAATCTTTGATAATTCCCTTTAAATCCGTAAATTTGGTCAGGAATAAGTCTTGGTACTCATGGAGTAACTCAGCGACCTTATCCACAGTCGCGTCGTCCTTGTAGTCATTGAGCGTTGCAAACTTAGGTTTGGCCTCCATACAAATGTTCATCTGCTTTGTCTTTATTGTCACAGTTATGTGAGGGTTCTCAATCTGTGGTCATTGAACCTCACAATGGCCTTGTTTTTCTGGAATGTTAATTTTCCGTGGATCCTCATCAGCTTCTTCAACATTTACATTACAACATTCTAGCGTGCAACTCAATTGAGTAGCCCATTTAGGCTAAATCAATTCTACAGGCTCCTGTGGTATCCTAAAGATAGCTTCATTTACCTCTTGTAGTGCGTCATCAATGGTGTCCCACCAGTGATCCTCGAAAGTGAAGGTTAAGAGGAACCCTTCGCACAGATATCCCATTCACCTATCCCATGGCGAAGCTTCATCTCTGTATACCAGTTTATGGGTATAACATCTAGGGTATGACAGAACAGGTGCACCCACTTAGATTGTGGCTCTTCTCCATGGACTTTTGTACACTTGGCCAGGGGCGCACAGATCATCCCATCCGTCATACTTGTCTGTTAGTCGCATCTTAGGCTTCCCAAAAAACATGCGCATCATTCTCCTACATTTGCACCAGTCCTCAAAGCTTCCTTGGTGCGTACACCACCACCTCATGGGTGTAGCACATAGTACACAATTCAAGGCCTAGAAATGTTGCTTTTCCAGCACCTCCCTTTCAAACTTATCTAGGAAGGTATCTACCTCACTTAACCCATCATAAGTAGGCAGATCCCTGATTTCTGTTGATACGCAGTGCAATGATCTTGTCATCATCTTACAGTTTAGGGTGGTTACCTCGTGTAACCAGTTCTGCCATCGCTCTATCTCCTCATCAGAATCTGATGCAGAGGAGCTTTCACGCTCCCATGAGATCCGTCTGTCCATGGTGGGATTTACCCAGTCTTAATCTCGCGCAATTATCTTGTAGATGCAGTCCAAATCATCGTCGCTTTCATAGTCGCACACCAGCTCGATATAGCGTAATCCTTCCATAGGATCCAAGGGTATAACTATGCATAGAGACTTCTTCTCAAAAATCATCTTGCGCTTCTTCAGATTAATCACCCTGTTCATGTCAGTGGCCCAATCAATTCCTAAGAGCGCAGGGTAGTTATTGCTATCATCAACAATCTCTATCACTTCAAAGTCTACTAGCATGCTCGCTCCCTCAATATCCATAGTGATTCCCTGCAGTATCCCCATGGGTATTATCTTCTACTAGTTCTCTATTCATAGTTGAATAGGAGACCATTGCAGCATAGGCCTCCCCATGTGCTCGCATGTCTGCTTCGGCAGAACGTTCACGTCCAATCTTAAGTCTAGAATTACTTGGTCCATCTCAAATTCTCCAATCTGCACAGTTAGCCTCATTTCTCTTCCCGTCCTCGTCGCATGCTTTCCAATCTTTCTGACTACGTGCGGTTCTCCTCGCGCGGTACTAGTGCATCTATTAATCATTTCCTATAGTCCCTTTACAGCCTTACTGTCGTGCAATAGCTTAATGCATGTTTCTAGGAACTTCGTAAGCATATATGGGTCTATTTCCAATTCTGGTCTATCTTTTCTTCCTGAAGTGGAGGCATAAGCGAAGCTCTTCTTAGATTCCATGAAGGTTTCCTTAGCGCGCTCCAAATTAAATTTTGCTTCTTCTATCGGAGCATTGCGAACCTAAGTACTATCTTCGGGCTATTTGGATTTATCATCTTCCATCGTGATTCCACTTCGGATCACAATGTTCACATTTGGGTATTCCTCACATAACTCAGACCTCATCATCTATAGGTTCTGAGTCGGGGGATGTGGTAGTGCTCCCTTGTCACGTATCCTAGATATTATTGTAGGAAAATCCTCCATCTCATGATCAAACAAGGTACAATACAGACAAGATGGGTGCATTGGGTTTGTACAATCACAAGCATAGTGTCTCAGCCCTCCCCAATTATAGCATATCAGCTGTCGGCGACCTCTTCTGGGTCTTCCTCCACCTCGGCCTCGTCCGTGCCCCTAAAATTCAGCTTGCGCCACTCCTACATTCTAGTCTTGGGGCCACGTTTTAGCCTAAACTCTATAGGTGGGAGTTCTATCCATCATCAGCTCATAGCTTCTACAAGTGTGTTCATTGTGTCCAACCGATCTACAAAAATTATAGAACAAATGTTGCGAAATATGCATGTACTTTTGTAACAAATGGAAGTTGTTCGTAGCATGCTTTCCTCCTATTTGAAAAATCACGCACCACAAAGCAAGTGTCGTGCTAGGTCCTACTTATGATTCTGGCCTTAACAACATCGGTCTTCCTCCCGCAAGGTAGTTCACAAAAACAGGGTAGTGTTCCTTATCATGACCCTGACCCTTGCATTTTATGCACCACACCTCTTTGCGCACTTCTGGTCAAGTTGACCTGCCCTGTTTCAGACTCTGCATCTCAAGGCATAAGTTTTTCAACTGCGCATGGATCCGCTAAACTCCCAAGTTATGATCCTGCATCGGGGTTTCACGCAGCCTCATCACAATCTCTAAGGCCTCTGCCTGAGTTGTTAATCTCTATTGTGACAACGCATTCCTCAAATGTGGCATTAGCGATGCTACAAATCATTCGTAGTGTTGTCCATCCATCAAAGTCATATTAGCTTCATGAATTGTACACTTCAGTCTCTAATCCAGTTCCCAAGGAGTCTCCCCTCTTAGCATTGTGATTTCTTTGAATCCAATGGTTGACTGCGCTTCTGACTTCGGCCTGCTAAATTCTCTGTTTAGCACAATTTGGATATTCGCGATTCCTGCATTTGGATTGTCATTAGAATGCTTAATATACCAAGTCAGCATGTGATCCTGCAGAGCACTGGCCAACATTTCTTTCTTTATATTATCATTTGTAACTCCCCGCACTTCCCATACGACTCTTATCACGAACCAAAACTAGTTCGGATCTTAATTTCGTACTACCTTGAACACGGACAACTTTATCGTGCTTGCCATATTGACTCACGGTGGTAGTGGAGGTGGTACAGGTGAAGATGGAGGTGAAGCTGGTGAAGCTAGTGGTGGTGTGGCTGGGGGTGGTATGCATGGAATCCTCTGCCTTATCAAGTTGGTTTCACTTCATGTCGAGACCTTCACAAGCTCTTCATTGTCCCCTTGTGGAGGTGAAATCAAAGGGCTATTCTCTTGTCCATTACTTCCTTCATTTCTGTAGGTTTTTCCACTTCGCGTAGCTCCGAAAATCAAGGTAATTGGATAACCCTTTTTTCACACAATAGCATTTTAATGCAAGTATTCAAGGACTTTACGTACTTACCTCGTAGTCCTTTAAGAAAGCGTCACTCTGCCTCACTATAGCTGATTGAAGTGTCTACCACGAACTCAGTAATGAATCCTCCTATAATTCGATCGAGCCAGTGATCAACAGCGCACACGACCTTATCCTATGATGCTTCCAATCCGCGCACCAACTCTAGGGTCCATACAATAGGACTGTCGAGTTTCCACCTTCCTTGGCTATCTACTAGCTTCACGATCCACTCGTATAGATCAGTAGGGACAAATGCGAAAAAGATTTCGTGGATCTCTGTGTATAGGTAGAAATCTAACCAATCTACTTTTGTTAGTTGTGGATTATTGTTCTCCTATGCCGTGAACTCATGAATTCTTCTGTCCAACCAACCTTCAATCTACTTCTTAGTTGGCTTCTAATGATACGACATCAGACATCTCTATGCAGATTCTGGTCTAGTCAACGGAACCATTTGTTGGCTTGATGGGGCCTAACCCAAGTTTGGATTTATTTAGCCAAATAAATCCCTGTAATACTAGCCCTTTCAGCAACAGACCATGAAACATGGACTGAGGTCTCACCCGAAGCAGTATGGGGGGATGCTGGAACCAAGTTTCTGCACCCTTGAGATGTCTAAGGGGTCGGTTTAGTCCAACTATAAATATCTTCGCATGGGTCACTTTGCACACTGTTCTAACCTGCAAGGCCTTTGCAATCTCTTAGAATCACATTCGCACAGCCCTAACCAGGGGTTGAGGTGGTTTCGCGTTGCTAAAGCAGTAATCTGTGCTACTTCCCCAAGTTACACTGCATATCTTACTTATCTTCTTATAAAAGTTAGTTATCTTCGCGTAAACAGATACTTATCTTATATTCATTTTATTAGCACATTGATATAGGTCCGCGCATCATATAAACAATAGAAATGAAATTTATATCCGATACATTCAATGCACAAAATAGGAAAATGGTACACAAAAATAATGTAAAAATTCTCTTTATTCCTTCTCCAAATTATATAGACTCGACCCGCCCTGCGCACTCAGCTACGGAATACTAGGCCTCTGCGCACTTAGCTACAGAGCCTTCTCCTACTCTACAACCCAAAGACACGACTCGACACTTAGATCAGACTCAATTCTTCATCATCAGATCTTGCTTCCTTCGATTAACTTAACTTCTTTACAACTTAGAGCCTTTCTCTATTTATACAATCCCATGGTCCATGAAACATGGGTAGATCTCTAAAGCCAACATTACATTACAAGAATGAGGGCGGACAACCCGATGAATCATTTACAATCTCTGCATTCCGCTCCCGCACAATGTGGAGTCTTTACATCGGATTTGGTCAAAATCTGGGCTTTAAGCCCCAAAACGTCCCTTAGGGGATCCTTCACCCAACACTGCACTATCTATAGTGGCTACTTTATCTCTGATAGTGGCCTCGTGCTACTCCTTTACCTTTGGTGGCATCAAAGGTTGGTCCCTAAATGCAAGTTCTATGATCTTAAGGTTCATATCCAACTGAACCTTTGCCAATTATGTCCTTTCTTCGCGCACTCCTGCAATGAGCTTCCAAATTTGCACATCCACTGGCTCATTGTCAGGAATGTCCAGCTTTAGGAAAAACTTGCATGATTTAGCCACTAACTTGGCCATGTGCTCATTCCTTGTGGTGATATACTTAAAGAGCTCGATGGTAGAAGTCTTCTTGCCAAACATTTGGGAGTTGGTCACCCTCTGCTCAATGATGACATTCAATTCTCGCTGTTCCTGAGCCCGGAGTTCTGTGAATACACCATCATGCAGGGTGTGATGGACTTCTCTTGGTAGTGCGTCCAAGTCTAGCCCAACCTTCGATAGGGCATGGAAAGTGACCCGATCATCTTCTACTTCTGTGGTTAGCACTCCATCTGGCAGCGTGATAAAACAGGGGTCGAAGGGGCAAACCATTTCTGCTACTTCAATTTTCCCAGGCGCTAAGCTGGTTGACGCCACGCTACTTCAGCCCATACTAGTCTACACCTATGACGCCTGGATCTGCATCTCACACAGGTCCATTTGAATGGCACCCAAGGCATGCCTATGTTTCTTCTCGAACTATTGTAGCAGTTATGTGGTGCCATGAGTCACCGTAACACAAATGGAATACAGATCACCTTCTGTCAAGGTGATCGAGTCGAGGGAAGTCTTGTTGGCCTTGGACTTCTTTCATGGACCTACTTTCTCTAATTCCCTATTGTGCTTGATCTAGAATGGAGTAGTCTCCAGGTCTACTCCTCCTTGCCCTATCTATTTTTCCTCCTCCTGTTCTGTTTCCAGGGAAGGCGACTTCTGACTCCTATCAAAGTCACACTCCTCTTCTTCATCTATCTATTTTTCGGCAATGCACTCTGACCTATCTTTGTCCTCAACCTCCTTCTTCCTCTTTTCTCTATTTGTTCCACATCCCACTTGGCCTCTTCCTTCTTTCACTACGCTGCAGACTTGCTAGACCCAGTTTTCAAGTCTGAAGCAGTGCGTCAATCTGTTGGTCAGTGGTCAAGGACCATTATGATCACATCGTCTATGGCTAGGTAGGGAAGGTCATACCACTTTTGTTCAGGATCCTTCTGCGCATGCATGGAGACCTGGTGGAAGTCCGCCTTGAACTCCACATACTCGCAACTGATCATAAATAGTCAGTGACAACCACGACTTGCAGTTGACCACCATGTGGATATTCATTTCCATCAAGATCCAAAAAATCTTACTGTCCTTGAGCCTTTGGGAGTCCTTCGTAACCCAGAGCGAAGTGAACTTCGTTGCTTCTGGTAGGTCCTGCACGACCAAAGGAAACTGACTATCCTCTGGTAACTCCCACATGACTAGCACTGTGTACAGCAACAACCATGCATAGTGAAATGTTTTGCTTTGATCCTATGCCTCTCTGCAGTTCGCAAGAAATTCACCACAGAGGTGGCATGGCTAGTTGAACTCTACGCCCTCTATGCACTAGGCCACTAAAGACACTATTGGTGCCAGCACTTCATTTGCGCGACACTTCCACATAATCTTGCCTTGCCAGGATCTGAGTAGCTACCTTGAAAATGGAGTTTGTTATGCTAGTGATGGAGTAGTCGCACAACTTCTTTGTGAGCTTAAACTTATCCTTCATTGCTTCAGCAAGGTCACACTCACCTTCCTTTCCTCCAAACACCATGGCTAGATTTCCTCCTGCATGCAACATCCGAGTGATCCTATAGGCTCCTCTAGCCACAAGCACCCATCATTCACCAAGCACAGTCATTGCTTGATCACTATCATGGTTATGGTGTGCAGTTGTAATGTAGTGCCCATAAGATATTTAATAGACCAACCTTATCCACCCCTTTTACCCACTTTCTTGGCTCCAGCATGGTCACACCAGAGTCTTTGTAGAAGATGTGGTGCATGAGTTGATCTGTGGCTAAGTGGGAAAAGCGCTTTGTATCAGCCAAATCTAAATCCACCAATTTTAATAGGGGGACAAGCCCCAGGTGCGGTCCTTCAAAGGCAATTTTTTTTCAGCAGTATGCAACATGACCATGTTTTAATCAATGTCCTTTAGAACCTTTGTCTTGCTTCTATGTGGAGGAATGTACTCGAGCTTAGAGATAAGGTCAAACCCCTCAACATCAACATCCTCTACCCCCATGTCAATGTCTTCCTCGTCCATAGGGATCTCCTCAACATACTATTCAGTTTCAAGGTCAATTAGCTTTCCCTTCTCCTGTATGGGGGGCTTTTCCTTCTGCAGGTGCCTTCTGGGTGATGCACGCACTCGCTGTGGCACTTTCTACTTGTCTTTTTTTGATTTTGTACCCCCTTAGGTCGGTGTAGGCCTCGGCCTGGGCATCCTCGGCGATTTAGGAACTTCGGCCAGCACTTCGATGCTCTCAACCTCCATGTCGACCGGATAAATCGTTCTTGTGGACAAGACCGATCTCCCTAGTATCTATAGATATCTAGCGACAAGCAGAAAAAGAAAATCTACCTTTCTCTAAATATTGTGATTTATAAATAAAAACCAAGGCGTGTCTTTAGACCCTACCTTAAGTCCAACGCTAGTTTGTGGCAGCCACGCTTCGACCGTCTGAATGATAAGAACCTACAAACACAAACAAGCACACATCAAATAACACCTGCATAGCCAATATAATAAATCATATTCATCATGGTGATCAAGGAATCCATGAAATAAACCATAAGAGACAACTTATTGAGAAAACTAAACTTGATTGTATTAACTTTAAACAAAGAAGAACTTTACAACCTTGGTGCCTTGATGTTGTACAAGCTCCTCCCAGGGTCCAAGCAAGAATCTCCTCTACTTTGACAAGCTTCACACTCTTCCCAATGAGATCAAAAGGTATGTAATCTCTCCTCTGAAGCTCAATTAGGAAGTCTAAATTCCAACAGCATTTACCGTAAAAAATATTCAGCTTTCAACCTCCTCAGTAACTAGCCCAATGCATCATTTTATAGTGCAGAGGGAGGAAGTTATAGGTCCACCTATGAAGGGATAGAGTCCTCCTTCAAAGGGAGAAGCTCCTCACATCAAGGGGTTAGCTCCTTTAGTTATGAGATGCATGAACCTCAAAGGAGCGAACTTGCCACCTCAAGATTCCCTCTAGAAGCTTCCAGAAATAACCCAAAGTGATTTTTTAAGAATATACTTGCGCCCTTTTGACTTTTACAGGGGTCCACACCCTTTACACAGAAACAGAGCGGGCAGTTCTGCAAGGGACATGACCAGGGGGTGCGGGACCACAGGTAATGCTAAGAGAAAGTGTGGAACCAGAGTTTTAGATATTTTTAAGGACTTTCTCTCATTTTTCAAGGCTTGACATGAAGAGCTAAGGTTTAAGATTTGCATAGGAGGAAAGTATGAGTGGTGATAAAGTCACACTGACTGCAGAATGTCATGGTGACAATATTTTGTGTAACAGATTGGCCCCTAAAGTGCGAAATCTGTAATAGATGAGGACAATATTTGTCATCTAAGAAGAGTGAAGTACTTTATCATTTCGAGGATCATCTTGTGGAGAGCCTGGTTAGAACCTGTAAAAACATTCAATACAAAATATATATATGTGATCATATCATCGCTGAGGTAGGCATTCCCATACCCAGATCAAAACTGACTAGAAAACTAACTAAATTGCTCTAATATAGGAATGATCTTGTAATACATCACAAGTATAGACATATGTAGACACAGTATGGGCGCAACCATCTGTTTATGAATAGTCCATTGTATAATGAATAACAAAATTCCTCGCAACCTGGATGGTGGAAACTAGATCCAGGGTCTTTATTTCTACTTCACGAAATAGTATGACTCTATCCATGTGAATGAATGTATCGAAGTTGAACATGGTAGAAACTACTTGATTACCAGTCAATGATGTAAACTGTTAACAAGTGTGAGAGGAACCACCAGTAATGTCAATGGCTCTCAAAGTACTCAGTACAATCCATGAAATGTGAATAGATGAATTGATGTCGAACATGTCATGGAATCCTTTCATCAAAGTTCAATGATGCAACTTGTCATCGAAGGTGATAAACCTGCCATTGAGGCATGCAGATTCCAAGGTACTGACAATTTCTAGATCATCTTTCTAGATAATGAGCTGAAGTCAATAGAAAGTGATCCGTCATAGGCAAGCCCACAACACAAAATCATAGATCAAGTTTGAAGAAATATATTTGCAAGGACTAGCTCAGGGATGGTCTAGATGGATGAAAGATATTTTGCAGATGAATGGTTTATTTTCACTGACCTCTTGAACACATAACAACACTGCAGATGGTTTGGTGACAATTGACCCAAAGCTAATACCCAGAAACCGGCTGAAGGCTTTCAACATGGTTTGATTAACTGTTAGGCAAAGGATTTCCCAACCCAGGTGAACAAAAAGTGTCGTGTTCAAGAGTGGTTTAATTCTTTTCTGAGACACAAAGTATAACAAACAGGTTCATTTTTCTCTCTTTTCCCCCACCATTTCTGGCAAGTACCTCTTTATTGTTTACAAGCTTGAGGAGGATAACATTTGCTTGGTTATAAGCTCATCCTTCAGATGAGTCCAACTTAGTTTAAAATTCGAACCCTAAGAAGGAGTGGTCCGTTCCTATTTGAAATTGAACAAGTCCTTTACTGTTAAATTTTAACGAGTCCAATATAGGAGAAACTCGACGTTTTTCAATTTTAGGGAGTCAGAAGAAAAAATTAAGAAAACTCCATGGTTGTCCTTTTTCGTAAATTTGTGTCTCCCAAGCCCGAAAAAGTATAAAATAATACTTGAGAGAACTGCTTGACCATTACGATCAAGGAGTACTTTTCATAATTAGTGGTCCTTATCCGAAAAAGTAAAAAAGCAATCAAAGACACATCGTTTTATAACCAATATCGCACTTGAAACGACAAAAGCCCGACAATTTTTTCATGTTTATACCATCAGAAAAGAGCTATAAGTGGACCGTCCTTTTAATTCTGTTTTAACGAGATTAAAAAGAAAAACTCGGAAATCTTTTCATATTTTACGAGTCAAAAAAGAGCTTAAAGAGGACTCAAATGTTTTTTGTTAAAAATGATCAATTTTGCCTGAAAAAATCTGATATTCTACACAAAACTCAAACATTAGATATCATTTTTGGGATTCAACTGCGTTAAGTAAGTCATTCAAACGTATGACCATTTCCATGAGAGGTAGTCGTAACTGACTAATTTCTCATGATTTTTGAATAGTTCACTTAGCACTCATTGCATCGGGTGATGCTCACAGGGGTGAAGAAGTGGGATTGAAACTAGTGAAATGTGGAGAACGAATCACATAGAATCAATCATCACTTCCGGGGCTTGCACCCGGTAACCAGGACTTCCCAGGAGGTCACCCATCCCAGAACTCCTGTGGCTCAAGCGCGCTTAACTGTGGAGTTTTTCCCCACAATCAAGCCCACTTAGCTTGCTACCCCATTTGCAAAACCTTAGCAAGTATTGTGCCTCATGAACCATTCAAGTAGAGATCCCTTGACTCTTTTTGAATTTAAGTATGGGGGATTTACGCAGTGCATTATATTAGATATCATTTTTGGGATTCAACTGCATTAAGTAAGTCATTCAAACGTATGACCATTTCCATGAGAGGTAGTCGTAACTGACTAATTTCTCATGATTTTTGAATAGTTCACTTAGCACTCATTGCATCGGGTGATGCTCACAGGGGTGAAGAAGTGGGATTGAAACTAGTGAAATGTGGAGAACGAATCACATAGCATCAATCATCACTTCCGGGGCTTGCACCCGGTAACCAGGACTTCCCAGGAGGTCACCCATCCCAGAACTCCTCTGGCTCAAGCGCGCTTAACTGTGGAGTTTTTCCCCACAATCAAGCCCACTTAGCTTGCTACCCCATTTGCAAAACCTTAGCAAGTATTGTGCCTCATGAACCATTCAAGTAGAGATCCCTTGACTCTTTTTGAATTTAAGTATGGGGGATTTACGCAGTGCATTATATTAGATATCATTTTTGGGATTCAACTGCGTTAAGTAAGTCATTCAAACGTATGACCATTTCCATGAGAGGTAGTCGTAACTGACTAATTTTTCATGATTTTTGAATAGTTCACTTAGCACTCATTGCATCGGGTGATGCTCACAGGGGTGAAGAAGTGGGATTGAAACTAGTGAAATGTGGAGAACGAATCACATAGCATCAATCATCACTTCCGGGGCTTGCACCCGGTAACCAGGACTTCCCAGGAGGTCACCCATCCCAGAACTCCTGTGGCTCAAGCGCGCTTAACTGTGGAGTTTTTCCCCACAATCAAGCCCACTTAGCTTGCTACCCCATTTGCAAAACCTTAGCAAGTATTGTGCCTCATGAACCATTCAAGTAGAGATCCCTTGACTCTTTTTGAATTTAAGTATGGGGGATTTACGCAGTGCATTATATTAGATATCATTTTTGGGATTCAACTGCGTTAAGTAAGTCATTCAAACGTATGACCATTTCCATGAGAGGTAGTCGTAACTGACTAATTTCTCATGATTTTTGAATAGTTCACTTAGCACTCATTGCATCGGGTGATGCTCACAGGGGTGAAGAAGTGGGATTGAAACATTACTCATACCTATTTAAAATAAATAAAAATGCGTCAAAAAGTTACCTTTTTAAAGTGAAAAATAGATAAATTAAAAATTCATTTATTCAGAAAAGCTTATAAAAAGGGCTTTTGTAAATTCATTTTTACCGTTTGACTTTAGAGTGAGAAAAGAGAGCTTTTTGGTAAGAAACTTCCAGTGAATATTGCGGAAAATCCATCTATTGGAATCGAAAACCATCACCTCTAGGTTATCCACATCACTTTAATCTTGCATTTCAACCGTTTGAATTTTGTTTTTAGGCTTCCATTTTTATTTTTAAGAGAGAAATTAGTTTAAAAGACCGCTCGCGGGGGTCCGCAGGCGCAACATGTGAAACCTGCAGACCTCGACTTTTTCCTACAAAGGAAAGAGCCAAGGGCCCACACCTGCTACTTGGGAAGAGTGTGGAACTACACATTGTTCCTAACGAGAGAGTGCGAACCTTGTGACATAGGTTTTACAACTTCAATTTTTTCAATTTCCGCCCAAAAACTTTGAACTAAAATGTTCTAATCCACTTTTTCTTTCAATGTAGGATATACACAATGCTCAATTGGTGGGAACGGGAGCAATTAATCATCAACCTCGCCGCAATTAATCATCAACCTTCAATAGATGCATTGAAGGCATGCAGGCTATTTAAATTTTGGGCCATATCTGGCATGAGGGCCCAAGTAGACTTTTTACAGTGGCTGGTGGACAAATGGAATATACAGGACCAGTGTTTCATTATTGGTGGCCACCAGCTCGAAATGGAGCTAGAGAACATTTACTTCTTGACTGGTTTGCCAAAGAGAGGTGAACAATTGACACTATTCGGGACTAGGCTAGGTGGCCAATCTGTCGATAGTCTCCGACTAGAGTTTTGTAATGACCAAACAAAGGATAAAGGGATTGATATAAAAACCATCTCCCATCCTGAACTCAAAGTGATTGCATTTACTGTCACTAGACTCTGCGGAAGCGCAGCACTGCATGTAGCTACCGGATCCCAAATGCAAATGGCAGTAGACTATTACCGAGGCACTATCTTCAACTAGTGCAAAGCTGTGTTGGCGAATGTTAAAGGCCAACCGACTAGAGAAAAGAATGGACAACTAAAAAACTTTGGGTATGGTTTCTTAGTTGTGAGCTTTGGTCTAGAAAGGGTCCCTATGTTGGTCCCACAACATCTTTACGTTGGAGCTAGACTTCCCCGAGAGCCCAAGTTGATGCGTTGGGTTGCAGTTATGGCCCGTCATCCTGAGGAGGGTTCAAAGGTTGTTCGATTTCCTCCTGAGTATTTTCGTTGGTTGAAGAACCAAGTTTTCACGATTCAGGATTTTCCTTATGCTCGGATGGATTATCGTGGTGACCCAGACATGACTCTTCCACCAGAAGAGCAATGGGATGACTCAAGTAAAATCATTCTCAAAATTTTCTAAGTTTTATTTTTTTTGTTTTTAAATCATCCAAAACTGATAGTAAAAAGTTTCAAATGCAGATGTAGGTCCACGGCGACTAGCCACTCTCCGGCCCTGTGAGAGGAGACACCCAGCTGCAACAGTACCGGCCCCATGGAACCCATGGCCATCAAAAGCCTTTAGAATTGTTAGGGATTGATTGAGTGTAGGAGAACCAAGCGATCTCCAACACTGAATCGACATAATACACGTAGAAGCTCCCTCATCAATTACAGTCCTAAAGCAAGGTCTGTTTTTTACTAACACTAGAATCTGGAAAGCCATTTGATGAGGTAAGTGGTGTACTATTTTCTAAATCGAATATTATAAGGTTTGAGTCCTGAATATCAACAACTCCTATAGCCGACAATAGCAATTTACGTTCTGCTGGACATGATTGCAACACCTCGAAAGCCAACATTGTTGAAGCGGAAATAGCTAAATCTTCAACAATGTTATAATTCTGAGCAGCTCTCGCATGCGGATTGAAAGCTGACTTCCGAAGTATACTTTTAGCAGGTGGTTTGATTACTAAGTCTGGGTTAGGTTTCTCGATCTGTAGTGGATGATAACGAGGAGTTGAAGTTGATGGGTTTGAATTAGAAGATTTTGCTTCCTTACCACCAACAAGACTTTTACTTCCATAATCTTTTGATCGTGTTGCAATCCTAACATGGGACATCATCATTATGGGTTCTTCTAAGGCATTTTAGGAAGAACTGATCATTTTACTATCTTGACTAGGAAAAGGATCCTTAAAGACAGTAGGCGTTTGAGAACCTTTGACGATTTTTGCAACCTCAGCACGATGAGGGTAGTCTCTTGTAAAATGCTCTTCATCACAAATGAGACAAGGATAATAAGGTTTACGTTTCTCGTCGATAGATTCAGTTTTATCTGATTTCTCTTTTGGATTTTGTTTATTTTTCTTCTTCCCCTTCTTTTTACCATCGGATTTTGATTTGGCCGTAGATGATTCTACAACATGAATATCGGCAGGAATTTCAGCGAAAGAGTCTCCTGTTGGGGAATCTGGTAAAGTTATGATAGGAGAAGAATTATTTGAAGATTTATTCTTACTTTTGGTGTTAACTGAACCAATCATACTCTTAGCGGCATGAGACCCTGAAGGAGCTGCAGTTATTTGATTTTGTTTTGGAAGGTTGGGGATTTTTTCGTGTAAAGTACCCGACTGTGTATAAACGAGGTCAAGGTACTGAGCTTGAGCAATTACTTTCTCTTCAGTGACAACTCCTACCTTACCTACATCCTCAGTGATTTTAGGTAATAATGATTTAACAAACCATTCTACTAAGATTTGATCCAGAATAAAATCTTTCACTAAACGCCATCAACATCTCCATTCATGAATGTGATCTGAAATATACGTGGACATTGACTGTTTTAATGAAGTTAATAATTTCGTGCCATTGTCATATCTGACAGGCAACTAAAAATGAGTTAAGAATGAAGTAGCTAGCTGACTAAAGTTATAAAAAGAGGCTCGTGGTAACTCAATGTACCACTTGGCTGCAAGACCAATCAGAGTGTGTTGAAAAAGACGTAAACGAATTGAATCATCTATAATGGAGTTAGATGCACACCAGAGGTGATAATTCATCACATGGTTTGACAGATCCTCTCCTGATTTACCTTCAAAATTTGGAATATAACTGGGCAACTTATTCAGCATTGGCAGCCAAAACGGAAGATAATTAATCGGATTGTTCATAAGGTGCAACAAATCAGGCAAGTCCAAAGTTGCAATGAACAGTAACTGACGGTTACGGTCTCAAAAACCTTGGGTCATAAGACCAGCCCCAGGAGTAGGATATCCAAGAAAACTTGGAATTGGAATTGCATTTGGGATATTATATCCTCCCGGAAAACCAGGATTAACTGGATCGTACTGGGGTTGTTGAGGTTGCTAGTATGTATACCCAGGGTACGGTTGATACTGGTAGACTGGGCTTTGAACAGCAGGACCAAATTGATATTGTCCCTGGTACGGTTGATAAGTAAATTTAGGTTGACTGGTGATAGCCATACTTGGACCAGGTTGTCCTACAGGCATCTGAACCGAAGTCTGAATTGTAGGTCCAGACTAAGGTAAAGATGCTTGAGGAGAAGATGCAGGAATAGTAGAAACTGGAGCTGCCGATACTCCAGAAGTAGGTGGGGTAGATTGAACAGAAGCTGCAGTAGTTGCAGCAGTCATTTGAGGCGGAGTTCGAGGTGAACTAGGCCCAGACTGATGAGCTACACCAGGTGCAAAAGTTTGAATAGTAGGCTGGACGGGTTGCTAGGTTGAACCAAAAACCAAAGGTTGTCCAGATTGAGATGACAACTGCAAATTAGGTTGCAAGATCTGTTGAGATTAAGATGGATCCCACACCATGTTCATTTCGAGGTATGTACCCATAGAAGGTTGAACATATTGTGGACTGTAACCGAGTTGAGTGTAGGGCTGATAATTCAAAGGTACATTTCCAGCTCCCTGGACAAATGATTGACCTGAAGGTGGTTGGAAACCTTGGGTTGGGTACTGAACTTGAGGTTGATAACCTTGAGGCACGTACTGAAACTAGGGTTGACCTTGAGGTATATATTGATACTGGGGTTGACCTTGAGGTACGTACTGAGCCTGGGGTTGACCTTGAGGAATGTATTGTCCCGAATGTATGTATTGTCCTTGAGGTTGCCCCCCAGGTGATAACTAGGTACCTTGAGGCTACCCCCCAGGTGATAATTGAGTACCTTGAGGTTGGCCCCCAGGCAGTAACTGACTACCTTGAGGTTGCGGATTTGGAATAGTACTAGACATCATAAGAATTTCTTCTACACTCAACAGTTTAGTTCCATTATTACTAGTTGATAACACATGTTCAATGGGTTGAGAAGATGCTCCTGAAAAAGTACCAACGAGTGACTGATACCCAAAAGGAACAGAAGGACCGCCATACAAAAATGTTTCCGATGATTGGGAAAACATGGATGACTGTCTCAACATATTCAAAGGAGGATAATAACCTCTAGGTGTTGGATGAAAAGGAACTCGAGGTGGTGAAAAACTAAGACCCGAATTTTCTAAAAAGTTGGTCAATGAGAGGTACCAAGCGTCCCTCCTAGGTGGACTGTAGAAAATTGATTCACGCTCCCTAAGTTCTAAAGTTGGTTGATTTTCAGGGAGACTAATATCTTCTTCTAGACTAACAAGCTCTTCAATAGAAATAAGTCTCGAAGGAAGATTTTGGGTAATGATCCTTCCTACCCTGGGTGAAACAGGACCACTGGAAGTTGGAGAAGCAAATCCTGAGGATGGAGTAGCATTAGGTTCAATTTTAGGCTCAGAAATTTCATGTTCTTCAGCTAATTCACTAGTAGAAGAAACACTACCAGTAACTTCGGAAAATGAAATTGGTTCGGAAATATACTCTGTTGTTTGAACTTGACAATAAGGATGAAAAACTAAAGAAGATTCTCTTTCTTCTGGTGACCCAACTCTACTGTCACTGAGAGTTACAAGAGCTCGCAGCCCTTCAAGCTGGCTTGATGAATACTCGGGAGGTTTCCCCCGAAGTCTAGGGGACTATCTCAATAATTCAGCCACGATTAAATATTTTAATTACTTCACACGCAAACAAAAAAAAATCTCAATAAAACCACCTAAAGTCTCTAAATAACCAAACAATTTGAATCACATGCCTAAAAAATCTAGGAGTTCAAACCACACACAAACAGTAACTTTTCGTACCAAAAACACTAGTTGGTGATGAAATCCAACGTTGCAGAATTCAATAAAGAAAGGGCAGTTGGAATAGTTACCCTGACAACCTGCTTAATGAAACAGATTGGCACAAGTTTCTTCACTAAACTATCTCGAGTGAAGAGAACCCCCCAGAGAGTCCAAGTGAGTCTAGTCGATGTCTGCTCCAGGTACAGTGGGATCTTCCCTCCACCATCACCTTAGGAAAGAATCCTACAGATTATGGTCACTATGACAGAAACAAATATACCTGGGGGAACAGTCTGTGATCTGATACACACGCAACGGTAGAGTAACAAAGCTCAATCCCCTTGAAGGCTCCTTGAAATAATCCAAGGTTTACCAACAAGTGACCCCAGGCTCCTCGACAATGTTCAATCCGAGGTTTACCGTTTTTAATACGTGTATATCTTCTATCGTTCCCAATGAGGAAGGATTGATTACCCCACTTGTTCAGATATGATCTCGTGCTTGACTCCTTTAAGAGGAGCTTCCCAGAGCATAGATGTAACAATTGGAATTTATCTCCTACCACAAGATATAGCTACTTGTTTGTTTTAACTATATTGGAGAGTTAATTACTCCTTACTCAAAGATACTAGCCTAAGCTATGTTAGTGATAAAGAGCCCTAGAAATAAAAAGATTTCTAGATAAATTTTGCTTTAAGCGTTATTTTTATTGGTTGTTCCTTAGGTCAAAAGGTATGGAGATGAAACTTTATGGTGTGAAGACTCGACTCCAAAACACTAAAAATGCACCTAAGATGATAAACAATTCTCTTTCTTCAACGAATTTCTATCTAAAGAAAGAGTTGAGAATGCACTTCTTTAAAAACAAATCTTTCTTCAACATATAAATGAAAAGAAAATATTTTTGCCTTTTCCAATAAACTCAAAATGAGACTACTAATTATGCTCATGAAAAAATCCTTTTGCTTTTTCCACACTCAAAAACTACAAAAACAAATTCTTTCAAAAGATATTTTAAAATTTCTAGAAAACACTCAAAACTATAAAAAAACTAATCTTGAGATCTACAAATTCTAAAAACCTAATTGAAGCAAAAGCTTAATAAATTTCTTTATGAGGAAGTTTTACTTAGTTATTCAGCAAACTAAGGACTAATTCGTTTAGAATAACAAATTAATCAAAAACACCGAGCTATGTTTTCTTTTTAAAAATGAAATTCAAAACTTTCAAACAAGTTCTTTCAAAGCTTTGCAAAGAGAAAACGAGATCTATTTCTCACCAAGGGCAGATTTCACAAATCGGTCAGACTCATCAAGAAGACCAAAAAGACCAGGGTAATCTGAGGTTTCTTAGGCTTCTAATCTCTGAGTTACTACAAAGACCAAACGAAAATCAAACCAGGCACGCAAAACTTCTAGAAAATCACCTAAAACCAAAATGCCAATGGAACTCACCTACAAGAAGTTTCTAACAAGACACATGCAGATCTGGGCAGAGGCTAAAAATCGTAAACAAATCCTAAGGCTAACTAGATGAAAATATTTTAGGTTTTTCAAAAATTTGACAGGGTCTGCAGGCTTCTGGTATAACCAAATGCGGTACCGCTCTGTGTAGTAAGGCAACAATGTGGGGATGTCTGCATTGTGTTACAAACAGAGCGTGCGATCCTCTTTCAAAAGCGTGAAAAATAGAAAACAATTCAGAATCTAAAAAAAACTACCCAATCCCATACACATCAAGTGAAAACCAGAAACAAAGAAAAAGTTTCTCAAGTCAAAGTAAAAGTAAAGGCAAAAACCAAAATTCAAGTCCCCAGTGGAGTCGCCATTTTGTCGGTCGGATAAATCGTTCCTGCGGACAAGACCGATCTCCCTAATATCTACAGATATCTAGTGACAAGCAGAACAAGAAAATCTAACTTTCTCTAAATATTGTGATTTATAAATAAAAACCAAGAGGTGTCTATAGACCCTACCTTAAGTCCAACGCTAGTTTGTGATAGCCACGATTCAACCATCCAAATGAGTTTCCTTTTAAGAACCTGCAAACACAAACAAGCACACAACAAATAACACCTGCATAGCCAATATAATAAATCATATTCATCATGGTGATCAAGGAATCCATGAAATAAACCATAAGAGACAGCATATTGAGAAAAATAAACTTGATTGTATTAACTTTAAACAAAGAAGAACTTTACAACCTTGGTGCCTTGATGTTGTACAAGCTCCTCCCAGGGTCCAAGCAAGAATCTCCTCTACTTTGACAAGCTTCACACTCTTCCCAATGAGATCAAAAGGTATGTAATCTCTCCTCTGAAGCTCAATTAGGAAGTCTAAATTCCAACATCATTTACCCTAAAAAATATTCAGCTTTCAACCTCCTCAGTAACCAGCCCAATGCCTCATTTTATAGTGCAGAGGGAGGAAGTTACAGGTCCACCTATGAAGGGATAGAGTCCTCCTTCAAAGGGATAAGCTCCTCACATAAAGGGGTTAGCTCCTTTAGTTATGGGATGCATGAACCTCAAAGGAGTGAACTTTCCACCTCAAGATTCCCTCTAGAAGCTTCTAGAAATAACCCAAAGTGAGTTTTTAAGAATATACTTGCGCCTTTTTGACTTTTACAGGGGTCCGCACCCTTTACACAAAAACAAAGCGGGCCGGTTCGCAGGGGACATGACCAGGGGGCGCAGGACCGCAAGTAATGCTAAGAGAAAGTGTGGAACCAGAGTTTTAGAGGTTTTTAAGGACTTTCTCTCATTTTTCAAGGCTTGACATGAAGATCTGAGGTTTAAGACTTGCATAGGAGGAAAGTATGAGTGGTGATAGAGTCACACTGACTGCAGAATTTCATGGTGACAATATTTTGTGTAACACTTCGGGGCATCTTCCTCATCTGTCATTGCTACTTCTCGGGTAGTTCCCTCATCTGCCATTGTTTCCCCTGCACTAACGGTTTCTGCAGGCCCCAAAATAATGTTGGACAACAAATCCCGTGTCTCTTTTGGCAACTTCTCAAATATTGAACTCGTTATCAGAGCTTCAAAGTTCTCATGGTTCATGCGCGCTTGAGAGCTCAACACCTCAATTCTCAAAATGCCAAGTGTTTTTTGCTGGGCAGCCACTTGTAATTTATAAGCATTTTCGAATTCAAATCCAACCATTCCCCCCATAATTCATTCATAAATGATCGATTGGTGGCAGATTTTCACAGATATTGCCCTTAAATTCTAACTTAAATGCCCCCCCCCTCGCTCCATTTGGCCATTTTCCCACTATCAGGTCATGAACAGTGATCATAACGGTCACTTTTCGGCTACCCTGTGTGGTCCATTCTTGGATAGCGCAACTCCTTGCACGTTTCAACTAACACTATGACATTCCTTCATTTTGCGTAGCTCCCCAACCTGGGCAGTGTACTTTATAGTCCCACACCTCCTTTCAACTACCTGGAGCACTAAGACTGCGATTCCACCATGTAGTATCTAGCCAGATCGCCAGTGTATGGCTTAAATTGACTGCCATTCACACACCCTTGGAATGGTTCTCCATTCAACTTTACCAACTAAACTCCTCCACCATTGGAAATCTCCTTGATGACATAGGACCCCAGCCAATGCATCCAAAGTTTTCCTGGAAATTTATCCAACTTGCTGTCATATAATAGAACTAAATAATTTATCTTGAAGGTGTGCAGTTTGATATGTTGATCATGCCATGCCTTTTCACGCTCCTTTTGAACTTTTTGATGGAATCCAACTAGAAATCTATCTTCTTCAAGCTCTGTTAGCTACGCAAGCCTCTCCTCTAGGGATCCAAAATCTACCATTCCTATGAATGCTACTATGCATAGGCTAGTTACAATGTACTCCATCGACATCACAGCTTTCATGCCATAAACCAGTCTAAATGGCGTTTGTCCAGTCAACTTATTGCAAGTCGTTCTATAAGTCGATAACATCGCGGGCATGCGAACATCCTAGTCATTTATTTGAGCATTTCTAACCATTGTGAGTGTGCTCTATAATATTTTATTAAATTCTTCTACCATCCCATTAGCCTATGGGTGATAGGGTGTGCTCTTCTAAAGGTAAACCTAAAACTCTACCATCATCATGGTGATCATTTCATTCAAAAAGTGTGTACCATGATCACTCATTAACATTTTTGGACAACCAAACCTTGTTAGCATGTACTTAAGGATGAATTTGGCTGTTATCATGCTTGTACAGTCCTTCACAGGTAGCACCTATGCCCATCTGGTTAAGTACTTAGTCGCGGTGATGACGTATCACGCACCCGTCTTCTTCCCTGGAGGTTGAATTGGTCCTACAAAGTCAATCACCCACTTCTCAAAGGGCTATAGTGATATCTGTAGATTTAGTGGCAGCTCATCCCTACATGAGGGTATGCCCATCCTTTGGCATGCGTCGCATGCCCTACAATATGCTTTTGAATCCTTATGCAAGGTTCACCACCATAACCCAATGCGTAGAATCTTCTTCATTGTTGCTTTTCTTGCATAATGACCTCCCGTAGCCCCACCATGAGCCTAGCGAAGATGTTGTTTCATTCAAATTCTAGCACATATCATCGCAATATTTCATCTGATCCCATTTTTTACAAGTGCCCTACAATGACAAAATATTCTGTCGCGCACACCACCAATCCCTTCTTCTGTTGGCTTGTATATCCTTCCAGAGCCATACCTATCATCAGGAAGTGTATAATATCTTCAAATTGGTTGTCTGCGACACGTACTGCAAAGAGCTATGCATCAAGTAATCCTTCCTCTATATTCGTAGGTTCCTCTCATGTTTCAATGTGCGACAAATGGTCTGGTCCAGCATTCAAGCTTCCTGGTTTCACAATAACTTCAAAATCATACTCCTGGAACAACAACAACCACCTGCATATGTTCCCCCCCAAAACAAGATTTTTGACTAGTTATTTCAATGTAGAATGGTTTGTATACATCTTAAAATGTTCGTCCAATAGATAATGTCTGAACTTCTAGAGCACATAACCATAGCTAGTCCTTCGCGCTTTGTCATGGAATAATTTCTCTCATCTTTGGACAGCTTCCTACTTGCGAATGTTATAGGGTGATCCAAGTCCCCTTCACCAGCCTATGGCAGTACTTCTCCTAGCGCAATACATGAGGTGTCTACAAGCACATGAAATTCCTTCTTCCAATCTGGGAAGATTAGGATCGACACGGTGACCATTTTCTCCTTTAGCACTTTTCATTCCAACAAAATGTAACATCCTTCTTTAACATTTTTTCCATCAGTGCAATGATCTAGGCATAGCTTTTAATGAATTTCCTATAGTATCCCATATACCCCAACATTGCACGAAGCTGTTTCACACTCCTTGGCGCCTCCAAATTGAATATGACCATGATATTCGAAGGGTCTACCATCAACCTTATCTACATACCACATGTCCCAGCAAGATCCCAAAAGGGACACAAAAAAAACACTTCTTCAGATTGAACACAATTTGGTACCTCCGGCATGTATCTATAATTAAGCGCAGACTTGCCACATGGCGCTTCACCAATCTGAACATTGTCCAATCATCAACGTATACTTCCATAAATTTATGAATGAAATATTTGAACATCATGATGACTACACGTGAAAAGATCGCTGGCGCGTTCTTCAAACCAAAAGGCATCACTATATATTGGAAGCATCCCCATTCAGTTGCGAAGGTCATCTTACTTCTATCCTCCAGTGCGATCTTGATCTGATGGTACCTAGAGAACCCATCAGTGAACAAATATGCTTCTTGGCCGCTGACATTATCAAGGACCTCATCAGTGAATGGAGTTGGGAAGGGATCATGCATGCAGGCATCATTCAACTTCCTGAGATCTACACATATCCTTATTTATTCCTTCTACTTCTTTTCTTGAACCACTATCAGGCTTACCTAATCAAATTCTTCCACCGGTTCAATAATACATGTCATGAGCATCTTGTCTAACTCTAAGCAGATCCTTTCTTTATACTTCAGATTGAGGTGGTAAGGTCTTTGCTTCACAATTTTTGCATCTGGTTTTAGGGTGATCTTCATGACACCTAGGTCCCCTATTATCCCATTTAGATCTAAAAACTTTGTAGGAAATAGATCTTGATATTCGCAGAGTAGTTTGGCGACCTTATCTACTGTCATGTCATCCTAGAAGTCCCCAATCTTTGCAAACTTCGGCTCTACCTCTGTACCAATGTTAACCTACCTAGTTTTGAGTGGCTTAGTTATGTTTGGGTTCTCTAATTGTGGTCCTTCAACTTTGCGGTGTCCTTTAGTCTCTGGAATATTAATATTCCTCAGGTCTTCATCTTCTTCCTCCGCTGTGACATTGTACCACTCCAGAACGTGGCTCAGCTGGGTGGTCCAATCAATTTGAATCAAATCTAGAGGATCCTGCAGTATCCTGAAGATTGTTGTCTTAACCTCCTATAATGCTTCATCGATGTCTTCAAATCCATCCTCAAAACTGAACATCATAAAAAATACCTGGTGCAAAATATCCCATTCTTCGATGCCATGGTGGAGTTCCGTCTCCAAGTACTAATTCATTGGCATAACATCCAAGGTATGATGAAACAGATGGACCCATTCCAATTGAGGCTTCACTCCGTACACTTTAGTCCATTTGGCCAAATGGTCTCGCAGATCATTTCTCCCATCATAGTTTTTTGTTAACCACACCTTTAGATGACCAAAGCGTACCCTCATCATCCTTGTAAATTCTCGCCAATCATCAAAACTATCTTTGTGCATACCCAACCATCTTGCAGGTGTAGCGCACTGTGCCCAATCTAATGCCTGGAAGCGATGCTTCTCTAGTACTTCCCTTTCAAATGCATGCAAAAAGTGATCAACATCAGTTAACCCTTCATAATAAGGCAAATTTCTTCCCTTTGATTATACACAGCGCAATGACTTCGTCATTATATTACAGCATAGAGTAGATACTTCATGCAGTCGATTCTACCAGTGCTCTAGTTCTTCGTCTGAATCTGATGTGTAGGAGCTCTTAGGGTCCCATGCAATACCTTCATCTGTTGTCAGATTCACCCAATGCTGATCTCACACCATTATCTTGTAAATTTGGTCCAAATTGTCATCACTTTCATAATCACATACCGGTTCAGTATAGCGCGGTCCTTCTGCAGGGTCTAGTGGCACCACTACGTAGAGTGATTTCTTCTCAAATATCATCTTTTGCTTCTTCAGATTGATTACGCCATTCATGTGAGTGGCCCAATCGATCCAATGGAGTGTGGGGTAGGGATCATTGTCATCCACAATTTCTATCACTTCAAAACCCGCTAGTGTGTTCATGCCTTCGATATCAACTGTTACCCCTTGCAACCTCCCCATTGGGATGATTTTTTTCTAATTCGCCACCCTTAACTGAATCAGAGACCACTATAGTGCAGGTCTACCCATTCTTTCCCATGTCTGTTTCGAAAAAACATTTGTGTCGGACCCTAGGTACAAAATAATTTGTTCCATTTCATATTCTCCTATTTGTGCGGTGAGTCTCATCTCATGTCCAATTCATTCCTTATGCTTACCAAGCTTTCTAACTACGCGCACTCTGTCAATAGCAGTCTCCTTGTCAATGAATTTATTGATCATCTCCTGAAGTCCCTTCAAGCCTTAATATTGCGGAGAAGTTTCATGTAGGTTTCCAAGAACATGGTAATCATGGACAGGTCCATGTCTTCAATCGGTTTCTCCTGACTCCCTGAGGTAGAGGCCTCAACGAAACTTTTCTTTGCTTCCATCAATGTTTCTTTTGCACATTTTAGATCAAACTTGGTCTCCTTTTTTGGTGCTTTTCAGATCCACTCGCCTTATTTGGGCTGCTTCCCCTTATCCTCACCAGTCTTCACTCCACTTTACAGAACAATATTTACTTTGGGGTCTTCCTCGCAAGGCTTAGTCCTCATCATCTGCAGGTTCTGAGTTGGTTGCTGAGGCTGCGCTCCCTTCTCACGTATCTTGGCTAAAAATATAGGGAAATCGTTTGTTGCATGGTCAAACTCAGTACAATAGCGGCATGACAGCTGCGTCGAATTGGCAGTCTCGTGCATAGTGTCCTAGTCCTCCACAATTGTTACAAATAATTTGCCCTTGACCTCTACGAGGTCCTCCTCCATCTCGGCCTTAGTCACGCCCCTGATACTCGCCTCGTGCTCCTCCAGCGCCTTGGTCCAGGGGCCATATTTCTGCCTGCACCCTGTATGTAGGTGTTTTGTCCATCATTAATTCATAACTTCAGCAATTGCGCTCATCATGACCCACAAATTAACAAAATTTGCAGAAGCACTGTTGCAGTGTCTGTACGAATTTCTGTAGCAAATGGCAATTATGTGTTGCATGTTTCACAACTACCTGACAGATAGCACACCATAGTGCAGGCCTTGTACTTGGACCTGCTACAGCTTCCGGCCTCAGAGGCATTGGTCCCCTTGATGCAACATAATTTGTGAAAATAGGACAGTGATCTTTGTCATACCCATGGCTTTTTCACTTTAGGCACCACACTTCTTCACACGCCTCTGGCTGAGCTGTTCTATCTTTCTTCAGACTTTGCATTTTGAGGCAAAGGTTTTGCAACTATGCGTGAATCTATTGAATCCCCATATTAGCATCCTTCATTAGTGTCTTGTGCAATCCCATCATGATTTCCACAGCTTCCGCCTAGGTCCCAATCTTCTGTTGTGATAGCACAACCCTTAGGTGACGTACGAGCGAGGCCACAAACCATTCGCAGTGCTGCCCATTAGTCAGATTCATGTTGGATTCTCGAATCATACACTTCAATCTTTGATCCAAATCCCAGGGCATCTCTCCAGGCTTCATCATGATCTCCTTGAATCCCACAATTGATTGCGCCTTAGACTTAGGTCTACTAAATTCCTTATTCAGCGCGGTATGGATATCGGACAATGTGGATGTCGGAATATCAGTGTAGTACTTAATGTACCAAGTTAGTGTGAAGTCCTACAAAGCACTAAACACTATTTCTTTCTTCATTTGATCATTTGTGATACCCTGAGCTTCCCATACAGCCTTCATAACGAACCAAAACCGATCCAGGTCTTCATTTCCTACAACCTTGAACACAGGCAGCTTCACGGAGTTCACCATGTTGAATGATGGTGGAGGTGGCAGAGGTGTGGGTGAGAGGGTAAGAAGTGGAGGTGAGGATGGAGGCAGAGTAGGTATTCACAGGAATCCCTATCTTATCAACTGAATAGCACTCAGTGGAGAAGCTTGTGTTTCTCCTTCGTCATCACTCACTGGAGGCTCAATCAGCGGGCTACATTCAAGGCATTTTCTTCCTTCATCCCTGAAATTCCTTCCACTTCGCTTAGCCCCAAACATCAAGGTAACTTCATAACTCAATTTTTTCACAAGATCATCTTAATCCAGGTATTTAATGATTTCAAATACTTACCTTGTGGCCCCTTGAAGAAGCGGTGCTTTGCTTTGTTGTAACTGATCGAGGTATCAAAGGTGAATTCTGTCACAAATCCTCCTATGATAAGTTTGGGCCAATGATCAACAATGTACATGATCTTATCTTCAGAGGCTTCTAATTTCCACACTAAATCCTGGGTCTAGACAATCAGACTGTCAAGCCTCCACGTCCCTTGGCCATCTGCCAACTTCGCGATCCACTTGTATAGTTCAACCAGGAAGGAACAGAAGAATATTTCGTGTATGTCTATGTACAAATATCTATCCAACCACTGTTCTTCCATTAATCGTGGATTCCTGTTTTCTTGCACTGCAAATTCATGGATCTTTCTATCCAACCAATCTTAAATCTCCTTCTTAGTTGGATTCCAATGATACGACATCACACATCTCATTATGTAGGTCCCAGTCCCGGCAACGGAACCATTTGTTGGCTTGATGGGCCTTGACCTAGATGTTAAGAAGCCAAGCAAATCCCTACACTACTGGCCCTTTCGGCATTAACCAACTGAGCATGGACTGAAGTCTCACCTGAAGTAGTATGGGGGGATGTAGGAACCAAGTTTCCGCACCCTGAGATGGTTGTGATGTCACTTACTTTCCCTAACCTTCCTTCGCACATATTGATAAGCCCTTTAGGTCTTACGAAAGTACTTCTCTTATTCATCCTCAACGCCTCCGTGAAGGTCTCTAGTCGTCCCTCACGAACCTTAAATAGATAGATCAGGCACTTACGTGGCCTTGTAACTACTCTTACTTATGTATCTACCCAGATTTGCTTAAGTATTGGTTACTTTAACATGCACTTATGGTTATCTTCACGTAAACATATATCTCTACTTGTTGTCATATAAAATAGAGAAACTTATAGATTTGCGCATCAGAGTAGCATTAAAACATAAACCGAGTATTCAACATAGCATAATCACATGCAATGAATAGAAGTAAAAGACACAGGTACTTTTAAAATACTCCCCTTTCTTATTAATTCAAATATCTAGTATAGACTCTGACTACCTTGCGCACACAGCTACAGGGGTCCACACACTCAGTTGCAAACTTCTACCCTAGGCCTCTGTGCACTCAGCTGCAGAGCTTCCTCCTATGCTAAGACTCTTTGCTCTTAGCTATCAAAAACCCATGCATAAAACATAACAAGAGTCAACTGAATTAAATTGCACTATCTTAGACTCCTCTAAGACCTCCTTTTTATACAATCCCATGGTCCATGGACCATGGGTAGATCTCTAAAGCCAACATGCTTTTACACGAAAGAAGGGTGAAAACCCTTTATTAACTCTTGACATCTTCATGCTCCACGACCAAAAAATGCGGAGACTTTACATTCCTTTACATAAAACTTGGGCCTTTAGCCCTAAAACTTGGGCTTTTAACCCCAAAATTGACCCCAGGGGACCCGTTCCCAACAAAGACTGAAGACACGATTGTAGTCATGGCATAAATCAAATTTCATCCCGAAAGCAGATTATAGTCGAGATGACAATCTACAACTTCAATGTCCACCATTACCGTTTTCCCACTCAAAGTGATTGCATAGCTAGCAAGGTAGCCTTTTGGGATGAAAGTATGTCCATCAAATTCTTCAAGGGAATTCGACAATGGAGAGAGGGTTGGAGAATCCAAGGCAAGCCAACATGAAGTAGACATGGTGCAGGTCGAAGTGCCTTCAGCAATGATTGTTCTATGTACAGCTTGGCCTTTCGAAAAAATCTACACCTGAAATGCAAGTTGGTGGGAATGACGAGGTTTAAATTTCTCCATGTTGAATATTTCTAGCATGGAACCCTAAGGGTCAACCACACCAATGGATGAAAGCAAAGCTTTCTATTGTACTGGAAAAGTTTGGAATACTTCGAGTGCCGACATAGTTGACGGTGCATGTGCCAAGTCTTTTACAATACTATAGTTCTGGGTAGCACGTGCAAATTATTATGTGTTGTGCGATCAAGTGCCCCTTTTAGGGGGAGAATCACAAGATTAACAATAGGCCCTTCGATATGAATATCATTAGCCAGTAGTGGGTTTGAACTCGAGGCATCATCCTGAGTGTTAGTGACTAGAGTTCCATAAGTTTTGGCTTGTGTTTGAAGATAAACCATTTCAAAGGTGTAAATGGTCGATGATCCTTCACCATAGGAAGGATGATTTGAACTGTCGTTTCCCCCTTGCAGGTGTTGAGGTGGGTTCCTAATAACATGTTTTTTTTACTTAGCAGGGAAGGGGTTATGTAAGACCGCAGGGGTATGGCCAATGTCCTTTTGGGCAAGAAGTTCCATGCATTCTTAGAGACATGGACATCGATGTGTCATATGGTATTCCACAAATATTTTGTAAGGGAACTTGATAGCTTTGTCCTTTCCACTATCAGGTTGTGCAACATCTTTCTATTTGGGTTTGGATTGCTTATCCGGCTTATCTTTAGAAGGAGAGGCATTTTTCTTATTCTTCTTCTTCTTGTCATTGGGGTTTTGCATATACTGCATAGAGTTTACCGCGTAGGAAGAAAAGTCTATTGGGTAGAAGTAGTGGGATCAACAGAAAACAGGGAAATGTGCCTACTAAGTTGTTTTATAGCAGCCCTAGAGGTAGCACCGACAATGCCATCAGTGTGCATGCCAAGTTGCTAAGTAGCAGGAGCATTGGAAGTTCTAGGATCATTGGGGATTATGTCGTATAGTGTGTCATACTATGAATAAATCAAATATAATTGTTGGGGAAAATGAATGGATTTGTCTTTAGTGACCACACCACCTAAGGCAATGTCTGTGGAAATTTGGGGAAGAAGAGATTTACAGAACCAATATGCTAATAGATAATCTGGAATGGGGGGCTTGACTAGCCTCCACCTACGTCTCCATTCATCAATGTGATCAGAGATGTGGGTGAAGGTGTATTGGCACAAGGTAGTAATAAGTTTTGTACCAATTTCGTAGTGGATAGGAAGTTGAAAGTGTTTTAAAAATTCCATTTCCAAGGCTCCAAAGGTATTAACTGATGCATATGGTAACTCAATGTACCACTTGGTGGCATTGCCGGTAAGGGTGCAGGGGAAGAGCTGGAGCTGGATACTGTCATCCACCATGGAGTTTGATATGCACCATATATGGTAGGTGGTGACATGTGTACCTGGATCATACCCTTATTTTCCTTCAAACTTCGGGATGTCGATAGGTATTTTGTGTGGGATTGGGGGCCAACGTAAGTTATGGTAGATTGGGTCATTAGTCAATTTATACAAATCATGAATATCAAGTGTTTCCAAGAAGGGAAAAAGTGTTTGGTGCCTCCAAGTCTAACTAGGGTGATGATGAGTGACTTGAGGGACGTTGGGGTCCTCCCATCACAGTGATACCAACAAGGTACATAGGATCTGTCGGAATATAGTTTCCTTGCAGTGGTGGAGCAGTCATATAGGGTGGTTGTTCATATGGAATGTTAGGCTAGGGGGATATAAGATTGATTTCCCCCAGGGTAAAAATTTCTCCCTACACTCAATTGAGGTTGAGGAGGGGGTGCCCAAATGGATTAAGCTAGACCATGTTGAGGGATCCCTCCAGCCATGTAGCTGGCCATAGGCACATGATTGACACTGGGGTAGTGTCCACTTGGAGGATTTATGTCACTTAATGATGGTCGGCGGAGGGAGTATGGTAATGCCCCCTACCAGTATGTGCATTTTGGGAACATTTTCCCCTGGATTTTGAGTCTGGGGTTTGAACTACACAGGGGATTTCAACTAAATGGATTACTAAAGGGACCCATGCTAACAACTCTATTTGGAGTGATAGTCAAAGGTCTAGGAGCAAACACAAAAGGGGAAAAAGTCAGCATGTAATGGGCTCCACTCATTTTAGGTGTAACTAAGTTGCTTGGACGTTGCATAGTTTGGATAGCGGGGTAACCAATTAGCTGTGTATTACTGACTATCGATGGGGGAAATGAGGGTGGACCAAAGTTCTCCACAAAATCCCATGACCCATTAGTTGTCTGGGGAATAGTAGATGTAGGTACAATCAAAGACATGGTGGGTACAGGTGCTACCTGAATCAATGTTGGTCTCAGAGGATCAGTGAGAGGAGTATTATAAGGAGGTACAACTCCTTCAATGAAAAATTCCTCCAAAAATATAGTGTCCTGGGAGGTATTGTGTGATTCAATGTTAGATACTCGAGACTGATTTCCAAAGAGGGATAATCTGAATCACCAAGGCTCGGTTGGTCCTTTGCAACCAGTGGTGGAAGAGCTTTTTTTCGTCAAGATTGATGATGAGGGTCATATGTAGCCACGATGACTAATATATTTTATCGAAAAAAATTAGTGATATTTAGTCTCAGTGATAACAAACCAACACCTAAAAAATAAAAAATACTCTAAAAGTCAATCAGCAAGCAGTCAGGAGATATGACTATGTCTGATAACCACTATTTGCTCGAGATGAAACCCAGTATCACAATGGCTAAAAGAGAAAGTTGGCCAAATGTACAGTTACGATTACTCTTGAGCTTCACCCGAACCTAAGATTAAGGGGCCAAGTACTCTCATGAAGACAACCACCCTCCCAAAAATCGAAGACATAGTAGTTTCGTATGTTTAGGTACCAAGGAAGCCCAGCCCAATCACCTTTTCTTCATCCCTAAAAAAGTCTGGCCACTATGGTTACCTAATATCACAAACACTACTGGGCGGGACATGGTCATACAAATTATGCTATGCGAAAGGATACTTGAGTCCCCAACTCAACTCTGATATCCCCGAAGGGATCCCTAATACACAGAATACCCAATGAAGATGTAATCGAAGGTAAGATACTTTCTCTCACATTCCAATGTTGTCTTTCATTTAACTCTACTTTGACTGGACGGTTCCCGAATAGTATGAATGTAGCAAGATTTTACCCTCTTTAACGACACTAGTTTTAGTTTGCGATCTTGGGCAGTTAACTCACAACTTCCTAGCCCATGATCCTAGCCTAGATTAATATGTGCATTGTTGGGATGAGATCCCTTGGGTCAATTTTGGGATTAAAATAACCCAATTTTTTATATTGATTTTTTAAATAATGTAAAGTCTTCGAGACTTGTGGATGTCGAGTGCATAGATGAATAGGAGTCAAAGGGGTTTAGCCCCTTGTTTTATGAAAAGTTTGAGTCGGTTTGGAGATTCACCCATGATTCGTGGACCATGGCATTGTATGAAAAGGGCTATAAATAGGTGTGTCTTAGAGAGACTAAGGCATAATTGATGAATAGGGAGAATTGAAGTGATAGCAAAGAGAAGTGGGTAAGATAGAAGAAAGGCTCTGCAGATGAGTGCACAGACCCCTGCAACTATGTGCGCATGATATTTTTGAGTCTGTAACCTCGAATTGAAGATCAACAAAGACAGTTTTCATTATTTCTGTTAATACTATATGTTGTCAATGAATGATATGTTTTATGGAATATCGATTGAATGTTATGTGATCCTCTTGAATAAGTGTTAATGATGTACACAGTACATTTTTAAGTACTTATGCACAGAATTTGATGAATTCTCTGATGTTTAATAATAACTTAAGTAAATCTGGGTGAACCCTAATTTAGGACGGCTCCCTGATGTGCATAAGTAGATAAATTTACTGTTAAAGGTTCGCAAGGACTGATCATAGACCTTCGTGAAGGTCTGAAGACTGTTTGAAACAGTTGTAGTGATGAGCCCTAAGAGTTTATCGATCTATGAGAAGGCAAATCTGAGGTGATGGAAGACATCACAATAGTCTCTCGATGCAGAAACATGGTTCTTGTATTCCTTCATACTACTTTGGGTGAGACTGCAGCCTGCGCTATGTGGGTTGTTGCCGAAAGGGCCAATAATGTAGGGTTTTGTTGGTTGGCGCAACTAGCTCTGACCTTGGGTCAGGACCCCCTAAGCCAACATGCCTATACTCAAAAAAGAGTTGTTCATTGCTTTTATTACGAGATAGATTTTAGAGGTACTTTATTAATGTCTTTGGAAGGGGTGTTGACATATGGAGTTTTGTGAGGCTCTGACACAAACCATGCAAAAAATTCTTTTCAATTTCAATTGGATGAATGAATTATTTCTACAAGGAGAGGATCATTTATACATCAATTCAACACCATGCATCCAATGTAGTAAACACATGCACAACCTGTAGACACACAATTCTCTTTAAAAACTAACCCAATATAGAAATGCAGAATCTAACCAACTAAAACATAAAATAATAATCATTTTTTTCATTTTTCTTCTCAAAAAACAAATGCACTTACTCTATTTATATAAAAAGAAAAAATGATCAAGAAACAGGAAACCAAAAACAATGCACAATGGCAGATCCCTTAAACAAACTATAAGCAGCTTCCCCAACCCAGGAATTCACAGAGGAGGCTATTGATCAAGATATTGGCTGGCTAACACACTTTAGGAGAGGCTACAGAGCATTAATGGCAAGACTAACACTCTGTCTACAAGCATAGGGAGCATTATAACTCACTAGTTTTCACAACAAGGGTATGTTACAGGAGTAGAGGCTGTAAACAGAGTCTTTCATGGTCAAATTAAAGGTTGAGCACAGTAAATAAGGTTGTGAAGTGTCTTGAGTGGTTAGAATGGGAACCAATAAGAATAGGAGGGCCTGGAAAGAAAGAGAGATCTGAGAACTTCGGAGGTAAAAACCAGGAGTATAGTCCCTAGCGGAGTTGCTAGTTCTACTATAGGGATTAACGCATAGGTGATTTTGGTTGGAATGCCCTCAAGGATCTTCTCAGGGTCCAAGGAAAACCGTTCAAATTAACTGCAACTAGCACAAAGAAGCACACACACACACACACACATATATCAATGCATGATAATCAATGCAGAAAAGGAGAGATTACCTTAGATCTTGATGAAGTCTTTTTGGAGAACCCAATGTAGCAGAGAATAAGACCCCTTTGCTAGCTCCTAGATCAACACCTGCATATAAAAAATACGGAGTGTAATACTATAGCATATGAACTCTGATAATCAAAACATTAATACATAAAGACATGAAACAACATGCATCTAATTTACTCATAAACTATGGTATTGAATCAACATGTAAATAAACATGACCTTAGTACCTTTGAGTAGACAACACAAAAAAAGTCTATATTAATAGATTGGAAAGAATGGTTTCAACCATTTGGTGAATCAAGCTTCCCTTAATCCTCCAGCTCTTTTCTCTCTCTCTCTTCTTAACCTCTTGGCAGCGAAACAACTATATCTCATACAAAGTTTCGATAATCATTTGACAACCCTTTGACCCATTTCACAATGCCCAAGCCTCCAATATATAGATTATGAGAGGCTTATCCTTGTCAATTCCCTCATGAGTTCCCTTTGGAAAAAATCCAAGATGTTTCCTCTCTTTATTTCTCTTTCCCTTTTCATGAGACTCCATTAGGAATAACAATGTACTTAGTTAGTTAGGAGGTAGATTTTTCTGCTTTTTGAGCTAACGTTTGAGTGAAAAGTGGAGTGTTAGTCAGTTAACCTACACTTTGACTTCCAAAATCTCACAAATCTTGGGTAACGCTTTCCTTTAGGAAAAATAGGTGAGTTAGCCTAGGTACTAACGCCCTTGGCTAATGCATGGAGATCATTATAACTCTTTTTTCTTATTTCTGGGGTGTGATACCTTAGAAAATAGGCCTATGAATTAGGTCATTTCTTTAACCAAACTGTATTTCTCCTCTGAGTTGATGAGGAGGTCATTTTCCTGTATAAAATCCATTCTCTCTTGAGATAATATGCACACAAAAATCATCATGAACAAAAAATATGGATCATGTCTTTGATAGCATGTCAAAAGGAAGTAAAAACACAATACTACCAATGATCATAAGCAAGTGCATGTAGCATTCCTCAAGATAAGCTCCTCATATGCAAGATTTGAACCTAGAGACTTGAATGCTTGGATCTTGACTTAGCCTTGCATGACACGATAGAAGTAAAACAACTTATCCTGATGACACCATGGTATGCAATAGAACACACAACTTCATGATAATACAATATGTTGTACATGACTCATGAGGATACCTAACAGAAACACTTATAGATGTACCCTTGACAAAAATTCAACCATATCATGAGTACTTAGTAGCAATATAATGTACAAGGGACATCCTCCTCACACAATTCACAATACTGACCAGTAATAATGTAAGACACATGCATACACCAATAATCCTTCCTCCTATGAAAGATGACTTTCTAATGGAGTACAGTGAGTGAGGGTTTCAATGTGAGTAAAACCATTTGAATTTTGTACGTTGCCACTCAAAGCATCATCAAGCTCTCCATTATAGATAAAATTTCCTGCATGAAATGAGTTTTATACATACAAACCATAAGAATCATATCAAACTCCCACTGAGCATGTTCCATCTCTCTATGACCCAAGAGCATGATCTTCAACAACTTTTGCTTGCTACACAATATTTAATAGCATTCATGACTAGGAAATTGATCTTCTTTACAACATGATAGCGACCAATATCAAAAATGAAATAACAAAAATAAAACAGTGACATGCAATTTTTTAAACCTTGTAGAACTCCCCCTCGAATCATTTCCTCTCCTTCTAAGCCTCAAACTGATCTTGTGAACCTAAAATAATTAGATGCATGGTGCCAAATTTTCTTCTTTTTACTGCATGCATCTTTCAGGTTTGGATTCTATTGAAGCCATCTGCTATTGGGCATAGGAAAAATATCTACTCCCCCTAGGTAGATTATCTTTCTGCAAAACAAAATGTCCTTCTTTGAATTCCTTTAGAGGGTTAGTTTTTTGCAGGTCACCTCTTCTCCTCCATACCATCTTTGAATTCAGTGGCGAGCTTTCTCCTTTTATAGGTTTGATCCTAACATATATGTAAAATAGTGCTTTATGGCCATTTTTTCCACACTTTAAACAATACTTATCCAACAATCCTTGTTTTCTTGCAAAATATCTACATTTTATAGCTCAATGTCCAAAATTATTGCAAGAAAAATAGTACCCATAAAATAAAATTTGATATCATGCATTTTGATTTACTCAACCATAAAATCTTATCTTGTTCCATTCTCTTCTGAATTGTTCCATGTAGTGGATGTGATCCATTTTCCTTTGCTTATACTAGTAATTTATTTTATTTCTTGATTCCTTTGTTTATGTTGTTTCCTAGAGCTTTGTTTGACTTCATTCATGTTGGACTTATGATTTTCTACAATATGGTTGTCCTCTACTTCTGCCTTTTCTTTAATGGAGCATGATTATCCTTCAAAACCCAATTTGGTCATTATAAGAGGATATCTTTGACCAATGAGGATCTCATCTAAAATTCCAATACTTTTCTCCATCTTTCTATATTTAGATAATTGATTGTTATCATTTTCTAATTCACATCTCAATGAAGCTAATTCAACTTCTAATTTCTCACAATAAACTTCATGATATTACAGCTGATTCATCAATATCTAATTTTTCTTATTGACATCCCCATGTTGTTTCTTCAGATCAATAATTGACACATCATTACTCTCATGGTTGATTTCACTAACTCCATGAAAGCAAACCATATTTTGTACTGCTATAAATGTAGAATCTTATACATTACTCACATTTTCTTCAAGAGTGTAGGAGGGTCCTTAAAAAAAATTGAATCTTGAAACTCTTCTCTTCCATACATATTATGTAGCTTGTCCAAAATATCTTTTGCAGTCTTGTAGTGTATGAATTTATCTAAATCATGATTCAATAAGCCTTTTAAAATTTTCTTCTTGGCTTCTTCATTAAAATCATCATGTGTACCATACTCTATTGAAAGAAAAACATTCACATCAAGAGATATGAAGTATGCTACCAATATCACCTTCCATAGCGCATAATATGGTCCATGAATAAGAGTAACTTGTTAGCCTCACATTCTCATAAAACCAATAATAAGTTCAAAATATTCAAAATAATTAAAATTATAAAACTTGGATTTATTCCTACCTATCTATTCCATAATGAGTTAGTTCCTCAAACTTGGGAGTTTGTTTAGGTCTAGTTGGTTGAGAGATTCTCTCCAACTAGTTAGACTCCTAGATTAGTGAGTGGTTGTGATATTCACTCAACCAAAGTGATTGTGTCCAAGATAAAGAAACTATCTTGAGAAATATTCTTGATGTATTTATATTGTATGATTATCATTTTTTGTGTATGAGAGAAATACAATACATTGAGGCTCAAAAATATTTTCTGCCATGTCTCTGTTGTTATATACATCTATGATATTTTAATTTATTAGTTATTAAATTATTTTATTTTGTATGAGAGCTCATGGAGCATAGTTCTTTTGTGGTCATTATTAATAACACTGCACACTTAGGGGTATTCGGCGTTGTTTGTATTTAGCATTGAAGAGCCTAAGTTATCCTGTATGAGCTTGCTGCATCGCGGAACTATGTCGAGGAGTTGAATAAGGAGCTAATCTTTCTACGATGCTGCCAGATGATGATAAACCTACAATACCTGGCATATGGTATTTTCCATGAAGACCTGTGTAGAAGTGTGTAGCATGGAGTGATGAGCCATATTCTGTAAACATCACGAATGGTTGATATTGTGGAAATGACTTCATAAATGATCAGTTCTGAGCTTATGAAGCTCTCTTATAATTATAGGTTTTAAACCCGTACAGAAATTACTTGCATACGAATTCTAACAATAGAAAACAAACAATGCGAGAGCATAACACATAAGACACATATACACAGAGACTTTCCCTTGGATCCAAAAACTGTGACTACCAAATTGATTTTTCATTATGTTCCTTTCAATGTTATAATACATATTTACACATGTCAAAGCATCCAATACCATGGACTGAAAACCATCATGTCCAAAACCATGTGCAAAAACCATGCACAAAACCATAGGTAGGTTCGCCCAACCTAATATAGGGTCCAAAACAATTTTCCCTAGTGCACTGCCCTGGACCACGTAGAGGTCAGCTAACCGCCCCCCTCAAACCCCCATAAACGGGGGCCTGCCGCCCCCCCTATGACCCTCCCATTGCACAGTTGACGCAACAAAGGGGGGGCTTCACCCCCCCTCTAACTCCCTGGTTAACTAGGTGGTCTAGTCGTGGAAAGAATATAACACAACCCAACATTCTCCCACTTGTTATTTTCTTTCCATAGGAGAGCTTAGTCATTTATCCAGCATTGAAATGCCCATTGTTTCTCTACACCAAGAGAACTTCTCAAAGCTCACAGATTTTTTCAATGCATCTGTAGTATTCTTCAAAGTGTCCACCTTTACGAGAAACACCTTTTTGTCTTCTATCATATCCCTCACAAAGTGATACTAAACATTATCGTGCTTTGTCTTTGAATGGTAAGCAGGGTTCTTTGCCACGAAAATTGCACTTTGGCTGTCACAATCTATCCTTATAGCTCCCTGTACTAACCCCATACTTGAACACAATATTTGCAACCAAACAGCTTTCCTTGCTTGCATGAGTGGTTGCCACGTATCTGCCTGTATAGTTAATAGTGCCACTATAGATTATTTCTTACTCATCCAATTGACTGCACCTCCAAATAGGTTAAACACATACCCACTTGTAGATCTTCTCTGATCTAGATCTCCAGCCCAGTCTACATTAGAAAAGCCACAAATATCCAAAACTCTATCCAATCCTGGTCTTCCTTGGTAGCACAAACCATAATCACTAGTGCCATGCAAATACCTGAAAACCCGCTTCACTGTTGTCCAGTGCTCCTTCCCTAGTTTTGACATAAACCTAATACTCCCACTGCATGTACAATGTCTGGTCTAGTACAGACCATTACATACATCAAGCTACTGACTACACATTTATATGGAACATGGGACATGTACTCTTCATCTTCTTATGTCTTGGGACATTGTTCGGCAGATAAATTTACACCTACAGGAATAGGAACCTTCAGCAATTTATTATCTTTCATATTAAACCTCTACGGTATTATCACAACATACTTCCTCTAGTTTAACCAGAGCTTCCTTTTTTCCCGATCTATTTTAATTTCCATGCCCAAAATATATTTTGCAGCACCAAGATCTTTCACGTCAAATTTGGAGGACAATTGGTTCTTCAAATCCTGGATAATGTCTTTGACATTTCTAACCAGAAACATATCATCCACATAAAATACTAAATAAATAACACATTCACCAATTAATTTAAAATACACACAGTGATCTGCTTTGGTTCTGGTGAAGCCAAGTCCCCGCATAAATGTATCAAATTTATTATACCACCTCTTTGGTGACTGTTTTAACCCGTACAGGGACTTGTTTAACTTGCATACCAGTTCTTTCGTACACTTCACCACAAAACCTTCAGGTTGCTTAAGGTAGATCTCCTCTTCCAGATCCCTGTGAAGAAATGTTGTCTTCACATCCATTTGTTCTACCTCAAAATCAAAAGCAACAACAACAAATAAAAGTAATCTAATAGAATCTACCTTGGCAATAGGAGAAAAAGTATCACCAAAATCAATTCCTAACACCTAGGAATAACCTTTTGCTACCAACTGAGCTTTGTATTTCTCCACCTTTCCTTCTGCATTTGTCTTCTTCTTGAACACCCATTTTCTGCCAATGGGTTTCCTTCGAACCGGTAACTCCACTATATCCCAAGCCTCATTTTTGTGCAAAGATGTCATTTCATCAACCATGGCCTCTTTCCATAGTTTTCCATCCTCTGAATCTATTGCTTCCTTCACAATTTTGGGATCATCATCAGTAACGAATAAATCAAAAGTTGAACAGAAAGTATATGGATTATACCTTTATGTCTAGCTTCTTTCTCATACTGATCTTTTCACACCCGAAGTTTGTGGCTTTTCATATTCTGATTCTTCCTCCGTTGTAGAGTTTGATTCTTCCTCCTTAAGCACAAACTCTATCTTCTCAGGTTCCTTTGGTTGGAATTCATATTTAATAACATCATTCACCTCTCTGAACACCACATCTCGGTTGTACACAACCTTCCTTGTTACTGGGTTCCAAAGCTTATAACCCTTTAAACCATCCTTATATCGAATAAATATGCACTTTTCAGATTTACTATCCAACTTGGTTTATTTCTCCTTTGGAACATGTACATACGCATCACACCCAAATACCCTCAAATGTGAAAGAGAGGGTTTCTTACCATTCCATACCTCTTGTAGAGTCTTATCCTCCAACATTGATGAAGGTGATCTGTTGACCAGGTAACATGTTGTCTCCACCACCTTTGCCTACAATTCTTGTCCTAACCTGGCACCACTAATCATGCTTCTTGCCCTTTCCATCAACGTCTTGTTCATTCCTTCTTCAACTCCCTTTTTCTCAGGTGTGTATGGAGTAGTCTTCTGTCGTGCTATACGACACTTCTTACAGAATTCTTCAAATTCCTCACTGCAAAAATCTCCACCGTTATCTGACCTCAACACCTTTATCTTCTTCTCTGTTTGGTTTTCCACTAGAGCCTTAAATTCTTTAAACATGTCAAAGACTTCAAATTTCTTCTTAAGGAATGTATTCCTTGAGAATTCATCTATAAATGATATATAGTACATAGACTTACCCAGTGATTGAACCTTCACAGGTACAGATACATCATTGTGCACAAGCTCTAATATCTATTTCACCCTCTTTGTGATGTAGGAAAGTGTTCTCTTTGCGGACAAAGGCAACCCCTCTAGCCCTAGAGTGGGTCTAGTCATAGCAAGGACAAAACAACAATTGATTCCCTTAAATGGTCATTATTGGAGGCCTACCTCAAACCGGTGATTGATGAAGTTCCATTGCGCTGCTCCAGCTTCCGTTTCCTTCTCCTTAGAGAGTAATTGACCTGAAACAACACAAGACAATGACAAAGCACATAACCAGGAAACAACAATGATCGATTTACTCACAAAGTTAAGAAGTCATGAGCTATCAGGTAAATCACATACAAGACATAGGAAATCATCATTGATTGTATTAATAATGAAACAAGAGTAAGCTTACAACCAGGTCTTGGCATCACAAGCCTTCTCAGAGGGTCCAACCAGTGTGTTTCTCCAAGCATTCACTCTCAAAGATGGGTCTCCCAAATAGCAATATCTCTTTCTCTCTCTCTCTGATTCACAAGTTTTATACAAGATTAAGGGCACTCCACACCTTCTTGCAAACTATAAAGCAATCCCACACTTGTCACACTCACACCAACTATCTATCAAACTCAAAAACAGTAGCAGCACTATGCAACCAAAAGAACTAGCAGATGATTGCAATGGTGAGTGATTTTATAGGAGAAGGAGTCTCCATGAAATGAGGAAGAGGGAGCTTATCCTCAAGACAAGTAGCACAAAAGGCGGAATTACCATGCCAGAGGGAGGAGGGCGACCTAATCTGACCCAACAACCAGGTCCAGAGACATCCAGAAGGCCGGCTGTTGAAATGAATTCGCCCAATCTGGATCGTCGCGATTTTATAACTCAGATTTAGCGCTGACATCACTAATAGGCAATGTAAGCAATCAAAAATTCACGAAAGATACCAAATAGACTCACGGTGGAGCATGAAACCCGATCGTCGTGGGAATCAGATGTACTCTCGCGATGGAAGCAAGACTGTACTAATTATGACTGCTGTTCATCACATGTATTTAGCTGATAGTCGCAATGAGGCAGAAAACTTAGGAAAAGTGGGTTAATTGGAAACATAAGAGAGCACTTGTCTAGTATGAGCATGTTTTACTAGATACATGACACAGTAGAAGGACTGGGGTGAAGGCAGTGCCAAATTACTGTGTAACAGATGCCCCCTAAAGTATGAAGCTCGAGAGAGTGGGAGGGGTGAAATGCTCTACGAAACTGTATAAGCTAGAACACCTTCTGGAAGAACCTACAGATGCAAGTACCACCGAGATCTTTGATAGTGAAATACATGTAGTCTAGGCATGGGCGCAGCCATCCAAAAGACATACGAACTAGGTCTGTGGTATGGACGTAGCCATCCAACTAGTAAGACCATGATAACAATAAAGGTATGGTCGTAGCCATCCATGAAGACTTAGGTATGGTCGCATCCATCCATCAATGAGTTATGTAATCACGAACCAATCCACATAGCCCGAACATGTGTAATCTTAGTTCGGGGCCTTGAAACCCAACCAATCATAGTACAAATTCTAGCATGCGAATAGGGGTGCTAAAGTTGAGCATGATAGAAAGTCACTTGATTACCGGTCAATGAGGAAAACCGTTAACAAGCATGAGAGAAACCACCAATAATGCCAATGGCTCTCAAGGTACTGTCCAGTACAATCCATGAAGTGTGAAGAATGTGTTGAAGTCGAACAATCACAAAATCACCCAATCTATGACCAATGATGAAAGTCGATCGTCAAGTGCGAAGAACTTGCCATTGAGGCATGCAAGCTCTAAGGTACCGAAGGGGATCTATAGATCAGTCTCCTGGATAATGAGTTGATGTCGAAAAGAGATGATCCATCGCAGGAGGACCATAATGTTTCCCCCATCAATGACACAAGGAACAAGTGGTAGATGGCAAAAAAGAGTATTAGAAGAGGCGGTAAGGATGTGAACTGCAGAAGGATTATACTCTTGAACATGTCGGCGACATGACTCGTGACATTCAGGTACCAAGGGATCAGAGGCTTGATAGAGATGGTGTAGATCAGATTCAATGAGGCTAAATGGCAACCCAAAACCCCGGAAGGAAAAATGACGATGTATGGATATCCCAACCCGACAAGAAGCAAAAGTGTCGATGTTCAAGAGTGACTAGCTGCCGCAGGTAATCAATGACAACTTCCAAATTTTCCCCCACCATTACTGGGGAGTACCCCAATTATTTTTGAAAACAAGCTTGAAGGGGATAACATATGCTTGTAATATAAGTTCGACTTTCAGCCGATCCAACCTAGTAATAGTTTAACGAGCCCTAGGCAGGAGAAGCTCGAGTCTTGTCATGATGATGAGTCCAATGTCGTCAGGGTTTAATGATTCTGACATAGGAAAAACCCAAAGTCTTTTTCATGTTTAGAGAGTTTGAAAAAGACATGAAAAAGAAAACTCCAGGGGGGTCCTTTTTCGTAGATTTGTGTCTCTCGAGCCCAAAAAAGTATAAAACAATATCCCAAAGAACCGCTTGACTGTGAAGTCAAGGATTAATTTTCATGATTAGTGATCCCAATCCGAAAAAGTAGAAAAGCGATCAAAACCACATCATTTCGTAACCAATAATGAACCCGAAATGACAAAAGCTCCGCAATATTTTTGCTTTTATACGGTCGGAAAAGAGCTTAAAGCAAACCGCCTCTTATTTCGTTTAACGAGTCAAAAGGAATAACTTGGCTATCTTTTCATCTTTTAAGTCAGAAAAGAGCATTAAAGAAGACTTTATAGATCAAGCACATCATAAACTCGCCACCTATAGCTCTACACAAAAACATGTCAAACGTAAAACCCATTCGACATAAATGATCAATATATGTGGCAATATATTAAAAAACCGAAAACCCTTATTAACCATGCAATAAACATGAGAAAACCCACATTTTAAAGTTTAATTTTTTAATTTTTCAAAAAATTATTATAAAAGCGGGGGGTGGGGGCAGGGGTAATTCATTTGTTTTTACCATTTGCACTGTTCATTTTACTTTTGAGTGTTTGGAGCACCAATCTGAGCAAACTTATCAAGCTGATTCTGGCCTCATCCATCCACGGTTCGTCTTGAAACCTTTGCCAAGTAAGCACATTTCTCCTTGTGCTGCATTTTAGTAGTTTCTTCATGTAATTTGGTGCTAGGTAGGTGGTAGTCAATGGATTTTTCAAATCCGAATCCACCTCTGTCGCGGAAAAACCACTTGGGTCTGCGACGACCAAGTGTGATAACACGTAGCACCTCCAGGATTGCCGTGAGAAACTAATGCACTCTCGCGATGATCGCGAGAAAAATGAATTGTTGACTCTGCGTCATCGCTGCTGTTTTAAAAATAGCTGCGATGGTGACATCAAATTAAATTTTCGTGTAAATTATGAATTTAAATTTATAAAAGGAGTTCTAATCCACTTTTCTTATCATGCAGGGCAACATGGCATTTGTTTGGCAGGAACGAACTCATGATATCAACAGTGAGGAAGTGTTCAATGATGCCGGGTGCCGAAATGCTCTACAGGTTTGTGAGCTACTAAAGTTTTTTCTCACTTCGCACCTTCAGGATCAACCGGATTTTCTAGAATTTCTAATTCATGCTTGGAACCCAGCAGATGGAAAATTCATTATCCGTGGCAGAGACATTGAGTTCGATCCTACAAACATATATTTCTTGACTGGATTATCTCGTCCCGGTGAGAGGCCGATTCTAGAGGGCCAATGGGTCGTGGGTGAATCATTAGACATGCTAATAGCACGAGTGTGCCCGCTGGCACGCAAATCAAAAAGCAGGAAGGTGGCAATTCCCACAATGGAAGACTTGATTCTTTGTGCAGTTCTATTTATGGTGACGAGGGCAGCAGACTCCCAAGCCCAACATGAGGCAACAAAGACCCAAATCCTATTGGCTCTTGACTACCTCAATCCGACCATGTTCAACTGGGCAGAAGCAGTGACAGCCAACATGAAAAGACAGCTTACCAATTGTCGCCGCGGGGAGGCAAAGCAGTTTGGCTACAGGTCTATCTTGATCCTGCTCATGCTGGAGTGGGTGCCAATACTACAGCTGTAAGATATGGACTTGGACAAGCCCAGACTGCAGGAGACCAGGATCACACGGTGGACACATGATATGCCATGAGGGGGTGGCGAATGACTAGTGTCATGGGGGACACTATTTCGTAAGTGGGTGGATCAATAGACGATATTCGTCGAGGACTGGCCATATGCTAGTATGGACTTCTATGGAGACCTCGACATGCAGCTTCCCACTGGCGAGTAGTGGGATGATGGTGGTAAAACACTTGATCACATTGTTTTGTATTTTGTCTTTTATGATATTTTTAAATTTTTTTATGCATATGTCCTAATATTCTATGGTACTTGTAGACGTGGGACTAGAGAGGCCTATGGGGCTAGCTCCAGAGGCACGAAGGGATCCACAGGGCATCAGAGAGCTGGCTTTGGCTCCCTCGGTTGGCAGTTCAGTGGAGATGGTGGTTCAAAATCTTGAGAGCCTAACGGAGGGGATTCCTGATTACATGGGCATCGAGGAGGTCCCCATGGCATACCAAATACATATAGTAGGGGTGATACCTAGGTTACACTGACTTTTGAGGCAAGTTGCGCGAGTGGTGGTGTGCTACAGGGAGCATAACCCACCGCAATAGATGCCTAGGTTTTATTTCCTTGGAACACAATCTCTACTTGGATATATACACTTGTTTTATGAGCGCCTTGGTGCGCCACACAAGATATATATATATATATATATATATATATATATATATATATATATATATATATATCCTATGGTTCATTATTGTGTTTTGGATGCTTCTATATGCTGTTTTGATTACATGTTGCGCAAATGTTTGTCTAATACATGGTTTGCTAATGCATTAGTTAAGGTGTTTAATCTTCTTGGAATGTGTTGATATGTGATAAAATCAAAATATCTTTCTAACAATTTAACACGTAAATACAACCTTAAAATCTGATGATCTCTGACGGAATAACACCCATTAAGCTAGTGGACAACGAGCTGAGAATCTAGATTCACAACCAATGTATGAATACTGAGGTTGATAGCCTCGGTTAGTAACTCAATAACAACACTAGATTCAACGACATTGTTTGTGGTGCAACCTAGAAAAACACCTTGAACATCTACTAACTCACTGTGAGGATCATAGATCACCTATGCTGCAGAAGAAAGATTCCGAGTACTGCGGCAGGCACCATCAGGAAACCAGCGTAGGGTGTATCAGACATCTGCACATGAAGCAAAAAGACACAATAAGCGGCAATTACGCCTACACACCAAGCCAGACATGAAAACATGCACACAACACATCTTCTAAAAACACACGTATATACAAATGAAAAAATGCATGGGGTTCATGCATAATATTTTTCCAAATAAAGCCCATTTCGGGGCTTATCTAGAGGGTTCCCTTCATAATCAATCAGCTCATAGGCACCTTTTTGCAAAACTCATTTTACAATATACGGCCCATGCCACATGGGCTTGAATTTGCCTGCCCCCAACTTATCATTTACTTGATCATAAAGCAAGACTAAATCTCCTTCAATGAAAGAATGGGGATGGACAGCATGATCAAAGTGAGTTTTCACTCTCTTCTTCTATGCTTCAATAGCTAGAGAGGCTAGTCAATGAGTCTCGTCTAGCAACTCTAGGTAGAGAAGACATTCTTCTACCGTAGTAGTGTTGGGGAGCAATTCGATGGCTAATTTCAGAGAAAGGATTTCGCACTCAATGGGAAGGGTAGCCTCCAGACCGTAAACCAGTTGGAAGGGAGTGAACTCGGTGGCATCCTTTACTGAAGTTCAGTAGGCCCATAAGGCAGAGAAAAACATCAAGTGCCAGTTGGACTTGTGCATGCCGATGGTGCGTTGAAGCATTGTAACTAGAAATTTGTTGACGGCTTCCACTTGGCCATTGGCCTGGGGATAGTACGGTGTCGAGCTATCATGCCGCAAGCCTAGCTGGGTCGTTAACTCAGTCATCATATGATTACAGAAATGTTTGCCATGATTAGTGATGATAGCCTGAGGGACTTCGAACCGTGAGATGACATGATTAAATAAAAATTGCGCTGATTTGTGACCACCTTCAGATAGTATAGGCATAGCCTCGGCCCATTTTTTGAAATAATCAACAGCAACGATGATATACCCATGCCCCCCAGCCGAGCGAGGGTTAAAAGTCATATAATCAATGCCCCATTTGGAAAAAGGGCCAACAGTAATGACAGGGTGCAATGGAGTGGGGGGCGTGCACATCTTCCATTGGTAGATTTGGCACTCATGACAAGAGCGGATGACAAGAATGCAAACCTTGAAGATAGAGGGCCAAAAATAACCAGCAGAGAGGATCTTCTGAGCAGTAGCATACCCATACATATGACCACCATAGGCGTTAGAATGGCAGTCATTTAGAACTCGTTCGGCTTCCTTGAATGTTAAGAATTGGCGAAGAACAAAGTCAGTGCCGAGATGATACAAGGTATCCCTAATAATGCGATAAGGTTGAGAATGATGGCGAATCTGTCACCGACCACCCTTGGATAAGCTGGGACGAAAAAAGGACGTCTAGAGATAGACAATAATATCCCCGTACCACGGATCGAGGGTGTTGATCAGGAACAGAGTTTCATCCAGAATATGGTCCTCTAACCAGGAGGGAGCGGTAGTGGATGGCAGAGAGAAAAGCAACTCAACAAAGACGAGGGACTTCTTAGACTTAGCAATGGTGAACTCCAAGTCTAACTCTTGGAGGATGACAATCCACTTTGAGTATTTGCCCCCAGTAATTGACATGACAGGATGTACGTCATCGGGTTGCAATCAGAAATCACCATCGTGGTATGCAATAAAATATAGTGGCGGAAACACTGGACAACACAAACGGTGGCCAAAGCCAACTTCTCGACATAGGCGTATCGAGTTTCCATATCTAGTAAATTGCGGTTGAGATAATAAACGACATGCTCAGTGTCATCATCATCATCTTGAACTAGAGCCATGCCAATAGTGGTATCGGCAGCGACTAAATACAGAGTGTAGTCACGATGATAATCAGGGGGACGCAACAATGGAGTAGAAACAAGGAGGGCCTTGAGGCGCTTGAATGACTCTTATGCAGCAACATCACAAAGAAAAGGGTATCACGCTTTAATAACCACGTATTTCCTTTAGCCACTTTGGCATAATTCAGAATGAATCGTCGTAAAAAATTCACTTTACCCTGCAAACCCTGCAATTTCTGTAAAGAAGCTGGGACAGGGAGATTCAGGATGGCTTCGAATTTAAGGGGATCAAGACGGATGCCCTCTCGGGAGATGATTAACCCGAGAAGTCTGCCTGACTCAACGCAGAAGACACACTTATGCGGATTAAGCTGGATATGATAGTGTCGACAATGGAGGAAAATTTAACGAAGGTGAGCTGGATGGTCCCGGTGCTTTGCTGAATGAGCCAAAAGATCATCCAGGTAAGGCTGCACAATGTGTAGAATAACATGGAATGCATAAGACATTGCACACTAGAAGGTGGCACCGGCATTTTTTAAACTGAAGGGAAGCTTTTTATAAGTGAAAATAACCCACAGATAGATAAAGGCGGTCTTGTGTTGATCCGTAGGCAAAATATTAATCTGGTTATATCCAGAAAAGCCGTCCATAAATGAATATATCGCACTCCTGGCACACTCATCAATGAGATGGTCAATGAAGGGTGTAGGCAAGTTATCTTTGGGACAGACGCGATTAATATCACGATAATCAACACATACCCTAATAGTTCCCTACTTTTTAGTCACAGGAACAACATTAGAAACCCAATTCTTGAGTGGGATGGGGTAAATGAAGCCGGCTTTAAGAAGCTTTTCAACTTCCACTTTAATAGCTGCGGCCTTTTGGGGGTGCATAGGGCGTAGACGCTGTCGAACAGGTTTGGCACTTGGATATGTAGGTATCTCATGCACCATGATGCTAGGATCAATGTCAGGCATCTCTTCATAAGACCAAGCAAACACATCATGAAATTCGTGAAAAAGATTAGTATAAAGCTGAATCTCTTCCGAAGTACAAGTTACTCCAACATGGATGTGCTCGAAAATCCCTAGTTTAACAGAGATGTCGATTGGTTGAGTTTGCGTAATGTTTCCCATATTCCCTTTAGAAGACACTTGATGGACTTGGATGGGTTGTTGAAGGGGTTGAGATGGGAGACGAGGAGCAAACCGCTCAAGACAAGTAAGCATTGCCGATGGGCAGGGAGAAACGAGGAACGATGGTGATGATCAGACCAAGGGGGTTCCTCGAAAGACATGGTCTCAATAATCGCTTCATCAGAAGGAAAAAATTCCTTTAAATGGTTTGAAGAAGCGCCATCTCTAAGCCAAGGGGATTGAACGTACGAGTCGAGAGCTCTACTGGAAGGAGCAAATTCAGAAGATGGCACCGATGCATAAAAAATTTCAACGTTGTTAAGCTCGGCAGGACTCAATGGCATCTCATCACCCCGGGATTCTATCTAATCGGCAGGGGGTGAACCCAAGGATCAGAGCGAACAAAAATCATATTAATGGGGGCGATGTTAGGGGGTAGGAGTTAAAAAACACCCATAGGGGTGGGATATTTAAATATTCTAGCACCCACACTCTCACATGGAATGGAGGTATGCTCTACAAAAGGCACATTGCCATTGGAGGAGGAAGAGGTGAAGAAGGATAGCTGGTATACTATGACGATATTCCCTTGGTGAGGAAAACGAATAACACGAAATAGAAATGAAGCCATTGCTCGCATGGCATATGTCTAGCTTTGTCCTAAAAGGAGGTTGTAAGTTAAATTGGCATCAACAACTTCGACCTCCACTTTGACCATCTTCCCTTCTAGAGTAATACGAAAACATTGGAGTATACCATAAGGATGAGACTCTCTCCCATCAAAGGCTTCTAAGGTCGTAGGAGACTGGCTCAGGGTCAGAGAGCCAATAGCCTTCCAACAAGCAACAAACATGATGCAAGAAGAAGCGCCTTCATCAATGACTATACAATGAATCGTTTTAGAATTGATGATGACCTAGATAATGAAGGCAATTTGGTGAGGCAGTCTCAGTATATGACTGTCTAGGTGAAAAGTAATCATGTCTGAGTCGGCCGGGTCAATTCCACCGATAGCTAATAGCAAGGACTTCCTCTGAGAGGGGTAGATCTGGAGGACTTCTAATGTGGACATAGCTGATGGAGCCTAGGCTAAGTCCTCAACAATGTTGTAGTGCTGGGCAGCACGAGCATTAGGGTTGTAAGAAGACTTCTGGATCACACCCTTAGGAGGAGGCTGGATGACTGCTTGAGTACTAGATCGCTTGATATGAAGGGGACCAGAATTGGATGGAGGAGCACTAGAGGGGACCTCAGTCTCCTTCTCGGTAGGCGACGGATACTCTTTTGCCCGAGTACTAATGTGGACGGGAATCGTCCCAGCCATAAATACCTGGGAACCAAAGGGAGAAGAGGATTGAGATGGATCAGCCACCAACTATGTTTGCTACAAGGGAAAAGGCTCTTTGAGCATGGCAGGAGTCCTTAGGGCACCTTTCAACAAATGACTAACTTCAGACCACCTCGAGTAGTCTTTGGTATAGTGATCCTTGTCACAGATAAGGTAAGGATACTTAGGCTTGCGTTTTGTAACTTCCTCGGGTGGAGGTTTAGGGGAATCCTTCTTCGATTGATCAGCCTTATTCTTCCCTTTTCCCTTATTTTTCCCTTTCGAGGCATTGTCCTCCATGGTGGACTGAACGAAGTTAACCTCGAAAGTGTTACTAGAATTGGATACAGCCTAAGAATTGTTTTCATTCGAAGAATTCAACTTTTGCTTCCCAGGGTTCGTGGAAGATTTCTTAGAGGATGGATTAACAGAACCAATGATGCCGTCAACAGATGGTGTTGGCGAGGCTTTGGAAGTTCTGGGCCTTGGAGCATCAAGCAAATAATCATAAAGTGTATCGGATTGGGAATAAACCAAGTCAAGGTACTAAGCATGTGTAATAGCTTGCTCTTCAGTTACACATGCCCCCATAGCAATGTCCCAGGCTATCAGACCGACAAAAAAGGTTGTGAACCAGTCGGTCAGAAGCTAATCGGGAATCCAAAACTTAATCAAATGGCAACGCCATCTCCATTCATGGATGTGAACAGAGATGTGCGTGGTTGTGGTCTGTTTTAAGGATGTCAGGAGATGTTTGCCCATCTCATATCGAATCGACAACTGAAAATGAGTTAAAAATGCCATTGCCAATGAGTTAAAGTCCTGAAAAGATCCGAGAGCTAGCTCAATATACCATTTAGCAGTAGAGCTAGTGAGGGTCTGTTGAAAAATATGAAGCCGGATTGAATCATCAAGCCATGAATTTGACTAACACCATAGATGGTAAGTCATAACATGGGCTTGGGGATCTTCTCCAGCTTTACCGTCAAACTTGGGACAATCACCGGGAATCTTAGTTGGGACCGGAGGCCAATACGGATTATGAAGAATGGGATCATTTGTCAATTTGGAAACATCTGATAACTCCAATGTTGCTAAAAAGGGTAATTGAGGATTAAAGGACATTTGAGGCCGCAGGTAGGAGGTAGTAGCAGAATTCCACCCAGTTGCTTGTTGCCCCCACTGATTTTGTCTGGACGGATTTGGCCCAGAAGGGTTTTGTCCGTAGGGATTTTGGCCATAGGGGCTATAGCTGTAACTGGACGGTTGACCCTGTATCTACACCCCAACATTTCATTGATTACCAACTTGGCCTGCAGGAGCAACATATGGTTGATGGTAATTCTGGTAAGGACTCACCTGCAATTGTTGATAATTTTGGTATGGGACAAATTGGGTTTTCCCTTGGGATTGCTGAAAACCATAAGGCAGTTGGGCCCCAAATTGAGCCTAGGAGCCAGGCTGCATCTGATAAGAAGGTTGGGATTGGGATCCAATCTGAATTTGAAGACTGGATTGGGTCTAGAGCCCAGACTAGGGCTGAAAACCGGGTGGAGTTTGAGAAGCAACAATCATTTGAGTGCCCGGTTGAGCAAGCCCAGATGGATGTCCTTGAGAGGATAGAGGTTAAGCCACCTGGCTAGAAGTTTTGCCTGGTTGCGGTTGGCCTTATGGAACCGAAGGCTGTCCAGACTGACCAGATGGTTGCGTAGGCTGGACAATTGGCTGTTCTTATTGAATTTGAGACTGACCAACTTGTCCAAAAGGGTAGCCTTGCTGGGTACCAGGTTGGCCTTGTTGAATGTAAGGTTTTCTTGGGTTACCGGAAGATTACCCCAAGTATGTGAAAGAAGGCCCACTGAAGGCCGAAGGTTGTCCCAGAATGGGTTGTCCTTGTGGGCCGACAGTTTACCTTGGATAAGGCTGCCCATAGTACGGTGGTCCGTAAGTGTTATAGACATTTTTGGGCCCTACAACCCCAATCATAAATGTCCATAAACCAAGGGCTCTTAAGTCCCTAAAAGTGTTGTTCCAACCTCTAAAAGAACAAGGTCAACTAATTACATCTTCTCCCAGAAGTTCTCCATGAAAAATTGCTCAGAACTGGTCAAAACTGGACCATCTCACCTGCTCCATGGTCAAGGTGCACTGCATCCCACCTAAATACACATGGGAGGTGCGATGCATCTTGAAAAGCCCTTCTATGGGGTGCAATGGGTGAGAGTGGACAAATGGCGGGATCAATCTACAAGGTGGAGGAACATGGAATCTTCCAAAAACTTCTCCTGTGACACTTGCCTCTCTGCATTCGCCTAGGAATGAGTAAGAGATCATGAATCTCCAAGTGGATTCAAGAACTATCAGAGAGAGGACACTAATCAAATATCAAAAGCTGACTCACTCCCCTTGCAAACATCTATATATGGATCCCTCATCCCAGAGATCCAGAGGCTGGAATTTTGTATCTTGTAAGGAAGTGCTGCTAGTTTCTTGGTGGAACATCATAGTGTTGGGTGATCTAAGCTTTTCATGAGGTGAAGAAGGGCTTTCTTGCTAAGAGGATGATGCTGGGTCAAAACAATTGGTTGTAATCCTCTTTGATATTCTTGATTATTAATAAAGCTATTCAAGTTTTCCTCCACATTCTTGTATGATTGATGATATATGAATTTGTGTGGTCAATATATATCTGGTCCTATATTGTTTATGATAATAGATCTATGTTCTTGGATAGTGTTATGTTGCTTTGATTCTACAGGCGCTCTTTGAAGCTGGGTAGACGAGGAAGCGAGTGGCAAAGATCTATCAGAAGGGAGAGGAATCAAGCAAGGAACCAAGCGCAAGACAGAGTTTGGTCTCCTTTATTCCCCTCTTATGTATTTCTCATAAAGGAAAACGAAAGTAGTTTTAGTTTGTTTGTTTCTAAGGTAGCTACCAGCCTTAGTGGGACTAGCAGCTCTGTATAGACACTAGATTTCCCGATAACAAAATGGCAACTCTGCTGGGGAGTGAATAGATTGTTTGTTTATCTACATTTGTTTTCTTTATAAACCTATAGATGGAGCCTGAAGTCAACCCAGCTAGCCTTCAAACTGCATTTGCTATGCAAGTGCAAAGTAGATCAATGTTGCTTTAGTCTATCTCCAAGTTTTGTTTATAAATTGAACAATCGATTTACAAGCTCTCTAATTGCTCTTGTGGTGGCTCTAGTAACCTCTTTAGATCTACCCCTGTGATTGATTTACTGATTACCACTTGCTCGGCCTAAATCCCTGAACTGAGCTGCAAACTGTGACCCAGAACCTAGTTGAAGTCTCATCCCTCGTCCAACGCACTGTCTCTTCTTTGGATTCTGGATGCATCACACTTCCCAAGAGTAGTAGGTGCGTTGCATCTCTTTTTCCCTATGTTACAGGTGCGCTGACCAGACAAGGCCTCTTCTGCTCTTAGATTTTGGTTTCTGTGTTCACTCTTTTCAGCTCTATTCAGGAGTTTTGCTGCCTGTAGTCAGTACACCTCTGTTGAAACCCCCTTCTTTGCCATTATTCCACCTCCATTGTGCAAAGAACTGTAAATGTTTTTATGTATTTTAAGCCATTTTAAGTTCTCTTTTACAAAGAAGTAGCGTAATTGAACTGTTGTTTCTTGATTTGAAAGTGTCGCAAGTGTCATTTTCAATCATAGAAGAGAATCCAATTGTTCTTGATATTTGATTACACTGTTACTCTTGTATTTGATTTGAATTAGTAGTTTTTCAAGTGTCGAAAGCAAGTTTTCAATTCCAAATCGCAAAGTGTCGCCATTGTCCTCATTTTGTCTTGAAAAGAAACTTGCTAGTAATGTCGCTTTGAAAAATAATTCAGATTGGCGTTTAGCTTTCCTTTTATCATTCACACATTAAGAAGGCTGAAAACAAATACATGCATGTGCATTTGCATTTAGACTATTTTTTGGTTTGATTTAGGACAGTGCATATAGTGTGTGCTCTCTGCTCTATGTTGAAAGAATATCATCTCTCTTTCCTTAGTAGCTAGGATTTTCATTGCAAAAAGAAGATTAAACGATTGTTTATCATCTTAGATTGCATTTTAGGAATTGTACATGTACATCACGCGGTGAACATGAAAGGAAAATTTCTTAAGAAAGATCAACTATAAAATAAATTTAATGAATCTAAAAATTCTTTGGAACCTAACGCACAACATTTAGAAGTCTAGGCTAGAGATGTATTACAGTGTCGTAAAGCCTGGTAACTGTTGTTTTCATTGATGGTTGGGTGATTCCTCCACTTTGAGACGATAAGTGCCAGTACGGACTTGTGCTCCCACGTACCGTCGAGTATATATTGGGAGACTACAATAGGCATTATCCTTTATCCATAGGAAGCCATGTCTGCTGCCTTATCGATCGCAATGCACTGAACACAGCATTAGGGAAGATTGATTGACGTACCGTAAAAAGTATTCTACAGTTTTGCGATTGGTTTGGTAATCCATCTGTCTAGATTTCCAGAGCAGTCTCTTTCATTCCTTTTTAGACTCCTTAAAGGAAAAGGTCCATCTGAGCACTTGTCACTTCAAGCTCATTAAAAATTGAAGGCGACTAGAATCATCTTTTGTTTTATCTCGACTCTTAAAAATTGAAAAAGCAAGTTGTGTCAAGATGTCTAAAATTTATTTTAATCGGAATAAATATCACCTTTCCTACGTTGGTCTTAGGTTGAGAAAAATGGAGTCCACCAACCAAGGAGTTCCCCTTGGGGGAAATCCTAGTCCTTTATCGTCTTGGGGAGATGTTGGTGCACCCCATATGGCCACATTGTCGCTTCCAGGATTGACAATCGGCTTGCCCGTATGGCTCTTCTCAACCTATGTTGTTCATAACACTGTGATTCCTGAACAATCAAGTCAGCAACTAAACGATACTAGAGTTACCCCCCAACCCTCTACTTCGTCCAATTCTTCCTCTCCTCCTTCCTCTTTGCCTGATGAAGCTGGTGAAGCCAAAAATCAAGTAACTGAGAAGAAGAAGGAGAAGAAGAAGAAAGAGAAGAAGCAGAAGGAGCCAAAGGCGAAAAGGGGCGACCAGGCATCGTCTAGAGAAAATCCACACACTGCACCATCCAGGCCTAAATCGCCATGTCTCATTTGCAAAGGAGACCACTATCATCAAGATTTTCCTTGCATCCCTCGGATCTTAAGGGACTGGTCTCCTCGTTTGCACAATCAGGTGTCATCAACCTCTGATGATCATGTTGAAAGTACACCGTCAACTAGTGAAAGTGAAGCCCATGGACAAAAAGGAAGATGTAAATTTCCTTGTAAACTGTGTGAAGGTGATCACACCATCCACCGTTGTCCCTTCTTAGATGAGGCTAAAAGAGTTTTGGACGACTGTCTAGTTTCGCCATTACGACTTCCTCTTGGATATAAGAAGCTCTTGCTGAGTCCATCACTAGTTGAAAATCCAGCTAACACGCCCTTGTGGTTGGCCAAAGCATCTATCATTGAAGATAAACCATCTGAATCCACACCAGACGAAAGTCAAAAGGTCGAGGTGGCAGTTGACCCAATCTTGCCTTCAGAGGATCCATCTTTAGATGATACAGTCACCGAAGAGAACAGGAACGACACCGTTCAAATTCTCTTTGTAAGCACAGACTCCGATGAACATGGGGGCAGTCTACCTATTCCTTTACCACAGGAAGGAAGTTCGTCAGAGTCATATCTGGCCGTCTATTCAGTCCCACCTCCTAGAAACCTGGTTGTTTCCTTCGATTGGAATCTACTAGGCAGACCCCGTTTACCGGCTAGTGTACTATTTCGAATCATTGCTCAAATATATAGAATGGTCATGGCCGGTACCATCATAGATGAAGGGGCTTCTGTGAGTATCCTTTCCTCAAATGCTTGGAAAGCGCTTGGTTCGCCATCGCTTTTGCCTGAGATGAGAAATCTAACAGGCTTTGACAAAGGAACCAGTTGACCGTTAGGGATCCTTCCCAATGTGCCGATAACATTGAGAAGGAAAACTGTTCACATGAACGTAATGGTAGTCCAAGGACCCCTGGATTATAATCTACTCCTTGGACGTGACTATCTTTATTGCATGGGAGCCATTGTCTCCTAACTCTTTAGAGTAATGTGTTTTCCTCATGAAGGAAGAGTGGTCAAGCTCGTAGACCAGCTTTCATTCCCTGGTTCACACATAGCAAATAGTCATATACCATCCCTGAATGGTCTTTTCACGCAAGGAATGTCTCATCAATCCCTAGTATGTCCTCCTGATGAGCGCGAGTGATTCGGAGGATATGACTGAAACCCAAGGGGCATGCACCCTGGCCTCCTTCGACAGGAAAACCTTGGGTATAGTGTAGGTTTCCGCAAAGGATATATGACTAGTTTATGAGATTAGACTAGAATAAGATACCTCTGTCAGAAGGTAGGCCTTTCCCGATAGAGCAAATGCTTTGTCTGCAAATTGAGGGGTAACCTGTAAAAGGTATGCCTTTCCCGATAAAAAAATGTTTTGTCTGCAAATTGAGGGGTAACCTAGGAAACTCTACTTTGCTATACCTGGGGGCATGAAAACCTTTTGGCGTGCAAGCGAAGAGCGACCATTTATTTTTTAAATTTGTAGGTCCTCTAACCCTTTAAACTCATAGGATTGGTCGTTTCCTAACTTGCATAAAGAAAGGATGTGGGGCAAAGCTTTGAAAAAATGTCGTTTTTATATGAGACATCCTTATTATACGACTGGATTATATCGAGTAGTTTTAACGCGGAATTCAAGCTCGTTAAAAAATAAACATAAGCAATGAGCAAATGTTCCCAGAGAGTTTAAGCTCATTAAAAAAATGAACCATTTTCCAATAAATAACCTTCGTGAATGTATTATCATCAGCCTTTGAAGCCTTGGTCGTGTTCTCATCATCACCTCCACTCTGTATTGGCCGATCATTCACCCCCATTTGATTGTTTACCCTTTTTGAGGAATAGCTGCGAAGAGTGATCCTGTTAGCCATCCTTGTCACACTGCTGTGATTGGAAAATTCCAAACCTTACCTGGAATCAGATGCTACCCGAATTTATCACTCGTTCCTCAAAAAATGAGTCTCCTTTAAGCTCTTTTCAACTGACTCGTAAAATATGAAAAGATTGTCGAGCCATTGGCCTCTCCAGCTCGTTAAAGGGACCAGAAGTGTTATCCCTCCTTTAGATTTTAATCTTTTTGGACTTGAGGGATCATTACACAAAATGATCGAGCACTTGTTTTGTTCAGCTCGTTAAAAGTATCGAAAATTCATCCCTTTTGTATTGTTTTATACTTTTTCGGACTCAAGGGATTATATGACAAAAAATGATTATTGGAGTTTTCTTTACATCCCTTTTTCAGACTCTCTAAAATTGAAAAGGACCGAGTTATCCTTGTCGTTAAACTCGTTAAAACCGAATAGCGACAAACTTGTCCATACAGACAAGAATGAGTTTCACTATCGCTAGGCTCGTTAAAACATAGCGATGGGTTTGCCCGAAGGGAAAATTATAGAACAAGCATATGTTATCCTCCTCAAGCTTGAAAAAAATAAAGAGGTACTGGTCAGCAATGACTGGGTAAAAATTTGGAAGAAAACTTGAAAAAACTTTATTGGTAGCAAGTTGCTCTTGAACATGACACTTTCACTCTGCATCCAAGCCGAGTTGGGTTGTTCCATTCACTGGTCATAGCACCATGGGTCCATCACACCATCCATATTTTGGGTTAACGCTACCAATCCATCATGTCAGTGTCGCCGATATGTTCAAGAGAAGTCGCTCAGAGAATTCACCTGTGTCTCACCCGCTGCAATACATTCATTCTCCATTCTTTCATGACCGCCACCTTGAACCTTATATCACCGGATCATTTTCACCTCCACTAAAATCATTTGCTCCATTCCGTGTCATTGATGTGGGATTCACTAAGGCCCTCCTATGATGGATCACTTCTTGTCGACATCAGCTCATTATCCAAGAAGTCGATCTAGGAACAACCCTTTCAGTACTTTGAAGCTTGCATGCCTGAATGGCAGGTTTCTAACTTCCGGCGACAGGTTTACATCAATGGCCTTCGACCGAAAGATTTTGCATGGTGTTCGATGCCAAGTCCCTTATTCACACCACGTGAATTGTACTACAGTACCTTGAGGGTCATCATCATTATCGGTGATTCCTCTCGCGCTTGTTAACAACTTACATTATTGGCTGGTAATCAGGCGATGTCTTTCCATGTTCGACTCCAGAACATCTCTCACATGGATCGACTTGTACTTTGAGTGAAGATCGAACGAGATTGAAGACCCCAGATCTAGTTTCATCCATCCAGGTTGCGATATATATTTAGGAAAATAAAGACATCAAATGTACATCATTACCGCACAGATAATCATCCAACCTAAGGGACGATGGCTCTACCAGAATCTTCAGTTTACACTCAGACGATTGTCTATATTATGTACATGAAAATGAATTTATAAAGCTGAGCATGGGAATGCCCGCCTCAGCTAGATCATGAAAATATTATGAAGATAATGTTATGTATTGTATCTTATTACAGGTCGCCTTCCAGCTTGAAAAAACTTCAGATCCTCATGATAAAGCATTTCACCTGACATCAATAGATTAACGACCTCATGCTTTAGGGGGCAACTGTTATAGAAATTTTTTGGCACTGCAACCCCAATCATAAATGTTCATAAACCAAGGGCTCTTAAGTCCCTAAAAGTGTTGTTCCAACCTCTAAAAGAACAAGGTCAACTGATTACATTTTGTCCCAGAAGTTCTCCATGAAAAACTGCTCAGAACTAGTCAAAACTGGACCATCTCACCTGCTCCATGGTCAAAGTGCACTGCATCCCACCTTAATACACACGGGAGGTGCGATGCATCTTGAAAAGCCCTTCTATGGGGTGCGATGGGCGAGAGTGGACAAATGGCGGGATCAATTTGCAAGGTGGAGGATCATGGAATCTTCTAGAAACTTCTCCTATGACACTTGCCTCTCTGCATTCACCCAAGAATGAGTAAGAGATCATGAATCTCCAAGTGGATTCAAGAACTATTAGAGAGAGGACACTAATCAAATCTCAAAAGCTGACTCACTCCCCTTGCAAACATCTATATATGGATCCGTCATCCTAGAGATCCAGAGGCTGGAATTTTGTATCTTGTAAGGAAGTGCAGTTGGTTTCTATGTGGAACATCATAGTGTTGGGTGATCTAAGATTTTCATGAGGTGAAGAAGGGCTTTCTTGCTGAGAGGATGATGCTGGGTCAAAACAATTGGTTGTAATCCTCTTTGCTATTCTTGATTATTAATAAATCTATTCAAGTTTTCCTCCACATTCTTGTATGATTGATGATATATGCATTTGTGTGGTCAATCTATATCTGGTCCTATATTGCTTATGATAATAGATCCATGTTCTTGGATAGTGTTATGCTACTTTGATTCTACAGGCGCTCTTTGAAGCTGGGTAGATGAGGAAGCGAGTGGCAAAGATCTATCAGAAGGGATAAGAATCAAGCAAGGAACCAAGCGCAAGATAGAGGTTGGTCTCCTTTATTCCCCTCTTATCTATTTCTCATAAAGGAAAACGAAATTAGTTTTAGTTTGTTTGTTTCTAAGGTAGCTACCAGCCTTAGTGGGACTAGCAGCTCTGCATAGACACTAGATTTCCTAATAACAGTAATATTGCTGCTCGTAAGATGGTTGACCTTGATAGGGTGGTCCTTGAACATTTGAAAATTGTTCTTGGCCACCATGGTAAGCTGTGGTACACCAAGCGACATACAACGAAACGGAGACCTCAACAAAAGGTTGAGATGCTATGGGTCCAGGATGATAAATATGAGCTCCTCGAGAATCATAATAATTAAACGGATTTTGAGGATCCAGATTCTGAGGAATTTGAAGAGATTGATCATATGCCCCCTCCGCTGGAATAGAACCAAAAGAAGGTGGGGCACTTAGGCTAGGGTCAACAACCCCGGATATGGGTGCCACAAGGCCACTGTGTGAAGAACCTGTCGAAGGTCTCGCAATAGTGGTCACCACTGAAGATGCAATGGCGACACTAACATCGGGGGCTGTGGAAGCCACACAAATAGTTGGTATAGTCAGGATAGACGTCACATTGTGAATCTAGGGAGTAAAGGATCCCAAAGTCGGAGTGACAGTACGAGACGACATGGAACTTGTAAGGGGAGACCTCGAACCCATGATATCAGCCAGAGCATTATAACATAATGGTAGCGTGATACCAAGGGAGGTGACACAGAAGGGTGAAGTTTCCGTCAGGATAGGAATTTCACCACTCATCACAAAGGACTCTTCACTCGTGACGGTGGATGTGTCATCCATGTCAGAAGAAGAGATCAAGATCGAAACACTGGGAGGAGTAACGGGAAAATCTTCTGTGGGAGGCTCCCAAATGGGGTTCCAATGAATATCATAAGACTAGTCTTCTGGAGCACAAGAGTTAAGCGGTTGTATACTCGGAATAACAGGGAGAGTATCACTAATAACCGGTACCGTAGAAGCGACTGAAGATGGGGATCCTTGGTCACTTGGAATGGGAGACGGGATCGGTGATTACGCCAAGATGATTTAACTCAAAAGCCCTAGGGATAACTAAGCAAGTAAGGAGAAATAACCCTACGCAAACTAAAACACAACAAGATCTAATCGGGTATGTGTGAACGTGGCCGAATAAATTTAAAGACACCGGAATAGAACTTGACCTTTTCATCTTTAAAGAGTCAAGAAAAGGATGAAAAGATGACTCTAGTCACCTTCGAGTATTTAATGAGCCTGAAGTGACAAGTGCTCAGATGGACCTTTCCTTTTAAGGAGTCCGAAAAGGAACGAAAGTGACTGCTCTGGAGAAACTAGGCAAAAGGTTTACCAAACATCCTATAAAACTGCATATACACCTTGGCGATCATATGAAAACCAAGTACTTTCTGTACAACAGTCAATCTTCCCGAATCCTGTGTTCAGTGCGTTACAGTTTGCAAGGCAGCATACTTGGCTTCCTAGGGATATAGGATGATAACCTAGTGGGCTCTCCCAACATATACCTGACAGTACTGGGAGCACGATTCCGTGCTAGACCACTGTTGAGTCATAGAAGGAGGAATCACCCAACCTTGAGTGAAAGCAATAGCGACTAGGTTTAATGATGCCAGAGCACATCTCTAGCCTAGACCTCTAAATAGTGTTTGTTATGTTCCAATGCATTGTTAAGTTCATTCAGTTCATTTTAGAGTTGATATTGAATTATGTTTTTCAGGCCTTACCATATGTATACAACAAAACCTAGGATGTATCTAGAATGAGTGAAATATCCTTTTTCTTCAATGAACACCTACTTACAAGAGGGTAGAGATATCATTCCCCAAACCAAGAAAACCAAGATAAACCAAGAGACACAATGCAAAAACACGTCAACCCTACAGTGCACAAATACTACTAATGATAGATTTCGTCATTTTGTTTCCAATATGCAAACTCGAAATGCAAATTTACTTTCACATTCGTATACTAAACGAATGCAGTCTTTTGATTTTGATCGCTTTAATTTTAAGAGGAAAAAAAACAAGCAAGTGTGAAAAAACCGGTTGATCCAAACAGTTGTGATATATGTAGTGAAAAGAAACTGAGTCAATGCTAGAGATTGGTTCAATACTTATCACTAAAAAATCAACCAGAAACAAGCAATGGATAAGGCTCAAACAAACCAACAAGAAAGTTGCAAACGAACCTTGGGAAAACTAGCAAACCAAGCCAATTGATTCAAGAATGAACTTGAAAGAACGAACTAGGTCACACGGGAAAAAATGCAAGTTCCATTCAATAAAGCCAAAGAAAGAGTGCCTTAACCATAAATAGTAAAAAACAAGCTACTGATCAAGAGAAAGAAGGCAAGGGGCCAACAAGACTAGTAAATTGAGGAGGTAGAATTGAAAAAACAATTCTACAGGAATCATCGCGGGTACTACACAAGCAACTAGCGGCAATAAGCTAGTGTTTGTAGCAACAGAGTGACGTCGTTGTGAGAGTACATGTCTCTTCCACAACAAACCGATTTCAGAGTCGTCGCAGCTGTGCGACGGGATTCAATGATGCACGGGACTTTAAAAAAGAGTAAAGGTGATGTTAGTGCAACTGTTAAGCTATTTTCCATGATAAACAATGATAAACGAATAAGAACTCCCAAACGAAAACTAGTCAATCCTTCTATCAATGCAGGGATCTCCCTGCTAAGAAATTTACTGCATAACATAAATAATTACCGAGAGGAATAAATATAAAAATAACCAGCAACAACCATAAACACATAAACACAAATGTTTATCCGGGAAAAACCCAACCTAATAAGATCTCATTAGCATTGGCCAAAACCTTGGCCAATCCGACCAAGTGAGCCTTCACTGCTCACCTCCAAGTCTTGCATTACAATGAAGTCCTTCCAGCCTTTTATAAGCTCCATTACATATAATACCACGGGAAAAATACCATGGGTGCACAATACCATGTGCCCCAAAACCATCACTGTTTAACATGGTCAACTTTGACTCTATCCTTATTCAAGTTTACCTAACAATATTCCCCCCTTAAACTTGACTTGGGGTTACTTGACTAACTCCAGCCAAACCTGCTAAGTGAGACAATCCCACTCCCTCTAGCTCTTACCCCCCTCAGAGTTTTTACCCAGGGTATTGTTAACCTGACATCCCCCCTATCACCTAGGTCTAACCCAGACTTTACTGGTGTTCACCGAGGGGTACACATGCCTTACCAGGTCTTACAGTAGTATGCCCATTTACATGCAATAATTTTGACTTCATTAATTTTATTTTATTTTTATTGCTACTACGATTCTAATCCATCCTCTCTCAATTTTATTTGCTCAAAAAAATTCTATCAAACCGCTCGAACTGCGAGCCTGAAGAGAACCTCGTAGATTCCAGCACTAGTGGCCTCACATAGCAAAAAGCAAACAATTTTCGAAGCCGCATGAACAATTTTCTTCTTATGACCTTCTTTAAATAGTCGCATGAATCCCGAACAATTCTTCAGCATGTTCCAAACCGATAAATATCACAAATGCAATGTGATCCCTGGAAGTTACGGCATTATCTTCCGCACATTCTTCCTTGAGGTTCTTCCACGTACGTTTGTTCCACCATTATTTTCTAGACCCATATCTGTAAAAAGGCTGCATTGATCTCATCAGGCACTATAAACCCCTGGCATCAAAGAATCCCTTTAAAGCCAATATCTGGCTCTGATACCAATTGTTAAGAAATTTACTGCATAACATAAATAATTACCGAGAGGAATAAATATAAAAATAACCAGCAACAACCATAAACACATAAACACAAATGTTTATCCGGGAAAACCCCAAATCTAGGGAAGAACCCAACCTAATAAGATCTCATTAGCATTGGCCAAAACCTTGGCCAATCTAACCAAGTGAGCCTTCACCGCTCACCTCCAGGTCTTGCATTACAATGAAGTCCTTCCAGCCTTTTATAAGCTCCATTACATATAATACCACGGGAAAAATACCATGTGCCCCAAAACCATCACTGTTTAACCTAGTCAACTTTGACTCTATCCTTATTCAAGTTTACCTAACACTCCCAGATCAACCCAGGTAACCCAGAAGACTTATAGTGTATCCCCAAAATTCAAAAGACACCAAACCAAAATCAAATCAAGAGCAAACAAGAGAGGCAACATACAAAGGACTCCCCAGCGGAATCACCAACTTGTGATGCAGGAAAGTGTTTCCTCTGCGGACAGAGGCAGCCCCTCTAGCCCTAGAGTGGGTCTAGTCACAGCAAGGACAAAACAACAATTGATTCCCTTAAATAGTCATCGTTGGAGGCCTACCTCAAACAAGTGGTTGATGAAGTTCTGTTGCGTTGCTCCAGCTTCTGTTTCCTTCTCCTTAGAGAGCAATTGACCTGAAACAACACAAGACAATGACAAAGCACATAACCAGGAAACAACAATGATCTATTTACTCACAAATTCAAGAAGTCATGAGCTATCAGGTAAATAAAATTCAATACATAGGAAATCATCATTGATTGTATTAATAATGAAACAAGAGTAAGCTTACAACCAGGTCTTGACGTCGCAAGCCTTCTTAAAGGGTCCAACTAGTGTGTTTCTCCAAGCATTCACTCTCAAAGATGGGTATCCCAAATAGCAATATCTCTCTCTCTCTCTCATTCACAAGTTTCACAGAAGATTAAGAGCACTCCACACCTTCTTGCAAACTATAAATCAATCCCACACTTGTCACACTAACACCAACTATCTATCAAACTCAAAAATAGCAGCAGCACTATGCAACCAAAAGAACTATCAAATGATAGCAATGGTGAGTGATTTTATAGGGGAAGGAGTCTCCATGAAATGAGGGAGAGGGAGCTTATCCTCAAGACAAGCAACATGAAAGGTGGAACTACCATGCCAGAGGGAGGAGGGCGACCCAATCTAACCCAACAACCAGGTCCAGAAACATCCAGAAGGCTGATTGTTGAAACGAATTCGCCCAATCTGGATCGTCATGAGTTTATAACTAAGATTTAGCACTGACATCGCTAATAGTCAATGTAAGCAGTCAAAACGTCGTTAAAGATACCAAATAGACTCGCGGTGGAGCATGAAACCCGATCGTCACGGGAATCAGATGGACTGCTGTGATGGAACCGCGACTGTACTGGTTATGACCATTGTTCATTGCATGTACTTAGCTAATAGTCACGATGAGACAGAAAACTTAGGAAAAGTGGGTTAATTGGCAATATAAGAGAGCACTTGTCTAGTATGAGCATGTTTTACTAGATACATGACACAAGAGAAGGACTGGAGTGAAGGCAGTGGCAAATTACTGTGTAACACTCTTACCACTAGAGGGGAAACTGACTCAATTCTGCTTCCCATATACACAATTTTCATAGAAATCAAAATCCAGAGAGATATTACTCATACCTTTACCATGAAGTATTCAAAGGCCCTTCTCTCTAATATGTCCAAGCCTTTGATGCCATAGGATGGTCTTCTCTCCAGAGACCAATAGATTTTCTGCTCCACTGTTAGGAACCATAGAATTGTTACACCCATCATCAACAATGCTACCTTGTAGCTTGTACAGAGTTCCAATCCGAACTCCCCACATCAATACCAGTGCTCCCTAGACCATCTTATAGGTATCCTTCTCAAACACTATTTTTACACCTACATCATCTAGCTTTCTTATAGAAATCAAATTTCTGGCCAATGCAGGAATATGCAGAACACCTAGAAATGTTCTAACCCTTCCACCTTGCAACTTCAACTTTACTTTTCCATGACCAACGATTCTAGCCTTCCTATCATCCCCTAAGAAGACATCACCACCTTCGTATTTCTCATACTCGTAGAACCACTCTCTATGGGGAGTGAAGTGAAAGGATGCACCTGAGTCAACCAACCATGCCTCATGATCTACATGTGTAATTGAAGAAGCCAAGTACACATCCCCACCTTCATTTGAGGTGGTTTTTGCCTCTACAGAAGGAGCATCATCAAATCCATTTCCTTTTTCAAGAGCTTTAGATTTACAGTCCCTTTTGTAGTGCCCTTCCTTTCCGCATTTCCAACAAACCACCTTTATAGGTTTTCCTAGAGACTTAGATCTCCCACTCAATGACTTATTTTTGTTTCTGTTCTGGGACCCTCCTCGTACATACAAGGCATCACCATTTTGGCTCTCCATATTTTTCTATCTCAACTCCTCTGTCAGCAAGGATGAGACTATTTCATCAAACTGCAAGGTAGTTTCATTGCTACGTATTGTAATAACCAGACTATCCCACGAATCTAGTAGGGAACACAACAAACTGATGCACTTATCTGCAATTGAAATTTTAATATCAACAAATAATATTGACTTAACACAGTATTAAATGTGTTTAGATGCTCTGTCACCAAGTCTCCATATTTCATCCTCGGGTTATATAACTTTTTCCATAGGAAAAGTTTTTCACCAGAGACTTAGATTGGTACAAAGTCCCTAAATTGTCACACAAAGCCGTAGCCGTAGCTTCCCCTGATACATTCAATAATACTAAATCTGAGGGACACAATCGTATTGTGCTCTTTGCTTTTCAATCCAACTTCTTCCATTCTTCATCAGACACACCCGTTGGTTTAGTACTCGGATCTACCATGGTCCACTGATCTTTATCCACCAACAGATCCTCCATCTTGAGTTTCCACAACTCAAAACCCTGACCATTAAATTTCTCGATCTCCATCTTTCCATTGCTTGCCATCTTCTTTCACCACCAGAATTGATCCCGCAAATCTCCCACTGAACAAGGTCTACCACAGGCCTAAGTGAAAGCCCTCAGCAACGAAGGCATCCCCTTAAAGCCAAAACAACTATGATACCACATGTAGGTTTTAACCTCGTACAGAAATTACCTGCATATGAATTCTAACGACATAAAATAAACAATGCAAGATCATAACACATATACATAGAGATTTTCCCCTGGATCCCAAAACCGGGACTACCAGATTGATTTTTCATTATGTTTCTTTCAATTTTACAATACATATTTATACATGCCGAAGCATTCAATACCATGGACCGAAAACCATCGCATCCAAAAACATGTGCAAAAACCATGCACAAAACCATAGGTAGGTCTGCCCAACCTAATGCAAGGTACAAAACAAAATCCAGTGGGCCCCCTAGAGGGGGGCTAATCGCCCCCCTCAAACCCTCTTACTGGGGGGGATGCCCCCCCCGCCCCGTGTTGTGCAGTCGGTGCAGCGAAGGGGGGGCTTTGCCTTATGGTGAAGTAAAATTATAAGTGCGGACACAAATGAATTTCTCTAACCCGATAATGTGTCTAGCCATAATAGATACATTCTATGGAAGATTTCCTTAGGTTATAATCAATCAAGAGGGTCTACCTATTGGTCACTTATCCTGTTTGATGATGTCCTCTCTTGCTCACTCCAGCAATCTGTCACTTCCTTCTTCAAGCTCCTAAAACAAGTAAACAACAACAACACACAAACATAATAATAGACAAATTGCAATTCAACCTACTTAATGAGTCAAGAAGCATCAAGACACGAATATGTAATATTACAAAACATGTAGGAAATCAATCGTTAGTTGCATATATTAATATCAAAGAGAGATTACAACCATTCGTCTTGACGTCGCAGTCTTCCTCTAGCAAAACCGAGTTCCCATACACTTCTGTTAGCATTCCATGATGGCCTCAAACAAAAATAGTTTAAAGGCTCTTCCCTTTATAATTCACTCCAAGCCAAACACACTTCTCCCTCACACAATTAGATGGCTAAAACTAGTAATAACTTGATTGTCTAATCAAAATAGTATACTCACACTCAACCAACACTCTAACTAGCTTGTGCTTGGGAAGAAGGGAAGTTTATATAGGAAATTTGGATGGGATATGGATCGTCTTCTCATGGGAGAAGGACTTATCCCTTGAGGCAGTTCCATCAGTATATGGGAAAGGAGCCCAAACTGTCATCCTCGACCTCATCTGGCCAAACCATTTAGTAGACTTTTGTTACGAAGCTTCTAGAGCTGGAAGCTTCGGCTCTAATTTAGAAAACTTTCCATAACAGGACCGGCCTGACTAGAACATAGCTTAGTCACACCTATTGGTGCAGGGAATAGTGCTAATATCTGCACATCAGTGTGGGGGAGACAAAGGTCATTAGCGCTAGCCTTGTAAACTGGGCAAAATAGAGGTTTCAGGCAAAATGGTTCAAAAGGAAAATGACCTACTCATGAAGAGGGACATAATGGAAATTTTTCCATGAAGGAAAAGCATGCGGGGTTCATTGTAGAGGTCCTCCAAGATCAAGGAACGGGGAGTATAGGGACAGTGAGAAAATGTTGTGTAACAGATGCCCCATAAAGTGTGAAGGCCAAAACAGAGTGGGGTACAATGCTTTATAAATCAGTGCGGGGAACCAGTCTGCCATCGGAAAACCTACAAGAAAGTAGAGATACATATACATAAACCAAGATCTCTATCAAATGATACATGATTTGTGTCATGGACGTAACCATTCAAAGAATGATCACGTAAATGGATCCAGGTATGGGCGTAGCCATCCATCAAAGAGGATCATAATGGAACCAAGGTATGGTTGCAACCATCCAATAATGAGAAGGATCACATATGATAACTCATGGTCTGGTCATAGCTAGCCATCTAAAAGAGACATTCATATCATCATAACCATGTCACATTGCTTCACAACCTAGACTTTTGTGATCTGAGTCCAGGGTCTTGCGCTCCAACACGACCCGATCAAAGTACAGATTCTAGCATGCAAATAGATGTGTTGACGTCAAACATGCTAGAAAATTGCTTGATTACCAGTCAATGATATAAAATGTTAACAAGCAGGAGAGAAACCACTAATGATGATGATGGCCCTCAAGGTACTATCAGCATAATTCAAGGAATGTGGATATAGGAACTGAAGTCGAACACTCGTGAAACCACTCGATCAAAAGCCAATGATGTGAACTTGCCATCGAGTGCGAAGAACTTGCCATTAGGGCATGCAAGCTCTAAGGTACTAGAAGGGAGTCTCTCGATCAACTTCCAGGATAATGAGTTGACATCGACGGAAAGTGACCATGTTGGAGGGCCATAATAAATCCCACATCATCGACACAAGACGAGAGGATGCAAAATGATTTTGATGATACAAAGAATGAGAGGTGAGTGTAACTGCAGAAGGACAACTCTTGAACATATCAGCGACACAACTGAAAGTTTGGTAGCTTTTGGATACATGGGATCGGTGGTCATAATGACATGGCAAAGATCAAATGGAAGGAAAAAATGAACAACCCAAACCCAAGAAGGTCAACGATGCAAAGGAGGATGTCCCAACCCAACACGAAGTAAAGAGTGTCATGTTCAAGAGTAAGCTGCTGACACGGCTCGATAGATTTCCAAATTTCCCCCCACCATTTCTGGTGAGTACCCCAAATATTTTTTAATCGTAAGCTTGAAGGGGATAGAATATAATTGCACTGTAATTTCATCCTTCAGACGAATTTGACCTAGTAATTTTAACAAGCCCTAGGAAGGAGAAGCTCGTGTTCGTCATGGTGACAAATCTGATGTCGCTTAATAGTTTAGCGGTTCTGATAAAGGTGTAACTCGGTGTCTTTTTCATGTTTAGAGAGTTTGAAAAAGACACATAAAAGAAAACTCCACATGGTACCTTTTCATACATTTGTGTCTCTCGAGCCCGAAAAGGTAGAAAACAATACCTGAGAGAACCACTTGACCATTACAGACGAGTACCTTTTTCATAAATAGCTTCTCCCAACCTGAAAAAGGGGTAAACTTATACTGGGCGCATGACGTTTCGCATCTGTTAACGATTTTAAAATGACAAGGGCTTAGCCATATTTTCACTTTTAAAGGGTCAGAAAAGAGCTGAAAGTGGACCCCCCATTTTTATTCTCTTTAATGAGTCAAAAAAGGGAAAAATACTTGGCAATGTTTTCATATGAGTTTAATGAGTCGAGAAAAGAGCTGAAATGTGACTCATCGCCATTGTTGAACATCCATCACGTGTCACTGCACAAGCAAGGCAAAGTGTATTATTGAGTCCTTGAGGAAAAATAGGTCAAAAATATTTACAAAACCTGATATTTTCATGAAAAAATGAATAAAAATGGGAAAAGTAAATATATTTTTACCATTTACCATTTTACCTTTGCAGTGAAGACTTTTTACCCACTTTTGACCTAGTTTTTCTTGAGTAAATTATGGAAGATCCAAGAGGTGAATCGATGAGCCGTCAGTTCCAGGTAATAGCCGAAACCCTGAGATCCATTTTCATGCCATTCATTTCTATTTTTAGCCACTTTTTATGATTTTTAGGGAGGTTTTTGAGAAAAAAATTCACCCTCTGGTGGCACAGTTTTTGAGCGCGGGATTGCGCCAACTGAGGGTTATTTTCATAACCATTCATGATGACCGATGCAACTATTTCTAAAACAGGAGCGCCAATGTTGTGGATAGGGAAAACTCATATTTCTTCAAAAACTAACAGTTAGAACATGAATTTTATGTGCCAAAATTGATGATTGACTCAATTAAATGGCTTTTGCAAGAGAGAAACTGCCGAAAATGGTGGATTGGAAGGAAAGAGAACACAGAGATGTTGACACACAAGCATTGAATGATCCAAATTTCCTAGAGGCTTTGAGGTCTTGTAGGCTCCTCAAAGTTTTCCTTACAACAGGGATGTGGGCCCAGCCCGAGTTGCTTCGATACTTGATAAGCCTTTAGGACATCAATCACGAGATTTTTGTCATTGGGGACCAGGAGCTAGAGTTGACAACTTCAGATATATATTTCATCACTGGACTATCTCGCAAAGGTGAGCTAGTGAACTTGTATGGGTCACATCCGGTCGGGGCAAGCATATCTTCCTTGGTTGCCGAACATTGTCCTGAGGCCTTGAAATCCAAGAGCGAGAAGATAGAGTTTTCTAGTGTGCAGGAACTGACACTAAGGGTGATTGTGTTGACTATCAACAGAGAGGCGGGGTCCCAAGTGGAACATGAGACTAAAAAATCTATATTCCTTATGCTATTGAATGCACAGCTCCTACGGTCTTCAACAGGGCAGAGGCCATGAAAATGAACATCAAGCGCTAGTTTTCCAAGGCCAAGGCAGGGAATCTAAAGAAATTTGGCATCGGATCAATACTTGTGACTTTCTTCCTGGAACGAGTGCCACTGTTCCAGTATCAGTTGACTGAGGTTGATCCTCCTATGTCATGCGATCCATGGATGGCCCACTGGAGTCGTTTGATGCCCAAGATCACTAAGGGTCAGCATATATCATACCAACCGACATTCTTCTCATGGATACGATGATAGAAGATCATCGTGGAGGACTAGCCGTACAGTGGCACTGATTTTTGTGGATACCCAGATATGCCCTTACCAGATGGAGAGGACTTTGATGATGAAGGTAAAAAATCAATTTTTTTGTTTTGATGGTTTTTAATTATTTTTGGTATATGCATGTTTGTAACATTTCTCTTGTCTATGCAAATGTTAGACTAGAGCGGCTAGCCGGGATGTCCCCAATAGCCAAGCGTGTACCTCACCCCATTGATGTTGTCACCCCTTATCAGGAAGGGAGCGATAACGAGGAGGAGAACACGAGGAACCTCAAGAAGTTGACTCATGGTATCCCAGAGTATGCTCGGGTAGGAGACATGCCTCAGTAGTACCAGAGGCACATAGTGGGAGTCTCAGATCGGATTCACCGATTACCGAGTCGTGTTTCACGATCCATCTCGTGCTATCATGAACACCATGCTGAGTAGTTCCTATTCCAGTACTTACATATTTTTTGAGGCCTGCATGCCACAGATGTATGAGGCCTGCCAGCCACTAATGTTATTATAGACATACATATTATTTTTTGGGTTCTGATGTATCAAAAATTATCACACACACACACACATATATATATATATATATATATATATATATATGTTCTATTTTCCTACCTATTATGGTACAAATGGTTTGTCTTATCTTTCACATGTTTCTCAAATGTCTATCCAACACGTAATTAGCTAATGCATCTGTTAATGTATTCATGCGTCTAGGAATATGATGATATGTAATATAATAAAAATGTCTTTCCAATAGAAGAATACAGAGATACCTTCGTAATATTTGAGGGTTCCTGACGGAATATTGCCCGTTGAGTTGAAGGACGATAAGTTGTGCATACATGTTGAAAAATAATTCTTCGATGCCCAGAGTGATGGCTTTTGATAACAGTTCAATGACCACACTATATTCAACAATGTTGTTGGTTGTACGACCTAGGAAGATACCTTGAAGGTCAATCAACTCGCCATTAGGGTTGTAGATGGCCCATGTCACGAATGATAAGTTTTAGGTACTTCGACAAGCACCATCGGAGAAACCAACGTGAGGAGTCGTAGACATCTACAAAGCAAGAAAAACATAGTAAATAGGAAATTTGTTTGAAAACTATCACATGAGACCACACTGTACAAAAATGAATCACACACTAATGTACATAAGTAACCACGCAAGATGTCCTAAGCATAGTACATTTTGAGGTAAAGCATGTTTCGAGGCTTATCGAGAGGATTTCCTTCATAATCAATAAGCTCATAGGCTCCTTTCTGCAAAACACATTTTACAATATAGGGCCCATGCCACATAAGTTCGAACTTGCCTACCCCCAGCTTATCATTAGCTTGGTCATATAGCAAGACCAAATCACCCTCAGAGAAAGCGCGAGGGGAGATCGATTGATCGAAATAGGATTTGACCCATTTCTTTTGTGCTTCGATGACCAAGGTAGCAAGACAGAAGGTCTCATCCAGTCTTTCTAAATATAAGAGGTGTTCTTCTTGAGGTGATGTTTTGGGGAGGAGTTCAACAACTAACTTGAGTGAAGGAATCTCACATTCGATCGGAAATGTTGCTTCTAGACCATAGACTAGCTAGAATGTTGTGAACCCAGTTGCATCTTTGGTTGAAGTTCGGTAGGTGCATAGATCTGGAAAAAGCATGAGATGCCAATTTTAATTGTGCATCCCAATAGTACGTTGAAGCATGGTGACCAAAACATTGTTCACGGCTTCAACTTGGCTGTTTTCTTGAGGATAATATGGGGTCGAGCCATCGTGGCACAAGCCAAATGCAGATGTTAGTTTTGCCATCATGTAATCTCTGAAATGGGAGCCATGGTCCGTGACAATGGCTTGGGGCACACCGAACCCTGAAATAACATGGTTAAAAATAAATTGATTCTTCGTCTTACCATCTGGAAAATATGTAGGCATCATTTCAGCCCATTTGGTGAAGTAATCCACAACGACGATAATATAGTCATGCCCACCGACCGAACGAGGGTTACATGTCATATAATCGGTGCCCCATTTGGCAAAGAGACCAACGGTAATGACGGCGTGTAGGTGAGAGGGTGGGGCATGCATCTTGCGTTGGTAAATTTGGCATTCGTGACACTTGCAGACAACAAGAATGTAGTCTTTGAAGATAGATAGCCAGAAATAACCAGTGTGAAGGATTTTCTGAGTTGTAGCGTAACTAGACATATGACCACCACATGCCCCTGAGTGGCAATCATTTAGAGCTCTTTCAGCCTCCTCGATCATGAGGCATCGGTGAAGAAAAAATTGACACCGACACGGTATAAAGTATAGCCAGTAATATGGTAGGGTTGGGAATGAAGCTAAATCCTTCGAGAATCATCCTTGGTTAATGTGGACTAGAACATGGAGGTTTAGATATACACGATGATATCACTGTACCATGGATCAAGGGTGCTAATCAAGAAAAGGGTCTCATCTGGGAGTTTTTCATCTACACCAGCAGGGGGAGCCTTGGAGGGAAGGGAACAAATCAATTCAGTGAAAACAAGTGACTTCTTAGATTTTTCCGTAGTGAAGACCAAATCAAATTATTGCAGGATAACAATCAATTTATAATAGTTTCCCCCTAGCAACTAACGGGTCAGAATATAGGTCATAGGGTTGCATTCAGAAATCAGTGTAGTCGTACATAAAATAATATTGTGTCGAAAATGTTGAACAGCCTAAACGGCAGCCAAAGCCAACTTCTCGACATGTGCATAACGTGTTTCAGTGTCGAGGAGATTCTGACTAAGGTAGTAAATCACATGTTCACCTCTTTCGTCATCATCTTGAACCAACACCATAGTGATGGTGCTAGGGATTGTGGTTAGGTAAAGGAAGTAATCTTGATAATAGTCTAGTGGATGTAAAAAAGGAGCATTTATGAGGATGGCCTTAATTTCATCAAAATATTTTTGGGCCACCTAGTCCCATGCAAAGGGCGTTCCTTGTTTGAGCAACCAGTAAATCCTGTAGCTAGCCCAGTGTAGTTGGGTATAAAACGATGGAGAAAGTTGGCCTTTCCTTGCAGGCTCTGGAGTTGGTGCAGTGAAGATGGAGGGGATAAATTTACAATGGCCTCAACTTTTAACGGATCCAAGAAAATTTCATCTTTGGAGACGATAAAGCCAAGGAGTCATCCCGATTCCATGGAGAAAACACATTTGTGTGGATTTAACCAAATGTTATAGTGTCTACGGCATAGAAAAATCTTCCAAAGATGGTCTGGGTGGTCTTGGCACTTACAAGAATGGGTAGGAAGGTCATCCAAGTAAGTCTGGACAATGTTGTGAATATCATGAAACGCATAGGACATTGCTCGTTGAAATGTGGCTCCAACATTTTTGAGGCCGAAAGGGAGCTTCTTGTACGCGAACGTACCCCATGGTCAGATAAAGGTTATCTTCTCTTGGTCAGCTGATGTGATATTGATCTAGTTATAACAAAAAAAACCATCCATAAAGGAAAATATCTTTCTCCTAGCACATTCATCAATGATTTGATCAATGAAGGGAGTAGGATAGTGTTCTTTAGCACAGGCATAATTAAGATCTTGATAATCCACGCAAATGCAGATCATGCCTTGTTTTTTAGTCACCATGATAATATTGGACACCCAGTCTATAAGGGGGGTGGGATAGATGAACCTAGCTTTGAGAAGCTTTCAAACTTCACCCTTAATAGCAGCGACCTTCCTAGGGTGCACTAGGCGAAATCGTTGGGGAACGGGCTTTGCGTGCGGATATATACATTGGTATTTCATGCACCATAATGCTAGGATCGATGCCAGGAATTAGATGAGTATATGTCTTGATCTCATCTAGAGAACAAGATACCTCAATATGAACATGTTCAATGACACCAGGTTTCATAGAAATTTCAATCAATATCGTTTAGGTAATATTACCCAAATTTCCTTCTGACCATACTTCATGAGTAACAATCGGTGGCGGAAATGGAGAAGAGGACTCTTCAAAAGCGGTAGACATGATCATCAAGAGAGGCAGGAATGAGGAGGGATGATGGGTATTGATCCATGGAGGTTCCTTGAGAGACATGACTTCCATGATACCTTCATTAGCAAGGAAGGTCTCGACTAAGGGATTAGATGATTCCAAATTGCCAAGCGAGGGGGATTGAGAATACATATCAAGAGAGGTATTCAACATATGAGAATTATAGGATGCAGAGTTTGAAGCTGAAACAATTTCCACATAATTGACTTCAGCGGGACTAAGTGGCATAACCCGCCCCAAGCATCAACAAGATCTAGTGCAGGTATGACCTAGGGATCTAATTTAACTGATACCATGTTGACAGAGGAAACATGAGGAGGTGTGAGTGGAAAATTCCCATTAAGGCAGAATCTTTGAAGAGTCCTGCCCCAATGCTCTCATAGGGAGCACTAGAGTACTTGATTTATGGAACATTTCCATCTGAGGAGGAAGAAGAAAAGAAATACAGCTGATCGACAATGACAATCTTCCCTTGATAGGGAAAACATATCACGTGAAACAAAGAGGAACCCACGGCATGCATGGCATGAGTCCAACTTTGGCTGAGTAGAAGATTATAATTGAGATTGGCGTAAAAAATCTCTACTTCGACTTGGACTGTCATCCAAGATCATGGCAAGGTTAGGTAAGATGTTGAAGGGTCATGAATTGCACCAATCAAAAGCTTCCAAAGTGTTCAAAGAGTAGTTCAGTGTAGTGGAACCAATAACCTTCCAACATGCAGTTGACATGATGCAGGTGGAAGCACCTTCATCTATGACAATGTGGTGGATGGCCTTCTCATTAATGATTACCTAAATAAGAAAGGAAATCTGATGAGGGAGTCACGGAACATGGTTCTCTAGATCAAAACATATCAAATTAGAATCGGTGGGATCGATGCCACCGATAGCCGACAACAAATATTTCCATTGTAATGGGCAGCATTGGAGTACCTCGAGAGCCGACATGGCTGACAAGGCCTAAGCCAAATCCTCAACAATATTATAGTGCTAAGCAGCTCGGGTATTGGGATTATATGAGGATTTCCACAACACACCTCGAGAGGGCGACCAAGTAGCAGAATTAGAGTTAGGGTGCTCGATTTGCAGAGGGCCAAAATTCAGGGTGGAAGAAGGAGTAGCTTCTTTTTCTTTCCCATCTGTCGAAGCTGGAGTTTGATAATATTTTGATCAGGTAGCCACATGAATGGGCGTGCTCATCATGACCACTTGAGATCCAGAGGAAGTAGATCAGGGTTGGTATACCATTTGAGTCTGATGAAATGGAAATGGATCTTTAAGGACAGTAGGGGTCCCTTTGAGTAGGTGACTAACTTTGGATTGTCATGGAAAAACATTAGTATAGTGATCCTCCTTGCAAATGAGGCAAGGATACCTAGGTTTCTGTTGTGAAGATTCGTTAGTCAATGATTTGGGAGGACCCCGTTTCGGGGCATCGGCTTTAGCTTTGCCTTTGTCTTTATTTTTTCCTTTCGAGGATTTGTGCATTGTGGTAGACTAGACAATGTGGACCTCGGAGGTTTTACCAAGGCCTGGTGGATTTTGAGATGAATTATTATGAGCAACATTCAAGAATAACTTCTATTCTGAATAAGTTTTAGCAGGGGTCTGGGATACTGAACCAATAACTCCATCAACGGGAGGAACAACTGGTGACTTTGATGTTGCAGGATCAGATGATGGTTGTGGAGCATTGGGTAACAATTTGTATAAGGTGCCAGACTGAGAGTAAACTAGATCCAAGTACTGGGCACATGCAATGGCCTGCTCTTTAGTGACGCATCCACCCATAGCTATATTGCGAGCAATTGGGGCTACGGATGATTTGGTAAACCATTAAGTGAGCAACTGATCAACTATCTCGAACTTGATTAGGTGACATCTACGTCTCCATTCATGGATATTATCAGAGATGTGCATCGTAGTGCCTTGGTTAAGCGATGTGAGCAAATAGGTGCCAGTTTCAAAACGAACCGACAGCTGAAAATGCGCGAGGAAAGCCATGGAAAGTACTTCGAGGTAGATTGATGTACCATTTATATGCAGCACCCATGTTGGAAAACATGAATATGAATGGAATCATCCATGTATGAGTTCGACGAGCACCAGAGGTGATATCTCATCACATGGGCCTGAGGATCTTCTTTAGCCTTTCCATCAAACTTTGGGCAATCACTTGGTATCTTGGATGGCATCGGAGGCTAGTATAGTGAATGAAGGATCGAATCATTCGTAAGACGTGATACATATGGCAACTCAATTGTAGCCAAGAAAGGTAATTGAATGTTAAAAGGCATAGGAGGTCGATAGGCAGGCTAATAAGGAGGAGCTCATCCCTGCTGGTAAGGATTTTGACCCCACAATGGGGGATTTGGCCATATGGCATCTGATGCTTCCCCCATTGTGGATTACCTTGACCAAAGGGAGGATTTGGGCCTTGAATACCTTGAAATTGCCCATGCACAAGTTGCTAATAGGCAACGTATGGGTTAAAAAGCTGTTGAGCCTGTTGACCTTGGAAATGTGGGTATGGGACATGTTGTCCTGGAACATAGTGCTGTTGGGCCTATTTTCCCTTAACAAGAGGGTTCTGGACCTGTAGTCCTTGCGCATAATGTTGATACACTTGTTTCCCTTGGACGTATGGGTTTTGTACCTGGTGCCCTTAGCTGGCAGGATTCTGAATCTATTGACTTTGGACAAGAGGATTTTGCACCTGTTGCTGCAGGATTTGACCTTGACCCTATCCCTATAAGGGTTGACCTTGCTGATATGTATACAAGGGTTTCTGCTACCTGGGTTAGTTTTTTTGTTGCAAGGGCTGACCTTGTGGTTGTAAAAATTTTCCCTGGGGCTATAGAGGTTGGCCCTGCGAGGGTATGGGTTGAGAGATATGAAGAGCATATTACGTCTACTACTATGCGGTCTGCTGCAACTGTTGAAAGGACTAACCTTGCGGTTGTTGCAGGTGACCTTGCTACGCTATAATGTGCCTTTACTATTGCGTGGAAAGCACTTGCTGCAACAAAGGTTTCCCTTGTGGTAATAAAGGCTTCCTTGGTTGGTGCAAAAGTTGTCCTTGTTGTTGCAAGAGTACTTGACCGGTGCCCGGGAAATTACCGAACTGAATCTGGCCGTATCCAAGCTGGATGTAATGCCCTGGTTGGAGGGTATATGGTTGATTAACCAACCCTTGAGAACCATATGGAACGTAAGGATTTTGGTATTGGACTTGATCCCCATAGGGCTGCTGATATTGAACATTGCTCGATCTAGATGGACCACCAAGATTCTGAACCTGTTGGTACTGGACATTGCTTGATCCAGTAGGGTCAGCAAGGTTGTAAATAATACCAGAGAGGTATGGTTTATACCAAGCATGTGAGCTTGTGATTCACTCACATTAGTGGCACCTGAAACCATAGAGACATTCAGGTTCTGCCCCCTAAATGGTGGCACAATCTGGCCATTGACTAACGGGACAAAAGAACTGATGGAGAAAATCTTTGAAGCTTTCGATTAAGACTAACGCGTAACTGGGATTGATGATACAAGAGTGTTTGGGATAGTGAGTTGCACCGGGACTAAAGTAGCAACCGGTTGGGATGTCCTGTTCATGACGAATGGATCTGACGTAGGCCTGATGCCTAATGCCCAAACAGAATTATGGTAGAGTGATGAGGCACTAGGTATGCCTGAAACTAAGTGTCCAAAAGACAAATAGCCAGGTGGCAAACTGGTGGGAATACCTTTTGAATAAGGGAAACCCTCAAGAGGGAACTACAACTACAATTCTCCCCCTCAATAGTGTGTAGAGTAGACACTTTGGACTCATCTAGAGAAGTGATTGGGGCATTGCCTTCGGGTTCCATGTCTGAAAACAAACAACGACGAATGGTCGAACGTGTACTGGGGTATAGTTCCAAAGGAACACCCGATTGGTTGTACGGACTGTAAGGATGTTGCAGTGGTATCGTAGCAATTTCAAATACAGGGTTCGGAGGATAGATAACCATTCCAAGCTGACCATGAGTTTTCAGTGAGTTCTCTGGAGTTCAAGCGGGATAATCTAGAGATTCTGGGCCAAAATCAGCAGATGACCCTAAAATGAAAGTAGTAGGAGGATGAGATGACAATGGTTGAACACTCAAAACAATTGCGAGTTCAACATTTTTGTCCTCAAGTGACTCTAGTAACTCAGGAAATAGCTCCTTACACAATCTTTCAGATGAAGGAGAGGAAGAGGAAATGGGTGAACCATATGGTTTGGCCACGATGACCTTGTCTTCGTCGACAGAACAAGTAACTTCAAGGCTTTAAAAAAATTATCCTCTTAAGGGAACTCACTATTACACTAAAATTTGTCACCATGACTATTTGCAGTTAGTATGGCTCCATCAACTGTCATACTATCCTCCTTGGCAAGTCTCATACCTCTGCTCTCCATGTCAAACTCCAAGAAAGAGAGAAAGTCTTTAAAAATCTATATATCTCTGGGTACGCAGTTTCTCTTAGCCATACCTGCGTGTACGCACCCCAAGTTTACAATACCTGCGTACTTGTACGCTCTGTCTGTAAAGGGTTGGGTGCGTACTCCTGTAAAGGTCAAAAGGCGCAAGTTTCACTCTAAAAATGTTACTTGTAGTCATTTCTAGAGCATTCTAGAAGCTTGTTTGACGTGTATGGAGCGCCTCTAGATGGTTCATGTATCCCTATGAAAGAGGAACTTATCCCATCAATAGGGGAGCTATCCCATCCAAAGAGGGGCTTATCCCATTGATGGTGGACTTGATTAACTTCCTCTAGAGCACTATAAATACAGGCATTGGGCCAGAGGGAGGGGAGGTTGAAAGCTGAACATTCCTAAGGGTAGATGTTGCTGGAATTAGGACTCCCTTGTAAAGTTTGAGAGGATAGATTCCCATCCTTTCATAGCCTTATTTGGAAGTGGGTGAGCTGATCAAAGTAAAGGAAAACTCTTGCTGGACCCTAGGAGGGACCTGCACAACACCAAGGCTTAGGTTGTAATGGTTTCTTTTGTTTCCACTTAATACAAATGGACTCATTTTTCTCAACAAATTGTTATTCATGATTTGTTTCATATACTCCTTGGTCTGTATGATGGATATGTGTTATTTTATAAGTTTATCAGGTGCTATTTAATCTTTTGGCTTGTTAGTGAATGCAGGTTTCGAAGAGAAGGAGGAGCTCATCTGGATCGGTGAGGCTGGACTACTACAAAGCGTTGGACTGAAGGTATGTTATAATCACCCGATTACTTGTATTCTAAATGCATGTTTAGAGAAAGGTAGTGTTTATTTGTCTTGTTTGTCACCAGAAAACCTTAGCTTCTAGGGAGGTCGGTTTTGTCCGCAAAATTGACTCTTTCCGCATGACAAAATGGTGACCATACTAGGGAATCCATTGATGTGAATGATTTTTCCTTTGTGTGAAACTTTGATCTGAGAAAAGTCGTTTTTTTTCTGGTTTTTGGTTGTCTAACTGTGGATTTGGGTGGGCTAGCTTAGGGTTAAATTAGATTTTACTTTTTCTTAGTTTTGCTAGAAGTACGCAGCCTCTGAGTTGAGCACAGTGCGTACCTGTACGCACTGTAGCTTTGTGCACAGAGCGTACACGCACCTGTGCAAACAGGTTGCCTGCGTACCCTGTCAAAATTGAGAAAATTTCAATTTTCTTCTTTTTTTCCTCTTAGATTTTGTTTTTAATTTGTTTTTTCTGCCCAGATCCACTGGTTATCTGCCATAAATCTTCACCTAAGCTTGTTTCATCACTGTCAAGAGTTTTAGTGAAATTCATAGAGATTTTGCCCTAGGGTTTGATTTTTGCACTGGTCTTGTAGTGACTTTGGCTTTAGAAGTTGGAAAACCTTGGATATCTCTGGTTTTTTCAGTCTTCTTAGGAGTCAGACCTGTCATAGAATCCACCCTTGTGAGAAACCTACTTTTGTGTTGTCTCTTTGCCGAATCTCGAAAAAGTTTGTTGATTGAACTTTGAATTTTATTCTTAAGAAAAAGAACAAAAGATTTTGATTTTTGTTTTTGACTGGTTTTTGATTCTGCATTAACTAGTCCTTAGTTAAATTTTGACTGAGTAAAACATCCTGGAATCATACTTGGTAGGCTTTTGCCTCATTAGATTTACTTTTAGGAGAATTACTCTTAGATTTGCTTTTGAGTGAAATTGAGTTGATTTGACTGCCATAGATTTTTTAACTTTGATTTCTGTTAAAGTAAGTTTTACATGCCTTATTAGTTAGGAAAAAATACAAAAACATCTTTTGTAGAAAAGTTTGCTTTGGTAGCATTTGAGTCTTTGAAAGGAAAAGGAATTTTCGTGAAATAATTAGTGGTCATGTGTTGTATGTTTTGGAAAAGATAAAGAGTTTCTTTCTTTGATTTTCATTGCCAAGAAAGTTGTCTTTATATCAATTTTGCATTCTCCAACTCTCTTAGCTAGGGAATTCATTGAAAAAGAAAATTAGTATAAATCATCCTAAGTGCATCTTTTTAGTGGTTTGAGTCGAGTCTACACACCATCAGTTTCATCTCCACTACCTTTTGTCTTAAAGAAAAGCCATAAAATTAACGCTTAAAGTAAAATCAACTTAGTAACTTTTTATTTACTAGGGCTCTGAAACACCAATATAGATCAGGCTAGTGTCTTGGAGTAGGAGAGAAATTAACTCTCCAAGACAGTAAAACCAAACAAGTAGCTCATCTTGTGGTAGGATAAATCCAACTGTTTCATTTGTACTCTGGGAAAGCTCCTCTTAAAGGAGAAGCACGAGACCGTGTCCGAACCAGTGAGGGGATCAATCCTCCTTCATTGGGAAGGATGCCAGATACGCACGTACTACAAACGGTAAACCTCGGATTATTGTCGAGGAGCCTGGGGTCACTTGTTGGTAAACCTTGGATTATTGTCAAGGAGCAGGCAAGGGGATTGAGCTTGTTACTCTACCCTTGCGTGCTATCGGGTCGTAGACTGTTCCCCCAGGTATATTTGTTGCTGTTGGTAACCTTAGTGACCATTATCTTTAGGAATCTACCAAGGTGACAGTGGAGGGAAGATCCCACTGTACCTGGAGCAGACGTCAGCTAGACTCACTTGGATTTTCCGGGGGGTTCACTTCACTCGAGACGGTTAAAGTGGAGGAACTTGTGCTGGTCTATTCATTAAGCAGGTTGCCGGGGTAACTGTTCCACCCACCACTTCTGCACTGAATTCGGCGATGTTGGGTTTCATCTCCAACTAGTGTTTTCAGTCCAGAAGGCTACTGTTTGTGTATGGTTTGACGCCCTAGATTCTTTAGGTGTGTGATTCGAATTTGTTTGGTTCTTTAGAGACTTCAGGTGGTTTGCTTTGAGATTTTACTTTGTTTGCGTGTGAAGTAGTTAAAAGTTTTTAACTGTGGCTGAATTACCGAGACAGTCCCGTAGACTTCGGGGCAACTCTCCTGAGATTGTTACCGTGGCCGATTTGTTGAGGAAGTCCCGTAGACTTCGGGGCGAACCTCCTGAAGACGTCCCAGGTCATTACGAAGGTTTGAAAGTCCTTGTAACTCCTAGTGGCAGTAAAGTAGGTTCACCTGAAGAAGGAGAGTCGTCGTTGGTAGGCCATCCAGATTACCAAGGTCTAGAAACAGGTTATAATCCCGAAGTTGTTGCAGTTTCCGAGCTTGCTGGTAGTTTTTCATCTACTAGTGATATAAGCGAAGAACCTGAAATATCTGAACCTGTTACTCCAACTTCTAGTGCTCCTGATTCACCTAGGGTAGAAAGAGTCATCACTGAAAATCTTCCTGCTGGTTTGATAGCTATTGAAGAACTTGCTCCAGAAGAAGAATTTGGTGTTTCTATCCTTGAAGATCAACCTACTATTGATCTAAGGGAGCGTGAATCCATCTTTTACAGTCCTCCTAGAAGCACTACTTGGTATCTTTCCTTAACCAATTATTTAGACAACTCAAGGTCAAGTTTTTCTCCACCTCGTACTCCTTTTCCATCTGGAGGTATTTATACTCCTGCAAATATGTCTGGTCAGTCGTCCGTGTTCACTCAATCTCCTGAATCTTTCTTGTACGTCGGTCCTTCTGCTCCCTCTGGGTATCAGTCACTTTCTGGTACTTTTGCGGGAGCATCTCCTCAACCCATTGAACATGGGTTATTAGCTAGAAACAATGGTATTAAACCGTTGGGTGTAGGAGACATTTACATGATGTCAGGTTCAGTTCCCGGTTCTCAACCTCAAGGTGGCCAGTTACCGCCTGGGGGGCAGCCTCAATTAACGCTTGGGGGGCAACCTCAAGGTACATAAATTGCGTCTGGGGGGCAACCTCAAGGACAGTATGTACCCATAGTACAATACATTCCTCAAGGTCAACCCCAGCCTCAATATGTACCCCAAGGTCAACCTCAGTATCAATTCATAGCTCAAGGTCAACCCCAGTATCAGTGTTTACCTCAAGGGTATCTACCTCAAGGTCAGTACTCGAGTCAAGGTTATCAACCACCCCAAGGTCAATCTTATGTTCAAGGCACAGGAAATGTACCTTTCAATTATCAATCCTACCCTCAATCCAGTTATGGATCTCAATATCCTCAACCTATCATGGGTCAATACCCCGGAATGAACATAGTGTGGGATCCATCGCAAGTTCAACAGGTATTGCAGCCAAGCATATAGTTGTTATCTCAAGCTGGACAACCCTTAGTTGCTGGTTCACCCCAGCAACCAGTCCAGTCTAATGTTCAAATTTCTGTACCTTCGGTAGTTACTTAGTCGCCCATTGCACCTAGTACTCCATCTCAAACGACTGCTGCAGCTACCGCAACATCTGTTCCTTCCACCACACTTACTTCTGGAGTATCGACAGCTCCGGTTTCTACTGTCTCTACAACTACTCCTCAGACATCTTTACCATTGTCTGGATCCATGATTCAAACTACGGTTCAGATGCCTGTAGGACAGCCTGGTTTAAGTACGGTTGTTACTAGTCAACCACAATTCACTTATCAACCGTACCAGGGACAGTACCAATACGGGCCAGCTGTCCAACAGCCAGTTTACCAGTATCAACCGTATCCTGGGTACACTTATCAACAACCTTAGCAACCCCAGTACGGTCCGGTTAATCCTAGTTTTCTAGGAGGATACAATATCCCGAATGCGATTCCTATTCCAAGTTATCCTGGATATCCTCCTCCTGGGACTGGTCTTGTGACCCAGAGTTTTAGGGATCCTAATCGGCAATTACCGTTTATCGCAATTTTGGATTTACCGAACTTGTCGCGCCTAACGAACGATCCAATAAATTATCTTCTGTTTTGGCCGCCAATGCCAAATAAGTTACCCAGTGATATTCCCAAGTTTGAGGGTAAGTCTGGAGAGGATCCGTCAAATCATGTGATGACTTACCACCTCTGGTGTGCTTCAAATTCCATCTCGGATGATTCGATCCGATTACGTCTTTTCCAGCGTACGCTCATTGGTCTCGCGGCCAAGTGGTACATTGAGTTACCACAGTCCTCTTTTTACAATTTTAGTCAGTTAGCTACCTCGTTCCTAACTCATTTTCAGTTGCCGGTCAGATATGATAATGGCACGGAGCTACTAACTTCACTAAAACAGTCAACGTCCACTTATATTTCCGATCATATGCATGAATGGAGACGTCGAAGGCGATTAGTGAAAGTTTTTATCCCGGACCAAATCTTAGCTGAATGGTTTGTTAAATCATTATTACCGAAGATTACTGAAGACGTAGCTAAGCCGGAGTAGTTACTGAGGAGCAAGTGATTGCTCAAGCGCAGTACCTTGACTTAGTTTACACTCAGTCAGGTACGTTACACGAAAAGATCCCAGATCTTCCAAAGTCAAATCAAATCGCTGCTGCTCCTTCGGGATCTCACACTGCTGATGGCATGATTGGTACGGTAAATACTAAAAGCAAGAAGAAGTCTTCAAAGAATTCTTCGCCCATTATAACCTTACCAGATTCCCCGACAGGAGAATCTTCTCCTGAAATTTCTGCTAATATTCACGCTGTAGAGTCATCTACGGATAAATCAAAAAACGGTGGGAAGAAGAAAGGTAAGAAGAAGAGTAAAGCAGACAAGACTCCAAAGGAGAAAACAGAAAAGTCAGAAACCAATGACGAAAAGCGCAAACCTCGATATCCTTGTCTTATTTGTGAAGAGGATCATTTTACAAGAGATTGCCCACATTAGGCCGAGGTTGTGAAAATCGTCAAGGGTTCCCCAACTCCTGTCATTTTGAAAGATCCATTTCCAAAGCAGGAGAGTAAGATGATAGGTTCTTCCTCGAGTGCCAGTGAAGAACCCATATTGATGATGTCTCATGTAAGGATTGCGACTCGATCGCAAGATTATGGTAGTTAGAGTCCTGTTGATGGATCGAAAGAAGCAGAATCTTCTCATTCAAATCCATCAACCTCAACTCCCAGTTCCGATCCACTATAGATCGAGAAACTTAACCCTAACTTAGTAATCAAACCGCCCGCCAAGGGTGTACTTCGAAGGTCTGCTTTCAATCCACATGCGAGAGCGGCCCAGAATTACAACATTGTTGAGGATTTAGCTGTTTCACCCTCAGCAATGTCGGCTTTAGAAGTGCTGCAATCATGCCCAACACAGCGAAAATTACTTTTGTCGGCTATAGGAGCTGTTGATGTTCAGGACCCGAACCTAATAATCTTTGATCTAGAAAATAGTACACCGCATTTGCCTCATCAGATGGCTTTCCAGATCCCAGTGATAGTAAAAAACAGGCCTATTCATCGGACTGTAATTGATGAGGGAGCTTCCACGTGTATTATGTCGATACAGTGTTGGAGATCGCTTTGTTCTCCTTCACTAAATCAATCCCCGACAATTCTTAAGGCCTTTGATGGCCGTGGGTTCCATCCGTTTGGCATTCTACAGGATTTGCCTATAGGGGTTGAAGGAAAAACCGTTAGTCTAGATGTGGAGGTGGTTGATGCCCCTCTAGACTACAACCTTCTTTTGGGTCGAAGTTGGTCTTACGCTATGACAGCGGTGGTTTCATCGGTCTTCAGAGTAATAAAGTTTCCACACAATGGCAAGATTGTAACCATAGATCAGCGGGCTTACTTTTCATCCGACCCAGCCTCTTCAGAGAGTATCCAGCATGTCGGTAAAACGACTATCCCTTATAAGGATGTTGGCGTAGGATTAGTTAAAGATGCTGGTTTACTAGGAACTTTTCCTTTTCCTCCAATCAACGCCGTGTCTTCATTTGCATCTATTCATATGATTACTTCAGACACCATTGTTTATGACGATCCTTGGATCGTTCCTTCTGAATCTGAAATAGACTCATTTGGTGATGCAATGCCTTTGAGTCCATATGAAATTTCCTATGAAGCCGTGCAGTCTTTTACCGACCCGAGGTCAACCAAAATCGACCAAATGAATGTGGTCCGTGAGGAATCACTTTTCGCGTCAACCTCGGAGTTAATAGCGTTTCCCGAAGTTGTGTCATCTGACGAACAACTTTGTGAAGTCCTGTGCGTAGATGATTTACCATGGGAAGATCTCCATCATAGATCTTCGTTTTTACCTGAGGATGATCGTTTTGAAAACGATTTCTCATCAATATTTACAGCTGAATATGTCAAAGAAGCTCAGAGTCCAATGAAACATCCTGATTCAGAGTTGAATTTGGGAAACATTTCTCGTACTATTCCCATTGACATTTCAGTCAAGCCCGGAATTGTTGAGCACATTCATATAGGTGCCTCGTGTTCAGATGACGAAATTCAGACATACAAGGCCCTATTTCAAGAATTCCGCGATGTGTTTGCCTGGTCCTATGAGGAAATGCCAGGAATTGATCCCGCCATTGTTGTCCATGAGATCAAGACTTACCCGGACACTAAACCCGTCCGGCAACGTTTGCGTCAGATTCACCCACGAAAAGCGGTTGTGATTAAAGCAGAAGTTGAGAAGCTGTTGAAAGCAGGTTTCATTTATCCGATCCCGTTAACGGATTGGGTATCGAATATTGTTTCGGTTAACAAAACATAAGGAACAATAAGAATATGTATCGACTATAGGGATATCAATCGTGCTTGTCCCAAGGACAACTATCCAACACCCTATATCGATCAAATAATTGATGATTGTGCCGGCAGTGAAATATTTTCCTTTATGGACGGTTTTTCCGGTTACAACCAAATCAATATTCTACCTTCCGAAAAACCAAAAACGGCTTTCATTTGTCCATGGGGGACATTTTCTTATTGCAAATTACCTTTTGGGCTTAAGAATGCCGGAGCCACTTTTCAAAGGGCGATGTCTTATGCATTTCATGACATCAAGCACATTGTGCAACCTTATCTCGATGATTTGCCCGCTCACTCCTTACATCGAGCTGATCACCTTGTCCATTTACGAGCAATCTTCATGAGGTGTAGGCATTATCGTATACGGTTGAACCCACATAAATGTGTCTTCTGTATAGAAGTGGGATGATTGCTGGGATTTGTAGTTTCAAAAGCCGGCATTCGCGTCGATCCCTCGAAGGTAGAAGCTATCATCAAATTGCCTCCTCCTTCGAGTCTTCGCCAACTCCAAAGTTTGCAAGGGAAAGCAAACTTTTTACGCCGATTCATTCCTAACTACGCCGAGATTACCAAGGGTTTTACCAGGTTGTTGAAACAAAACGCTCAATTTTCTTGGGATGAGATAGCTCAGAAATCTTTTGATGCACTCAAGCACGCGTTGACCCATGCACCGTTGCTGCATCCTCCCAACTACAACTAGGATTACTTTTTGTACCTCGCCGCCGCTCATTCCACCATTGGAATGGTCTTAGTATAGGAAGACGAATTTGGAACGGAACATGTGATATATTATCTTAGTCAGACGTTAAATCCCACTGAGCTCAAATATTCACATGTGGAGAAATTGGCCTTGGAAGCCATTCAAGCTGTCCAACGTTTTCGTCACTACATTCTTCTCCGTAAAACTACAGTTATTTCGGATTGCAACCCTATGATCTACATTTTTACTAAACAATTGCTAGGGAGCAAGTACTCTAAATGGATCGTTATCCTGCAGGAGTTCGACTTGGAATTTGAAAAGTCTAAGTCTAAGAAATCTTTATTTTTTGCAGAGTTGATGTGTGATTTCCTGCGTGCTGACACAGAAACTGTGGCAGAGGAACCCATTGCGGACGAATCTTTGTTTCTCATCAACACTTTAGATCCGTGGTATGGAGATATAATTGTCTATCTCCAGACCCAATCCTTTCGACCCGAAGTTTCAAAGTCGGAACGTCGGAAAATTCGATTCCAGTCCCAACAGTACAAAATTATTGGAGATACTCTTTATCGCCGTAGTGCGGACTTGGATTTTCGTCATTGCTTAACTCATGAGGAAGCTCAAAGGGTTTTGAATGACTGTCACTCTGGAGCGTGTGGCGGTTATATGTCTGGGTATGCCACAGCCCAAAAGATATTGTGCGCTGGCTACTTCTGGCCGTCCTTGTTTAAAGACTATTATTGCGGTCCGGAAATGCCACAACTATCAAGTGTTTGATCGCAAGATGCACGCACCACCTGCTCCTCTCCACCCTATAATTTCTGTTGGTCCTTTTGCCAAATGGGGTATCGATTTTATTACATGTAACCCTCACTCGGCCGGGGGGCATGCGTATATCATCCTTGCGGTTGATTATTTTACTAAGTGGGCCGAGGCGATGCCTACATTCGAGGCAGACGGCAAGACAGCTGCAATTTTCGTATTCAATCACATTATTGCTAGGTTTGGTGTCCCACAAGCGATAATCACTGACCATGGGCGCCATTTTCGAAACGTTATGATGACAGAACTTACAGGCCAGCTTGGTTTGCGTCACGATAGCTCAACTCCTTATTATCCACAAGCCAATGGCCTGGTTGAGTCTATCAACAAAGTTTTAGTTATCATGATCCGAAGAATCATTGGTATTCATCGGTCGAATTGGCACAACATGTTATTTTCCGCGCTTTGGGCGTACCGAACCTCAGTGAAAACATCAACAGGGTTCACTCCTTTCCAACTAGTTTATGGTTTGGAAGCAGTGCTGCCCATTGAATGCGAAATCCCGTCACTTCAAATGGCTGTCGAATTACTTCCAGCTACTTCCGAAGAGGAGAAGCGTCTATTATACTTAGCTCAATTAGATGAGACTCGACGTGACGCTGCATTGGCAATCGAGACTCACACAAAACGGATGAAAGCTCAGTATGATCGCAACGTGACCCCTCGAAATTTTTCGGAAGGAGACCTTGTGCTATTATATGATCAATCTAACGATAAATTAGGTGCTGGAAAATTCGTTCCTATGTGGCATGGGCCCTACATTGTCAAGCGAAAGCTAGCAAAAGGGGCCTATGAGCTGGTAGATTTTGATGGGGACTCTTTGGGTAAACCCAGAAATGGACTTTACCTAAAGAGGTATTATGCTTAAATGATGGGTATGGAGATTTAGTTAGGTTAGATTTTTATTTCTAGCTGGTGTGTTTGTTAGTATAGACAGTGTTCTTAGCTTAGAGAGTGTGTTTTTCGTCGTTATTCTGGCTTATCTTGGTTTTACTCTTGATATTGCAGATGTCGACGCCTCTCCAAATGTACATTGGATTCGCTGATGGTGCTTGTCGTAGTACACGGAATATCTCTTCCGCAGCTTGGGTTATCTATTCGCCCTCTGACGAGTTAGTTTCTATGCATGGGGTGAGCCTCGGTCAAACAACAAACAACATTGCAGAATACAGTGCAGTGATTGAATTATTGTCTGAATCTATTTCGTTTGGGATTCGGAGTTTGATAGTGAGGTTAGATTCTGAACTCATTGTATTACAGCTTAATAGAGTATATGCCATTAGAAATCCAGTGTTATTAAGGTTATTTTTGAGAGTGTGCCTCTTGGAACGTGAATTTGATTACATTGAGTATCAGCATATTCCAAGGTCTTTAAATACATTAGCAGATGCAATTGCTTCTCGAATGTTAGACAGACATTTGCGATAATCATACATGTAAATTTAAAAACATTTCTTCACACATGTGTAGAGCCTCTAACTTACACTTGATTATCCATCATTACCTACAGTTTTTCCTCACTTATCTCTCTCTTTTGCCTCATTTTCCTTGTAAACCTACCCAGATCATTACATTAGATGTCTTTAAGCATGATCAAGTGAACTTTTCTAATGTGTGACTGTTTTGTTTAGATTTTGACATATTTACAGAGATTCCACAGCTGTTTGGCAATTCCGCAGCCATTCAGCGATTCCGCAGCCATCTGGTGACTCCGCAGCCTTTTTGTTGTTTGGTATGCTCCACGTGTCTTCTCAAGGAACGAGCCACATGGGCATGTTGGGTTGGATGTACACATGGATCGTATGCTATTGGTTGAGCCAAACCAGTCATGTATGCCCTTGGTCAACGCAGGTATTCCCTCGGTCAAACGGTCAAGTTCTGAACGGTGGCCCAGGAGCCGTGAGCAGTTGGGACACGGAACTGTAGCTGGCACCTCTTCCATGCCACGAGGATAGCTAAAGACAGAATCCAAGCATAGATTTGTCTCCCATGATGACCGTTTCCCTCAAAAGTGCACGGGGTTACCTACGTGTTTGCTGCACAAGTTAATTAGCTATGACTGCGTGTTGCTGCGTAGTTAATAGGTTAAGCTGTAGTTGCTTAGTTCACGCAGAGAGTAGTTGCCTCTGTGCTTATAAATAAGCGTGTGCCAACGCTTGTAGATTAGCTTTTGGATTATTGTAATTGTTGCGCTGATTTTGTATAAAAACTCTGTTTTAAGAAGGCTGTTCCTACAACACTTTTCACTGTATTTTTGAGATGTTGTTTTTATAAAAGAAGACTGTTCTGTTCACCTTTTCGTAGCCGATCTTTCAAGTTGGCTGCGTGGATGGAGGGCCCCCATCTGTGACAGCCCGTGTACATAGTGTTTGGTTTCATTTTCATGCTTTCAGCAATCTTTATTTCTTTTATCATGTATAATAGCATACCATTTGATTTCATGTCATTTCATTTCCAGCCTTTATTTTAAACTGATCAGTATTTCTCTTTTGCAGGTTTTTAACCCGAGATTGTTTTTTGTCTTTGTGTATTTGCTTTATATCTGATGGCATTTTCAGTTGACAGATTCAAAGTTGCTGCCTTTAATTTATTTTCATAGCTGATTTCTAGTTTAGTTTCTCAAAGTTGTCTGCTAACATATTGATGGTCTCTTTATCACAAATTGTTCATCTTTTAGATATCAGAATACTAATAAATTTCAGCTGGCTTTGAGTACTTTTTAGACTAATCTTTAACTACTTTCTAATCGTGCTTTACATAGTACCATATGTTAGAAGCAGAGAGTTAGGAAGAGCTGAACATTATAACTAGTCTTTAAAGTAGATTTTTCTCATTTTTGATCACTTTTTAAACTCATCTTTAGCTACTTCCTAATCGTGTTTTACACAGTACTATGTGTTGGAAGCAGAGAGTTAGGAAGAGATAAACATTATCATTGGTTTTTAAAGTGATTTTCTTACCTTTTATTTGCAGCAGCATGAATTGTGTCTAGTGCCATTAGAAAGTGGTTCTTTGCTTTCAGTTCATTTCAAGTTATTTATTTCTTTCAAGCTTTTCCTTTTCAGCAAGTAGTTAGAAATCACCAATCACACACCCTCACTCATCTAGAATTCACCTTACACACACTATCACTCATCTGTTTATAAAATCATCACTCCATCTTAGGAAGATAAGTTAACCACAAACAATACCCCAAACGACAAAAAGCTCTAAGAGGTTGCTTAAGTACATATAGTACACCTTCACTTCATCAGCTTACGAGCCCCGGGTTGACAATTAGTGACATCAATTTAGAAACACTAAATTGACTAAACATTTTGGCGCCGTTGCCGGGGAAGTGAAATTAAGTAGCCATATTCTTAGAAAAAAAAAAACACATAAAAATTTTCAAGGAAAGAAGTTGATAACCTATCAAAGTATGCTCTCCTCTTGCACTTCAAGGTGATCTGGAGGATCAGAAAAGAGAAAGTTATTGATTTGGTAGTTTCTTGAGTATGCTCTCTTCTTGCACCTAGAGTGAACTGGAAGATCAGAAAAAGAACTATTAACTTGACTTGAAGAAAAATAATAATAAAAAAAATGACATGCATAGAGCTAGAGATTCTAGAGGAAGGTTTTTAGCTAGAGCTCGAAGTTCAATTTTTACAAGTCCATCTGCTTCAAGGGATAGACAAGAGACACCTCCCTTATCTCCAACCGACACTCCTAGTCCTAGAATTCCTGGAATTCAAGAGCCAAGAGTTCACTCTCCTACACCTTCTATTGAGTTTGAACCAGAAAGAGACTCTTCTCTCTCTCCTACAGAAAGACCAATTGTAATTGAGGAAGTAGAATCACCTGAAGAGGAAGGAGAAATCTCTTCTCATTCACCTTTTGTAGAGGAACCAGAAGATTTTGAAATCCCTAGGAGAATCGTCATGGCAGAAGAAGAAGGAGGTGGTAGGGGTAGAGGTAGAGGTAGAGGAGGAGGAGGAAACAACAATAACAATAATGGAGGTAGAGGTCCCTTGGAGGAGGAAATAGAGATGGGGATAATTCATTTGGGTTTCCCATTGTTAATGAGGATTCCCGAGCCACTATGAAAAACATATCACCATCTGTCCTTCCTAATTTCCATGGGTTACGGACTGAGGACCCTGAAACATTTTTATTCGAGTTTGAAGTGGTGTGTCGAACTTATGACTACCTGGATGACTCTCAGAAACTCAAATTGTTCCCTTCAACACTGAAGGATCAAGCCTTGAAATGGTTCATGGGGTTACTCACTCAATCCATTAGGACTTGGGATGAAATGAAACAGACATTTTTGGATAGGTATTTGGACTATTGTATGCCTACTAATCACAAGGACGAGGTTTTTAAAATGATACAAAGAGAAGATGAGAGCTTAGAAGATTTACTTGAAAGATTTCAATATAACTTGAAAAGAGCAAAAATGAGTACCTTGGATGAAGAGACCTTAAAAGCACTCTTATTAAAAGCCATTAGGGATGAATGGATAGATATCTTAAACATGATGGGGAAAGGGGATATTTCTCAACTTTCACTCAATGATATAGCAGAACTCTGTATCCATCTCTCAAGGGGCAAATCAAAAACTCAAAAAGGGCCTAGAGATCCTTCTCTCCTAAGTGCAAATAAATCTGCAACAGGATCAGTAAGTAGGGCTGAAATCGGCAATATGCTTGATGAATTTAAAACTGACATCTTAGGGATACTTAGTGAACAACTAGATACCCTTAAGATTCACAATAAACAAAAAGCAGAAGCTGAGGCTTTGGCTATCTTTTGCCCGAAATGTAGAAAGAAACATGCTTTAAGGGAATGTCCCTTAGATGCACACGTTGTAGAAACATGTGTAATTTGCTCAGAAACTCATGAGACCAAGGATTGTCCTTCAATTCCTGGCCTCAAAGCAGTCTTTCAAGAGGATCCAGATACACTTGAATCTCTCTGTTTTATTGCAAGGAGACCTTGGCAAGGACAACAGAATCAAGGGTTTAACAACTCTATGAATTCTCAATCCCAACCAAATTGGAATCCTTGGCAACAACCTTGGCCTCAACCTCAAAATGCTTTTCAAGCATGGATGCAAAGCATGCAGAATCCTTATGGGAGATTTGCTCAATTCTATCAATATCCTCCATCATTTCAGAATCAGCAGGCTCCACAACTTCCAAATCAAGGTCAACAACTATCATTGCCATATCCTCAACAACAACAACCTCCTCCACAAAATCAAAATTCTCAACTAGCGCTTCAATCCCAGCAGAAATCAAATCAACTTCCCTCTCAGCCATTACCAAATCCAAATAACAGGAACCCTCAAAATGCTTACATGATGGAAGGTCAACCATTCCCTACCTATATGGTTGTTCCTCTCAATGAAGTACAACTCAGATCAGGTAGAATCTTAGATCAACCTTCTACAAGTGTTCAACAACCAAGCATTTCTGAGGAAGAATCTCTCAAAGTCAATAAAGGTTCTGACGTATCACTTCAAAACCAAAATATCCAAAAAGAAAAAGAAAAAGAATCAACCTCTACAACTCCCATAGTTGAGCAACCTACACCTTTAGCTACACCTCCTTTTCCTGAAAGATTACAAATTGACAAAGGAGTGGAAAAGCAAATATGGGTGCCTGACTATAGTTTCCTAGATGAATTGAAGAATGTCTGTATCAAGATTCCCTTGTTACAAGCCATTAAGGAAATTCCCATTCTAGCGAAGACAATAAAGGAGTTGAGTTTGAAGAAAACAGGAAAGAGAACCAGAGATACCAAAAGGATACATCTAGTTGGAAAAATTGCAGACATAATGATGGGTAAGATTACCATGCAAAAATATGTGGATCCCGGTAGCCCTATTGTCAAAACTCATATTAATGGGGTTGAAATCCCAAATACTTTGATTGACTTAGGAGCCGCTATCAACATCATGAGTAGACAGACCATGGATCAGTTAAAGCTTCCTAACCTTCTCTTTACACCTATTTTACTGCAACTTGCAGATAGATCAATCATTAAACCTGATGGTGTATTGGAAGATATTCCAGTCTCCCTAGATTCTTGGGAATATCCAGTTGATTTTATGATTTTAACTCCCAAGAACAATCTAGGAGGACATCCTCTTATTTTAGGAAGACCTTGGCTGGCCACAGCTGATGCTTTCATAAGTTGTAGGTCTGGGGACATGTATATATCAGATGGTAATTCCACCAAGAAATTCAACTTGTATCCTCCAGCAAAGGCAATAACAGAAATAGGAGAAGATGAGTGGGTCGATGATGAGGATACCATTCAACCTGTTCTAACCATCTCTGAAATCAGTGAGAATAGTCAAATTCTAAATACATTAGAAAATTTTGAAATACCTTTAGAATATGACTCTACACAATTTTAGTTAGATGCAGACATTGAATATCTCTCCTCTAGACAGATGTCTCTCTTCTCAATGGAAGAGTTTGGTAGTTCTACAGTTGAAATCCTTCCAGGAAAAACATTGAACATTAACAAAAACTTGGAAAGACCACAACAAGAAGAATTAACTAAACTGTTGCAAAAACATTCCACTGCCTTTGCATGGGAATACACTGACATGAAATGAATCGATCCTAAGACTTGTATTCATCACATCTATATTGAAGAAAATAACAGACCTATTAGGCAACCACAAAGAAGGATGAATCCAAACCTTAGGGAAATCGTGAAAGAAGAACTCCAGAAATTGCTCAAGGTAAACTTCATTTACCCCATTTCAGATAGCCAATGGGTTTCTCCCTTGGTTATAGTGCCCAAAAAGAATGGTAAATGGAGAGTTTGCATTGATTATCGAGAATTGAACAAGGCAACTTTAAAGGATCATTTCCCTCCACCTTTTATTGATCAGATACTATACACTTTAGCAGGTAAAAAGTATTTCTCATTCTTGGATGGTTTTAGTGGGTATAATCAAATTCAGGTAGCACCTGAAGATCAAGACAAAACCACATTCACTTGTCCTTGGGGAACTTTTGCCTACCGAGTACTCCCTTTTGGATTGTGCAATGCACCCGCTACATTTCAAAGGGCTGTACTAGGAATCTTTTCAGATCTGATTCATGATTGTGTAGAGGTATACATGGACGATTTCACAGTTTATGGTAATACATTTGAAGAAGCTTTGGAAAATTTGGAAAATGTACTGGTAAGATGTAAGGAAACAAATCTTTCTTTAAGTCATGAAAAGTGTTTTATGATGTTTACTGAAGGGATTGTTTTAGGACATCATATTTCAGGAGATGGGATTAAGGTTGATAGATCCAAAGTTGAAGTCATCTCTAAGTTACCTATTCCAAATTGCCAGAAGGATGTTAGAAGTTTTCTTGGGTTTACTGGGTATTACAGAAGATTTATTGAAAACTTCACTAAGATAGCATCTCCTCTTTTTAAATTGCTTACCAAAGACTGTGAGTTCAAATGGGATCCTGAGTGTCAATCTGCCTTTGAAGCTTTAAAGACTAGAATATCTGAAGCACCCATCTTAAGGGGGCCAAATTCGAAACTCCCTTTCCATATTTCCACTGATGCTTCAGATACAGCTCTAGGAGCTGTTTTGGGACAAAAGGATTTGATCCCTTATGCCATTTATTACACAAGTAAGAATTTGACTCCCACTGAGTTAAATTATACTGTTACAGAAAAAGAGTTCTTAGCTGTGGTACATGCGATCAATAAGTTTAGACACTACATAACCGGCTATGAAACCTTTGTCCATACTGATCACTCTGCCATAAGATATTTGATGAACAAACCTGTCACTAATGGTAGAGTTACAAGATGGCTTTTACTTTTACAAGAATTCAACATTACTGTGTTAGATAGACCTGGAAAACAAAACACAGTAGCTGACTTCTTGTCTAGAATCCAAAACACTAATGAAGATTCTCCAGTAGAAGATAAGTTTCCAGATGAATACTTGTTTGCAGTGACTACCAAGACTCCTTGGTATGCAGATATGGCTAATTATCTAGTTACAGGGAAGCTACCTCTACACTTATTTCCTAATGAGAAAAGGAAAATCATTCAGGAGAGTTCACATTATTCTTGGATTTCTAATGAATTGTTCAAAACAGGGCCAGATTGTATAATCAGAAGGTGTGTTCGGGAAGATGAAATGTCTGACATCCTTAAGGCATGTCATGATGAACCATGCGGCGGGCACTTTGCTGACAAGAGGACAGCTTATAAAATCCTTTCTCTAGGATATTATTGGCCTTCTCTCTTTAAAGATGCAAAGCAGTATGTTAAAAGGTGTGACAGCTGCCAAAGAGTTGGGAAACCAACTCCTTCAAATGAAATGCCTCTACAGCCTCAGGTATGCATTGAACCCTTTGAGAAATGGGCTCTAGATTTCGTTGGACCAATTAATCCACCATCAAAGCAAAAGAAGTATATACTGGTTTGTACTGATTATGTTACTAAGTGGGTAGAAACCAAGGCATTGCCTTCTGCCACTGAAAATTCAGTTGTTCAATTTCTTTTTGAGGATATTTTCACTCGTTTTGGTGTCCCAAGGGAAATTGTAACAGATCAGGGCAGCCAGTTTACATCTAAATTGATGGAGAAGCTGATGGAGGAATATAAGATCAAGCACAGAACATCTACTCCATACCATCCGCAATCCAATGGCCAAGTGGAATCTACCAATAAAGTTCTTGAAGGCATTATCACCAAGACTGTTCATCTTCATAGAAGAGATTGGGCGGAAAGGCTCCCTGAAGCCTTATGGGCCTATAGAACTACATGGAAGAACACAACAGGACATTCTCCCTATGAACTTGTTTATGGGAAGGAAGTCCTACTCCCCATTGAGTTCCAAATCAAGACCTTCAAGATGGCAGTCCAATTGGGAATGAGCCTTACAGAAGCCCAAAGACACAGAATGGACCAGCTAAATGAGCTAGATGAAATAAGGCAAGATGCAATTCTAAGGACCGATCTAGTTCAGCACCAAAGATCTAAATGGCATGATCGTCATATCAAAGAAAGAAAGTTTCAGAAAGGAGATTGGGCTCTATTGTTTGATTCAAAGTTCAAAGACTTCAAAGGAAAGTTTCAAACTCATTGGCTTGGGCCATATGAGATTGATGAAGTCTTTAGCAATGGAGCAGTTCGAGTGAAAACTATTGATGAATTTCATACTCCTCTTATTGTGAATGGCCATCGCTTGAAAATCTACCAAAAGCCATTCTCAAAAGAAGAGTTTGTAAAGTTGTTTAAAGAAGATTCTGCAATCAGGTTGGTGGAGAAGGATTCTTCTCCTCCATCAGCCTAATCTTTGGTTTTTGAAAAAAAAAAAAAAAAGAAGAAGAAGAAAAAAAAAGAGAAAAATAAATAAATGTATAAGCCTGAAAACCAATCTTTGATTGGCAGTCTTATGCAGAAAACCTGAGGTGAAAATCAGGGTCACCTGACACCTCATGTTTTCCAAAAAAAATATCTCTCTCGCTTCCATCTCATTTCATCATTACAACCATTTCATTCACCATCTCATTCATTTAATCACTCTCACTCCACCTCATTTCTTTCCATCCATCCATCCATTCATTACATTTCATTCCATCAATAAAGTTATTTTTTAGATAACTAAAGTTGTTTTGTGCAGCCGGAGGGTACCACTGCAGTTTCCGCAGCTGTCTGGCAATTCTGCAGCCATTCAGCAATTCCGCAGCTCTCTGCACCTGCATAAAAGAAACACAGTCTATTTGAAAAGAAATTTACAGTTCAGAAGTCATCAACAATAAGTGGAAAAGAGTCATGCAACATCAATAAAACAATGAAGGGTTAGTGGCAAATGATCAAAGGCAATCCAAGCGCGGATATGAGGTATGATCTAAATCCTAAACTTACGGTTATCTCATTTTGCAAAGTTTCCGGGTTATGTTTCTTGCCATTTAATGTAATGATTACCAGTCTTTCCCATTATGCGACCAAAGATCCACGTATCCCCCACACTTATCGGTCATGTTCATCACGATTTTGAAATTCAATTGCGGCTGCTCCTCCATTAAGGTTTTCGTACCTAAGTGACGTAGACTACTGTACTACGTCTCTCTACGTCATAATTCTGCAGCCAAGTGTAAATCTATGACCGAAGCCTAAGGACCTAACCGTTTCTACCCATCAGTTCATAACCCTCCTACTCTCGTATCATTCCATTCACGCTGTTTCATTTCCACAGTTCCCTTATTCCGCTGTGCTCACTACGCTGCTACCTTAGCCATACTCTGTTTTACTTCTTCCTCTCTGCTAATTCTGATTATCATTGAAAGTATGTTACGGCTGTTACATTAGAGCCGTAAATTTACTGTGTTAAGGCCACTGTTGAAGCCGTGTAACCTTTTTTCCAAAAGTTTTAGAATAGAGCCGTAGAGCCAATGGGTAAACTCTTAAGAGCAGAACCAGAGGGTTCAAAATTTCTAGAGGGATATCCTCAAGTTAAAGAGGCTTTGCAGAAAGCAAACTGGCTCCAATGCATCCAGAAATTCAGAGGTTACCACAAAGAGGTTACGAAGGCCTTTGCACGTTCCTTTAGAGACAAAGACAATCAAGTGGAGATAGGGGACCTAAAGTTTACAGTCACTGAGAGCAGTATAGCACAGGCCACTTCACTCCCACAAACTGGAGAAAGATGGTTTAAAAACAGATCAGTACAAGACCAACAGTGGAAGCAAATCTTAAAGAATCCAAGTATGGATACCAGCATTTTTACAAAAGGGATTCCTGTTACTTATGTCAAGGAAGAATGGACAACTTTACTTTTATTAGTGCAAAAATTCTTTACTTGTGAGGGAAGGTTTGGAGTTTTATATGTTTACCATGCCAAAGTCATGATGCATTTCTTAGGAGATGATATTAACCTTCCATATTTTCTACTCTCAAGTCTTAGAAAAATGTGTTCAATTGTCCAAAGGAACCCAAGAAACATTGAACCACATCTGTATCATCATGGTCTTGTTAAAATGCTAGTTGAGGAACAGTTGAAAGCAAAAAGAGATACCTGGGAGAGATTTCTTGTGAGAAACCATTTTGAAGAAGCAGGAGAAACCTCTGTGCCTAGAAAGAGTAGAAGAAAAAGAGAAGAGGCTACCCCTGAAACTGTTGTCCAAGAGGAAACTGTCCAAGAACAGATTGAAGAAGAAACTGATGTACATCATTCTGAACATGAAATCGACCCTGAGCCTGCTGTGGACATTGATCAAACAACCCAAAGAATCATCACAGAAACCCTTTCAGAACTTGCCCAAGAAGTTGCTCAAAAGAGAAAAGAGAGTAGGAAGAAACAAAAGAAAGATAAAGGCAAAGCTGCAGCCCAAGAAACTTACCTTACTCCTGAAAATTCCAGTGAAGAAGATACTCAGCCCTTAGCACAAAGGTTGGCCCAACTCCATGAAACTGCCCTTTCCAAGAAGGTGGAAAAACAAAAGCAAAAAGCACAAAAAGAAAAGCAGAACATCACCACCGTGAGAAGGAGCAGAAGGATACAAGACAAAGTGGGGGCCACAAAGGGTAAAAAGTCACTCATCATTGACTTGAGCACACCTGAAAAGGTTGCTACAAGACCTGACTTGGAGAAAAGCCCTCCACACGCTAAGTATGTTGAGACCAGTCCTCCACGTGAGGAAAGTCATTTTGAGCATGAACCTGAATATGAACATGGATCCGAATTTGAGTATGAGCTTAGTCCAAAGAAGTCACCAGAGGTTGACCCAGATCAGCAGAAAGTTTATAATTACCTGGAGACGTTAGAACAAGCAGCTGCTAGTCCAAGCACTGTTCAACCTTTGGAGCAGCAAGTTCAATCACTGAAGCAAGAAGTATTTGAGCTAGAGGTACTAAATCGCCACATCAAACAAGAAAATGAAAGACTGAAGGAACAGAGCAATGTGGACAAGATGGTCCAAGATAATACCATGCTTCATATGGACCTTTGGCAAAAGGAAAACAAAAAGCTCAAGAAGAGATGCAGGAAGTTAAACAGAGCTTTGATCAATCTAAAATTCAGATGTTTGATGAAAAGACCAAGAGTCAATGTGGCCACACAGAGGAAGAAGAGAAGATTAGATGTCTTAGCAGAGGCATCTCAGCAGGTGGATTGAAAAATGTTTTCGTTGCATGAGGACATGCAACACCCTCGTAGTGGGGGTATGTAGAGCCTCTAACTTACACTTGATTATCCATCATTACCTACAGTTTTTCCTCACTTATCTCTCTCTTTTGCCTCATTTTCCTTGTAAACCTACCCAGATCATTACATTAGATGTCTTTAAGCATGATCAAGTGAACTTTGCTAATGTGTGACTATTTTGTTTAGATTTTGACATATTTACAGAGATTCCGCAGCTGTCTGGCAATTCTGCAGCCATTCAGCGATTCCGCAGCCATCTGGTGATTCCGCAGCCTTTTTGTTGTTTGGTATGCTCCACGTGTCTTCTCAAGGAACGAGCCACATGGGCATGTTGGGTTGGATGTACACATGGATCGTATGCTATTGGTTGAGCCAAACCAGTCATGTATGCCCTTGGTCAACGCAGGTATTCCCTCGGTCAAACGGTCAAGTTCTGAAGGGTGGCCCAGGAGCCGTGAGCAGTTGGGACATGGAACTGTAGCTGGCACCTCTTCCATGCCACGAGGACAGCTAAAGACAGAATCCAAGCATAGATTTGTCTCCCATGATGACCGTTTCCCTCAAAAGTGCACGGGGTTACCTACGTGTTTGCTGCACAAGTTAATTAGCTATGACTGCGTGTTGCTGCGTAGTTAATAGGTTAAGCTGTAGTTGCTTACTTCACGCAGAGAGTAGTTGCCTCTGTGCTTATAAATAAGCGTGTGCCAATGCTTGTAGATTAGCTTTTCGATTATTGTAATTGCTGCGCTGATTTTGTATAAAAACTCTGTTTTAAGAAGGCTGTTCCTACAGCACTTTTCACTGTATTTTTGACATGCTGTTTTTATAAAAGAAGACTGTTCTGTTCACCTTTTCGTAGCTGATCTTTCAAGTTGGCTGCGTGGATGGAGGGCCCCCATCTGTGACAGCCCGTGTACATAGTGTTTGGTTTCATTTTCATGCTTTCAGCAATCTTTATTTCTTTTATCATGTATAATAGCATACCATTTGATTTCATGTCATTTCATTTCCAGCCTTTATTTTAAACTGATCAGTATTGCTCTTTTGCAGGTTTTTAACCCGGGATTGTTTTTTGTCTTTGTGTATTTGCTTTATATCTGATGGCATTTTCAGTTGACAGATTCAAAGTTGCTGCCTTTACTTTATTTTCATAGCTGATTTCTAGTTTAGTTTCTCAAAGTTGTGTGTTAACGTATTGATGGTCTCTTTATCACAAATTGTTCATCTTTTAGAGATCAGAATACTAATAAATTTCAGCTGGCTTTGAGTACCTTTTAGACTAATCTTTAACTACTTTCTAATCGTGCTTTACATAGTACCATATGTTAGAAGCAGAGAGTTAGGAAGAGCTGAACATTATAACTAGTCTTTAAAGTAGATTTTTCTCATTTTTGATCACTTTTTAAACTCATCTTTAGCTACTTCCTAATCGTGTTTTACACAGTGCTATGTGTTGGAAGCAGAGAGTTAGGAAGAGATAAACATTATCATTGGTTTTTAAAGTGATTTTCTTACCTTTTATTTGCAGCAGCATGAATGGTGTCTAGTGCCATTAGAAAGTGGTTCTTTTCTTTCAGTTCATTTCAAGTTATTTATTTCTTTCAAGCTTTTCCTTTTCAGCAAGTAGTTAGAAATCACCAATCACACACCCTCACTCATCTAGAATTCACCTTACACACACTATCACTTGTCTGTTTATAAAATCATCACTCCATCTTAGGAAGATAAGTTAACCACAAACAACACCCCAAACGACAAAAAGCTCTAAGAGGTTGCTTAAGTACATATAGTACACCTTCACTTCATCAGCTTACGAGCCCCGGGTTTACAATTAATGACATCAATTTAGAAACACTAAATTGACTAAACATTTTGGTGCCGTTGCCGGGGAAGTGAAATTAAGTAGCCATATTCTTAGAAAAAAAAAAACACATAAAAATTTTCAAGGAAAGAAGTTGATAACCTATCAAAGTATGCTCTCCTTTTGCACTTCAAGGTGATCTGGAGGATCAGAAAAGAGAAAGTTATTGATTTGGTAGTTTCTTGAGTATGCTCTCTTCTTGCACCTAGAGTGAACTGGAAGATCAGAAAAAGAACTATTAACTTCACTTGAAGAAAAAAAAAAAAAAAAAATGACATGCATAGAGCTAGAGATTCTAGAGGAAGGTTTTTAGCTAGAGCTCGAAGTTCAATTTTTACAAGTCCATCTGCTTCAAGGGATAGACAAGAGACACCTCCCTTATCTCCAACCGACACTCCTAGTCCTAGAATTCCTGGAATTCAAGAGCCAAGAGTTGACTCTCCTACACCTTCTATTGAGTTTGAACCAGGAAGAGACTCTTCTCTCTCTCCTACAGAAAGACCAATTGTAATTGAGGAAGTAGAATCACCTGAAGAGGAAGGAGAAATCTCTTCTCATTCACCTTTTGTAGAGGAACCAGAAGATTTTGAAATCCCTAGGAGAATCATCATGGCAGAAGAAGAAGGAGGTGGTAGGGGTAGAGGTAGAGGTAGAGGAGGAGGAGGAAACAACAATAACAATAATGGAGGTAGAGGTCCCTTGGAGGAGGAAATAGAGATGGGGATAATTCATTTGGGTTTCCCATTGTTAATGAGGATTCCCGAGCCACTATGAAAAACATATCACCATCTGTCCTTCCTAATTTCCATGGGTTACGGACTGAGGACCCTGAAACATTTTTATTCGAGTTTGAAGTGGTGTGTCGAACTTATGACTACCTGGATGACTCTCAGAAACTCAAATTGTTCCCTTCAACACTGAAGGATCAAGCCTTGAAATGGTTCATGGGGTTACTCACTCAATCCATTAGGACTTGGGATGAAATGAAACAGACATTTTTGGATAGGTATTTGGACTATTGTATGCCTACTAATCATAAGGACGAGGTTTTTAAAATGATACAAAGAGAAGATGAGAGCTTAGAAGATTTACTTGAAAGATTTCAATATAACTTGAAAAGAGCAAAAATGAGTACCTTGGATGAAGAGACCTTAAAAGCACTCTTATTAAAAGCCATTAGGGATGAATGGATAGATATCTTAAACATGATGGGGAAAGGGGATATTTCTCAACTTTCACTCAATGATATAGCAGAACTCTGTATCCATCTCTCAAGGGGCAAATCAAAAACTCAAAAAGGGCCTAGAGATCCTTCTCTCCTAAGAGCAAATAAATCTGCAACAGGATCAGTAAGTAGGGCTGAAATCGGCAATATGCTTGATGAATTTAAAACTGACATCTTAGGGAGTCTTAGTGAACAACTAGATACCCTTAAGATTCACAATAAACAAAAAGCAGAAGCTGAGGCTTTGGCTATCTTTTGCCCGAAATGTAGAAAGAAACATGCTTTAAGGGAATGTCCCTTAGATGCACACGTTGTAGAAACATGTGTAATTTGCTCAGAAACTCATGAGACCAAGGATTGTCCTACAATTCCTGGCCTCAAAGCAGTCTTTCAAGAGGATCCAGATACACTTGAATCTCTCTGTTTTATTGCAAGGAGACCTTGGCAAGGAAAACAGAATCAAGGGTTTAACAACTCTATGAATTCTCAATCCCAACCAAATTGGAATCCTTGGCAACAACCTTGGCCTCAACCTCAAAATGCTTTTCAAGCATGGATGCAAAGCATGCAGAATCCTTATGGGAGATTTGCTCAATTCTATCAATATCCTCCATCATTTTAGAATCAGCAAGCTCCACAACTTCCAAATCAAGGTCAACAACTATCATTGCCATATCCTCAACAACAACAACCTCCTCCACAAAATCAAAATTCTCAACTAGCGCTTCAATCCCAGCAGAAATCAAATCAACTTCCCTCTCAGCCATTACCAAATCCAAATAATAGGAACCCTCAAAATGCTTACATGATGGAAGGTCAACCATTCCCTACCTATATGGTTGTTCCTCTCAATGAAGTACAACTCAGATCAGGTAGAATCTTAGATCAACCTTCTACAAGTGTTCAACAACCAAGCATTTCTGAGGAAGAATCTGTAAAGGCAATTACCATAAGTTCAGGTCGGGATATCTTTTTGATTTCTATCCCCTTATCCTGGTTTTGGTTATTACACCACTCTAGCCGGAGGCTAGCAATGGACTGGCCACCCGGCCTAGTCCCGGACAGAGTCAATTGTTCGCCCCTCTTGGGCAAACCAGGGTGAAAGTAAATATCTGAGGGCTCTATCTCGAGCTGGTGCCCTCCAATGTAGAAACACTGATCCTGAACATTCCACCTTTCAACCAGCCACTCTAGAAAGCGCACCTGGGCCCTCATGCCAGGTATGGCCCAGTATTTGTAAAGACCGCATGCCTTCAAAGCATCAATGGAAGGTTGATGATTAATCGCGGCCAAATCAATATCTTCGTGTTCTCTCTCCCGCCAATCAAGCATGGTGGGCAATCTACACACCATAAAACATCTGTTAGAGTCCATAAAATTGAATGTTTTTGGTTTATTTTGGAGAAATTGGAGTTTAAAAATCCACTCCGCGGTGTATGCAGCCCGCCTTTAGAGACAGGGCGTATGTACGCAGGTTCTCTTAAGGCAATCTGCGTACGCCCGACATTTTCCCAACTAAGAAAATGTCGGGGTATGCAGGTCACCCATGGGGCACCTGCGTACCCCGAAAAGCGGACCTTGAAACCCCCAAGGCCTCCAAAAAATAAAACTAAAGCCTAAAAACAAATTCTAAATGGATGGAAATGCAAGGGAGGATGTTGTAGAATACCTGATGAGACGGCATTCGATTTCGACGGTTGGATTCTTCGCAATGTCCACAGGAAGTTTCTTGCCAAAAGCCCTTTTTCTCTCCTCAACAGTAAAATGGTAAAAATGAAATGGTAAAAGCCCTTTTTATAGGTTTTTTGAGTAAATGAATGTCAAATTTGTTTATTTTCCACCATGAAAAGGTATTTTTCAAGTATTTTTATCTATCTTTAAACAGGTATGAGTAATGTGTTGGTTTTTGCGCAGGATAAAAGGATTTTCAGGGAAAATGTCATTTTTTCACAAACAAAAATATCAGAGTCATCTTTTAAGCCCTTTTCTGACTCCTAAAATATGAAAAGATTGCCGAGTGTTTCTTTTACACTCGTTAAAACGGAATTAAAAGACGGTCCCCTTATAGCCCTTTTCTGACCATAAAAACAAGAAAAGATTGCTGGATTTTTGTCGTTTCAAATTCGATGCTGGAAATAAAATGACGTGTCCTTGATCGCTTTTTACTTTTCAGGTCAAAGACACTAATCATGAAAGTACTCCTTGGTCACAAGATCAAGCGGTTCTCTCAAGTATTATTTTATACTTTTTCGGGCTTGGGAGACACAACTTTACGAAAAAGTTCAACCTGGAGCCTTCTTAAGTTTTTTCAGACTCTCTAAAATTGAAAAACGCTGAGTTTCTCCTATACTAGACTCGTTAAAATTTCACAGTAAAGGACCTGTTCGATTACAAACAGGAACGAACCACTCCTTCTTAGGGTTCGAATCAAAACTAAGTTGGACTCATCCGAAGGATGAGCTTATAATCAAGCATATGTTATCCTCCTCAAGCTTGTAAAAAATAAAGAGGTACTTGCCAGAAATGGTGGGGGAAAAGAGAGAAAAATGAGCCTATTTGTTATCCTTTGTCTCAGAAGAAGCTTTATCACCACTCTTGAACACGACACTTTTCATTCACCTGGGTTGGGAAATCCTTTGCCTCACAGTTGATCAAACCACATTGAAAGTCTTCAGCCGGGTATTAACTTTGGGTCAAATGTCACCAAGCCATCTGTTGTGTCGTTATGTGTTCAAGAGGTCACTGCAAATAAACCATTCATCTGCAAAATACCCGTCATCCATCTCGACCATCCCTGAGTCAGTCCTTACAGCTACATTTCTTCAACTTGATCTATGATTTCGTGCTGTGGGCTTGCCTGCAATGGGTCGCTTTCTATCGACATCAGCACATTATCTAGAAAGATGACCTAGAAATCGTCAGTACCTTGAAATCTGCATGCATCAATGGCAGGTTTCTTGCCTTTGACGACGGTTTACATCATTGACTTTCGATCGAAGGATTCCATGAAATGTTCGACATCAACTCATTCATTCACATCTCATGGATTGTACTGGGTACTTTGAGAACCATTGACATCACTGGTGGTCTCTCTCACACTTGTTAACAGTTTACATCATTGACTGGTAATCAAGTGGTTTCTACCATGTTCGACATCAACTCATTTATTCGCATGGATAGAATCGTACCTGTTCGGGACGTAGAAATGAAGACCCTGGATCTAGTTTCCACCATCCAGGCTGCGAGGAGTTTTGTATTCATTGTATAGTAGACCAACTATAAACATATGGCTGCGTCCATACTATGTTTACACAAAGTCTATGATTATGATGTACTGCAAAATCATTCCTGTATCAGAGCAGTAGTTAGTTTGTTAGATAAAGTTTTCAATCTGAGTATGGGAATGACTACCTCAGCGATGATATGATCTTATATATGTATTTTGTGTTGAATACTTGCAGGTTCCGATTGGGCTCTCCACAAGATAATCCTTGAAATGATAAAGTACTTCACCCTTCCTAGATGATATGAAACCCTAATCTACTACAGGCTTCGCACTTTAGGGGGCAATCTGTTACACTAAAATTTGTCACCATGACTATTTGCAGTTAGTATGGCTCCATCAACTGTCATACTATCCTCCTTGGAAAGTCTCATACCTCTGCTCTCCATGTCAAACTCCAAGAAAGAGAGAAAGTATTTAAAAATCTATATATCTCTGGGTACGCAGTTTCTCTTAGCCTTACCTGCGTGTATGCACCCCAAGTTTACAATACCTGCATACTTGTACGCTCTGTCTGTAAAGGGTTGGGTGTGTACTCCTGTAAAGGTCAAAAGGCGCAAGTTTCACTCTAAAAAAGTTACTTGTAGTCATTTCTAGAGCATTCTAGAAGCTTGTTTGACATGTATGGAGCGCCTCCAGATGGTTCATGTATCCCTATGAAAGAGGAACTTATCCCATCAAGAGGGGAGCTATCCCATCCAAAGAGGGGCTTATCCCATTGATGGTGGACTTGATTAACTTACTCTAGAGCACTATAAATACAGGCATTGGGCCAGAGGGAGGGGAGATTGAAAGCTGAACATTCCTAAGGGTAGATGCTGCTGGAATTAGGACTCCCTTGTAAAGCTTGAGAGGAGAGATTCCCATCCTTTCATAGCCTTATTTGGAAGTGGGTGAACTGATCAAAGTAAAGGAAAACTCTTGCTGGACCCTAGGAGGGACCTACACAACACCAAGGCTCAGGTTGTAATGGTTTCTTTTGTTTCCACTTAATGCAAATGGACTCATTTTTCTCAATAGATTGTTATTCATGATTTGTTTCATATACTCCTTGGTCTGTATGATGGATATGTGTTATTTTATAAGTTTATCAGGTGCTATTTAATCTTTTGTCTTGTTAGTGAATGCAGGTTTCGAAGAGAAGGAGGAGCTCATCCGGATCGGCGAGGCTGGACTACTACAAAGCATTGGACTAAAGGTATGTTATAATCACCTGATTACTTGTATTCTAAATGCATGTTTAGAGAAAGGTAGTGTTTATTTGTCTTGTTTTTCACTAGAAAGCCTTAGCTTCTAGGGAGGTCGGTTTTGTCCGCAAAATTGACTCTTTCCGCATGACACTCACGATTTGGTAAAAAATACTAACAGGATGTTTTCTATTGTGGGCAATCAATTATTAAGATGCATAAAAGACTGATGTTCTTTCATTTATAAAGAGTCAAGAAAGAAACAAAGATGACTCTATCACTTTCGACTGGAAATGAGCTCAAAAGGACAAGTGCTCAGATGATATTTTAAGTTTAATGACTCAAAAAGATCAAATGACTACTCTGGATGATCTAGGAAAATATGATTACCAGCAACTATGAACTGCAGAATACCTCCTAGCAAACCAAGAAGTACGAGATGGAAATCTCCCCAAATTTTTTATTCGGCGTATCATGCTTGCAAGGCAGTCAACTCGGCTTCCTAGGGATGAAAGGATTGCAGCCTAGCGGGGTCTCCCATTATATACTCGATGGTACAGGGAGCACAAATCTATGTTAGTGTTGTCTAATGCCGAAGCTAATGGCAGCTGCTAGGTTTACAGACGCCGGAACACACCTCTAGCCTAGACCTTGTAGATATGATTGTTAATGTCAAATGTGCCTTAGGTTAATTGAATTCATTTTAGAGTTGATCTTGAGTTAAGTTTTAGTTTTCAGGTCTTCGCGATGCTACTCGAAAAACCTAAAATGCAACTAAATGGTACAAGACCCTTTCAATTCAATGAAATGACTACACTAGAGAGGGTAGAAACTACTCAATCAAATGAAAACAATCAAGCAACTGAAAAGAAAATGATCTTTCACTACTTCAATTTTTCAAAAAATAAACTAATGAAAAATGCATTCCAATTCCTAATTTCCTCACAAGCACTTATCTATAAATCCTTTCAAAATGAAAAAAATTCTCTTCCTTTTTCAAATGCTTATGCAATTCTAGTTTTTTAAGAGATGCAAATCATAATGATGCAACAATCTAGAATTTCATATTTTCTCATGAAGCAATGAAAAAAACTTTTCGCATACAATCTTTCAATGAAAGAATTTTTGAGACTATGATATCTTCAAGAAGATGAAAAAATGAAAAGAGAAGTTCATTCAGATCAATGAAACACTGACTTTACTAAACACACGACCAACAATGTAATCTATGCTGGGAAAAGACGTTCAAACTAGTAAACAAAACCTTTTCAAACTCATGAAAAAAGAGGTTAAAGTCATAAAAGGTACCAAAAACAAATGCAAGTAGAAAACACACCCACAACTAGACTTGATGTGTCCATGAGTTGTTGAATGGATGACTAGCTAGATGTCCTAGTGTCACTAGTCATTCAATGACTCGATCAATCAAACAACAAGATGACAAGCCAACAAGCAAACAAAACCAAATGAAAAGTGGCTTCCTAATCAGGGAGAAAAAAATCAAAAGGGTTCATGAGGTCAAAAACACAAGAGCAGAACACACTAACCAAGATTGGGGTCTATCCCTAATCTTCACTTACAGAGATCGGCGCAACTGCCTAACTAAAAACAAGCGCCAAAGGTAGGTTGGCGTTACTGTTCCTCCGCAATTCGCACTGGTCGGCGTGACTGTCAGCCAATTAAATGCGTTTTCCGAGGGAGCTAAGGAAAAATAATAAAAAATTCAAAAGAAGGACTAGGCTACTATGAATTTTAGACTTAGGCCAGTAAGTAGGAGAAAAGAAATAGAACCAAAGCGAAAATGTGAAACTAGCAAAGTTCTCATGAAATCATGAAATCCAAAACAAACAAAAGATGGGATCTCCCCAGCGGAGTCACCAATTTGTGGTGAAGTAAAATTATAAGTGCAGACAGGAATGAATTCCTCTAGCCCAATAATGGGTCTAGCCACAACAAATACATTCTATGGAATATTTCCTTAGGTTAGAATCAATCAAGATGGCCTACCTGTTGGTCGTTTATCCTGTTTGATGATATCCTTGCTTGCTCAGTCCAACAATCTCTCGCTTCCTTCTTCAAGCTCCTGAAACAAGTAAACAACAACAGAACACAAACATAATAATAGACAAATTGCAATTCAACCTACTTAATGATTCAAGAAGCATCAATACATGAATATGTAATATTACAAAACATGTAGGAAATCAATCGATAGTTGCATATATTAATATCAAAGAGAGATTACAACCATTCGTCTTGATGTTGCAATCTTCCTCTCACAAAACCGGGTTCCCATACACTTATGCTAACATTCCATGATGACCTCAAACAACAATAGTTTAAAGGCTCTTCCCTTTAGAATTCACTCCAAACCAAACACACTTCTCCCTCCCACAACTAGATGGCTACAACTAGTAATAGCTTGCTTGTCTAATCAAAATAGTATCCTCACACTCAACCAACACTCTAACTAGCTTATGCTTGGGAAGAAGGGAAGTTTATATAGGAAATATGTATGGGAGATGAATCCTCTTCTCATGGGAGAAGGACTTATCCCTTGAGGTAGTTCCATAATTATATGGGAAAGGAGCCCAAACTATCATCCTCGACCCCATCCAGCCAAACCATTTACTAGACTTATGTTATGAAGCTTCTAGAGCTGGAAGCTTCGGCTCTAATTTAAAAAACTTTCCATAATAGGACCGGTGTGACTGGAACACAACTCAATCGCACCGATTGGTGCGGGGAATAGTGTTAATCTCTACACATTGGCGCGGGGGAGACAAAGGTCATTAGCGTCGGCCTTGTAAACTAGGAAAAACAGAAGTTTCAGGGGAAATGGTGAAAAATGGAAATGATGTGCTCATGAAGAGGGACATAATGGGAGTTTCTCCATGAAGGAAAAGCATGCGAGGTTCACTGTAGAGGTCCTCCAAGATCAAGGTATGGGGAGTATAGGGACAGTGACAAAATTTTGTGTAACATGCCCCCACTCTAAACCCCTAGTTAAGTAGGTGGGCTAGTCGTGGAAAGAATATAACATAACCCAACACTAATAAGCTATGGAAGTCCTTATATAGCCTATGCAAAACCTTGTTATGGTGAATCAATGGTAGGGTGTTGTAAGTGTGGACCAAAAACACATCATAAAAATATGAAAAATCATTGTCTCATTGTTGGAGTGTTGTTAGGTTAGAGTTGTAGCATCAATTAAGAGAGAAAATCCATGTGGAGGCTCTATTAGAATAAGTCGCTACCAAGGAATTGTTGCACAACAAATCTTGGGGTAAGAAAATGATATGTGTGACATTTGTTACATTAGAGGAGAAAATAGTTGCCTTTTATTATGGTGATCGCTTCCTAGCAAATTGCGTTTGGAGAAACTGCATATTGAATTTTAATTGAAAGCCTTAAGAAGGTCTGGCTGCATCCAGTTTCACCAAACGTCATGCATTCCCCACTCCCTCGATCCTTTTTTTCTTTACTTATGATTCTCTAGTAGTTCTTCTTTCCACACAGAATTGATCTTCTTGAGAATGAACGGAAAATATATCATCACTAGAAAGGAGTGCAAGAAAGGAATTAGCAACGATATGGAATGCTAACGTAACCTGTCTCAGTCTCCCCCTCATGGTCATAGTTTGATACTCAAAGACACCATCTCCATTAAGCACTAATAAGAGAAGGAGAGTTGCAAACTAAGCTTCTACAGAGCAGAAACAATTGTTGCAGAGTGTTCATCCTTATCTCCATATTCATGTAGAAAAGATGTCCATAAAATTTCTAGAATAACAAAGTCGTGGTAACAAACAGGTGATGCAATGCCTTCAGAATTTTTTGATGGATTGGGATTTTTTGGTACAAAACCTCTAAATATTTGATATAAATTCGAAGAAGTATGTTTATGCATCTACCACTCCATTGACTGCCGCATGAAATGGCACAATGGGAGCTCAAATTGTGAGACCATTACATATGGTGAAGCCTACGTAAAATACCTCATGTAAAGAAGACCTACACTAGACCAAGCTTTGTGAAGATCCATACCATCTAGCATAACAAGCATGGAAGAAGCGATTCAAATTTTCAACGGGACTTTTTAACCATCTCTCCAACAAATTTATGGTATGCCTATACATTCATAAATATTTAAACATTGAATCACCTTTTTTTTAATCACATTTATAAAGTGATTTTAATATTTTATTAAAATGTTTTAAATAAGGTATCTACAAAAGTTTTTAACGTGATCATTTGGAGAGATAAATGTCTCTTTTGTAATATTTGAAGTAAAAATATGACTTGGGTTATTTTTTGGCGAGATAAGGTGTATTAAATGTTTTGGATAAATAAGGTGTGAAAAGGGTGTAATTTCTTTTAAAAGTAATGTTTAAGATTACCAAAAAATTAGAAGCAACAAAATATTTTCAAACTGAGCTAGATATGAAAGAGAAACTCATTAATGCACTCCATATTAAATTAAGTGAAAAACAAGATCTACTTGATGCACGATGTATGGAGAAGATTGATGTGTGTTATACAGAAGACCTCATTCAAATAGCAAATGCAAGTTGTGACTAAGATGACCTCATTCAGCATGTTGATGAAAGTTGTGACACAGATGATCTCATCCAACAAGTTGTGCTACTAAATAATGCAACTAGTAGTACTAAAGACCTAATTGAAAATTTTGATGCAGGAGGTGCTACAAATTTATTGTTAATAGAGATGATTGATGCATAGTATGATACAGATGACTTAATGAATGTTAGCAGCAGCAGCAAGTGTGAATAACAACAAAAATATGATCTTTCTAGGAAGGTGATCAAACCTTGGGAAGAAATATCTTTCAACAAAGATTGACATGGCTTGGGATACATCAAAGAAAACACTTTTTATGTTCCAAATTTCTTAAAACTAGTTTAGTTTGTAAGTGCAGTTTTTTTAGAAGATACCGAGAATCCTATTATGCATACCCATTGTAAGAGAAATGGTCATATGGTGGATGCAAGATCCCCCAAGGCGCGTTTTGGGGCTTAAAGCCCAGATTTTGACCAAATCCGATGTAAAGACTCCGCATTTTGTGGGCGCAGAGCACAAATATTGTAAATGAGTCATAGGGTTGTTCGCCCTCATTTCTGTAATGTAATGTCAGCTTTAGAAATCTACCCATGGTCCGCAGACCATGGGATTGTATAAATAGAGTGAGGCTCTAAGTTGTAAATCAACGATAGTCATGAACGAAGGATGAATAATCGAGCCTTATCTAAGTGTAGAGTCAATTTTTTGGGACATGGAGTAGGAGAAGGCTCTACAGCTAAGTGCACAGAGGCCTAGTAGTCTGCAGATGAGTGTGTGAACGCCTGCAGCTGAGTGAGCAGAGCGAGTCGAGTTTGTAACCTTTGGAAAAGTAATAAAGAGAAGTTTTACATCATTTCTGTGTATCTTTCTCCTATTTTTTGCATTGAATGTATTGGATATAAATTACATTTATATTGTTTTTGTGATGTGCGAACATATATGAATGTGTTCATAAAGTGAATATAAGATAAAGTATTTGTTTACACAAAGATAACTAAATGTTATAAGAAGATAAGTAAGCTATGCAGTGTAACTTGGGGAAGTAGCATAGATCGCTGCTAGGGCAGCACAAAATCACCTCAACCCCTGGTTAGGGTTGCGCGAAGGCGATTATGACAGGTCGTGAAGGCCTCATGGGTCACGATAGTGCACGAAGTGACCTGTGCGAAAGTATTTACAATTGGACTAAACTGACCCCTCAGGAATCTCAAGGGTGCGAAAACTTGGTTCCAGTATCCCCCCCATACTGCTTTGAGTGAGACCTCGATCCATGCTCCACGGCCTATTTCTAAAAGGGCCAATAGTATAGGGATTTGTTTGGCTAATTAACTCTGAACCTGTGTCAGGACCCATCAAGCCAACAAATGGTTCCATTGTTGGGACAAGAATCTACATCGAGATTTCTAATGTCATATCATTGGAATCCAACTAAGAAGGAAATTGAAGGGTGGTTGGACAGACAAATTCACGAGTTCATAGTGCAAGAGAACAGGAACCCACGATTGACAAAAGAAGAGTGGTTAGACTGCTACTTGTATACAGAGATCCACAAAATCTTTTTTGCATCTTTCCCTACTAAGATGTATGAGTGGATCGTGAAGCTAGCAGATAGCCAAGGAAGGTGGAAACTCGACAATCCTGTTGTGTGGACCCCAGAGTTGGTGTACAGATTGGAAGCATCAGAGGATAATATCGCACACATTGTTGATGACAGGCTCGATCAGATTATAGGAGGATTCATTATTGAGTTCGTGGTAGATACTTTAGCTAGCTATAGCTAAGTGGAGTAATGCTCTCTCAAGGGACCGCGAGGTAAGTACATAAACTCTCTTAGTACTTGGATTAAATGCTATTGTGTGAAAACAGGGTTATGCAATTATCTTGATGTCTGGAGCTACGCGAAGTGGAAAAACCTACAGAAACGAAGGAAGTAAGGGACTAGAGAATAGCCCTTTGATTTCACCTCCGCGAGGGGATGAGGAAGAGCTTGCGATCTCACCACAAAGTATGATCCATTTGATAAGGAAAAGGATTCTGTGCATATCATCCCCACCCACATTGCCACCAGTTTCACCCCCTTCACCTCCATCTTCAATAGTACCACCTCTGCCACCACCGTGAGTCAATATGGCAAGCGCGATAAAGTTTCCTGTGTTCAAGGGAGTAGGAAATAAAGATCCAGACCAGTTTTGGTTTGTGATAAAAGTCGTATGGGAAGCACAGGGAGTTACAAATGATAATATAAAGAAAGTGACACTGGTTAGCGCTCTACAAGATCGCACACTAACTTGGTATATTAAGCATTCTAATGACAATCTGAATGCAAGAATCTCGGAATCCAAATTGCGCTATATAGAGAATTTAGCAAGCCAAAATGAGAAGCATAGTCGATCATTGGATTCAAAGAGATCACAATGCTACCAGGCGAGACTCCTTGGGAGTTGGATAAGAGACTGAAGTGTATGATTAATGAAGCTAATATGCCTTTGACAGATAGACAACATCACGAATGGTTTGTAGCATCGCTAATGCCGCATTTGAGGCATGTGTTGTTGCAACAGAGGTTAAAGACTCAGGCAGAGGCCTTGGAGATCGTGAAGAGGCTACATGAAACCCCGATTCAGGATCCTAACTTGGGAGTTGAGTAGATCCACGCACAGTTGAAAAACGTTTTCCTTGAGATGTAGAGTCTGAAACAGGACAGGACAACCCGACCAGAAGTGCGTGAAGAGGTGTAGTTCATAAAATACAAGGGTCAAGGTCATGATAAGGACCACTACCCTATGTTCACAAGTTACCTCGCAAGAGTAGGACCGATGACGTTAAGGCCAAAAGTGCAAGCAGGGCCTAGCGTAACACCTATTTTGTGGTGTGCGATTTGTCAAATAGGAGGAAAGCATGCTACAAACAACTGCCATTTGCTACAGAAGTACACACAGAATTTGCAACAATTTTTCTATAATTTTTGTGATCAGTTGGACAAAATGAGTGCACTTGTAGAAGCTATGAGCTAATGATGGATATAACTCCCACCTATAGAGTTTAGGCTTAAACATGGCCCCTAGACCCGAATACAGGAGCGGCACAAACAGGATTTCAAGGGCACAAACGAGGCCGAGGTGGAGGAGGACCCGGAAGAGGTCACAGACAGTTGATATGCTACAATTGCAGAGGGCCAGGAAATTATGCTCACGATTGTATAAATCCAACGTGTCCATCATGTATTTATTGCACCTTGTTTGATAATGTTACGGAGGATTGTCCTATGTTGATAGCTAGGATACACGACAACGGAGCGCTACCACCTCCCCTGACTCAAAACTTGTAGATAATGAGGTCTGAGCTGCACGAGGAAGATCTAAATGTGAACATTGTGCTCTGAAGTGGAATCACGATGGGAGATGACAAAGGAAAATAGCCTGAAGATGGTACTTGGGTTCGCAAGGCTTCGAAAAAAGAAGCAGAGTTTGATTTGGAGCGTTCTAAGGAAACCTTTATGGAATCTAATAAGTGCTTCATTGATGCCTCCACTTCAGGAAGCAAAGATAGATCAGAGTTGGAAATGAACCCATCTATGCTTACGAACTTCTTAGAAACATGCATGAAGCTACTGCATGACAGTAAGGATATAAAGGGACTGCAGGAACTCATTAGCAAATGTTGGGACTGTGCCCGGAGAATCACACGTAGTCTAGAAGATTGGAAAACACAAGACTAGGACAAGGAGAGAAATGAGGCTAACCACACAGATTGGAGAATATGAGATGGACCAATTAATTCTAGACTTAGGATCAGATGTGAACATGTTGCCGAAGCAGACATGGGAGCACATGGGAAGGCCTACGCTGCAATGGTCTCTTATTAAGTTGTGAATGGCAAACCAACAGAAGATAATACATATGGGGAGATTGTAGGGAATCACCGTGGATATTGAGGGAGCGAGCATGCTAGAAGACTTTGAAGTGATAGAGATTGTTGATGATAGAAATCCCTACCCTGCACTCTTAGGAATTGATTGGGCCACTGACATGAACGGGGTGATTAATCTAAAGAAACGCAAGATGATTTTTGAGAATAAGTCTCTCCATGTAGTTATACCCTTGGACCCTGCGAAAGGATCACGCTACACGGAGCCAATGTGCGACTATGAAAGCGACGACGATTTGGATTGTATCTACAAGATAACTATGTGAGAGCAGGACTGGTTAAATACCACCACAGATGGACGAATTTCATGTGAGAGCGAACTCTCCTACAGTTCAAATTTAGATGAGGAGATAGAGCGATGGCAGAATCAGTGACATGAGGTAACCACACTAAACTGTAATATGATGACAAGATCATTGTGCTACGTATCGACAGAAGTGAGGGATCTACCTACTTATGATGGGTTAACTGAGGTAGATACTTTCCTAGATAAGTTTGAAAGAGAGGTGTCGGAAAAGCAACGTTTCCAGGCCTTGAATTGGGAATTGCGAGCTATGCCTGTGAGGTGGTGGGCTATGCACAAAGGGTGATTTGAGGATTGGTGCGAATGCTGGAGAATGATGCACACATGGTTTGGGAACCCTAAGATATGACTAGTAGACAAGTATTATGGACAAGATGATCCACATGCACACCTAGCCAAGTGGATGAAGGTCTATGGAGAAAAGCCACAACTTGAGTGGGTGCACCTGTTCTGTCATACCCTAGATGTTATACCCATGAATTGGTTTATAGAGACGGAGCTTCACCATGGGACAAGTGAATGGGATATCCTACGCGCAGGGTTCATGATGACCTTTAGTTTTTAGGATAGATGGTGGGACAACGTTAATGAAGCGCTACAAGAGGTAAAGGCAGCTATCTTTAGAATACCATAGGAGCCCATAGAATCAATTCAGCCTGAATGGGCTACTCAGCTGAGCTGCGCACTAGAATGTTATAATGTCAGTGTTGAATAAGAAGACGAAGATCCACGAAAAATTAACATTCCAAAAATAAAATGCCATCACGAGCTTCAAGGGCCACAAATTGAGAACCCTGACATCACAGTGTCAGTAAAAACGAAGCAGGTCAACATTAGTACGGAGGCCGAACCTAAGTTTGCAATGCTTGGCAACTACTAGGATGATGCGATGGTGGATAAGGTCACTGAGTTACTCCGCGTGTACCAGGACTTATTCCTGACCAAGTTTATGTATTTAAATGGAATCATTGGAGATTTAGGAATGATAAGGATCACGTTAAAACTCGACATGAAGCCAGTTAAGCAGAGGCCTTACCGCTTAAATTCAAAATACAAGGAGAAGGTCCACGTAGAACTAAACAAAATGCTCGCAGCAGGAATCATTGAGCCAGTGGAAGAATCCGATTGGGTAACTCCAATGGTGGTGCAGGAAAAGAAGTAGAAGGACAAGATAAGAATATGCATGGATCTCAGAAAATTGAATGATGCTTGTGTGCACGATCCATTCACAACTCCGTTCACAGATGTGGTGTTGGAAAATTTCGGTGGGCAGGAAGCATATTCTTTCACTGACAGGTTCTCAGGGTACCATCAGATCAAAATCACGCCAAAAGATATGACCAAGACAACCTTCATGACAGAGTCGGGCTGCTTTCAATACACCATCATGCCTTTTGGGTTGAAGAACGCATCGACCATCTTTCGCGCGTGGTTGTTGCAGCATTTAAGGAATATATTCACAGGTTCTTGGAAATTTATTTTGATGATTAGACTGTATTTGGGTTGGTTAAGCACCATGTAATGAGCTCATGCTTGATGATGGATACCTACCGAAGATACAAAATCGAGCTTAACCTCAAGAAGTGTACATTCCTCGTTCCTCTCAGGAACCTGTTGGGACATGTGGATTGCAGACAGAGGTTAATGGTAGATCCCGTGAAGATTGCGGTTATTCTGAATTTGGAAGCACCGAGAAGTGTGAAACAGCTGCACGCTACCCTGGGACATATGGGTACTATAGGAAGTTCATCAAAAGCTATGCCTAGATCAGTGTGACTATGGAAAATCTGTTGAAAAAGGATGTCACATTCTACTGGAACGATGACTGTAAAAGAATCCTAGATGTATTGAAAGAAAAGATGGTCACTGTGCTAAGCCTGGTCTTCCCAAACTGGGACAAGGAGTTTCATGTCCTTGTTGACACATCGTGTATAGCACTGGGAGCGGTACTAACACAGGATGGTCGCGAGGGCTTGGACCACCCTATCGCATTTGTGAGTCACAGATTTTCTAATGTAGAAAAGAACTATTCCACCACTGAACGCGAGGGATTGGCTATAGTGTATGCACTCTAGAAATATCGACACTACCTGCTAGGGGGACACTTCAAAATGTATACAGATCATTCCGTGCTGAAATACTTGGTCAATAAGCCTATGTTGGGGGGGGTGCATATGCAGATGGATTTTATTCTTCCAAGAATATGATTTTGAAGTTGTTGTGAAACCTGGACGATTGAACGTAGGACCGGATCACCTGTCACGCATTGAGACAGGAGAGGAACCTACTAGTCTGGAGGAAGGATTACCTGATGCACAACTCTTTTTTGTGAACGTAGTGGATGGACATTTTGAAGATATAATCCACTTTCTTATGACTGGAACTACGCCGAAAGAGTACTCCATCCAGTAGAAGAAGGAACTAGTGGTGTGTGTGGCAGATTTCTCTGTCATTGTGGGGCACCTATATAAGATGGGCAATGATGAGATACTGTGAAGGCATGTACCTGAATTTGAAATAAGCCATACCCTTGTAGATGCGCATGGGGGTGCTGTGGGAGGAAATTATGAAGGGAGATCGACCACACAGAAGATTCTCTGCGCAGGGTTGTGGTGGCCAACCCTTCATTAAGATTCAAAAGCACATTGCAAGGCCTATAATGTATGTCAAAGAACAAGTAAACCATCATGGAGGCATGAGATGCCTTTGAATTTGCAAATGATCCTGCAACACTTTGAAAAGTGGGCGATCGGCTTTGTAGGACCTATCAAACCTCAAGTAAAAATGGGCGTGAGATATATTATCACTGTGATAGAGTACTTGACTCATTGGGAAAAAGCGCAGCCACTAAAAGATTGAATGACCACCACTGTTTGAACACGTATTGACATAATTTGGATGTCCAAAGATCTTGATGAGTGATCACAATACACATTTTCTAAACAAGACGATCAGTGCGCTGATAGAAGACTTTCAGATGTATCATTAGAAAAGCACACTGTATCACCCACAAGCCAATGAGATAGTAGAAGCATTTAACAAAGTACTGGAGACTGTGCTGACCAAAGTATGAAATGCGCAGTGAAGTGATTGAGACCTACATGAACCTGCAGTATTATGGGCTTATAGGATGACATGCAAGAAACTAACAGGGCAAACACCTTTTCGGCTGGTCTATAGAGTGGAAGCCGTAATGCCAATGGAATACATCGTGCCTAGTCTACGCATAGCAATGCTCACAGGTATGATAGACCGCAGAGTCCTGGAGGAAAGACTCGCATAGTTGGAGGAACTCGAGGAAGAATGATATTTGGTTGGCTTTCACCAACAAGTACAAAAGAGCATGAAAAGGGCTAGCATGATCGACATTTTAAGTTGCGCACCTTCAAGGTGAATGATTTGGTTTTACTGTATGATAGTAAGTTTGATAAATTCCTGAGAAAAGTCAGAATGCATTGGGTGAGACCGTATGTTATTAAGGAAGTCACAGATGGAGGCGCAATGCAGTTGGTAAAGTTAAACGAAGAACCTTTCCCAAGAAGAGTGAATGGCAGCCGATTGAATCCATACAGGGGTGGCCCGACTATCTGACTAGCCCATCGAAGCATAGTCTTGGCACTCCAGGTAGCTGAAAGGAGGTGTGGAACTATAAACAAATGCAGGGAATGTAGGAGCAGATACAAGGAAGCAGTTCAGATACAGCAGTTTCTAAACAGCATGTGCAGGGGATACAACAAGAAGTTGCTCAATGCGCTGCGAATCTTAGAACAGTTTAGAGAGAGTTGGGAGGTCTCCGCACAAAGATCTCCTCACCGACAGAGTGACATGAGGGTGAGTCACGATGCTTGTGTTGGGGACCTGTTGGGTGTAGGATCCCCCAAGGCAAGTTTTGGGGCTTAAAGCCCATATTTTGACCAAATCTGATGTCAAGAATCCTTGTTTTTTGGGCACAGAGCGGGAAGATTGTAAATGAGTCATAGGGTTGTCTGCCCTCATTTTTGTAATGTAATGTTGGCTTTAGAAATCTACCCATGGTCCGCAAACCATGGTATTTTATAAATAGAGTGAGGCTCTAAGTTGTAATTCAACAATAGTCATGAACGAAGGATGAAGAATTGAATCTTATCTAAGTTTAGAGTCGAGTCTTTGGGTCATAGAGTAGGAGAAGGCTTTGCATCTGACTACGTAGAGGCCTAGTAGTCCGCAGCGGAGTGCGTGGACCCCTACAGCTGAGTGCGCAGGGCGAGTCAAGTCTGTAACCTTTGGAGAAGTAATAAAGAGAAGTTTTACATCATTTATCTGTATCTTTTTCCTGTTTTGTGCATTGAATGTATTAGATATAAATTGCATTTCTATTGTTTATGTGATGCACGAACTTATATGAATGTGTTGATAAAGTGAATATGAGATAAAGTATATATTTACGTGAAGATAACTAGCTGTTATAAGAAGATAACTAAGCTACATGGTGTAACTTGGGGAAGTAGCACAAATCGTTGCTAGGGTAGCACGAAATCATCTCAGCCCTTGGTTAGGGCTGCGTGTAGGCGATTATAATAGGTCATGAAGTCCTCGTAGGTCAGGATAGTGTGTGAAGTGACCTACACGAAGGTATTTATAGTTGGATTAAACCGAGCCTTCAGACATATCAAGGGTGAGGAAACATGGTTCCAGCATCCCCCCATATTGCTTCAGGTGAGACCTCAGTTCGCGCTCCTCGGGCTATTACCAAAAGGGCCAGTAGTACAGGAATTTTTTTGGCTAATTAACTTTGAACCTGGGTCAGGCCCCATCAATCCAACATCATATGGACCGTAAATGTTTCGACCTCCATCCTTGTCACCATTGTGGAAAGAAAAATCATCTATCATAGAAAAGTTGAATGCAGACTAAAGTGAGAGTTAATTATGGTTGGATAAACCCTTGGAGATGGAATTTAGAAATGAAGAAACTACATAAGTCCTAATTTATACTTAAGACAGAGGTAAATATAAAGTTTCCTAAAGAATTAAAAAGAGAAACTCTCTTACACCTTAAGGGGGAGTTAAGAAATCAATTGTAGATGATTGTCTCTCCTTTCAGCGAACAAATGGGGGAAATGATAATGGAATTGAAACTGGTTGTCAAACTAAAAGTTTCGACAACATCAACTAAGAAGTCAGTGGGCGTCAACAAATTAGTTAGTGGGCATCGTCAAAGTAGCCAGTGGGCATCTTCAAAGTAGCCAGTGGGCATCGTTAAAAAAGCCAGTGGGAATTTTTCTAGTGGGAAAGAGATTGGGAATCTGAATTTGAACAAATTCTCCAATGTGTGTCATCCACATTTTTTCAGTGGAAAAGCAATTGGGATGTTGATTGAGAGAATTTTTGGACATTATTTTGTTCAATTTGATGGTCATTGGACTGGGCAAAGGACAGATGGATCATTTTGCATTGGATCTTGGCATTTTATGGAGTTGTTAAGCAATTTGAAGCGATGTATCAAACTTTTCGCCGATTCATGTTTCTTGGTTTGTTCTCTTCATATTGGAGTTTTTTCAGCACCCATTTTTTTGCGTTTTTTCATGTAGTTTTTCATTGAGCATCAGCTCTAATGTTTCAACATGAGGAATTGGAGATCATACTAGGTTCTTACTTTGGACTTATGATTGAGGGCGGGAATGTTAGCCTCACACTCTCAAAAAAACAATAATAAGTCCAAAATATTAAAATAATAAAAATTATAAAACTTGGATTTATTCCTACCTATCCATTCTAGAATGAGTTAGTTCCTCAAACCTGGGAATTTGTTTAAGTCTAGTTGGTTGAGAGATTCTCTCCAACTAGTTAGGCTCCTAGATTATTGTGTGGTTTAGATATTCACTCAACTAAAGTGATTGTGTCCAAGATAGATGCACTATATTAAAACATATTCTTGATGTATTTATATTGTATGATTATCATTTTTTGTGAATGAGAGAAATACAATACATTGATGCTCAGAAGCCTTTTTCGCCATTTCTATGTTGTTACATATATCTATGATATCTAAATTTATTAGTTATTAATTTCTTTTATAACACCATATACTGTAAATCTTCCCTAGTTACTTATGATCTACCTTTCAATGATGAAGTTCCACTAGAAATAATTGTGTTGTGATACCAATTGTTAGAAACTAGTCTTTACAAGGGGGTGAATCATTAGTGATATCAACTACACAAGTTTAAAACTTTTTTCCCATATGTTGAACAATTAAAAACCCAAAACATAATCCATAAGTATGAACATGAAACTTCATCAGAAATCAACACATAAGATCCATAACATATATGCACAATGAGACACAAATCATCACATCACATAGGCACACAAATATTTCTGGTGGAAAACCCACTCTGGGTAAAAAAAAACACCCTTTTTGTTGTTGCACTGCTCAAAATATTTCATTATCTATCAAGAAATTACACTACATAGAGTATTCAGCTAGCTACTGTCAGTAAGGAAGTCTCTTCCTCAACTCACGACTTTGTGGACAACCACCAACTGGAAGCCTCTACAACCAACAAACCTTGCATAACTACTACTGGACTATGGATAAAAATTCTCCCTATACTTATTTTTTCAGAGTCACCCAACCCTTCTCCTCTATGTGATTCTCATTTCAAAATGTTTCAAACTGGAACAATTGAACTGCTCAACACGAACACCACAGCAACAATCTCTGCAAAGGTCATCACAATACAACACTATACTCTATCAATATGCATGTAGAAATATCATTGAACATAACCCCTATAATAACACATCGCTAGCCATCAATCCATTGTCAACATATAATATACCACATAAAACAATTATCCTCAAAATTCCTTCAATCCCTACACAAAAACATCTACTATATGCTCACAAAAGATGATTTGAATTTTTTTTTTATCTACTACAACTATTGAAGATTGATCATTCTCTTCTTAGAACTCTATTCACACTCTCACTATCACACAACATTAGAACCAACAAAATAGACTCATAGCCTTCTCTTATTTATAATTTCCTATCATGGTTAACTTAATAATTTCCTCAGGTGATGGAGCACTCAAAAATCCTTTTCACATCATTGATTTCTCCCAAATCTAACTCCTTGACTTGATCAAGCCACTAAATCCATTTCATGAAGGATATTTTCAATATTATTCACTTTCTAGAAGCTCCCTGACCTTTTCTGACCTTTACATGGAAAGTTTTGAACGAAACAAGTCGTAAAAACACTTAAAACGCCTGATGTGCACGAGGAATGCAGAGAAATTATAGCTTAGGCCTCAACCACACCCATGACACTAGAAACTATCGATTGAAAATCTTACAGTAGCATGAACAACATTGGAAAATCTCAGTTGAAGTCTTTCAATCACATGCATGACACACTTGCCTAATGGCTAGGGAAAAGTATAGGAGAACACAAGGGATCCTATGCTAGAAAATTATGTTAGGTGCTTGATCAACTTATCCAACATTTGTAGGACTTATCCAAGCCATGAAAATTCTAAGAAACAACTTTTCAACCACTGTTCAACTCATTAAGCCTTCCTCAACTAGTCATTTGTAACACCTCATAACATGTACTTCATCACCTTGTTCCACAGTTCCATTTTCAACTCAGCTTCAGATGTAACGAGTAGACAACATGACAACCTTGATACATTATTCCAAACACCTATAACTCACTAGCATAAGGCACTAATCATCTTTGCAACAATCAAGATTAGTAAAGCCTAGATGGCCATACTTCTGCAAGAAACATGAGATCCTAGTTGGCTAACCACTTCTGCATCAAGTCAATGGTAGCCCATCTCTAATAAATATTCACTCTGATCACAATCCATCTAGATCATAAGGGCCTCCATAAGTAGGTTGACATTAGTGCTCAGCAACAACACTGCATCATAGCATCAATGCCAACATACAATGCACATTTTTCTGCAACCTTCAAACTAACAAAACTAAAATTAAAACTTGGGTCAATCAAAATAAAAAATTGGTTAATGACCATACCTTTTGTAATACCCCTTTGTAACCCATATATTGTATATGTATATGCAGATATTGAGGTTGGGGTGTCTATAAAAGTATCTGGATGGTTAGGTCGATGGGCTGAGTATTACATGACAATGCCATAGCACCTATGTAAATAATGTACAATGATATTTAGGCTAGTGAGATAGAATTATGTCATGAGGCCTGCATACCCATATAGCTATACTAAATATATTGGGGGGTGTTGGGTGTGGAGCCTAATTATCTTCTTTATTCAGAGGTATCATCGCATTGGACCCTAGTTCGTAATGTGGTAGCAACGACACCTGTAATATTTGCACTGCAAGGGTGGTCCAGGGTGGGTGGCTGCAATCTTTAGGAGTCCCCCTCGGCGGGGGATCATGGGAAGCACCCCCGAAGCTAAAAATAGATGTAATATTTCCTTGTAAAATGTTGTAATTTCATAATCAATCTGGGTCGTTCATTAGGTAGAAATCTGACGGTATAAGTTATGTTTAATTTAGGGTTTTTTGCCCTAGAAGGAAACCCCTCCCTATATATGAGGGAATTGTATTACATCTATTTAGATCAGTATTCTGAGTGAGAAAGAGTGAGGATATTGTGTGAAAGCAAAGAGGGAATTACAGCGGATCTGTTGTAGGTTGTATCTCCTAATTTTGCTAGATAATATAAAAGGAAGGACCAGATTTTTCCCCGTGGACGTAGCCCAAATTAGGTGAACAACGTATATTTGTGTCTCTCTTGTTTTATGTGTTTTCTGTGTTTATATTTCTGCAATATATTTTATGTGTTCCATTGCTTTGTAATATATAGTTTTCTAATAGGGTATAGTATGTCAAGATTTATATGCCTTTAATGGATAAAGTGGCCGAAGAGCCCAGATTTGTAATTATGATGTAATTAATTGTTATTATTAATAAAATTAGGCTAGATGCAGATCCCACTCCATGGAGAGCGTAAGGGAGGCACAACTCTAGATATCAAAGGCAACAGTTGGGCTTTGGTGAAATGTGTGCACCCTTAGGCCCGCCTATCTTCAAGGAGTACGACTTGGACAATGAAGGACATGTATTTATAAAAGTGTATATTCTAATTGAAAAGGATTCATTTAGGGTTACGAATGATGATTATTCTGGGGATTATTTAGGGATGGACTCAAGGAACATAGTCTAGAAACTGAGATAGAGAGTCCCAAGTTGGACTTTGGAACTGTCTATGATGATTTTAGAGCTTAGTGCTCTAATTTATTTAAATATTGATGGTTCTGGGAGATTGGTGGCTCTAAGGGTTTGTTGTTCCTGATTATGTCTTGGTGCCACAGAGTTGTGGTTGGGAACTTGGTTGAAAGATTCATGGTTTGGACTTTTTCACCAACTAAGCGGTTTTATATCTATTTGGTTGTTTAGAAATTGGTTACTGGAAAAAAATGGAGCTCCTCGAGTTATAGGTAGAGATTTTCCTCACCAAGTGTAAGTCACCATGGACAGTGGGCATCACTAAGGGATTTGGGTTGCACCACTTGGGTGATGGTCAGGGGGACATGAGCCTGTAGTTGGAGGTTGAGTTTTTTAGGGTTGGTGCCAAGGATGGGGTTTTGGTGGATATTGATCAACTATTTCCTATGCAGTTCTTACCATAGCTCAGAGGTGACCTATAGCTGAGATTATGAACCAGATAGTCTATGGTTAGGACGAACATGGAGGGCTCATAACTAGTGGGGTATTTTATTCAGATAAGTACCCCTTGTGCAATAATATGATTTATGTGTATATTTGTAAGTGTTTACATGTTCTGACAGTAAACCCTAAAAGCATGTATATACTATATTATCTACTGACGGTGCATGTGTAATGCTTTACAATTGTGTGAAGTTTGGTTGTAAACTCTAGACATGGTTTTGTATAATTATCCATTAATTCCACTATGCATGATAATGAAATGAGGTTTGTTGTTTCACTGTATCTTCTACACATGATTTTGAGTTATTATTTGGACAAACAAAAATTCTATGAGTTATAGTCATATGTTATTTATTGTCAATGAACCTAATGTTGGGGTTTAATTATGGAAATTATGGCTTATATGCTTCCACAAAGAAATTGGTAAAATTATTTAAGGAAATTTGGATTTTGGGTATGAAGTGTTGCCCGGATGGTGTATGGGGACATTACAGATTGGTTTCATAGCCAAGTTTCAAAACTAGGTCTGAATTGGGCAGAAAAATTGCAAGTTCACAAGTCATCCACCAAGTGTTTAATGGAAGTTTTAAAGGTGGAATGAACATAAAATTTTATAATTTCCAAGGCAAGTTCCAATAAAGGATATTTGGTTGAATTTAAAGGAATTATAGGTCAAAATTTGATGGTTTTCAGGCTTGGTTGGGCCTAACTTAGGGCTAGATTGAAGAATTATAGGGTGAACACCATGTGTTTGATAAAATAATATATGATGGAAATAGTTAAAATCTTGAAAATATTGCAGAATAAGTGTCGTCAAATGTATATAGTGTAATTAAAAGAATTGTTGGTTATAAATTGATGTTTTGAGTTTGATTGAACCAAGTTCTATGCAAAATTAAGGAAATACAAGTTTCTTTCCCATTGTTTGACAAAAATCCTAAGGACGTGAATGGTGTAAATTCACTCTAGAATTTATTTACAAGTTCAAAGGAAGGCATATTAATGCTTAAACTAATTTAATTATAGGATCGATTGAGAAAAAATGGTTAATTTTAGCCTCAGAAGACTAAATTTTGTACACAGGCATAACTTCCATGATAAATGGGTGTTTTACTTATGTTTTAAAAAATAAATTTCATTTGTGTGTGTGTGAATCCCCATTATTAAAAAGATGGGTGTTGAAATAGAGAAGGGTTCCAAGGGTAAAACCCCTGCCTAGTTACTCATAATTTATTCGTTTAAATGTTGAAAGTATAATGTTTACATTAAATATCTTTGTTCCCTGTCATTCAGTGCATATATGTTATGTCAAGGTGATATAAGGAGTTACAAGGCACAAACACACACACACACACACACATAACGCCTTATAAATAACATGTTATATGTTGTTGGTTTAATTATATGTTTCATAAAGAAAAAAAAAATTAGGTGGTCGCCTCATTTCTTTATATCAACTTGGGTTCTCAAAAATATGATGAGTCAAGGGTGTGACTCGGAATTCCATACATTGTGACTGTGAATCAAGTACATGCAAAATGTTTCATATTATATATTATATTGATAATGGGTTGAAAGAGGATGCTTTCCTAGGGCCATCGACATCTCCTTACAAAAAAAAAATGCAAGTTGGTTACGACCGCTATGAGTTTGGCTGGTTTATTTTACCTAAGGAAGATGGGGAATCCTTAAACCATGTGTTTTAATGTTGTAAGGCCATGATATTACAAAAAACACCTAGGAGTGTAGCCATTGCAGGGCCTAGGGCCAACATTGTTGATGAAAAGTAGATTTAATGAGAGCAAGTGGACATGCGTGTAAGCCCAATTGAGAATTTGAGTTCTTTACTAGACAACAAATGAATGAAGAGATGCATAATTGGGTTCAATTTTAAGGGTTAAAGTGTGCCTAAGAGCCCCATGAGCGGGCCACAAAACTCATGGATCGTGATCAAGGAATGAGATATGCCAAGGGTGATGGAGCCTATGTGACGATGTTATGGGAAATACAACTTTATGGTTCACATTGATTACAAAGTGGTCTCCCAAGACATTGCCACATCCTCCTCCCATGTGTTCGAGGTATTTTGAATGTGACATGGAAATATATCATAATGTTCATTTTATATATGTGAGAAAAGTATTTGTTCATCTACCCACCAAACAATGTGTGCCCCGTGAAATGTTAAGTCATAACACAAAACAATATATGAGTATATATGAGCTTATGTAATTTTATGGCATGGTGGAGAAGCATCATAGCTAGTCATTCGTGGGAGGTAAGACCATTGTTGTGACCAGAAAAGGAATAGGGCACTACCCCAATCACAAGCCACAAATGTACTGATGGGCCATGGAGCGAGGCCAACAGAAACATAGGGGAATTAATTGCAAGTATACTTTCAATTAGTTGGAACCTTGAAGGGGAAGATAGGAACCATAATAGTGGACCCCCTTACCCTATGATATCTGCAAGAAGGAAGGGTGTTTTGTGTTTTCATGCCAGATGTCAGATTATTGGAGTGAGGAAGGACCATTTGATTTTGTTGAGTGGAATTGTGAATGGAACCATAATAGTGAACCCATCCCCTCAGTGATGTTAGTAAAGGGGGGGTCCGCTATTCGATCTAGGCCATTGAATTTTCAAGGGTCGTCGCCACTGTCTATCAGGGAATTGTTTGGTTTGTATGGTTGGCAGAGCCATATCTCTCTCTCTCTCTCTCTCTCTCTCTCTCTCTCTCTCTCTCTCTCTCTCTCTCTCTCTCTCTCTCTCTCTATATATATATATATATATATATATATATATATATATATATATATATATATATATATATATATATATATATATATCTTGTTCGGTCCCTATAACACTAGCGTATTCCCATTATTATTATTGTTAGTGTAGCCCCGTATTGTTATTTTTGTGCCCAAGTATTCCCGATGTTGTTATCTTTGTGCCCCATAGAAGCCCATTATTGTTATTGTTGTGCCCTTACATTATTATTGTTATGTAGGCTCTGATTATATTTTGACCCCATAGACTCCTATATATATCAAGGAGGTAATATCATTTGTATCATCCAATAATTGTTCATTTATGTAATGTAAAGGAGGTTTCCCCCTTCAGGAGGTTAATTTTTTAGTCATTTATCTATCTTTTCTTCTATTTTGTGAGTTGGTTGCATAACATTTGGTATGAGAGCTTTGGATTCTAGGGTTTCGCTTCTTCAAACAAGTCATATTGGAAATTTTGCTATCTTTTTTTCTATGAGGCTTCAGAAATTGATATTGCAATCATGTGGAGCTGAAATATTGGTTAACATTTTTTACGAATTTCAGATCTTGGTTCGCTATATTTTCTCAAGCTGCAGAATTCCACCTCAAACAGGTGACCTAGGGAAAATTTTCATAACTTTATGTCCGAGCATCAGATTTTAATTTCGTACAAAATTACTTAAATTGAATGGACTATAATTTTTCATGTATCATTTTCAGGGCTAAATGTCGAAACAATGACACGTGGCACTCTGTACAGGTTATCTCTCATGAACCAGTCTATAATCAAGCCATTGTGGGAGATTGAACATAACTATTTCTTTAAGAATCCAATATTGGTATGACTTGTGGGGTTGAAAAGAAGTCTTATAGGGACAAAAAAACAAAAAAAATAAAAAAAAATCAGATCTTGTAGATCCAAAATTACAGAGATACAATAGCTTCAATTTCGAGCTCCTAAAAGGAAACAAAAAGATGTGTATTTGTTTAAATTTTGCATAACTTTTGTTTGAAAAAACAATTTGAAGTGATTCAAAAGGCATAGTGAAGTATAGATATCATTGTTTGATTCCAAAATTCCTCAAAGTAAAAAAAATGACACACCTAGTAAGCAACCATAAATCTCTACTATGATGCATGAAGAAGAGGAAGGAATGCAACATGATATATCAAAATTACGAGACCAAGGGCAACAAATTTCTCTCTCGAAAAGAGTAACCAAAAATGAAATGGAATCTTTGAATAATGGTTTAAAGGTATACATGGAAGATTTGAAGGATGGTATGAATGTTAATATGGAAGGTTTGAAGGAAGGTTTGACAAAGTTACTAGAAGAAATGCTTCCTAATGGGGAAAAGGTATTTCATGAAACTCACGAGGAGAACAAAGGGAATATGAATTATGATTTTTAAGAATCCAATGTTGAGCTTAAAACCCACCACATTCTAGAGATCGATATGAGGAAGTTTGATGGAAATGATTTGCTATCATGGATACTACAGATGGAGCAATATTTTGACCTCCATGATGTGCAACACAAAGAAAAGGTACACATTGCATGTTTATATTTAAAACCCAATCAGTTTGTATGGTATCAATGGCTTTGGCCAAGGAATTGAATTATTTCCTATATCCAGCACCAGAGTGTCAAGTGATGGTTGCAAATGGAAGAACTACAAATTTCTCTGGAAAATTCATAATATCAAGTTAACCATGTAGGAATATGTATTGAATAGTCCAATTCTTTCCATTCCAATGGAATGTTTTGATGGTGTACTAGGATTCCAATGGTTACAAGCTTTGGGGATGATATAAGCTTTTAATTTTCAAGAACGTTTCTTGAAAATTTGTTGGGAAGGAAATGAAATTGAATTATGGGGTATCATAGGAAAACTAGGAAAGAAAATTAGCTCTAATAGCATGAAAAGGCTTCCGAAGAAAGAAGAATGGAGCATAATTACACAATTATGCTCACTAGAGGATCAAACATAGAAAATCATCTATTTCTCCAGATCTCCAAATAGTCTTGGACAATCATTCCAAGGTATTTGAGACTCCCAAAGGGCTCCCACCTATTCATGATCATGATAATTCTATTCATTTGATTCCCAAAAGTGTTCCTCAAAACATAAGACCTTACAAATATCCCTATGCCCAAAAGAATGAAATTGAACGTATGGTTTCAGAAATGCTAGAGGCTGGTATAATTCAACCTAGTCAAAGTTCTTTCTCTGCTTCAGTAATATTGGTGCAGAAGAAGGATGGATCATGGCATATGCGTTTGGATTATAGGGAGCTCAACAAGCTCACTATTAAAGATAAATTTCCCATTCCTGTCATTGATGAATTGTTGGATGAATTACATGGAGAAATTTACTTCACCAAGTTGGTTCCTTATCCAGGATATCATCAAATTAGAATGAATACTCAAGACATTTAGAAAATAACATTCATAACTCATGAGGGTCATTATGAATTTTTGGCCATGCCTTTTTTCCGTACTAATGCACCTTCCACATTTCAAGATTTGATGAATTCCATTTTCAAACCCTTCCTTAGAAAATTTGTGTTAGTTCTTTTTATGATATACTAATCTACAACAAGTCTTGGAAGGATCATGTTCAGCATGTTGACAATGTGCTCAAACTATTGGAGGAGAAGTAATTATATGGAAAAAATATAGAGGGAATTTCAAACCTTGGAGATCTAAAATTATATACAATAGTTTCAATATCAAGCTCCTAAAAAATAAGAAAAAGTGTTGGGCGTGGCCCAACTTGGTCCAGTTTTGGTCAAAGGCTCTACATTTTTAGGAGTGGAGTGCACGAGTTCACGAATTTCTATTCACTACACAATGTCTAGGGGCTTTGGGATGGGTCAAAGCCCCTCATTTTGTAACGAGTATCAGGGTTCTAGTTCCTTGTTTTGTTGAGTCCATGGTATGTGGACCATGGTTTTTGTAGCAATGTAATGTATTTAAGGACATGTAATTATTTGTTGATAATAATAGTTAGATCATAAGAAAGAGATAACTGAAGTGATCAGGTCTTTTGTTCTTTATTTGGGTCTCAAGGAAAGGCTCCGCAATTGAGTGTGTGGAGGTCTTGGAAGAGTCTATAGCTGAGTACACAAAACACCTGTAGCTGGGTGCACAGGTCGAAGAAATTATATGTATTGAAATATCTATCTTAATAAGGAAGAAGAAGTTTTAGCGGAGTCTTGTGTATCTGTATTCATAATATTTGTTCATATGTATTGATATGCATGATTTTTACTTATTTATGTGAAAGAATACATGTTATATTGTTCTATAATTTGTTTATGTAATAAGAGTAAATCTATGACGTAAAACATCAGCGTGAAGTATTTTATGTATGTGAAATTGTAGATCAATATAAAATATAAGAAAACACACAGGTTCCATAGTGTGGTATCCTTCTGGCTACAAAATCCTGGTTCTGCAACCTCCCATAACCACTTCAAGTGAGACTGCGATCTACTTTCAAAACGTTGCTGAAAGGGCCAGTGGTTGAGAGTTTTGTTGGTGTGTAGTACACTTTGAACCTGGGTCCAAGCTCCTTAAGACAACAAATGGTTCTTTTGTTGGGACCGGTATCTATTTGATGGATATGTTTGGCATCTATCGAAGAAGGAAATCCAGGAGTGGGTTGAACAAAAAGAGTGAGAATTTGCAGTTTAGGAAAATAGAAATCCACGACTGTTGACTAAAGCCTAGCTTAAGAAGTATCTCTTTACAAAACAACACGAGATCTTCCTTATGACATTTTCTAATGAACTATATGAATGGGTATCAAAGTAGACCAATCATAAGACCTATTTAAAAAATAACTAGCCTACCACGTGGAGCCCTGAATTGATACAACGACTCGGGAATACTAACAACAGTATCTCAAGAGTGGTTGATTTTTAGATTGACAGTATCCTGGGATTATTTATTACTGAGTTCGCAATAAACACCACTGTATCTTACAACTAAACCGGGTGAATATTTTTCAAGGGTCCATGAGGTAAGTAACTAAATTCTTTGAATTTGTGGATTAAAATGATTTTCTGTGAAAAGGGTGTATCACAAATGTATATAGATTAATGTCTAGATGAAGAAGGAATAAGTCTGAACCAAGATCGGGGTCTACATGAAGTTGAAAGCGATATAGAGTAGATCACAGACCAAAGAACTTTATTGACACTGAGTATATTCCCTTGTTAGGTTGGTCAGAGAGTTAAGAAGAAGGAAGTAACCCCGAAACCCCACGGTATTCCCCCTCCCATCGTGAAGGTGCGTCGAAGTTAGGAGTTGAGAAAAATCAGGGCATCTTTGGGATTCCCCATCCATCTACTCCCCTTACTCCGCATCCCCCTCCCCTTAATCACCCCCCTTCCCCTCCCAATAACCCCTGAAGAAGAAAAATGGGTGATGACACAAAGTTGCCTCTCTTTAGAGGAATTTGATCAGAGGATCTTGAGAAATTCCAGTTTGTAGCTGACGCATTATAGAAATTAAGACAGATCACTGACAAAGATGTCAATAAGGCGCAACTCATCACAATGTTGCGAGAAAGAGCACTGACATCATACATGAAGTATTCTACAACAAATCAAGCTGATTCATTGGATGATATTAAGAAAGCGTTGGTATCAGAATTCAAGAAGTTGAAATCATAATCGCAGTGCATTGCGGAGATGAAGGAAATCAAATAAATGGCTACTGAGTCTATGTGGGAATTGGATCAACGATTCAAGGTGTTAATGGGACAAGTAAGCATTAACATACCCCCACAATAACATAAATAATGGTTTATAGTTGCATTGCTACCACATATCATGTTACCCTTGACACTGCAGAAGATTGCGACTCAAGCCAAAGCATTACAGATTGCAATGAAGCTGGAAGCCTCGCCGATCAGAGATATGTTGGCATTATGATTCAGGTGTTGTACTTGATGGCAAACGCTTTCAGGTGGTAAATCAAGAAGGACGCAGGAAATTTTGTTCAGCAAGCGCGTCCCCGCAGGTATTCCATACAGAACCCGCGTCCAGGGACGCCGGCCAGCCGTTCAGAAGGTGCGTCCGCCCAGTGCACACATTTCAAGGTAGAGAAAAGCTCGTGGGGGCTTCTTGTGTGGTATCTAGCCGACGGTTGCGTGTTTCTATGGTGTCGGCTCGTGGTATTGTTCCACGCTTTGGGGAGAAGCTTGCCTATATAAAGCAAAGGAGTTCATTTGGATTAAGTATCATCTTGGTTGATCATCTCTTGGTGTGATCTAGTCCATATCTTTAAGGGTAAATCTTCTAATGGACTACGATCTATATGGCGCATGATCAGATCTGTGGATCTGAGTGTTTGGGTTGGTTCTAAAGTCCTCTTATCTTCTATATCTAAAGGGACGCAGATTCAGTGAAGGGAAAGTGCGCCGGGACGCAGTACAGTAAAGGATCAGGTGCGTCTCTGAAGCGAAGGACGCGGCGCGACTGTGGTATTGGGTGCGTCTCTGAAGCGAAAGACGCGGCGCGATAGTGTTGATATGTGCGTCGGTCGCAGACAAGCAAAAGGAACAGTGCGTCTGCACGCAGAACAGCATAAGGTATACTGCGTCCAGTCGCAGGCCACAGAAAGAACATATGCGTCCCTGTCTCAAGATGATTTGTTAACTGTATATTTCTGTTCATAAGGTGTTCTGGGTTGTTTCTGTAATTACTGATCTGATATCTGTAGTAGACTGTATCTGTTGTATACTTGTTGATCATTTTGAAAAGAAGTAGGGGGTTGTAGCTCCCTTCCAGGAGAAGTCTGGAAAACGAGAAAGAGTTGTAGCTCTTTGCAGGTTGCAGCCTGCGTGCTGGTAAAGGACTGCACCAGTACAAAATCATTGTAAAAAGAATTTCTTGAAAGAAGATAGAGACATTATTGCAGCAGGTGGTTTTTCTCCCGCATTGGGTTTCCACCTTACATCTTGTGTTCTGTGGTGTGACTGTCTATTTTCTTTATTCATGCTCATTGTTTTATGGTACTGATATGCAAGAATATTTCAAAAGATCAAATAAGGAAGATTTGGTAAATTGCTAGATAATACTGATTCCCCCCCCCCCCTCAGTATTATTTCCAACAATTGGTATCAGAGCAGGTCCTTCAGAACAGCTTGATCGCTTGAAGGTAGATCGTTCATCATGAGCAACTACGAGAGAGAAGCATCAATCAGGCCACCCGTCTTCGATGGAACAAACTTCAATTATTGGAAGGTAAGAGTTACTGCATATCTTCAATCTCTTGGTACAGAAGTTTGGAACATTGTAGAATCAGGCTATGCCTTTCCTTCAGTTACTCCTACAGATCCAGCTGAGAAAAAACAGTATGAAACAAATGCAAAAGCAGTCAGTACTCTATTAGGAAGTATATCTCAAACAGAGTTCATGAAGGTCATGCACTTCAAATCAGCAAAAGAGATATGGGACAAAATGATCACTAGCTATGAAGGAGATGAACAGGTAAAAGAAGCTAAACTTCAAACTCTCAGGATTCAATATGAGACTCTCAAGATGTATAATGATGAAAGTGTGGCTAATTATTTTCTTCGAGTAGATGAGATTGTTAATTGTATGAAAAATTTGGGTGAAGAAATAAAAGAGACTATAGTAGTTCAAAAGATTCTAAGATCTTTATCTCCCAAGTTTGAATCTAAAGTATCTGCAGTAGAAGAAAAGGAAAATCTCCGTGTTCTCACTATGTCTCAGTTGCATGGAATTCTAACTGCTTATGAAATGAGAAAGGGAGGTCCATCAGACAGAAGGGAAGCTGCTTTTAAAGCATCAGGCAAAGAAGATCACTATGAAGCATGTCATGTTCCAGAAGAAGAGGAAGAAGAATCAAACTTTGTCAGAAATCTTCAAAGGGGTTCTGGAAGGTTCAGAGGTAAGCTACCTTTCAAATGTTTTGCTTGTGGAAGAGTAGGTCATTATGCTGCAAAATGCTCTTATAAGGATAAAGGAAAGGAACCAGTTAGATGGAGCAAGAAACAGGGTACAAATAAGAAAAGCTACTACACCCATGAAGATAGCGATGGCTTATCAAACAGTGATGAAGATGAACAAGGTAACAAATATAGATTGTTAATGGCATTTGAAGATGATAATTATGAGGATGCTATAGATGTGGATAACCTTTATGATGAAATTACTAGACTCAAGAGATGTATAGAAGAAAAGAACATGATTATTGATACTCTACAATTTCAGATTGATGAAAAGGAAAAACATCTTGAAAAATTAGAAGGTGAAATTGTTGGTCTTAGAAAAGAAATTGAGAAAACAAAAACTATTAATCTCAAGTTTGTCAAAGGATCTGAAACGTTGAATGAGATTATCAGTGTGCAGCGATCTCCTCTAAATAAGACAGGTCTGGGCTACAATGGAGAAACTTCTCAAGCTTCCACTTCAAAAAGTTATCTTGATGCCGCAAGAAGAAATGAGCAAGAACACAAGGAAGATCATCAGGTAAAGCAGGGACAAACTTCAAACTATCAGGGGCAATCCAGCTTAAGGGTGAACAAAAGTCACAACCAGCCACAGGTAAAACCTTCTCAATTTGGTTCAAGAATAGATGAAAATAGAAATTACAATCAGTCGGCTGGTAGATTCAATAATCGCAGAAACTTCTTCAATGGACAATGCTTTTCTTGCCATAACTTTGGTCACAAAGCAGCCCAATGTGTTGCGTATAAAACAATCATGACTAGGGAAGCTCAAAAACAAAGAAGCATGACAGGGAATACAAAAAGGACCTATAACAATTTTTCAGCTCTTGAAAATGAAGTTGAATGCTCTATTTGCAATAATTTTGGACATGAAGATTTTGAATGCAGAAGCAGGTTTCCGGAAAGAAAGGTACAAGAACAAAAAAGGGAACAAACCTCAGGCACCAAAACATGGAAAATAAAGGAACCTCAAACAGAAAGATGTGGGATAGCATTCTATGCAGAAGGACAAGAAAATCTATGGTACATTGACAGTGGATGTTCAAAGCACATGACAGGTGATAAAGAAAAACTTGAATCTTATTCTAATTTAGAAAAGGGAAAGAAAGTCTCTTTTGGAAATGATACTCCTGCAACTATAAAAGGAAAAGGTATTGCACCTTTAAAAGAAGATGTTAAGGCTGGAAATGTTTTGTTTGTTGACGGACTAAAGCATAATCTTCTAAGTGTAAGCCAGATGTGTGATCAAAGAACCGAGGTTATATTCAGATCAAATGGATGTCTTGTTCGTGATCTTGATACAGGTAAAACAGTTCTCAAAGGAAAAAGAACTTCAAATAATCTATACATTTTTGATGAAGAACAACAACAATGCTATTTAAGCAAGGATGAAGAGCACTGGTTATGGCATCGAAGATTGGGACATCTAAGTTTCTCACAAATAAGGAAAGCTTGCAAATATCAGGCAGTTCGCGATCTTCCAGATATCAAAATTCCTGACAACACCATGTGCAGATCATGTCAGTTTGGAAAACAGACTAGAACTAACTTTCCAGAGAAAGAAGGATCAGCCAGTATGCCTCTGGAGCTAGTACATACAGATGTATGTGGACCATTCAGAAAAAGAACACCTAGAGGAGAGGAATACTTGATATTATTTATTGACGATTTCTCCAGGTTTGTTTGGTTGGGACTTATGAAGCACAAAGATGAAGCGTTCGAAAAATTCAAATCCTTCAAAGCCTTGGCTGAAAATGAATCAGGTCACAAGATTAAGTGCCTCAGATCCGACAGAGGTGGAGAATTTACTTCAAATGAATTTTTCGATTTCTGTGATGAACATGGAATAAGGAGAGAATTTTCTACAGCTAGAACTCCTCAGCAAAATGGAGTAGTGGAAAGAATGAACAGAACAGTCCAGCAAATGGCTCGTGCTATGCTTGATGAATCAGGAACTCCTGCAACCTTCTGGGGTGAAGCTGCACATGCGGTAGTTATTATTCTCAACAAGACAAATGTCCGAGTGAACAGCACTCAAACTCCTCATGAGCTCTGGAGTGGTAAAACTCCTTCAGTAAAGCACTTCAAAATCTTTGGGAGCAAATGCTATATCAAAAATACTGAGGAGCAGCTTGGAAAACTTGATCCTAGAGCAGATGAAGGAATTCTTCTTGGCTACTCTCCACATAGCAAAGCATACAAATGCTACAATAAAAGACTTGGCAGAATTGTTGAAAGCATTGATGTAGTGGTTGATGAGAAAGGATACATTCCTAGGCAAGTACATCGTGAAGACATTGAAGAAGATGAAAGCTACCCTCAAAGACAGAATGATGAAGAAGAAGAACCGCAAGAACAATCTCAAGACGGACCTCACGAAGAAGCAGAAGAAAGAACAAGAATAGAAGAAAAGACTCCATCCAGATATGTTCTAAAGAACCATCCAGAATCTCAGATCATGGGACAAAAGGAAGCAGGTATACAAACTAGAAGAACAGTTGCAGAAGCTTCAAGTTATTTGGCATTACTCTCCTCTACTAAACCACAAAATGTGAAAGAAGCATGCAAAGATGAATGTTGGGTGAAAGCAATGGATGAAGAACTTGAGCAAATCGAAAAGAACAATACTTGGGAGCTGGTTCCTAGACCAAAGGATAAGAATGTTATCGGAACAAAATGGGTTTTCAAAAATAAATTGAATGAAAATGGAGAAGTAATTAGAAACAAAGCCAGACTTGTTTGTAAAGGGTATGCACAGCAAGAAGGAATAGACTTTGAAGAAACTTTTGCTCCTGTTGCAAGACTTGAGGCCATCCGAATGTTTCTTGCTCTCTCAAGTTGTCAGAACTTCAAAGTATTTCAAATGGATGTGAAATCAGCTTTTCTGAATGGAGACTTGGATGAAGAAGTGTACATTGAACAGCCAGATGGTTTCATTCTTGGAAACGATCCAAATCTTGTATGCCGATTAAAAAAGGCTCTCTATGGTCTCAAACAAGCTCCAAGGGCTTGGTACTACCGGTTGGACAAATATCTTCATCAACAAGGTTTCTCAAAAGGTTCAGCAGATAGCAATCTTTATATAAAAGTTGAAAATGACAAATTACTAATACTTGTTGTGTATGTAGATGACATTATTTTTGGCAGTAATGAAGAAGCTATGAGTCAAAGCTTTGCCTCAGTCATGCAGAAAGAATTTGAGATGTCCTTGCTAGGAGAACTGACATACTTTCTTGGTTTGCAAATCCAACAAAAGAAAGGAGGAATCCTTTTATCTCAAACCAAGTATCTCAAGCAGATTTTGAAGAAATATGGCATGGAAGATGCAAAACCAGTATGTACACCCATGGTTACAGGATGTAGTCTCAGTGCAAATGACGAATCTGCAGCAGTTCATCAACCAACCTACAGATCTATGATTGGAAGTCTACTATATTTGACAGGTACCCGACCAGACATCATGCATGCAGTTGGAATAGTTGGAAGGTTTCAGGCAAATCCAAAGGAGACTCATCTTCAAGCAGTAAAGAGAATCTTCAAATATCTTCAAGGGACTCAAAATTATGGCCTATGGTATCCTAGAGATACAGATCTCACTCTTCATGCTTATACAGATGCAGATTGGGCCGGAAGCGTGGATGACAGGAAAAGCACAAGTGGTGGTGCATTCTTTATGGGTTCTAGACTGGTATCTTGGTTCAGCAAGAAACAGAGTTCAATTGCCTTGTCTACAGCTGAAGCGGAATATGTTGCGGCTGCATCTTGTTGCACCCAACTTCTTTGGATGATGCAGACTTTGCAGGATTATCAAATCACTTGTACACCTCCTATTCCTATCTTATGTGACAACACAAGTGCAATCAGCATCTCAAACAATCCGGTTATGCATTCAAAAACCAAGCACATACCAATCAAGTACCATTTTCTCCGGGAACAAGTACTTGAACAGAAGGTCAAGTTGGAGTATGTTCCTTCTAAGGAACAAGTTGCTGATATTTTCACCAAACCGTTGCCCAGGGACACTTTTGAATACCTCAGGCAAAAGCTGGGGGTTGTTGATGCATCATCTCACTGTTGACCATCTTCCTATTGATGGTATAGGCTCAGGGGGAGCACATAATGCATTGTTGGCATTATGGAGAAGGAGATCTTGGAAATAGCTGCAATATGTCTCTGTCTTCTTCATGATGGATTTCTGGTTACAATTCTGGAGAAGCATGCGCATAGGGGGAGCATACCCTTTGCTCTTGATGTCAAAGGGGGAGAATGATGAAGCTGAAGATTATGTGATTGCCATCAAGTCCAAAGGGGGAGTTTGTTGGCATTATGATTCAGGTGTTGTACTTGATGGCAAACGCTTTCAGGTGGTAAATCAAGAAGGACGCAGGAAATTTTGTTCAGCAAGCGCGTCCCCGCAGGTATTCCATACAGAACCCGCGTCCAGGGACGCCGGCCAGCCGTTCAGAAGGTGCGTCCGCCCAGTGCACACATTTCAAGGTAGAGAAAAGCTCGTGGGGGCTTCTTGTGTGGTATCTAGCCGACGGTTGCGTGTTTCTATGGTGTCGGCTCGTGGTATTGTTCCACGCTTTGGGGAGAAGCTTGCCTATATAAAGCAAAGGAGTTCATTTGGATTAAGTATCATCTTGGTTGATCATCTCTTGGTGTGATCTAGTCCATATCTTTAAGGGTAAATCTTCTAATGGACTACGATCTATATGGCGCATGATCAGATCTGTGGATCTGAGTGTTTGGGTTGGTTCTAAAGTCCTCTTATCTTCTATATCTAAAGGGACGCAGATTCAGTGAAGGGAAAGTGCGCCGGGACGCAGTACAGTAAAGGATCAGGTGCGTCTCTGAAGCGAAGGACGCGGCGCGACTGTGGTATTGGGTGCGTCTCTGAAGCGAAAGACGCGGCGCGATAGTGTTGATATGTGCGTCGGTCGCAGACAAGCAAAAGGAACAGTGCGTCTGCACGCAGAACAGCATAAGGTATACTGCGTCCAGTCGCAGGCCACAGAAAGAACATATGCGTCCCTGTCTCAAGATGATTTGTTAACTGTATATTTCTGTTCATAAGGTGTTCTGGGTTGTTTCTGTAATTACTGATCTGATATCTGTAGTAGACTGTATCTGTTGTATACTTGTTGATCATTTTGAAAAGAAGTAGGGGGTTGTAGCTCCCTTCCAGGAGAAGTCTGGAAAACGAGAAAGAGTTGTAGCTCTTTGCAGGTTGCAGCCTGCGTGCTGGTAAAGGACTGCACCAGTACAAAATCATTGTAAAAAGAATTTCTTGAAAGAAGATAGAGACATTATTGCAGCAGGTGGTTTTTCTCCCGCATTGGGTTTCCACCTTACATCTTGTGTTCTGTGGTGTGACTGTCTATTTTCTTTATTCATGCTCATTGTTTTATGGTACTGATATGCAAGAATATTTCAAAAGATCAAATAAGGAAGATTTGGTAAATTGCTAGATAATACTGATCCCCCCCCCCCCCTCAGTATTATTTCCAACAAGATACTCATGGAGGAGTACCGCCAATTTAGAGTTAGCTAGAAAATTTGACCTTATCATTGCAAGATCTCAAGAAAGGTAAAGAAACAAGATCAAAAGTGTGGTGTACAAAATGTAAATCAGAGGGCCATTATAAGGATTAATACCCTATGTTCAGAGATTACTTGGGAAGTGGAGCACCTAATCCAATCAACCCAAGATCAAGTTTGTGGTGTGAGATTTGTAGAACGAGAGGCCAACATCACTCTGAATATGGTTATTTATTACAAAAGTATGTGTAGACCCCAAAGCATCTATTTTGAAACCTTTGTAAGTCAGTGGGCCATGATGAGATAAATTGTCGAAGTTATGACTTGATGATGGAGTGCACTGTTGATGCTTATAAACTATAAGAAGAAGGACATACACGCGAGGAGCCAAGCCAGAATGTTGGTCGAGGAGGAGAAGTTGGTTGAGGATGCGGCCAAATTATCTATTATAACTGTGGACAGGTAGGAAACTTCACAAGAGACTTTCAGAACCCTACTACAACCTACAACTATTGCAAATATTTTGATCACATAATAGAAAAATGTCTTGTCCTTATCGCGAAGATGAAAGAGAAAAGGAACCAGAACCCGCAGAAAATGTTCAAATGATGACTACTGAGCCAACCGAGGATGAACCGTGCATCAACATTGTAACAAGGAGTGGCTTTTCCATGGGAGATGATAAAGATAAGAAGAAATTAGAAGAGACATGGGTAAGAAAGACCGCAGAAAAGGCCCCTCGGTTTAGTATCCAAAAGAAGAAAGAAACGATCATGGGAGCGAAGTAAAGCTTCATGGATGTTGGGGCTTCAACATCTAATGCGCAACTGAAGTTAATGCCAAAGACAGAATGTGACAAACTGTCTACTCCAATGCAAGAATTAGATCCAAGTATTTTGAAGTCATTTTTACAGACTTACATGAAGTTGTTAAGGAATCAGAAGGTTGTCGAAGGACTCCAAGAGTTAATAGACTCATGTGTTGATAAAGAGGTACTACGAAGCAATCTACGTGTAGTAAACAATTTACATCGACACAAGAAGAGAATAGGGAAGGAAATGAGATTAACTACGTATATCGAGGAATATGATATGGATCAAGTAATCCTAGATTTAGGATCTAATGCCAATGTGTTACCTAAGAAAACTTAGCAGTTAATGGGAAGACTGAAGCTGTAGTGGTCACCAATAAAGTTAAGGATAGCCAACTGATAGAAGACTGTCCCTATGGGAAGGTTACCTCACATCATAGTAGACATCAAAGGAGTCTGAACCATTGCAGACTTCGAAGTTATTGAAATTGTAGATGATAGAAAGCTCTATCTAGTGCTTCTTGGATTGGATTAGGCTTTCGATAAGTTGGCAAAAATCAATTTTAAGAAGAGACAAATGGTGTTCGAAAAAGATGAAGTGAGGGTCATTGTCCCTCTAGACCCCTCAGAAGGATCGCTATATAGATCCTATCCGAGATGAGTACTGCGATGCAGATGTCAACAACATTTACCAGATAATGGCTAAGGAAGAATATTAGATTAATCCCACTACATATGGAAAGTTGAGTTGGGAACAAGACAGATCATGTACTTCAGATTCTTAGGAAGAACTGGAAAATTGGTAGAACATGTTATATGATGTCTCTACCACAAAATCACTTTGCTACATAACTTTTGAGGTATCTGATCTACCTTATTATGATGAGATCAGAGATGCAAGGCTATTTCTTGATGAATATGAAATAGAAACACTAGAAGAACAGAGGTTGTAAGATTTGGATGTAGCCCTGAAGGCTACACCCGCTAAATGGTAGGGTACTGATAAAAGAAATATAATAGATTGGTATCAGTTTCAAATATTAATGTGGATCAGGTTTGGCTCAATCGACAAGGAAATATCAGTAAAGTATGATGGTAAGGTTGATCCTCAGGAGCATATTTATTGTTGCACTTTAGCTTGTGTTGGATTGAGGGGGCCTGACCCAGGTTCAAAGTTAATTAGCCAAACAAATCCCTAGACTACTGGCCCTTTCAGCAACAGCCTGCAGAGCACGGATTGAGGTCTCACCCGAAGCAGTATGGGGGGATGCTAGAACCAAGTTTCAGCACCCTTGAGATGTCTGAGGGGTCGGTTTAGTCCAACTGTAAATACCTTCATGCAGGTCACTTCACACATTATCCTAACCTGCGAGGGCTTAACGTTCTGTTATAATCGCCTTCACGCAACCCTAACCTGGGGCTGAGGTGATTTCACGCTACCCTAGCAGCAATATGTGCTACTTCCCCAAGCTACACTGCATAGCTTACTTATCTTCTTACAATAGTTAGCTATCTTCGTGTAAATAGATACTTTATCTTATATTCACTTTATCAACACATTCATATAAGTTCATTGTTGGCATTATGATGCATGTATTGTAATTGATGGCAACTCTCTTGTAGTAAAATAACTCACTTGAATATCGTAACTAGATGAATCTATAAGATAGATATCAGATGTGACGGAATGCATGGAAGTTATGAAAAAATGCATGGCATTTCAAAGGAATCATTTCAGAAGTAATATGGAAAATTAGAGTATAACAGGTTTATTCAGAGGTAACTAGGCATTGGTATAGAATAACAAGAAGATGGAACTAAGGTCTTCTAATTAGAATAAAGAAGGTGAAGGAAAAGGTTGATGAAAAAAAGTTTAATAAGTATACGCAGGTCCTCTTAGTCAAAACATCATATGCATGTTGGTACACGAAACAAAAAGAGCGTATACGTATACACACACTCCCATAGGAAGAAAATCACGCACATGATTGGAAAACCAAGGTTTTGGTCTGAAATATTTGGTTCGTGGTATTGACCCTAGGTATTTGGTCAAAGGTATTGGTCTTAAGTGGTTTTGGTCGAAGGTATTGACAAAGGATCTAAGTATATAAGGAGGATAAGATCAAGGGCTAAATGCACAAGTAATGAATATCTTATGAAGTGTTAGATCAAAAAAAAATATGCATGTTATGGGTTTCTAATGCTTTTCTTGATCTAGACTAAATATGCACCTGAGCGTTTGATGATGGATGAGATCTAATGATGGATCAGGATCATAATGACTTATCGTTTATGTGATATGATAATGGATGGGCTAGATCTAATTGCTAACACATGTTTTATCCTTTATATGTGATGATATGGGTATGTCTGATGTCGGGAATTGCAGCGAAGTTATAAGTAAGTATTTGCAAATATATATGTTGGTTTGCTTTGGCAAAGGTGCGTATACATGCTGGTTCGACTCTTCCAAGTATCTATGCAAAATAAAAGATTGATGCTCAAGGATGACTGGTCCATCAGATCAGTGTTTTTGTTTTACTATTATCTGTCAATGAATTCTTCTTAGATCTAAAAGTAAAACGGAATGCATAAAGAGTTTGTGTCTCATTGATTAATTGATTGAGAAAGAAGGGTGATCCTTGTTGCTATCTATTTAGAACTTTGTAATATGACAGTAGATCTTCAGAAATGTCACTAATTGGTATAGTTTGTGGTTCAGAGGTTTTATGATTCAGTATCTTCAAAGGTATACATAGGTTGGGCAAAAGGAAGTAGCGTATACATGCAGGTTTGCTTCCTTAAAGGGGCATATACATTCTGACATGTGCCTTTTGAGGTTACAATTAATTCTAGTTGTTGATGTAGTGTTCTGGGTTCAGATCTGTGTACTGGTTACAGTGATCTGTTTGTTCTAGTTAATTGGTTTAATTTTACTAAGTTTGAATGAATGATTGATTTAGTTGTGTCAGAGGTTCAGTGATTGTTTTATTTAGTTTTGTGAGAGGTTCAGAGGTTTCAGTGATTAATTGTTTCAGTTATATCAAATATTGATGATTGGGTTTCAACTATATCAAAAATTGATTAGGTTGGTTGATGCAGATGCGTTTGATGGTTGTATTGCAGTGGTGTTTAATTTTGAGCTTTAATGTTACTAATGGGTCCAGTATGAAAATTGGATGAAACATGGCCTACACATAGTGTTGTTGTGTACCAGGAGTATCTAGTCTGAAAATTTATGAAATGTAGTCCTTAGAGGAAGAGAGAAGGTCGTATCCTTCTGTAGGCCGGTGGCTACGTATTGGTAAACATATTAGTCAGTACAAGAGCCAGGGGGTTGGAGCTCCCTTCTAGTAGCAGCTGGAAAACGAGTGAAGGTTGGAGCCTTCTGTAGGTCGGTGCCTACGTGCTAGTAAACAGATCGGCTAGTACAAGAGCTAGGGAGTTGTAGCTCCCTTCTAGTAGAAGCTAGAGAATGAGAGAAGGTTGTAGCCTTCTTCAGGTGGGTGCCTGCGTATTGGTATGAGTCTGCACCAGTACAATATTGTAAACGTATTTTCTTATTATTAAAAGAAGACAGAGACGACAACAATAGGTGGTTTTCACCTACATTGGGTTTCCACCTTAAATCTGGGTGTTCATGTGTGTTTCTTATGTGTGATGGTTTATTGTGTTATTATTGCACATGGTTAATATTTAATGTTTAATAAAGTACTGATGCACTGATTAAATATCAACATATGATGAATTAACTGAATCATAAGTTGATTGGATATATGTTGGTTGCCTTAAGAACAGTTGCGTGCACATGTGAGTTCCCTTCTCTGAAGTAGTGTATATAAATCTAATTATGGAAATGAAAAAGTTATTGATTTATAAATACTGATTCACCCCCCCCCCCCCCCCCCTCTCAGTATTATTTCCAACAATTGGTATCAGAGCAGGTCCTTTGGTAGAAGCTTGATCGCTTGAAGGAGATCTGTAGTAACAATGGGAAAGAAACTAAAGAAGAATGCACCCAAAAAGAAGAAGACATATCAAAGGAACAATGACAGTGGGAGAGAATATTGGCCTTTATGTAGAAGAAACTCTTTAGATTCAGAATCACCTCAAAATGAAGATGAACAACCAAAATAACTATTAGGTATGAATTTGTTGCCTTCTGGTGATATAGTTCTATGTTCATTTGAAGATAATGAAAGTGACAGCGAAACAACTGAATTTTCTTTTATGGGTGAAAGAAAAATAAATCAAATAGAGGAATAATTTAAAAAGCTCACAGACATAATTAGAGATCAACAAGATCTATTTTACAAAAGGGAGTGTACCTACAAAGAAGTGATTACAAGGTTAAAAGCTCAGTTAGAGGAAGGAAACAAAGTAAGGAAGCAATACAAGGAAAAAGAGGATCAATGTCAAAAGCTGCAGGATGAAGTGACATCATTAAGAAATGAAGTAAAGGAAAAGAGTTAAACAATTAAGAGACTTAAAGATAGATCCAGTTACTATGAAAGTCTTGAAGCTAAGATCCTCTCTCTAAAAGAAGATCTTGAAAATTCAAATAAGCAGAATGAAGAACTACCTCAAGTAGATGAAGAACAAGAAAATGAGATTCTCAAATTAAGGCAACAAGTGGAAGAAGGAAGAAAGGCTGAAGAAATATTGAAGAAACAATATCTGGAAAAGGAAGAGGAATATTAGGCTGAGGTAAACATCTTAAAAGGTAAATTAGAAGAAAAGGATAAACTGTTACGATTTCAAGACAGTACTAAGATTTTGGATAATATTCTTAGTAGTCAAAGGTCTCCTACCATCAAAACTCGTCTTGGTTTTCATGAAACTATTGAAGGTGAATCTAAGTGTCAAGATGAGGCACAGAACTGTAATGCAAAATCTAAAATGCTCAACAAGGAGATGAGAAGTCAACCCCATCTACAACCAAGGAAAAAAATCTTCAGAGAAAATCATTTACTCCTAATTATGGAAGTGATAGTCGGTTATTTCCTCTGATTAATAATGTTGAATGTTTTGTATGTCATAATTTTTTACATGTTGCAGCAAGATGCAGAAGTAGAATGGTTCAAGCTAATAACCATCACATAGAAATATTATTAGCTTCCAGGTACTTTAAGGGATATTGTTTTTCTTGCAATATGTTTGGTCACAAAGCCACTGACTGATTTAGAAGGAATAGGAATCATATAATATGTTATTATTGTAACAAGTTTGGGCATATAACAAAAGAATGCAGGAGAAAATTTTGGCCAACATATCAAAAGGAACAAACATCATCACACTCCAAGGTATGGAAGAAGAAGGAATTACAGACAGAATGATGTGGCATAACTCAATATATAGATAGAACAGACTCAGAATGAACTAAAATTATTAAATTTCAGTGTCCTAATTCTCATACGCAGTTATCATGAAGACAAGACATGTATATACGTGATTTAGAAGCTTCACAATCATGTATATGTTGGTTTGATGAAGAGGCAGTGGGGCAGACTCAGAAAAATGATTCAGACAATTATCAATTATCTTTTATGTCTTGATGATTGATGACTGCAGTATGTGGATGTTATTTAGAAGTGCTTTTGATCCTCATAATTTTTTGATGACTTGATGTATATCTAATTCATGATGATGTCTTGATATTTCTTACTGATATATGCAATGATCAGACCTGACAGTGAACAGGTGGCATAGGTTCAGGGGGAAAATATGTTATATTGCTAATAATGCATTGTTGGCATTATGTATTTGGTACCTAAGGATTTTTATCAATGGTGATGATTCTTATACGGCTAAAGTGTTTAAATGATACATCATGCTATGTTGCGATTATGAGTTGCCTATGATGATGATACTTGTATTGCTTGGGGTTACATAGTTGTTATTCACATTAGATTTATGGGTGATTGTGAATGACTTTTTGATGATACATATAGTATATATATGTTGCTTACATGGTGATATTCATAAGGAAAAGGAGAAGTACAAGCTTGAGTACAAAACATAATTATTTGATTATGAGCCACTCATTTATTTTATGATGTTGTCATCATGCCTTCAAAGATGCATAAAGTTCATATTGTGTAGTTATGATAGTTCTTGGCTCTCACATGGTTGAGGATTGTTGTTGTTGATGGTATCAAGAAATATTAAGAAATGACCATCAGCTCATGGTTTGCTAGATACACATTTAATGGATACACATTATGTTGGATACATGGATGATTACTTAAGTTGCATATTGACAAATATCGTTGGTTGGCCAAGAGAATGGTGTTATTGCAGGTCTCATGAAGACATAGATATTTGAAGACATGGATATTTAGATACATGGCTTACTTAGTCACATAATGATGATGACTTCTTACCTTATGATGATAAGTTGATACTCACATATGTTGATTATCATGGTTGATGCTTATCAGATGTCAGATGTTTCCTAGTGATGATACATGGTCAATATATTGAGGAGTCTTATGGAAAGATCATGTAGTTCTTGATGATGATGTTATAATCATAGATGCTGACTACGGTGTTTTCACATACATATGATATGATATGAATGATTTTGAGTTACTGCTTGGAGATATGACATATTCTTAGTTGATTCATGGAAGGTTATGATAAGGCTCTTTCTACTAAGGAAATGAATCAAGTTGATCTTGATGAGATCAAGAGGATGATTTGATATCTATAAACAACATACTTTGTCATAGGTTGATGATATTTACTTTGTCATATCTTCGGAACTGATGATGGCAATATACATATTGCGGGTCTAGATGTTGTTGACATATGCTTATGGTGCAGATCATATATGGTGTATGATAGTTGCTGATGACTATCATGGTCTTGTTTAGATCTTTGGTCTTTGTTATAAATGTCATGTATATCACTCGAAGAAAAAGTCATATAAAGGCCAATGATGTAATAATATGTCTTTGCCTGTCATAGTCTTTTAATGACTCCTTTTGGTCATATAATGTAATTTATACCCCCACTATGCATGGGAAGGTTGATGTAATAATTGCTATATTTCAGACATGTATAAACAATTGGTATATCCCCACCTGGTTGGGTGGATGAGTCAAATTTGGTATATCCCCACTTGGTTGGGTGGATGAGTTAAATTTGGAATATCCCCACTTGGTTGGGTGGATGAGTCAAATTTGGTATATCCCCACTTGATTGGGAGATTGATGTATGTATGAGTCCTTGGTGATAGGAAGGTCAAACTCACATAGTTGAGTTATAGAGTCATGTTATTCTTTTGGAAAATAGTTTTGCAGATTCTGCATATGCTCAAGGGGAGCATGGATGGTTTAGTGCATCACAACATTTACAAAGGGGGAGTTTAATCAGATAATTCAGCATGTGCCTAGCGGGAGCATGATCAATATTCAGCTATTCAAATATGAACGTATTCATTTTGGTCATCCTTTTTCCCTTGATATCAAAGGGGGAGAATATCTTGGTCCAACCTTTGCCCTTGATGTCAAAGGGGGAGAGTATTTTGGTGTTGCTTGTTACCTCTAACAGTTTCTACAGCTTGCAGTAGTCAACACCAACATGGTTGCCATCAAGTTCAAAGGGGGATATTGTTGGCATTATGATGCATGTGTTGTACTTGATGGCAACCCACTTGTAGTAGAACAACTCACTTGTATATGGTAACTAGATGAATCTACGTAACTAGATGAATCTATAGGAGAGATATCAGATGTGATAGAATGCATGGAAGTTATGAAAAAATGCACGGTAGTTCAAAGGAATCATTTCAAAAGTAATATGGAAAATTAGAGTGTAACAGGTCTATTCAGAGGTAATAGGGCATTGGTATAGAATAACAGGAAGATGGAACTAAGGTCTTCTAATCAGAATAAAGAAGGTGAAGGAAAAGTTTGATGAAAAGAAGTTTAAGAAGTATACGCAGGTCCTCTTAGTCAAAGCAACATGTACACACTGGTACACAAAACAAAAAGAACATATACGTATGCATGCACTCCCACAGGAAGAAAAGCACATACATGATTGGAAAACCATGGTTTTTGTCCAAGGTATTTGGTCTGTGGTATTGACCCTAGGTATTTGGTCTGTGGTATTGACCCTAGGTATTTGGTCCAATGTATTGGTCCTAAGTGGTTTTGGTCGAAGGTATTGACAAAGGATCTAAGTATATAAGGAGGATAAGATCAAGGGCTAAATGCACAAGTAATGAATATCTTATGAAGTGTTAGATCAAAAGAAAATATGCATGTTATGGGTTTCTGATGCTTTTCTTGATCTCGACTAAATATGCACCTGAGCGTTTGATGATGGATGAAATCTAATGATGGATCAGGATCATAATGACTTATCATTATGTGATCTGATGATGGATGGGCTAGATCTAATTGCTAACACATGTTTATCCTTTATATGTGATGATTTGGGTATGTCTGAAGTTGGGAATTGCAGCAAAGTTATAAGTATTTGCATATCTATACGTCGGTTCGCTTTAGCAAAGGCGTGTATACACGATGGTTCAGCTCTTCCAAGTAGCGTATGCAAAATAAAAGCTTGATGTTCAAGGATGATTGGTCTATGAGATTAGTGCTATTGTTTTACTATTGTCTGTCAATGAAGTCTTCTTAGATCTAAAAGTAAAACTGAATGCATAAATATTTTGTGTCTCATTGGTTAATTGATTGAGAAAGAATGGTGATCCTTGTTGCTATTTGTTTAGAACTTTGTAATATGACAGTAGATCTTCAGAATGTGACTGATTGGTACAATTTGTGGTTCAGAGGTTTTATGATTCAATATCTTCATAGGTATACGCAGGTTGGGCAAAAGGAATTAGCGTATACATGTAGATTTGCTTCATTAAAAGAGTGTATACATTCTGATACGTGCCTTTTGAGGTTATAGTTAGTTCTGGTTGTTGATGCAATGTTCTAGGTTCAGATCTGTGTATTGGTTACAATGATCTATCTATTTCAGTTGATTGGTTGAATTTTATTAAGTTTGAATGAATGGTTGATTCAGTTGTGTCAGAGGTTCAGTGATTTTTTTATTCAGTTGTGTCAGAGGTTCAGAGGTTTCAGTGATTGATTGTTTCAGTTATATCAGAGATTGATGATTGGGTTTCAGCTATATCTGAAATCGATTGGGTTGGTTGATGTAGATGTATTTGATGGTTGTATTGCAGTGGTGATTGATATTGAGCTTCAATGCTACTAATGGGTCCAGTATGAAAATTGGATGAAACGTGGCCTACATATAGTGTTGTTGTGTACCAAGAGTATCCAGTCTAAAAATTTATGAAACGTGGTCCCTAGAGGAAGAGAGAAGGTCATAGCCTTCTGTAGGTCGGTGCCTATGTACTGGTAAGCATATCAATCAGTACAAGAGCCAGGGGTTGGAGCTCCCTACTAGTAGCAACTAGAAAATGAGTGAAGGTTGGAGCCTTCTGTAGGTCGGCGGCTACGTACTAGTAAACAAATCGGCTAGTACAAGATCTAGGGGGTTGTAGCTCCCTTCCAGTAGAAGTTGGAGAATGAGAGAAGGTTGTATCCTTCTACAAGTGGGTGCCTGCGTACTGGTATGAGTCTGTGCCAGTACAAGATTGTAAACATATTTTCTTATTATTAAAAGAAGACAGAGACAACAACAGAAGGTGGTTTTCACCCACATTGGGTTTCCACCTTAAATCTTGGTGTTCATGTGTGTTTCTTATGTGTGATGGTTTATTCTATTATTACTGTACATGGTTATTGTTTAATTTAATAAAATACTGATGCATTGATGAAATATCAACATATGATTAATTAATTGAATCATAAGTTCACTAGATATATGTTGGTTGCCTTAAGAACGGTTGCGTTCACACACGAGTTCCCTTCTCTAAAGTAGTGTATATAAATTTGATTATGGAAATGAAAAAGTTATTGGTTTGTAAATACTGATTCACCCCCCCTCTCAGTATTATTTCCAACATTCACGCATCATATAGACAGTAAAAATGCAATTTATATCTAATACATTCAATGCACAAAATAGGAAAAAGGTACACAGAAATGATGTAAAACTTCTCTTTATTACATCTCCAAAGGTTACAGACTCAACCTACCTTACGAACTTAGCTGCAGGGGTCTACGCACTCAGCTGCATACCACTAGGCCTCTACGCACTCAGCTCCACAGCCTTCTCCTACTCTACGACCCAAAGACTCAACTCTACACTTAGATATGACTCAATTCTTCATCCTTCATTCATGACTATCATTCCCCTTCTTACAACTTAGAGCCTCACTCTATTTATACAATCCCGTGGTCTGCAGACCATGGGTAGATCTCTAAATCTGACGTTACATTACAAAAATGAGGTCGGACAACCCTATGACTCATTTATAATCTTCGTGCTTCGCAGCCACAAAACGCAGAGTCTTTACATCGAATTTGGTCAAAATCTGAGCTTTAAGCCCCGAAAATTGCCTTGGGGGATCCTATGCCCAATAGGCCCCCAATACAAACATCATGACTCATCCTCGAGTTACCCTGTCGGTGCAGAGATCTTCGCATGGAGACCTCCCAACTCTGTCTGAACTGCTACAACATAGACAACGTACTGAGCAGCTATCTGCTCTATTTTCTTATATGCGCTGTTTAGACACTATTGTAGCTAAACTACTTTCCTGTACCTGGTTATAGTCCCATGCCTCCTTTCAACTTCCTGGAGTGCTAATACTATGCTTCAGTCGGCTAGTCAATTAGCCTGGCCACTCGTGTATGGCTTCAACCGACTACCATTCACTCTTCCTGGGAAAATTCTACCTTTTAACTTTACTATATGCATCACGCACTTTACCATTTGCATCATGCCACCATTGGTGATCCCTTTAGTAATATACGGTCCAATATAAGGCATCAAACTGATCAACTCTCAGTAGTAGTCCCCAAATTTGTCAACGTAATTGTGCGCATCCTATTTTATCACCACGATTTTCTTCTCAAGAAATTCGTTCTGTATTCCTTCCTGAAGCTTCTTGACTTCTGCTTCCACCATCCCAATTTTCTCCCTTAACCGAACTCTTTCATTCTTGAGTTCTTGGATCCTAAGATCACCCTGTTGGATCTCTTCATCAGGTCCCAAGCTTCATCTAGCTACATGATCCCTTCTTCCAAGGCTCCGCGATCCATCATATCCATGTGCGTTCCTATGCCCGAACTAGCCATGATAGAATCCATCGGCATTACAACATTTTCTCCATATGCTAGCCTAGAAGGTGTTTGTTTCGTTAGTTTCCTTCACATTGCCCTATAAGCCCATAAAACTACTGGTACACGTAGGTCCCAATCACTTTGTTGTGTGTTATATACCTTGTTAAGTGCTCTACACACCTCATTATGATTTCACGTGGATAACCTTCTATGCACTCATTCGCTCCACACTCTGTCGTTCCAACTTGAGGAACAATTCATGCATTTGGCCCCCCAACACATGCTTATTGACCATATTTCCCAATGCAAAGCTCATCTGCATCCGCATAGGTTGTTTACCATATGCCTGTATCCACATGGACAAGTGCACACATAGACCATCTTGTCCATTGTATTTATCTGCTAGTCACATCTTAGTCTTCCCAAACAGTGTATGCATCATTCTCCTACATTCGCAGCAGTCCTCAAATCTCCCTTTGTGCGTACCCCACCACCTTGCGAGCATAGTGTGCAGTACTGTTGAGGGGCCAGAAGTCGGGTCAACAACAAGGGGGATACCCACCCGGTCCGAAACCTGGTTGGCGGCTCCTTGCCCGTTTGGAGTAGCGGGTCCGACTGGGGGTAATGGGACCAGTTTCCCAATGTGATGGGTGTGTGTGTGTGCGTAGAGTCTGATGATATTAATCTAGAGGTTTTTCTAAACTAGTCTCGATTCTAACTGCTAAACTAACTCTATGCTAATGTAATCTAATGAAGAGAAATACATCTGATCTATGCTAACCCGGGGTGTTTTTCTTTTGTTTATGCGATCTAGAAAGATTTCTAACAGCAGCTGGTAATAAAGATCATTCAACTGATATCAGAATATAAACCAATAAAGATAAACCATTCTGCATAAGAAGTTAGGCAGAATAGTTGTGAACAACATATCGCATAATCAGTCTTCTATATGTTAAGCATGATTAAATGATCCCACCGTACAGAAGTGCCAAATGGTAATGTAGACATTCATACAATAACATATAAAGAACTCAGCTACATATCACTTTAGGGATACTAGCAAAATCTAGTCAAGAGATAAAAGTACCATTTATGACTAACTTCACCAATAAACTTCAAGTAATAATGATTTATTTCTACTTGTTCTAACATCTGCTAAGAGTACAAAAGTGCAACATCAGTAATAGATATTAAAATGCAAACATAAATAAATCTTGATCCATCTATTCATCAAAAACCTCCTCTGAGGGTGCAGAAGTGCATGTTCTAAGGATAAGTTTTTTGACAGATTTCCGGACCCTTCTCCAAAAACCATGAGAAGGGTTAAATACTACTAACTAATCAATCTTAATTACATGAAATTAGGGAATCGGCTTCAAATGACCGCCCTTTTACTAAAAGCAACTTTATTTCTAAGCTTAAAAATCTAATTTCTGACCGTTTCTGTATATTCTCTTTAGTGCTGTCAACAGTGCAACGTTTTCCTGGGAAGAGTCGGCTGGCTGCTTTCTTCTTTCGCTCTGGAGATAAAAGTGGAAATAACAGGAGCTGGCATTTCCTTCCGGCAGACCAGAAGATATTTTCGAAAACCTTTCTCTAGCTGGGTGTATTCGCCACGTGTATACTTAGCATAACCCAGGTTCTTCTCGAACTGATTTTGCTGTTGCTGTTTTCGGTTTCCGGTCGTGCGAATGACTGAGTGGGTTAGGAGTCATGCTGTATGGACATCCCCCTGTTTTAAGAATTGTTTCCGTTCTTTGTTCCAGGTTTTCCTGAAGCGTCTTCCTTCTCATGTGCTTCTTTCTCTGCTTTACCAAGTCTGAGCTTCAGGATCTTTTCTGAACACCCTGCTTTTGTGCGCCTTTGACTCTGAGTCCTAAATAGTCTAATTTCATCAGTGCCGGTTGGCTGATAGTCTGGAATCCGCGGTTCTGCTGCATGCGGCATCCGTTTGCGGAGGCATTCTCTCTTTACTATCTGATTGGCGCTTTCCTCTTTCCCTCAAATGTTTCCTGCATATAAACTTATATTAGTTGCGTGTCTTGCAGTCTACGCAAAGAAGAAGGGAAATGAAAAGATTTGACGTGAAAGTATTAATCTCTAATGAATGCATAACCCTGACATTCATCATGACTTGACTCTTCGATAAATGTAATGCAATCATTCCTAGATACTCAAGCATGCGGTCATTAAATTCCTTCAAGGCGCGCACTTAATCCTGGGTTTATCGTGTGATAAATCTTTTCAGATCGCAGATCGCAAATCGCTGCCATCGCAGATCGCAAATCGCAGATATCGCAAATTTTGTTTAATGGTTATGCCGTATAGCGCGATGCTTGCGATTTGCGATATCGCATATCGGCGATCGGCATTTCTCGAAGGTCTTCTTTTAAAGGGGCGCGTGTGATGTATGCGACGCGATGAACTTCGCATCGCTCCTTCGCAGTCTTGCTTTTCGCGCTCGAGCAATGCTTCGGCCTTTCTTTGCGATGCGATTTAAGCCTTAGGGAGAGAAATACAAAAACTTTAGAAAAATATTTTTTGGGATTTTTGTTCAGGGTCCCCTCTTTGCTTGACGTTATTGCTAATGTCAAGTGAAGAAGGGGGGTTGTTGGTGACCACAACAATGGCGATTCACTGTGAAGAACCAGTTATCTCTGCTTGTTCTATTGCATTTTCACTTCCAAAACAGAAAAGTTTTCTTATGCCTAAATTTTGTTATGGACAGATAGAGTATTACCTTTTATCCTGTCAATGATGTTTTGTCACAACTTCTTATTTCATTCTGATTGTTTGTTTCCTCTTGGTTATTTCTTGTATTCATACCTAGTCATTACTCAGTCTTTTCAAAGACAAAATAAGGTCTTCTCTGCGTACTGGCTTTGTAAAGTATGCTCCTTTGTCATAGGTAGAGCCTCTGCTGCCCGCAAGCATCCATAGCCTCGACAGGGTTACCATGTTATCCAGCAATGATCCTTTTTCCTGCTTGAGGTTATTTACAACATTCCAGAGAAAAACCCTTTTGACACTTTTTCTTTCTTTTTTAATTTTTTATTCTCTAAAGAACAATGTCTTGGTTTGGTGGCCAAATTATGACACAGTCATCCACTTGATTTACACTTTTGCTGAACAAGCTGGCTCGTGATGAGACCCCTTGTCTTTCGATTGCAACAATCTTGAGTCGTTGCCCTGTTTTGATAGACAGTAGTGGCAAAGTCAGCAAGTTATAATATCTGTGATCATGATAAGCCGGCTCGCGATGAGACCTCTTATTCTTTGAGATATAGTGTTTTCTTGGATTGTTTCTCTGGATGTTGCGATTCTCCTTAGCAGGGAGGAAGTCATTGTTTTTCCTTAAGAAAGCTCTGGACGACAATAATAGAGTTTAAGAACAGCAGTTTTGCAAAGAATACTTATTTTTCTATCGATGATACTTTTCATTGCATTGGCATAAAACAATTTTTTGCCAAAAGTTACTTTCATCCCAGATTTCTTTGTAAAGTTGAAACTAACATCACATTCAGGCTAAAGTTAACTCTACCTGTCAATAATAAAAGTCAGATTTTTCGAAAAGTTTTGCTATTTATACAAGTGAAATCAAAATCTGATAGAGAAATGGTATGTTTCTTCATGAATACTATTTATGATCGTTCACAACCAACCCTATTTATGAAAAAAAAATGGAAAACTAACGTAAAAAAAAAAAAAAATTAAAATTATCCTACAAAAACAGAAGGATGACCTTCTATGGGAAATACATTTTGAGGATTTGTCCGTTTACAGGCAGAGAATCTCTCCTTCCTGTCAAGTCCTGCAACACAAAAGTCGATGGGCCTATGACTTCTACGATTTGAAAAGGACCAAGCCATAGCTTCTGGAATTTCGTATGTTTGCCCTTTCCTTCGTGAGCCTTATCCCACTTCAAAACTAAATCACCCATCTGAAAGTTTTTTTTGGTCATTATGTTCGAATCAAAAGAGGATTTTATCAGCGCTTGGTGGTGAGCATGGGTTTTCTTGGCCTGCTCTCGTCGTTCTTCTAACTTGATTATTTCCATTTGCCTTAGTTGTAAGGGAGAAGTAGGTACTTCATCAATGTATTGTACTAAGGACAAGGAGGGAATGAGTAAGTGAGTAGGAAGAACTGCTTCTCTCCCGTAAACCAAATTAAAGGGAGAAGTCCCGATAGAGGCTTTCTTGGTAATTTTGTCTACCCATAAGGCGTTTACCAGCGCTTTGTGCCAATTCTTTTGGTTTTGGTCGACTGTCTTTTTGATGATCCTGATTAGGTTCTTGTTCGTTGATTCAGCAAACCCATTACCTTGCGGATAGTAGTTGGCGGAATACTTTAGTTTGAACCCTCTTTTGAGTGCGAACTCAGTCATAGTATTCCCAGAAAAATATGAAGCGTTATCAAATATTAAGGCCGTTGGCAATCCAAACCTAGTAATGATGAACTGATCTATGAATTCAACAATGTTTTCAGAATTAGCTGTCTTGAGAGGAACTGCCTCTACCCATTTAGTAAAATAGTCAGTTGCAGTGAGGATATACCTATGCTGTTTAGAGGAGTGAGGAACGATCTCACCTATTATGTCCAGGCCCCATTGGCTGAACGACTGTTCGATGTTAACCGGCTGCAGTGGCATGGATGACTTCTTTTGTTTCCCTGCAGCCGTTTGGCAGACTTGGCATTTTCTTACGTGATTGTACGAGTCTTTGAACAGCGTGGGCCAGTAGTATCCTGCACGTAAGATTTTGTGTGCGGTGGCTTCTCCAGCATAGTGTCCACCTGCTGGTCCATTGTGGAGTTCCTGCAAAACCTTTTCGGCTTCAGTTTTCTCAAGACATCTAAGAAGCACAGAATCATAGTTTCTTTTAAACAAGACATCATCTACGAGCTGATATTGTTTAGCTTTCAACCTCAGGGCTCTCTTTTTGATGTGATCCAGGTGAAATGGAGCATATCCGTTTTTCAGGAAATAAATGATGTCAACATAAAATGATTCTACGTCGTTTAGGCTTACCTCATAGGTGTGTACCTCTTCAGGCGATTCTTTGGGGATTTGCGATGCTCCGACTAACATCTTGCAGAAGCCTTGGCCTCTTACGATGTTTGCCGGCTTGATTTCCAGGTCGTATTCTTGCAAGGCGGTGATCCAATTCGCTCTCTTTTCACCCACGTCTTTCTGAATCAAGAGGTTTCTTACCGCTGGGAATGGTACTATGACCTTGGTATGGGCCTTTAGCAAGAAGGGTCTGAAATATTTGACCACTTTGAAAACGACATACGCCTGTTTCTCTACGTCCGAATATTTCAGCTCAGCACCTTGTAAGTTTGAGCTAAAGAATGCGATTGGGGCTTCTGCCTTTTCTTGGTTTGCCTGGGTCAAGATCGCAGCATAAGAATTTTCTGAGGCAAACGTGTATAAGATGAATGGTTCTGAAAAATTTGGGGTTGCTAGGGATGGAGCGTTGATGATGGCTTGTTTGATTAAGTTAAACGCTTCGTGCTCGTCTAGACCCCATTTAAAGTTTGAATTCTTTTTTATCATTTTTTGTAAAGGAGAAATAATACGTGAAAAATCTGGGACAAATCTTTTCACAAAATTGATCTGTCCTAGGAAAGATTGCATGGTCTTTTTGTTATGGGGCATGGATATCTCGGAAATTTCTTTGATTCTGTCAGGTTCAATGTGAATGCCCGATTTGGACACTATGAACCCTAGCAATTTTCCTTCACTCAACGCGAAAAAAGATTTCTTCGGGTTAAGCGAGATTCCATACCTTAAACATCTTTGAAAGATTTGCTTCAAATCTTTGAGATGGTTGCTTCGGTTCTTGGAGTACACAGTTATATCATCCAGGTAAATCACTACTGATTTATTGACTAACCCTTTGAACGCAATGTCCATAGCTCTTTGAAAAGTAGCGTTGGCGTTGATCAGACCGAACGGCATCTTCCGATACGCGTAGGTACCCCATTTAGTTCGGAAGGTGGTTTTTAGCTGATCGTCTGGGTGTACCAGCACTTGATTATATCCTGAAAATCCATCTAGGAAAGACATCAATTCTGAGCCTGCTACAGCCTGTAATATTTGCTCCATAGGTGGGAGGGGAAAATTGTCTTTCTGACAGGCTTTGTTGAGATTCCGGAAGTCGATGCAGATTCTAATATCTCTGTTTTTCTTCCTAACAGGTACCATATTGGATACCCATTTGGAATGTCTGACCGGGAAAATTATTCTGGCTCTCAACAACTTATTCAGCTCAGTTTTTATCTGATTTTCCAGGTTGGGGTGGATTTTCCTGAGCTTCTGTTGGACGGGTTTCTCGTTGTCAATCATAGGGATAGTGTGCTGAATGATAGAAGTGTTATAAGTTTTCAGCTCATCGTAGTTCCAGGCAAAGACGTTTTTGTACTGTCGTAGAAGACGGATGTAGGCTGACTTTTCTTCAGGAGCCAGGCCTTGGCCTAGATTGACGTTTTGGGGTTTCTCTTCTGTTCCTAAGTTCACTGATTCGTAGTTCAGAGTTGAACTGTGAAGTTTGGCGTTAGCTGACCTTTTGAACCGACTTTTTAAGTCATACAAATCTTCTAATTTGACCACTGATTTGGGTATAGCATTATCAGTGCCATTTTGTTGTATTTGGTGGTCATGACAGTCCTCGTCGATTATCTGGTTTGAGTAGGATCCTTCAGAGGTAAGGAAACTTACGATGTCTGGGTCGTCGTTGAATACTCTCCAGTTGGTGATGTTGTCAGGGATAGACGGTTTAAAAATTAATTCTATGGAAAACCTATCTGGACTAAAGTCTTCGGAGGGGATGAGTTTGGACGCTACGTTTGCTAGCAAGTCTGCGCTTGCATTGTGAAGTCTTGGGATTGATGAAATATTGAATGCTGTAAAATGCGTAGTGAGATCTTGCACTAAAGATTGATAGTGCTTTAAATGACTAGACAGGCAGTGTATGGTGTTACGTACCTGTTTGATGACGATCTCGGAATCTCCAAAGACTTGAAGATATTTGACGTTGCAACCGATTGCTTTGTATAGGCCTTGCACCAAAGCTTCGTATTCCGCTGTGTTGTTCGTGCAATCGAACTCCAGCCTGCATGTGAGCATGGTCTTATTTCCGTCCGGGCTAATCAAGACGCATCCTGCTCCCGCTCCCTCATTGGGCTTAGAGCCATCAAAATATAATTTCCAAAATAAAGAAGTATTTACAGGGTTATCTAAGAAACTAACACATTTTGAATCATCAGTCTGGGAAAAGTTTTCTACTTGGGACACGACTGAATTTTCTAAATATGGTGATATGTGAGCATTGAAATTTCCAAGGAAAGAGTCTACCGAGTAGTTGCCTATGATGCTGCTGTTGTATGCTATGGCTTCGTTCTCTCCCTCCAAATCCGTCACTATGTACTTTTGGTGCAGTTCTCGTTCAACCTTTATTTGATTTGGCTTCCCGTTGAAGGGTAACCACATGTGTGACCAGTCAGTCGAAAAGTATCCGTGGAGCTTCTCGGACCAATCCCTGCTAAGAATTAGACCATAAAATTCAGGGATGTCAGCAACTAGAATATCGATGACCTGGCATACCTTGGGGTTGGACGACAGTCTTATGTTCACTTGATTAAGTTCGCCTATCACTTCGACTTGTGATCGATCAAGTTGAACTATGCGCACTGTGGATTTTTGCGGTTGAACATTAAGTTTGGCATATATTGACTTGGGTAGAATATTGGTTGAAGCACCAGAATCAACCAAGCAGTTATGCACGTTTCTGTTAAAGATCTCATAAGTGAGGAGGAAAGGAGGAGTGTGAGATCTAGACCTCCCTCCAATCAAAGCGATGTCATTTGGATCGATTTTATTGATCGCGTTGATTGGGGGTCTTCCTATATTATGGGAAGCTATAGCTGTAGGTAGAGGTGCAGTAGGTACGGCGTGTAACTCTTTCATCATGATCTTCTGTTGGTGTTTCAATTTGCTCAACTTGTACAGGGTGATATTAGCCCTAGTCTTCTTCATGTCGTCGATGATGTTATACTCCATTTCATTCGATACTATTAGTGTCTTTGATGGAGGCGATTGCTCTGATTGGACTGGACTAAATGAGGTTGCTTTAGGGGTTGTCTTCTTTGTTGCGACCTTTTCTTTCGCTGGAGGGCTTGCGCCCTTCTGTTTTGGGGTAGTCTGGGGAGGATCAAGTTGATTTCTGCTTCGTGTGCTAACCGGAAGTGCTTCTTGATCTTCCTCTTGTGGGAGGATGAAATCCCACATTCCTTGCAGTTCCACCACTTCTTCGTCGTCGGTCTGCGTTTCGATGGTGCTCTCTTCTTCTTCTTCTTCAGATTCCACATTTGAGACCACGTTGGGTGGCTTCGTCTCCATAGGGGGATTTCTTTTGAAATTCCTAAAAGGCTTTCTTGGGGACGATTCTACTACTTGCTTTCTTATGTCAATCATCTCATTAGACATGGCTTTCAAGACTTTTTGTAATCCTTCCATGTCGAAAGGATCCTTCGTTTGCTTCTTCTTGGTTTCTTCTTTGAAAGAGATTTTCTTAGATTTACGCTCTTCGATTGTAGATCTCTTTTCTAGGGCTACTACGCGTCTTTCGACTGCCAATGCCTCAGCCAAGTTTTCGACTAAGGTTGTCTTGCTTGCCCTATCTACGAAGATGGCCAAGTTTGAAGGTAAGGCCGTGATGTACCATTCGCATCTTACTTCCTCGCTGGGATGGGAAGCAGCGGGGATTTTATTGAGGATCTTGTTGAACCGTAAGTTAAAATCTTTAATGGGTTCCCTAGCCTCAGCTTTAAGATTGGACAGATCGTTGATCAGTGTCGCTGTCGATCTATCATCGCCGAATTTGGTGAGAAATTGATTTTGAAAAATATCCCAGCTGGTGATAGATCCGGAGGGTAGCAAAAAGTACCATGACCCGGCTGTCCCTTGCATCGTATAGGGGAAGAGTCAGACCACGGCATCTTCGTTGGTGACCCCGTTGAGATTAACAGAAAGCATGAAATTATTGATATGTTCTTCAGCTAGCATTCCAGTTTCTGGATTGAACTTTGGTAACCACCTCTCAGGATGGGCAGGTATTAGACTCAGGGGTGGAGGCACTAAAACCGCCCCAGGGTTGTTCCATGGAGATTGTGCCATCGCTGAGTTGCTGGTTAATAAAAGCGCAGAAGATGATCTTTGAGGTTGAGAAGATAGAGATGTTACGATCTTTGACGATTGTGGAGGAAGGGTTGCGGAAGATGGATGAGTGATTTGAGGTGGAGATGTGGGTGGTTGACTTCGCGGAGAGGGAGTTGAAATGGTCGAGGTGGATGAAAGAGTCTCTCTGTCAGACTCTTGAAGTGCTTTCCTTGCTCTTTTCCTAGTGGGGAGAGGGATTTCAGTTGGCTGAATGCCGAACTTTTCACTCTTCAATCGGGTCAGGGGATGAGCAGGGTTGTATTGCGAAGTCAAGCTGCCTTTAGATTTATCAGATTTCTGGTTAAAAATAGAGAATCCCTGGAGTTTACGAATCAAGGTTTGAACTTCAGGGGGATCGACAATAAGTTGTTATGATGTATCGGGATGTATAGCAGCGGTGGATGTCCGAGCGACTTCCAGTTCCGAGTTTAGTCGTACCGGGGAAGTCGGGGAAGTTGGTGAGGGTGATTTGCTCTTAGAATGGTATTTGAATTTTGAATTATGCGCCATTCATAGCTCGGCCCTCCTTCTAGCGCCAGAAATGTTGAGGGGCCCGAAGTCGGGTCAACAACAAGGGGGATACCCACCCGGTCCGGAACCTGGTTGGCGACTCCTTGCCCGTTTGGAGTAGCGGGTCCGACTGGGGGTAATGGGACCAGTTTCCCAATGTGATGGGTGTGTGTGTGTGCGTAGAGTCTGATGATATTAATCTAGAGGTTTTTCTAAACTAGTCTCGATTCTAACTGCTAAACTAACTCTATGCTAATGTAATCTAACGAAGAGAAATACATCTGATCTATGCTAACCCGGGGTGTTTTTCTTTTGTTTATGCGATCTAGAAAGATTTCTAACAGCAGCTGGTAATAAAGATCATTCAACTGATATCAGAATATAAACCAATAAAGATAAACCATTCCACATAAGAAGTTAGGCAGAATAGTTGTGAACATCATATCGCATAATCAGTCTTCTATATGTTAAGCATGATTAAATGATCCCACCGTACAGAAGTGCCAAATGGTAATGCAGACATTCATACAATAACATATAAAGAACTCAGCTACATATCACTTTAGGGATACTAGCAGAATCTAGTCAAGAGATAAAAGTACCATTTATGACTAACTTCACCAATAAACTTCAAGTAATAATGATTTATTTCTACTTGTTCTAACATCTGCTAAGAGTACAGAAGTGCAACATCAGTAACAGATATTAAAATGCAAACATAAATAAATCTTGATCCATCTATTCATCAAAAACCTCCTCTGAGGGTGCAGAAGTGCATGTTCTGAGGATAAGTTTTTTGACAGATTTCCGGACCCTTCTCCAAAAACCATGAGAAGGGTTAAATACTACTAACTAATCAATCTTAATTACATGAAATTAGGGAATCGGCTTCAAATGACCGCCCTTTTACTAAAAGCAACTTTATTTCTAAACTTAAAAATCTAATTTCTGACCGTTTCTGTATATTCTCTTTAGTGCTATCAACAGTGCAACGTTTTCCTGGGAAGAGTTGACTGGCCGCTTTCTTCTTTCGCTCTAGAGATAAAAGTGGAAATAACAGGAGCTGGCATTTCCTTCTGGCAGACCAGAAGATATTTTCGAAAACCTTTCTCTAGCTGGGTGTATTCGCCACGTGTATACTTAGCATAACCCAGGTTCTTCTCGAACTGATTTTGCTGTTGCTGTTTTCGGTTTCCAGTCGTGCGAATGACTGAGTGGGTTAGGAGTCGTGCTGTATGGACATCCCCCTATTTTAAGAATTGTTTCCGTTCTTTGTTCCAGGTTTTCCTGAAGCGTCTTCCTTCTCATGCGCTTCTTTCTCTGCTTTACCAAGTCTGAGCTTCAGGATCTTTTCTGAACACCCTGCTTTTGTGTGCCTTTGACTCTGAGTCCTGAATAGTCTAATTTCATCAGTGCCGGTTGGCTGATAGTCTGGAATCCGCGGTTCTGCTGCATGCGGCATCCGTTTGCGGAGGCATTCTCTCTTTACTATCTGATTGGCGCTTTCCTCTTTCCCTCAAATGTTTCCTGCATATAAACTTATATTAGTTGCGTGTCTTGCAGTCTACGCAAAGAAGAAGGGAAATGAAAAGATTTGACGTGAAAGTATTAATCTCTAATGAATGCATAACCCTGACATTCATCCTGACTTGACTCTTCGATAAATGTAATGCAATCATTCCTAGATACTCAAGCATGCGGTCATTAAATTCCTTCAAGGCACGCACTTAATCCTGGGTTTATCATGTGATAAGTCTTTTCAGATCGCAGATCGCAAATCACTGCCATCGCAGATCGCAAATCGCAGATATCGCAAATTTTGTTTAATGGTTATGCCGTATAGCGCGATGCTTGCGATTTGCGATATCGCATATCGGCGATCGGCATTTCTCGAAGGTCTTCTTTTAAAGGGGCACGTGTGATGTATGCGACGTGATGAACTTCGCATCGCTCCTTCGCAGTCTTGCTTTTCGCGCTCGAGCAATGCTTCGGCCTTTCTTTGCGATGTGATTTAAGCCTTAGGGAGAGAAATACAAAAACTTTAGAAAAATATTTTTTGGGATTTTTGTTCAGGGTCCCCTCTTTGCTTGACGTTATTGCTAATGTCAAGTGAAGAAGGGGGGTTGTTGGTGACCACAACAAGTACCCAATTCAAGGCCTAGAAACATTGCTTTTCCAACAACTCCCTTTCAAACATATCCAGGAAAGTATCTACCTCACTTAACCCATCATAAGTAGGCAAATCCCTTACTTCTATTGATACGCAGCACAATGATCTTGTTATCATATTATAATTTAGCGTCATTATCTCGTGTAACTAGTTCTTCCATCGTTCTATCCACTCATCAGAATCTGACGTACAGGAGCTTTCGACCTCCCATGAGATCCGTCCTTCCGTAGTGGGATTTACCCAATATTTCTCTTGCACAGTTATCTTGTAGATGTAGTTCAAGTCGTCGTCACTTTCATAGTGGTGCACCGGCTCTGTGTAGTGTGATCCTTCCGCAGGGTCCAAGGGTATAAATATGCGCAAAGACTTCTTTTCAAAAATCATCTTGCGCTACTTTAGATTAATCACCCCATTCATGTCAATGGCCCAATCAATTCCTAAGAGTGTAGGGTAGGGATTGTTTTCATCAACAATCTCTATCACTTCAAAGTCTGCTAGTGCGCTTGCTCCCTCAATATCCATGGTGATTCCCTGTAATCGTCCCATGGGTATTATCTTCTGTTGGTTCGCCATTTGCAGCTAAATAGGAGACCATTACAGCATATGCCTTCCCATGCACTCCCATGTCTGCTTCGGTAGAACGTTCACGTCTGATCCTGTTAGTTCCAGTCTTCGCAACCTGTCATCGGTGATCAAAATGGACTCTTACTATGTCTGGTTTTCAAAGATGTTTTGCACATGATTTTCAGTGCAAAACATGCTATAAGTGTGTCCATCAGAAGAAGCTCAGAAAGAGATTTCCAACGGTATATCGCATGCCCAAAACCGGCTCCCGGATCAGAAGATATGATCAAATAAATGATTGAATCCTACATATGAAAAGTTCATTTAATGGTAAAGTGCAAGTAATGAAAATAACGCTCAGATGGTTCCTCTAGGTTTCTTTTCTGGTTCTACACCTTCTATTCTGGTCAAGTCTGGTTGGAGTATTCTGAGGAAGATATTTTGCAATCACGACTCACAACATGAACCTCTTTGGAATGGTACGTTTTCAGAGGATGATGCATCCAGAAATATACACAAAACTGGGTTGACAGAATAATTTCTCTGAACCTTGTGAAAACAATAAAATGGTAGCATTCAACAGGACAAAAGCATGAATAAGAAGAATGCGCTTGCTTATTCCTCAAACAATCTGTCTGCAAAAGGCTTTGGTGACACCAATGGAAAAGGATCTATATTGCACAAGTTTGTGAATAAACGCTCTAAAAGGAAGGCTGTATCATATGACTGAACTACTCATCCAAGACTCAATGAGATCAAATATGTTTACCAACCAATAAAGATTTCAATGAGGGAAGACACCATTGAGATATATAACAAGAATTTCTTTGATACAACAGAAAATCTGGAGTTTGGTTGGTTTCTGAGTGGTGATGCTAAATTTAATGGATTTACCTCCACTGGAACATCAAAATAAGCATACAATTTTGTTAGAGTCATGTCCATGGTACTCACACTGGTTAATTCATGTACAATGGAGGGATTTATTATAATCACTGCTAAGCTGATATGCTCCACCCACTGGGAAGTTGTTGGGCATCTTGTGGCTTTTGAACAACTTTCCCTTCCTTTTAGACATGCACATGCACCAATCATTTTAACTATGTCTGAAAGTACAAGATTAGAAGGTGAGCGTTTTGAAAACACCATTCAAATCTATAAGGGGCAGGATAGGGAAATTTAATTTGATTCAAGCATAGGTAAAAAAATACAATTTCTATATTCATGAAGATTTAGCTGAGGCTACCAGAATAGATCACATTGCGGAAGATTACGGGATGAGGAGAAATTTCTTGCAGTTGCAACAAATCGGGAGCAAAGATTACAAGGGAAAAGGGTAGTTTTCATAACAGGAACAGATGAGCATGGAGAGAAAATTGCCATGGCTACTGTTGCTAGAGGTGAAAACCCAAAAGATCATTGTGATCATATTGCATATAATTACCAAGCATTGTGGAAAGATCTGGACATCACTTATGACAAGTTCATTTGCACAACAAATCCTTGTCATGAAGTAGTTATGAAGGAGATTTATAAAAGGGTCATTGTCAAGGGAGATATCTATCATGCAGACTATGAGGGACTTTACTACATCAATTGTGAGGAATACAAGGATAGGAAGGATTTTCTTGAAGATGAATGTTTCCCTATTGATAGAAAGCCATGTGAGCATCACAAGGAAGAGAATTATTTCTTTTCTCTCCAAAGTACCAAAAGCTGCTTGAAGAGTTGTTGACAGCAAATCCAAACTTTGTTCAACCATCTTATCACTCAAATGAGGTTCAAAGATGGGTGAAGAGTGGCTTAAGAGACTTCTCAATTTCTCAGGCAATAGTTGAATGGGGCATCCATGCGCCAAACGACAGTAAAAAAACTATTTATGTTTGGTTTAATGCTCTGACAGGGTATACTTTTAATATTTGTTCATTGCATTTGAACTTGCAGAGTCCTTTGGATACAATATATTCTTCTTTTCTTGTACAAAGATTGATATAATGGAGGCTGCTGCTTATGGGCATTTCTAGCAAACATTTTTTTACAACCCGGCTCTCGCAAATAAAATATATTGGTTGTTCAAGTGATGAGGTGGAGCGATGGGTCCTATATTGAAGATTAAGATCACTGATGGCTATATGGTATTCACTATGATGTAATTCTTGTATCCACACCACAGGTGTTTATATCTGATTACTTTTTCATTCATGTACAAACATTCCGGTTGAAATGCTAGTTGAAGCACAATGTCAGACAGTTGAAAGTGATGACCTTGCTCTTTATTCTGCAGAAGCCTTTATTTGTGAGACAAGGAAATGTTGTATAGACATATATATGTCTGATTTATGTTCAATCACATCAGCTTGGATACATCCCTCGCATATAATTAGTGCTAATATAGGTGGATAGGGTTGTGGACTACTGCATGGAAAGATTGAAAGGCCAAAGCTGTGGTCTGCAGAACATCCACACCTGTATACACTTGTAGTTATGCTAAAAGATCCCTATGGAAATATTATATAATGTGAAGCTTTCCAAGTTGGCATCATGAAAATATCTAGAGGACTGAAAGAGCTACTTGTTAATAGAAAACCTATTCTCATATATGGGGTCAATAGACATGAACATCATCCACATGTTGGGAAAACGCAATATCATGAAATTGCCTTGACACTTTATGCGCACAAGCTTCACGAGCCTTGACACCTTTTCTACTACCGTAATGATATGTGGATGCAGCCTCTTCCCTCACTTTATAATTAGCATCGTAAACTAAAGGAGATGCTGAAGAAACTACAAAGTTGTTGGCAATGATGTGTGTGCAGAGTTTGGTTGTCATGATCCAGATTGGGCCTCATTAAATCTGGGTATTTTGTTGTGCATTGAATGTTCCAGTGTTCATAGAAATCTTGGTGTTAATATTTCAAAGGTTAGATCTATAACGCTAGATGTAAAGGTTTGGGAACCCTCGGTCATTAATTTGTTCCAGTCTCTTGGTAATATGTATGAAAATTCAATATGGGAGGATCTTTTAGAAATTGGACAGGACGACGTTGATTGCAATAACAGATTACAGTTCCATGAACATAAGGCATATTCCATATCCATCAACAAAACAAGTGTGAGGGATGTCCTTTCTAGTGCAGTTGCATCGTGTTCTTGGGTGCTCCTATGGGAACAGGTTCAAATTTTAAAATTTTATGGGGTGATACAGAGGAGGCAAAGGAAACTTTGGTTTACCAGCATAAACAACTGGATGTCTGTGAACTCTTCGAAATCTTAGGCAGGACACCAAATAAAAAGGAAATGTTGCCATCAAGCTTATGTCTTCGGGTGGATGTTGATGACGAAAGATGAAGAGGGAAATTTTTCATATTTCCAGTAGGCCTTCAAAGGATAAATCTCCAATCCAGACAGAGGGTTGGGGATGTTTGACTTCAAATTCGAAAGAAAGGGATAGGTGGCAGAAATTTTTGGCACAAAATCAATAGATGCAGATTTCAAAACAAAGACTTCAGCAATCTCCAAACAGTATGAGATACAATGCAGCAAATTTGATTTTTTTGTTTTAGATTTAATTTAATTCCTAAATTGTAATTTTATTTTATTTTGTATTCTAGCAAAAATACATCTTATATTTTATTTCTAGTTTTGATTCTTATGTAATAGGAATCAAAATAGATTTGTAATTTAGTATATATAAGATTATTTTTTAAATGTAAAGGGTTTGGATTTTGCAGCAGAGTGAGGCTGCGTTCGACTGTGTAATTTTTTTTTGAATATTATTTTTAATGAAGCAGTTTCCGCCCTTTAAATTTGGGATCCATCATGGTGTTTAATGTGCAGCATGTGTTCCTTGTAGAATCATTTTCATACTTTGTGTTCTTCTACTCATTTTTGTTACAACATTCTCTAAGGGAAGTGTTAGGAATCTATCCATGCACGATACTTCTTTCACAATTATTTTGTTGTTAAATGTAGTGATTATCTTTTCATAATCCATCCTCTGTTAGATGCTCTGTTGAGTAACCCTGTGTTTCTCTTTCTTCTAAAGCTACCACTAGATATTCATCCCTTGATTGATGCCTATAGGGCAGCGAGCTTTCTCCTCTCTTTTTTTATCTGGCTGAGATTGCACTTACTTTGCCCCAATTTTGCCGACAGAAACTAGCCTTGGCTCCATAGCCCAATGGTCCTTTCTCTTGTTGTTTCAACCCAAACTTTCAATCAAATCCCCATACTTCATAGTTATTCTAACATTCACTTATTGCAGCCACATTTTGTTGGCAAAGAGAGAGCCCTCTTTGGTCTGGCAATGCTAGATGCCAGATCGAAAGCTTGGTCTGTGGTTACCTCGGGATTGCCACTTCTCAGCCTTGAGGTTCAATCCTGAGTTCTAACATATCCTAAATCTAGAATTACTTGGTCCATCTCATATTCTCCAATCTGCGCGGTTAGCCTCATTTCTCTTCCCGTCCTTGTCGCATGCTTTCCAATCTTCCTGACTATGCGCGGTTCTCCTAGTGCAGTCCCAATGCATTTGTTAATGAGTTCTTGCAATCCTTTTACAGCCTTACTATCATGTAGTAGCTTCATGCATGTTTCCAGGAATGTCGTAACCATAGATGGGTTAATTCCCTGCTCCGGCCTATCTTTGCTTTCTGAAGGGGAGGCATCAGTGAAGCTCTTCTTAGTTTCCATGAAGGTTTCCTTAGCGCACTCCAAATAAAACTTTGCTTCTTTCATCGAAGCCTTGCGAACCCAAGTACTATATTCGGGTTGTTTTCCTTTATCATCTCCCATCGCGATTCCACTTCAGAGCACAATGTTCACATTTGGATCTTCCTCGCGTGTCTCAGACCTCATCATCTGTAGATTCTGAGTCGAGGGAGATAGTAGTGCTCCCTTGTTGTGTATCCTAGCTATCAGCATAGGACAATCCTCTGTCTCATAATCAAATAAGGTACAATACATACATGATGGGTGCATTGGATTTGTACAATCACAAGCATAATATCCTGGTCCTCTGCAATTGTAGCATATCAACTGTCTGCGACCTCTTCCAAGTCCTCCTCCACCTCGGCCTCGTCCACGCCCCTGGAATCTGGCTTGCGCCACTCCTGCGTTCTGGTCTAGGGGCCACGTTTCACCCTGAACTCTATAGGTGGGAGTTCTATCCATCACCATCTCATAGCTTTTACAAGTGTGCTCATCGTGTCCAACCAATCCACAAAAATTATAGAACAACAATTGCGAATTCTGCGTGTACTTCTGTAACAAATGGCAATTTTTCGTAGCATGCTTTCCTCCTATTTGACAAATAATGCAACATAAAGCAGGTGTCACCTAGGTCCTTCTTGTACTTCCAGCCTTAATAGCACCGGTCCTCCTCCCGCAAGGTAATTCATGAACATAGGGTAGTAGTCCTTATCATGACCCTGACTCTTGCATTTTACACACCACATCTCTTCGTGCACTTCTAGTCGGGTTGTCCTGCCCTGTTTCAGACTCTGCATCTCAAGGCATAAGTTTTTCAACTGCGCGTCGACCTGCTAAACTCCCAAGTTAGGATCCTACATCGGGGTTTCATGCAGCCTCATCGCGATCTCCAAGGCCTCTGCCTAATTCGTTAACCTCTGTTGCGACAACAAATTCCTCAAATGCGGCAATAGCGATGCTACAAACCATTCATAGTGTTGTCCATCCGTCAAAGTCATATTAGCTTCGTGAATCGTACACTTCAGTCCTTGATCCAACTCCTAAGGAGTCTTACCTAATATCATTGTGATCTCTTTGAATCCAATGATCAACTGTGCTTCTGAATTCGGCTTGCTAAATTCTCTGTTTAGAGCAATCTGAATGTTCACAATTCCTACATTCCGATTGTCATTAGAATTCTTAATATACCAGGTCAGCACACGATCCTGCAGAGCCCTGACCAGCATCGTGTTCTTTATATTATCATCTATAACTCCCTGTGCTTCCCATACAGCTCTTACCATGAACCAAAACTAGTCCGGATATTCATTTCCTACTCCCTTGAATACAGGAAACTTTATCGCGCTTGCCATATTGACTCGCGGTGGTGGTGGAGGTGGTATGGGTGAATATGGAGGTGAAGGGGGTGAAACTGGTGGCAATGTGGGTGGGGGTGGTATGTGGAGAATCCTTTGCCCTATCAAATGGATCACACTTCCCGGTGAAACCTTCGCGATCTCTTCCTCGTCCCCTTGTGGAAGTGAAATCAAAGGTCTATTCTCTGATCCCTTACTTCCTTCATTTCTGTAGGTTTTTCCACTTCACATAGCTCCGAACATCAAGGTAATTGCATAAACCTCTTTTCACACAATAGCATTTTAATCCATGTATTTAGAGACTTTATGTACTTACCTCGCAGTCCTTTGAGAAAGTGTCACTCTGCTTCGCTATAGCTAGCTTAAGTATCTACTGTGAACTCAGTAATGAATCCTCCTATAATCCAATCGAGCCAGCGATCAACAGCGCGCGTGATATTATCCTATGATGCTTCCAATCTATGCACCAACTCGGGGGTCCACACAATAGGATTGTCAAGTTTCCACCTTCCTTGGTTATCTGCTAGCTTCGTGATCCACTTGTACAGCTCAGTAGGGAAAGATGCGAAAACGATTTCGTGGATTTTTGTGTACAGGTATCAATCTAACCTCTCTTATTTTTTCAGTTGTGGTTTCTTGTTCTCCTGCACCTCAAAATCGTGAATTCTTCTGTCTAGCCAACCTTCAATTTCCTTTTTAGTTGGATTCCAATGATACAACATTAGACATCTCTATGTAGATTCTGGTTCTAGAAATGGAACCATTTGTTGCCTTGATGGGGCCTGACCCATGTTCAGAGTTAATTAGCCAAACAAATCCTTTTACTACTTGCCCTTTTGGCAACAGCCCACAGAGAGTGGACTGAGGTCTCACTCGAAGCAATATGGGGGGATGTTGGAACCAAGTTTCCGCACCCTTCAGATGTATGAGGGGTTGGTTTGCTCCAACTGTAAATAACTTCATGCAGGTCACTTCGTGCACTATCCTGACCTATGAGGCCTTTACAATCTATTATAATCACCTTCACACAGCCCTAACTAGGGGCTGAGGTCATTTCGCACTGCCCTAGAAACGATCTGCACTACTTCCCCAAGTTACACTACGTAGATTACTTATCTTCTTATAACAATTAATTATCTTCGCGTAAATAGATACTTTATCTTATATTCACTTTATCAACACATTCATATAAGTTCACGCATCATATAGACAGTAGAAATAAAATTTATATCTGATACATTCAATGCAAAAAACAGGAAAAGGATACACAGAATGATGTAAAACTTCTCTTTATTACTTCTCCAAAGGTTACAGACTCGATCTGCCCTACGCACTCAACTGCAGGGGTCTACGCACTCAGCTACGGACTACTAGGCCTTTACGCACTCAGCTATAGAGCCTTCTCCTACTCTACGACCCAAAGACTCGACTCTACACATAGATAAGACTCAATTCTTCATCCTTCATTTATGACTATCGTTCCCCTTCTTACAACTTAGAGCCTCACTCTATTTATAAAATCCCATGGTTTGCGAACCATGGGTAGATCTCTAAAGCCAACATTACATTACAAAAATGAGGGCGGACAACCCTATGACTCATTTACAATCTTTGCGCTCTGCGCCCATAAAACGTGGAGTCTTTACATCGGATTTGGTCAAAATCTGGGCCTTAAGCCCCAAAACTTGCCTTGGGGGGTCCTGCGCCCAACAGTTTGGAAAGAATTTCTAGAACAAGAGTGGGTACATGTGTTTATCCACACAATAGAAACAATTCCTATGAATTGGTATCTTGAAACAAAACTGCGACTTGGAACTGCGAACTAGAAAGGTTTGGTTGAAGGCTTCATGCTAACATTCAGTTTTGAAGATGATTGTCTATGTATAGAATCAACTCTTCAGGTAATTAGAGAAAAGGTTTTTGATAATGAAGCTCCATTAACTTGGTGGCACGATTGGGCTGTGCAGTTACAAAATGCATTGGAATGTTATAATATCACTGTCGAAGTGGATGAAGATCCGCTCAATATTGATGTACCAGAATCGGAAGGACATCATGAAGTTGTTGGAATAGAACCAAAAATACCGGATATAACACAACCAATAAAAGCACAGAAAGTGAATATTGGGACAGAGGAAGACCTGAATATTGTGACCATTGGAGACTATTGGGACACAAGTAAAGTAAGTAAAATCATGGAGCTACTACATGAATACTAGGAGCTATTACCTAATAATTTTTCATAAATGAAGGGCATATTAGGGCGCCTAGGAGTTATGAGGATCCCTCCAAAACCTGATGCAAAGCTTGTGAAGAAAATATGGTCCCAATAGGTTGAATCTGAAATACAATGAAGTGAAGGAAGAACTAGACAAAATGCTTGCAGCAGGGACCATCGAACTTGTTGAAAATTCTGAATGGGTAAGTTCCATGATAGTTCAGGAAAAAAAGACTAAAGGAGAAATAATAATTTGTGTTGACTTGAGGAAACTAAATGGTGCATGTGTGCATGGACCTTTCCCTACACCAATTACAGATGAAGTATCAAACAATGTAGAAGGTCATGAGGCATATTCTTTGACGGATGGCTTTTTGGGTTACCATCATATCAACATTGCACCAGAAGATAGACATAAGACAACTTTTGCAACAAAGTGGGGCTCATTTCAGTACACGGTGATGCCTTTTGGATTCAAGAATGTGTCTAACATATTTTCTAGAGTTGTAATTGCAACATTTAAGGAGTACATACATAAATTCCTGGAAGTTTACTTCGATGATTGGACAATCTTTTGGCTATTAGAGAAGCATATTGTGAGCTTAGTGCTTATGTTGGATACATATAGGCAACATCAAATTTCACTTAACTTGAAGAAGTGTATATTTTGTGTGCCTTGTGGAAACTCTTGTGGCATATTATGTGCAAACAAGGTTTGTTGGTGGATCTCACAAAGATTGTAGTGATTTTGAACTTGTCAGTACTGAAAATAATGAGACAACTACACATGGCGCTTGGACACTCTAGCTATTACATAAAGTTTATAAAGGGGTATGCTCAGATAACTATGCCCATGGAAGAGTTATTTAAGAAAGATGTCACTTTTAAATGGGACAAAGAATGTCATGAGAGTCTAGATATACTAAAGGAGAATATGGTAACTGCATTGATCTTAGTTTTTCTAGACTGGAATAAGTAATTTCATGTACATGTTGATGTATCTTGCATAGAATTGGGTATAGTTTTGGCACATCCAAGAACAGGTGAAATTGATCACCCCATAGCTTTTGCAAGTAGAAAAAATTCCAAGGCAAAATAGAACTATACTACAACAGAAAGAGAAAGGTTAGCCATGGTTTATGCATTACAGAAGTTCAAGAACTACTTGTTGGGAGCATATTTAAAGATGTTCACTAATCACTCCACATTGAAATATTTTTTTAATAAGCCTGTTTTACAAGGAAAAATCTATCGATGGTTGTTATGTTTCCGGGTGTACGATTTTGAGGTTGTACTCAACCTGGGGAAATTAAATGTTGGGCTCAATCATCTGTCGAGATTGGAGACAGGAGAAGAACCCATTAGTATTGAAGATAACCTACCTACTCCGCAATTGTTTGCAATCAGGGTTGTAGATGATCACTTCGTAGATATTATTAAGTTTCTAACCACAGGAATGGCGCCCATGGAGTACACTACATATTAGAAGAAGGAGTTGGTGGTAAAAGAAATTTATTTCACATTAATTGCAGGGCACTTGTATAGAATGGGACCGTATGAAACACTGCACAGATACGTCCCTGAACATGAAAGGTAGAGCATTCTAATAAAAGCTCATGGAGGAGTCACAGGTGGACATTATGCAGGATAGGCCACTGCGCAGAAAATACTGAGGCTTGGGTTATAGTGACCCACAGTACATAAGAATGCAAAAGAGTTTCATCGAGCATGTGATATATGTCAAAGAACAAGAAGGCCATCTAGAAGAGACAAAATTCCATTAAATCCACAGTTGACATTGCAAACATTTGACAAGTACGCTATTGACTTTGTTGGACCTATTAACCCACCAGGAAAGAAGACTGGCACAAGATACATAATCACTGCAAATGATTATTTGACGAAGAGGGATGAGGGACAACTAGTAAAGGATTGCAATGCAAATACCACCACGAAGTTCATCATTGAATACATTTTTTCCCAATTTGTGTGTCCAAAGATATTAATAAGTGACCAAGGCTCGCATTTCTTGAATCAGACTATTGAGGCATTGACTAAAGAGTTTTGAGTACACCATCATAAAAGTACCCCATATCGTCGTCAAGTGAATGGGGCAGTCAAAGGTTTCAATAAAATTCTAGAGAATGCACTCATAAAAGTGTGCAATGTGAACATAAATGACTAGGATCTAAGGATTTTAGCGGTGTTGTGGGCATATAGGACAACACGCAAGAAATTAACAAGCGAGACAAATTTTATGTTGGTATATAGACAAGAAGCAGTCATGTCGATGGAGTACAATGTCCCTAGTTTGAGATTTGCAATGGTCACAAATATGGAAGTTTCCGATATAATGGAGGAGAGGATGGCACAATTGCTTACTTTGGAAGAGGATAGGTATATAGCATATTTTCATCAGCAAGTACCAAAAACAAGGGAGAAATCCTGGCATGACAGACATATAAAGAAAAATATATTTCGAAAAGGATATCTTGTACTCTTATATGATAGAATATTCGAGAAGTTCCTAGGAAAATTTAAGACACATTGGTTAGGACCATATATCGTCAAACATGTCTATGATGGTGGTGCAGTTCAACTCGCAAAGTTAAATAGTCAGCTGATTCCAGGACGAGTGAATGGTAGTAGATTGATGGTATACAGGGATGAATCTTCCCTTGGAGCTTCGCATTGAAAGATGAAAAGAGAAGAGTCTTAGTGCCACCTACAGTTGGAAGTGGGCACTAGACTATAAACTACTCTACATAAGGGGACTTAAAGAAGATTACTGCGTGATCTTCAAAGGGTATGTTGAAGTTAGAGAGAACTACGCCAAAGGAGGATTACTGTGTAATATTTAGAAGTATGTCAAAGTTTGAAAGAACTGTGGTGGAGGGTAGATTACTGCGTGATTGTCAAAGATAACCAAAAAAATATGATTGTTAGAAGGAAAAAGCTACCATTAAATGAAAGGTTTTGTTAAAAGGCGTAGGAAAAAAGCATTTATGGAGCATAGCTAGCCGAATCTAGTGCCATACCTACTTTAAATGAGCAAAATCTAAGCCAATTGTGAGGTTCAAAATTCAAATTCGCTATAAAGGCCATGTCCCATGCCACATTTTACATTTTTCTGTCTAGAAATTCAGTTTATGAAATTGCAACTAAGTGTGAGAGAAGAGAGTTGTTGTATGTCGAAGAGAAGCTTTGAGAAAATTTCTATAGAATTTGAAAATAAAGGGTTAGTAGGTTTCATGGAATTATAAATTGGAAAAACCACAGCAGAAATTATACCCATGTTCCCAAGGTGTGCAAGGTCGCTAAAAAAACAAGTGGTTACAGAAGAACGTCCCAAGAAAAGACCTAAAAAGAGGCCAGTTGAAGGACTAGAGCTAAGAACTTCCCTAAGGAAGAAGACAATAAGAGATCAGTAGACGAAGCCCAAGCAAGATAAGAAACCTAAAGAGAAGTCAAAGAAGTGAGTATAGCAAGAAGAACCAGAGGAAATCCATGACAGCAAGGAGGAAGATGAGATTCCCTAGATAGAGATAAAGGGCACATAAACTCCCTTTGTACTGCCACAATATTTTCCACTGAGAAAATCGAGCACCACACCTATCAAGGACCCGAAGGACGCAAAGTTTGGAATGTTCACACCTTTGCTACCAGAAAAGGTGTCATTTGAACATGAAGTATTGGGAAAACTATCTCAACTGAAAACGGAGGATTGGGAATTTAATGATATAAGTAAATATTCACAGTTCGAACCAAGCAAGTACCTACACCAGATCTATTACCCAGACAATAGAGTTATGAGGTTGGAGCCGCACCGTGGGGTGTAGGATTGTAGAGGTCAAACTTGTTAAACATTCTATATGATCCACACTTCGATAGAAGCACATCCAACACAACCTGTGTGCATCAGTTACTAGAATTGGTACATGAAAAATGCCTTTGGCTGGGGACGAGGATCCCAATTATTGAAATGTTGATAAGGAGGATTACTGAGCTACCTCACCAAGGAAAGGACCCCACTAAAGATTTCATTGGTAAAAACCAAGACAAAGCAATGTACAAACTATGAAGGAGAAGTTTAGGATTATCAAGAAGTCACACAGTTACAATATCAACTCTATCAGCGACCAAGGGGTGCGCTTCACCACACATATTTTAGCAATCAAAATAATGAGGAAATGCAGAGAAAACAAAGTCCCCACGGTCATGTTTTCTATGGCTACACAGTACAATGTTGGGGTCCTATTCAACAGGGCCAGGTATTTATGTAGGGATGTTTTGTAGGATTATCAGGAAACAGAGGAGGAAGGGAAAAAAATTCATTACGTGTGGTTGATTTTGATCATCATGTTGGTCGCATTGAAGGAGTCGAAGGACTCACAGTTTCCTCCTGTTGAAATAGATGTATGTGAAGTCGCGTGGTATGCCTCCCTGTGGCATACCAAGGATCCATTGAGCATGTAGGAGAAAAAAAAATTCTTTGTTCTATTAAGCATGAATTTTCACATGGTGGTGAACCAGTATCCCAGGTTATCACCTAGTTTGTATGAGTAGCACCGCAACATTGTAGCATTCAAGGTTGATTTTTACATAGTCTACATCAAGGCACGGAAGGATCTAACAGAGACATGGAACCCTCTACCATGCTTGGTCATTGAAGATGACTTTCTCACAATAATACAACAATGGCCAGCTGAATGGATGACCCCAACCATAGATGAAACTAAAGAAACTAGGGGCACCGCGCAACATGCGGGTCGAAGTGGAAAAGACAAAGCAAAAGAAGCAGAGGAACCAGAGCCAAAGATAGAGCCAAAAATAGAAAAAGATATCTAGGACCCTCTCAAGGACATAGATACAATAGAGGAATCGCCATTCATCATCAAAAAGAGGGTACCTAAAGTAACTATTTCAGGCACAAGGAGGAAAAAAAAGGCGAGAAATTCTAAGGGAGCGATACCACTTGTCCTCATAGAGGGGGACATCAACAAGATTGGAGAAAAGGTCTAGGAAGTAACAGATGACACATGGCACAAGGTCGATGATCACTACAAAACTATCTTGACAATTTTGTAGCAAGGCATCGTGGAGTTAAAGGTACCGGCGTAGACATCCAAACAACCAGCACAGATAAGTCATCTACGTCAGTAAGAGCAACAAATCGAAACAACGTTCAGAGTAAGGATTTTGCAGGTACCAGTGGGAGTGTTGCATTTTGAATCACTAGAGGATAGAGAATGAGCAAAAGCTTAGGACATCATCAACATGAAAATTTCCACGTTGATGATTCAGGTATTACATGAGCTCCATAAAGGTATTACAAATGAACTAAAGGAGTGATAACAATGCACTTTATTGTTAAGAATTTAGGTGGAAAAGGACAGAACTTCGCTGAAGAAGGAGCTTTATCAATTGATCAAGAAAAGGGATGGAGCATGCCAGCAACAGTAGTAGCTAGAAAAAGTCATTGCAGATACTTGTAGCACAACTCTAAACATGAAGGTCTGCGAATAGGAGTCACCAACAGAGAAGGTCGTGAAAATTTCCCTCACGATAAGAGACTCAAATAATAAGCTCGAAGAGATGAAGTTTGAGTATGAAGTAAATATTATTGAGCTATAAATGAGGTTGCAACCAGTTACGCCACCAGAAGTACGTGAGCTGAGGCAAAAGGATTTGAAATCTACACTGAAAGGCATCTCTGACACAGTGATGGATTGTGCCAACCTACTAGGTGAAACCATGCATATTTTGACCTTACCGTAGGAGGATCCAAACATTTAGAGGATTTACATGGAGCAACAGATGAATTAGAAGTAGTTGGATGAAATTTCGGCAACTGTGAAGACCTTACTAGTCTCACAGAGGCTCACAAGGATCACTGAGGGAAAGACTCTTCAAAAGAAGATTCACGACCTTCGGAAAAAGGAGCAGATTTTGACAGAAAGTACTCAACCGTTGCAGGATGAGGCCTTCCATATTTAATAGGCAGTCAATACTAAACTCACTAATCTATGACGAAGGGAGAAAGAAGTTCTGCATAAGACTAAGAGACCAACTATAGAGGCATTGTTGGAAGAAGTGCATCGAGAAGAGAAGCAGGTAGCAGAAATACTTCAATATTATATTTTCTCCTACATGAGCATCACAACAAAGATTTAGGAAACAACAGATGATTGACTTAGGATGAGTCACATGTGAGTTTTGGGGGCTTATTGGTGGTGGGTCAACTTGGTCCAATTTTGGTCAAAGACTTCACATTTTGAGGAGCGGAGTGCACAGAGTTCATGAAGTTCTATGCACTGCGCAATGTCTAGGGGCTTCAGGATGGGGCAAAGCCCCTCATTTTGTAATGGGTATCAGGGTGTTAGTTCCTTGTTTTGTTTATTACATGGTATGTGGACCATGGCTTTTGTAGCAATGTAATGTATTTAATGACATGTAATTTTTTGTCGATAATAATAATTAGATCATAAGAAAGAGAGAACTAAAGTGATCGAGTCTTTTGTTCTGTGTTTGGGTCTCAAGGAAAGCCTTCATAGTTGAGTGTGTGGAGGCCTTGGAAGAATCTAAAGCTAAGTGTGGAGACCACCTACAGCTGGGTGTGCAGCTCGAAGAAATTATATGTACTAAAAGATATATCTTAATAAAGAAGAAGAAGTTTTACTGAAGTCTTGTGTATCTGTATTCATAAGTTGTGTTCATATGTACTGATATGCATGATTTTTACTTATTTATGCGAAATAATACATGTTATATTTTTATTTGATATGTTTATGTAATAAGTGAAAATATGTGAAGTAAAACATCAGCGCGAAGTATTTAATGCTTGTGAAATGGTAGATCAGTATAAAATATAACAAAACACATGAGTGCCACAAAACAGTATCCCTCTGGCTATAGAAACCTAGTTTTGTGACCTCCCATAACTGCTTCAGGTGAGACTGCAATCTGCTTGCAGGTCATTTCCGAAAGGGCCAGTGGTTGAGGGCTTTGTTGGTATGTAGTACATTTTGAACCTGGGTCCAAACCCCTTAAGACAACAAAAAGGTGTGTATTTTTTTAAATTTTGCAAAACTTTTGTTTAAAAAAAAAATTGAAGTGATTCAAAGGGCATAGATAAGCATAGATATCATTGTTGGATTCAAAATTCCTCAAAAAAAATGGACACACCTAGTAAGAAACCAAAAATATCTTCTATGATGCATGAAGAAGAAGAAGAAATGAAACATGATATATCAAAATTACGAGACCAATTGCAACAAATTTCACTCTCACAAAGAATAACCAAAAATGAAGTGGAAGTGATGAAATATGTTAAGATGGATGGTTTAAAAGCAGAAATTGAAGGGTTGAAGGAAGGTTTGACAAAGTTGCTACAAGAAATGCTTCCTAATGCAGACAAGGTATTCCATGAAACTCATCATGAGAACAAAAGGAATATTAATCATTATTTTAGAGACTCTAAAATTGGGTTCAATAATTACCACATTCCAAAAATCGATATGAGGAAGTTTGATGGCAAGGATATGGTAACATGTATACTACAGATGTAGCCATATTTTGATCTACATGATGTGTAACCCTCAAAAAAGGTACGTAATAGATCTTTATTTAGAACCCAATAAATTTGTATGGTATAGATGGATCTGGTCTCGTAAACCACTTGTCACCTAGTCAATTTTTATGGAGGAAATGATATAACATTATGAAGATACAAAGAGCAACACTTTCTTTAGCCAATTGATAAATCTCAAACAAAAGGGTTCAATGGCGGAGCACATTGAATACTTCCAAAAATTTAATATTAGGGTAACTAATATTCCAGAGAAGCATAGAATTGATGTCTTCATAGTGAGGTTCTCCTTTGGGAACTTGATTCATTAGAGAAGCCATTCAATGTGGAAATAAAAGTTATGGAAACAAGGAAGTCTACCATTCACAACTATAAATATGGAAGTATTGATATTAATAGTCTTCCAAAAAATACAAGTTTGATACCACAAAAGTTAGAGAAAGAAAGAGCAAAAGGTCTTTGTTATAGTTGTGATAGAAAATACACTAAAAGCCATAAGTGTGCTGAGAAGAAATTATTCTACATAGATTATGAATAGGAGGAAGAAAGGAACTAGAAACATTAAAAGAGGAGGATATACACCAATAACCAACCCCAAAGAAAGAAGAAATGAATCCAACCATATCTTGTAATGCATTGGCATGAATTACCACTCCTCAAACTCTAAATATAGAAGGATATATCGAGAAGAAAGAAGGTAATAATTCTGATTGATTCGGGTAGTACCCATAATTTTATTCACTATAAGATAGCCAAGGAATTGAATTACTTCCTATATCCAAAACCAGAGTGTCAAGTGATGATTGCAAATGGAGGAACTATAAATTTATTTGGAAAGTTCCATAATATAAAGCTAAGCATGGGGGAATATGTATTGAATAGTCCAATGCATTCCATTCCAATGGGTGGTGGTGATGTTGTACTAGGAGTCCAATAGGTAAAATCTTTGGAGATGATATATTTTAATATTCAAGAACTTTTCATGAAATTTTTTGGTAAGGAAAGGAATTTGAATTGAGTATCGCAGGGAAACTAGGAAATAAAATTAGCTCTAATGCCATGACAATTATTTTGAACAAAGAACAACAAGGTGTATTTGCACAATTATTCTCACTAGAGGTTCAAACATCAAAATCATCTATTTCATTGGAGAAGGCATTCAAGGCAGAAGGTGTTAGTGCCAATCAGTCCTTCCAATCACCAGTGATCAAATGTACTCTTTCAAAGTTGTTGAAAGAGTTATTAGGTCAAATTGTTATATTTTCAAATAAAATTTGATCATTGGTTAGTTCTAGGTCATCACTACTCCCTCCATTTCATCGTCCAATGCCATTTTGGTCATGTCATCACTCATTATGATGAGTCACTAGTAAAATGTCTTGATCACCATCTCAGTCTTGTCTCATGGTCAGTTTCATACCCCATTAGATGCCATCAATAGGTCAAGTCATCAAAATGGTCAAAATGAGTCATGACATCACTTATGGTTAATCATTATGGGAGTAGTAATTAGGGGAAACAATGTGTTCAAGGAGTTCATATTGTTTCAACATCCTCATTCATACTCCATATACCCCCTCAAACCTTCCTCATAAATCCCCTCATTTCATCTAAAACCTCTTTTTCCTTGAGAAAATCCTTATATCCTAAGTCAAAACCGATTTTTCCCTTGGAAACACTCATATTCCATATCCAAATTCCCAAAACTCTAGCATTAATTCATTTTCCCTTTGTTAATATTAATTCACAAACTCTAGCCTTATCCCAAAAGTCCATTTGATACATAAACTCTAGCCACATTTCCATTTTGTACTATACCTTTAACTCTAGCCATTTTCCCATATCATTAACCATGCCCGCATTACCTTTTGTAATACATTACATTGTAATGTATTACAACGTAATACATTATAAATAAACCTACTACCCCCGAGGCATAAATTGGGCCTGCAATCAGTCCTGCATCCCACAATAACGCCCACTCACTAATAACTCTAGCAGCCATTAAGTCCCAACCCCTAGCGATCGCACCAATCTAAATTTCCTTTTCCCTGGTTGTTATTGTGATAGAATAACATGGCCCCCATTTCCATACCTGCTAGGATTACTTCTTGTATTCAAAAGGTTTTCGGGTCTGGTTTTATGGTCCCAGTCCCATGTACTCCCTTCCCAGTTTCAATTTTGATGTGGAAAGCCCCAAGCCGAATGCGATATATTATAGCATTGTTCTTGATAAAGTTTCGAGTCCAGCCCGTCGATAAAACACTATGGAACATGGTTAAGAGCCCCTCTCCCTATTTTGATTGTGATATATAATCAACCTGTATCAACGACTCAGATCTAATGAGTAATAGCCTAGATCAATGACTCATAATTCTTTCCAATAGTCAATATCAATTCAGTTTTTAATGTTCTCGATGTTGGGTTGTGTTATATTCTTTCCACGACTATCCCACGTAGTTAACTGGGCATTAGAAGGGCGGTAGAGAGCCCCCTTTGTTGTACTGATTGTGTAGCAGGGGGTTTGAGGGGTGCAGGTAACCCCACTCTATGGGGTCTGGGGCATTGCCCCAGAAAAAATTATTTTTGGAACCTATATTAGGTTGGGCAGACCTACCTATGGTTTTCAGTCCATGGTTTTGGATGCTTCGGCATGAATAATTATGTATTGTAACATTGAAAGGAACATAATGAAAAAATCAATCTAGTAGTACCGATTTTGGGATCCAGGGGAAAATCTATGTGTATATGTGTTTTATGTGTTATGCTCTCACATTGTTTATTTTATTTGTTTTAGAACTCGTATGCAGGTAATTTCTATATGGGGTTAAAAACCTACATTTGGTATCAGAGTTGTTTTGGCTTCAAGGGGACGCCTTTGTTGCCGAGGGGTTTCACTCGGGCCTGTGGTAGACCCTGTTCAGTGGGAGATCTGCAAGATCGATTCTAGTGGTGAAATAATATGGCAAGCAGTGGAAAGATAGAGATCGAGAAATTTAATGGTCAGAGTTTTGAGTTGCGGAAACTCAATATGGAGGATCTATTGGTGGATAAAGATCAGTGGATTGTGGTAGATCCAGTTACTAAACCAACAGGTGTGTCTGATGAAGATTGGAAGAAGTTGGATTGGAAAGCAAAGAGTATAATACGATTGTGTCTCTCAGATTCAATATTGCTAAATGTATTAGGGGAAGCTATGATGAAGGCTTTGGGGGACAAGTTAGGGACTTTGTACCAATTTAAGTCTCTAGTGAAGAAACTGTTCCTATGGAAAAAGCTATATAAGCTGAGCATGAGAGATGGAGAATCAGTGACAGAGAATCTAAATGAATTTAATATTGTGGTAGGTCAGTTATTATCTGTTGATACCAAAATTTCATATGAAGATAAGTGCATCAGTTTGTTGTGTTCTCTACCAAATTTGTGGGATAGTCTGGTTATTGAAATGGGTATAAATGCAACTACTTTGCAGTTTGATGAAATAGTCTCATCCTTGCAGATGGAGGAGATGAGATGGAAAATATGGGGAGCTAGAATGGTGATGCCTTGTCCGTAAGAGGACGGTCCCAGAACAGAAACAAAAACAAGTCATCGAGTGAGAGATATAAATCTAGAGGGAGATCTAAGTCTCTAGGAAAACCTGTAAAGGTGGTTTTCTGGAAATGTGGAAAGGAAGGGGACTACAAAAGGGACTGTAAATATAAAGCTCTTGATAAAGGAAAGGGATCTGATGATCCTCCTTCTTCAGAGGTGAAAACCACCTCAGATGAAGATGGGGATGTGTACTTGGCTTCTTCAATTACACATGTAGATCATGAGGCATGGTTGATTGACTCAAGTGCATCTTTTCACTTCACTCCCCATAGAGAGTGGTTCTGGGAGTATGAGAAATATGATGGTGGTGATGTATTCATGGGGGATGAAAAGAAGGCTAGAATTGTTGGTCATGGAAAAGTAAAGTTGAAGTTGCAAGGTGGAAGGCTTAGAACACTTTTGGGTGTTCTGCATATTCCTACTGTTATCAGGAAAACTAGTGTCCATTCAGAGTTGCTAGTCCCACTAAGATGGGTAGCTATCTTAGAAATAAACAAACCAAAGTTACTTGTGTTTTCCTTTATGAGAGATAGATGAGAGAGAAGCAATGAGTACCAACCTCAGTCTTTTGCTAGTCTCCTTGCTTGTTTCCTCTCTCCCTTAATAGAGCTTTCACCACTCCTTTCTCACTTGTCCTGCTTCAAATAACACTTGTAGAGTCAAAGCAGAAAAATACCATCAAAGCATAGAGATCTATAACCATAAACAATATAGGATCAGATGTACATTAACCATACCAAATGCATATATAAATACAAGATTCATAGATATACAAGTATATGGAGGAAAACTAAAATAGCTTTATTGATAGAAGTAGTAGAAGAGAGGATTACAACCAAGATGCCTGATCCAACATCATCCTCCCAGCATGAAAGCCCTCTTCACCTCATAAAAAGCAAGATCACCCAACAATACAATGTCTCAAAGAGAAACCAACAACACTTCCTTACAAATTACAAAATTCTACCCTTCTGGATCTCTAGGATGAGGGATCCATATATAGATGTTTGCATGAGAGTGAGTCAACTCCTGGGATTTTGATTAGTGTCCTTTCACTGATAGTTCTTGATTCCACTTGGATATTTCATGATCTATTACTCATCCCTAGGCGAATTCAGAGAGGCAAGTGTCATATGAGCAGTTTCTAGAAGAATTCTTTGAGTTTCCACCTAGCAAACTGCCTCTGCCATTTGTCTGCTCTCGTTCATCGCACCCTGCAGAAGGGATTTTCAGTATGCATCACCCCCTTTGTGTGTAGTAGGTGAGATGCATCGCACCCTCAACATGGAGTAGTCTGTATGGTTCAATTTTGACCAATTCTGAGCATCTTTTTAGGGAGAAATTATGGGAAATGATGCAATCAGTTGACCTTGATCCTTTAAGGTATGAAACAACACTTTTAGGGGTTTTAGAGCCCTTGGTTTATTGACATATGTGATTGGGGTTGCAGTGCCCAAATATGTCTATAACATTTGCCCCCTAAAGCATGATGTCGTAAATCTTCTAATGTCGGGTGAAATGCTTTATCATGAGGACCAGAGGTTTTTCTAACTGGAAGGTGACCTGTAATAAGATACAATACAATACATTATCTTCATAATATTTTCATGATATAGCTAAGGCGGGCATTCCCATGCTCAGCTTTATAAATTCATTTTCATGTACATAGGACAAACAATCATCTGTGTGGCAGACTGATGATTCTGGTAGAGTCATCATCCCTTAGCTTGGATGATTATCTGTGCAGCTATGATGTACATTTGATGTCTTTATTTTCCTGAATATATCACAGCCCAGATGGATGAAACTAGATCTAGGGTCTTCAAACTCGTTAAATCTTCGCCCGAAGTACAAGTCGATCCATGTGAAAAGATGTTCTGATGTCGAACATGGAAAGACATCACCTGATTACCAGCTAATGATGTAAGTTGTTAACAGGTGTGAGAGGAATCATCGATAATGATGATGACCCTCAAGGTACTGAAGTACAATTCACATGGTGTGAATACAGGAGTCGATGTCAAACACCATGCAAAATCTTTCAGTCGAAGGCCATTGATGTAAACCTGTTGCCAGAAGTGAGAAACTTGCCATTGAGGCATGCAAGTTTCAAACTACTGAAAGGGTTGTTCCTAAGTCACCTTCTTGGATAATGAGCTGATGTTTACAAAAAGTGACCTTTCATAGGAGGGCCTTAATGAATCCCACATCTATGACACAGAATGGAGAAAATGATTTTGTGGAGGTGAAAATGATCTGATGATACAAGGTTCAGGGTGGCAGTCATGAAAGAATGGAGCATTAAGATATTGTAGCAGATGAGATGTTAGCTGGGTTGGTGAATTCTCTGAGCGACTTCTCTTGAACATATCGGTGACACTAGAATGGACTGGTAGCGTTAACCCTAAAATGGATGGTACGGAGGACCAATGGTGATATGACCGGTGAATGGAATAACCCAACCCGACTCAATCATGGTGATGGAGGGAAAGTGTCATGTTCAAGAGTGACCTGCTACCAAAGAAGTTATTCAAGTTTTCTTCCCTTTTTCCCCAGTCATTTTTGACCAGTACCTCTTTATTTTTGTCAAGCTTGAGGAGGATAACATATGCTTGTTCTATAATTTTCCCTTCGGGCAAACCTGTCACTATGTTTTAGCGAGCCTAGTGACAGTGAAACTCACTCTTGTCTGCATGGAAAAGTTTGTCGCTATTTTTTTAACGAGTTTAATGACAAAGATAACTCGGTCCTTTTCAATTTTAGAGAGTCTGAAAAGAGACGGAAAGGAAACTCAAATAGTCCTTTTTTGTAGTATAATCCCTTAAGTCTGAAAAAAGTTTAAAATAATATGAAAGGGATGACTTTTCCAATCACTTTAGCGAGTTGAAAAAGACAAGTGCTCGATCTTTTTGTGTAATGATCCCTCAGGTCCAAAAAGATTAAAATATAGAGGAGGGATGACACTTCTGATCACTTTAACGAGCTGGAGAGGCCAATTGCTCGGTAATCTTTTCATATTTTACGAGTCGAAAAAGAGCTTAAAGGAGACTCGTTTTTTTAGGAACGAGTGATGTTTTTGGATAGAAACTGATTCCAGGTAAGGTTTTGAACTTTTCAATCATGGCAATATAAAGAAGGTGGCTAATAGAATCACTCGTCATAGTTGTTCCTCAAAAGGGTAAACAATTAAGTGGAGGCATATGATCAGCTAAAAAAGTGGAGGTGATGGTAAGAACATGACCAAGGTTCAAAAGCTAATAGTTATGCAATCACAAAGGTTATTTACCGAAGGTGGGTTCATTTTTTAATGAGCTCGAACTCTGGGGGAACATATGCTCATTACTAGGTTTATTTTTTAACGAGCTTGAACTTTGCGTAAACCTGCTCATGCCAGTCATATAATAAGGATGTCTCTCATTAGTAGGTTCATTTTTTAGGGAGCTTTCCCCATGCGCAGCTTTGCTCCGGAGCATTTTGTATGCAAGCTAGAAATGACCAACTACTGTCCTAAGGGTTAAAGAACTACTAAGGTTAGGTAGGATAGTCTCTCGGTGGGAAACTATCTCCTTTGCTTTGCCATTTACGTTGGTCCCGACAAAGGTAAATGGTGGATCAGACCAATCACCTAACTTAAGCAATTGAAGTTAGTAAAACTATGGGGTTAGAGTTACGCTGGTTGCTTTTCACTTGCATACAAAAATGTTTTGCATGCCCATAGGTATAAACAAGAGTAAAGTTTCCAGGTTACCATACGGAAGTTCTTGCATTAGCAATATTGTTCCATCCGCGTAGCAGACAAAACACTTCCTTGGCTTTGTCCATCGAAATGGACAAAGGTGAATGGTTTCAGTTCCAATCACGTAACCTTCGACAAGGAAATGATATTTCCAGACTGATCCCATTTTCCTAAACGAACGGGTGTGTCAGATCGGTCATATATCCTACGAGGAAACACATCTTATATCTGGGGTTTTCCTGTTGAAGTAGGCCAGGGCACATGCCTCCTGGGTTTAGTCACATTCACCGAATCACTCGCGCTCATCAGGTGGATGGACTGGAGGTTGATGAGACATTCCTTGTGCAAAAAGACCATTTAGGGATGGCATTTGACTAGTAGCCATGTTTGAACCGGGGAATGAAAGCTGGTCTACGAGCTGGACCATTCTGCCTTCATACGGGAAACACATCACCCGAAAGAGTGAGGAAACAATAGCTCCCATGCTATAAATGTAGTCACGCCCAAGGAGTAGATTTTAATCTAGCAGTCCATGGACTACCATCATATTTATATGAATGGTTTTCCTTCTCAAAGTTATAGGAAAATTTGGAAGGATCCGTAACGGTCAACTGGTTAATTTATTGAAGCCTAACAGATTTCAAATCTCAGGCAGAAGCGATGGCGAATCAAGTGCTTTCCAAGCAGTTGAGGAAAGGATACTCACATAAGCCCCTTCATCTATGATAGTACCAGCCATGATCATTCTATAAGCTTGTACTATGATTCGAAATGGTACATTAGATGGTAGGTGGGTTCTCCCTAGTAGATTCCATTCGAAGGAAATGACTAGATTGCTTGGAGGAGGGACCGAATAAACGGCCGGATGAATCTCTGATGAACTTCCTTCCAGTGGTAAAGCAATGGGTAGATTGCCCCCATGTTCATCGGATTCTGTGTTAACAAAAAAAAATTGAACAGTGCCGTTCTCATCCTCTTTGGTGACTGTATCATCTAAAGGTGGACCTTCTAAAGACAAGACTGGGTCGACTACCGTCTCGACCTGTTGAATTTGGTCCGGTGTGGAATCCGAGGGTTTATCTTCAATGATAGGTGCTTTGACCGACAACAGAGGTGTGTCAGTCATATTTTCAACTAGCGATGGACTTGGCAAGAGTTTCTCATATCCAGGAAGAAGTCGCTGCGGTGAAGCAAGACGGTTATCCAAGACTCTTTTAGCTTCGTCTAGGAAAGGAAAACGGTGGAGGGCATGTTTGCCTTCACACAGTCTACAAGGAAATTTGGATCTTCCTTTCTTTCCATTGACTTCCTTTTCACTAGTTGATGGTGTGCTCTCAACATGATCGTCAGAGGTTGAAGACACCAGATTGTGCAAGCAGGGAGACCAGTCTCTTAAGATCCGCGGGATGCAAGGACAATCTCGATGATAGTGGTCTCCTTTGCAAATGACACATGGATATTTAGGTTTGGATGGTGCAGTGTGTGGATTTTCACCAGACGATGCATGGTTGCCCCCTTTCGCTATTGGCTTCTTCTTCTTCTTCTCCTTCCCTTTCTTCTTCTTCTCAGTTACTTGGTTTTCAGCGTTACTAGCTTCACCAAGTGAAGGAAGAAGGAGAGGGAGAAACAAACGAAGTAGAAGGTGGGGAAGCGACTTCAGTATCATCTAGTTGCTAATTTGATTGTTGAGGAGTTATGGTGTTTTGAACGACAGAGGTCAAGAAAAGCCATACTGGCAGGGCAATTGTGAGTCCTGGAAGGGACGATGTAGCGATGTGTGGATCACCAACATCTCCCCAAGAAGAGAAAGGACTAGGATTCCCCCCAAGGGGAAATCCTTGATTTGTGGACTCCATTTTCTCAACCTAAGACCAATGAGGGAACAGTGATGTTATTCCGACTAAAATAAATTTTATGACGCTTTGACACAACTTGCTTTTTCAATTTTTAAGAGTCAAGTAAAAGCTAAAGATGACTCTAGTCGCCTTCGATTTTTAATGAGCCTGAAGTGACAAGTGCTCAGATGGAACTTTTCTTTTAAGGAGTCTAAAAACGAATGAAAATGACTACTCTGGAAATCTAGACAGAGGGATTACCAAACCAATCGCAAAACTACAGAATACTTTTTACGTATGGTAGTCAATCTTCCCAATGTTGTGTTCAGTGCATTGTGATCAATAAGGTGGCAGACACGGCTTCCTAAGGATAAAGGATATAGCTTATTGTGGTCTCCCAATATGTACTCGATAGTACGTGGGAGCATAGGTCTGTACTGGCACTTTTCGTATCAAAGAGGAGGAATCACCCAACCTACGATGAAAACGATAGTTCCCAGGCTTTACGACGTCGGAATACGTCTCTAGCCTAGACTTCTAGATGTTGTGCATTAGGTTCCAAAGCGTTTTTATGTTCATTGAAGTTTATTTTATAGTTGATATTTCTTAAGAAGTTTGCCTTTAAGGTTCACCGCGTGATGTAGATATACAATTCCTAAATATGCAATCTAAGATGATAAACAGTTGTTTACTTTCGTTTAGCAATGAGCAGAGAGCACACACTAGATGCACTTTTCCTAAATCAATTTCTGCATGCAGTCTAAATGCAAATGCACATGCATGTAATTGTTTTTTAGTTTCCTTAATGTGAGAATGGCAAAAGAAAACTAAGTACAGATCTGAACTATTTTCTTTCAAAGAAACAGTGCTAACAATTTTCTCCTTTCGAAACAAAAGGAAGACTAAGACAACACTTTGCGATTTTGAATTTAAAACTGCTTTCGACACTTGAAATACTAATAATTTCAAAATCAAGTACAATAGAAAAAGTGTAATCGACTATCTAAAAGAGGAAGACTTTACAACATTCTTTTTCTTGACTGAAAACGACAGTTGTGACACTTTCAAATCAAAAGATGATAATTCGATTAAGCTACTATTTGCAAAGGAGAACTGTAAATGATGAAAAATACATAAAAAAAAATTCACAATTCTTTATCAATGGAGGCTGAATAATGCAAAGGAAGAAGGTTTCAACTTTGATATACTGATCATAGACAACAAAACTACTGAATAAAGCTGAAGACAATGAAGAAAAAACCAAAATCTGGAGGCAGAAATAGTCTTACTCAATCATCGCACCTACAACACAAGGAAACAGGGATGCATCTCACCTGCAACACACAGGAAGTGCGATGCATCCAGTTTTTCAATGAGAGACAGTGCGATGGTCTAGGGACAAGACTGAGCTTAGTTTTCACTCATAGTTTGCAGCTAAGTTTAGGGGTTTAAGCTGAGCTTTTGATAAGCAGTAAACACAAAGTATAGGGGCTGATCTAATGAGGTTATTTGAGCTACCACCAGGGCACTTAGGATGTTTGCAAGTCAGATGTTCAGTTCGTAAACCACCCGGAGATTGACTGAAGCAGTGTTGATCTACTTTGCAGTTGCATAGCAAAATCTGTTCAAAGGCTAGCTAGCTTAACTTCAGGCTCCATCTGTAGTTTATAAAGTGAACAACAATAACAAAACAAACAAACTATTCGCTCCCCAGTGGAGTCGCCATTTTGTTATCAGGAAAACTAGTGTCGATTCAGAGCTACTAGTCCCACTAAGATGGGTAGCTATCTTAGAAACAAACAAACCAAAGTTACTTGTGTTTTCCTTTATGAGAGATAGATGAGAGAGAAGCAGAGAGTACCAACCTCAGTCTTTCGCTAGTCTCCTTGCTTGTTTCCTCTCTCCCTTGATAGAGCTTTCACCACTCCTTTCTCACTTGTCCCGCTTCAAAGAACACCTGTAGAGTCAAAGCAGCAAAATACCATAAAAGCGTGGAGATCTATAACAATAAAAAATATAGGATCAAATGTACATTAACCATACCAAATTCATATATAAATACAAGATTCAGAGATATACAAGTATATGAAGGAAAACTCAAATAGCTTTATTGATAGAAGTAGTAGAAGAAAGGATTACAACCAAGTTGTCTGATCTAGCATCATCCTCCCAACATGAAAGCCCTCTTCACCTCATAAAAAGCAAGATCACCCAACAATACAATGTCTCAAAGAGAAACCAACATAACTTCCTTACAAATTATAAAATTCCAGCCTTCTGGATCTCTAGGATGAGGGATCCATATATAGATGTTTGCAGGAGAGTGAGTCAGCTTCTGGGATTTTTATTAGTGTCATTTCACTGATAGTTCTTGATTCCACTCGGAGATTTCATGATCTCTTACTCATCCCTGGGTGAATTTAGAGAGGCAAGTGTCATATGAGCAATTTCTAAAAGATTCTTTTAGTTTCCACCTAGCAAACTACCTCTGCCATTTGTCTGCTCTCGCTCATCACACCCTATAGAAGGGATTTTAAGTATGCATCGCACCCTTTGTGTGTAGCAGGTGAGATGCATCACACCCTCAGCATGGAGCAATCTGTATGGTTCAATTTTGACCAGTTCTGAGCAGTTTTTCAGGGAGAACTTCTGGGAAATGATGCAATCAGTTGACCTTGATCCTTTAGGGTATGAAACAACACTTTTAGGGGTTTTAGAGCCCTTGTTTTATTGACATATGTGATTGGGGTTTGCAGTGCCCAAATATGTCTATAACACCTGCATTGGCTAGAAATCTATTTTCCGTAAGAAAACTAGATGATGCAAGTGTAAAAACAGTGTTTGAGAAGGATACCTGCAAGATGGTTTGGAGATCACTGGTATTGATGCAGGGAGTTCAGATTGGAACTCTGTACAAGATGCAAGGTAGCAATGTTGTTGATGGGTGCAACCTTTATGTGGTTCCTGAAAGAGGAGCAGAAAATATAGTGGTCTCTGGAGAGAAGACCATGTTGTGGCATCAAAGGCTTGGGCATATTGGAGAGAAGGGCCTTCAAATACTTCATGGTAAATTTATGTTAGAAGGTATGAGTAATAGCTCTCTAGATTTTGATTTCTGTGAAAATTGTGTATATGGGAAGTAGAATCACTTGAGTTTCCCCTCTGGTGGTAAGAGGGCAAAACATATATTATAGCTTGTGCACAGTGATGTGTTTGGACCTGTGAAGGTTCCATCACTGGGTAAGTCTGTGTACTATGTATCATTTATAGATGACTTCTCAAGTAATACATGGATATATTTCCTTAAGAAGAAATATGAAGTCTTTGACAGGTTTAAAGAATATAATGCTCTGGTGGAAAACTAGATAGAGAAGAAGACGAAGGTGTTGAGGACAGATAATTGTGGAGAGTTTTGCAGTAAGGAATTTGAAGAATTCTGTAAGAAGTGTGGTATAACACGACAGAAGACTACTCCATATACACCTCAGCAAAATGGAGTGGCAGAAGGAATGAACAAGACGTTGATGGAAAGGGCAAGAAGCATGCTTAGTGGTGTCGAGTTAGGACAAGAATTCTGGGCAGAGGCAGTGGAGACTGCATGTTACCTGGTCAACAGATCACCTTCATTAGCATTGGAAGATAAGACTCCACAAGAGGTATGGACTGGTAAGAAACCTTCTCTTTCACATCTTAGGGTATTTGGTTGTGATGCATATGTACATGTTCCAAAGGAGAAAAGAAGCAAGTTTGATAGTAAATCTTAAAAGTGCATCTTTATTGGGTATAAGGATGGTTTAAAGGGTTATAAGCTTTGGAACCCAGTAACAAGGAAGGTTGTGTATAGCTGAGATGTAGTGTTCAAAGAGGTGAAAGATGTTATTAAACATGAAGTCCAACCAAAGGAACCTGAGAAGATAGATTTTGAGCTAAAGGAGGGAGAATCATACTCTACAGTAAAGGAGGAATTGGAAGATGAAGAGCCACAAACTCTAAGTGTGATAAGATCAGTTCGAGAAAGAAGGCAGACAGAAAGGTATATTCCATCTGCTTTCTATTCAAATTTGATTTATATATTACGTATGATGATCCCAGAACTGTGAAGGAAGCAGTAGATTCAGAGGATTGAAAACTCCAGAAAGAGGCCATGTTGATGAAATGGCATCTTTGCACAAAAATGAGGCTTAGGATCTGGTGGAGTTTCCGACTGGAAGGAAACCCATTGGCAGCAAATGGGTGTTCAAGAAGAAGACAAATGCAGAAGGAAAGGTGGAGAAATTCAAAGCTCAGTTGGTAGCAAAAGGTTATTCCCAGGTGCCATGAATTGATTTTGGTGTTATTTTTTCTCCTGTTGCTAAGGTAGATTCTATTACATTACTTTTATATGTTATTACTGATTTTGATTTTGAGGTAGAACAGATGGATGTGAAGACAACATTTCTTCATGGGGATCTGGAAGAGGAGAACTACATGAAGAAACCTGAAGGTTTTGCAGTGAAGGGTAAGAAAGAAATGGTATTCAACTTAAAGAAGCCCTGTATGGGTTAAAACAGTCACCAAGGATGTGGTATCAGAAATTTGATACATTTATACGGGGACTTGGCTTCACCAGAAGCAAAGTAGATCACTGTGTGTATTTTAAATTAATTGGTGACCGTGTTATTTATCTGGTCTTGTATGTGGATGATATGTTGTTGGTTGGAAATGACAAATAAATTATCCAGGAGTTGAAGACCCAATTTTCCTCCAAATTCGACGTGAAAGATCTTGGTCCTGCAAACGATATTTTGGGCATGGAAATTAAAAGAGACAAGAAAAAGTGGAAGCTTTAGTTAAACCAGAGGAAGTATGTCGAGACAATACTGCAGAGGTTTAATATGCAGGATAGTAAACTGGTGAAGGTTCCTATTCCTGTAGGTGGGAGGTTATCTGATGAACAGTATCCCAAGACACAAGAAGAGGAAGAGGACATGTCTCGTGTTCCATATGCAAGTGCAGTCGATAACTTGATGTATGCAATGGTCTGTACTAGACTAGACATTGCACATGCAGTGGGAGTATTGAGCAGGTTTATGTCAAAACCAGGGAAAAATCAAGCTGGTAGTCCCGGTTTTGGGATCCAGGGAAAAATCTCTGTGCATATGTGTTTTATGGGTTATGCTCTCGCATTGTTTATTTTCTTTGTTTAAGAATTCGTATGCAGGTAATTTCTGTACAGGGTTAAAACCTACATTTGGTATCAGAGCTGTTTTGGCTTCAAGGGGACGCCTTTGTTGCTGAGGGGTTTCGCTCGGGCCTGTGGTAGACCCTGTTCAGTGGGAGATCTGCGAGATCGATTCTGGTGGTGAAAGAAGATGGCGAGCAGTGGAAAGATTGAGATTGAGAAGTTCAATGGTCAGAGTTTTGAGTTGTGGAAACTCAAGATGGAGGATCTGTTGGTCGATAAAGATCAGTGGATCGCGGTAGATCCGGGTACTAAACCATCGGGAGTGATCGATGAAGAATGGAAGAAATTGGATCGGAAGGCAAAGAGCACAATACGATTGTGTGTCTCAGATTCAGTATTGCTGAATGTATCAGGGGAAGCTACGGCAAAGGCTTTGTGGGTCAAGTTAGGGACTTTGTACCAATCTAAGTCTCTGGTGAATAAATTGTTCCTGCGGAAAAAGCTGTATAACCTGAGGATGAAAGATGGAGACTCGGTGACAGAGCATCTGAATGCGTTTAATACTGTGGTAAGTCAGTTATTATCTGTTGATATTAAAATTTCAGATGAAGATAAGTGCATCAGTCTATTGTGTTCTCTACCAGATTCGTGGGATAGTCTGGTTATTGCAATAGGTAGCAATGCAACTGCTTTGCAGTTTGATGAAATAGTCTCAGCCTTGCTGACGGAGGAGATGAGACGGAAGAATATGGACAACCAGAATGGTGATGCCTTGTCTGTACGAGGACGGTCCCAGAACAGAAAAAAAAATAAGTCATCGAGTGGGAGATCTAAATCTAGAGGGAGATCTAAATCTCCAGGAAAACCTACAAAGGTGGTGTGCTGGAAATGTAGAAAGGAAGGGCACTTCAGAAGGGATTGTAAATCTAAAGCTCCTGATAAAGGAAAGGGATCTGATGATGCTCCTTCTGCAGAGGCGAAAACCACCTCAGATGAAGGTGGGGATGTGTACTTGGCTTCTTCAAGTACACATGTAGATCATGAGGCATGGTTGATTGACTCTGGTGCATCCTTTCACTTCACTCCCCATAGAGAGTGGTTCTGCGAGTATGAGAAATACGATGGTGGTGATGTCTTCTTAGAAGATGATAGGAAGGCTAGAATCATTGGTCGGGGAAAAGTAAAGTTGAAGTTGCAAGGTGGAAGGGTTAGAACACTTCCAGGTGTTCTACATATTCCTGCATTGGCCAGAAATTTGATTTCTGTAAGCAAGTTGGATGATGCAGGTGTAAAGACGGTGTTCGAGAAAGATACCTGCAAGATGGTTTGAGAAGCACTGATATTGATGCGGGGAGTTCGGATTGGAACTCTGTACAAGCTGCAAGGTAGCACTGTTGTTGATGGGTGCAATAGTTCTATGGTTCCTGAAAATGGAGTAGAAAATCTAGTGGTCTCTGGAGAGAAAACCATGTTGTGGCATCAAAGGCTTGGACATATTGGAGAGAAGGGCCTTCGAATACTTCATGGTAAAGGTATGGTAGAAGGTATGAATGATAGCTCTCTGGATTTTGATTTCTGTGAAAATTGTGTGTATGGGAAGCAGAATCGAGTGAGTTTCCCCTCTAGTGGTAAGAAGACGAAACAGATATTGGAGCTTGTGCACAGTGATGTGTTTGGACCTGTGAAGGTTCCATCACTGGGTAAGTCTGTGTACTATGTATCATTCATAGATGACTTCTCAAGGAATACATGGATATATTTCCTTAAGAAGAAATCTGAAGTCTTTGACAGGTTTAAAGAATTTAAGGCTCTGGTGGAAAATCAGACAGAGAAGAAGATAAAGGTGCTAAGGACAGATAATGGTGGAGAATTTTGCAGCAAGGAATTTGAAGAATTTTGTAAGAAGTGTGGTATAGCACGGCAGAAGACTACTCCATATACACCTCAGCAAAATGGAGTCGCAGAAAGAATGAACAAGATGTTGATGGAAAGGGCAAGAAGCATGCTCAGTGGTGCCGGGTTAGGACAGGAATTCTGGGCAGAGGCAGTGGATACTGCACGATACCTAATCAACAGATCACCCTCATCAGCGTTGGAGGATAAGACTCCACAAGAAGTATGGACTGGTAAGAAACCCTCTCTTTCACATCTGAGGGTATTTGGATGTGATGCATATGTACATGTTCCAAAGGAGAAACGAACCAAGTTGGATAGTAAATCTGAAAAGTGCATCTTTATTGGGTATAAGGATGGTTTAAAGGGTTATAAGCTTTGGAACCCAGTCACACGGAAGGTTGTGTACAGCCGAGATGTGGTGTTCAGAGAGGTAAAAGATGTTATTCAATCTGAAGTCCAACCAAAGGAACCTGAGAAGATAGAGTTTGAGCCAAAGGAGGAAGAATCAGACTCTGCAGCAGAGGAGGAATCAGAAGATGAAGAGCAACAAACTCCGGCTGTGAGAAGATCAGGTCGAGAAAGAAGGCAGCCAGAAAGGTATAGTCCATCTACTTTCAGTTCAAATTTTGCTTTGTCTGTTACTAATGATGATCCCAGAACTGTGAAGGAAGCAGTGGATTCAGAGGATGGAAAACTCTGGAAAGAGGCCATGGTTGATGAAATGGCATCTTTGCACAAAAATGAGGCTTGGGATCTGGTAGAGTTGCCGGCTGGAAGGAAACCCATTGGTCGCAAATGGGTGTTCAAGAAGAAGACTAATGCAGAAGGAAAGGTGGAGAAATACAAAGCTCGGTTGGTAGCAAAAGGTTATTCCCAGGTGCCGGGAATTGATTTTGGTGATATTTTTTCTCCTGTTGCCAAGGTAGCTTCTATTAGATTACTTTTATCTGTTGCTGCTGCTTTTGATTTTGAGGTAGAATAGATGGATGTGAAGACAGCATTTCTTCACGGGGATTTGGAAGAGGAAATCTACATGAGGCAACCTGAAGGCTTTGCGGTGAAGGGTAAGAAAGAACTGGTATGCAAGTTAAAGAAGTCTCTATATGGGTTAAAACAGTCACCAAGGATGTGGTATCAGAAATTTGATACATTTATACGGGGACTTGGCTTCACCAGAAGCAAAGCAGATCATTGTGTGTATTTTAAATTAATTGGTGACCGTGTTATTTATCTGGTCTTGTATGTGGATGATATGTTGCTGGTTGGAAATGACAAAGAAATTATCCAGGATTTGAAGACCCAATTGTCCTCCAAATTTGACATGAAAGATCTTGGTGCTGCAAACTATATTTTGGGCATGGAAATTAAAAGAGATCGGGCAAAGAGGAAGCTCTGGTTAAACCAGAGGAAGTATGTTGAGACAATATTGCAGAGGTTTAATATGCAGGATAGTAAACCAGTGAAGGTTCCTATTCCTGTAGGTGTGAGGTTATCTACTGAACAGTGTCCCAAGACACAAGAAGAGGAAGAGGACATGTCCCGTGTTCCATATGCAAGTGTAGTTGGTAGCCTGATGTATGCAATGGTCTGTACTAGACTAGACATTGCACATGCAGTGGGAGTATCGAGCAGGTTTATGTCAAAACCTGGGAAGGAGCACTGGACAACAGTGAAGCGGGTTTTCAGGTATTTGCGTGGCACTAGTGATTATGGTTTGTGCTACCAAGGAAGACCAGGATTGGACAGAGTGTTGGATATTCATGGTTTTGTTGATGCAGACTGGGCTGGAGATCTGGATCAGAGAAGATCTACAAGTGGGTATGTGTTTAACCTATTTGGAGGTGCAGTTAGTTGGATGAGTAAGAAACAATCTGTAGTGGCACTATCAACTACAGAGGCAGAATACATGGCAGCCACTCATGCAAGCAAGGAAGCAGTTTGGTTGCAGAGATTGTGTTCAAGTATGGGGTTAGTACAGGGAGCTATAAGAATAGACTGTGACAGCCAAAGTGCAATTTTCTTGGCAAAGAACCCTGCTTATCGTTCAAAGACAAAGCACATTGATGTTCAGTATCACTTTGTGAGGGATATGATAGAAGACAAAAAGGTGTTGCTGGTAAAGGTGGACACTTTGAAGAATACTCCAGATGCATTGACAAAATCTGTGAGCTCTGAGAAGTTCTCTTGGTGTAGATAAACAATGGGTGTTTCAAGGCTGGAAAAATGACTAAGCTCTCCTGTGGCCCCCTGTGGAAAGAAAACAACAAGTGGGAGATTGTTGGGTTGTGTTATATTCTTTCCACGACTAACCCACGTAGTTAAATGGGGGGCGTCAGCCCCCCTTAGTTGCACCGATTGTGCAGCGGGGGGGCGGCAGCCCCCCTTGTCTGGGGGGTTTGAGGGGGCGGGTAGCCCCCCTCTACGGGGTCCGGGGCAGCGCCCCGGGAAAATTTTTTTTGGACCCTATATTAGGTTGGGCGAACCTACCTATGGTTTTGTGCATGATTTTCGCACATGGTATTGGATGCGATGGTTTTTCGGTCCATGGTATTGGATGCTTCGGCATGTATAAATATGTATTGTAACATTGAAAGGAACATAATGAAAAATCAAGCTGGTAGTCCCGGTTTTGGGATCCAGGGAAAAATCTCTGTGTATATGTGTTTTATGGGTTATGCTCTCGCACTGTTTATTTTCTTTGTTTAAGAATTCGTATGCAGGTAATTTCTGTACAGGGTTAAAACCTACAGGAGCACTAGACAGCAGTGAGGCGAGTTTTCAAGTATTTGCGTGGCACTAGTGATTATGGTCTATGCTACCAAGGAAGACCATAATTGAACAGAGTGTTGGATATGCGTGGCTTTGTTGATGCAAACTAGGCTGGAGATCTGGATCAGAGAATATCTACAAGTGGGTATGTGTTTAACCTATTTGGAGATGTAGTCAATTTGATGAGTAAGAAACAATCTGTAGTAGCACTATCAACTACATAGGCAGAATACATGGCAACCATTCATGCAAGCAGGAAGCAGTTTGGTTGCACAGAATGTGTTCAAGTATGGGGTTAGTATAGGGAGCTATCAGGATAGACTATGAAAGCCAAGGTGCAATTTTCTTGGCAAAGAACCCTACATATCATTCAAAGACAAAGCACATTGATGTTCAGTATCACTTTGTGAGGGATATGATAGAAGACAAAATGGTGTTTCTGGTAAAGGTGGACACTTTGAAGAATACTATAGATGCATTGACAAAATTTGTGAGCTCTGAGAAGTTCTCTTAGTGTAAAGAAACAATGGGCATTGTAGGGCTAGATAAATGACTAAGCTCTCTTGTGGCCCCTTGTGGAAAGAAAATTACAAGTGGGAGAATGTTGGGTTATGTTATATTCTTTGCACGACTAGCCCACGTAGTTAACCGGGGTTTAGAAGGGGGCCAAAGCCCCTCCTTCATTGTGTCGATTCCGTAGCGAGGGTAGATCACAGGGCGTTGGAGGGGTGTAGGTAACCTGTTATAGACATTTTTGTGCCTTACAGCATGAAGCATGAAATGTCAATAATCTAAGGGATCCAAAGTCCCTAAACATGTTGTTCCTACCCCTAGAGGAACAAGGTCAGCAAACCACAGCACTGAATATCAGTTCTCCACCTGAAAACACTCAAAAACAAGCTAATTCTGGATCATGTCAACTGCTCCACTGAGCATCTGCGCTGAATGTCAACTGCTCCACTCTGTACCTGCGCTGAATGTCAACTGTAAAGAAGGCTACCTGCGCTGGGCGAGTTTGGCCAAGTGGCACAGTCATTCCTCAAGGTGTCAATGCCCAGGAAGCTTCCAAAATGACACTTGGATCAAGGAATTCGCCTAGTGATGAGTAAGAGGGTCTAGATCTCCAAGTGGAAGCAAGAACCTCCAAGTGGACTCAAGAACTGAAGAATAACTGAAGTGGGAGAGGACACTAGTCAGCTTCATGCCAGCCTCAAGCTGACTCATCCTTTCTCCAAAACTCCTATATATAGAGCTCTCTCATGAGGTCTAGGGAGGCTGGAATCTGGTGAATGTAAGGAAGTGCTGTTGGTTTGAGTATAGAACTATTGGGTGATTTGCTTGAAGGAGGTGAAGAGGAGATTTCTTTCTGCTGGGAGGTGATGCTGGATTGGGCCTTTTATGGTTGTATTACCTCCTGAACTTTACTTCTTCCATTAATAAAGCATTTGAGGTTCTTCTATATGCATGTGTCTCAATGGCGTATTGATATTTGTATATTTGATTTATTCTAATCCTTGAATCAATTATGAATGTATGCTTCTTGTAGTTTCCCCTTCTTGTTATTTTGCAGGATCTTGGTGTAGCTGGGCCAGTGAAAGAGCAAGGAGCTGGGAGCAAGCAGCAAAGAGAGAAGATTGGATCAATCATTAGCAGAAGACATCGGTTAGTGGATCTCTTCCTCCTCTCTCTTACATCTCATAAAGAAGTAATCTTGAATAGCTTTGCTTTGATTGTTGCTGAGGTACTATCACCCTTAGAGTGGGATAGGGTCATTCCGTATTGGATACTTTTCCCAACAACAAATTGGCGACTCCGCTGGGGATCATATCTTGTTGGTTGTTTGTGTTTTTGCTATTCATTTCATAAACATAGGGAGTACCGAATCGAACTGCATTTGGATCTTTCAAATGCAAAGTAGAGGGCAGCTACTCTAGCTCAGTTTCTGGGCAAGTTTATGATTTGAAGAGCTGATCCACAAGGACTCTAAATAGCTCTTAGTGATAGCTTTTCATCCTCCTTTTCATCCCTTAGTGTGTACTTGACTGATAGCTTCTGATTTGGCCAAAAACTGTGAATTTTTGAGCAATCTGTGACCCGGAAACTGAGAAAAACGAAAGTTTGAATCTTCAGTGCAGGCACTGTGAAGGCAGTCTGCATTTCAGCGCAGTTCCCGAAGGGGCTACCTGCGCTGAAGGTCAAACTTCCAGTGTACTACCTGCGTTGAACCAGTTTTGCCTAGTGCTACTGGGTTTCCCTCCTGTTTATTGCCCTGTTTTCACCCTTGTTTTTGCAGCCTGTTACCAGTCAATGTACCTATCTGAAACCAACTTTCCTTACCACTATTCCACCTCGGTTGTATAAAGAAACTGTGTTTGTTCTTTGTGTATTTCTTATATCATTTGCAGTTTCCCATAACGAAAAGTGAACTAGTCTTGCTGTGGCCTCTTAGATCTAGACCTGTGATAAGTGTCGTTTTGATCTTAAGAGTTAGTTTATTTGTTGTTCATAGCTGATTGAGCTTTTGCTTTCGTCATATGGTTTGAATTTATATATTTCTAGTGTCGAAACAAGTAAATCATAAGGTGTCTCTTGATTTTGGACAAGCTTGTTTGCCTTCACTTGAAATTGAATTCAAAGTTATACAACAACTTTCTTTTTGTATTGCACCAACATTAAGAAAGAGAAAAGAAATACTTGCATTGTGCATGTGCATTATGACAGTTTGCATGTTGATTTAGGAAAAAGTGCATTAGTGTGTGCTCTATGATCTGTGTGAAAAGATGTTGTCTTTCTTTTCCCTCAGTAGTTAAGATTTTCAAAGTTGAAATATCGAAAAGCTTGCTTATCATCTTAGACTGCATTTAGGAGTGTTACTATACATCTCGTGGTGATCCATAAAGGCAAACTGCTAAACAAGATCAACCTTAAAATAAATTGAATTTACATAACAATGCATTGAAACATAACGAAAACACATAGAGGTCTAAGCTAGAGACGTGTTCCGGCGTCGTTAAACGTGATATCTTAGCGTTGAGTGGTTGGGTGATTCCTCCACGGTGAAGCGATAAGTATCAATACGGACTTGTGCTCCCACGTACCGTCGCGTATATATTGGGAGACCCATATAGGAACAAAGCCTTTATCCATAGGAAACCGTGTCGGCCGCCCTACTGATCACAATGCAGTGAACACAGCATTCACGAAGATCGACCACTCGTACCGTAAAACGTATTCTGTGGTTTTGCGAAAAGTTTGGCACACCCTCTGCCTAGAACTCCAGAGCAGTTTCTTTTGGCCTTTTTCAAACTCTATAACTGAAAAAGTCCATCCGAGCATTTGTCACTTCGGGCTCGTTAAAACATCGAAGGAGACTAGAGTCATCTTTAGCTTTTTCTCGACTCTTAAAAAGTGAAAAAGCAAGTTGTGTCTAAAGCATCGTTATAAAATTTATTTTAAACGGAACATAATCACCTCCTATTCCTGCGTTGATCTGTAGGTTGAGAACATGGAACGCCCCAACCAAGGAATTCCACAAGATGGAAATCCTAGTCCTTTCTCCTCTTGGGGAGAAGTTGGTGCGCCCCACATGGCAACATTGTCGCTTCCAGGACTGACAATTGGCCTGCCTATTTGGCTATTCTCAACCAATGTAGTTCAGAACACCATGGTTCCTGAACAGTCGAGTCAACAGTTAGATGAGTCTAGAGCTGCCCACCAGCCTTCTACTTCCTATAACTCTTCCTCCAATCCTTCATCTTCGCAAGGTAGAGCCGGCAAAAGCCAAGCTCCCATGGAGAAGAAGGAGAAGAAGAAGAGAGAGAAGAAGAAGAAGGAGCCTAAGGCGACTGGGGGCAAGCAAAAGACATCTGACAAAAATCCACACACAGCACAGACCGGGCCTAAATCGCCATGTTTCATATGTAAAGGAGACCACTTCCATAGAGATTGTCCCTGTATTCCCCGGATACTAAGGGACTGGTCCCCTCGGTTGCACAATTCGGGAGCATCAACCTCTGATAGCCATGTTGAATGCTTACCGTCAACCAGCGAAAGTGAAGGTTCAAGACAAAGGGGGGAAGCAAGATTCCCCTGCAGACTAGGTGAAGGCGATCACTCCATCCACCGTTGTCCCTTCTTAGACGAAGCGAAGAGAGTTTTGGAAGATCGCCCGGTTTCACCGTTGAGACTTCCTCCTGGATACAAAAAACTCGTGCCAAGTCCTTCGTTGGTTGAAAATACAGCTGGCCCGCTCAAGTGGTCAGCTGAAGCGTCAGTCATTGAAAATGAACCTACTGAATCTAGACCAGACGAAAGTCTAAAGGTCGATACGGCAGTTGACCCGGTTCTTCCTTCAGAGGTTTCATCCTCAAATGACACCGTCACTGAAGATTCATCTTCAAATGACACCCTCACTGAAGAGAATAAGGATGACACCATCCAGATTCTTTTCATCAACACAGATTCTGATGAGCATCAGGGCAATGCGCCCATTCCTTTATCGCAGGAAGGAACATCGTCAGGGTCATATCCGGCCGTGTATTCGGTCCCACCGCCAAGCAACCTGGTTGTGTCCTTTGATTGGAACCAACTAGGCAGACCCCGGTTGCCAGCCAGTAAACCATTCAGAATCATAGTCCAAATTTATAGAATGGTCATGGCTGGAACTATCATTGATGAAGGGGCATCTGTGAGTATCCTTTCCTCTATTGCTTGGAAAGCACTGGGTTCCCCGGAGCTTTTACCTGAGATAAGAAATCTCTCGGGTTTTGATAAAGGAACCAGTCGACCATTAGGGATCCTCCCCAATGTGCCTGTTACATTGAAAGGGAAGACCGTTCAAATGAACGTGATGGTCGTTCAAGGACCCTTGGATTATAACCTACTCCTTGGACGAGACTATATATATTGCATGGGAGCTATAGTCTCCTCACTCTTTAGAGTAATGTGTTTTCCACACGAAGGAAGAATGGTCAAGCTCGTAGACCAACTTTCATTTCCGGGATCACGCATCTCAAATAGTCATATACCAACCCTCAATGGTCTATTCACCCAAGAAATGTCTCCACCCCCAATCCTCCTTCCCGATGAGTGCGAGTGATTCGAAAAGATGGGACTGGAACCCAGGGGGCATGCATCCTGGTCTGCTTCGGGCAGAGGAAACCTTGGGTATAAGGTAGAATTTCCGCGAAAGAATATGACTAGTCCGTACCCCGTCCGTGGATGGAAGAGGGGTTGTTCTAGAATAGGATTCTTTTGATAAGGTTACTTGTTTGACAAAGGTCATTCACCATTGTCTACTTTGGTAGACAGTGCCGAGGAAATGTTTTCGTTTGATGGTGTTAACAAAACAATCTTTGGGTAACCAAAAAGAGGCAAGCCTCACCCTTTAAAACAAATGTTTTATCGGATAAGTAGGGGCAGCCTTGAAATTGTATTTTATACCTGGGGGCATGCAACCTTTTGGAGTGCAAGCAAGGGACGACTATTTATTTTTTAAATTTTTAGGTCCTCCCTTTAAACCTGTAGGTCTAACCCTTTAAACTCGTAGGATTAGCCGTTTCCAAACTTGCATAAAGAAAGGATGAGAAGGAGCACAGCTTCGTGAGATAAAGCTCCATAAAAAATAGCTATCTCACAAGAGACATTCTTATCTTATAACTGGTATAATCGAGCAGTTTTACCGCGGAATTTATGCTCGTTAAAAAATAGAAAAGCGAGATCCGAGAAGTTTTAATACATAGTTCATGCTCGTTAAAAAATAAACATGAGATTGAGCAGTCAAGCTCATTAAAAAATGATCATACCCCGGTAAATAACCATTGTGATCATAAATTTATTAGCCATGAAAAGCCTTGGTCGTGTTTGCACCTGCCACCTCCATTCCATTTGGCCAATCGTTCACTTCCATATGATTGTTTACCCATTTTGAGGAACAACTGCGAAGAGTGATTTCACCTAGCCATCCTTGTAACACTGCCGTGATTGGAAGATTCCAACTTGTACCTGGAATCTGTTGCTATCCCTGTTTATCACTCGTTCCTCAAAAGACGAGTCTTCTTTGAGCTCTTTTCTCCTGACTCATAAAATATGAAAAGTTTGCCGAGTTTTGGCCTTCCAGCTCGTTAAAAGGACCGGAAGAGCTATCCCTCCTTTAGATTATAATCTTTTTGGACCTGAGGGATTATTGCACAAAAAGGTCGAGCGCTTGTTTTATTCGGCTCGTTAAAGTTATCGAAAACTTATCCCTTCTCTATTGTTTTATACTTTTTCGGACTTAAGGGATTAGATGACGAAAAAGGAATTTTGGAGTTAACTTTCTGTACCTTTTCAGACTCTCTAAAAATGAAAAGGACCGAGTTTTCCTTGTCGTTAGACTCGTTAAAATGATTAAATAGCGACAAACTTGTCTTTAGACGAGAACGAGTTTCCCTATCGCTAGGCTCGTTAAAACATAGCGATGGGCTTGCCCGAAGGGCAGGTTATAGAACAAGCATATGTTATCCTCCTCAAGCTTGACAAAAATAAAGAGGTACTGGTCAGAAATGACTGGGGAAAAATTGGGAGAACCTCAAAGCTTTAATGGTAGCAAGTCGCTCTTGAACATGACACTTTTCCTCCGTATCACATCGGGTTGGGTTGTTTCATTCACCGGTCTCATCACCATGGTCCTCGCCAAACCATCCACATTTGGGGTAATGCTACCGATCCATCGCATCAGTGTCGTTATATGTTCAAGAGATGTTGTTCAGAAAGAGTCAACCGTGTCCCATCCACTGCCATACATTGTCCTTCATCCACCCATGATCGCCACCCTGAATCATATTTCACAGATTGTTTTCACCTCCACTAAAATCATTAGCTCCGTTCCGTGTCACTGATGTGGGATTCATTAAGGCCCTCCTTTGATAGATCGCTTCTTGTCGACTTCAGCTCATTATCCAAGAAGTTGATCTAGGAACAACCCCCTCAGTACTTTGAAGCTTGCATGCCTCAATGGCAAGTTTCTCACTTCCGGCGACAGGTATACATTAATGACCTTCGACCAGAAGATTTTGCGTGGTGTTCGACGCCAAGTCCTATATTCACACCACGTGAATTGTACTGCAGTACCTTGAGGGTCATTATCATTATCGGTGATTCCTCTCGCGCTTGTTAATGGTTTACATTATTGACCGGTAATCAAGCGATGTCTTTCCATGTTCGACTTCAGCGCAATTCTCACATGGATCGACTTGTACTTAGAGTGAAGATCGAACGAGTTTGAAGACCCCGGATCTAGTTTCATCCATCCGGGCTGCGATATATATTCAGGAAACATAAAGACATTTGATATGTACATTATTACAGCAGATGATCATCCTACTCAAAGGATGATAATTTCAGCAGAGAATTATCAGTCTATCATCAGACGATCGTCTGTTATATGTACCAAAATGAATTTATAAAGTTGAGCATGGGAATGCCCGCCTCAGCTAGATCATGAAAGCAGAATGAAAAATAATGTATTGTATTGTATTTTATTACAGGTCACCTCTCAGCGATTGAATGAACTTCGGATCCTCCTGATAAAGCATTTCACCCGATAAACGACCTCATACTTTAGGGGGCAACTTTTATAGACATTTTTGTGCCTTACAGCATGAAGCATGAAATGTCAATAATCTAAGGGATCCAAAGTCCCTAAACATGTTGTTCCTACCCCTAGAGGAACAAGGTCAGCAAACCACAGCACTGAATATCAGTTCTCCACCTGAAAACACTCAAAAACAAGCTAATTCTGGATCATGTCAACTGCTCCACTGAGCATCTGCGCTGAATGTCAACTGCTCCACTCTGTACCTGCACTGAATGTCAACTGTAAAGAAGGCTACCTGCGTTGGGCGAGTTTGGCCAAGTGGCACAGTCGTTCCTCAAGGTGTCAATGCCCAGGAAGCTTCCAAAATGACACTTGGATCAAGGAATTCGCCTAGTGATGAGTAAGAGGGTCTAGATCTCCAAGTGGAAGCAAGAACCTCCAAGTGGACTCAAGAACTGAAGAATAACTGAAGTGGGAGAGGACACTAGTCAGCTTCATGCCAGCCTCAAGCTGACTCATCCTTTCTCCAAAACTCCTATATATAGAGCTCTCTCATGAGGTCTAGGGAGGCTGGAATCTGGTGAATGTAAGGAAGTGCTGTTGGTTTGAGTATAGAACTATTGGGTGATTTGCTTGAAGGAGGTGAAGAGGAGATTTCTTTCTGCTGGGAGGTGATGCTGGATTGGGCCTTTTATGGTTGTATTACCTCCTGAACTTTACTTCTTCCATTAATAAAGCATTTGAGGTTCTTCTATATGCATGTGTCTCAATGGCGTATTGATATTTGTATATTTGATTTATTCTAATCCTTGAATCAATTATGAATGTATGCTTCTTGTAGTTTCCCCTTCTTGTTATTTTGCAGGATCTTGGTGTAGCTGGGCCAGTGAAAGAGCAAGGAGCTGGGAGCAAGCAGCAAAGAGAGAAGATTGGATCAATCATTAGCGGAAGACATCGGTTAGTGGATCTCTTCCTCCTCTCTCTTACATCTCATAAAGAAGTAATCTTGAATAGCTTTGCTTTGATTGTTGCTGAGGTACTATCACCCTTAGAGTGGGATAGGGTCATTCCGTATTGGATACTTTTCCCAACAACATAACCCCACTCTATGGGTTCCGAGGTAGTGCCTCAGAAAATTTTGTCTTTTGACCCTATATTAGGTTGGAAAGACCTACCTATGGCTTTCAGTCCATGGTTTTGGATGCTTTGGCATGTATAAATATGTATTGTAACATTGAAAGGAACATAATGAAAAAATCAAGCTGGTAGTCATGGTTTTGGGATCCAGGGGAAAATCTCTGTGTATATGTGTTTTATGTGTTATGCTCTTGCATTGTTTACTTTCCTTGTTTTAGAATTCGTATGCAGGTAATTTTTGTACGGGGTTAAAACCTACACTCGGCCGCAATTTCTCGTTGTCTTTCATGTAATTTCTCAATTGAAATCCCACAAAATCCATTCACAGAGAACCAAGTCACTCATTTTTTCATTGCTCAAAGGACAATGAAGACCTTTTTCAACATGTTTTAAGAAGCAAAAGGAGCCAGCATTGCACATTCATTAAAACAACTTTCAAAATAGAATGTAGAAAAAATGGAACCAAAACATAGTTGATCAGTCAGAAGGACTAAAAAAAGTGTTTATTTGAGGCCTAAGTTACACCAGAATGCCCAAGATAACACCAGAGCTCAGCCAAATGATATTTTTGGTAGGTTTGATCTATTTTTATGAATTTTCGTAACAAATATTGAATTATGGTTCAAGATATTTTTCTGTAAACCATTGTATAAATACTTCAGATTTTGAAGTATTGTGCGTGGGACATTAGTGAGTGAAAGGCTTGGAGCTTATATTCATCATCTTTCTACAGGAAATAAAAGGCCATTTGTAGCTATTTATCTAGTAATTCTTGTGGTATGAGTTTTTGATAATGTTTTTCTTCCATTAATAGCTTATATGAATGATAATTTCATCTCCTTTCCATATCTATGCTCTTCAGTGATTTTCCTAATATTTTTCAAATAAAATTCTTAAACTTAAGCTCTATTTTGTTAGGAATTTCAGGTTTATGTTATCTATCTTCTTATATATGAATTCATGCTTTCCATGCTCATTTTGAATATTTTCTTTTCCACCCTAGACTGCATCGACAAAACCTCAAAGTACCACAAAAACATACCTACCCTGCTCCTTTATATCTCTTGCAACTAAACGCTTGAGACATGACCTGGTTCCTTGATTTTGACGCCTGATCCAACAAAACCTCTAAATTTCAAAACCCTAGAACTAAAACATACCTAGCCTAATATATTTTTCCTAGTCCAGTTATATTTGGTTGTGAGCTTTATAGAGAGAGCCCTCTCTGGTTTAGAAGGGCTAGCTATTGAACCCTAAGTGGTATAAGGTTACCCCCTTTTATCTCCTTTCTCAGCCTTGGGATATTGTGGAGGATAGGTGCCATTGCTGAGGAAACGAGTGATATATCTTCCCTAGGATTAGTTTTGCAAGTGCATTCAAGACTGGTCTTATGGGTGACATGTTCTATGACTCGAAGAAGGATGATATAAATCACATAAAGTTAAGGTGCAAAATTCTAGCTCCTAAAAGACACACGAGGTCAAACACTAACCCAAATCCATGTCATGTTGTTGATGATCTAGAGAAATAGTTAGGGAAACTCAAATCTCTTCTTCCTAAAAGTGGAGCTCGTAAATTGGTAAGAACTACTTCTTTGCCTAATCAATTGCTTATTATCAAATACATTTCTTTTGATATCCATTTTGAGCTATCTCTTTTCTGAACTAAATCTTTCCTTTTATAGGTATTATTTGACCCTATCAAGTTTGATTCTTACATGACTTCTTCTAAATCCCTATTTTCTAAATCTGATCATGAGCTTGGTCAAACTTTAATAAGCTCCAAAGTCTAGCTTACTAGCTTCAGATCACCACCGAAAAGGCCTACATTCAATATCAACTTGAGAATCTATCTGCTACTACTTCCTCTACCATACCTCCAAATACATCAGCCACATCATCCGTCATTGCTAATCCATCACCACCACCTCCATTAATATCACCAACCCCATCAACACAACTAGTTGTAGTTATCGTACAACTTTCTCCAGTAGTCATGGCAAGGTTTTCCCCTTTAGCATTACCTAGTCAACTTGCTACCCTACCTCAAAACTATGGCCAAAGGCTTCCTCTTTTTCACAGAACTTCAGAAATGATAGCTCAGCAGCACATTGATAAATTGGTGGATTTCATCGATCTCGAAGAGGTTGATGATGAGGATGCTAAAATGAGAATTATAGCACAAATCTTTTACAGAGAGGTTCAGAAGTGGTTTCATGGTGTGGCAACTGGTTCCATCAACAACTCTCGGCAGCTGACAGAGTTGTTTTTAGCCCGATGGGAATAAAAGAAGAATCCATAACATATTTTGGTTGAATACAACTCCATGAAGAGGCATCCAAATGAAACAGTGTAGGAGTTCAGAACTAGATTCAATAAGGTGTACAATTCTATCCCTAATGACATGAAACCTCCCCCTGGTTTAACACTCCTCCACTATCGTAATTCCTTTGACCTAGACATGGATTATTAGCTTACGAAGAGAAGCCCAGCCACCTTAGAAGACATGTACAGAAATGTAGTGAGTGCTGAAGCTTATTTTCTGATTAAGAAATCCAAAATAAAGTCAGAGAAGAAAGTTACCATAAAGGAAGATTTCTCCTCTTCTTATGATGGAAAAATCGACACTCTTATAAAAACCATGGAAAAAATGATGGAGAGAATGACCATTGTAGACCAAAAAGTGGAGCCTTCAATAAGGAATCCAAATTATAGGGGTCAGCAATAGTCACAATTCAAAACTAAGCAAAAAGAGCAGAAGAATCAAGACCCTCAGGGACAACATCAAATTAGAACTCTGTTTCAGAAAAATTACACTCAAGGCCCAAAAGCAGTAGAAGAAGAAGATATTGTTGAAGCAAACCATTTCTTTGAGGAGGATTAGCATGAGAAACTACCTATTTTTCTAATTGAGGAAGATCAATTTTCTCAGGATTCTTTTGCACCAAGTGATCAACAACTTGTCCTCTCAAATCATGACGTATGGGTAGTGTAGACCGAATAATACCAAAGGGGTTATCAGAATTCTCTCAGCCATGTGCAAAAGCAATATAATTTGAGGAGCAGAAATGTGCCAGTTACATTGAATCAGAAGAGGCAAAGTACTCAGAGAGATGCCCAAGACAAAGAAAGAACCCATGTCAATCAAAAAAAAGAAAAGGAGGTTGTTATTCTAGGTTGAGACTACACTATTGAAGCCTCTAATAGCAAAGGAAGGAAATAAAAGGAGACTCAAAGTGAAAGTCAGAGAAAGGAGTCTTATACCAAAGGATATCCAAAAAGAAGGACACCACTTCAAAAGAGGTAGAGAAACAATCTAACTTGTTTAGTTTAGAGAATGAAATTTCTAAGTTGAAAATTCCTATCCCTCTAACTGAACTAGTTAAGAATGATAAATATAAGTTTCAGATTGCCAAGATGTTAAAGGTAGATCAAATGTCAGATATGGTTAATGTCGTCACCCTAAAATTCTATTTGGTCTAGCTGTAGATGGGAGTCCAAAAGATAGTGAAGTCCCATCATTCTAACTTAGTCTGAATATCCATGATTTTATCCTTCATAATGCCATGTTAGATTTTGGGGCCTCACATAACCTTATGCCTAAAGCCATTATGGACAAATTGGGATTAGATATCACCTGAACATATCATGATCTCTATTTTTTTGATTCAGGAAGAGTGAAGTGTCTCGGTCTTATCAAAGACTTGGTAGTGTCTCTGGACCAAATTCTGACCAAGAATGTGTTGATGGATGTGATTGTTGCAGATATTCCTCCACATTTTGGCATGCTACTCTCTCAGTCTTGGGGAGAAAATTTGAAAGGCACCCTACAATCTGATTTCTCTTATGCTACTATACCAATGTTTGGGTATCATAGAAAATTGTGCTGAGAGAAAAAGATGAATTTTATTATTAGTAGAAAAAAGAGACCTAATAATCACCGAATCCATGTTGTACATAACGACTTAGAGTCCTTTATTTTGTATAATGATATGAGTTCATTAGATGATGACAGTCATATTGTTGAATTTGAAAAGTTTCAGAACTTATAAGTAGTGTACATAAGGATTTGATTGTAGAAAAAGAGAAACAGGATGTAGACTATTTGCAGCAGGGAATTTCACCTGAAAATACTATTGAATTAGTGAAAGAAATAGAAATTGTTGTGATAGCGAGTTATCCTCCAACAAGTAAAATAAATCAGCCCTCCAAATTTCAGTTTCCCGATGAAGAAGATGGCCTTTGGACTCTGCAGTTTGATGGAGAATTGGGAAAGGAAGGAACTGGGATTGGCATGTGGATTCATGGTCCCTTGAATTAGTCAGGTAAAGTCCCTCGCAATGTAATATTAGGCTCATATAAGTTGGCTTTTGATTTCTCAAATAATGAGGCAGAGTATGAAGCATTGATTGTCGGCCTTAAAATTCTCAAAAAGATAGGAGCAGAGAATATTTCATTTTACGGAAACTCTGAGTTGGTGATTAAACAAGTAAAATGGGAGTACCAGGCCAAGCATCCAAGGATGTAAGTTTATCAAAATGTTGTCCTTGATATTCTCAAGTTTTTTTTTTCAGAATATGCATTGCCTTTAATTCCTAGAAGTCAAAGTTTTATGGATGATTCCATTTCCACTGCAGCAAGCATGTTTAAGATCCCCATCCACTCTAATAAGAAGTTTGCAATTCATGTCAAGCATCATCTAGCTAGCCCTAACAATCTAAGATATTGGTAGGTGTTTTGGTATGATAAGCAAATTAATAATTTTCTGCAAATGGAGGATGAATTCTTGCATTCTCATATTGATGATGTGTATGATGAGAATGATCAAGTAATTGAGTACACCGAGGTTGAAGTGTTGCAGCGGAAAGGAAATAACATTCCACGAGGTCTCGTGCCTTTGTAAGAGTTATTTTATCTCAACGATGTCGCAAAAAAGCCAACAATAGTCCCCACAGAAAAAGGTTTCGAAAATATAAACATTGGCACAGCTGACAAACCAAAAATGGCCAAGTTGTTGAAGTTTTTGTCCCCTGAGATGAAAGGTAAATACACTGCTTTAATGGCAGAATATTCTGATGTATTTTATTGGTACTATTCAGATCTAAAGGTGTAAGACAAGAACATCATCCAACATACTATACCAGTCAAGCCTGATGAGAATCCATTCCACCAAAAGTTGAGGGGGATTAATCCCAAATTGTTGCCATCCATTGAGAAAGAGGTAAATAGACTTTACAAAGATGGTATCATAGTTCCTATTAATTTTTCTGAATGGATGTCAAATCTTGTACCGATGAGGAAAAAGGTGGTGGAGATTCATCTTTGTATTGATTTCAGGAATTTGAACAATGTATCCTTGAAGGAAAATTATCCTCTTCCAAAGATGGATCATATTTTGCAAAGGGTAGTTAGGGCTTCAAGGATGTCACTTCTTGATGGATACTCTAGATACAACCAAATTTTGGTGCATGAATATGATCAATTGAAAAGAGCCTCTATGACACCATGAGATACTTTTATGTATGTCAAGATTCCATTTGGGTTGAAGAATGCAGGGGCTACATTTCAACAAGTAATGGATATTGCTTTTGCCAATGAAAAATATGTATTTATGGTTATTTACTTGGATTATCTTACAGATTTTTCCAAATTTGATGAAGAGCATTTTCAAAATCTAAGGATTTTTTAGAGGTGCAGGAATTTTTTCATTTCGTTGAATCCAAAGAAGAGCTTATTTGTCATGGAGGAGGGAAAACTGTTGCGGCACTATTTCAAAATATGGTATTTGCATTGACCCCGCAAGAGTGGAAGCAATCGAACAACTAAATTTCCCAAGAAACAAAAGAGAGATTCAATATTTTAATGGAAAAATCAACTTTTTGAGGAGATTCATCGCCAACCTTGTTGAACACTTGAGAGAGATGACTAATATGCTAAATAAGGGTAGTGAGGTAATATAGTCAGAAGATGCAAAGAAATCATTCAATGAAGTTAAATTTTCATTGTCTTTTGCTCCCACCTTAATCATCCCTGATTATACTTTATATTTCATTATATTTTCATTTGCTTCTAAGCACACTTTGGTTGTTGTCCTAATGCAGAAAAAAGGACCAAAAATCTAAACATCCCATAGCCTTTTTTAGTTGAACTATAAGAGATGCAGCGCTAAAGTATAACATTATTAAGAAACAAGCTTTAGCTTTGGTGAAAGCTCTAAAGTACTTTCGGGCATACATTCTTCATTCACGTGTTTTGGATTATGTTCCAACTGTAGCAGTGAAGGACGTTCTCATGCAGACAGATCCATAAGGTAGGTGGGGAAAATGGATCGCAACAATGCTAGAATATGATCTAGAGATAAAACTGACAAAGCTAATCAAGGGACAAGGTTTGGAAAAGCTCATGGCCGAATCTAACTTGCACGCATTGGATATCAATCTAATTGTTTCCCTCTTTGAAGAAGAACTGGAAGACTTGCTGGTACAGGTATCATCGATGTTTACTTCATCTCCTTGGTATTTTGACATTGTCTATGTACTCCAGCATTTGAATCCTCTGCTAAAAGTGCCAAGAAGTAAGAGTAGATCATTGAAATTAAAAGCTTCAAAATACTGCATACTTGATGGTGTCCTATTTTGGAGCGATCCAGGTGGTGTGTTGTTGAATTGTCTTATTGAAAGTAAGGCAAAAGAAGTAATGAGTAACTTTCACAAGGGAGATTATGGCAGTCACCTCTCCTGGAAAACCACATCCAACAAAATTTTCAGGGCTAGTTTTATTGACCGACTCCTTTGGCTGGGATATATAAAATTATTATGAGATGTCATGAATCTTAGATCTTTCAAGGGAAAACGAAACTGCTACCATTGCCATTGCATCTCATTTTAGTCTCGACACCATTTCAATAGTGGGGTCTTGATTTTATTGGGGAGATTCATCCTTCATCTTCAGCCCAGCACAAATGGATCCTAATAGCCACATATTAATTCACAAAATGAATTGAGGTGATCCCAACCAGGCAAGCTATTTATTCGATAGCCATTAAATTCATTGAATCTGATATCTTTTCAAGATTTAGTTTCTCACAGAAGATAATCATTGATAATGTCACTTCCTTCAAGTCAAAAAAGATGATGGAATTATGTGAAATGCATCATATCACATTGGGGCATTCAACTGCTTATTACCCACAAGGTAATGGACTGGCTGAATCTTCCAATAAATCATTGGTTAATATAATCAAGAAGATCTTGGAGGTTAACAAGAAGAACTAGCATAAAAAGCTTATCAATTGTCTATGGGCAGACAGAGTAAGTAACAAGAAATCCATAGGTATGTCACCTTTTTATTTGGTTTATGGGTGATACTATCTTTCCTGCTTCTCTTGTTGTCCCAGTCATGAAGATTTTGCAGGAAGTTGGGAGCGAAACAAATGATGTGTAGCGAAGAATAAATCAAATGATTCATTTGCAGCAAACCAGGGAGGAAGTATTTCAGAATACTTCTAAACTTCAGGAAAGAATAAAGAAGATTTATGCCCGCAAGGTTAAAGCACATGATTTCAACATGGGGAATATAGTTCTTCGTTGGGATGTACAGAATAAAGAGAAGGGAAAGCACGGTAAGTTTGAAAATCTATGGAAAGAGCCATACAAAATCTCAGCTTTGAGAGGCAAGAATGCCTATCTACTAGAATAAATGAATTGAAAATATTATTCAAGGGGAGCAATCAATGGTAGGCTTCTCAAAAACTACCTTACTTGATGAATTTCTGAAAATTTTCATTATCATTGTACATACCCATTTACTTTCCTATTAGAGTGTGAAGTAGCTATCATGGGAGCTTGAATCCAGAGGAAAAGGCCATAAGGCTTCTTTGACCAGTTGTTGGTTTGAAAGGTTCAATTTATTTTTTAATTGTCGAAGTCATTTTAATTCGTAGGTCAGTTTTCAGTTTTGAGTTTGGTATTTTTGTTTTTTACTCCAGGAATAATGGATCAAGCTACTTGGTCTACAGTGTTCTTGACACCTCCTAAAGGAGCTTCCATCCCTAGTTGGAGCCAATGTTAGTGTTTGTCAGTCCTTCTAGTCACCAGTGATCAAATATACTCTTTCAAAGTTGTTGATAGAATTATTAGGTCAAATTGTTATATTTTCAAATAAAATTTGATCATTGGTCAGTGCTAGGTCATTACTACTCCCTCCATTTCATGGTCCAATGCCAATTTGGTCGTGTCATCACTCATTATGATGAGTCATCAGTAGAATTTCTTGATCACCATCTTAGTCTGGCCTCATGGTCGGTTTCATACTCCATTAGGTGTCATCAATAGATCAAATCATCAAAATGGTCAAAAAGAGTCATGACATCACTTATGGTTAATCATGATGGGAGTAGTAATTAGGGGAAAAAATGTGTTCAAGGAGATTTCATCTTGTTTCAACATCCTCATTTATACTCCATATACCCCCTCAAACTTCCTCATAAATCCCCTCATTCCATCTAAAACCTCTTTTTCCTTGAGAAAATCCTTAAATCCTAAGTCAAAACCTATTTTCCCTTGGAAACACTCATATTCCATATCCAGATTCCCAAAAATTTAGCCTTAATCCATTTTCCCTTTGTTTGTATTAATTCCCAAACTCTATCCTTATTCCAAAATTCCATTTGATACATAAACTCTAGCCGCGTTTTCATTTTGTACTATACCTTTAACTCTAGTCATTTTCCCATATCATTAAACATGTCGGCATTGCCTTTTGTAATACATTATGCTGTAATGTATTACAATGTAATACGTTATATATAAACCCACTACCCCCAAGGCATAAACTGGGCCTCCAATCAGTCTCGCATCCCGTAATAACTCCCGCTCGCCGATAACCCCCGTAGCGGATAAGTCCCGTAGCCATTAAGTCCCAGTCCCTGACGATCTCACCAATATAAAGTTCCTTCCTGCATGTTCCTTCCCCCTCAGTTGTGATTGCGATACAATAACACAACCCCATTTTCGGACTCGCCAGGATTATCTGTTTTATTCAAAAGGTTTTCGAGTCTAGGTTTATGGTCCCACTCTCGTTGCGATTGCGATGTGGAAAGCCCCGACCGGATGTGATATACTATGAAGTTATTCTTGATAAAGTGTTGGGTACATCCCATCAATAAAAAACTATGGAACATGGTTAAGAGCCCCTCTCCCTATTGCAATTGTGATATATAATCGACTCAGATCAATGGCCTAGATCTAATCAGTCTGGATCAGACAACTCGGATCAACGGCTCATAATTATTCTTAATAGTCAATATTACACCCTCGGCCATGATTTCTTGCTTTCTTTCATGTAATTTCTCAACTGAAACACCACAAAATCCATTCACAGAGCACTAGATCACTCATTTCATCGTTGCTCGAAGGACAATGAAGACAGTTTTCATCATGTTTTAAGTAGCAAAAGGAGCCAACATTGCACATTCATTACAATAGTTTTCATAATAGAATGCAGAAAAATGGAACAACAATGCAATTGATCAGTCAGCAATACTAACATAAGTGTTTATTCAAGGTCTAAGTTACACCAGAATGCCCAGAACAGCACCAGAGCTCAGCCAAATGATATTTTTGGTAGTTTTGATCTATTTTTATGATTTTTGTAACAAATCTTGTATTTTGTTTCCATATATTTTTCTGTAAACCATTGTATAAATAATTCAGATTTCGAAGTATTATGGGTGGAACATCAATGAGTGAAAGGCTTGGAGCTTGTACTCATCATCTTTCTACTGGAAATCAAAGTTCAATTGCAACTATTATCTAGGAATTCTTGTGGTATGAGTTTGTGATAATGTTTTTCTTCTATTAATAGCTTATATGAATCATAATTTTATCTCCTTTCCATATCTATGCTCTTCAGTGATTTTCCTAAGAGGTTTTAAATCGAATTCTTAAAATTAAGCTCTATTTTGTTAGGAATTTCATGTTTATGTTATCTATATTCTGATAAATGAATTCATGCTTGTCATTCTCTTTTTGAATCTTTTCCTTTCCACCATACACTGCATCGAAAAAGCCTCACAGTATCACAAAAGCATACCTACCCTACTCCTTTATATCTCTTGCAACTAAACCCTTGAGACCTGACCTAGCTCCTTGATTATGACTTCTGATCCAACAAAAACCTTAAATTTCAAAACCCTAGAACTGAAACATACCTAGCCTAATATCTTTTTCCCACTCCAGTTATATTGGGTTGTGAGCTTTATAGAGAGATCCCTCTCTAGTTTAGCAAGGTGATCTATTGAACCTTAAGTGGTTTACAGTCACCACCTTTGATCTCCTTTCTCAGCCTTGGGATATTGTGGAGGATAACAAAAAGAAAAGTTGAAAGAAAATTTATGGCAACAAGGAAGTCTGCCATTCACAACTATAAATATGGAAATGTTGTTGCTCCTATTCTTCCACAAACTACAAGGTTGACACCACAACAATTGGAGAAAAAAAGAGAAAAAGGTATTTGTTATAGTTGTGATAGCAAATACACTAAAGGTCATAAGTGTGCTCAGAAGAAATTATTCTATATAGATTGTGAAGAGGAGAAATAAAACGAGCCAAAAACATCAAAAGAGGAGGATATACACCAAGAACCAACCACAAAGAAAGAATAAATGAATCCAGCTATATCTTGTAATGCATTGGTAGGAATTACCACTCAAACCCTCAAGATAGAAGGATATATCAAGAAGAAAAAAGGTAATAGTTATGATTGATCTGGGTAGTACCCATAATTATTCACTGTAAGATAGCCAAGGAATTGAATTTCTTCCTATATCCAGAACCAAAGTGTCCAGTGATGGTTGCAAATGGAGGAACTATAAATTTCTCTAGAAAGTTCCATAATATAAAGCTAACCATGGGGGAATATGTAATAAACAGTGTAATTCTTTCCATTCCAATGGGTGGTGATGATGTTGTACTAGGAGTCCAATAGTTACAATCCTTGGGGATGATAGCTTTTAATTTTTAAGAACTTTTCTTGAAATTTTTTGGTAAGGAAAGGAAGCTAAATTAAGGGGTATCGGAGGGAAACCAGGAAACATAATAAGCTCTAATGCCATGACAAATATTTTGAAGAAAGAACAATGAGGCGTAATTGCACAATTATTCTCACTAGAGGTTCAAACATAGAAATCATCTATTTCATTGGAGAAAGCATTCAGTGTGGAAATAAAAGTTGAAAGAAAAATTATGGAAAAAAAGAAGTCTACCATTCACAACTATAAATATGGAAGTGTTTCTACTCCAAGTCTTCCAAAAACTACAAGGTTTACACCCCAACAATTGGAGCAAAAAAGAGCAAAAGGTCTTTGTTATAGTTGTGATATTAAATACACTAAAGGTCATAAGTGTGCTTAGAAGAAATTAGTCTACATAGATTTTGAAGAGGAGGAAGAAGAGGAGCCAAAAACATAAAAATAGGAGGATATACACCAAGAACCAACCCCAGCGAAAGAATAAATGAATCCAACCATATCTTGTAATGCATTGGCAGGAATTACCACTCCTCAAACTCTCAAGATAGAAGGATATATCAAGAAGAAAAAAGGTAATAGTTCTGATTGATTCGGTTAGTACCCATAATTTTATTCACTGTAATATGGCCAAGGAATTGAATTGCTTCCTATATCTAGCACCAGAGTGTCAAGTGATGGTTGCAAATGGAGCAACTATAAATTTCTATAGGAAGTTCGATAATATAAAGCTAACCATCGGGGAATATGTATTGAATAGTTCAATGCTTTCCATTCCAATGGGTGGTGTTGATGTTGTACTAGGAGTCCAATAGCTACAATATTTTGGGACAATATATTTTAATTTTCAAGAACATTTATTGATTTTTTTTTTGGTAAGGAAATGAAGTTGAATTAAGGGGTATCATAGGGAAACCAGAAAAGATAATCAACTCTAATGCCATGACAAATATTTTTAAGAAAGAACAATGGGGTGTAATTGCACAATTACTTTCACTAGAGGTTCAAACATCAAAATCATATATTTCTCCAAATTTCCAAAAGGTATTCGATAACCATTCCAAGCTATTTGAGACTCCCAAAATTAATGTAAACTTTGAAATGGGAACTATAAACTCAAAATGGGAACTCTAGCCAAAAAACCCCAAAAAAACATTAAAAACAGTGCTAAAAACGAAAAGTGTGTATTTTTTAGGGGTCAATGTTGAACATGTTTTAAAAATGGCAATGACTACGAAATTTACTTTGAAATTTTCATGCAAAATATAGCTTGAAAATGAAAGTGATGATACTATAATAATGATTTTTTTTTAGGGTAAATTTTCAAACTTTTAAAAAATGCTAGTAAAACCAAATTTTTATGTGCCAAACAAAGTTTTTTATGAGGAAAAACCCACATTAATGTTTTTCGAGTGGGCGAGCAGGCTTGGGCAGTTCTCAGAATCACCTAACCCCTGCGGTGGACGGGGGGGGGGACTGCCAACCCACCCGCACCACCCCCAAACCCTCACCCCGACCCCCTCCCCCCACACACCTACCTCCCCCACCCACACACACCCCCCTCACATGCAACCGCCCCCACCTGCCCACCTCCCACACACCCACATGCACCTACCCCCTCACACCCACCTCCGGCCCCCCCTCACATGCACCCTCCCCCGTCGCTCTCGCCCACCCCCTCTGACACACACCTCCCCCCCCTCCCACTCACCCCTCCACCCCCTCACACTCGCGCCCCCCCCCGTCCTGCACCTCACACCCACCCTTGCACCCCCCCCCACACACACCCTCCCCTCCTCTCTCACCCACCCCCCCTCACACCAACCCACCCCATCTCACACGCACCCCCCCTCACACACACCCTCCCCTCTCGCCCATCCCCTCACACACCCACCCACCCCCTCACACGCCCTCACCCTCCCACCCCCCCCTCACATGCAGGCATCCTCCCACCCCACACGCACCCTCCCCACCCTTCTCGCCCACCCCCTCACACACCCACCCCCCTCTCGACCATCCCCTCACCAGCCCTTGCCCTCACCCGCCCCCTCACCCCCTCGCCCACCCCCACACTCACCCTCGCCCGCCCCCTTGGCCCCTCACCCTCCCTCGCCCACACCCATGCCCGCCCACCCGACTGGTGGCTGGGCGATTCTAGGAATCACCCAGCCACCAGCTAAGCGGGTGGGCAGGCTGCAAGGGTGGCTCCAGCCCTGGCCGCGCCACCCCGGCATATTGCCTGCCCACCTGGCTGGTGACTAGGCGATTCGAGGAATCGCCCAGCCACCAGCTGGGCAAGCGGGCACGCCACCCTGGAGGCCCACCTCCCTTCCTGGATGGCGGCTGGGAAATTCCCAGAATTGCCCAGCCACTAAACGGGCTGGGCGATTACGACCACTCGGGTGACGCCGGCCTGTGCCGCACCACACTGGCGGCCCACCTGGCTGGTGGCTGGGCTATTCCCGGAATCATCAAGCCAGCAGTCGTGCGAGCGGGCAGGCTGGCACGACCTAGGCTGGCGCCACACCGGCGGCCCGCCCGCCCGCTTGGCTGGTGGCTGGGCAATTCCTGGCATCGCCCAACCACTAGCCAGGCTGGCACCAACCCAGCAGCCTTCTCACCTGCCCGGCTGGTTGTTGAGAGATTCCTGAAATCGCCCAACCACCAGATGGGCAGGCAGGCGGGCCGTCGGGGTGGCGCGACCAGGGTTGGTGCCACCTTGGCAGCCCGCCCGCCCGCCTGGCTGGTGGTTGGCCGATTCCCAGAATCACCCAGTCATTAGCCGAGTGGGCGGGCGGGCCGTCAGGGTGGTGCTGCCTGGGCTAGCACCACCCTGGCTGTCCGCACGCCTACCTAACTGGGTGTTGGGCGATTCCGGGAATCCAGAATCGCCTAGCCACCAATCGGGCCAGCGGGCGGGCCGCCAGGTTCGCGCCAGCCCCGACGCCTCGCCTGCCCGCCCAACTGGTGGCTGGGCGATTCAGGGAATCGCCGGAATCACCCAGCCACAAGCCAGGCAGATGGGCGGGCCGTTGGGATGGCACGGCCTGGGCTGACGCCACCCTGGCGGCCTGCCTGCCCTCCTAGTTGGTGGCTGGGTGATTCCCGGAATCGCCCAGTCACCAGCCGAGCTAGGCAATTCCAGCCATCGCAGTGACACTGGCTTATGCCGCGCCACACCGACAACCTGCCCGCCCACCCAGGTTGTGGCAGGGCAATTCCCGGCCACAATCTGGGCAGGCGGGCGGGGTGGCGCAGCCTGGGCTGGCAGCCCGCCCATCTGCCCAACTAGTGGCTGGGTGATTCCCGGAATCACCCAGCCACCGGCAGGGCAGGCGGGCAAGCCGTCGGGGTGGTGCCGGCCTGTGCCGCGCCACCCCAGCAGCCGGAATTGCTCAGCCACCAACCGGGTGGGTGGGCGAGCCGCCGAGGTGGCGCCAGCCTATGCCGCGCCACCCCTATGGCCTGCACGCTCTCCCGGCTAGTGGCAAGGCAATTCTGGGTGGCTGGCACCACCCCAGCGGCCCACTCGCCCTCTCAGCTAGTGGCTAGGCGATTCCAAGAATCATCCAGCCACCAATCAGGTGGGCAGGCGAGCCGGCGGGGTGTCGCTGGCCCAGGCCGACGCCGCCTCAGCCCAGAATCACCCAACCACCAGCAGGGCTGGGTGATTCCGGCCACCATGGTGGCCCCGACCTATGCCGCTCCACCTCGATGGCCCACCCACCCACCCGGCTTATGGTTGGGTGATTCCTAGAATCGCCCAGCCACCAGTCGCGTGGATGGACAAGCCGCCGGGGCGGCGCCAGCCTAGCAGCCAGCCCGCCCGCCTTCCCAGCTGGTGATTTGGTGATTCCCAGAATCACCCAACCACCAGACAGGTGGGCCGGTGGTACAATTGGGTGGCGCAGCTAGGGCTGGCACCACCCCAGTGGCCTGCCCGCCCGCCCAGCTAGTGGTTGGGAAATTCCAGGAATCACCCAGCCACTAGCCGAGCGAGCAGGCGGGCTAGGCCGCACCACCCGGGCGGCCTGCCCTCCCGCCCGGGAATCGCCCAGCCACCAGCCAGGTGGGCACGCTGCCAGGGTGGTGTGGCCTGGGCTGGCACCACCCCGGCAGCCTGCCCTCCCGCCCGCCTGGTGGTTGGGCGATTCCCGGAGTCGCCCAATCACCAGCTGGGCTGGGTGATTCCCAAAATCATCTAGCCACCAGCCAAGTTGGGCGATTCTGGTCATCGTGGTGGCACCGACCTATGCCGCACCACCCCGGCGGCCCGAGCGCTCGCCCAGCCACCAGTCGGTCAGGCAGACGGGCTGCCGGGGTGATGCGGCCAGGGCTGGCGCCACCCCGGTGGCCCGCACGCCCGCCTGGTTGGTGGCTGGGAGATTGCCAAAATCGCTGAGCCACCAGTCGGGCTGGTGGGCAAGCCGTCGCCGGCCTGTATGCCAGAATTGCCCAGCCACCAGTTGGGCGAGCGAGCGGGCCGCTGGGGTGAAGCAGCCTAGGTTGGTGGCCCAGGCTGCTTCACACCGGCGGCCCGCATGCTAGAATTGCCCAGCCACCAGCCGGGCGGGCGGGCAAGCTGTCGGGGTGAAGCATCTTGGGCTGGCACCACCCTGTCGGCCCGCCCGCCCGCCCGACTAGTGCCTGGGTGATTCCCAGGAATCGCCCAGCCACCAGCCGAGCGGGCAGGCGAGCCACCGGGGTGGCGCGGCCAGGGCTGTCACCACCCCGGGTGACACGCACACCTGCCCGGCTGGTGGCTGGGTGATTCCTAGAATCGCCTGGACACCAATCAGGAAGGTAGGTGGGCCGTCAGGGCGGCGCTATTACAGGGAAAAGTGTCTATTTAGAATTGCTCTATCCCACTAAGGTGTGACAGCTACCTTAGAAACAAACAGAGAAAAGCTACTTTTGTATTTCCTTTATGAATTATAGATAGGGAGGAATAGAAAGAACCAACCTGTGTCTTGCACTAATCCTTTGATTCGATCCCTCTCTTCTTTGATTGTCTCCAGCTACCTGCTCCCTTGCACGCCCAGCTTCACTAAGTACCTGTAAGATCACAAAAGCATAGCACTATACAAAGACATGGATCTATATTCATAAACAACTTAGGATCAGATTTAAATTGACCATACAAATGTAACAAGCATCAATGATACAAAAGCATGGAGGAGAACTCAAATAGCTTTTATTGATAAACAAGAAAAGATCCAGGAGGAGTTACAACCAGTGGTTCCGACCCAGCATTAACCTCCCAGCAAAGAAGCCCCTCTTCACCTCAAACAAAGCATAGATCACCCAACAATCTGATGTTTGTCCCTAGAAACCAACAGCGATTCCTTACAATATGCAAAATTCCAGCCTCTGGATCTCTAAGATGAGGGATCCATATATAGATATCTGTAAGGAGGATGAGTCAGCTTGTGATTTTATTAGTGTCTTCTCTTTGTCAATTCTTGCTTCCACTTGGAGACCGAGGGCCTCTTACTCATCTTTGGTCGAATTCAGTGAGGCAAGTGTGACAGGAGAAGATTCTGGAAGCTTCCATTGCCTCTCCACCTCGCGGAATGACACTGCCATTTGTCGTTTCTTGCCCATCTCACCCCACAGAAGGGAGTTTTGAAATGCAACGCACCCTCACAGTGCATTTGGGTGAGATGCAACGCACCCTCACAGTGCATTTGGGTGAGATGCAACGCACCTAGCCAGTGGAGCAGCTGCAATGATCCTGTTTTGACCAATTTTGAGTAGTTTTTCATGGAGAACTTCTAGGAGAAGCTGTAATCTGTTGACCTTGTTCCTTTAGGGGTTAGAACAACACTTTTAGGGACTTAGGAGCCCTTGGTTTATGGACATTTCATGCTTGGAGTTGTAGGGCACAAAAATGTCTATAACAGTTGCCCCCTAAAGTATGAGGCCGTTAACCTTTTGGTGTCGGGTGAAATGCTTTATTATGAGGATCCGAAGTTCTTTCAATGCTGGGAGGAGACCTGTAATAATATACAATGTAATACATTATCTTCATAATATTTTCATGATATAGCTGAGGCGGGCATTCCCATGCTCAGCTTTATAAATTCATTTTCATGTACATAGGACAGACAATTGTTTGAGTGTAGACTGATGATTCTGATAGAGACATCATCCTTTTGGTAGGATGATTATCTGTGTTGTAACGCTGTACATTTAATGTCTTTATTTCCCTGAATATATATTGCAGCCCAGATGTATGAAACTAGATCCGGGGTCTTCAATCTCATCCTATCTTCACTCGAAGTACAAGTCGATCCATGTGAGAAATGTTCTGAAGTCGAACATGGAAAGACATCGCTTGATTACCAGTCAATGATGTAAGTTGTTAACAAGCGCGAGAGGAATCACCGATAATGATAATGACCCTCAAGGTACTGTAGTACAATTCACGTGGTGTGAATAAAGGACTTGGCATTGAACACCACGCAAAATCTTTCGGTCGAAGGCCATTGATGTAAACTTGTCGCCGGAAATGAGAAACTTGCCATTGAGGCATGCAAGCTTCAAAGTACTGAATGGGGTGTTCCTAGATCAACTTCTTGGATAATGAGCTAATGTTGACAAGAAGTGATCCGTCACAGGAGGGCCTTAATGAATCCCACATCAATGACACGGAACGGAGCAAATGATTTTGATGAAGGTGAAAACGATCTGGTGATATAAGGTTCAGGGTGGCGGTCATGAAAGAATGGAGTATAATGTATGGTAGTGGGTGAGACACAAGTGACTTCTCTGGATGACTTCTCTTGAACATATCGGCGACACTGATGTGATGGATTGGTAGCATTAACCCCAGATGTGGATGGTATGGCGTGACCATGGTGATGTGACTGGTGAATGAAACAACCCAACCCGACTCGGACACGGAGTGGAAGTTTCATGTTCAAGAGCGACTTGCTACCAACAAAGTTTCTTTGAGTTTTCTTCCCAATTTTTCCCCAGTCATTGCTAACCAGTACCTCTTTATTTTTGTCAAGCTTGAGGAGGATAACATATGCTTGTTCTATAATTTTCCCTTTGGGCAAACCCATCGCTATGTTTTAACAAGCCTAGCTGTTACACTAAAAAATGTCACCATGACTATTTACAGTTAGTATGGCTCTATCAACAGTCATGCTATCCTCCTGGGCAAGTCTTATGCCTCTGCTCTCCATGTCAAACTCCAAAAAGAGAGAAAGTCTTTATAAATGTATTTATCTCTGGGTACGAAGGTTCTCTCAACCTTACCTGCGGATACGCACCTAATTTTCACAAAAGCTGCGTACTTGTACACTCTGTATGTAAAGGGGCAGGTGCGTACCCCTGTAAAGGTCAAAATGCGCAAGTTTCATCTTTAAAAAGTTACTTGTGGTCATTTCTAGAGCATTCTAGAAGGTTGTTCGACGTGTATTGAGCGCCTCCAGATGGTTCATGTACCCCTATGAAAGAGGAACTTATCCCATCAAGAGAGGAGCTATCCCATCTAAAGAGGGGATTATCCCATTGATGGTGGACCTGATTAACTTCCTCTTGAGCACTATAAATACAGGCATTGGACCAGAAGGAGAGGAGGTTGGAAGCTAAACATTTCTAAGGGTAGATGCTGCTGGAATTAGGACTCCCATTTAGAAGCTTGTGAGGAGAGATTTCCATCTTTGCTTGTTCTATTTGGAAGTGGGTGAGCTTTGTCAAAGTAAAGGAGAACTCTTGATGGACCCTGGGAGGGACTTGCACAACACCAAGGCTCAGGTTGTATTTGTTCCTTCTGTTACCTATTAATGCAAATGAGTCCATTCTTCTCAATAACTTGTTATTTATGAGTTGTTTCATGTACTCCTTGGTCTATGTGTTAAATATGTTTTATTTTATGAGATTATCAAGTGCTATATAATCATTTGATTGTTAGTGGATGCAGGTTTCAAAGTGAAGGAGGAGCTCATCCGGATCAGCAAGGCTGGACTGCTACAACAGCGTTGGACTACAGGTAGGATCTAAACACTTGATTTCTTATATAGTAAATGCATGTTTAGAGAAGGATTGCTCTTGTTTGTCTTGTTTGTCACTAGAGAGTCTTAGGCTCCTAGGGAGGTTGGTTGTGTCCGCACTATCGACTCTTTCTGCCTGACAAATTGGCGACTCCACTGGGGACTCCATTGATGTGAAAGTCTTTTCCTTTGTATGCAACTTTGATCTGAGAAAAGTCATTTATTTTCTGGTTTTTGGCTCTGTGACTTTGTTTTTGGGTGGGTTAGATTCAATTTAGTTTTTCTTGAATTTTCCAGTAGGACGCACCCTCTGAGTATTGCACAGTGCGTCCCTGTACGCATTGTCGCTGTGTGCACAGAGCGGGCCCGCACCTGTCTTAACGGGTTGCCTGCGTCCCCTGCTAAAATTTAATAAAATTCCATTTTTTGCATTTTTTCTCTTAGATTTTTTCTTTTTCTTAGTTTTTACTGCCCAGATACATTAGTCTCTTGTCAAAGATCTTCACCTAAGCTTGTTTCATTGGCATTCCTGCTTTAAGCTTTCATCAATTGGGTGTTTTGAGTCTCTTTTTTGAGAAATTATTGATTTGATTTCCTTTGGTCATTACTTGGAGGTTTGTCTCAGTGTTAATCGCCTTTGAGTGTTTTTATTTTTTGATATTTGGAACTCTCACCCAATTTTCTCGACTTGCACTTGATTGGTTCTTAGATTACATTAGAATCGTCTTGTGTTTGAGAATTCTCTTGCATAGATCACATTTGCATAATTAGAATTCTCATTTTCAGAATATTATTGAAAAATGTGCATAGATTACATTTGCATACTTTTCAAGTGAATTGTGCTTAGATTACAATTGCATAGTTTACATTCTGAAAAATCAATCGTAGATTTAGATGAGTTTTCTTTGATTTGAATTTACACAAAAATAAAAATAAAAAAATGGTTTGGAATTGATTTGCATTAGTTTTTCTTGATGAAATTAGTGCATTAGAGAATTTGTTACATTTTCTCTTAGAGATCAATTTTTACATTGTTGGAAGTAAATGGAAACTCTCTCCTTACTTTAGTTAGCATTCATCGAATTGAAAGGATTACATTATCATATTCGATTGCATTCAGTTGAGTCGGGTCATAACACCATTGGTTTCATCTCCATTTACCCATTTGAGTAATAACAGCCTTAATAACACAGCGCTTAATTAAAATTCATCTAGTAATTTTTACATTTCTAGGGCTCTGAAACACCAACATAGCTTAGGCTAGTGTCTTGGAGTAGGAGAGTAATTAACTCTCCAAGACAATAAAACCAAACAAGTAGCTCATCTTGTGGTAGGATAAATCCAATTGTTTCATTCGTACTCTGGGAAAGCTCCTCTTAAAGGAGAAGCACGAGCTCATGTCCGAACCAGTGAGGGGATCAATCCTCCCTCGTTGGGAACGACGCCAGACACGCACGTATTACAAATGGTAAACCTCGGATTAACCCTTGTCGAGGAGCCAGGGGTCACTTGTCGGTAAACCTTGGATTATTGTCAAGGAGCCGGCAAGGGGATTGAGCTTGATACTCTGCCCTTGCGTGCTGTCGGAGTGTAGACTGTTCCCCCAGGTGCATTTGTTGCTATTGGTAAACTTAGTGACCATTATCTTTAGGGTTCTACCCAAGGTGACGGTGGAGGGAAGATCCCACTGTACCTGGAGCAGACGTTGGCTAGACTCACTTGGATTTTCTGGGGGGTTCACTTCGCTCGAGACGGTTAAAGTGGAGGAACTTGGTCCAGTCTATTCATTAAGCAGGTTGCCGGGGTAACTGTTCCACCCGCCACTTCTGTACTGAATTCTGCGATGTTGGATTTCATCCCCAACTAGTGTTTTTGGTCCGGAAGGTTACTGTTTGTGTATGGTTTGACTCCTAGATTTGATAGCGCGTGTTAATTTGTTTGTTTTTACTTTTAGAGACCATAGGTGTGAATTGTGAATTTTAATTGTTAGGTGTGAATTGTGAATTGTTAATTTTAGTTTTAAAATTGTTAATAAAATTCACTGAAGTTTAATATAATGGCAAATGTTCCGGAATTTATCAACCTAGGAACCCCTCCTAATGAGAATCCTAGTACTTTTCCTTACTTTGGAAATGTTGGTCCTCCTTATATGGCTACTTTGTCATTACCTGGATTTACAATAGGTTTACCGATATGGTTATTTTCAACTTCGTTGGCCCAAAATACTCCAATTGTTCCATCTCAACCGGATGCTTCACCTCAACAGAGTTCACCATCTCAACATCACCAACCTTCTGTTGACCCTTTACCTTCTTCGCCTAATTTTTCTTCCTCCATTTCTTCCTCTTCGCCTGGTAAAAGCCTTGATGCTAGTAACCAGGAGGCTAAGAAGAAGAAGAAAGGGAAGAAGAAGAAGAAGAAGAAGAAGCAAGATAAGAAAGAAGTCAACCAACCAACCACGACTATAAGTGTTAGTTGTGTTGAGGAAAACTCCGACATGCATCGTAAACCCAAATACCCTTGCAGGCTTTGTAAGGGTGACCACTTCCTTGTCAATTGTCCTGGTTTTCCAAAGGTCCTGGAAGTATGGTCAGAAAAATCTCATCAACTTTCCATTGATCCATCAACCAGTGATAGTCAGGTTCCTGGGAAAAAGGGTAAAGTTAGGTTTCCTTGTAAGCTATGCAAAGGGAGTCATCAAACTCACATTTTCCCTCACATGGATGAAGCCTCAACATTGTTGGAAAAACTTACTGTTCCACAACAAGAATTTCCAATTGGTTACCGTAAACTTTCTCCCAACCTACCGTCAACTGACGGAGTGATTGATTTAAATTCAAGTATAGTCGATCACACTCTCCCATTGGAGAGTGGAACTCATGTCACTCAGGTTGATGATCCATTAGTTGATCAAGTGGTCGATTCAATTTCACATTCGATCAATCACACTTTCCCTTTGGAGAGTGAACTTCATACCGCTCAAGTTCTTCTTGTTACATCAGATTCTTCTATGCCGGGGGGCATTTCACCTGTTTCTACAGAACCCCCTCCAAGCACTGAGGTCTTTTCCTTTGATTGGAATAGACTGACAGAACCTCGTCTTCCTTCCTCCATCCCTTTCCAAATCATTGTCAAGGCTGGTGGTAGGGACATACATCGTACTCAAGTAGATGAAGGTGCTTCTGTTAGTATTTTATCCTCAACTGTTTGGAAAGATTTGGGTTCCCCTCAGCTTGCGCCTATTACGCAGAATCTGAAAGCTTTTAACAAAACCATTAGCGAACCTTTAGGGATCCTTCCTAAGTTTTCTATTACCTTGGAAGGTAAAACTGTCTGTATTGATCTTATGGTAGTTCGAGGTCCCTTGGATTTCAATTTACTCCTTGGGCGAGACTATGTTTATGCAATGAAAGCTGTCGTATCGACACTCTTTCGTGTGATGTCTTTCCCTCACAATGGCAATATTGTGACTGTAGACTAGCTTTCGTTCCCTAGTCTTGTTTCAACTACCAATCATATGACACCCCTAAATGTTCCTGATTCTAAAGTGGTATCTGCCCTGCCACGGGTTAATTATGTGGCAACTGGTCCCATGTTTGCAGTTACCGATGTAAGTGAGCCTCTCACTGTTGATTTAGATCCGGTAATTGACATGGAAAACTCTATGGGATTATTTGAACACGATGTTCTTATCCCTTTTGAGTCCCTTGACATGTGTTCCTTCCAGAGAACTATTCTTCCTTCTGATGAAGACCTCTTGGAAGCCATGATCAAGGTATGTCCATTGACATGTCTTTCTTCCAGTTAGAAGCCATGATCAGTGAGTACGAGGAAAGTTCCTTTTACTGTGTCGACCTCGTTAAAAAATGAATCAGTGAGTACGAGGATAGTTTTTTGCTGTAACAACCTCGTTAAAAAATGAAACAAGCTAGCATGAGGATAGTTCTTTTACTGAGTCAACCTCATTAAAAAATGAATCAGGTAGATTTTAGGATATGTAGGTAGATTGTAGAAAGTAGGGTTTTGAGGATAATTCCTGTTACTGAGTCAACCTCGTTAAAAAATGAATCAGGTATGAGGATAGTTCTTTTCTTGTGTCAACCTCCTTAAAAATGAAACAACTCCCTTTTCAAGTTAAATATTGAAAGTAAACCTTCATTCCATCCATCTGGTTGAATGAAATGAAGCCTAGGGGGCATGTACCTAGTTTTGCATCATTATACTGGGGGCATGCGAAATTTTTGAGCATAGTTCCTTGTCTTGTGTCAAGCTCATTAAAAAATGAAACAAGGGTAGGTTAAGTAGGTAGATTGTAGAGAGTAGTCATGAGCATAGTTCCTTGTCTTGTGTCAAGCTCGTTAAAAAATGAATCAAGGATTTTAGAGCATAGTTCCTTGTCTTGTGTCAAGCTCGTTAAAAAATGAAACAAGGGTTTTGAGGATAGTTCTTTTCCTGTGTCAACCTCACTAAAAAACGAAACAACTCCCACAAGTCTTTCCAAGATCTTGAAAGTAAAGCTTCATTCCATCCACCTCATTGAATGCAATGAAGCTTGGGGGGCATGTACCTCGTTTTGCGTCATTATGCTGGGGGCATGTGAACTGTAACAAGCATAGTTTTTCGTTTCAAGCTTGCGTAAACATGAAACCGAATCCGAGCATAGTTCTTTTCCTGTGTCAAGCTCGTTAAAAAATGAAACAAATCCTCCTCTACTTGAGTCGAGAGATTGACTAGATCTCATAGATGTTAAGTTGTATTTTTAGGTTAGTTATTTAGGTTTTTTGCATAATTTTCTTATAGTTCTAGGTCGAGTCTTTCAAATGATCTCGTAACTCAACCTTCATTTCATCCAACTGGTTGAATGAAATGAAGCTGGGGGGCATGCGCTCTAACAGTTATGCTTAGGGGGCATCAAGCACAGTTTTCTCTCTGTTTCAAGCTTGTGTAAAAATGAAACTACTTTGAAGCATAGTTTTTATCTGTTTCAAGCTTTTGTAAAAATGAAACCTATCTCGAGTCAATTTCAGTTATTTTCAAGACTCGTTAAACTCATGAAAATCCCGAGATTATTTTGCTATTTTTCATTCTCGTAAAACAAATGTAAATGCCGAGTTCTTTTCGTCTTTTCCTGCTCGTAAATTAAATTGAAAGTCGGCCATATGAGTACATTTTTATCATTTTTTCGAACTCGTTAAAACTTATGAAAAAGTGACAACCATGAGTACATTGTTATCATTTTTTCGAACTCGTTAAAACTTACGAAAAAGTGAAACCTGGGAGTTCTCTTTTAAGCCCTTTTCAGACTCCTAAAACATGAAAAGATTGTCGAGCGTTTCTTTTACACTCGTTAAAACGGAATTAAAAGACGGTCCCCTTATAGTCCTTTTCTGACCGTAAAAACAGGAAAAGGTTGCTGGGTTTTTGTCGTTTCAAACTCGATACTGGAAATAAAATGACGTGTCCTTGATCGCTTTTTACTTTTTAGGTCAGTGGCACTAATTATCAAAGTACTCCTTGGTCGCAAGATCAAGCGGTTCCCCCAGGTATTATTTTATACTTTTTCGGGCTTGAGGGACACAAATCTACGAAAAAGTTCAACTTGGAGTCTTCTTAAGTTTTTCAGACTCTCTAAAATTGAAAAACGCCGAGTTTCTCCTATACTGGGCTCGTTAAAATTTCACAGTAAAGGACCTGTTCAATTACAAACAGGAACGAACCACTCCTTCCTAGGGTTCGGATCAAAACTAGGTTGGACTCATCCGAAGGATGAGCTTATAATCAAGCATATGTTATCCTCCTCAAGCTTGTTAAAAATAAAGAGGTACTTGCCAGAAATGGTGGGGGAAAAGAGAGAAGAATGAGCCTATTTGTTATCTTTTGTCTCAGAAGAAACTTTATTACCACTCTTGGACACGACACTTTTCATTCACCTGGGTTGGGAAATCCTTTACCTCACAGTTGATCAAACCACTTTGAAAGTCTTCAGCCGGGTTCCGGGGATTAACTTTGAGTCATTCATCACCAAACCATCTGTCGTGTCGTTATGTGTTCAAGAGGTCTGCAAGCAAAACTTTCATCTGCAAAATACTTGTCATCCATTTGACCATCCCTGAGTCAGTCCTTACAGCAACATTTCTTCAACTTGAACAAATGATTTCGTGTTGTGGGCTTGCCTACAACGGGTCGCTTTCTATCGACATCAACACATTATCTAGAGAGATGACTTAGAAATTGTCAGTACCTTGAAGTCTGCATGCATCAATGGCAGGTTTCTCGCCTTTGACGTCAGTTTACATCATTGACTTTCGATCAAAGGATTCCATGAAATGTTCGACATCAACTCATTCATTCACATCTCATGGATTGTACTGGGTACTTTGAGAACCATTGACATTACTGGTGGTCTCTCTCACACTTGTTAACAGTTTACATCATCGACTGGTAATCAAGTGGTTTCTACCATGTTCGACATCAACTCATTTATTCGCATGGCTAGAATCGTACCAATTCGGGAAGTAGAAATGAAGACCCTGGATCTAGTTTCCACCATCCAGGCTACGAGGAGTTTTGTATTCATTATCTAAGTAGACTAATCATAAACAGATGGCTGCGCCCATACTGTGTCTACAAAAGTCTATGATTATGATGTACTGCAAGATCATTCCTGTATCAGAGTAGTTAGTCTGTTAGTTAAAGTTTTGATCTGAGTATGGGAATGCCTACCTCAGTGATGTTATAATCTTATACTTGTATTTTGTGTTGAAAATTGCAGGTTTTGACCAGGCTCTCCACGAGATAATCCTTGAAATGATAAAGCGCTTCACCCTTACAAAACCCTAATCTACTACAGGCTTCGCACTTTAGGGGGCAATCTGTTACACTAAAAAATGTCACCATGACTATTTACAGTTAGTATGGCTCTATCAACAGTCATGCTATCCTCCTGGGCAAGTCTTATGCCTCTGCTCTCCATGTCAAACTCCAAAAAGAGAGAAAGTCTTTATAAATGTATTTATCTCTGGGTACGCAGGTTCTCTCAACCTTACCTGCGGATACGCACCTAATGTTCACAAAAGCTGCGTACTTGTACGCTCTGTATGTAAAGGGGCAGGTGCGTACCCCTGTAAAGGTCAAAATGTGCAAGTTTCATCTTTAAAAAGTTACTTGTGGTCATTTCTAGAGCATTCTAGAAGGTTGTTCGACGTGTATTGAGCGCCTCCAGATGGTTCATGTACCCCTATGAAAGAGGAACTTATCCCATCAAGAGAGGAGCTATCCCATCCAAAGAGGGGATTATCCCATTGATGGTGGACCTGATTAACTTGCTCTTGAGCACTATAAATACAGGCATTGGACCAGAAGGAGAGGAGGTTGGAAGCTAAACATTTCTAAGGGTAGATGCTGCTGGAATTAGGACTCCCATTTAGAAGCTTGTGAGGAGAGATTGCCATCTTTTCTTGTTCTATTTGGAAGTGGGTGAGCTTTGTCAAAGTAAAGGAGAACTCTTGATGGACCCTGGGAGGGACTTGCACAACACCAAGGCTCAGGTTGTATTTGTTCCTTCTGTTACCTATTAATGCAAATGAGTCCATTCTTCTCAATAACTTGTTATTTATGAGTTGTTTCATGTACTCCTTGGTCTATGTGTTAAATATGTTTTATTCTATGAGATTATCAAGTGCTATTTAATCATTTGATTGTTAGTGGATGCAGGTTTCAAAGTGAAGAAGGAGCTCATCCGGATCAGCGAGGCTGGACTGCTACAACAGTGTTGGACTATAGGTAGGATCTAAACACTTGATTTCTTATATAGTAAATGCATGTTTAGAGAAGGATTGCTCTTGTTTGTCTTGTTTGTCACTAGAGAGTCTTAGGCTCCTAGGGAGGTTGGTTGTGTCCGCACTATCGACTCTTTCCGCCTGACACTAGCAATAGTGAAACTCGCTCTCGTCTAAAGACAAGTTTGTCACTATTAATCCTTTTAACGAGTTTAACGACAAAGATAACTCGGTCCTTTTCAATTTTAGAGAGTTTGAAAAGGAACGTAAAGGTAACTCCAAAATTCCTTTTTCGTCATCTAATCCCTTAAGTCCGAAAAAGTATAAAACAATACAGAAGGGATGAATTTTTGATAGTTTTAACGAGCCAAACAAAACAAGCGCTCGATCTTTTTGTGTAATAATCCCTCAGGTCCAAAAAGATTAAAATCTAGAGGATGGATAGCACTTCCTGTCCCTTTAACGAGATGGAGAGGCCAATGGCTCAGAAATATTTTCATATTTTATGAGTCAGTTGAAAAGAGCTTAAAGGAGACTCGTCTTTTGAGGAACGAGTGATAAAATGGGTAGCAGCTAATTCCAGGTAAGGTTTGGAATTTTCCAATCACGGCAGTGTCACAAGGATGGCTAGTGAAATCACTCTTCGTAGCTGTTCCTCAAAATGGGCAAACAATCAAATGGAGGTGAATGATCGGCCAATGAAAAGTGGAGGCGATGGTGCAAACACAACCAAGGCTTTAATGCCTGAAGTACTACATTCACGATGGTTATTTACCGGGGAATAGTTCATTTTTTAATGAGCTTAAACGCGGGTGGAAACATTTTCTCATGTCTTATGTTTATTTTTTAACGAGCTTGAACTATGTGCTAAAACTACTCGATTAGATGGTCTTGTTTTGATTTTACCATAAATAGCTTTGTCCTTTCAAAGATCGTACTGTATTTTCAACTGCTTCATCAAACTAGTCAGAAATGAACAATATATGCTTGAAAACGAGTTAGAACACTAATATTTTACTTTGAACTACGTAAAAGTAATGAAAAGTGTTTTTACCTCTCATTTTACCATTTCATTTGAACTTGGTTTGTTGGAGCTTTGGAGGTGCTTTTCCCCCTCGATTTTCATCAGTTGATTTCGGGAGATTCTGTGGACGATTCTCGGCGTTGTCTGGACCAGGTAGGAGCTAAACCTGAACTCTTTCATTTCATGGTTTCCATTTTGCATTTTGAGCTTGATTCCTAGCTTTTTTGAGTCCCTGGGGTTTAAAGAACTCGTTCTGCCATCAACGCACCTTCAGTGTATCGAAAACTGCGTTGAATATTGGCCTGTCTAAAGGCTATCTGACATTCAACGCACCTAGAACACTGCTGCAGGTGTGTTGGGTGCAAAAAGGGAATTTGATGCACAATTTTTGATGGAAATTTTGCCTGTTTCTTACCAAAATCAGGATCTAACTCCTCTCTTGTTTGTTTTTCAGAGATCTTTGGAGTAAGATGACCATTACATGGCGAGAACGTGAGCATGAAGAAGAGGACATGCTTGCCCTACATGATCTAGTTACAGTGAACGCGCTGCGGAACTGTGGCTTGCTGAAGTTTTTCCGCATTTCTAGCATGAGACAGCAGATCAACTTACTGCAGTATTTTCTCGATGCTTGGGATCCTACCAATCAGGTTTTCCATATCAGGGGAAAATCTATCCCCTTGACTATAGTAGACATCTATTTCTTGACTGGCTTGTCGAGGCGGGGTGCCCCCATCTCTTTGTCAGGTTCGGCCTGAGGAGGCGACTCTCTGAGAGATTATGTCTGCCGGTACTGCAGAGAAGGATCTCAGTCGAGTAAATACGGCAAGATCATCATCCGTGATGTCACTGACAGGTCTCTCAGGACTATTCTGTTTACTTTTGGTAGGATGGCCGGTGGTGCGGCTCTTCATGTAGCCAACCGATCTTACATGCAGCATGCCCTAGAATGCCTCCAACCGAAGGTGTTCAACTAGTGGGACGCAGTACTTCTTGTGATGAAAGAACAGTTGACCAAGATAAATAGCGGGAGGTTGAAGAACTTTGGGTATGGTTCTATTTTGACCGCCTTTGCCTTGGAGAAGATACCACTGATGCAGCCGTAGTACATTGCACTCGATTTACCTTCTCCTACTGAACCACGTATGCAGAGATGGGTTGACCATATGTCTAGGTATGCTGGCCAGTCTCAGATTTCATTTTCTGATACCTTCTTCAGGTGGTTTGATCGTTAGGAGATGGTTTATTCTGAGTATCCATACGCTAGCATGGACTTCCGGGGTGATCCAGATTTAGTACTACCGGATGGCGAGCAGTGGGGCGCCATTGGTAAAATCTTTGACCATATTCCTGTTTATCATTTTTTGTTTTTAATGTCCTTGTGCTTTATTCTATCAATACTTTAATCAAACTCATGTGTACATGCAGATGTTGGTCCTGTTCATCCAGTAGTTCGCTTGAGAGTACCAGCTGCTGCCCCAGCAGGAGAGGCCGTCAGAAGGGCTATTCTTCGTGACCTCAATGTGGCGGAGACTCTCACAGCATTACAGGAGAAGGTTGAGGGCCTCACTCTTGGTATTCCAGATGTGAGGACTGATGAGCTACCTTTGCGGTTACAACGGCATACTACTGGTGTGCCCAGACGATGGACTCGTCTCTTACGCATGATCGCACAGGCTGTGACTTGCTATCACGAGCATCATTAGACTAGGGTGCCCCTTAGCATTTTGAGTTTTTGGGTCATTTGATCGATTTTGTCTTGGTTACAGAAAATTATGTGTAAACCATAAACAGTTATATATATTTTTGATTTTCGGAGTTTTATTTTGGTTAAGCTACATGATCCACATGCAAACATTGATGGTGTGTTTCTTTTTATAAATGTTGCAAATGTCTATCTAACACATAGTTTGCTAATGAGTTAGTTAATGTGTTTAAGTTTCTGGAAATATGTTGATATTGAATAAAATCAAATTGTCTTTCCAAAATCTTAACCCTTAGGAACATGCGATAAATAGCTGGGTTTCGGATGGAATATGTACCATTGAGTTGTAGTATTACGAGCTGTGAGTCTAGCCTGACAATTAGTCAACGTATACCATGTGTGATGGAATCAGAGAGGAGTTCTATCAACGCGCTATATTCAGCGATGTTATTTGTTGATCGACCAATACATACCCCTCTGAAACTTACTAACTCGCCGCTTGGATTAAAAATAGCCCAGGCTGCGGAGGATAGGTTGCGCAAACTACGACTCGCTCCGTCGGTATATCCAACACATGACTCCAATAGGTTTGACATTTGCAACAAATGTAAAAATTGGATTACTTGACCAAAATAAACACTTTAGCGAAAACAAAAACATAACAAAAGCACACAGGTTACCATTACGCATAGTAACGCTTGAGGTACAACCCATTACGAGGTTGCGCCAGTGGAATTCCGTCATAATCCATTAACTCGTAGGCTCCTTTTGCTAACACTCGTTTAACAATATAGGGGCCCATCCATAACGACGTAAATTTACCTGCTCCCAATTTATCGGATTCTTGGTCGTAAAGCAAGACCAAGTCACCTTCTGAGAAGAAACGGGATTTGACATTTTTGTCGAACTGCGCCTTGACTCGTTTCTTATGGGCTTCATTAGCCAAAGCGGCATCACGACGGGTTTCATCCAATTGGATCAATTCCAAGAAACGAGCTTCTTCTTCTGAAGTTCTGGGAGGAGATCAATTGCGAGTTTGAGAGACGAGATTTCACACTGGATTGGTAAGAATGCTTCCAGGCCATATACCAGTTGGAAAGGTGTGAACCCGGTTGCATTCCTTACGGATGTTCGGTAAGCCCACAAAGCTGATTATAGGATTAGATGCCATCTTCTTTTGTGAACTCCAATCATCCTTTGCAGCATGCGTTTGAGGACCTTGTTGATTGCTTCAACTTGTCCGTTGGCTTGCGGATAATATGGAGTAGAGCTGTTGTGAGACAACCCTAGTTTGGCAGCTAATTCGACCATCATGTGATTGCGAAAATGCGATCCATGATCTGTGACTATAGCCTGCGGCACGCCAAATCTGGCGACTACATGATTGAAAAAGAAGAGGGCAGTTGTTTCACCAGTATTATCTAATGTAGGCATCGCCTCGGCCCATTTGGTAAAATAGTCAACTGCGACTATGATGTACCCATGCCCCCCGGTCGAGGTGGGGTTACATGTCATGAAATCGATGCCCCATTTGGCGAATGGCCCAACAGCAACTATTGGTTGTAGAGGTGAGGGTGGTCTTCTGGTTTTTCTATTGAAAATTTGACAAGCATGGCAACTTCTGACTGCGGTTATGCAATCTTTGAACATTGTTGGCCAGAAGTATCCTGCTCTTAAGATTTTTTGCGCTGTAGCATATCCAGATTGATGCCCCCCACACGCGCCTGAATGACAATCATTCAGGAATTTTTCGGCCTCCTCATGGGTGAGGCACCTTCTCAGAACTATATTGATACCACGACGGTAAAGTGTATCACCGACGATCATGTAGTCTTTTGCTTGGTATCGAATACGTTTTTGTTCGGAGTGGTAGGTGTTTGGCCTGTATTTTTGAGTTTGGAGATAAATGATTATATCCCCATACCACTCATTGCTTGCAGATATCAGAAACAAACTTTCATCCACGATTGTTTCTTCGAATGTGTCATTGTTGGACGACGATGGGAGATCGCACAATAATTCTGCGAAAACTAGAGCTTTCTTTGACTTGGATTTTACAAATTCCAGATCAAACTCTTGTAGGATTGCTATCCATTTTGAATATTTTCCCCCCAACAACTGTCGCGATAATATATAAGTCATGGGGTTGCAATCTGACATAATGGTAGTTTTCCGAAAGAGGACATAGTGTCGAAATCTCTGTATCGCTTGAACAGCTGCGAGTGCTAGCTTTTCAACGTAAGAATATTTGCTTTCTGTATCATTTAAGTTTTTACTTAAATAATATATAGGATGTTCAATTCCATCGACTTCTTGAACTAAAACCATTGTGATGGTCGTATCCGTTGTAGCCAGATATAGGTTAAAATATTTTTGATAATCAGGAGCGTACATTAATGATGCTTTCATTAGGGAATCTTTTAAAGCATCAAAGGAAGCTTGCGCAACCTGATCCCAGACAAAGGGTACTTCCTTATTCAAAAGACGTGTATAACCTTTAGCAAGTTCGGCGTAATTTGGAATGAACCTCCTCAGAAAGTTCGCTTTCCCTTGGAGTTTCTGAATCTGAAGCAAATTCGAAGGTGGAGGCAAATTTATGATTCCCTGGACCTTACCTGGGTCGAGACGAATCCTGTCCTTTGAGACTACAAAGCCAAGTAAACGACCAGAACTGACGCAAAATACACATTTGTGTGGATTGAGTCGTATCTTGTAGTGTCGGCAACGTAGAAATATCGCTCTTAAATGCTGCGGGTGATCAGTTCGCTTTCGCGAATAAGCCGGAAGGTCGTCGAGGTATGGTTGAACAATGTTTTTGATGTTATGGAAGGCATAATTCATTGCCCTCTGAAACGTCGCCCCTGCGTTCTTGAACCAAAGGGTAATTTTCGATATGCGAATGTGCCCCACGAACAAATAAATGCAGTCTTTGACTGGTCCTGTGGGCGGATATTTATTTGATTATACCCGGAGAATCCATCCATGAATGAAAACATTTTGCATCCGGCGCATTCATCAATTATCTGGTCAATGAAGGGTGTAGGGCAGTTGTCTTTTGGACAAGCTTGATTTACATCCCTATAATCGACGCACACTCTAATTGTTCCTTATTTTTTCATAACAGGGACAATATTCGATACCCAATCGGTTAGAGGAACCGGGTAGATGAAACCAGCATGGAGAAGTTTTTCAACGTCTGCCTTAATGGCAGCGGCCTTTTTGGGGTGCACCTGCCATAGCCGTTGTCGTACTGGTTTTACATCTGGATACATCTTAATTTCGTGTTCAACAATACTCGAGTCAATGCCTAGCATTTCATTATATGACCAAGCAAAGACATCTCTGAATTCGCGAAAAAGAGCGTTATATATCTCTAGTTCTGAAGGAGAACAACATTTGCTGACGTAAATATTCTCTACAACATCTGTTTTGGTCGAGATATTTATGGCGATAGTCTCTTCAATATTAGACAAGTTTCACTCGGAATCCACCGTGTTTACAGTATTTGATAGGAATTCAAAAACTAAAGGATGATACAGGTCATCTTGATTATCTTCTCCACATTCCGGAAGAAGGGAACGATGGTGGGAATCATTCCATGGTGTCCCTTCAATTACCATAGATTGGATAATTCCTTCGTCGGTGACATGTACTCGCGACCAAGGATCTGAAGGGGTACCATATTCTCTAGACCTATCTATCCAAACACTTGATGAGCGTTGATTTGGGTTTGCCTCCCATGCTAGGAACATTGATTGCTACAATATTTCCGTTGGTCTTGGGGGAAAAACCACTGCATGATCCATGTCGATATCGTTTTCTGAGATCTTTTTAGAAGATATCATATTGCAGGTTCCTATCGACGCTACTTCCGCCAGATTGATTGGGGGTGGAAGAGCGAAAGTTCCCATTAGTATAGGATCTTTTAGCAGGCCTACTCCATTATTCTGAAGCGAATGGGGGCTTCCATGGATCATGGGAATGCTTCCAGTAACTTGAGAACCATTGGGGAGGAAGTTTTGTTGATCGATGATTGTAATCCCTCCTTGAAAGGGAAATGCAATCTTTCTAAAATAGGTCGACACAACAGCTGCCATGGCATATATCCATGGTCTTCCTAGTAGGATGTTGTAATCAAGATTCCCATCGATGACTTCAACATCTATTTCTACCGTTTTCCCTCCTAGTTCAACTTTCAAGTTACTTAGGATACCATATGGGGTATATGTCCTTCTGTCGAATGCTTTTAATGTCGTCGAAGATCGCGACAAGGTTGGAGATCCTAAAGCTTTCCAGCAACTCATCGACATAATGCATGTAGTTTCTCCCTCATCAATAATCATTCGATGAACAGTTTTGTTGAGGGCTTTCACTTGAACAAGGAAAGCTAGTTGAGCTGGTAATTGTGGATCATATCCTTTATGGTCGAAGGATACTAGATTGGAATCCTTTGAGTCTATCCCACCAATGGTTGATAATAAAGCCTGCCTTTGGGATGGGCAATTTTTTAGTACTTCAAGAGTCGACATAGTGGATGGCGATTGGGCCAAATCTTCCACTATATTATAATGTTGTGCTGCTCTAGCACGGGGATTAAATGTCGATTTGTGTACTACTCCCTTTGGTGGTTTTATCGTCAATTCAGGAAGGGTGGGTGGCACAACTTCTGCCGAAGTTGTTGTCGAACTACTTGGTTGATCTTTATCCTTGTTGTTCGACAGCTGTGGATTCCCATAATCCTTGTTCCTTTTCGATATCAAAGCATCATTTTGCTGTTTTGAAACCGACAACATTAGCACTTGAGACGGGGAAGCATTTCCACTTTCAACCAGATTTGTTCCTGGATTTGGAAATGGATCAGTTAACACTGCGGAGGTTTTCGAATTCTTGAAGAATTTCTTAAGCTCAGCCCTGTGTGGACAATTCGCGGTCCAATGATCCTCATCGCATATAAAGCATGGATTTTTTGGTTTCCTATCTCCAGGAGGGTTTGAAGAATATTTTTCAGGTGATGATTCCTCCTGTTTCTTCTTCTTCCCTTTGCCTTTTTTCTTGCTCCCTGGTTGTTTGGTTTCTTTGCCTTTATCTGTCGATATGGCATTTACTTCCGAAGCAAGAAGTTCGTCTTTTTCATTTTGACCTGAAATCTTACGGCCTTTTTGGATGTAGCCTTTGTTGATTTCGTGTCTGTTGTGCCAATCACGCCATCGTCGGCATGAGAGTCATTGTTCGATTTAGAAGTAGGAGGAATTGAGAATTCTGGTCTAGGGGCGTCAGGTATTTTATCGTAGAGAGTGCCGGACTAAGTGTAAATCAAGTCCAGATATTGCGCACGAGCGATAACTTGCTCTTCTGTTACGACTCCCCCCTTTGCCACATCTTCTGTGATGGAAGGCAGTAATGACTTGATAAACCATTCAGCTAATAGCTGATCGGGGACATACGTTTTTACCATTCTACGGCGACATCGCCACTCATGTATATGATCATATATGTGAGTGGCCATTGTCTGTTTGAAATTGGTAAGAAGTTCTGTTCCCATTTCGTACCTTATTGGTAACTGAAAATGGGTTAAAAAGGTTGTGGCTAAGGTACTGAAGTTGTCGAACGAAGCTCTAGGCAATTCGATGTACCATTTTGCCGCCGGGCCCGTTAACGTCCTCTGAAAAAGGCGAAGTCTTATCGAATCATCATTTAGGGTGTTTAACGAACACCATAGATGAAAGGTCATCACATGATTCGATGGATCTTCACCCGGATTTCCATTAAATTTAGGAATATCTGATGGAAGTTTATACGGAATCGCCGGCCACCAAGGGGCATAAGCAATTGGATCGTTGGTTAACCGGTTTAAATCAAGTAACTCCAAAGTTGCCACAAATGGTAACTGTTGATTCAGGTTAGGTGAAGCATACCCAGGGTAAGATGGGATTGCCTGAGCAGTTGGTCTTTGCATACCAGCATAATGCATTTGATGCTGGTATGTTTGGTAAGGTTGGTGGACATGACCATTGTAAAATGGTTGATTTTGACCGTTTTGAATGTACGGCTGCCCACTGTTAGCAAAGATTTGTTGCTCAGAACCTTGGTATACTTGTTGGAATTGCGGTTGTTGGTATTGCACTAGCCATGGTTGTGAAGCCACGTGCTGTTGCCTGATACTAACAGTTTGACCAAGATGAGGGGTAATTGTACCCGCCTGAACCTGTGTCGTTCCACTAGTCGGTGATTGTGGTTGAGTCGCAGGGTCAAGGGGTTGTTGCATTACAACCTGAGAAACCTGAGGTTGGCATACAACAGGCAGCGCTTGAACTTGCGACACCGTCACAATAGTTGGCGTAGTCGGGATATTCGACATAGGTACGCATTGTTGCATTGAGTATACAACTCTTGGTTGTTGAGGTAGTATAGGTACCCAACCACTTGAGGTAATTCCAGTATAACCTGAATGTTGTTGTGAACTCCCGTATGGATATCCTCCTAGAGGGGATAATGAAAGGGTATACTGCCCCCCATATGGTGGTAATCCAGAATTCAAGGGAATTGTTTGCCCTTGGGGGCCGAACTGCCCAAATTGACCTCCAAATGGATCAATTTGTTGAGACTCAACATGAGAGTTTCCGGATGAACAAACAGGAACGGACCATACTGTCAAAATAGCCCCTGAGTGGGCTCCTTCTAGCGGTTGAGAGCTAGTCGGGAGAGATGGTATACCGGCGAACATTGTCGGAGTGATAGCAGGGAGTTCTGTCGTCGCTGTGTCAGACGACATAGTCCTAGATGTTGACGGTTGTTCAGACATTTGTAGTCTATCCAAAAGATTACCTAGCGATTCTACAGGAGCTTCCACTGGTGGTAGACTAACTTCTGACGAAGAAGGATATAGATTAATCCTGACTCCAAATTGCTTTGGAGTACTTGTTTGAGGATCTTCTTCAATTTCTTCTATGGAAATCAGACCAGGTGGAAGGGGAAGACCGTCAGGTCCGTAAAATATTTCTGGTGTCGAAGAAGGTGTGAAATCAGCAGTGACAGATGTTTGAAGAGCAAGACTCTCCCAACCGGTTGTAGATGGAACTGGTTCGGTAACACAAGTGTTTACTCTCAGACTAGGATCAGTATCACTGTCCTTCTGTGGCTGCTGAACTTCTTCTGTAGAGGCAGGGATTCGAGAAATGTTTGGAGTAACCGGAGTCTCTGATGTCGTTGGAACACTTGTTCTAACTTTAATAGGAGATTTGGAACCGGTTAAAAGAGTTCGCTTTGTCCGTACTGGCTTCGATTCCGGAGACAAAGACGGTTGACTCGTAAGCCTCCGCAAAATACGGGGTTTCAATTGACTTTCTTCCACGATTGCGGATTACTCGATCAAATAAATAAAGGGGAAGTATGTTTCCGAATTAAATGAATTTTAGACGCTTCGACATAACTTGTTTTTTCAGTTTTTAAGAGTCGAGAAAAAAACAAAAGATGACTCTAGTCTCCTTCGATTTTTAATGAGCCTGAAGAGACAAGTGCTCAGATGGAACTTTTCCATTAAGGAGTCTGAAAAGGAATGAAAGGGACTACTCTGGAAGTCTAGGTAGAGGGAGTACCAAACCAATCACAAAACTGCAGAATACTTTTTACGGTACGGCAGTCAATCTTCCCGAATGTTGTGTTCATTGCATTGCGATCGATAGGGCGACAGACATGACTTCCTATGGATAAAGGATTTAAGCCTATAGGGGTCTCCCAAAATATACTCGACGGTACATGGGAGCACAAGTCCGTACTGGCACTTATCGTCTCAAATTGGAGGGATCACCCAACCATCAGTGAGGACAACAGTTACCAGGCTTTACAATGCCGAAATATGTCTCTAGTCTAGACCTCTAAATGTTGTGCGTTAAGTTCCAAAGCGTTGTTAGATTCATTGAATTTATTTTAAGTTGATCTTGTTTATGAAGTTTTCCTTTCAGGTTCACCACGAGATGTAGATGTAATTCCTAAAATGCAATCTAAAGATGATAAACAAACTTTTTATCTCTTTTGTGCAATGAAAATCCTAGCTACTAGGGAAAAGAAAGACAGAATCTTTTCACAAAGAGCAAAGAGCACACTATAAATGCACTTTCCTAAATCAAGCCAAACAGACTGTCTATATGCAAATGCACATGCATGTATTTGTTTTCGACTTTCTTAGTATTGATGCTAAAAAGAAAGTTGATGTACAAATCTGAATTTCTTTTCAAGCGACAAATATAAACAAGCTCTTTTTCGAAATAAAAAATAGAGATGATTACAACACCTTACGATTTTGAAATGAACACTCGTTCTTGACACTAGAAAATTACAAATTCAGACCAAAGGAAATAGTAACAGGATAATCAACCATCAATAGCAATCAAACTTTCTCCTATGATCGAAATTGACACTTGCGACAGATTCAAATCAAAGGACGACAGTACGACTATGCTACTTTTGCAAAGGAAAACTGTAAACGACTCAACAAACACACAAAAACATCTACAGTTCTTTTGTACAAAGGAGGCGGAATAACAGCAAGGAAAAGGGGTTTCAAACAGACATATACTGATCACAGGCAGCAAAATTCAGGGATAGAACTGGAAAGAATGAAGCACAGGAACCACAGCTGCACAGAGCTAGTCTGATCAGCGCACCTGTAACACAGAGAATCTGAAATGCAGCGCAGGTTGTCCCTTCGGGAAGTGCGCTGAAATTCAGAATCTCTGTCCGAGTTCTGGGTCACAGTTTGTAGTTCAGTCCTTGGTTTTTGGCCGAGTAAAAAGCAATCAGTAATGCAACAATCAGGGTTAGATCTAAGGAGGATCTAAGAGCTATCACAAGGGCAATCAGATAGTTTTTGAATCAGCTGTTTAAATCATAAACAGATCTAGTGAATGGATATAAGCAGCAGTTATCTACTTTGCATTTGTTATGGCAAATGTAGTTTGAATGCTACTTATAAGTTTATGAAACAAACAACAAAGAATGATAAACAAAAAAACTAATTATCTCCCCAGCGGAGTCGCCATTTTGTTACAGGGAAAAGTGTCTATTTAGAACTGCTATATCCCACTAAGGTGTGACAGCTACCTTAGAAACAAACAGAGAAAAGCTACTTTTGTATTTCCTATATGAAATATAGATAGAGAGGAATAGAAAGAACTGACCTGTGTCTTGCGCTAATCCTTTGATTCGATCCCTCTCTTCTTTGATAGTCTCCAGCTACCTGCTCCCTTGCACGCCCAGCTTCACTAAGTACCTGTAAGATCACAGAAGCATAGCACTATACAAAGACATGGATCTATATTCATAAACAACTTAGGATCAGATTTAAATTGACCATACAAATGTAACAAGCATCAATGATACAAAAGCATGGAGGAGAACTCAAATAGCTTTTATTGATAAACAAGAAAAGATCCAGGAGGAGTTACAACCAGTGGTTCCGACCCAGCATCAACCTCTCAGCAAAGAAGCCCCTCTTCACCTCAAACAAAGCATAGATCACCCAACAATCTGATGTTTGTCCCTAGAAACCAACAACATTTCCTTACAATATGCAAAATTCCAGCCTCTGGATCTCTGGGATGAGGGATCCATATATAGATATCTGTAAGGAGGATGAGTCAGCTTGTGATTTGATTAGTGTCTTCTCTCTGTCAATTCTTGCTTCCACTTGGAGACTGAGGGCCTCTTACTCATCCTTGGTCGAATTCAGTGAGGCAAGTGTCACAGGAGAAGATTCTGGAAGCTTCCATTGCCTCTCCACCTCGCGGAATGACACTGCCATTTGTCATTTCTCGCCCATCGCACCCCACAGAAGGGATTTTTGAAATGAAACACACCCTCACAGTGCATTTGGGTGAGATGAAACACACCCTCACAGTGCATTTGGGTGAGATGCAACGCACCTAGCCAGTGGAGCAGCTGCAATGATCCTGTTTTGACCAATTTTGAGTAGTTTTTCATGGAGAACTTCTGGGAGAAGATGTAATCTGTTGACCTTGTTCCTTTAGGGGTTATAACAACACTTTTAGGGACTTAGAAGCCCTTGGTTTATGGACATTTCATTCTTGGAGTTGTAGGGCACAAAAATGACTATAACAGGTGTGACATAGGCCGACACCACCCCAGCTGCCGAAATTGCCTAGCCACTAGCTAGGCAGGCGGGCCGGCCTCCAGGGTGGCGCGACCACGGCTTGCGCGACCCCGGCGGCCCGGCCGCCCTCCCCTTCCCCGCCCACCCACCAACGCACCCACCCACTCACACCTGATTCAAAGATCCATTAGAAAAAGAAAATGAGCAAAAGGAAGCAGAAAATATTGTGGAAGAAGAAAATGATGAAACTCTACAGGATGAAGAGTTTGGATTATGTGACATTGTTGATTAAATTTAACTTATGCTTGGAAATCAAGCTTTGTAATGTTTTGACTTTGACATTTTATGAGAATAATAAACACTCAATTAAGGTTGTAATGCGTTCAATATTTGTAATATGTGATTTTCGCATTGATTTTTAAGTTAATCATTATTTTTTGATAAAAAAGTGATTGTTATTATTATTTTGACATGAAATTCATAAAAAAAACTATTATTTAATGATTCATAGTTAAAATTTTCATATTAAAATTATGATTTTGACATGTTAATTCTAGGAAAAAATTATCAAAATGTGTAGTTTTTTAGTTATATTTATGTTAAAAATGGTTATTTTTATGTCCATTATTAAAAAATATTGTTTTTTAGAAACGATTATTTCATGTAGATTGAAAAATTAATTAAGGATGTATAAATATGTAGAATATCGAAAATTCAAAATATCGACCTTCTAATTTAAAAATGCAAAACAATAAAAACCTCACTACAAAAAAATTAAAATTAAAATAAAAAAACAAGAAACTATGAAGAGAACGACCACTTAAAAAATTATCAAATTTACAAAATAATTATTTACATTTCATACATTAGAAAATTTAAAGCCAAAAAATAGGTCTTTTAAAAAAAAGGGTATGATGCAGAATACCCATTTTTTTAAATCAGCATGAAAATATCTACCATTCTAAAACGTAATGTACATAAAAAATATTAAAGTGCCAAAAATTGTTCTCTAAGAAAAACATGTGTGTTCTGCATCGCCCCTTTCCAAAATCAGGTCACTTTTTTGCTATCTCTATGAAACGGTTAACAGTATCAATTCCTGTTTCAATGTTTACATTTTACATTGTTCAAAGGCCTTCTACCTATTCTAGATTAGGAGAATGTTTTTCATTTGATTCCAGGAAGTGTTCCTCCAAAAATTGGACTGTATTAATATCCTTATGCCCAAAAGAGTGAAATTAAACGTATGGCTGCAGAAATTCTAGAGGTTGTTATAATTCAACCTAGTCAAGGTTCTTTCTCTCCTCTAGTAGTATTGGTGCACAAGAAGGATGGATCATGGTGTATGTGTCCATATTATAGGGAGCTCAACAAGCTCGATATTAAATATAAATTTCTCATTTCTGTCATTAATGAATTATTGAATGAATTACATGGAGCAATTTACTTCACCAAGTTCGATCTTCACTCAGGATATCATCATATTAGAATGAAGGCTGGATACATTCCAAAAACAACATTCAAATCTCATGAGGGTAATTATGAATGTTTGGTCATGCCTTTTGGCCTACTAATGCACCTTTCACATTTCAAGGTTTGATGAATTCCATTTTCAAACCCTTCCTTATGAAATTGGTGTTAGTATTTTTTTATGATATAGTAATCTATGACAAGTCTTGGAAGGATCATGTTCAACATGTTGACAGAGAGCTCAAACTATTGGAGGAGAAACAATTATATGCAAAACCCTTCAAATGGTTCTTTAGAGTATAGGAGGTGGAATATTTGGGTCATATTGTATCTCATAAGGGTGTTAAGGTAGACCCTAAGAAAATTAAGCCATTAAGGAATGGAAAATCCTCACAACCATAAATCATCTTTGATGATTTCTCGAGTTGACAAGGTATTATCGCAAGTTTGTTAAAAATTATGGGAGAATAGCAACAGCTCTAACAACATTGTTGAATAAAGATGCATTTTCTTGGACTCTAGAATTAACTAAGGCCTTTGAACATCTTAAAGAGGAAATGTGCCAAGCACTGATCTTAGCTATGCCAAACTTCACAAAAACCTTTATTGTGGACTTTTAAGCCTCGAGAAATGGAATTGGTGTTGTTTTAATGCAAGGAGGAAAACCCGTTGCTTTTGAAAGTCATCTAATGATAGGAAACTATTTACACAAACCTATTTATGAGAAGGAAATGTTAACAATACTACATGCACTAAAGCAATTGAGACCTTACCTAATGGGAACACACTTCAAGGTAAAATAGATCATGATAGTCTTAAATACTTTTTGGAACGAATATTATCTTCTGAAGAGAAAAAACATAGTTCACAAATATATTGGGTTATGACTTTGAAATCATCTACAAAAAATGAAAGAAAAATGTTGTTGCGGGTGCACTCTCAAGAAAGGATGAGGATGTGGAAGCATTGCTTTGTGCCATTTCTATTATCCAAACTAATTGGATAATCGAAGCAAGGGATGAATGGAAGAATGACGAAGAGGTGTGGACACTATTTCAAAAATTATAGCAATATCCCAGTACGTGTGATACATTTAACTGGAAAAATGATTCATTGTGGTACAAATACTGTTTATATCATTGTAAGAATTCCCAACTCAAGAAAAAGATTCTTTTGGAATTGCACACCTCCCTGGTAGTAGGGAACTCAAGATTTTTAAAAATTTACCATAGGGTCAAGAAGGAATTTTTTTTGGATGGCCTTGAATCTGATATCCAGATGTTTGTGGCAGCATGTTTTGTTTTCCAACAAAATAAAGTTGAGACAATTAAGATCTCGATCTATTACAATGTTTGGTCATTCCAAGTCAACATTGGGAGGAGGTCTCAATGGATTTTATCACAGGTTTACCCAATTCTAGAGGAAATAGTGTCATCGTGGTGGTCGTTGATAGAATTACCAAGTATGAACACTTTTATGCATTATCTAATCCTTTTATAGTGGGTATAGTTGCTAATGCATTTATGTAAATAATTCAAAAGCTACATGGAAACCCAAAGATTATTGTAAGTGACCAAGATCTCATTTTCACTCGAAACTTTTGGATGGAATTATTTTTTTGTCTTGGTACTCAATTACCTCATAGCTCATCTTATCATCCTCAATATGATGAGAAAACTGAGATAGTGAACAAATGTTTGGAAGGATATATTTGTTGCTTTGTATCCGATAAATAGACACAATGGGTCAAGTGGTTACCTCTAGCACAATGGTGGTATAAGACTTCCTTCCATACTACAACAAAAATGACCCCATTTATGGCACTTTATAGATATAATTCACTATCCATCACATCATCTTTAGGAGAAAACTCTAAGGTTTAAGTAATGGAATATCACATCGAGCTTCAACAACAAGTTCTCCAACTCTAAAAAGACAATCTCACTTTGGCGCAGAATCGAATGAAAAACATGTAGATTAGCATCGCAGTGAGAGAATTTTTAATGTAGGAAACTAGGTATTTTTACGGATACAACCATACAAAAAAATGTACCTCAAGCAAGCTAAGAAGGATAATAATTATCACCCAAGAACTATGGTCCTTAAAAGATGTTGCAAAATATTGGTACTATGGCATACAAATTGCAGTTGGCCATATCTTCCCGAGTACACCCAGTTTTCCATGTTTCTTGCTTAAAGAAGGTTATCCATAACAAGATCCAAGTTCAAACAGTGTTTCAAGAACTTGATGAAGAAGAAAAAATCATATTTGAGCGTTAAAAAGTCACGAAAATAAGAACCTAATAGCTAATAAATCGATTAATTTCAGAGTATCCCATTAAATGGAAGAACTTACCTATTGAAGATTCCACATGGGAGGATGAGAATTTTATACAGAATCATCCGAAAATACTCAAGAACAATACCTTTTTGAAGGAGAGGGGCATGTTAGGTCCTTATAATACTATTTTATTCCACTTATTGTATTGTTAGTGTAGGCCCCTATTGGTATTCTTGTGCTCATGTATCCCCCATGTTGTTATTGTTGTGCCCCATAGAAGCCCACTATTGTTATTGTTGTGCCCTTAAATTATTATTGCTATGTAGGCTCTGATTATATTGTGACCCCTTAGACTCCTATATATACCAAGGAGGTCTTATCATTTGTATTATCCAAGAATTGTTCACTTATGTAATGTAAAGGAGGTTCCCCCTCAAAGAGGTTAATTTTTAAGTCGTTGAATTATCTTTTCTTATATTTTGTGAGTTGGTTGTATAACAGATATATCTATATATATATATATATATATATATATATATATATATCATATATATATATATATATATATATATATATATATATATATATATATATATATATATATATATATTTGGTTGAATGGATGGCATGTGAGGCCCATGAGAGCGTGGCAATGGACATGGGGAGCCACGAGGGGCCCGTGTTATTTTAATTTATGCATATGTTGTTTTAGGGTAGATACATGAGTGAAGGAAGGTGGGTCCTGTGTTTATATTAAATAATATATACATAATTATTTATAATATATGGTATGCTGTGGGGCATGGATGAAATCGAGAGTTAAGTTTTGTATACCTCTTTGTGATGTATATTTTAAAAATATAAATAAATAATTTTATTTTTGTTTTGGTGGGACCAGAGAGTGTGGTGGACCTCATTGCATGCATCATAAGTTCAGGTGGAGGCTAGGAGTTCCACGTGGAATTTAATAATATAAAATAAATACTTGTGGACATAGGGCTAACTAGTAAGTTGGCCACAAAGGAGAAAGAGAGGTTACTAAACCATATCGCCTCCAATGGGGTCTGAAGGAATTCTGTGTGGAACAAGGAAGAGTTATTGAACTAGTAAAGGGGTCTATATGTCAGATATAGTTAACTATGTTTTGGAAAAGGGCCGGTTTTAGGTTTGCGAACAGTGGGCAAACTTTTTGAATTTTTAGGCATACAGAAATTCAAAAAGTATGCTTGAACATCAAGGGGGCATAATTTTCAGAATGTAAATTACATTTTGACATATGACAATTCAAAAGAAATGATTTTTCGGTTAGTTCTCAATTATCCACCAAAAATTTTAATATGAGGCCAAGAATTCTGAGAAAATATTAGAGAAAGCTACATGTGTGCTAAATGGGTAGAAAAGGGACTAACATGCTATGGAAATATACAAGGCAAAATTTACAATCCATACATTAAAATGGCACGAACAAGTAGTCAATTGAAAAATATTAATGGGAAAAACATTCTAGAAAACCCAGAATTTGCCTTCACATTAAAAATTTGGGACAAAATCTCGCAAAAGCTACAAGTGTTGGAAAATGGGTAGTTCACCTAAGACTTCCAGAGGGCATATATTTCAAGCCAAGAATTAAAAATTGGCAAGTGAGTAGTCAATAGAAATATATTGACTAGAGGAAGATGATGGTGAACCCAGAAACGGAAGCTGGGTAGGAAATCTGGGAGAAAATGTCCTGGGAAGTTATTGATCATGATGACTTTAATAATGACAAGGGGATTGGAACAAGAAAATATTAGACAAATGGTTATCAATATAACTGGGCAGTGTATACATGTATAACCATAATAGTAATAGTTATGTGAAGAACAGGTCGTTGCTAAAGTTGAACAGACAACCATGCTATGGACTTCCTACTATGAAATAAATTGAATAGGACAATTTCTTTAACCTTTTCCATTGTTGTTATATCTCTGAAATTGAATATAATGATATGTAAATTTATGGGTGGTATATGGACATATGCACATGTTGGATGAGCATGTGTTTTTTGATTGCATGATGTTTGACAACAATGTGTTGTAGTATCAATGCAATAAATGGTTGGAAATTAATATTGGATTTTATATTGTTGATGACATAGTTTTCAAGACAACCACCCTATGAAGGAGTAGACCTAATGGGACTAAATTATTGTTTCACATGAAGGACTTGGCAAGATGGATCACCTGATGGATTTTTAATATGGAAATGGGATACCTGGGCCTGAAAGATTGAGTGCAAAAAGAAAATAGGAATTAATGTGTTGGAACACAAAGAAGATTATTCAAATGCTTAAAGGGTTCCTCGAGCCCCATAGAAGTAGCAACTTGGAGGTTGTTATGGCTTGGTACCCTAGCTGGTATTGTGTATTGAGTATGTACCCAGTAATTAGTGAGTAGATTCCCATGAAGATTTTTGGGGCCCCAAAGTTAGACTATGTTGTGCTACAGAGAAGATCCTAGGAACATCTAAGTGGGGTCCTATTTGCTGAAATGTTCTTAAGATATTCCTTTCAGATCCACATGTATGCCCATCTATTATTTTGAATCTTATTCATTATGTTTCAGAGCCTTTTGACATTAATATTCTAATTTATGTTTCTTGAAATAAGAAGGGCCAATGGGTAATATGGCTAAAACACCAACAAATAAAATCGTGTATTCAAATCATTTTTGCAATTTTATTGTTGGAACTGTGTAATTCAAACTTGAGCTCAACTGTTATGATAGTACTACATTTTATTGTTTAATGTGCATTCGCTTCATTTTCCCCTATAGTGTCACAAGAAAATGAGACTACATGAAGACTTTCATCACATCTATTGAGTTAAAATTAGTGTATAGATATAAATCTCTTTGTAGTAAAATATGAATAAGTGAATCCAACGGAATTAAAATCACAAGTATTCCAAGAAATCAATTTATCATTCATATCCGATGTTTATTACATATTCTTGAGAGCAAGTATGTAAAATATGCCTTGAATTTTCTTCAAATTCAACTTAATTTTTTGTTCAATTTTGATATTTGTTTGGGATTCAAGGTTGAGAGAAAACCACCAGACATTAAATGCATTTGTTGGGTTTCATTTCTACTGATATTAAGTATGAGTATTCATAACCCTTAGGTTTGACATAAAAGGTAGAAAATGTATAATATGGATGAAAGATGAGAATCAATCCTTACCGGATTTATAGAACCAATTAACAATTCCTCTAAATTAATTAAGAGTTGGTGGATAGTTGAGAAATTAAGAATTTGATGATTAGAAAACACAAAATTTTGAAATTTACCATCTTCTTGCAAAACCCTTTTAAGAAATATCAAGAAAGTCAAGATACTCTTCAAATTAACTTGATACATCTTGCAAAACTGAAGCAAACCATCATATTGATGCGAAAAATCATTCCAATTAAAATTGTCATTTAATTCTAAACAATTTACATAAAACATCAGGTTTACAACTCAAGTGCCATGGAAATTGAATAAGTTTGTATTTAATGGAAATCAAACTTCAAAGCATGAGATGGGTGGAACACATACATGATAAGAAATATAGATAAACAAAGAACTACTTCATAATTCTTCCCCAAGATTGCTTCAATACCTCCCAGCAATTCACCAATGATTTTGGCAGAGTTTCCCCTGCAACCAAGGTTTCTCCCCATTTTTACATTTGAAAATGAGGCATACATATAGGAACTAAGGATCTTGGACCCTACATTAAACCACTAGTGGTATTTGAAAAACCACCCAAAATTTGTTACAAAATTTCCAACTGCATTCTAACTAACATCTTCTAGAAGTTTCTTCAAAGATTTGATGACTATGAAGGGGGCCCCGTAAGATTTAGCTTTGGCATCTCTTAGGTCTCTCTTGGCTGGACATTTCCTTCCTTCTATCTCTCGAACACTTCTTGGTTTGTGCACTAGACTATGTCGAGTGCTATAGTGAGTGTGTCGTCGGTGGTACTGACAGACATGTTGATGACATCATTGCCCCTACTAGTGACACAATCTGCTAAGGTTGAAGTTAATGCACTCTCATTAGAAGTGGTGGCTTTAATATTTGGCCTTCTCTCCACTTAATTCTTCTTCAGATCCACTCTAAACTCTCCTCGAATGACCAACCTATACACATCCAATGTGTTATTCCACTCTTCACTTATTGGCATGTCACCTAACCATGCAGCTACTATTTCTATCTCCATAGTCATAACAGGTTGATAATTTACTCTTATTTGATCTTTGAACAAGTCCTTTAGTATGAAAAAAATCTCAAAATGTTCTCTATACAGGTTCATAATTATTTTCCCTTGTGAGGCATAATCTCCACCTTCAAGGTCACCTTGAGTCTCTTGAATAGCTCTCCGACCATTTATGAAAGGGTCCCTGATCATCAAAGAATGCCATGAAATTATTCTTGTAAAATTCTCCACACTTTCTCTTAATGCTTCTATCTCTTTAACCATGTTCCCTACTTTCTATTCTATCCATGCTATCCCCTTATGTTTATTCTCCAACTAACTTTCCCTAACTACCAAATTAGAGCAATCAAGGTTTGATTTCGTGATTTTTTCTTTGGTCATATGGTTAAGGAAATCTATAACTACTCTTGGTTTGTGTGAGGTCTTCTTAATGTCTTGTATAAGAATTTCGACTTATTTACGATCCATCTTGGTCATCTCAATCTTTTCTTGCACTAACTCCAAGCGCCCCCAGTGCTTATTTACCATCTTTATGATATTTTCCTAAACAATATTCATAGATATCTTGAACGATATCTTATTAGCATTTTCCCTCTTCTGAAGAAATGAATGAATATCTAATTTCCTCATATATTATTTTTCTGATCAAAGCTCTGATTCCGTTGTTACCAACTTCTATCTCATCGTTGGGGATGAAGATTTTGTTGCTTCAAAATCTTTTGGTATGGTTCATGAGTCCATCTATTCAAATAAGCTATGGAATAATTTTCTCAGTTCAAGAGCCAAAACAGGAGGACCTTGGGCACTAGCACTTGTACTGTGGAAATTTATTTCTTCATAATTTCCTTTCATGTCCGCACAATCCTTTGTAGAAGAAGAGGAAGCCATTCTACAGGTCATACTTGCTGCCCTGAAATGAACAAATAACATAGTGCCACATGTCTCTAGGTGGGAAAGAAGAGGTGGCGAAAATACCTTAAAAGTTTTTTGGCTTAAAGGAATGATGACCTTAGCTTGTGTGATAGTCTTAAATTTTCAAGGATGAGTGAGGAAATTTTGGTAGGCGAGAGACTGATTTGAGCTTTGACATTGTATCTATGGGGTTAATTCCAAGAAATTAGAGAATTGTCAGGTGAGGGAAGTTTATTTTCCCCTTAAAGACAACATGTTTCTTTCATGAATATGGGTAGTAGTCTCTTAACCATGAGAGTGGACAAATGAGTGTGTCGTAGAGCTTTGATTTACAGGATTGGTGTCCCAGTTTTACCAAATTTGGGAGCTTAAATCTTCTAGGTGAATGGAATGGAGTGAAAGGCAAAGTATGATTTTCCAAAAATGGAATCCTGACACATTTCTATAGAAGTCAGTTTCAAACATGTGCATAGTTTTATTTCGACAAGAAGGTTAGGAATGGTGTGGCAATGATGTCAACAAGGCATGGGGCCAAACTCATGGCATGTTGATGGATCACGATGTCTCTCTTGATGCAGGGTGCCCGATGACCAGTGATTGTGTGATGGGTGGAACAGATTGAGTAGTCAACATGGAGAACCACATTGCAACTTCCACATGACCAAGGGAGTGCATGTTAAAATTTATAAAGGGGCATGGAGCATGTCAGGAGGTGACATGTAGAGCAAGCCACATGCCCTCATAACATTATTTTGCTCGAAACATCCTAGAATGAGATTATTCAAACCATCCAATGAAAAGCTTCCATCACCATCTAATCTGTAGGAATGTGAGTCGATCCAGGTTCATGCCACGTAATACTAATGTGGGCAAAAAAGAGGGGTTGGGCCACATAGGTGATGACTAGATAGACATAATTATGATATGATAGATGACAAGGTGATGATGTCGCGAGTGACATGAAGGTGACAATGGGGTGTGTGTAGGTTCCACGTGGACGTTGACCGAGTGACAACAGAGTGTTGGTGGGACCCAGAAGCTTACGTCAAGGAGCACATGCATCAAATTTTCACAAGGGTTGAGGCTTGGCCTTTGAAACCACCATAGGTATGTAGGAGGCCTCTGATGCTAACACGTGGCTTCTCTGCATCACCTATGGGGATTATCCTCTATGTTGTTTGGTGGTATGGGAAACCCTGGACCATTGTATGAGTTGGTGTCTCCACCAATGAATATGCATGGTATTCATTTTCACCAATGCCCTCACCCACTAGTTTGTTTCCTCTGACCCAATGCGCTCATGCTAAGGTGCACCCACTTGTTCCTAACACCCATGGGTTATGACGTAACGTCACCCGATGGCGTGTGCCCATGATAAAGAATTATTTTTGTCACCCATGAATGACCACATTTGGAGATGCTCCTTCATACACTTGCCCTTGGTCTCAAAAATTTGTAGGGGTGTTACATTTGACATAAACAAAGCTAACAACATATCCACTCTTATAGATAAATGTTGGTTTCCTACTCTTCTATTCTGTATATACATGCTTAAATTATAAATGGGAATTCTTATGGATACCATACTTGTCATATAAACATGAATATATCATGCTTGTCTATTTGTTGATTATTGTAGGTATATGTCAAGGAAGTAAAAACTTGGAGCATCTCAAGTAATGTATAATTTAGTGGTTAAATTAGCGAGTGAGCCTTGGATTAGACTCTAAAATTGAACGAAGTGTGATTATTTGGCTAATGAAACTTGGTTTTATGCATCCTATTTTGAGAGCCTAGGTGGTTCTGAAAGTTTGGAGCTCTAGTTTATAGCTATGGTAGTTATGGAGTTCTTAAAGGAACTTAGTCTAATGAGAGACAGTGAATCCTAAGTTTAGATTGTATAACTGATTAACTTGTCATGGAGCCCTTTTTTTGGGAAGTTTTAGTGTCTATAGATAAACGCTTAAACCCCTAGACTAGTAGCTAAGTCTATAACGACAGTGCAAAGCATTCTCTACATTTTCTATGACCAATAGATTAAATAAGAGGTAAAAAAGGCTACCGATAGCTTTCTCTTACTTCTTATCTCCCTTGACCAACTCTGTCACTCCTCTCCATACTTAATCATCTCCCTATAATTCAATAATTGCAAGCCCTTGATCACTTAGATGAGTGGTATTTTTATAGGTCAATGAGAATTTATGCCATAAATGGCGATAATGAATGCCCTCCCAAACTTAGAATTTAGTTCCATAGAGGAAGGGATAAAGGGATTGATGTTCCTTAACACCCTTCCTCATCCAAATATTAACCCAAAGGAGTAGATAGCCTTGAGAAACTTCTAGAGGCACCCAATGGATAAGGAAACTTTTAAACCCTCATAGAAATTCTCTCAAATTCACCTAGCGCAGGCCAAAGAGGGATCAAGTCCACTGCAATGCACACTGACAATGTATTGGCTACACTGCAGCACACCCTAATGAAGGCCTACCTACGTTGATCTTCTTAGAGGCAGTTTCTGGATGATTTTAGTCATGGAACTTCTTAGGAAGCTAGGAATGGTTGACTTCTTTAGGGCATGTAACAACTAAATTAGGGGTTGATGGGCCCTAATAGTACTGATCTGTAAGTTGGGGTTGATGTGCCCAAATGGATTTGTAACAGTTTCCCCCTAAAGCATGAAGTAGTGAATATGTATGTCGAGTGAAATGCTTTATCATGTGGAGAGGAGGCTTCGAAGTGGAAGGTGACCTGCATCAATCACAATACATTTATCATTATAATTTAATTTTTCTCATGAACTTGCTGAGGTAAGGCATACCCATGCTCAGCTTATAAATTTTCATTACATGTACAAATATAGTCATCTACAGATATAGACCCATGAATGGATGACCATGAATGTAAGGCCATTTTTACATTTGATTTAGTACTCGTGAAAATATCATAGCCCAGATGGATGAAACTAGATCTGGGGTCTTCAATCTCGTTCAATATTTCACTCAAGTACAAGTCTAACCATGTGAATAGATGTTCTAAAGTTGAACATGGGAAGATATTGCCTGATTACCAGCCAATGATGTAAGCCGTTAACAGATGCGAGAGGAATCACCGATAATGATAATGACCTTCAAGGTACTACAGTATATTTTGCATGGTGTGAATAACTGATTTTATATAGAACACCATACAAAGTCTTTCGATCAAAGGCCAGTGATTTCAACCTATTGCCGGAAGCGAGAAACTTGCCATTGATGTATGCAAGCCTCAAGGTACTGAAGGGGTGTTTCTAAGTCAACTTCTTAAATAATGTGTTGATGTCGACAAGAAGTGACTCATCACAGGAGGTCCTTGATGTATCCCACATCAACGACATGAAACGAGGTAAATGATTTTGGAGATGAGAATCGATTGATGACAGAAGGTTCAGGAATGGTGGTCATGAAAATTAAGGTTTACAATATTGCAAAGGATGAAGTTTGAACAGAATGACTTCTCTTGAACATGTCGGCGACACTAAGATGAATTGGTAGCATTGACCCAAAAAAAAGAAATGGATGGTATGATATACCAACGATGTGATAACCATCAATCTAAATGACCCAACCCACATAGTGATGGTGATGAGGTGAAAGTGTCATGTTCAAGAGCGACTTGCTACCATAAAGTGTTTTCCCCTTTTTCCAATTTTCCCCAGTCATTGCTGACCAGTACCTCTTTATTTCTAATCAAGCTTGAGGAGGATAACATATGCTTGTTTGTTTAAAGAAATTCACCCTTTGGGTGAATCCATCGCTATTTGATGTTTTAACGAGTCTAGCGAAGGTGAAACTCGGTCTTGTCTAGATGGACAAGTTTGTCACTATTTGATGTTTTTAAATGAGTTTAACGACAAATATAACTCGGTTGTTTTCATGTTTAGAGAGTTTTAAAAGGTACAAAAAGAAAACTCCAAAAGTTCTTTTTCGTAAAATAATCTCCCAATGCTAAAAAAGCGTAAAATAATACAAGAGAGATATCGTTTCCAATCCTTTAACGAGCTAGAATGGACAAGTGCTAGGCAATCTTTTCATGCTTAGAGAGTCTAAGAAAAGCTTAAATAGGACTCCAAGGGGGTTCCTTTTTCATTTTTAACAAAGCTCGAAAAAGAAATAAAAGTTTTCTTTGTGGTCAAAGATGTTCAAATTACATTTGAGCATGTGAAATTCTACATTTCAATTGATAAACTTGCTCAAAACACCATCAAAATAGATTAAAAATACATGTTCCATGGATAAAAATGAATAAGACTAATGTTTACTCGATTAATGTGCAAGAAAGAAACATAAAAACAAGTTTTACCATTCATTTTTACCATTTCACATTTACCCTTTGATTTTGGTGCTCTAGGGAAATTTTTACCTCAAAGTTCACTAGCTGATTTCAGAGGATTCAGTGGACCATTCATCATACCGTCCAGACCAGGTAGGAGCTATCTCTATTCTCTTTCATTTCATTCCATTTATTTTATGTTTTAATCAAAAATTTTGAGTTTTTGAGGCCTCTATGGTTTCAATTTTGAACTCTGGAATCAGCACACCCTTTCAATATCGAAAGGTGCACTGCATTGCACACACATAGAAGGCTACATGCATTGCAGCACACTATCTCTATAGTAGGGGTGCCCTGGGCGCAAAACCCAAGTTTACACAGTTATTTTCTCCCAATTTTTTCACTTTTTTTTTGCAAAAAATGGATCCTAATTTGTATATTGGTTTCATTGCAGACATTCATCGGATCAAAATGGTTATTATATGGAGAGAAGGAGAGAACGAAGAACAAGATATGATTTCCCTAAATAATCAGGGTACAGTTGAGGCCCTAAGGGATTGCAGGTTACTCAAGTATTTCTGACCATCTAGCATGCGATAGCATATTGAGCTTTCACAGTTCCTTGTTTGTTCATGGGATCCTACTAATCAAGCCTTTTACATTAGGGACAAAGTGATACCATTTACCATCGACGACATCTACTTTCTGACTGGACTTTCAAGGTGGGGTGCCCCCATCTCATTATCAAGATTTTCCATAGGAGGTGAATCAGTGAGAGACTATATACGACAGTTCTGCCAGGAAGGTGCTCAACCTAGCAGAGACAGAAAAATTAACATCAGGGATGTTAGTGATTTACCATTGAGGATGATCCTCTTCACCCTCACCAAACTGGCTGGCAGCATGACACTACACTTCCTAAATAGATCATACATGTAATGTGCTTTAGAGTGTTTAGAGCCAAATGTGTTCAATTGGTGTGAAGCAGTTCTTTCATCCGCGAAAGAACAACTGACCAAGGTGAAAGGTGGAAAGACAAAGAATTTTGGTTATGGGTCGATCCTGATTTCTTTCGCCTTGGAGAGAATTCCACTTATGCAGCCACAACTTGTTTCACTGAGTGTATCTGGACCTAGAGATCCATGGATGTGAAGATGGGTAGCTCTTATGGCTAGACATGTTGGTCAATCATTGATCTCATTTACCCCTATATTATTTGAGTGGTTTAATCGACAAGATATGGCCATCACAGAATATCCATAAATCGAAATGGATTTTTGTGGTGATCCAGACTTGATGTTACCAGTTGGAACACAGTGGGGTGCTATGGATAAATTGTTTGACCAAAGTGCTTTTTATTTTTAAAGTTTCTACATTTGTTGTGTTTTTTTATTAACTCCAATACTAAACAAAATAGTTTTTATGTATGCAAATGTTGGACCTATTCGACTTGTGGGACACCAACGAGAGGCAGGTGGGCCAACACAGAGACCTGTTGGGAGAGCAGTTCTCTGAGCCTTAGATTTAACCACATAGATGGTTTGACCCTAGGCATTCCGGATGTCTGGATTGAGGAGTTTCCTATACGACTACAGCACCACATCATTGGTGTGCCAAGTTGTTGGGTGAGACTTTTACGCATGATAGCATAGGTTGTGACTTGTTATCATGAGTAGCACTAGTCTACTTAGATGTTCTCTGCATACATTTTGAGTTTTTGGGTCAGATGACCAATTTTTGTCTCAGACACAAACTGTTTGTAAAAACTTTTAAAACAACTATCTGTTTTACTTTCAAAGTTTTATTATGGTTAAGTGATGCAATCCTATTCAAGTAATGATGTGAATTGAACATATTTACTTTACATATGTCACAAATGTCTATTTAATACATAATTCGCTAGAGAATCAGTTAATGTGTTTAGATCTATGGAAATATGATGATATTGAATAAACTCAATATACCTTTCCTAAATACGAACTCTAAGGAACATGCGATGAATTGCTAGGTTTCAGATGGTATAAATGCCAATAAGTTGTAGTACAACGAGTTGTGAGTCTAGCCTAATTATTATTCGATGTATGCCAAGCGAAATGGCATCAGAGAGGAGTTCAATCAATGTGCTATACTCAGCGATATTTTTTGTCGATCGTCGAATACATATCCCTCTAAAACTCACTAACTCGCTGATTGGAGAAAAAATAGCCCATGCTGCAGAGGATAGGTTCTGCGTATTACGACTAGCCCCATCGGCATAACCAACAAATGGTTCCTAAAATTTCGACATCTGCAACAAATGCAAAGTGGATTATTTAACCAAATAAGAACTATAAAAGAAAAACACACACACATGCAATCAAAACATATATACAGTGAGTTTTACTACACTTAACTAAGCATAGTAACGTTTAAGGTACAACCCGTTTCGGGGCTACGACAATGGAATCCCATCATAGTCCACTAACTCGTAGGCACCTTTCGTCAAAACACGCTTAACAATATAAGAGCCCATCCATAGCGGTTCAAATTTTCCCGCTCCAAGTTTATCATACTCTTGATCGTAAAGAAAGACCAGGTCACCTTCTGAAAAGACTCGAGGCTTGACATTTTTATCATATTGCGCCTTAATACATTTCTTATGCACTTTGTTAGCCAATGCGGCATCACAACAGGTTTCATCTAGATGGATTAACTCCAAGAAACATGCTTCTTCTTCTGAAGTATCAGGTGGCAGGTCAATCGTGTGTTTGAGAGACGAGATTTCACATTGGATTAGTAAGACTGCTTCCAAACCATACACCAACTGAAAGGGTGTGAATCCGGTCGCATTTCTCACCAAGGTTCGATATGCCCACAGAGCCGAGTATAGGATTAAATGACAATTTCTTTTATGAACTCCAATCGTTCTTTGCAACATGTGCTTAAGGAATTTGTTGATAGCCTCAACTTGTCCATTAGATTGCAGGTAGTATGGAGTAGAACTATCCTGTGATTGTCCTAACTTGGCGGTCAACTCAACCATCATGTGATTGCCAAAATGCAATCCATGATCTGTAACTATGGCTTGTGGTACACCAAACCTGGCAAACAAATGGTTGAAGAAAAATAAAGCAGCCATTTCACCACTGTTGTTCAATGTTGGCATCGCCTCGGCCCATTTGGTAAAATAGTCAATGGTGACTATAATATACCCATGCCCCCCAGTCGAGGTGGGGTTACATGTCATAAAATCAATGCCCCATTTGGCGAATGGGCCAACAACAACGACTGGATGCAGTGGTGTAGGTGGTAATCTAGTTTTTTGGTCTAATATCTGGAGAGCATGGCAACTTTTGACAGTATTAATGCAATATTTGAATATAGTTGGCCAGAAGTAACCAGCACGGAGAATTCTCTATGTAGTAGCGTAACCAGATAAATGCCCCCCACAAGCACCTGAATGACATTCATTAAATGCTTTTTTGGCTTCCTCATGAGTGAGGCACCTACGTAAAATCGTATCGACACCACGACGATAAAGCGTATCACCAATGATCAGATAATCTTTGGATTGGTATCGAATACGTTGTTTTTAAGAGTGAGAGGTATTAGGCAGAAAATCTTGGGTCTGGAGATAGACCAGTATATCTCCATACCAAGGATCACTTGATGAGATAAGAAACAGAGACTCATCCAAGATTGATGCTTCTGATGTTAAATCATTGGAGGATGAGGGAAGATTGCAAAGTAACTCGACAAAGACAAGGGATTTCTTTGATTTAGATTTGATGAACTCCAAATCAAACTCCTGCAATCCAATATAATGGTAGTTTTATGGAGGAGGATGTAATGAAGAAATCTCTGCACAACTCCAAATCAAACTCCTGCAAAATTACTATCCATTTGGAATATTTTCCCCCTAGCAATTGGCGTGACAAAATGTATGTCATAGGGTTGCAATCCGATATAATAGTAGTTTTACGGATGAGGATGTAATGACGAAATCTCTACACAGCTTGAACAGCTGCCAAAGCTAACTCTTCGACATACGAATACTTACTTTCTGTATCATTGAGATTACGACTCAAGTAATAAATAGGATTTTTAATTCCACTTTCTTCTTGGACTAAAACTATGCCAGTGGTTGTATCTGCAGCGGCGAGATATAGGTAATAGTCTCTTTCATAGTTTGGGGCATACATTAATGATGCTCTAATCAGGAAATCTTTAAGAGCATCAAAGGAAGCTTGCACAACCTGGTCCCAATGGAAGGGTGCCCCTTTCTTCAATAGATGTGTAAAACCTTTAGCCAACTCAACATAGTTTGGAATGAACCTCCGCAGAAAGTTTTCCTTCCCTGAAGTCTCTATAACTGTAATAAATTTGAAGGTGGAGGCAAGTCAAGGATTTCCTGAACCTTAATTGGATCGAGTGGAATTCCATCTTTTGAGACCACGAATCCAAGAAATCGACCAGAGCCAACACAAAAAATGCACTTGTGTGCATTGAATCTTATCTTTTAGTGTTGGCACCGTAAAAATATTGCTCTTAAATGTTGCGGGTGATCAGTCTGTTTTTGTGAATGAGCAGGCAAATCATCAAGATAAGGTTGAACAATGTGCTTGATGTCATGGAAGGCATAATTCATTGCCCTCTAAAAAGTAGCCCCTGCATTCTTCAAACCAAAAGTTTACTTTCGATAGGAAAATTTGCTCCACGAACAAATAAAAGCGGTTTTCAATTGGTCCTGTGGGTGGATATTGATTTGATTGTAGCCAGAAAAACCATCCATGAATGAAAAGATTTCACATACCGTACATTCGCCAATAATCTGGTCGATAAAGGGTGTAGAATAATTGTCTTTTCGACATTCTTGATGTACATCCCTATAATCGACGCACACTCGAATTGTCCCTTGTTTTTTCATAACTAGAATGATGTTAGATACCTAGTCAGTAAGAGGTACAAGGAAGGTAAAATCAGCACGCAAAATTTTTTCAACCTCTACATTAATGGAAATGACTTTCTTAGGATGAATAGGTCGAAGCTATTTTTATACTGGTTTTACATCAAGATACATTTTAATCTCATGTTCAGCAATGCTTGAGTCAATTCCTGGCATCTCCTCGTAAGACCATACAAAAATATCTTGAAATTCACGAAACAGAGCATGGTAATTATCAAGTTCCAATGGAGAACAAGATTTTCCGACATTAATGTTCTCTACAATGTTAGGCTTGGTCAAAATGTTTATAGAATTTTTTCTTCTATGTTTGACAAATTACGCTCAGAATCTACAACATCTATCCTAACAGAATTTGACAAGAAAACAACAATTGATGGGTGGTTTAGTTCATTTGAATAATCTTCAATGCCATCTGGAAGGTGGGAATGATGATGATAATCTTCCCATGGTTCCTCTCCTATCATCATTGATTGGATGATTCCTTCATCCATAGAATGTATACGTGAAAAAGGATCCGAAGAGGTACCATATTCTAATGATCTATCTACCCATACAAAAGTTGAGTGTGGATTTGGGTTTGCCGCACAAGCCCGAAAGATTGATTGCTATGATAATTCAATGGGGCTTAACGACAATACCTCAATATTACCATCAACTTCAATTTGGTTGGAAATCCTCCTTAAATCAGATGAAGTGGAGGAAATAATGTTGTAGGTTTCTACTCTTGCCACTTCCATCAAATTAGATGGTGACGGGAGGGTAAAAGTTCCCATTAGGGAAGGATATTTAAAGAGACCTACTCCAACACTTTGAAGTGACAGCAGGGGTCCATGTACCAATGGAATGCTTCCTGTAGCCTCTGAACTATTGGCAAATAAGACTAGCTGATCAATGACTGTGATTCCACCCTTAAAAGGGAATTCAATAGTACAAAAATACGTGGAAACCACAGCAGCCATAGCATATACCCAAGGCCTTCCTAGTAAAATTTTGTAGTCGAGGGGTCCATCAACTACCTCAACTTCAACAGTAACCATTTTTTCCCCTAGTTCAATTTGCAGGTTACTCAAAATCCCACATGGAGTATATGTTTTTCCATCAAAAGCTTTCAACGTGGTTGGTGATCATGACAACGGTGGTGAACCAAGTGTTTTCCAGCAGCTCATGGACATAATGCAAGTATATGCCCCCTCATCAATAATAGTTCGATGAACATTCTTATTGCGAGCTTTTACTTGGATTAGGAAAGCTAATTGCGCTGGTAACTACAGTGAATATCCCGCATGGTTAAAAACCACAAGATTTGAATCCGTATGATCTATTCCGCCTATTGCTAACAGTAAACCCTGTTTCTGGGAGGGATAGTTTTGCAACACCTTGAGTGTCGACATAGCAGAAGGTGATTGAGCAAGATCTTCTACTATGTTATAGTTTTGAGCTGCTCGAGCCCAAGGGTTGAATGTCGATTTGTGCACAACTCCCTTTGGTGGTTTTATTGTCAATTCAGGTACAATGGGTGGAACAACTTTAGATGAAGTCGAAGTCGAAGGATTAGGTTGATCAATGGCCTGATTATTCAACGATGATGGATTTCTATAATCTTTGTTCTTGTTGACACCAAAACTTCAGTTTGTGGCTTTGTGATGGATAACATGAGTACTCGGGATGTGGAAGCATGGTCTATAGCAACCAAATGTGTTTTCGGGGTTGGAAACGGATCCGTCAACATTTTCAATGTGTTTGAAGTCTTTAAAATTTTAGAGACCTCAGGGCGATGTGGACAATTTCTTGTATAATGCTCGTCATCACATATCAAACATGGATAATGAGTTTTCCTTGCTGCGGTAGAGGAATCAGATGATTTCTTTGGGGGGGGATTTTCTTGTTTCTTTTTGTTTTTCCCTTTCTTCTTACTTCATGGTTGCTTTGGATTTTTGCCTTTGTCAGATGACACCACATTAATCTCAAAGGAAAGAGTATTTTCTGATGCATTGGTTGTTTGATTTGAAACAGCAAGAGTTTCACTAGATGGTCTTCCGGTTGTTTGTGTGCTTGAAGAACCGATCACACCGTCGTCGGCATGAGAGTCCTTAATCGATTGTGGAGGAGGTGGAACAGTGAAAGCTGGTCGAGGTGCATTAGGAATTTTATCATAAAGCGTGCCGAATTGTGTTTAAATAAAATCCAAGTATTGGGCACAAGCAATGACTTCCTATTCTATAACAACTCCACCTTTTGCCACATCCTCGATGATTGATGGCAACAAGGATTTTATGAACCACTCAGCTAAAAGCTGATCGGGAACATATGTCTTAACCATTCAACGACAACACCGCCACTCATGAATATGATCTGATATATGGATAGAAATAGTTTGTTTAAAGTTGGTTAGGAGTTTTGTTCTAGTTTTGTATCTGATAGGTAACTGGAAGTGGGTCAAAAAAGTAGTGGCTAAATTGATGAAGTTGTCAAAAGAAGCTCTTGGTAATTCAATGTACCATTTAGCAGCTGGAACAGTAAGTGTTCCTTGGAAAAGACGAATTCTGATCGAATCGTAATTTAAGGAGTTAGATGAACACCACAAATGAAAGGTCATAAAATGATTAGATGGGTCTTCTCCAGGATTTTCGTTAAACTTCGGAATGTTATATGGTAACTTATGCGGAATTACCGACCACCAAGGTGCATATAACATTGGATCATTAGTGAGCTAATTTAAATCTGGTAATTCTAAAGTTGCTACAAATTGTAGCTATTGATTCAAGTCAGGTTGAGAATACCCAGGATATGATGGAATTTCTTGGGCAATAGGTCTTTGCATACCGACATAGGGCATCTGTATTTGGTAACCTTGGTATGGTTGTTGAACAAAACCAGTATAAGGTGCTGTTGATAACCAGGTTGAATATGTGGTTGTCCATAACCTGGAAAGCCTTGTTGACCAAGACCTTGGTAAGCTTGAGATTGACCAAAGCCAGGTTGGGCCTATGAAATAGGTCCAAACTAGGGTTGGAACTGCTGGAATTGGGGTTGTTGAAATTGAGGCTGCCACGGTTGTTGAATCAACTGTTTTTGTTGTTGGCACAACTGTTGATGTCTAGAAATGAAAGGTTGGAAAGATTGTGAATAAAATATACCAGCATAAGCCTGGTTCAGTCCAGATAAGGGTACACTAACCTGAGGTTGATTTTGAACTCTAGAAACAAGTGGTTGTTGTACAACAACTTGAGGAATTTGAACTTCTTGACTTAAAACTTGTGATTGCAAGGTAGAAGGATCAGTTTGAATAGGTTGAGATACAAGAGTTTGAACTTGTGACTGTGGTACAGTAGTAACAACAGGTGTAGTAGGAATAGCTAAAATATTTTGCATTGGTTGTGTTGGATACACAAGCCTTGGTTGAACTAGCATTGTTGGTTTCCATTAACAAACCTTAATTCTAGGTTGACCTGAATACTGTGGGGTATTACCATATGGTAGTCCCCCGGAATAAGGAGGATACGGTGATTAAGAATATTGCTCTCGATATGGTGGCAATCCAATATTTAATGGATACATAGGTCTTTGTTAACTAGATTCCCAGCTTGATACTAATATGCAAGATCAAACTGTTGAGTTCCCATTAGAGAAGAACCAGGTAAAATTCTGGTTGAGGACATGGGTGATGACCATGGTGTAGAAGCAACCCCTGAGTGGGTTCCAGACAATGATTGGTAACCAACCGGGATGGACGATTCACCATACAGGTGTGACTCAGGTGTGGTAGAAAACATCGAAGAGGTTACAATAGAAGAATCTACTATAGTTTCATCAGATGATATAGTCTGAGATGTTAACGGTTGTTCAGCCATAGTTAACTAACCCAAAATTTTTCCTAAAGATTCTACAGGTACTTGAAAAGAAGCAGGATCAAATGAAGCAAGGAAATCAGGATTATTAGGGTAAAGATAAAGCCCAGTTCCAAACTGAAATGGGGTTCCAGGTGTGGAATCTTCTTCCAATTCCTCCTCTATGGAAATAAAACCTGGTGGAAGAACTTCACCGACAAGTCTGTAAAATATTTCTAGTGTTGATGAAGTTGAAGTTTCAATAGTTACTGATGTCTGAGGGGTAACTGGTTGATTGTATTCTGGTAAAGTAATAACTTCTGAATGTTCAAATTCGAAGTCCAGATGTTCGAGTAAATGAAAAACAATTTCGGTAAAAGTTTCCTGAACAATTTTAGGTTTAGATGTAACTTTTGTTTGAATTGGGATAGATTTTGGACTAACCTTCTGGTTAAACTAACTCAAGTTCAGAATTACTTTCTAGTTGAGCAATTTCAAGTTGAGAATCAACTTGTGGTTGAACGACTTCTGTTACTGTTTCACTAGGATCAGTGCTAATGTCGTCATGTAATTGTAAAACTTCCTCTTCAAGAATGGATGTAACAGAAATGGTTAGAGTAACTGGAGTCTTTGTACTTACCGAAATAGATGATTCAGGTAACTCAGATGAAGAACTAGGAGTTCTTGATGTACTAGACTCAGTTAAGCGAGACAGCTTTTCCTGAATTGGTTTCGCTTCGGGAAGCAAAGCCGGATTTCTCACTCTTCTCCACGAATGATGGGGTATGGGTTGATGTTCCTCCACGATTTTTGTTTAATTTTATTATCAAAAAGAAATAAACAAAAAGGGGTATACTAGGCAAAAGGTTTACCAAGCAACTGTGAGCTGTAGAATACCTCCTGGTGAACCAAAAAGTACGAGCAGGCAATCTCTCCGAATGTTGTGTTCGGTGTATCACAGTTTAATGGGTGGACGACTCTGTTACTTAAGGATGGATAGCAACCTAGAGTTGTCCTCCCATATATACCCGAAGGTACATGGAGGCCCAGTCCGTATAAGCATTGTCTAATGCAAAACCGCACAGTGAGAGAATTCCCATATACTTTACGTACTATAACACCACCCTATATACCCGAAGGTACGTTGACGAGCTATGATATACTCATGTACGTGGATAGGCATAACACTTGAGATGTATTGCGGACAAGTTAGTGACAGCTGCTTTGTTTTACGACTCTGGAACATGTCTCTAACCTAGAACCACTAAATGTTTGTGTTAATGACAATGCTCCATTAGGCAAATTGATGTTTATTTTAAGTTGATCTTGCTTAGGAATTTGCCTTTCAATTTCACCACGTGATGTATTCTGAAATTCCTATGAATGCAACTATCATGATCAGCATTCTTTCCATTCAATTTAACGATGAAAATCCTAGCTACTTAGGGATAGAGCAATCAGATTTCTTTTGATCAAAGAGAAAAGAGCACAATCTAAATTCCCTACACTATTCCTATCAGCAAACACAAAACTTTTTCAATGCAACATGCATGTATTTATTTTTTATTTCCCTTAATGTGAATGAACAAAAAGGAAAACTAATGCACAATATATCAATAAACTCTTTTCATAAAAATGATGATTTTGTGACAACTTCTTTTCAAGGAAAGGAAGACTTTATGACACTTTTGTTTTCAAAGAAATGAGGAATTACGACACTTTCAACGAAAAGACTAATCATTTTCACACATCAATCAATCGATCTTTCATGAATGAAGATTTGACGACAATTCAATTTTTGAAGGAAAAGACGATTTAATGACACTTTCTTTCACTAAAGATCAATCGATCAAAAACTAACTTTCGACTATAGATTGAAAATGACAAAGGAAATACATAAGAAACATTTATCAATCCTAGTCTAAGTAGGGCCAGGTAAGGAGATGAAACACTATTTTCAGAGACAAGACATCATTGACTTTCAACAAATCATCCAAACAGGAGAAAATTGGCTCAAAAACTTCAGCTCCTAGATGGGAAACTGACCCTCAAGGGATCAGCGCAGGCAACAGTGAGAGACAGTTTGCTGAAGCACACTAGATCTATGTAGGAAGTTCATTGCAGTGCACTGTGTCCTTCATTGGGTTGTGTCGGTGACAATAAGCAATTTTGAAGGCAATTTGGCACAGTTTTAACTCAATTTTCAATGAAAGAAGACTAAAATTTAATCAACGACCAAAAGTACAATATGTAGAAATGTCTTAAGAGGTTGATAAGCTACTAAGATGGATGATTTCTCCCCAACAGAGTCACCAATTTGTTTTGGGAAGTTTTAGCGTCTATGAATAAAAGCTTAAACCCCTAGACTAGTAGCTAAGTCTATAACAACAGTGCAAAGCATTCTCTACTTTTTCTATGACCAATAGATTAAATAAGAGGTAAAGAAGCCTGCCTATAGCTTTCGCTTACTCCTTATCTCCCTTAACCAACTCTGTCACTCCTCTCCGTACTTAATCCACTTGAAGAGTACCTTCACATAGACAGAAGACAAAAACTGATCAAAGCATATGATAATGATCTATTGATTAAATATAGCATTGAATCAAGTACATGATACACATATGAAAGCATAAATGAATAACACAAGCATATGGAAAAATCTTTGAACACTTTATTAGTAAAAGGAAGAGTTACAACCCAACTTGCTCAATTCAGCATCACTCCTCCAGTTCAATCCCATCCTCTCCTCATAACAAGCAAGACATTTTGACGTCATTACAATACTTGAAATCAACTAAAGTCTCATACTAACAACATCTCCCTATAATTCAATAATTTCTAGCCCTTGATCACTTAGATGAGTGGTCTTTTTATAGGTGAATGAAAGAACTTATGCCATAAATGGTGATAATGAATGCCCTCCCAAACTTAGAATTTAGTTCCATAGAGGAACGGATAAAGGGATTGATGTTCCTTAACTCTCTTCCTCATCCAAATACAAACCAAAAGGAGTAGATATCCTTGATAAAATTCTAGAGGCACACAATGGATAAGGAATCTTTCAAACCCTCACAGAAATTCTCTCAAATTCACCTAACACAGGCCAAAGAGGGACCAAGTGCACTGCAATGCACACTGACAGTGTATTGGCTACACTGTCGCGCACCCTAATGAAGGCCTACCTGCGCTGAACTTCTTAGAGGCGGTTTCTGGATGATTTTAGTCATGGAATTCTTGGGAAGATAGTCATTCTGATGGTTGACTTCTTTAGGGAATGTAACAACTAAATTAGGGGTTGATGGGCCCTAATACTATTGATCTATAAGTTGGGGTTGATGGGCCCTAATAGTATTGATCTGTAAGTTGGGGTTGATGTCCCCAAATGGATTTGTAACAGCCCTATGCTTGGACTCTACAACCAATTGAGGCAAGGTTATTTAGTTAACTATCTCAAACTGGATGCATGTGTATTTTATGTGACCTCTAGAGAAGCTCTGGGAGCTCTGTTGGCTCTAAGAGCTTGATGGCTTTGGTTTATGGATTGAATAGCCATGTAGTCAAAAATCCATCAACTCTTACAAGATAAGTATTGGTTTTGATATGTACTATATTCTTACATACCGGGATATTTGGTTGTGAATTGAAATTTGAAAGAATTGAATATTTGTGGGTCAATTACAGATTTCATCAGCAGAAAATTATTATTAATTGTCACAAGATTCAGGAATTATTTCGGGTAAATATACTAGTGTAAAGGTTGGTTGGGGTTCCAATCTATATTAATATATATATGCATGGGCTCAGGTTAAGTATTGGAAAAGTGGCATGGTGGTTGAAAAATAGTTAGAAAATACTAATAATATTTGATAGTTTGATAACAAGAATTATCTACATGTTTTATTATAGAGGATATGAGATGAAGGTGGTATAACTTGGTGTATGAGATATACCTAGGACACCTGGGTTATAATAAATTTCCTAATGTAAATTGCTGGTTATTTGACAATATTTTTGTAGGCATGTGATAGACATAGTATATCCATGACAAGATGTGATAGTAAGTACCATCTGGATAACAAGACATGAATTGTAGGTATGGTAGGTACCTAGGTAGGTATAATAGGCATAGTTTTTTCAATTGAACAAGTTAATTTTTATTTAAAATAAAAGAAAATAAATCAGAATAATGGCATCTAGAGGGGTCAGAGAAAATAGTAGAGAGATTATCTTCCTATAGGATTTGTGGCCAACAACAGTAGTTAGTGAGACTATAGGGTGACTATATATAGGAGCTAAATATACAAAATGTATACAAGGATGGATATAGTGTTGGAATGTAGGATAAGTTCTTAATATTTGAGGCACAACAATCCATCATGGCATGTAATTGTGCATCATTTCTACATTACATGAAAATTTCAAATTCATGTTTGTGTGTTTAGATGAATGTTTACATGCATATGATTGATATTGTTCTTTCTAAAATTAAGAACATGTGTATTTGAATCAAAATTCATCATTGTTGATGTTAATTATGTTTTTATGTCCTCTAGATGTGATGATGATGGTGCTAGAAGTGCACGCTCGTTAGAATGGGGCATGGACCTCTAGATCTCGTTCGTGTGTGGTTGGCACCGAATGTGCGGAGGATTCTCCAAGATGAAATTGTGTACGAGGATAGGGACATGTAGATACGGAGTGAGATCTTAAGCCCTTTTCATTAGCAAAATTAGATCATGGATATATCATGCACTAAGGACAGTGCATAAAATAAAGGGGGGAAGGAATGTAATACCCCTTTCTGATCCCTGAATTGTATATGTATATGTGTATGTGATGAGCCCCAAAAATGGGTAACTTATTGGGCTCATTTTTCCTACTATTCTTCATCAATCCACTATTTTTCATAGATTATGCATGTCTTTTGAGTATGTTTATGTTATTTGAACGAATAAGGGTGGTCACTTTACCAAGGAGGCTAATAAGTGGTTATTTCAGGTTTTTTGGACAAATTTTGGAACAAAGCCAAGCAATTATGAGCCAGGTGACAGCCAAGCATGAGGAAGCAAGGGTGAGGATTCATAGGAAAGGTTGTCTCTTGCATTAAATGGCCCTTCCTCGAAATCTCCACCCTCAACTCGGAGCTCAGTAGGCCACCAAAACGAATCCTAAAGGCAGCCGAGTAGCTTTGTGAAGAGTGACTATTTACTGGCAGTTTGAATAGCCGAGCCCCTTAAGTTAAGGAGGGCTACTAGGACCCTCGTAGGGCATAAATAGGAAGGCTTCAGCCTTCGTAGTTTACTTTTGGAACTGTTGGGTTTCCCACTATAGCGCTATCATTATCTCAACTCATTTTTGTAGCTACTGCTATATAACTTTCTTGTGATATAATTATTTTTTAGTAATGAAGAGCAGCTTTACTTGGCATCAGTTCTGAGTTTTTCGTAGGAGCCTATAGCTCTTGGGGTTGGGCCCAACCCAAGTGCCAAGGCTTCCTTTATGTACTGTTATTTGCCTTTTATGTCTTTGAAAAATAATTTCTGTTAAGTAGATTAAAATCTTGTTGATTACCTAGGTCATTGTTGATGATTAGATAGGCTTTTTATGTTCAGATTGAGTTGATAGGTTATTAACAGGGAAGATATCCATAAAAATGCCATCAAGGACTGTCATGCGGAATTTTGTCATGCGGAAAGAGTCAATTTTGCGGACAAAACCGACCTCCCTAGAAACTAAGGCGTTTCTAGTGACAAACAAAACAATCAAGCACTATCTTTCCCTAAATATGCATTTAAAATAAAAGCAACCAGGTGTTTAAGGCTTACCTTTAGTCCAACGCTGTTTGTAGCAGCTAAGCCTCTTCGATCCAGATGAGCTCCTTCTCCTTGAAGCCTGCATACACAAACAAGCAAACGATTACATAGCACTTGAATAACTCATAATAAAACATATTCATCATAAAGACCAAGGAGTTTATGAAACAAATTATATATAACAACTTGTTGAGAAAAATGAACTTAATTGTATTAATTGGAAACAAAAGAAACCTTACAACCAGTGCCTTGGTGTTGTGCAGGTCCCTCCCAGGATCCAGCAAGAGTTCTCCTCTACTTTGATCAGCTCACCCACTTCCAAATGAAGCTATGAAAGGAATGTGATCTCTCCTCTCAAGCTCTATAAGGGAGTCCTAATTTCAGCAGCATCTACCCTTAGGAATGTTCAGCTTTCAACCTCCCCTCCCTCTGGCCCAATGCCTGTATTTATAATGCTTTGGAGGAAGTTAAACAGGTCCACCATCAATGGGATAAGCCCCTCTTTCAAAGGGATAGCTCCCCTCTTCAAGGGATAAGTTCCTCTTTCATTGGGATGCATGAACCATCTGGAGGCATTCAATCCACGTCAAACCATCTTCTAGAATGCTCTAGAATCGACCGCAAGTAATTTTTTTGAAGTAAAACTTGCGCCTTTTGACTTTTACAGGGGTACGCACCCCCCCTTTACAGACAGAGCGTACAAGTACGCAGGTATTATGTACTTGAGGTGCGGGCCCGCAGGTAAGAGTAAGAGAAAGTGCGTAACCAGAGTTATATTGATTTTTAAAGGCTTTCTCTCTTTTTTGGAGTTTGACATGAGGAGCAGAGGTATAAGACTTGCCAAGGAGGACAGTATGGTTATCGATGGAGCCATACTGACTGCAAATAGTCATGGTGACAAATTTTAGTGTAACAGATTGCCCCCTAAAGTGCGAGGTCTGTAGTAGATTATGGTTTTATATCATCTAGGAAGGGTGAAGCACTTTATCATTTCGAGGATTATCTTGTGGAGAGCCCAGTCGGAACCTGCAAATATTCAACACAAAATACATATATGAGATCATATCATCGCTGAGGTAGGCATTCCCATACTCAGATCAAAAACTTAACTAACAAACTAACTACTGCTCTGATATAGGAATGATTTCACAATACATCATAATCATAGACATATGTAGACATAGTATGGACGCAGCCATCTGTTTATAATTAGTATACTGTTAATGAATACAAAACTCCTCGCAGCCTGGATGGTGGAAACTAGATCCAGGGTCTTCATTTCTGCTTCTCGAAATAGTACGATTCTATCCATGCGAATAAATGAGTTGATGTCGAACATGGTAGAAACCACTTGATTACCAGTCAATGATGTAAACTGTTAACAAGTGTGAGAGAAACCACCAGTGATGTCAATGGCTCTCAAAGTACCCAGTACAATCCATGAGATGTGAATGAATGTGTTGACGTCGAACATGTCACGGAATCCTTCGATCGAAAGTCAATGATGCAAACTATCGTCAAAGGCGAGAAACCTGCCATTGAGGCATGCAGATTTCAAGGTACTGATGATTCCTAGATCATCTTTCTAGATAATGTGCTGATGTCGATAGAAAGCAATCCGTTGCAGGCAAGCCCACAACACGAAATCATAAATCAATTTGAAGAAATGTAGCTGTAAGGACTGACTCAGGGATGGTCAAGATGGATGATGGATATTTTGCAGATGAATGGTTTATTTGCAGGACTCCTCTTGAACACATAACGACACTACAGATGGTTTGGTGACCATTGACCCAAAGTTAATACCCAGAAACCGGCTGAAGACATTCAATGTGGTTTGATCAATTATTAGGCAAAGGATTTCCCAACCTAGGTGAATGAAAAGTGTCGTGTTCAAGAGTGGTGATAAGGTTTTTCCGAGACAAAGTATAACAAATAGGCTCATTTTCCTCTCTTTTCCCCCACCATTTCTGGCAAGTACCTCTTTATTTTTTACAAGCTTGAGAAGGATAACATTTGCTTGATTATAAGCTCATCCTTCGAATGAGTCCAACTTAGTTTAGATTCGAACCCTAAGAAGGAGTGGTCTGTTCCTGTTTGTAATCGAATAGGTCCTTTACTGTGAAATTTTAATGAGTCCAGAATAGGAGAAACTCGGCGCTTTTCAATTTTAGAGAGTCTGAAAAACTTAAGAAGATTCCAGGGTTGACCTTTTTCGTAAATTTGTGTCTCCCAAGCCCGAAAAAGTATAAAATAATACTTGAGAGAACCGCTTGATCTTTACGACCAAGGAGTACTTTCATAATTAGTGTCTCTGATCTGAAAAGTAAAAAGCGATCAAGGACACGTCGTTTTATTTCCAATATCGAATTTGAAACGACAAAAATCCGACAATCTTTTCATGTTTTTACGGTCAGAAAAAGGTTGTAAGAGGACCGTCTTTTAATTCCGTTTTAACGAGTGTAAAAGAAACGCTCGGCAATCTTTTCATGTTTTAGGAGTCAGAAAAGGGCTTAAAGATGACTCTGATGTTTTTGTTTGTAAAAAATGACAATTTTCCCTGAAAATCCTTTATCCTGCACAAAAACCAACACATTACTCATACCTGTTGAAGATAGATAAAAATACTTTGAAAAATACCTTTTCATGGTGAAAAATAAACAAATTTACCATTAATTTACCCAAAAAACCTATAAAAAGGGCTTTTACCAATCCATTTTTACCATTTTACTATTTGAGGAGAGAAAAAGGGCTTTTGGCAAGAAACTTCCCGTGAACATTGCGGAGAATCCGACCGTTGAAACCGAACGCCGTCTCTTCCAGGTAATTTACAACATCCTCCTCTTCAATTTCATCCATTTAGAATTCTTTTTTAGGCCCCAGATTTCATATTTGGGAGGTTTTGTGGTTTCAAAAACTGCCTCTCGGGGTACGCAGGCACCACACTAGGGACCCGCGTACCCCGACATTTTCTCAGTTGGAAAAATGTCAAGGTTACGCACCTTACCTTCAGGGACCCTGCGTACCTACACTCTGTTCCTAAAGGCGGGGTGCGTACCCCACGCAACGAGTTTTTAAACCCTAAATTCTCCAAAATGGACCAAAATTTTTTGATTTTATGGAATCTAATGGATGTTTTATGGTATGTAGATTGTTCACCATGATCGATTGGTGCGAGAGAGAGCACGAAGATGTTGATTTGGCCGCCATTAATCATCAACCGTCAATTGATGCTTTGAAGGCATGCGGCCTTTATAAATACTGGGCCATACCTGGCATGAGGGCCCAAGTGAGCTTTCTAGAGTGGCTGGTAGAAAGATGGAACGTTCAGGACCAGTGTTTTTATATTGGAGGGCACCAGCTTGAGATGGAGCCGGCAGATATCTACTTTCTCACTGGTTTTCCCAAGAGAGGCAAACACTTGACTCTGTTCGGGACTAGGCCAGGTGGCCAGTCTATCGCTAGTCTCCGACTAGAGTGGTGTAACACTCGGTCTCAAGAGAAGGGGATAGAGATCAAAACTATATCCCGTCCTGAACTTATGGTGATTGCCTTTACAGTTACCAGACTTTTCGAGGCTTCCACTTTACACATTGCCACTGGATCCTAGATGCGGATGGCAATTGATTGCTATCGAGGTACCATTTTCAACTGGTGTGATGTTGTGTTGGCCAATGTAAAAGGCCAACTGACTAGAGCCAAAAACGAAGAGCTAAAGACCTTTGGTTATGGGGCTTTAGTTGTGAGTTTAGGCTTAGAGAGGGTTCCGATGCTGATCCCACAGCAGCTCACTGTTGAGGTCGGGCTTCCTCGAGAGCCCAAATTGATGCGATGGGTTGCAGTTATGGCCCGTCATCCTGATGAGGGAACGGAGGTCGTCCGATTTACTCCGGAGTACTTTCGCTGGTTAGAAGACCAAGTCTTTTCTATACAGGATTTTCCTTATGCCAGAGTTGATTTTCGTGGAGATCCGGACATGGTTCTTCCACCGGGAGAACAATGGGATGATACAGGTAACTTCATTTTTCACAAGTTTTTTAAACTGTCTATTATTTTTGTTTGTTTCATATCGTCTCAAAACAGATAGTAATAATTTTCAAAATGCAGATGTAGGCCCACGATGTCTAGCCAATCTTCGGCCTTACGAGAGGAGACTACCAGTTGCAGCAGCACTGGCCCCACACGACGAGGCCACAGAGACTTTGGCTCAGTTTGAAAGTGACCTAGAGCGTCTTACAGCAGACATACCGGAGACTACCATAGATGATATTCCAATCAGGCTTCAGCGCTATGTAGTCGGGGTCCTAGGACCTTTTAGGAGGTTATTGTGTAGGGTGGCCCATGCAGTGGTGTCATATAGAGATCATCACCAGTGATTGGATGGTCATTTTGTAGACACATGTGACATTTTGATTTTTTTTACGTATCATTTTTGCCGATCATAAGGTGTTTTTCAACCTATGATGGAAGACGATGTATTTTTTGACACACTCCTATATATATATATATATATATATATATATATATATATATATATATATATCATTATTACCGGCTTATCTTGTAAATCATGTTATGGAATGGTTTTAAATTTACATGTATGATTATTGCAAATTTCTATTTAACATTCAAGAAGCAATTGCATCTGCTAATGTATTTAAATACCTTGGAATATGTTGATATTCAATGTAATCAAAATCACGTTCCAAGAGACGCACTCTCAAAAATAACCTTAATAACACTGGATTTCTAATGGCATACACTCTATTAAGTTGTAATACAACGAGTTCAGAATCTAACCTCACTATCAAACTCCGAATCCCAAATGAAATAGATTCAGACAATAACTCAATCACTGCACTGTATTCGGCAATGTTGTTTATTGTTTGACCGAGGCTCACCCCATGCATAGATACTAACTCGTCAGAGGGCGAATAGATAACCCAAGCTGCGGAAGAGATATTCTGTGTACTACGACAAGCACCATCAGCGAAACCAATGTATGTTTGGAGAGGCATCGACATCTGCATCATCAAGAGTAAAACCAAGATAAGCAGAAATGATGACGAAAACACACTTTCTAAGCTAAGCACACTGTCTAAACTAACAAACACTTGCTAGAAAGAAAAACTAACCTAACTAAAAAATCTCCATACCCATCTTTTAAGCATAATACCTCTTTAGGTAAAGTCCATTTCTGGGTTTACCCAAAGAGTCCCCGTCAAAGTCTACCAACTCATAGGCCCCTTTTGCTAGCTTTCGTTTGACAATATAGGGCCCATGCCACATAGGAACGAATTTTCCAGCACCTAATTTATCATTAGCTTGATCATATAATAACACTAGGTCTCCTTTCGAAAAATTTCGAGGGGTCACATTTCGATCATACTGAGCTTTCATACGTTTTGCATGAGTCTCGATCGCCAATGCAGCATCACGTCGATTCTCATCTAATTGAGCTAAGTATTCCTCTTCGGAAGTAGCTGGAAGCAACTCGATGGCCATTTGCAGTGATGGGATTTCGCATTCAATGGGTAGCACAGCTTCCAAACCATAAACTAGTTGGAAAGGAGTGAACCCTGTTGATGTTTTCACCGAGGTTCGGTACGCCCAAAGCGTGGAAAATAACATGTTGTGCCAATTCGACCGATGAATACCAATGATTCGTCGGATCATGATAACTAAAACCTTGTTGATAAACTCAACCAGACCATTTTCTTGTGGATAATAAGGAGTTGAACTATCGTGACACAAACCAAGTTGGCCTGTAAGTTCTGTCATCATAACGTTTCGAAAATGGCACCCATGGTCAGTGATTATCGCTTGTGGAACACCAAACCTAGCAATTATATGATTGAACACGAAAATTGCAGCGGTCTTGCCGTCTGCCTCGAATGTAGGCATCGCCTCGGCCCATTTAGTAAAATAATCTACCGCAAGGATGATATACGCATGCCCCCCGGCCGAGTGAGGGTTACATGTAATAAAATCGATACCCCATTTGGCAAAAGGACCAACGGAAATTATAGGGTGGAGAGGAGCAGGTGGAGCGTGCATCTTTCGATCAAATACTTGACAGTTGTGGCATTTTCGGACCGCAGTAATACAATCTTTAAACAAGGACGGCTAGAAGTAGCCAGCGCGCAATATCTTTTGGGCTATGGCATACCCAGACATATGACCGCCACACGCTCCAGAGTGACAGTCATTTAGAACCCATTCAGCCTCTTCGTGAGTTAAGCAACGTCGAAAAATAGAGTCCGCCCCACGGCGATAAAGAGTATCTCCAATAATTTTGTATTGTTGGGACTGGAATCGAATTTTCCGACGTTCTGACTTTGAAACTTCGGGCCAAAAGGATTGGGTCTGGAGATAGATGATGAGATCTCCATACCACGGATCTAAAGTGCTAATTAGAAACAAAGATTCGTCCACAATGGGCTCCTCTGCCACAGTTTCCGTGTCATCACGCGGGAAGTCACACATTAACTCTGCAAAAACTAAAGATTTCTTAGACTTAGATTTCTCAAACTCCAAGTCGAACTCCTACAGGATAACAATCCATTTAGAGTACTTGCCCCCTAGCAATTGTTTGGTCAAAATGTAGATCATAGGGTTGCAATCCAAAATGACTGTAGTGTTACGAAGTAAAATGTAGTGAAAACGTTGGACAGCTTGAACGGCTGCCAATGCCAATTTCTCCACATGTGAGTATTTTAGCTCAGTTGGGTTTAACGTCCGACTAAGGTAATATATCACATGTTCCGTTCCGAATTCATCTTCCTGAACTAAGACCATTCCAATGGTGGAATGGGAGGCGACGAGATACAAAAAGTAATCCTGGTTGTAGTTGGGAGGAAGCAACAACGGTGCATGGGTCAACGCGTGTTTGAGTGCATCAAAAGATTTCTGAGCTATCTCATCCCAAGAGAATTGAGCATTCTGTTTCAACAACCGTGTAAAACCCTTTGTAACCTCGGCGTAGTTAGGAATGAATCGTCGTAAAAAATTTTCTTTCCCCTGCAAACTTTGGAGTTGGTGAAGACTCGAAGGAGGAGGCAATTTGATGATAGCTTCTAACTTCGAGTGATCGACGCGAATGCCGGCTTTCGAAACTACAAACCCCAGTAATCGACCCGCTTCTATACAGAAGACACATTTGTGTGGGTTCAACCGAATACAATAATGTCTAAACCTCATGAAGATTGCACGTAAGTGGACGAGGTGATCAACTCGATATAATGAATGAGCGGGCAAATCATCGAGATACGGTTGCACAATGTGTTTGATGTCATGAAACGCATAAGACATTGCCCTTTGAAAAGTTGCTCCAGTGTTCTTGAGCCCAAAAGGTAATTTACAATAAGAAAATGTCCCCCATGGACAAATGAAAGCCGTTTTTGGTTGATCAGCAGGTATAATATTGATTTGATTGTATCCGGAAAAACAGTCCATAAAGGAAAATATTTCGCTGCCGGCACAATCATCAATGATTTGATCGATATAGGGAGTTGGGTAGTTTTCCTTTGGACAAGCTCGGTTAATGTCCCTATAATCGATGCATATTCTTATTGTTCCCTGTTTTTTTTTAACCGGAACAATATTCGATACCCAATCCGTTAACGGGATCGGATAAATGAAACCTGCTTTCAACAATTTTTCAACTTCTGCTTTAATTGCAGCAGCTTTTCGTGGGTGAATCTGACGCAAACGTTGCCGGACGGGTTTAGCATTTGGGTAAGTCTTGATCTCATGAACAACAATCGCAGGATCAATTCCTGGCATTTCCTCATAGGACCAGGCAAACACGTCGCGGAATTCTTGAAATATGGCCTTGTATGTCTGAGTCTCATCATCTATACACGAGGCACCTATATGAATGTTTTCAATAATTCCAGGCTTAACCGAAATGTCAATCGGAATCGTTCGAGAGATGTTTCCCAAATTCAGCTCTGAATCAGGATGTTTCATGGGATTCTGAGCTTCTTTGACATATTCAGCTATAAAAATTGATGAGAAATCATTTTCAAAACAATCATCCTCGGGTAAAAACGAAGATCTATGATGGAGACCGTCCCATGGTAAATCATCTATACACAGGACTTCACGAAGTTGCTCGTCAGATGAAACAACTTCGGGAAACGTTATTAACTCCGAGGTTGATGTGAAAAGTGATTCCTCACGGACCACATTCATTAGGTCGATTTTGGTTGAACACGGGTCGGTAAAAGACTGCACGGCTTCATAGGCAATTTCATATGGACTCAAAGGCATAAAATTACCAAATGAGTCTATTTCAGATTCAGAAGGAACGATCCAAGGATCGTCATAAAAAATAGTGTCTGATGTAATCATATGAATGGTTGCAAATGAAGATGATGCGTTGAGTGGAGGAAAAGGAAAAGTTCCCAGTAAACCGGCATCTTTAACTAATCCTATGCCAACATCCTTATATGGGATAGTCGTTTTACCGACATGTTGAATACTCTCTGAAGAGGCTAGTTTGGATGAAAAGTAAGCCAGCTGGTCTATTGTTACGATCTTTCCATTATGTGGGAACTTTATTACTCGGAAGACCGATGAAACGACCACTGTCATAGCCTAAGACCAACTTCGACCCAAGAGAAGGTTGTAGTCTAGAGGGGCATCAACCACCTCCACATCTAGACTAACTGTTTTTCCTTCAACCCCTATAGGCAAATCCTGTAGAATGCCAAAAGGATGAAACCCACGGCCATCAAAGGCCTTAAGAATTGTCGGGGATTGATTTAGTGAAGGAGAACCAAGGGATCTCCAACACTGTATCGACATAATACACGTTGAAGCTCCCTCATCAATTACAGTCTGATGAATAGGCCTGTTTTTTACTATCACTGGGATCTGGAAAGCCATTTGATGAGGCAAACGCGGTGTACTATTTTCTAGATCAAATATTATTAGTTTCGGGTCCTGAACATCAATAGCTCCTATAGCCGACAAAAGTAATTTGCGTTGTGCTGGGCATGATTGCAGCACTTCCAAAGCCGACATTGCTGAGGGTGAAACAGCTAAGTCCTCAACAATGTTATAATTCTGAGCCACTCTCGCATGTGGATTGAAAGCAGACTTTCGAAGTATACCCTTGGCGAGAGGTTTGATTACTAAGTCTGGATTAGGCTTCTCAATCTGTAGTGGATCGGAACCGGGAGCTGAGGTTGATGGATTAGAATGAGAAGATTCTGCTTCTTTGCCATCAACAGGACTTTTACTACCATAATCTTGCGATCGAGTCGCAATCCTTACATGGGACATCATCAATATGGGTTCTGCATTGGCACTCGAGGAAGAACCTATCATCTTGCTATCTTGATTTGGAAATGAATCCTTCAAAACAGTAGGAGTTTGGGAACCTTTGACGATTTTCGCAACCTCTGCTCGATGAGGGCAGTCTCTTGTAAAGTGTTCCTCTTCACAAATAAGACATGGATAACAAGGCTTACGCTTTTCATCATTGGTTTCTGATTTTTCAGTTTTCTCCTTTGGAGTTTTTTCTGCTTTATTCTTCTTCTTCCCTTTCTTCTTCCCACCGGATTTTGATTTAGTCGTAGGTGACTCTACAGCGTGAATATCGGCGGAGAGTTCAGCAGAAGAATCTCCTGTCGGGGAATCAGGCAAGGTTATGATAGGAGAAGAATTCTTGGAAGACTTCTTCTTACTTTTAGTGTTAACCGTACCAATCATACCATCAGCGACATGAGATCCCGAAGGAACTGCAGTGATTTGATTCCCTTTGGGAAGATCTGGGATTTTTTCATGTAACGTACCTGACTGAGTATAAACTAAGTCAAGGTACTGTGCTTGAGCAATCACTTGCTCCTCAGTAACTACTCCGGCCTTAGCTACGTCTTCAGTAATCTTCGCTAACAATGATTTAACAAACCATTCAGCTAAGATCTGGTCCGGGATAAAAACTTTCACTAACAGCCTTCGACGTCTCCATTCATGAATATGATCGGAAATATAAGTGGACGTCGATTGCTTTAATGAAGTTACTAACTCCGTGCCATTATCATATCTGACCGGCAACTGAAAATGAGTTAAAAACGAGGTAGCTAACTGGCTAAAATTATAAAAAGAGGCCCGTGGTAACTCAATATACCACTTGGCCGCAAGACCAATGAGAGTGCATTGGAAAAGACGTAAGCGGATCGAATCATCCGAGATGGAATTAGAGGCACACCAGAGGTGGTAAGTCATCACATGGTTCGACGGGTCCTCTCCAGATTTACCCTCGAACTTGGGAATGTCATTGGGCAACTTATTCGGCATTGGCGGCCAAAACGAAAGATAATTAATTGGATCGTTCGTTAGGCGCAACAAGTCTAGTAAGTCTAAAGTTGCGATAAACGGTAGTTTCCAATTAGGATCCCTAAAACTCTGGGTCATGAGACCAGCCCCAGGAGGAGGATATCCAGGATAACTAGGAATAGGAATCGCGTTCGGGATATTGTATCCTCCTGGAAAACCAGGATTAACCGGACCGTACTGGGGTTGTTGTGGCTGTTGATAAGTGTACCCAGGATACGGTTGATACTAGTAAACTGGCTGCTGGACAGCAGGACCGAATTGGTACTATCCCTAGTACGGTTGATAAGTGAATTCTGGTTGACTTGTGACAACCGTACGTAAACCAGGTTGTCCTACAGGCATCTGAACCGTAGTTTGAATCGTGGATCCAGAAGATGGTAAAGATGTCTAAGGAGTAGATACAGGAACAGTAGAAACCGGAGCTGTCGATACTCCAGAAGTAGGTGGGGTAGATTGAACAGATGTTGTGGCAGTTGCAGCAGTCGTTTGAGATGGAGTACGAGGCGGAGTAGGCCCAGACTGAGAAACTACCGAGGGTACAAAAGTTTGAATATTAGACTGGACTGGTTGCTGGGGTGAACCAGAAACTAAGGGTTGTCCAGTTTGAGATGACAACTGTACATTTGGCTGCAACACCTATTGAGTTTGCGATGGATCCCACACTATGTTGATTCCGGGGTACTGACCCATAACAGGTTGAGAATATTGAGATCCAAAACCAGGTTGAGGGTAGGATTGATAATTGAAAGGTACATTTCCCGTTCCTTGAACATAAGATTAACCTTGGGGTGGTTGGAAACCTTGGTTCGAGTACTGACCTTGGGGTAGATACCCTTGAGGCATGTACTGATACTGGGGTTGACCTTGAGGTATAAATTGATACTGGGGTTGCCCTTGGGGTACATATTGAGCCTGGGGTTGACCTTGAGGAACGTAATGTACCGTAGGCACGTAATGTCCTTGAGGTCGCCCCCCAGATGCAAATTGTGTACCTTGAGGTTGCCCCCGAGGCATTAATTGAGGCTGTCCCCAGGTGGTAACTGGCCACCTTGAGGTTGAGAATTGGGAATAGAACCTGACATCATAAGAATGTCTTCTACGCTCAATGGCTTTGTACCATTGCTTCCAGTGAATAACCTTTGTTCAATGGGTTGAGGAGATGCTCCCGAAAAAGTACCAGAAAGTGACTGATACCCAGAGGGAACAGAAGGACCACCGTACAAAAAAGATTTAGGCGATTGAGTAAACATGGACGACTGCCCTGACATATTTACGGGAGTATAAAAACCCCTAGGTGGATAAGGAGCACGAGGTGGTGAAAAACTTAACACTGAGTTGTCCAAATAATTAGTTAAAGAAAGATACCAAGTATTACTTCTAGGTGGACTGTAAAAAATTGATTCACGCTCCCTTAGATCAATAGTAGGTTGATTTTCAGGGATAGGGATGCCTATTTCTTCTTCCGGAGCAAGTTCTTCAATAGCTATCAAACCAGAAGGAAGATTTTCGGTGATTACTCTTTCTACCCTAGGTGAATTAGGAGCACTAGAAGTTGGAGAGACAAACCCCGATGTTGGAGTAACAGGTTCAGATATCTCAGGTTCTTCGCCTATATCACTAGTAGATGAAAAGCTACCAGCAAGTTCGGAAACCGAAATAGCTTCAGGATTATAACCTGTTTCTAGAGTTTGGTAATCAGGATGAACAACCAACGAAGACTCTCCTTCTTCAGGTGACCCAACTTTACTGCCACTAGGAGTTACGAGGACTTTCAAACCTTCGTAATGGCCCGGGACTTCTTCAGGAGGTTGGCCCCGAAGTCTACGGGACTTCCTCAACAAATCAACCACGGTCACAACCTCAGGAGACTGGCCCCGAAGTCTACGGGACTGTCTTGGTAATTCGGCCACAGTTAAAAACTTTTAACTACTGCACACGCAAAAAAAGTAAAATCTCAAAGCAAACCTCCTAAAGTCTCTAAAGAACCAAACAAATTCGAATCACACGCCTAAAGAATCTAGGGCGTCAAACCACACACAAACAGTAACTTTCTGGACCGAAAACACTAGTTGGTGATGAAATCCAACATCGCAGAATTCAGTACAAAAATGGCGGGTGGAACAGTTACCCCGGCAACCTGCTTAATGAATAGACTGGACCAAGTTCCTCCACTTTAACCGTCTCAAGTGAAGTGAACCCCCCAGAAAATCCAAGTGAGTCTAGCCGATGTCTGCTCCAGGTACAGTGGGATCTTCCCTCCACCATCACCTTAGGAAGAATCCTAAAGATAATGGTCACTAAGGTCACCAACGACAACAAATATACCTGGGAGAACAGTCTACGGTCCGATACGCACGCAAGGGCAGAGTAACAAGCTCAATCCCCTTGACGGCTCCTTGACAATAATCCAAGGTTTACCAACAAGTGACCCCAGGCTCCTTGACAATGGTTAATCCGAGGTTTACCGTTTGTAGTACGTGCATATCTGGCGTCGTTCCCAATGAAGGAGGATTGATTCCCTCACTGGTTCGGACATGATCTCGTGCTTCTCCTTTAAGAGGAGCTTTCCCAGAGCATAAATGTAACAATTGGATTTATCCTACCGCATGATAAGCTACTTGTTTGTTTTTACTGTCTTGCAGAGTTAATTACTCTCCTACTCCAAGACACTAGCCTGATCTATGTTGGTGTATCAGAGCCCTAGTAAATAAAAAGTTACTAAGTTAATTTTACTTTAAGCGTTATTTTTTATGGCTTTTCTTTAGGACAAAAGGTAGCGGAGATGAAACTTATGATGTGTAGACTCGACTCAAATCCACTAAAAAGATGCACCTAGGATGAAACAAAACAATCTTTCCTTTTCAATGAATTCCCTAGCTAAGAGAGTTGGAGAATGCAAAATTTATAAAGAAAACTTTCTTCGCAATGAAAATAAAAGAAAAATTCTCTTTATCTTTTCCAAAGAACACAACACAAGACCACTAATTATTTCACGAAAACTTCCTTTCTCTTTTCAAAGACTTCAAACGCTACTAAAACAAACTTTCCTCAAAAGAGATTTTGTATTTTTTCCTATTTTAACAAAGCATGTAAAACTACTTAACAAAAATCAATTTTAAGATCTATGAAAATCTAAGAGAAATTTACCTAAAAGCAAATCTAATGAGGTAAAAGCCTACAAAATATAATTCCAGGTTGTTTTACTCAGTTACAATTCAACCAAGGACTAATTCATGCAGAATCATAAATCAGTCAAAAACAAAAATAAAAAACTCTTGTTCTTTTTCTTAAGAATGAAATTCATAGCTTAACAAACAAGCCTTCTCGAAATTCCGCAAAGAGACAACACAACGGTAGGTTTCTCAAACAAAGGTGGATTTTACGAATGGTCTAACTCCTAAGAAGATTGAAAAGACCAGCGATATCCAAGGTTTTTACAACTTCTAAAGCCAGAGTCACTACAAGACCAATACAAAAATCAAACCTAGGGCTAGAATTTCTATGAACTTCACTAAAACCCTTGATGCTAATGAAACAAGCCTAGATGAAAACTTCTGATAGGTAACCATTGGATTTGGGCAGCAATAAATAAACTATAAACAAGATCTAATAGGTAAAAAGGAAAAAATTGAAATTTTCTAAACTTTTGAAAGGGTACGCAGGCAGCCCGTTTACACAGGTGCGTCCCCGCACTGTGCGCAAAGCAGAAGTGTGTACAGGTACACACTGTGCTTAACTCTGAGGATGCGTACTTCTCTCAAAAACAAGAAAAATAAAAAACTAACTCAAGCCTAAGCTATTCTACCCAAATTCACAGTCAATCAGTCAAAAACTAGAAATAAATCAACGTTTCTCAAATCAAAGTATCAATCAAAAGAGAAATCAATCAAATCCATGGTTTCCCCAGTATGGTCGCCATTTTGTCATGCGGAAAGAGTCAATTTTGCGGACAAAACCGACCTCCCTAGAAACTAAGGCGTTTCTAGTGACAAACAAAACAATCAAGCACTATCTTTCCCTAAATATGCATTTAAAATAAAAGCAACCAGGTGTTTAAAGCTTACCTTTAGTCCAAAGCTGTTTGTAGCAGCTAAGCCTCTTCGATCCAGATGAGCTCCTTCTCCTTGAAGCCTGCATACACAAACAAGAAAATGATTACATAGCACCTGAATAACTCATATAATAAAACATATTCATCATAAAGACCAAGGAGTTTATGAAACAAATTATATATAACAACTTGTTGAGAAAAATGAACTTAATTGTATTACTTGGAAACAAAAGAAACCTTACAACCAGTGCCTTGGTGTTGTGCAGGTCCCTCCCAGGGTCCAGAAAGAGTTCTCCTCTACTTTGATCAGCTCACCCACTTCCAAATGAAGCTAAGAAACGAATGTGATGTCTCCTCTCAAGCTCTATAAGGGAGTCCTAATTTCAGCAGCATCTACCCTTAGGAATGTTCAGCTTTCAACCTCCCCTCCCTCTGGCCCAATTCCTGTATTTATAATGCTTTGGAGGAAGTTAAACAGGTCCACCATCAATGGGATAAGCCCCTCTTTCAAAGGGATAGCTCCCCTCTTCATGGGATAAGTTACTCTTTCATTGGGATGCATGAACCATCTGGAGGCGCTCAATCCACGTCAAACCATCTTCTAGAATGCTCTAGAATCGACCACAAGTAAGTTTTTTGAAGTAAAACTTGCGCATTTTGACTTTTACAGGGGTATGCACCCACCCCTTTACAGATAGAGCGTACAAGTACGCAGGTATTATGTACTTGAGGTGCGGGCCCGCAGGTAAGAGTAAGAGAAAGTGCGTAACCAGAGTTATATTGATTTTTAAAGGCTTTCTCTATTTTTTGGAGTTTGACATGAGGACCAGAGGTATAAGACTTGCCAAGGAGGACAGTATGGTTATTGATGGAGCCATACTGACTACAAATAGTCATGGTGACAAATTTTAGTGTAACAAGGACCTCTGATCTCACCTCTCCCTCAGTGGGATCATGAGCTGGGACAAAGGAGACCTTGCTGCCAACAAAAACATTGTCATTGCCTCACTATGCAATCATTAGTGTTAGACTCTCATTTGTAGAAGTTGATACCAGTTGTGGTTAAGCATTCAGATTCATGATTGCACATTTTTCATAACTATTTCACGTAATCTCATTGCAAATAAACTTCTGTTCATTACCTTTGCTATTACTTAGGCCAGATTAGAATAGAGTAGCTAGGTCATCGATTTTTCCAAGTCATTGTTTGTTCAGTTAGAGAAGCAACTTGTAGAGCACCTGTAACACCTACCCATCTACCCGTACTCCATCAATCCTAGCTGCTCCATCCCCTACCTATGATTCTTGCCTCATATTTGCTACACCTTGACCTAGTTTCCATATTTTTGTGCAACATTGCTCCACTTCTCCTTGAACAAATACAACCATCCTCATCTCTCCTCAGGTCCATCCACCAAGTCTTGGACCTCCTCACACCCTTATCCTACCTCCATACTCACTCCTTCACCTTTCTCTCTCCATCCACCCTCCAAAATCCTCTTTTCAGAACATCCTGTAGAAATTACAGAACATCCTGTAGAACCCCTGCAGACTTCCTGTAGAAGCTCACAAATGCAGTTTCTTGATAGCCAAACTTTGTGAAACTCTCTGGAAGGGTGCTAGGGACCCCTTAGGCCCTCTTAGAACCTTCCCAACCTTCTGCAAGCATTTTCTCTCGCAAATCCACCTCTGCACAGTCAAAAACCAGATAAAATCACATGCATGATAATTCTGACAACTTATTCAAAAATACAAAAAGATGTTTTTTTTTCAAATGTTACTATAGAATCAGCTTAGACACATGCATTTTACCTTCCTAGAAGTCAATGACATCTCTTTTAGTAGCTTGCATCCTCTTTCTTGCATCAGTAGGGCTAGTTAGTAAAATTAGGGTTTGCTAGGGTTTACGTTTCCTTTCAGCTTTCCAGTTTCTTTCTACAAGTAGATCAACCTTCCTTGAGTTACCTTTCACCCATCAGTTAAAAAGCTTCTTCTCAGAGCTCATAGAAGTTGGCTTAAGCTCCTAGCGGACTTATGCCAGCTGACCAAGTGACAGCTGCGGCAAGAGCTAGTACTTGTGCATACAGCACCGTTGCTTCCAAGTTTGTTATGAACTACCGAGTTGATAAAACTAAAGAAGGGAGTCCCAGGAGTTGCAGCATTATTGCTGCAATACTGGAGCCCACCATATTTTTGGCGTTGTTGCCGGGGAAGTGTCAAATTATTTGTGATTTTTGCTTTTCTTCTATTTTTTTACTCCAACCTTTTGCTAAGTAGTTTATTTCAGTTCCATTCTGCAATTTCATTTCTGCAAAAGTAAATTAGACATTTCCCGCTTTCATAGATTAGCCTTTCAATTCCATAATTTCAATTCTGCAAGTGTAGAATATAATTTCAATTCTGCAAGCATAGTCTAGCATTTCATTCCTACAATTTGATTTCAGCAAAATAGATTAGTCCTCTCCTACTTTCATTTCAATTCTGCATTTTCATTTCTGCAAGATAGATTTTAGTTAGTTGCAATTCCATCTGTTTCAGTTTTGCAGGTACAAGTAGAAAAAAGCAAAAGCAACCAAAAATCTTTTCATGCCTCGTAGGAATAGAGATAATACCGGAAAATTCCTACCCAACACCCCCACCACTTCACTGAGTCACCCTTCTCTCTTCTTTGGTGGTAGTGACCCAGAAGAACCTATAGGTGAACCTCCTGAGATATACGAAGGTCCTATAACAGAAGAAGAGCAAGAAAACATTCCTTTTGAGACCATGGCTGAAAACAAAAACGGTAGAGAAGATGATGAGAGAATAGAAGGTACCTTCCCCATTCGAGAGACCAACGGGGACATGAAGATGAAAAAAAATAAGTCCCTCAGCCTTACCTCATTTCCATGGATTGACCACTGAAGACCCTGATACCTTCCTGTTTGAGGTTGTTGTCCTTTGTTGAACTTATGACTATGCAGAAGATGAGCAAAAGCTGAAACTCTTTCCCTCTAACCTAAAGGATGCAGCATTACGTTGGTTCATGGGGTTACCTGGAAACAGTATCACCACTTGGGCTTAGATGCAGCAAGCCTTTAACAACAAATACTGAGACTACTGTAGGTCCAAGGAAACAAAGGGAGAAATCTTCTGGATTACCATGGGAAATGATGAGTCCTTAGAAGATTATGAGGAAAGGTTCCAACTTAGCTACAAACGGGTCAGGTGCACACTTGACCCTGAATCTCTAAAGTTGGTTCTGCTCTGAGGAGTCCCTAAAGACCTTCTAGATACCCTCCATTTGCTAGCTGGAGGGTACATCTACCAACTACCTTATGAAGACATAAAGACTATTTTTAGAAACCATTCTAGGGCAGCCAGGAAAAGAGGTAGGGGGAATCCGCTTTCATCTAGTACCACCTTCTCCAAGAATGAGTTTGCTAATCAGATGGAAGACCTCAAAAGTGATGTGAGACAGACCATTGCCATGCAACTTGATACTTTCCGAATCCAACAAAAGAAAGAGGAAGTTGAGAGGGCTTTGGCCATTTTCTGTCCCAGATGTATGAGGAAGCAACCTAAGAACGAGTGTCCATTGCACTCAATAGAGGTATGTTTCGTTTGTGAGGAAGACCAGCCCAAAAACCAATGCCCAACGTTACCCAGATTTAAAGCCATTTTCCAAGGGACTGAGGCAACCACTGAACCTCTCTACCTCCTCAACCAAAGGAGGTTGCATGGGCCTAAACCTTACCAGCAGGGGATGTAGGGGTCATCCCAAGCTTATTATAACCCCAACCAATCTGCTCACATACCTTCTTGGGGTCCCCCTGCTTATCCTTCCTGGTTCGCACCTCCTTCGTGGCCTTACCCATCTCAATACCATACTCAACCCACTGCTCATTCGTTTCACTCACATGTCCAGCCACAACCTCAGTGGAATGCACCTCAACCAGGGTGGAGGCCCCAATACAAATCTCCTCCCACCATTCTGCCTCCACCATCGGCTCAGCCACAACCATTACCTCCTACTCCTCCAAGAAAACCCCAGATGCCTACTCAACCGAACCTGAATCCCAACAACAGACAGGCCCAGTAGGTATACACTGGGGAGACAACATGCCCTACCTATGCTGTGGAGATCCAGGAGATCAACCTGCGATCTGGGAAGGTCCTTCCAGATCGCCAACCCCCTCCCCTAGAGGATGAGGAAGAGAAACAGGAAAGTGAACCCAAAGCCATCCCACCCTTTCCTGAGCGACTAATGGTAACCCCGCAACCAAACCCATGGGAGACTGAACTTTTGGGAGAACTTAAATAGTTGTGTGTGAAAATACCACTTCTCCAAGCCATAAAATATTTACCGATATACAACAAATTGATTAAGGAGAAGTGTTTCAGGCACCCAGGGAGGCGAAAGAGAGATGCCTCGACTATTAATGTCATAGGACAATTGTCCGATCTAATGTTGGGGCAAGTAATTTGTCCAAAGTATTTGGACCCTGGGAGTCCTGTAGTTGATGTCCACATCAATGGCACCATAATCCCCCATACCTTGATTGATCTAGGGTTTGCCATTAATGTAATGACCAGGGACACCATGCTTAAACTCAACCTTCAGAGTTCCTTAAGGAAGACCTCGATAGTCCTGCAGTTAGCAGATCGCTCCACTGTGACTCCCAAAGGGATTGTGGAAGATGTCTTGGTCTATGTTGACTCTTGGGATTACCCTGCGGACTTCTTGGTCCTTCAGCCAAAGGCAAATCTCACTGGATATCCCCTCATTTTGGGAACGCCCTGGTTAGCCACTGCAGATGCTTACTTCAGTTGTCGAGCTGGAAGCATGACCATCAAGAATGGGCCTATGTCCAAACAGCTAGTCCTATACCCTCCTGCCCAACCTCTGCTAGAACATGACTTACCACTCTGGTTGGAAGAGGGAGATGAGGATGAGGTCTACTCTGCACCATTGTGCACAGTAGAAACCACCAGGGGAGGCCCTCAAACCGAGGATGACTTGATTGAGAATTCGATTCAAAATCCACCTCCCAGTGCATTGTCCGTAGAGGAGTTGGTGGAAGATACCCAAGCTAGCGCTTTAGTGGACCTATCTGTGACCAATCCGACCACTCGCAGAGTTAAGAATGTGGAATTTGGCCCCAAAAGAACCTTAAAGATCAGCTCCTCCCTATCTCCCTCCCAGGAGAAGGAGCTGCGTAGCTTACTGAACAATCATCTGGATGCTTTCGCCTGGAGCTATAAGGAGATGAAAGGAGTCCACCCTTCAGTTTGTACCCATCACATTTACATTAAAGAAGATTTTAAACCAATCAGGCAGCCTTAGAGGAGAATGAATCCAACCCTTAAATACATTGTCAAAGAAGAATTGCAAAAATTGTTGGATGCAGGATTCATCTACCCCATCTCAGACAGTGAGTGGGTCTCACCTCTAGTGCTTGTGCCCAAGAAGAACGGGAAGTGGAGAATCTATGTAGATTAATGAGAACTTAACAAAGCCACCAAGAAAGACCATTTCCCTTTGCCTTTCATAGATCAAGTGTTGGATGGACTGGCAGGGAAGAAGTTCTTCTCTTTCCTAGATGGGTTCAGCGGGTATAACCAGATCCAAATCAGCCCAGAGGACCAAGATCAAACCACCTTCACTTGTCCATGGGGTAACTTTGCCTACGGAGTCCTTCCCTTTGGGCTATGCAACACTCCTGCTACGTTCCAGAGAGCATTATTGAGCATATTTTCTGAGTTGGTCCACGATTCGGTAGAAATCTATATGGATGACTTTACTCCTTATGGGTCCAACTTTCGAGAAGCATTGACTAACCTAGGAAAAGTCTTAACCAAGTGTATTGAGATGAACCTGTCCCTCAGTCCTGAAAAATGCTAATTCCTGATGACCGAAGGGACTGTGCTAGGTCATACAATTTCCTAGCAAGGATTACAGGTGGATCCTAACAAGATTGCTATCATCCAGAAGGTCCCACCTCCTCAAAAGGTGAGAGATGTTCGAAGTTTCCTAGGCTTAGCAGGATATTATAGAAGATTCATTAAAGATTTCAGTAGGCTAGCCTTGCCATTGTTTGGTCTCTTAGGGAAAGATGTTGAGTTCAAATGGACTGACGACTGTCAAGGGGCTCTGGAAGAGTTGAAAGATAAGCTGGTGTCCGCCCCGATCTTAAGAGGTCCAAACTGGGCCCTACATTTCCACATCCACACTGATGCCTAAAACAAAGCCATAGGGGTAGCCTCAGGACAAGTTGAGGAGAAACTACCATATGCCATATACTTCGTCAACAAAAACATGTCCAAGGTAGAAATGAACTATACGGTAACCAAGAAAGAATTCCTAGCTGTAGTCCATTCCCTAAACAAGTTCAGATACTACATCACTGGTTATCAAACATTTGTACACACTGATCATGCTGTGATTAAATATTTAATTAATAAGCCTGATGTCAATGCTTGTATCATTATATGGTTACTTTTGTTGCAACAATTTGATTTGACTATTGTCGACAAGCCAGGTAAGGAAAATGTTGTTGCTGACTTCTTGTCTAGATTGGATTTGCCTGCAGGTGAAGAAGGGACAGTGGACAACCAGATGCCAGATGAAAATCTGTTTGCTATCTCAGTACTCTCTCCATGGTTTGATGATATAGCAAATTACTTGGTCTCAGCACAGTTCCCTCCGCATCTATCCTCAAAGGAGAAGAGCAGAATTGTGAGGAAGAGTGCCCCGTTCACTTGGATCGAGGGCAACCTATTCAAACTTGCCCCAGATCAGATCTTGAGGTGTTTTGTTAGGGAGGAGGAAGTCTTTGACATCCTCCTAACCTGCCACGATGGGCCCTGTGGAGGCCACTTTGTAGCAAAAAGGACTGCCTTCAAAATTCTACAGGAAGGCTACTATTAGCCTACTCTTCACCAAGATGTGAAAAGATACATCAGCCATTGTAACCGATGTTAGAGGATGGGGAAACCAGCTCCAAGGGATGAAATGCCTCTCCAACCTCAAGTGACCTTCGAGCCATTTGAGAAGTGGGGCATGGATTTTGTGGGTCCTATCAACCCTCCTTCAAAGCAAAGGTCTTACATCATTGTGTGCACTGACTATCTGACAAAGTGGGCAGAAACAAAGGAAATCAAAGCAACGACAGAAGAAAAGGTGGCTGAGTTTTTAAGGGAAAACATCTTCTACAAGTTTGGCTACCCAAGAGAGTTAGTCACCCATCAAGGAAGCCAGTTCACCTCTAATCTGATTGAAGATTTGCTCACTCATCACAAGATCAAGCACAAGACTTCCACCCCATATCATCCACGAGCAAATGGGCAGGTGGAAGTCACTAATAGAGCATTGGAAGGGATTTTGACTAAGGTGGTGAGCAGCAGCATAAAGGATTGGGCAGATTTCCTGGTTGAGGCCACCTGGGCCTACAACACCACTTGGAAGACTACAACAGGTTTCACACCTTATGAGCTAGTCTACGGGAAGAAAGCTCTACTGTCCATAGAGTTCGAGTACAACACATCGAGGGTGGTAGCTCAGCTGGACTTAGATCTCAACCATGCTCAATGTGACAGATTACTGTAGCTGAATGGATTAGATGAACACAGAATGCAGGCCCTCCTCCACTCAGAAGTAGTTCAACTCCAGAGGAAGATATGGCATGACCGGCACCTTAGTGAAAAGCAATTCCAGCCGGGAGATTGGGCGCTGCTGTATGATTCAAGATACAAGGATTTCAAAGGGAAGCTGAGGAAAATATGGTTAGGACTATATACAGTCGAAAAATGCAATGAAAATGGTTCAATCCTTATCAGGACCATTGATGAAGAAGCCATCCCCATGCTTGTCAATGGGCATCGATTTAAAATCTACAAGAAACCCCTTTTGAGGCAGGAGTTCATTGAAACTTTGGAAAAATCAGTGCTGGTAGTAGAGCAGGGCTCTGCCTCTATTCCACCCACACCTTGATCATCAAAAAAAAAAAAAAAGGAATAAAAAGATCCTTGGGTGAAAACCTCTCTGAGGCGCCCAGGGCAGACAATGAGGGTGAAAACCTCATGGAGGCACCCCAGCGGTCTCTCAGAAAATAAAGAAATGGAATAAAAATAAATAAAAATAAAAGATCCTTGGGTGAAAACCTCTCTGAGGCGCCCAGGGCAGATAGTGGGGGTGAAAACCTCATGGAGGCACCCCATCTATCTCTAAAAAACAAAAAATACAAAAAAGAGAAAAAAGAGAAAAAGGAAAGAAAAAAGAAAAAGAAACAGGCCTAATCTCTGTAAAATTATTGCAGGTTGTAGGGAATACATTGCAGACAAAGAAGGTTACGCAAAACGAGGACAGGGGTCCATACCAGGCTACAGGACATCCTTACAGACACTCCCTCCATAGCCACTCACTTTTCCCGGGATTTGATCACATTCGGGTCAAGATTCCACCTCCTACAGGAAGTTCTGGGCTTTCTACAGGAAGTTTTGGGCTTTCTACAGGAAGTTTTGCATTTCTACAGGAAACATCCTGTAGAGCCTTCGGGTAGGCCAAATTCGATTTTGGAAGGGGATTTGAAGCTTGGACTCTATTGGTTAGGCCTGCAGCCATCCCTCTCTTCCATCCATCACCTGTTTCATCTCTCTCCATCGCCATTGCAACCACCTGGTTATGTGTTCCTGCAGTCATACAAGAAATCCTATTTTCTTCAGATGGACAGAAAATTTTCCAGTGACAAATTAAGCAGCGAAGGCCCGCAACTCTACCTGTTCAAAGTTCCATATGGACTCTTCATCAGCGAAGTCATCCCTACTCGTTTAGCCTGCATCCCAGGAGGAGAAGCAGCTATAGGACATCCTACAGGAGTCTTGTAGCGGCTGATCCCTCTGGAAGACACACTCTAGAGGCAGGGGCAGCCGAAACTAGCAAAAAGGAAACATGTAAATAGGCTCCTCCTGGACGTGAAGACATCCTCAACGGCTGAAACCAAACACCACTGGTGCATGCAGCGTTGCCAACCGAGGATTGGGCTCCAAAGCAGTGCATACAACATCAACCAATGACAGAAGGAGTTCCAACACCTGTGCACGAAGCAGCAGCAAGCGACGCAGTCGTTCCAAGTCCCGAAGCCTGCAGAACACGTCCACGGCTACATAGGTAAGTGTCTAACCTTATTTGTCAAATTGCATAGACTATATTCCAAAAACTGCATGTCTGTGAAATGGTTCGGATTGAACGAATTTGGTGGCCAGTCAACTGGCCACCCACAGTCAGTCAAATGGCTTCGTGGGATCCGAAAAAGCTCGGTTATGTTCGAATTCACCAACGAGACGTGCGACCGACACGTGGGAAGTTTCCAGTCGGGGAGAATCGTCGGGATTGGCAGGGTGGCGGCGATTAATGGCAGAGGAAAGGTAATGGTGGTCAGACACACGCAGAGGAATGATGTCCGTGACGTTGGCCAATGGATCGGCCTGCCACCTCACCGCCTCGCCATGAATTGCATCATATTCAAAAAATGCTCAGCCGAAGAACTGACATTAATCGCTGTTCATTTACACTTGCAACCATTCTCAGCGAAGTATGTGTCCTCCTCCTCCGTAGTTTGTTAGCCCGAGCTTCTCGGCCTGTTTCAAAATTCTCCTGTGTCCCAGGCTCGTTTAGAAGTGCTGTAACATCCTCTAGAAGCTGGCAAAGCATTCTACAGGAGGAAGCTCTACAGGAAACACAACGTAGCCTTCTAGAGCAGAAAAGTCTGGACTTTCCTTCGTGAAAATTGGAGTTTCGAAGAGAGGTAGGCTCGAAAACACCCTTCTAATGCATGGTATATGTCAAAAACATGGTGAATTGAGCTGTCTTGAATTGGAGGGTTAGAGACAAGTCTACCTATGAGTCAAAATAGCAGTTTACTTGTGGTTGCATGAAATTTCTTCGTTGGTTTTGCGTCCAAGTTTTCCTCCACGGTTCCTGAAGAAAATTCCTCCTGTAGAAAAGTTAAAGCACTGTCAGGGCTAACCTGTGTAGGAAAAATGTGAATTTTACATGGTTATATGTATGTTGGGGGTGGAAATTGAGCTCTGCACTCTTTCTGGGGAAACCCAAGTCTTCCTTCTATACACGGACAGTCGAGTTTTTAAAACCAGGGAATTGGTGCAAGGTTAAAACATAAACACCTAAGAGATACTGTCTTCAAGTTCGAAGAAGGAAATCATAAAATAGCAAGTCCTCTCTGCTCAGAGCACAAAACGGAGCACTCTCACCATGCCAGGGGGATTCATCAGGAAGGAACCCTTGGATTCCAGGAAATTGCGTGAACATCCCGAGGTGGTGAACCTCTTCACCCGTGCCAATTGGATGACCTTTTGTGACAGAATTCAAGGTCATGATGATGAGGTAATAGAGGAGTTCTTAATGTCCCTACATCCTAAATCAAAGACACTGGCCACTATGAATTTCAGAGGGTTGACCCTAAGGCTTACCCCACAACTCATTAGTTGAGTTACTGATCTGCCATTAAGGATACCCTAGAGCAAAGAGGAGAGGGAATTGGGCCCAAAAGCCAAGAAAGAATTCTTCCTACCAGAGGAACAGTTTGCAGAAGACAAGAATGGGGTCCAGAGAGCTAGCCTATGTCCTTTTTGGAGTGAATTCATCTTTCAGATCATGAAATACATTACCTGTGAGCGGTGGTTCAGTATTGTCTACGGCTATCACTTCCGGTTGCTGAGTGAACTCAGACATGGGATGGATTTACCTCCAGAGCAAAAGTTAAGCATCCCTTATTTCCTCCTACAATCATTAATTGAGTGTGGCACAAAATTGAAGGAAGGGACACCAGATCAGCTAGCCCATCATGGGCTTATCAAGCTTATAGTGGAAGATGCCCTCCATACCTACACTGTCCCTCTCTCCTGGGAGATTTTCCGCAACATGTCCAAGGATGATGATATTCGAATTCTGGCCGAGGAACTCACTTCATCCAGCAGTGAAGAAAGGGAACACACTGAGGTAGAAGAGAAAGTCAGTGGTAAAGAAACATAGGACAGACTACCACAGAAAGAACAAGAAGAGAAACGGGGGAAAGGCCAAGTTGTTGAGCCCAAAACTATGGGTGGAAAAAAGGCACAAACACCAAGGGAGAAACAATTGCAGAGTAGAGCATAGAGGACTGAAAAAGTCCAAACCAAGGAGGGCACAACCAAGGCAACCACACAGAAATTAAAAGGAAGGACACATCCAGCCAAGGAGACCGAAACAGTTGCAACAGTTTCTACAGGAAGCATGAAAACTGTTTCTACAGGAAGCATGAAAACAGTCGACATAGGACTCTCTACAGGAAGTCTGGAAACGGAGCAACAAAGGGAGAAATTGCCTAATATTTTGGCCAAGGAGGCGGCAGTAGTGCTGGCTGCCCTAAGCACATCTCCAAAGCAAAAAGGGAAGTGAAAAAGGGAGCCTTCCATGTATTTTAAGGCCAGAAGGAGCATGCGAATAAAAACTGGTAGACCCCAGCCACAGTCAAAGGAGCCAATTATGATTGTGGACACCCTAGATAAACAAAAGGAAAGGTTGCCTTCAAAGGCATCCATCACCTTTGAACGGGGAAGCCCGAAAACATCCACCTGGAGAGAAAGGATGAAAATGCTGGACACAAAGACCTCTCTACAGGATGTTGAGGTTGTTCTACAGGAAACACTGGCTAGGCTAAAGGAGACCAAAGAAATGGAAGGACAAGCAACTAAATCACCACGGAAGGAAGAAAAGGTGGAGAACATTGTGGAACCTAGCCCCTAGCCTAGCTTGGGCTCCTACTATAACTTCTTAGAGGCCGGAAATATCATTCCCCAAAAATTCACAGTGCCGCTTTTCCTTGCACTAGAAGAAGAGAGAGTAAGGACCCACACTTGAATGAAGATCGCTAAGTCCAAGGGTGTGGCAGATATAGGTCCCCTGGAGGAACAACTCAAAGAGGCGAGAAAGGAAATGGCTATGGTACAGCATGTGGAAAGCAGTTAGCAGGCCAAGCTATAGGAAGAAAACGAGTTGCTTAAACAGCAACTACAGCTACAGGGACAGTACAAGAAAGACAGGCCGCACATCTTGGGAGAACAACGGCAATAGAAAGAGCCCACAATAGACAAAGAAACCATTGATGAACAACAGAAGAGAGATGGATTGCAGGCTGAAATTGAGACACTAACCAGACAGCTACAGGAGAAAGACTTGGAAGCAGGCCAGGAGATACAGTCTCTGAAACAATATGTACAAAAAAAGGAGGCCCAATTGGCCTGCATGGCCAGTTGGGCAATGGAAGCTCTACAGTGTAGGCAGCCTACCAAATCATACGCCCTATACCTTAAGGATCAGTGGTTGCAGTTTCATATTAACACCTTGGGCCAAAGGGGCATCACTCCATTTCAAAATTATCATCAATTTGTAGCTTTATGTGACAATAGCTCCTCAGAGGACAAGGCCAAATTATCAGAGTTTTATTTGCACAACTTAGCCCTTCCAAACATGAACTCATGGGATCCCAACACTGTGATAGGAGATGTCCAACTTATGGCCATGACCTCTTGGATGAATCATGAGGAAAAAAGAGCAGCAAAGGTCCACAGTATTATAAGAAGAGAACTTAGTGAGCCACTAATGATTAGAGCAAAGCCGGATGACCCCTTAGCAATGATAAGCGCCCACCAGAACTTGGCCAATAGCCCTCAGGATTTACCAGAATACATCGAGCAACAGGCTCAAGCTATTGCCCACTTTGAGGACATGGAGAGACTATTGGGGAATAACTTCCTTCATCCCTGCATAAGGCGGTGGAACACACTGCCTCACAGCTTGAAGATAAGAGAATACCACTCTCCCACCAGGATGAGGGAGGCCTTGGCAAGGGTACCTCTCTACAAACATTTGATGCAAAATCTGCAGGCCAATCGGATCGACCCAAAATTCAGTCCTGCCTTGCTTTTGGGATTGCTAGAAGGAATTAAGGAAGAGGAGGAAAACAGACAGTGGGAGGAAGTGGAAAGCAAAGCAGGATTCCACAACCAGGAAGAAGATATCACCGCGAAGGCCTGGGACGTGAGGGAGGTGGTCAAAGCTATAAAGGATGATGAGCTAGATTAGTTTCTCAGAGGATGAGCAACCCATTTAGCAGGGGGGCGATGATGAGCCCCAAAAATGGGTAACTTATTGGGCTCATTTTGCCTACTGTTCTTCATCAATCCACCATTTTTCATAGATTATGCATGTTTTTGAGTATGTTTATGTTATTTCAACGAATAAGGGTGGTCACTTTACCAAGGAGGCTAATACGTGGTTATTTCAGGTTTTTTGGACCAATTTTGGAACAAAGCCAAGCAATTATGAGCTAGGTGACAGCCAAGCTTGAGGAAGCAAGGGTGAGGATTTGTAGGAAAGGTTGTCTCTTACATTAAATGGCCCTTCCTCGAAATCTCCACCCTCAACTTGGAGCTCAACAGGCCACCAAAACGAATCCTAAAGGCAGCCGAGCAGCTTTGTGAAGAGTGATTGTTTACTGGAAATTTGAATAGTCGAGCCCCTTAAGTTAAGGAGGGCTACTAGGACTCTCGTAGGGCATAAATAGTGTGGAACGATAAAAAGGTGTCTTGTGAACTCCTAATTACCTCACATTAATTATCAACCCAGGGACGACTTTTTATTTCAAGAGTGTACTCTGTCTGAGGCGGCTATTTACTTAAGAGTAATGTTTTGCAGTATAGTGCTTAAAACCCAAAAGTAAATGAATGCTTGAAAAAGAATCTAATTGGAACAACAAGAAACTGAAATGTTCTAAACTAAATCATTCATTCAACAACCATCAATCGAGGATATAGTAGCAATAACTCAGTCCTCTAGAAATTGATGCAAAAGGAATTAGAGCATGGACCATGGATCAGGGAGCGTGGTAGCATTTGCTGAGGCTCACGACAGCCTTGGACCTTCTCTCACACCAAAGCAAGTAAAAGGAATGGCAAAAAGTAAATGGAACAACAAGCAGGAAATGGAACAGCAGATCTGAAATGGAACGGCCGTAAATGGAACAACAAACTAGAATTAAAGGAAATGAACAACAGCAAAGCCAAATTAATAACAATCTTTACTCTAAGAATAAATTGGACAGCACACAGAAATAGAACAGCATTGATTAATGATAGGATATGAAACAATGCTGGAAAGAAAAACAATAACTTAACACACGGCACACCTCAATAGTAATCTGATCTTGGTAATTCAATTGTCAGTCTTAGTTATAAATAATACGACTGTCCTTTAGCACGGAGCAGCAACGTTCATAGATTCAACAATCGCAAGGAAATATAATTCTAAGATGAATTCAATAATACCAATGGTCAAATGTTACAACACAGACATTCCATAATTAAATCACAATGGTATCCGGTAAAAACCATTTTATACCAGCAATTAAAGAAACAGCAATGCGCTGCAAAGTCAATATGATATTTCTGTCTCAGAAAACGATATCACTTAGCAGATCAAACGTAACAGAGCTGCGTTGTAAAATAATAAAACAAATCAGATTACCGAATCACGCTGATGAGCAAACCACGCATAAACCAAAGAAGATAATATACAGCAGCAGCAGCAGCGTACTCCGCCAGAGGCTGGGCCCTTAGCCGCCAGCGGATGCCGCGGGGTCACTTCAGAATGAGAAAATTGAACAGCACTCCCAAATCATTTATTAATCAGCCAATCATGGAATCATTACAACAGCAAAAGCTTAAGAATTACAGCATGAATAATCCACCATCGTTGTCCATTCATTTCTCATTCCCCAAATCCATCATCACGTCTCCCACCTCTCTGATCTTTGTTCTCATTTAAATAGAGAAAGATCAGAGAGCATAGATAATTACAACATGATTAATTTTACAAATTTAGGTTGATTCTAACCAGATGATCAACAAGAAAATATATTTCCCTTCATCTCTTCAACAAAAGCAAGACGAATTTGGGTTGGCAGCTGAGATTTGGAGGACGGCCGCAACTGCAAATATGAGAAAATCGTGCTCAAAGAACCCTGTGTTTCTCCCTGTACAAGCCGAATTTGGGCAAACCGTTCTTCATAAAGTTAATTGGGCCCGTTCTGGACAAAACCCATGTTCCGGATTTTCCAAATTCGTCTTCATTTGCTCAGAATCTCAACCGCAAAACTGTCACTCCTTAAACCAGCGAATTTCTGAGTTGGCAGATTTAAAAATCAAATCTTCAATCTGGAAGTTACCTTGGAGGCTAAAAATGGTGAATAATGTTACAACCAACTTATTAGAACTATCATTGGTAAAATAATGCATAATCATCAATTTATTAGAAATAAAGGAGAATAAATAATGTAAGAGCATAAATCATCATAACATGGATTTATATAATAAATTATAATAAATGACATGATGAAGAATTGTAGAAATGGGTGGAATAAACGTTCACAAGTGACAATAATAATGGCATATTAACGACCCAACAAATAGGAAGGCTTCATCCTTCGTAGTTTACTTTTGGAACTGTTGGTTTTTGCACTATAGTGCTATCATTATCTCAACTCATTTTTGTAGCTACTGCTATATAACTTTCTTGTGATATGATTATTTTTGAGTAATGAAGAGCAGCTTTACTTGGCATCAGTTCTGAGTTTTTCGTAGGAGCCTATAGCTCTTGGGGTTGGGCCCAACCCAAGTGCCAAGGCTTCCTTTATGTACTGTTATTTGCTTTTTATGTCTTTGCAAAATAATTTATGTTAAGTAGATTAAAATCTTGCTGATTATCTAGGTCATTGTTGATGATTAGAAAGGATTTTTATGTTCAGATTGAGTTGATAGGTTATTAACAGGGAAGATATCTAGAAAAAGGCCATCAAGGACCTCTGATCTCACCTCTCCCTCAGTGGGATCATGAGCTGGGACAAAGGAGACCTTGCTGCCAACAAAAACACTGTCATTGCCTCACCATGCAATCATTAGTGTTAGACTCTCATTTGCAGAAGTTGATACCAGTTGTGGTTAAGCGTTCAGATTCATGATTGCTCAGTTTGCATAACTATTTCACGTAATTTCATTGCAAATAAACTTCTGTTCATTACCTTTGCTGTTACTTAGGCCAGATTAGAATAGAGTAGCTAGGTCATCGGTTTTTCCAAGTCATTGTTTGTTCAGTTAGAGAAGCAACTTGCAGAGCACCTGTAACACCTATCCATCTACCCGTACTCCATCAATCCCAGCTGTTCCATCCCCTACCTCTGATTCTTGCCTCATATTTGCTACACCTTGACCTAGTTTCCATATTTTTGTGCAACATTGCTTCACTTCTCCTTGAAAAAATCCAGCCATCCTCATCTCTCCTCAGCTCCATCCACCAAGTCCTGGACCTCCTCACACCCTTATCTTACCTCCATACTCACTCCTTCACCTTTCCCTCTCCATCCACCCTCCAAAATCCTCTTTTCAGAACATCCTGTAGAACCCCTGCAGACTTCCTGTAGAAGCTCACAAACGCGGTTTCTTGATAGCCAAACTTTGTGAAACTCTCCGGAAGGGTGTTAGGGACCCCTTAGGCCCTCTTTGAACCTTCCCAACCTTTTTCAAGCATTTCCTCTTGCCAATCCACCTCTGCATAGTCAAAAACCAGATAAAAGCACATGCATGATAATTCTGACAACTTATTCAAAAATACAAAAAGATGTTTTTTTTTCAGATGTTACTGTAGAAGCAGCTTAGACACATGCATTTTACCTTCCTAGAAGTCAATGGAATCTCTTTCAGTAGCTTGCATCCTCTTTCTTGCATCAGTAGGGCTAGCTGGTAAAATTAGGGTTTGTTAGGGTTTACGTTTCCTTTCAGCTTTCCAGTTTCTTTCTGCAAGTAGATCAGCCTTCTTTGAGTTAGCTTTTGTCCGTCAGTTAAAAAGCTTCTTCTTAGAGCTCATAGAAGTTGGCTTAAGTTCCTAGCCAACTTGTGCCAGCTGACCAAGTGACAGTTGCGGTAAGAGCTAGTACTTGTGCATACAGCACCGTCGCTTCCAAGTTTGTTACGAACTACCGGGTTGATAAAAGTAAAGATGGGAGTCCCAGAAGTTGCAGCATTATTGCTACAATACTGGAGCCCACCAGCATGCTGAGGCGGCGGTGCCTTTGGAAACATCTGCATGGTTAGGCCAGTGGGTTGAGTATTACATGATAAGGTCATAGCGCCTATGTAAATAATATATAGCGATGTTAGGTTGGTGAGCCAAAATTATGTTATGAGGCATATGTACCCATGTAACTAAACTAAATAGATTATGGGGCTAGTGTGTCTATATTTATATGCCTTTAATGGATAAATTGGATAAAAAACTCATAAATTATGATGTAATTAAATATTATTATTAATAAAATAATATTGGCTATAGATCCCACTCCACGAAAAGACTATGGGGGGCGCAACTCCAGAGATAGAAGGAACGATTGGGCTTGGTGAAAATTGTGCACCATGGCACCCATGCGGCTTCAAGGAGTGCCACTTAGCCATTGAATGCCATGAATTTATAAAGGTGTATATTCTTCCTAAAGGGGATTCATTCAGGATTATGGATAATTATTATTCAAGGGATTAATTAGGGATGGAATCAGGGAACTAATTCTGGTAATTGAGGAGCCAGAGAGTTTCAGATTGGACTCTAGAACTAGATATGGTGGTTTTAGAGCATGGTGCTATATTTTGTGAACCCTGGTGGTTTTGGGATCTTGGCGGATCTAAGGGTTTGTTGCCCTTGATTAGGGATTGGTGACTTGGAGCTCTGGTTGGGAACTTGGTTTGGAGATAGATAGAGAGTCCTAGTTTGGAATTTGGCACCAACTGAGGGGTTTTATCTCAATTTAGTTATTTGGAACTTGGTTACTGAACAATATTGGAGCTCTTGTAGTTGTAGGCATAGTTTATCTTGGCCAATTGTAAGTCACCCTAGATGGTGGGCATCCACGAGCGATTCAGGTTGCATCAATTGGGTGCTATTCAAGGGGACATGAGCCTGTATTTGGAGACTGAGGTTGTTAGGGTTGGTGTTGAGGCCAAGTTTTTGTTTGTTATTTGTCATTCATTTCCTATGGAGTTGTTTCCCCAACTCGGGGGTGACTTTTGGCTGATATTATCAACCACATGGTCTACGACTGGGAGGAACATGGAGATCCTGTAGCTAGTTGGGTATTTTATTTAGATAAGTACTCCTTGTGCATAATATGATTTATGTGTATTTTTGTAAGTGTTTACATGTTCCGACTGTAAACCTTTAAAACAGGTATCTGATGTATTATCTACTATGTGCATGTGCCATGCTTTATAATTGTGTGAAGTTTGGTTGTAAACCTTAGCTAGGTTTTGGTATAATTATCCATTAATTTTGTATTGCATGATAATTAAATAAGGTTTTTTGTTTAATTATATCTGTTACACATGATTCTGAGTTATTGTTTGGACAAATCCAAATTCTATAAGTTATAGTTAGATGATATTTACTATTAATGAACCCAATGTTCAAGTTTAATTATGGAAATTATGGCTTATATGATTCCGCAAAGATATTTGTAAAATTATTTAAGGAAATTCATATTTTGGGTACATAATGTTTCCTGGCTAGTGGCTAGTGAAATTACACCTTCCCTCTCGATCATTGAAGCTTGATGATTACACTGCCTTTTATCCAGCATGGAATATATTCATGGTGCATTTTGAGCCACATAATTTATTGTCTTTTCTTCCTGCTCATTGTACAAAGTTGGACCATTCTAGCTTCGCTAAGGGGAAACTTTCTGTATGTGGTTTTCTCCACATGTCCAACATTGTATGGGTCCTCATCTGAACCCCTTAATTTCCTATATTGTTGACTTAAAAAACAACTCTCTACTAGATATAGTAGCATTCTACTAAATCTCACGCTTTGAATGAGTGTTAAACTTCACATTCTTTCCCCTTGGTTGATGTTCTAAAGATCTATGCCCTTTTCCTTTAAATTTGGGCTTACCTCTTATTTTCCAATCAACTCAAATTTCAGTTTTATGTTTGGATTGTTCATTGCAATATTTCACTTTTCAAATGGTGTCCTCCAATGTATTTGGATCATCAAACTCAATTCTACCCTTGAATATTGCAACAATCCATTGATATACCTCTAGATATTTACCTTATTGCCCTTGATATAACATACACACCTTAGCAGCTCCAAGAATCTATTAGTGTACTCATCAGCTATAAGTTGCCCCAATTTTTTTTCATGAAATTATTTGACCTTGCTATCATAACACTTGTCATATGGGTGTTTCTCTCAGAAATATCTCTCAAATATCACCTAGGATATATATTTGTCTCTAATTCCTTAGACAATCCTCAAGTGTTCCCATCAGATATCAACTTTTCCTTTCAAGATGAAAATGGATACTCTTGCCTTTATATCCTTAGAATATTCATGTAATCTAAAGTAGTTCTTCACTCCCAATAACCATGCTTCTTCCTCTTCAGCCTTCTTGAGATATCCATAAAAAGTAGGAGGTTTTTCCGTATTAAATTCCTCCAACATTGAGTTCTTCTCTTCCTCCTGTGTTGATTATATCTCTTGATTGTAACACTAGAAAGTTGCTCATGATTGTTTCTTCTTCTCTCTGGAGTTTCTCATCTCACTATATCTTAAATTTCCTTCTTATGCTTCTTCTTAGATTTTCTACCTTTTGCTACCTTTTGCTCCATTAGTCCCCAATTCATGCTTCGATAGTCCATATGGGCTCTGCCTAGATTTACATTTTCCTAGGTAGCTATCACCAAAATCATGTTTCTTCTTCCCTTGCAAATATAACTAGCTCTACAATATTAATGTGTTTATTTTTTCTTGCTTTCCCTGAGCTCTAACAATTTTTTCATTCTCAACCTTACAACTTCTCAAATCAGCCGTTAAAATTCTAAGGGTGTCCATCTAATCAGTAGAGGCTTCTTCTCTCCTTTTCCCAACTCAGTCCTCTTCTTAAGAATGTTATGATTTTCAATGTTGTACTACACCATTTTGCTACTCATTTCTTGATTTCATTGTTGTTGTTGGATGTTGTATTATGTGCAATTACACACACACAAATGTTATCTATGTCAAAATACAAATAAACATATTTACCCATCACATTGGTATATTTGCAATAAGAATGTTGATGTGAAGCTATTTGAATCATCAATATCAACTTAATATGCTCGTTAGAACATAAAAATAACACATTAAAAGTTGTCATGCCGACCATATTATCATTTACAATTCTAAAATTAGCACACACACACATGCACGCGACAAACAATTATCATTTTAAATACTATTCTTTGTAATTCGAAACAAAGCTTCCTAGATTATCTTCTCTAAAGGTATAGTATTGAACATTTTCTCTCAGATCATATTGTAACAAAGATATAATTTGATTCCCCAGAGTTCCATTATCAAAATTAAGCTTTGATACTATTACGTAATGCTCTCTCCCACCCCCTTCGACCTTCTTGGTTTGTGGGAGGTGTTATATTTTAATTAACCTAACCTCCATGATTAGTTATAAGGATGGGGTTACAAAAAACCATATTCCATCAAGGCTTCTAGAATTAACTTCAGATACCACCATCACATTCATCTCAACAAGAGCTTTCCAGTGATGCAAATTTTACCTAAATTTGATTCTCGGATCAAAAGCTTTACCCAATTGAATATTGACCAACCAAATTTTACCATGTTAACAAGAACCACCACATGGTACCCACATGTGATCCACATGGACCTTCCATGTCATCCTTGGATATATCAGACCTATCATGATTCTTACGTGGTACTCCTATGGACATATCTTAGCCCACAACATGGATTAAGGCCATGGTCCCACCAAACCTACCCCAATATATTCTTGAGACAACTCCCCATTATAGCCGACCCAATGACCACATCATCATAGTCATAGATTCTAAAGTTGATCACTCAATACCACAAGCTAACTAGTCAAGGCTGCACAACCTATAATTTTGTTAAATGTTGTGTATTTTTCCAACAACTACAAACCTTATTACTATTGTGTTCCTAGGTCCTTCTAGAAATGTAACCCCACAAACATCCTATGGATTTTACATGTACACGTGTCATCCTAGATAGGAATCTACCCACACATACATCATTCTAGAGGGGAAACAACTTACACATATGGCATCCTATCTACAAGAATTCTCAATAATTCCTTTCTTGAATGTAAACTTGAGGGCCCTAAGTGTGCACACGTCATCCCACACCGTCGTTTCTCCCTCTATTCCAATTTCATTTGAAATGAATTCCTGAAGGCTACAATTACATAATTCTATCCCTAACTCATTTCCAACCATGCCCCAACTCCAAGTTGACTTAGAGTGCCTGCGGTCACAAGCTCGCAGATCAATCCACTACATTTACCCGTACCGAACACGATGGAGCGACGAGTTAAATTTTAGATCTCTGCATTAAGGCATAAGGGAATAATATAGAAAATATGTTGATGATGAATGACCGACAATGACAAGGAAATCACCTCTTAATCCTAAAAGAACATAGATTCAAAGACAAGAAAAGGGTAAGAGCCCCAACAATGATTCACACATCATTCATGTAACATTGAACATAAACACATAGGATGGTATCCCAATTCATAAACAAACTTAGTGAATGATAGAGCATATAAGAAGGTCATTCATCATAATACACATGAATATCACATTCCTCCATTAGTATTGCTAATGCATATAATGTTATATCACATAATAAACATTAATCATTCATGATACGAACATATACACAAACAAATACACTTATATGAATATATTAAAATGTTGGAAACTAAAGGAGGGACTTCAACTCTCAAGCAAAGAATAGGCAAGATATACTGCAATCTTTCTTGCAACTGACCACCCCAAAATTAGATTCAAAGTATGAGGATTTAAGTGCTAAAGGGAATTTAACACTGATACAAGTCAATCAAACAAGATAGAGAGTGTCTAGTATCAAGGTGGTTTATTAATCACCTCTTCTTGTAAGCACAACATTGAATCTTCTACCTCTTTGAGATAGATCATTGGGATTCACCCTAGGCTCAGTGAAGTTCTACTCAATCTAGAAGTATGAACTCACCCTAAAGGTGGTTTATCAGCTACATTTTGAAGGTAAGCACTACTAGAATATAGAGCGCATTGTCCAGGTGGTTTATCAATTAACTCACACAGTAAGCACCATAGTGTCTCCACTTGTCAAGTGGTTTATTAGCCTTCCAAAAAGAAACCCAATGGTATATCTATCCATTTAGAAAGATATAAGTGGTTTGTCAGCTCTAAGACAAGCACTTAGAATTTTATTAGTCTTGGCAACTAGCACTAGTGAGTCACTTTGTTCACTGAGTCTTCATTGGCCCATCACAAATCCAATAAACAACATAGGACATACACTAGAAACATAAGGATCATCATTTCATCTCCTCTTCTCTTATCTCCCATCCATGAGCTCCTATACTCGCTTCACTCTTTTTGTATTTTTTCTCCCTTTTTAGTTCCTCTTCCCATCTCTCTTGCTACTAATTGTTTTTCCCTCTCTATTGTGTTTTGACTCTCCCAACACATCCCATGAGGATAAGGAAAATATGGGGCTCATTCTTCACTTAGACTTCCCATACACAACTCCATAGTCTATTGTGTATACCATTTAATCAGGTATGGAATATATACAATGAATAAATGAAGTGGCCTAGGCCAATCACATCCCAAACAACGTCTCATCCTTAGTCTTTGAATTTGTGTCCACTCCTCCAGCTTAGTCATCCTTTGTAATTCCACATACTTTACATGAATCAATATTCACAGTGACAATTACAAGAGGGGTAGCAAAAAGGGTTGCTACAATATCTAAATGATTTTTTTTGCATATCCAAAAATCAACATGCGGGTTTCAAATATGTTCACTTTAGTCCATATATATTGTAAGGTTCCAAGCACACGACACTACAGATCATCCTTTTGTGGATCTATTTACTCATGATAGCACACTATATCTATATCCACCCACTTGAGAAGCCAACTAAGTTTGCATGACACTCCCAAAGTATGGTGCTATAGATGTGTTGGGTCATTAATATGCCATTATTATTGTCACTTGTGAACGTTTATTCCACCCATTTCTACCATTCTTCATCATGTCATTTATTATAATTTATTATATAAATCCATTTTATGATGATTTATGCTCTTACATTATTTATTCTCCTTTATTTCTAATAAATTGATGATTATGCATTATTTTACCAATGATAGTTCTAATAAGTTGGTTGTAACATTATTCACCATTTTTAGCCTCCAAGGTAACTTCCAGATTGAAGATTTGATTTTTAAATCTGCCAACTCAGAAATTCGCTGGTTTAAGGAATGACAGTTTTGCGGTTGAGATTCTGAGCAAATGAAGACGATTTTGGAAAATCCGGAACATGGGTTTTGTCCAGAACGGGCCCAATTAACTTATTTGAAGAACGGTTTGCCCAAATTCGGCTTGTACAGGGAGAAACGCAGGGTTCTTTGAGCACGATTTTCTCAGATTTGCAATTGCGGCCGTCCTCCAAATCTCAGCTGCAAACCCAAATTCGTCTTGCTTTTGTTGAAGAGATGAAGTTAGAATCAACCTAAATTTGTAAAAGAAATCATGTTGTAATTATCTATGCTCTGATCCTTCTCTATTTAAATGAAACCAAAGATCAGAGGGGAGGATTGTTTTTGTAATTTTACAGTTTCAGAATAAACTTTGATCATTGAGTCTCATTGAGACCTGATTTTGTTATGCTTTTGTGGATGCGATTAATATAAAAGACTTGGTGTTCATTTCATCTCTGCATCTGGAATAACTTAAGGCAGTGTTCCATTGGCAGCCAAGGGCCCGGCTCCGAAGGACACTTGCCTTTGTATCATTATACGGTGATCTGCGTGTGGATTGTTTATCTTTATTACATAGTAATCTGATACATCTTTTATGTGATATGCTATGCTTCCTTATAACTGATATCTGAATGAGTTCTTTATCTCATGTCTCTGCATTTATTCGAATTGCATCTTTCAGCTATTTCTGTAGCGGAATGTTGGTATGAATGTTATTGTTATCAGATCCATGTGGATTAGTATTTGTAAGACTTGAAAGCAATATTACTTCGTTCAGAAACATAGTCATATCATCCATTACTCTCATATTGCTGTAGTAGTAGAGAACGTGTACATACGGTTGAGGATTGTTGTTCCATTAGTGTGTTGAATGTATAATGATTGACGTTCCTGTTTTATGATGAACTGTTGTTCCATAATTCATTTGTAAATATCTTCTTGTAAAGTAAAGATCATTGGAATTGCTTTTGCCGATTGTTATTTGATTGCGGAATGAGAGTTCAGTTCTAACGCACGAGATTTAGTTCTTTTAATTGTTGTTTCATTTACTGCTGTCCATTTCGTTTCATGCTGCTTTTTGCCATTCCTTTTACTTGCATTTATTGCTTTGGTGTGATAGAAGGTCCAAGGCTGTCGTGAGCCTCAGCAAATGCTACCACGCTCCCTGATCCATGGTCCATGCTCTAATTCCTTTTGCATCAATTTCTAGAGGACTGAGTTATTGCTACTATATCCTCGATTGATGGTTGTTTGAATGAATGATTTAGTTTAGAACATTTCAGTTTCTTGCTGTTCCAATTAGATTTTGTTTCAAGCATTCATTTACTTTTGGGTTTTAAACACTTTACTGCATTGTTTTCTATTGAACATGATATTGATTGACCATCTTAATACCATGCTGGTTCCATCATCCCTGGTTATAATCTTCTCTGTCAGTAATAAATGAGATTATGGGTATATTTTTTCTATTGACATCTTCAACTTCTTCCGCCATCCCTGCTCTTAAGGAGTACTGAGCCTCCCTCTTTTTATCATAAAAATGTGTAATAATAACAAAATTTTGTTCACAGATCGAGGATAGGGGGTCTCATTACGAGCCAGCCTACCATGTTCATAAGGTTGTAACAAAGTGACATTCCCATTATGGCCACCACACCAGGGTTATGATCCATTGGATAGCCAAATTATCCTTGGAACAGGAGGTCTCATCACGAGCCGGCTTGATCACTCTTGCTACATCCTAGTGAATGGCAGTGTGGGTATCTGGTTACCATGCCAGCACATTGATCTCTTCTGTAGAACAACACTGAAACTCTCTAGTTATAAATTGAGGATTCTGGCTCATATGGGTTAAAAAGCAACCCTGCCGGGGCTATGGACGCCTTCTGGCAGCAACGACTCTGCTTATGGTATTGAAGTTATATCTTATCGTCAATTATTATTATAATACCCTTTTCTTATTTTTCTTTTTATCAAGAGAAGTTATTTCCTTAACTTTTTCCCTGTTCGAACCTTTATGCATGAGAAATTGTTTTATGATCAATCACATCATTTTCAGCTAGAATACCGTCAGCAAAGCATCTTTTTAGCATATTGTTGTCCTTTTTCGTTTTGTATAAACTATCATCAATCCAAAGCGTCCTATCTCTTATTCATAACTATCTTTACACAGTTTGCTCTCAATATAACCATAACTTTCACCGTCCTATCATTCATAAGTGTACTCTGCCTCCCTTACTGATATATTGTTCATTCCATTGTCTTGCCGTCAGCACCACCCCTTTCATATGCTCTATGGTTATGGAACCCATTTTCCAATTGGAGGGGGGGAATGTATGCATTATGGGATTGCATGCGATATGATTACTGCACTTTGCCATACCTTGTTGATTTGACAACATATTAGTATTGCATGTATACATAAGTTTTTCTAATTGCAATTTTGCATGCATCTTATCTGTTGCTATTCAAAGCTAACACTATGGATTCAAGCACATTGTATGCAAAATAGTGCTTTGTTTACAGGAGAACAACAAATATGGGCAGAATTCTATTCGTAGCATGACCACACTATTGCACTTCACAGTAGAGGCTCGCGAACGTGAACAATTCTTCAGACATGATGTGCTTCCCTGGATTCCACCTTTTGCATCACTTTCAGCACCAACTCTGTCTACATCAGCTTCAACAACTGCCAGTCCATATATGTCATTCCACATATTTGGAGGTAAAACTTGAGGTAAAATCGCATAGTTTTCTAATTTATTATGAATTTAGGAGAATTTAATGAAAATCTATTTTGAGCATTATTTGTCATCCTTCATTCCACATCTTTACCACTTCCCCTTTTTCAGCATCATGTCATTTTCGAGTGTGGGGGAGTGTTCCTTTCCTTCATTTCTTTCTTATGACCACGCCATTCATATTCTTTATCATCCATTGCTATTCGTATTCACTCTCAACACCTCCCTTATTTCATGTTGTTTTACACCAAGCATAGAATTCAACAGCTGGTAGCAACCACCTCTCTTTGTTTTCTAGCATCGCATGAGGACATGCTAATTTTTCAGAGAGGGGGAGGAATTGCTATGCATGATGGATGTTTTCTACTTTCTTCCTTATTTAAGGCATACAATTTCATTTTTACACAGTGCATAAATTGATTTCCCATATTTTTAAAACTATGAACTCAATTCTTGTAATTTTTGGAAAACACATTAATACAAAACCACACAATTTCAAGAAATATTGGTTCATAAAATTTCGGAAATCATGCACTCTCACCTACAGCCATTTTGTTTGTATCTCATGATCCGTGCATCAAAACAATCTGGTTTTTGGATCATAAAGGCATTCATATATTCTAAATTTACTTGCCAAATTTCGACAAAAGCTGGTTTGTAGTTTTTGGGGAAAATGGTTAATGAAGTTTGTTGCTATCTATGTCATATTTTGCTGCAACCTCATACATATAGTTGAATGTCAATGTAAAAATTGTTATGCCTTCATCGAGATTGCTAAAATTGAATATTTATTAATTAAGGAAGCATTCAGTTATTCTCAAATTTTTATTGCTTGGTTAACACATGGTTTTTGTCTTTGGGTTGCATGAGGACATGCAATATATTCAGTTTTCGTTGCATGAGGACATGCAACATATTGAGTGTGGGGGTGTGTTGGGTCGTTAATATGCCATTATTATTGTCACTTGTGAACATTTATTCCACCCATTTCTACCATTCTTCATCATGTCATTTATTATAATTTATTATATAAATCCATTTTATGATGATTTATGCTCTTACATTATTTATTCTCCTTTATTTCTAATAAATTGATGATTATGCATTATTTTACCAATGATAGTTCTAATAAGTTGGTTGTAACATTATTCACCATTTTTAGCCTCCAAGGTAACTTCCAGATTGAAGATTTGATTTTTAAATCTGCCAACTCAGAAATTCGTTGGTTTAAGGAGTGACAGTTTTGCGGTTGAGATTCTGAGCAAATGAAGACGAATTTGGAAAATCCGGAACATGGGTTTTGTCCAGAACGGGCCCAATTAACTTTAGTGAAGAATGGTTTGCCCAAATTCGGCTTTTACAGGGAGAAACGCAGGGTTCTTTGAGCACGATTTTCTCAGATTTGCAGTTGCGGTCGTCCTCCAAATCTTAGCTGCAAACCCAAATTCGTCTTGCTTTTGTTGAAGAGATGAAGTTAGAATCAACCTAAATTTGTAAAAGAAATCATGTTGTAATTATCTATGCTCTGATCCTTCTCTATTTAAATGAAACCAAAGATCAGAGGGGAGGATTGTTTTTGTAATTTTACAGTTTCAGAATAAACTTTGATCATTGAGTCTCATTGAGACCTGATTTTGTTATGCTTTTGTGGATGCGATTAATATAAAAGACTTGGTGTTCATTTCGTCTCTGCATCTGGAATAACTTAAGGCAGTGTTCCATTGGCAGCCAAGGGCCCGACTCCGAAGGACACTTGCCTTTGTATCATTATACGGTGATCTGCGTGTGGATTGTTTATCTTTATTACGTAGTAATCTGATACATCTTTTTTGTGATATGCTATGCTTCGTTATAACTGATATCTGAATGAGTTCTTTATCTTATATCTCTGCATTTATTCGAATTCCATCTTTCAGCTATTTCTGTAGCGGAATGTTGGTATGAATGTTATTGTTATCAGATCCATGTGGATTAGTATTTGTAAGACTTGAAAGCAATATTACTTCGTTCAGAAACATAGTCATATCATCCATTACTCTCAGATTGTTGTAGTAGTAGAGAACATGTACATACGGTTGAGGATTGCTGTTCCATTAGTGTGTTGAATGTATATATGATTGACGTTCCTGTTTTATAATGAACTGTTGTTCCATAATTCATTTGTAAATATCTTCTTGTAAAGTAAAGATCATTGGAATTGCTTTTGCCGATTGTTATTTGATTGCGGAATGAGAGTTCAGTTCTAACGCACGAGATTTAGTTCTTTTAATTGCTGTTTCATTTACTGCTGTCCATTTCATTTCATGCTGCTTTTTGCCATTCCTTTTACTTGCATTTATTGCTTTGGTGTGAGAGAAGGTCCAAGGCTGTTGTGAGCCTCAGCAAATGCTACCACGCTCCCTGATCCATGGTCCATGCTCTAATTACTTTTGCATCAATTTCTAGAGGACTGAGTTATTGCTACTATATCCTCGATTGATGGTTGTTTGAATGAATGATTTAGTTTAGAACATTTTAGTTTCTTGCTGTTCCAATTAGATTTTGTTTCAAGCATTCATTTACTTTTGGGTTTTAAGCACTATACTGCAAAACATTACTCTTAAGTAAATAGCCGCCTCAGACAGAGTACACTCTTGAAATAAAAAGTCGTCCCTGGGTTGATAATTAATGTGAGGTAATTAGGAGTTCACAAGACACCTTTTTATCGCTCCACAAGATGCACTAGAATATCATCCATATTCATGGGAGGCACTTCCATTGTCAATCCCTCTAGTTTTTGAAGAACCTCTCATAGATCAGATCTTTCTTCCAAGTCACCATCCTCCTCTACCTCCTAATACCTACTCGCCAATGTTATGGGGGCATAATTCTTGGATGAGTCAACACCAAATTTGTGATACATTCACATCTTGATTAGTACTCTCACATAAAAAAAAACCCCATATATCTCTGAAATTTTCCAAAAGAAAAAATAAATAGCTAAAAATAACTAAAAGTCAAATTTGGGTTAGTGTCTTACCGCATTCATCCCAGTCATCTCCGTTAGGTAAATCAATATCTGCATCACCTCGAAATTTGGTCCCTGCATAGGCATATGCCTTGATCATGATTATCTACTCATCATACCAATCAAATAAATTGGCATTGAAAGCATGTAATGGATCCTCGCCACCTAGTCAACTCATCAAAGCTATCCATTACTGCATACATGACTCACTAGGCACTATGAAATTAGTATTGAATTAGGGCCACCAATGGTTCATTCTACAAGAAAAATGAAAGGAATATCGACCCATACCAAAAATGCTTATGGTAGCCTATCCTGCATTTTGTCAATTAATCTCTCATGTTTGCGACCATACCTATGCTCCAGTAAAAAATTATTTGGTTCAAACACTTTAGAGATGATTGAATATGGCCCTTTGAGGCTAAGTGAGGGCCTCTACCACCCGCTTCTTGGGTAACAATATAAAAAAAAAAACATAGAGTTATATCTTTAACCATTGATATGGCAGGTTTGTTGTTGGTGTTTCTAGCTCCCAATTGGAAGTATTGTTGCGTGTGGAGCCCAATTATCTTATGTATTCAAAGGTATCGCTGCATTGGAACCCATTTCATAATGGGGTGGAAACTTCACCCATCTATGTATGCCACCATGGGGGTCTAGTGGGGGGTGACGATGGGGGATCGGGGGTAACACCCCTGAAACTAAAAATAGATGTAAAATTGCCTTGTAAAATATTGTAATTTGTATTCAATCTGGGTCATTCATTAGGTGCAGATCTAATGGTAGAAGTTATGTTTAATTTATGGTTTTTCCCCCTAAAAGGCAACCCCTCGCTATATATGAGGGAATTGTATTGTGTCTATGTAGATTTGTATTCTAAGTGAGAAAGAGAGAGGATATTGTGTGAGAGCGAAGAGGGAATTACAACAGATCTGTTGTAGGTTGTATCTCCTCATTTTGCTGGATAATATAAAAGGAAGGACTGGATGTTTCCCCGTGGACGTAGCCCAAATTGAGTGAACCATGTATATCTGTGTCTCTCTTGTTTTATGTGATTTCTGTGTTTATATTTTTGCAATATATTTTATGTGTTCCATTGCTATGTAACATATAATTTTATAACAAGTATTATGCCACATACTCATCCATTGACTCCTACCATGTCTACTGCCCACTACCAAGGGGTGAGAACCATGCTTAGAAAAACTAGTCAGAAAGTACACATCCTCCATCTCCAAAGCCAAGACATGGCCCCCCACTAAGAAGTTCTGCTAATATGGCTTCTACATCTACATATGTCTCTATAGTAATATCAGTTTTTCTTTCATGTTTGAGTCATGAATTACTTTAGTAACCCACACTTTCAGAGCACATCTATGTTCACATCACCATGCATCGATACCATGTCTTCCTCCTCATGTTTTCATTCGTTTGACTCAAACATGATGGTCATGATCTATAAATGAAAACCATTTCACACATTAGCTAGATATCATTAGATAATAAGTTACACTTTGCATTTAAGACACTTAGGCAGGTATTTGTGACCAACCATTCACCCACAGAGCAACCAATTGTGATTACGGTTCACTCACTAATACAACTATGTCCCAATGGTCATGATCATAATGGGTTACACCTACATCTCCCTTCAGAGAGTGAGTAGGGATGATATACTGTAATACCACCCATGTGGAGGTTGAAACTGCATAAATACATTCTTTGTAGGTTCCTCCTAACTACAAAAAACACTTAAATGTAAAAATAAATGGGAAAAATGATGAGTTGATCACTTATCTAGAACAAATGAGAAGTTGAATCATGCCCTAGATCTCCTAGAATAACCATAGAAAATTTTGGATGTAAAAGGGGTTTTCACTACTTTCTTAAAAAATTATGATAAAAATGACCCATTTTATCTCCCCCGCCTCCCTTGCTCCTCTTTTTCACCCCTGTTAGCCCAAGGTTACATTCACTACTAACAATTTTCTATTTTTGCTATAAGCACTAACCTATAATGTCAGTTGTCTTGATCTTTTTTGTAGGATATGGACTAACCTTCCCCACTTTTATTGAACCTTTAGGTACATTTACTTAACTATCATCTCATGATAGGTTGTTCCCTTCCATCTACATTATTATTCGTTACTTGATTGATTTTTATCTTAGCTTTAGCCCCCCATTGACATGCAATATCATGGTCTCTTATTTTCAATCCATTAATTAATAATACTACCTACCCCCATGGAAAAACTATATCAGAACCCACTTAATCCACTAGTGTTCATGTTGTATTATTCCATAAGTCTAAGAACCTCTGTAGGCCTACCATGATTTGCAATTGAGCCTCATACCTCCTTCTTGTCTAACTTTCTAGCCATGTCTGTTATAGACATTTTTGTGCCTTACAGCTCTAAGCATGAAATGTCCATAAACCAAGGGCTCCTAAGTCCCTAAAAGTGTTGTTCCAACCCCTAAAGGAACAAGGTCAACAAATTACAGCTTCTCCCAGAAGTTCTCCACCAGAAACTGCTCAGAAAAAGTCAAATCAGGATCATTTCAACTACTCCACTAGCCAAGTGCGTTGCATAGCACCTAAGTCCACTAGCTAGGTGCGTTGCAATGCACCTAAATGCACTACCAGGGTGCGTTGAGCGGGAAATGACAAATGGCAGTGTGATTCCGCGAGGTGGAGAGACAATGGAAGCTTCCAGAATCTTCTCCAATGACACTTGCCTCACTGAATTCGACCAAGGATGAGTAAGAGGCTTTCAGTCTCCAAGTGGAAGCAAGAACTAATAGAGAGAAGCCACTAATAAAATCATGAGCTGACTCATCCTCCTTGCATACATCTATATATGGATCCCTCATCCCAGAGATCCAGAGGCTGGAATTTTGCACATTGTAAGGAATTGCTGTTGGTTTTGAGATACATATCAGAAAATTGGGTGATCTATGCTTTGCTGGGGGTGAAGAAGCGACTTCTTTGTTGGGAGGTTGATGCTGGGTCAGGAATCATCGGTTGTAATTCCTCCTAGATCTTCTTGTATATCAATAAAACTATTTGAGTTTCTTCTCCATGCTTTTGTATCATTGATGCTTGTTACATTTGTATGGTTAACTTAAATCTGATCCTAAGTTATTTATGAATATTAACCCATGTCTTTGTATAGTTTCCTTCTTCTGTGATCTTACAAGTACTTGGTGAAGCTGGGCAAGTAAGGGAGTAGGTAGCTGGAAGCTGTCAAAGAGAAGAGAGATTGGATCGAAGGACTAGCGCAAGACACAGGTTGGTTCATCCTATTCCTCTTTGTTTATAGTTCATAAAGAAGAATACAAAAGTAGTTTTCTCTGTTTGTTTCTAAGGTAGCTGTCACACCTTAGTGGGATAGAGTAGTTCTAAATAGACACTTTTCCCAATAGCAATGTCCTTATGGGTTCTTAAGATTTGTAGACTGCCCTTTGGAAGCTTTACATTGCTCATTCCTTCATGCTCACTTCTCAACTATTTCTCACCCTCATTCCACCTATTTCCTTTATAGTTAAAATTTATTTGTTGGCCTCTATTACACCCTTTGAAGAGAATCATTGCGATGAGTTCCTTTGGTTTATCGGTACATCTTGCACATTATCCTGCATATCTCAATCCCATAACCCTAGGGCGTAAATGCATTTCATGATGCCATTTTTCCTCTCTAATGAACCACATTTTATCTCTTTTCCATGGTCATTAAAAAATTATGAAAACGATACCACCAGTTATCATTTCCTATTTTTTGGGTTCATTAAAACTTAACAAAAAATACACCTTAGAGCTTACTTTCCAACTCTTTTTCAAGCTTGTAAAACCATAAAGGAGACTTATACCAAAAAATATATATTTATATATATATATATATATATATATATATATATATATATATATATATATATATATATATATATTTATATTTCATAGTAGCAGCGAGTCATATCACTCCTAAACATAACACTTATTAATGTAAATCTCACAGTTAGGTTATATATTTCATAATAGTACTCCTCCTTAGTGGTTGTCCTTCTAGTCACTATGTAGATTGTTTCTCTTTTGTATGCACTTCTTCACTATTCTCTTGGGCCTTACTACCAATTCATCCATATTTTGTGCTATATGTTCAAGGGAAGTCAAGCTTGAGTCAGCCATCTACTTACTTGTTGACCTCTTGCATCGATCATTCCTGTACCAGTTGACCATTGCATATCCATTAATTAAAAAACACTAAGTTTGAGTTTCATGTAAAGTGATGAGGGATACCTTAACTCCATCCTCGGATGGACATTTTCATATTAGTTCCAACTAATTATCTACGAAAAGTGTCTACAAACTAGCTAGTAAATTTGGACTTGTTGAATTTAGTGGTGAGTTCCGTTGAGTCAAAAAATGGATTTTTCCTATCAGGTCATGATTGGTCAATTCTACAAGCATTTAACACCAACTCCTTCATTCACACTTTCTAGTTTGTACTTGGTACCTTAGGATCCATATTTCTCATCGGTGGCCTTCATTGTGTCTATTAACAGTTTTCATCATTTTCGAATAACCAAACAATTCAACCAATGTTCTATTTCAACCCACCTATTATGTTGGGTGTGGAGCCTGATTATCTTATGTATTCATAGGTATCATCGCATTAGACGCCAGTTCGTAATGGGGCGACAACACCACCCATTTAATTTCCTTCATGGGGGTCCAGGGGTGGCGATGGTGACTTTATGAGCCCCCCTGGAGGGGGTTTGGGAACAACGCCCCTGAAGCTAAAATAGATGTAAAATTGCCTTGTAAAATATTGTAATTTCATAGTCAATCTGTGTTTTCATTAGGCAGATGACCTAACGGTAGAAGTTATGTTTAATTTAGGGTTTTTTCCCTAGAAGACAACCCCTCGCTATATATGAAGGAATTGTATTGCAACTATGCATATGTGTATTATGAGTGAGAAAGAGAGAGGATATTGTGTGAGGGCGAAGAGGAAATTACAACAGATTTGTTGTAGGTTGTATATCTTCATTTTGATAGATAATATAAAGGAAGGACTGGTTGTTTCTCTGTGGATGTGGCCCAAATTGGGTGAACCACGCATATCTATGTCTCTCTTATTTTATGTGTTTTATGTGTTTGTGTGTCTACAGTATTTTATGTGTTCCACTACTCTATAATATATCATTTTCTAATTGGTATCAGAGTCAAAGGTATTTTTGGTTGATAAACACGCATGAGGGAAGGGTTCTTGGTTCGAGTGACAGAAATAGCAGAAGATGGTAGCTTTAGGGTCGAGAAATTTAATGGCCAAAACTACCAATTGTGTAAGATGCAGATGGAAGATTATTTGTATCATAAATATTTGTACCTACCATTGAGTAGAAAAAAAAAGTAGTCAATGATTATGACAGGAACATAATGGGAGATTCTCGATAGAAAGGCACTTGGAACAATACGGTTGTGCCTAGCAGTGTCGATAGCCTTTAATATTTCAAAGGAAACGAAAACAGAGGGTTTAATGTCAGCATTGGACAAACTATATGAAAAATGCTTGGCCTCATATAAGGTATTTTTTATGAAGAATTTATTTAATATGAAGATGTCAGAAGGTGGATCTGTTGCTAATTATTTAAATGAATTTAATACAATTACCAGTCACTTAAATTATTTAGAGGTAAATTTTGATGATGAAGTTAGGGCTCTGTTATTTTTGTGTTCATTACTAGAAAGTTGGAATGGCTTAGTTATGGCCATTATTAACTCTGTCTCTAGATCTAGCACTTTAGTTTTTGATGATGTAGTTGGTGCTATCCTTAGCGAGGAGATGTGATAGAAAAGCTCTGGTGAGACATCATGTAATGCTTTTACTGCAGAGACTAGGGGAAGAAAAATGGAAAGAGGAAAGAGCCCAGGATATCATAGTAATTCAAGGAAAGGAAGATCCAAGTCCTAATCATCGATAGTGTGCAGGAAATGTGGGAAGAAAGGACACCTGAAGAAAGATTGTAAGTCTTATAAGGGAAAAGAAGGAGATGCACAGCAAGAAAGTAATCATGAAGCGAATGTGATAGGTGATGTGTTGCAAGTTTCTTTGATTCTTTCATTAAAAAATATTATTGATGCATGGGTGGTAGATTCAGGGGCCTCATTCCATGCCACACCTGATAGGAAACATTTTCATGATTTTGTTCAAGGATATTTTGGACAGGTTCGTTTGGGTGATGATAAACCCTGTAAAATCATTGGAATGGGTAAAGATTTCATAAAACAATAGAATGGAAAACAATGGCTATTGAAGGAGGTAAGACACGTTCCAAATCTCAAGAAAAATCTTATTTCAAGAGGCCAGTTGGGAGGTGAAGGTTGTGTAACTATTTTTATAGATAAAACTTGGAAGGTCACTAAAGGAGCCCTGGTAATTGAGAAAGGAGAAGAGGTTGGTACATTGTATTTTTGAAATGGTATTTCTAATTTTGTTAATTATTTAATCACCATATGAGCAGATATAACATTGTGGCATCATAGGCTTGGGCACATGAGTGAGAAGGGGGTGCAAATTCTTCACTCAAGAAATTTTTGGCTAGATTTAAAGCATGTTGATTTGGATTTCTATGAGAATTGTGTTTATGGAAAACAAAAGAGAGTAAGATTCCTCAGAGTTGGGAAATAAAAGAAGCGTGAAAAATAAAAGCTTGTGCATACATATGTATGGGGACCTACTCAGGTATCATCTCTCGGTGGCTGTCATTATTATGTTACTTTTATAGATGATGCAACCAGAAAAAAACTAGATTTATTGTGCTTGAAATAAATTTGATGTATTTGATACTTTTAAGAAATGAGAAGCTTTGGTTGAGAATGAGACAGAAAAGAAGTTGAAGTGTCTCATGTCAAAAAATGGAGGTGAATATTGCAACAAATAGTTTGATAAGTATTGTTCAGAGCGTGAAATTCGCAAGAAGACAGTTCCATGAACACCAAAGGAAAATGGTGTGTGAGAAAGGATGAATAGGACAATCATGGTGCATGTAAGGTGAATGAGATTTCATGCAGGATTTCCTTTACAATTTTGGATAGATGTTGTAGATAACGTTATTTATCTAATAAACATATGGCCTTCAAGTTCCTTCGATGGTGGTATTCCATAGGAGGCATGGCCAAGTAAAAAGGTAAACTACTCGTTTTTAAAGACTTTCGGTTGTGAATCCTTTGTCCAAATTAACAACGAAAATAGAACAAAGCTTGAGGTCATCACTTTATTGGATATGGTTTTATTGATTTTGGTTATGTTATCTCTTTTATGATTATGAAAATCACAAAATCATTAGGAGTAGAGATCTCATATTCAACGAAAGGGTCTTGTATAAGGATCAAAAACAGGAAAATAAACAGTGAAAAGAAAATAGATAATGCATAGTGCTTTATGAGATCACAGAAAAAGTAAAGGTATCTGAAAACAATAATGATCAACAACCACAACAACAACAGGCACCTCCTACACCTGAAAGTGGTGTTAGAATATTTACTAGGATAAGTAGACCCCATGAACGATATTATCCTTCATTATATTATGTATTGTTGATTGATTCTGGTGAACCAGAATGTTATGAAGAATCAATGCAAGTAGAAACTAAGAAGAAGTGGTAGATATCCATGAAAGAAGAGATGGACTCCTTGGTACATGACCAGACTTGCGACTTAGTTAGGTTGCCTACAGGTAAAAAAACATTGCGGAATAAATGGTTTTACAAGTTAAAGGAGGAAGATGGAGGTAGAAAAAGGTATAAAGCTAGACTTGTGGTGAAGAGGTTTTCACAGAAGAAAGGTATAGACTTTGATGAAATATTTTCTCTTATTGTTAAAATAACTTTAATCAGAACTATTTTAATTCTATTACCAGCAGAAGATTTGCATCTTGAGAAGTTAGATGTAAAGGCATGCTTTTTCCATGTGGATATGGAGGAAGAGATCTATATGTAGCAACCACAAGGTTATGAGGTCAAAGGGCAAGAGAAACTAGTGTGCAGGTTGAAGAAGAGTTTGCATGGCTTAAAACAGGATCAAAGGTAGTGGTATCTAAAATTTGATAGGTTTATGTCTTAACAAGGGTATACTAGTTGTCACTCTGATCATTGTGTTTATCTCGAAAGGAAAAATGATGACAACTATATTATATTATTATTGTATGTTGATGACATGCTTGTTGTGGGGTTTAAAATGTAGGAAATAAATGTGCTCAGAGGAAAATTGGCAAATTCATTTGCAATGAAGGATTTGGGTGTTGCACAAAAAATCCTTAGTATGAGAATAGCTAGAGACAAGAAAAATCACAAATTAACATTGCCTCAAAGTGAGTACATACAAAAGGTGTTGGAAAGATTTAATATGAAGAATGAAAAACCAATTAGTACACCTTTGGCTAGCCATTTCAAACTAAGTAAGGAGATGTGTCCCAAGACTCACGAAGACATGGATTATATGTCTAAAGTTACATATGCATCATCAATTGGAAGCTTAATGTATGTAATGGTCTACACAAGACCTAATATTGCACATGTAGTGGGAGTTGTAAGCAAGTACCTAAACAATCTAGGAAAAGAACTTTGGATGGCAATGAAGTGGATTCTCAGGTATTTGAGAGGTACCACAAATCAAGAATTATGCTTTGGTGGTTCAAACATTTCTCTACAGGGATATGTTGATGCAGATATGGAAGGTGATAGAGATAACAGGAGGAGCACCACAGGGTATTTGTTTAATGTAGGTGGAACGACTTTCAATTGGGTATCAAAAATGCAAAGTGTTGTTGCACTTTCAGTGATGGAAGAAGAGTATGTTGTTGCTACAGAGGCTAGTAAAGAAATGATTTGGTTGCAAAGGTTTATGTATGAATTAGGTAAGAAGAAGGAGATGGGTAGGTTATACATTGATATCCACTGTTTCGTTCATCTTGAAAAGAACTCAACATTTCATTCCAAGACTAAAAATATATAACTCAAGTACCATTTCATACAGTCAGTGTTGGAAGATAGACAGTTGAAGTTGGAAAATATACACACTAGCCAGAATCCTGCATATATGTTAACAAAAGTTGTAACCAGGGAGAAATTGAGATTCTACTATGTTTCAATTAGTCTTCAAGTATGATGATGAAGATGAGAAATAGTCAGGTCCAAAGTGGAAACATTGTCCAACAAATGAAGCAGCAGTGGATTTACTAAATCAGTCTCCAAGTGGGAGATTTTTGGGTGTGGAGCCTGATTATATTCTTTATTCAGAGGTATCGTTGCATTGGACCCCAATTCGTAACGGGGCAGCAACGTCGCCCACTTGATCTTCATCAGAGGGGTCCCCTCTGGAGTGGATTCGGGGGCAGTGCCTCCAAAGCTAAAAGTATATGTAAAATTGCCTTGTAAAATATTGTAATTTCGTAGTGAATCTGAGCCATTCATTAGGCAGATGATCTCACAGTAGAATTTATGTTTAATTTAGGGTTTTTTTTTTTCCCTAAAAGGCTACCCCTCGCTATATATGAGGGAATTATATTACAACTATGTATATGTGTATTCTGAGTGAGAAAGAGAGAGGAGATTGTGTCAAAGAGAAGAGGAAATTACAACGGATTTGTTGTAGGGTGTATATCTTCACTTTGTTGGACGATATAAAGGAAGGATTGGATGTTTCTCCGTGGAAGTAGCCAAAATTGGGTCAACCACATATATATATGTCTCTCTTGTTTTATGTGTTTTATGTGTTTTTGTTTCTACAATATTTTATGTGTTCCAATGCTCTGTAACATATAATTTTCTAAAATATTCATGTGTGTTGGTACCATACCATCGAGGTTGAGAAAAGTACCTTGGGAGAATCAACAATATTTTTCACTTCTACATTCCTTAACCCCTATTTGTGATGCAATTGTATTATGGAGACTATAGGGGAGTTCTCATGCTTGTTTCCTTCCTGATATATATTGTGCCATTGATCCATGATATGATCTCCACCATCTCTACTTTCTTCATAGGCCCACCATGTACTTCTTTATAGAAATTATGTGGCCTTTCTTTCTATAGATCCCTAGTGTATTATTGATTCCCATGTTTTCTAATTCACCTAAGTATTGGCATACCTCCCACAAAGATGTTATATTATTGACTCATGGCCAGTTGTAGGAACTCTCTGGTTATGGACTTCTTGTTCCTTTCTTCTGCTAATTCTTGTTATTTGATTCATAATGCATTTCGACAATCATATCCTCTTCTAAACTCACACATTAGGGGGCATGCATTATAGCCTTAAAAACCACCCCTATAAGCCTTTGCGAATCCACTCATATTGGACACTAAGATATCATAACATTTTCCCTTTTGAATTTAATTTTGGGCATGGTCGTGCACATCCTTCATAGTAGAGTGAAGTTGGTCATAGGGTACACCATGTGATGATCATTTGTTTCACCATTATTATACAATGAACGTCCTCCTAGCCTTCAAAATTGATACTTAGGAGAATCGACATGGCATAAGAATGATGCCTCATATGCATAAGCACGAAATGGTATTCTAACTCCATCTTCATCCAATTTACTCAAGCCTTCAAGATCATCCATTCATCCCAAGATAGACCCTCCTCCATGTACATAATGAAGGCCAAACCAAAGGGAAAGAAAAGGAAGAAAGATAATAAGTTTATGTTGTCGATATTTATATAAAAGCTCAAGGAAAGGATAAGGACAAGGATCGAGAGAAAACTTCAATTGTGTTGAAGGTATAAAGTGATTTATTGTACACTTGTCATATTTATAGTCAATATAAATGGATCTATACAAATTTTCCCTCACCATTCTAAGATTTTTCATGTATTTGATATTAGTCCATAGATTATATTTATTTCACTAACAGTCTATTGTTCAAAGGAAGTTTGGGGAATTATTTTTGTTACTTTGTGTGTAGGATACAATTTTCCTTAGTTAGAGCATATAACTTGGGAGATACTCCAAGTCAGCGTGCACTAGGACAAACAACAATGAAAATGTACACCTCCTAATATTTTAAACTTCTATCATGCATTTGAATGATTATTAATTTAATCCAAGGATCTATGTGTAGTGTACCAAACCTTTGTCTACCTCAAGTTTGGAAAAACTTGAGGGAAAATTCTCCAATCTGCAGGAGGATTTTTCCATTATAAATGAGGCACGATGACTATTTAATAGATTTGAATATAATATATTGTGAGTGTTGGTTCCCAAATTGTCCTAGTGACAATGAACAACTTAAGAAGACATTCACTGAGGATCTAAGGATCCTCCTACTTTAGGATAGAGATTGGCCCTCTCTATCCACAAGGGGGTATTCCTTGTATTTAATATTATTAAATAAGTTTTCCATAATAGTGAATAAATGTGGCGAGATTATACATAAGAGACTGTTTTAAAAATAATGAGTAGTTAGGCTTACATTATGTGAAACTTATTAAATAAAATATATCGTTAATGACTCAAAATGAAAATTTTGAATATGCATCACAATCCATAAATAACATAGTGGTTAGAAAATAAAATGAAGTTAGAATAAAAATGAAAAAAATGATATAACATGTTGGCTTATATACATCCAACTTTAATTGTGTAGTAAAATCATAAGATATCATGTATCTATGTCATTTCAACATGAAACAAATAAATCAGAATTTTGACTTAAATTTTTCTGAATAATATATATTCAAGAAATATTAAATTAAATTTATGTATGAAGGACTAACAATATCATCATGTCATATCATTATTAATCATTCATGTATGCCAGTAAAAGAAGATTAAGTAAAATAAAGACAAAGTAAAATAAATAGGGAAAATAAGAAAAATTGGTATTATTATTATTCAAATGAAATATGCAAGAAAATCATAGATACGATGTATCGGTGTGGTTCCTACCTACAACATGTCACTCAAATTTCAAATTTAAACCCTATCAATAGTATATATTTAAGAAGCTTTAAGTATAATATATGTATAAATATTTATTATATCATCATATCAAATTAATAATCTTTCATGTTCACTAGTAAATACAAATATAAAATAAACATGAACACATAAAGAAAATGAACACATAAAGAAAATTATATGAATCGTAATGACATATATTAAAAACTCACTGTCATAATGAAGAAAGAAATTGTGACATGTACAATACGGCTCCCAAATAATAATATTTCACCTCCCAAGCCTACCATCCTCCTTTCTCAAATGAGGCCAAACGTCTTATATACAAAAACTCTAATAACTATTTACATAATTGTTTTTTAATTGTAAAATTTAAAAGGGAATCAAAATTATCTTTGAAAATCTTAAGAACTTTTAATCTCTCCTCAGATTCATATATTTTTGAAATTTAAATGGTTGTAACGTTCTCCTCCTTAAATCTCTCCTCAAATTCATATATTCTTGAAATTTAAATGGTTGTAACGTTCTCCTCCTTAAACCTAGCTTTATGTATAATTTTTTGTCAATTTATTTGCCCAAATCTTTAACCAATTGTAATTCATAGTCATGCATTACAAAAACAATAATTATTATTTAGTAGTTTCATAATAACTTATGAACAAACTATAATAAACACATTTCTCTTATGTTGTTTCTTTAATGTCTTTCCAAAACACTGATGTAAAATTGTTTGAATAAAAATATCATTTACGAACCTGGTTTCTTACAAGTTATTTAGTTGTTTTCCTGGTTGATTTCCTATAGTAAATTACAATAAATTCCTTCCAATTATAACAAAATTTTAAAACGTGAAATGTATTCACATAGGTTAATTTAATTTTTTACATATAAATCCCAACCATAAAAATTTACACAATTAAATAAATCAATCATTAAAGTAAATTGGCTTTGAATGAAATAAATGATAATTCCTTAGATGGAGAAAAGGTTCCAATGTTTCCAGCCAACCTACGATCTAATGAAATCTAAGGGTTGATAATGACTTAGATGAAGTGAACTTATTTCATAATGAGTATGGAGTTGGTGGTGGGTTAATGACCCTCATCTGACCCAATGGAATCTAATGGTTGAAAACATTTTCAATGGAGAGCTATTGTTTCATATCGGGTGATGAGGCTCATCAATAGGTACATCATAAGGGTCTTAATTCCATCCTCCGGTTTTATAACTCTCTCTTTCTCACATTTATTTACAATTTTTGTTATATTATGCTTAGTGAGAGGGGTAAAAGATGTTTTGCTATATCATGTGGCCTAATATGGTTTAAATGTAGGAAATGGAGCATTTTTTAGATGATTTAAATACAAGAGCTCGGAGTAAACAGTAGGGATAGATTCTAGGAGGTTCTCCATCTCCTTAACTCCCTCAATCAGCCAAAATCACCACACTCTCTCTCATTAGCTCGAGGTCATTTCCATCCAAGCAAGATGAGGTCATTGGCAGCCAAGAAAGAGTAGTTAAAGAAGACCAAGATCAACCCTTCTCGAGGTTTGAGAGAAAAACATTCCTATTTTCTAGGGAGATGTTAGTAGCTACCCTCTTGTATAAATAAACATGAAAAAGAGCTCATTAGGATTTGAACTTTGTTTTCAGCTAGGAATCTATCGAGCTTAAGCACTTGATACTATTATTTTTTACTGGTTATGTGATGTATTTGACATTGATGCAATGATAACGAGAATTTTCTCATTGATTAATCACTGAGTTAGTTCTATAGGGCTGAGGATCTTGGGTTTGGGCCCAACCCCAATGGCTTAGGTCCCTCTTATGTATTGGTATTTCTTTTTAGCTTAGAGTGCTTATTAGTTTTCTACATTTCATTAGAACATAACCCCTCAAAATCTTGTGATTGCAACTTCTATCTCATCTCTCCCACGGGAACATGAATGGAAGGATCTACAATCACAGTCTAAAAATGTTATTTTTATGATTTCTTGGAAGAAACTATATGTTAGTCATCTTGTTTGCATGTGCTTACTGTAGCTTAAGAGTTGATTTATTGACTATATCAAAGTGTTTGGCATCGATTAGATGGCATTTAAATTCAACTCAACTTTTCCACTATTAGTTGTTTCATTTTGTCAATGATAAAAAAGTATGTGCATGTGATGTTGTGGGGATTTTTGGATCTGCAGGAAAGAGGCCTTTCACCATATCCATCTTGGACTTCTTCGCCCTCTTTGATGAATCCCAAACTATGTTCTTGAGCTCATTCCCTTAGGTCACCGTGAGCAGCTCTCCTAGTTCAAAACAAGCCTTCCTAAGGTGCCAATATTGGATAAGGGTGATGGCCACCTTTCATACATCCACCACAACTTCCATCCACCTTACCATCCCTTGAACTCATCATTCCTACCACCTAAACCTTCTCGGTAGCCTTCTAGTAGCATTACAGGCCTTCATGTAGCGATACAGGGCACTTGTAGCAACCTCCTGTAACATGCCTATAGAAACTTGTCTCATCATTTGTTCCGACCTGTGATGCAATTTTGAATTAGTTTAGAAGTAGGTTGATCCCTAGTTGTGAATCCATGATCAAGGGAAACACCTAGGCCATTCCAACCATCATTTTCCTTCACTAGAAAATAGAATAGCATTAGTTTATTTATCACAAGATTTAGTACAAATAGAACATTTAGTTATATGCAAGTGTGAACAAGATAAATGATGCATGGAATCTTGAATTATGATTTGTTAGGTTAGTTTCTTGTTTGCAAGTATATTTGGTAGCTAGATTGCAAGATAAGGTAGTTCCCTTCCTACAAGTAGTGTAGCTCTTGTCTTTTTATGAATTGATTCAATAACATTTACAAGTTAATAGCGGTTACAAGTTGAGGTTTAAAAAGAATTTTCATTTTTGTCATTAGAGCTAGCTTTTGAATTGCACCTTCCTTAGTTAGTTTCCTTCTAATTCAGTAGAAAGAATGGTCTTGGAGCACTATTGATCAAATTTCCTAGTTAACAGTGGCATGAGTAGAATCCCATCTATTGTGTATATAGCACTATCACCTTGAAGTTTGTGTGAAACCTCGGTTGACAAATAGAGTTGAGGAGCCATTGGGAGTTGCAGCACTCTTGGTGCAATAAGAAGGCTCACCAATTTTTTTCATTATTACCAGGGAGGTGTCTAGGTAGATTTTATTTCCTCTTAAGCATTATTTTCTGTTTTCATTCAATTTTGAAAAATGTCTTATAAAAGAAGAAAAAATTTCCTTCATGCCTCGTAGGAATAGAGATACTGAAGGAAAAATCTTACCAAAAACCCCCACACCCTCAAACAATCAACCTTCACTCTTCTTCGGTGACTGTCAACTTCCCCCTCTGACTATAGGGGAGTTAGACGACCCTTTAGGTGAATAACCTGAGATCTTTGAAGAAACCATTGGGGAAGAAGAAGAAACCATTTTACCTACCCAAACTATGGTTGAAATAGGAACAATGAGGTTTTCCCTATTATAGAGACTAATCGAGAGGCCAAAATGAAGAATATAATCCCTATTTCCCTTCCACAATTCTATGGATAACCTCTAAGGATCATGATACTTTTATGTTTGAATTTTTTGTTGTCTTTAGGACCTATTACTATGTCTCTGATGACCAAAAGCTGAAGTTATTCCCATCGACCCTTAAGGATGCATCCTTGCGCTAGTTTATGGGTCTTCCTAGGGATAACATCACTACCTGAGCTCAAATGCAAAAAGCCTTTAATAACAAGTACATGGACTATCATAGGTCCAAAGAAACCAAGGAAGAAATATTTAAAATGACTCTTAGACCTGATGAATCCCTAGAGGACTATGAGGAGAGATCTCAACTCAAGTATAGAAGTCCCAGATGCACCCTTGATCCTAACTCACTCAAGCTAATCCTTCTCTGAGGGATTAAGGAGGGAATGTTGGAAACCCTTAACATGTTGTCTGGGGGATACATCTATCAGTTATCCTATGATGACATCAAAACAATGTTCAAAAATCACTCTAGGGCTGCTAGGAAGAAGGGTAGGGCTAGTCAAGGCTTGGTCAGTTCCTCTCCTTCCACAACATCCATCAAGAATGAGATTGGGAACATCTTGTAGGACTTTAAAAGCGAAATGATGCATACCTTTTCTTTGAAAATGGATACCATGCAAATCAAGAGGAGACAAGAGGAAGCAAAGAGAGACCTAGCTATTTTTTACCCTAAATGCACTAGAAGGCACCCCAGAAATGAATGCCCATTAAATTTCATAGAGGTCTTATCAGTCTGTGAGTAAAACCATGGCATAGATAAATGCCCTTATTTTCCTTGTTTAAAATTTGTATGCCAAGGGGAAGAAGGTGGGTTGAGAAACTCTGCTTTATAATCAAAGGAGGCCTCAAGGACCTTAGCCATGCTAGCAGGGCATGCAAGGAACATCTTACTCTTATTACCATCCCAACCAGAATGCACCCTCACCACCCTAGTACTCTTCCACTCATACATCATGGTCCACACCTCCTTCTTTACTACCTCCACCTCCACCTCAACCACAACTCACTCATCCTGCTCCACCAAAGAAACTTCAGATGTCTTCTCAACCCAATCTAAACCTGAATAATAAGAAAGCACAACAGGTCTACAGTGGAGAGACATATTACCCTGCCTATGTTGTGGAGATTCAAGAAATCAACCTTAGGTCTAAAAGAGTTCTTACAGATAACCAACCTCCATCTCCACCTAAGAACTTGAAGAGGAAAAGGAAGAGAGTACCCCTCAAGTAAATCCACCTCATTTTCATGAGAGATTGATCCATCCTAACCAGCACACCCCAAAGGGACTGAAATTCTGGGAGAATTGAAGAATCTGTGTGTTAAAATACCCCTCCTCCGAGATATTAAGGATGTTCCCATATATAATAATATTATCAAGGAGAAATATTTCAAACACCCTGGGAGAATAAAAAGATACATGCCCACCATCAAATTTATTGGTAAATTATCTTATTTTATGTTGGGGAGAGTGATTTGTCCTAAATATTTAGACCCTGGAAGTCTAGTGGTAGTGTTATCGGAAAATCTAGTGTCTATTCAGAGCTGCTAGTCCCACTAAGACGGGTAGCTATCTTAGAAACAAACATATTAAAGTCACTTGTTTTTCCCTTACGAGAGAGAGATGAGAAAAAAGCAGAGAGTACCAACCTCAATCTTCCACTTGGCTCCTTGCTTGTTTCCTTTCCCCTTTGACAGAATCTCGCAATTGCTTCCTTACTTGTCTAGCTTCAAAGAGCACCTGTAGATTCACAGCAGCATAATACCATCAAAGCATAGAGATCTTTCACTGTAAACAATATAGGATCAAATATATATTAACCATACAAATTCATACAACGAACACAGTATTGAGAGATGCACAAGAATATGGAGGCAAACTCAAATAGCTTTATTAGTAAAAGTCATAGAAGAGAGGATTACAACCACTTGGTCTGATCCAGCACCATCCTCCTAGCTTGAAAGCCCTCTTCACCTCACACAAAGCAAGATCACCCAACAATGTCTTCAAAGAGAAACCAGCAGCACCTCTTTGCAAATTACCCAATTCCAACCTTTGGATCTCTTGGATGAGGGATCCATTTATAGATATTTGCAGGGGGGTGAGTCAGATTCTGGGATTTTGATTAGTGTCATCTCTCTGATAGTTCCTGGTTCCACATGGAGATTTTAGATCTCTTACTCATCCCTGGGAGAACTCAGAGAGGCAAGTGTCAAATGAGCAGTTTCTAGAAGATTCTCTGGGTTTCCACCTAGCAAATTGCTTGTGCCATTTGTTTGCTCTCACTCATCGCACCCTATAGAAGGGCTTTCCAATATGCATTGCACTTTTTGCATGTGGCAAGTGAGATGCATCGTACCTTTAGCACTAGGCAGTCTGTATAGTCCTGCTTTGACCAGTTCTGAGTAGCTTTTCATGGAGAACTTTTGGGAGATGATGTAATCAGCTGGCCGTACTCCTTTAGGGTATGAAACAACACTTTTAGGGACTTAGAAGCCCTTGGTTTATGGACATATGTGATTGGGGTTGTAGTTCCCAAATAAGTCTATAACAATTGTCCCCTAAAGCATGAGGTCATAAATCTTTTAATGTCGGGTGAAATGCTTTATAATGAGGATCCAAGGTTTTTCGCACTGGAAGGTGACCTGTAATAAGATACAATACAATACATTATCTTCATAATATTTTCATGATCTATTTGAGGCAGGCATTCCCATGCTCATCTTGATAAATTCATTTTCATGTACATAGGACAAAGAACCATCTATGTGCAGACTGATGATTCTGCTAGAGCCATCATCCCTTAGTTTGGATGATTATTTGTGCAGCAATGATGTACATTTGATGTCTTTATTTTCCTAATTATATCGCAGCCTGGATGGATGAAACTAGGTCCGGGGTCTTCAAAACTCGTTCAATCTTCGCTAGAAAGTACAAGTTGATCCATGTGAAAAAGATGTTCTGATGTCGAACATGGAAGGACATCGTCAAATTACCAGCCAATGATGTAAGTTGTTAACAGACGCAAGAGGAATCATCGATGATGATGATGACCCTCAAGGTACTACAGTACAATTCACGTGGTGTGAATACATGAGTTGATTTCGAACACCATGAAAAATCTTTCGGTCGAAATCCATTAGTGTAAACCTATCGTCGGAAGTGAGAAACTTGCCATTGAGGCATGCAAGCTTCAAAGTACTAAAAGGGTTGTCCCTAGGTTAGCTTCTTGGATAATGAACTAATGTCGACAAGAAGTGACCCATCATAGGAGGGCATTGATGGATCCCACATCTATGACATGGGATGGAGCAAATGATTTTGTAGAGGTGAAAACTATCTGATGATACAAGGTTCAGGGTGGTGGTCATGAAAGAATGAAGTGTGAAGGTATTGTAGTGGATGAGACACAAGCTGGGTAGGTGAATTCTCTAAGCGACTTATCTTGAACATATCGGTGACACTGAAATGGATTGGTAGCGTTAACCCCAAAAGTGGATGGTACGGTGGACCAATGGTGATATGGCCGGTGAACGGAATAACCCAACCCGACTCAGTCATGGTGATGGAGTGAAAGTTTCATGTTCAATAGTGACCTGCTACCAATAAAGTTTCTTCAAGTTTTCTTCCCAATTTTCCCCAATCATTTCTGACCAGTACCTCTTTATTTTTGTCAAGCTTGAGGAGGATAACATATGCTTGTTATATAATTTGCCCTTCGGGAAAACCCGTTGCTATGTTTTAACGAGCCTAGCACCAGTGAAACTCGCTCTTGTCTGAATGGAAAAGTTTGTCACTATTATTTTAACGAGTTTAACGACAAGGATAACTCGGTCCTTTTCAATTTTAGAGTCTGAAAAGAGACAGAAAGAAGACTTCAATAGTCCTTTTTCATAATATAATCCCTTAAGTCCGAAAAAGTATAAAAGACTGCGAAAGGGATGACTTTTCGATAGTTTTAACGAGCCAAACAAGACAAACACTCGATATTTTTGTGTAATAATCCCTCACGTCCAAAAAGATTAAAATCTAGAGGAGGGATAGCACCTACAATCACTTTAACGAGCTGGAGAGGCCAATCGCTCGGCAATCTTTTCATATTTTACAAGTCAGATGAAAAGAGCTTAAAGGAGACTCGTTTTTTTAGGAACGAGTGATGTTTTCAGATAGCAGCTGGTTCCAGGTAAGGTTTCGAACTTTCCAATCATGGCAATGTAAAAAGGTGGCTAATAGGATCACTCGTTGTAGTTGTTCCTCAAAAAGGGGTAAACAATCAAATGGAGGCGAATGATCGGCAACAACAGAGTGGAGGTGATAATAAGAACATGACCAAGGCTCAAAAGCTGATGATAATGCATTCACGATGGTTATTTACCGGAGGTGGGTTCATTTTTTAATGAGCTTAAACTCTGGTGGAACATATGCTCATTGCTAAGTTTAATTTTTAACGAGCTTGAACTTCACGTAAAACTGCTCGTGCCAATCGTATAATAAGGATGTCTCATCGATAGGTTCATTTTTTAGGGAGCTTGCACCATTCGAAATTATGCTCCGACTCCTTTTATTATGTAAGCTAGGAACGACCAATCCTACAAGTTTAAAGGGTTAAGAACCTACAAACTAAGAAAATAAATGGTCTCTTTTCACTTTCACGCAAAAAGTTTGCATGCCCCCAGGTATAGCGAAGTAGAGTTTCCAAGGTTACTCCTCAATTTGCTAACAAAACACTTATTCTATCGGGAAAGGCCTATCTTTTTAGATTACCCTTCAATTTGCAGACAAAACATTTGTTCTATCAGGAAAGGCCTACCTTCTAACAGAGGTATTTTATTCCGGCCTAATCCCATTTTCCTAAACGGAAGGGTGTGTCAGACCAGTCATATATCCTCTGCGGAAACCTACCCTATACCTAAAGTTTTCCTGCCGAAGCAGGCCAGGGTGCATGCCCCCTGGGTTTCGGTCTTGACCATCGAATCACTCGCGCTTATCAGGTGGACGGACTAGAGATTGATGAGACATTCCTATTGAAAAAAGACCTGTTAAGGATAGCATTTAACTATTAGCTATGTGTGAACCAGGGAATGAAAGCTGGTCTATGAGCTGGACCACTCTGCCTTCATGCAGAAAACACATTACTCGAAAGAGTGAGGAGATGATGGCTCCCATGCTATAAATGTAGTCACGCCCAAGGAGTAGATTATAATCTAAAGGTCCTTGGACTACCATTTCGTTCAAATAAATGGTTTTTCTTCTCAAAGTTATAGGCAAACTTGGAAGGATCCCTAATAGCCGACTGGTTCCTTTATCGAAGCCTATCAGATTTCACATCTCAGGTAAAAGTGATGGCAAACCAAGCGCTTTCCAAGCAGTTGCGGAAAGGATACTCACAGAAGCCCCTTCATCTATGATGGTACCAACCATGACCATTTTGTAAGTTTGCACTATGATTCGAAATGGTACATTAGATGGTAAACGGTGTCTGCCTAGTATATTCCAATCGAAGGAAACGACTAGGTTGCTAGGAGCTGGGACCGAATAAACGGCTAGATACAACTTCGACGAATTTCCTTTCTACGGTAAAGGAATGGGCAGATTGCCCCCATGTTCATCAAAATCTATGTTTAAGAAAATAATTTGAACGGTTTCATTCTCATTCTCTTTGGTGACTATATCATCTAAAGGTAAATCTTCTGAAGTCAAGATGGGATCGACTGTCGTCTTGACCTGTTGACTTTGGTTTGATGTGGACTCAGAGGGTTTATCTTCAATGATAGGTGCTTTGACCGACTCCAAAGGTGGGTTAGTCAGATTTTCAACTAGCAATGGATTCAACAAGAGTTTCTTGTACCCAGGAGGGAGTCGTTGTGGTGATACAGGATGATTATCTAAGACTCTTTTAGCTTCGTCCAAGAAGGGACAACGGTGGAGGGCATGATCGCCTTCACACAGCCTGCAAGGAAATTTAGATTTTCCTTTTTGTCCGGTGACTTCACTTTAACTAGTTGACGGTGTACTTTCAACGTGATCGTCAGAGGTTGACGACACCAGATTGTGCAAGCAGGGAGACTAGTCCCTTAAGATCCGTGGGATGCAAGGACAATCTCAGTGATAGTGGTCTCCTTTGCAGATGACACATGGAGATTTAGGTTTGGACGGTACAGTGTGTGGATTTTCGCTAAACGATGTACAGTTGCCCCTTTTTTCCATTGGCTCCTTCTTCTTCTTCTCCTTCCCCTTCTTCTTCTTCTTAGTTACTTGGTTTTTAGTTTTACTATCTTTACCAAGCGAATAGGAAGAAGGAGAGGGAGAGACAAACGAAGTAGAAGGTTGGGGGGAAACTCTGGTATCATCTAGTTTCTGATTCCACTATTCAAGAATTATAGTGATTTGAACGACAAAGGTCGAGAAAACCATACCGGCAGGCTAATTGTCAGTCCTGGTAGGGACAATATGGCCATATGAGGTGCACCAACATCTCCCCAAGAGGAGAAAGGATTAGGACTCCCCCCAAGGGAAAATCCTTGGTTGGTGGACTCCATTTTCTCAACCTAAGACCAACGAGGGAAAAATGACGTTATTTCGATTAAAATAAATTTTAGATGCTTTGACACAACTTGCTTTTTCAATTTTTAAGAGTCGAGAAAAAGCTAAAGATGACTCTAGTCGCCTTTGCTTTTTAATGAGCCTGAAGTGACAAGTGCTCAGATGGACCTTTTCCTTTAAGGAGTCTGAAAAGGAATGAAAGAGACTACACTGGAAATCTAGATAGAGGGATTACCAAACCAATCGCAAAACTGCAGAATACTCTTTACGGTACAACAGTCAATCTTCCCGAATGCTGTGTTCAGTGCATTGTGATCGATAGGGCGGCAGACACGGCTTCTTAAGGATAAAGGATATAGCCTATTGTGGTCTCCCAATATATACTCGATGGTACGTGGGAGCACAAGTCCGTGTTGGCACTTGTCATCTCAAAGAGAAGGAATAACCCAACCTACGGTGGAAGCGACAGTTACCAAGCTTTACGACACGGGAATACGTCTCTAGCCTAGACTTCTAGATGTTGTGCGTTAGGTTCCAAAGTGTTTTTATGTTCATTAAATTTATTTTACAGTTGATCTTTCTTAAGAAGTTTGCCTTTAAGGTTCACCACGTGATGTAGATATACAATTCCTAAAATGCAATCTAAGATGATAAACAGTCATTTAATCTTCTTTTTGCAATGAAAATCTTAGCTACTAAAGAAAGAGAAATGAAATCCTTTCAACATAGAGCAGAGAACACACACTAGATGCATATCCTAAATCAAAATCAACAAGCAATCTAAATGAAAATGCACATGCATGTATTTGTTTTCCACTTTCTTAATGTGTGAATGAGAAAAAGAATGCTAAATACAAATCTGAATTATTTCTTCTTTCAGAGCGATAGTACTAACGATTTTCTTTTCAAAAAACGACAGGAAGGCAAGACGACACTTTGTGATTTTGAATTGAAAAATACTTTCGACACTTGAAATACTTATAAATTCAGATCAAATACAAGAGTAACAGTATAATCGACTATCAAAAAGAGAATTATTCTTTTCTTTGACTGAAAACGACACTTGCGACACTTCCAAATCGAAAGATGACAGTTCGATTAAGCTACTATTTTGTAAAAGAGAACTGTAAATGGCACACAATACATAAAAACATTCACAATTCTTTGTACAATAGAGGTTGGATGATGCAAATAAGGGGGTTTCAACAGTGGTCTACTAATCATAGACAGCAAAACTCCTGAATAAAACTGAAGATAGTGAAGAAAAAACCAAAATCTAGAGGCAGAGCTAGTCTTGTCTAATCATCGCACCTGTAACACAGGGAAACAGGGATGCATCCCACCTACTGCACACGGGAGGTGCGATGCATCCAGAGTTCCTAAAGGAGAGGGTGCGATGGTCAAGGAACGAGACTTTAACTTGGTTTTTGGTCACAGTTTGCAGTTTAGTTCAAGGATTTAGGCCGAGCAAATGATAGTCAGTAACTACAAAGTATAGGGCTGATCTAATGAGGTTACTCAAGCTACCTCTAGGGCACTTAGGATGTTTGCAAGTCAATTGTTCAGTTCATAAACAAACCCGGAGATTGACTAAAGCAGTGTTGATCTACTTTTCACTTGCATAGCAAATGCAGTTTGAAGGCTAGCTGGCTTGACTTCAGGCTCCGTCTGTGGTTTATGAATCAAACAAATAGAGACAAGAAATCAAACTAATCGCTCCCCAGCAGAGTCGCCATTTTGTTATTGGGAAATCTAGTGTCTATTCAGAGCTACTAGTCCCACTGAGACGGGTAGCTATCTTAGAAACAAACAGATTAAAGTCACTTGTTATTCCTTTATGAGAGAGAGATGAGAAAGAAGCAGAGAGTACCAACCTCAGTCTTCTGCTTGGCTCCTTGCTTGTTTCCTTTCCCCTTTGACAGAATTTCGCCACTGCTTCCTTACTTGGCCAGCTTCAAAGAGCACCTGTAGATTCACAGCAGCATAATACCATCAAAGCATAGAGATCTTTCACTATAAACAATATACGATCAGATATATATTGACCATACAAATGCATACAACAAACACACTATTCAGAGATGCACAAGAATATGGAGGTAAACTCAAACATCTTTACTAGTAAAAGTCATAGAAGAGAGGATTACAACCACTTGGTCTAACCTAGTGCCATCCTCCCAGCTTGAAAGCCCTCTTCACCTCACACAAAGCAAGATCACCCAACAATGTCTTCAAAGAGAAACCAGCAACACCTCTTTGCAAATTACCCAATTCCAACCTTTGGATCTCTTTGACGAGGGATCCATTTATAGATATTTGCAGGGGGGTGATGTTATCGGGAAATCTAGTGTCTATGCAGAGCTACTAGTCCCACTAAGGCTGGTAGCTACCTTAGAAACAAACAAACTAAAACTACTTTCGTTTTCCTTTATGAGAAATAGATAAGAGGGGAATAAAGGAGACCAACCTCTGTCTTGCGCTTGGTTCCTTGCTTGATTCCTCTCCCTTCTGATAGATCTTTTCCACTAGCTTCCTCGTCTACCCAGCTTCAAAGAGCACCTGTAGAATCAAAGCAGCATAACACTATCCGAGAACATAGATCTATTATCATAAACAACATAGGACCAGATATATATTGACCACACAAATGCATATATCATCAATCATACAAGAATGTGGAGGAAAACTTGAATAGCTTTATTGATAATCAAGAAATAGCAAAGAGGATTACAAACAATTTTTTTGACCCAGCATCATCCTCTCAGCAAGAAAGCCCTTCTTCACCTCATGAAAATCTTAGATCACCCAACACTATGATATTGCACCAAGAAACCAGCAGCACTTCCTTACAAGATACAAAATTCTAGCCTCTGGATCTCTGGGATGAGGGATCCATATATAGATGTTTGCAAGGGGGGTGAGTCAGCTTTTGAGATTTGATTAGTGCCCTCTCTCTGATAGTTCTTGATTCCACTTGGAGATTGATGATCTCTTACTCATCCCTGGGCGAATGTAGAGAGGCAAGTGTCACAGGAGAAGTTTCTAGAAGATTCCATGATCCTCCACCTTGCAGATTGACCCTGCCACTTGTCCACTCTCGCCCATCGCACCCCATAGAAGGGCTTTTCAAGATGCATCGCACCTCCTGTGTGTATTTAGGTGGGATGCAGTGCACTTTGACCATGGAGTAGGTGAGATGGTCCAGTTTTGACCAATTCTGAGTAGTTTTTCATGGAGAACTTCTGGGAGAAGATGTAATCAGTTGACCTTGTTATTTTAGAGGTTGGAACAACACTTTTAGGGACTTGAGAACCCTTGGTTTATGGACATTTATGATTGGGGTTGCAGTGCCCAAAAATGTCTATAACAGTTGCCCCCTAAAGCATGAGGTCGTTAATCTGTTGATGTCGGTTGAAATGCTTTATCATGAGGATTTAAAGTTCTTTCAAGCTGGAAGGTGACCTGTAATAAGATGCAATACAATACATTATCTTCATAATATTTTCATTATCTAGTTGAGGTGGGCATTCCCATGCTCAACTTTATAAATTCATTTTCATGTACATAAGACAAACAATCATCTGAGTGTAGACTGATGATTCTGGTAGAGCCATCATCACTTAGGTTGAATGATTATCTGTGCAGTAATGATGTACATTTGATGTCTTTATTTTCCTGAATATATATCGCAGCCCGGATGGATGAAATTAGATCCGGGGTCTTCAATCTCGTTCGATCTTCACTCAAAGTACAAGTCGATCCATGTGAGGGATGTTCTGGAGTCGAACATGGAAAGACATCGCCTGATTACCAGCCAATGATGTAAGTTGTTAACAGGCACGAGAGGAATCACCGATAATGATGATGACCCTCAAGGTACCACAGTACAATTCACGTGGTGTGAATAAGGGACTTGGCGTCGAACACCATGCAAAATCTTTCAGTCAAAGTCCATTGATGTAAACCTGTTGCTAGAAGTGAGAAACTTTCCCTTGAGGCATGCAAGCTTCAAAGTACTGAAAGGGTTGTTCCTAGATCGACTTCTTGGATAATGAACTGATGTCGACAAGAATCGATCCATCATAGGAGGGCCTTAGTGAATCCCACATCAATGACACATAACGGAGTAAATGATTTTAATGGAGGTGAAAAAGATCTAGTGATATAAGCTTTAGGGTGGCGGTCATGAAAGAATGGAGCGTAAATGTATTGCAGTGGGTGAGACACAGGCGAATTCTCTGAGCGACTTCTCTTGAACATATCGGCGACACTGACATGATGGATCGGTAGAATTAACCCAAAATATGGATGGTGTGACGCAACCATGGTGATGTGACCAGTGAATGGAACAACCCAACCCGACTCGGATGCGGAGTGAGAGTGTCATGTTCAAGAGCGACTTGCTACCGATAAAGTTTCTTCAAGTTTTCTTCCCAATTTTTCCCCAATCATTGCTGACCAGTACCTCTTTACTTTTGTCAAGCTTGAGGAGGATAACATACGCTTGTTCTATAATTTTCCCTTCAGGCAAACCCATCGCTATGTTTTAACAAGCCTAGCGATAGTGAAACTTGTTCTTGTCTGTGTGGAAAAGTTTGTCGCTATTCAGTTTTAACGAGTTTAACGACAAGGATAACTCGGTCGTTTTCAATTTTAGAGAGTCTGAAAAAGGGACGTAAAGAAAAATCCAATAATCCTTTTTCGTCATATAATCCCTTGAGTCCGAAAAAGTATAAAACAATACAAAAGGGATGAATTTTCGATACTTTTAACGAGCCGGACAAAACAAGCGCTCGATATTTTTGTGTAATAATCCCTCAAGTCCAAAAAGATTAAAACCTAAAGGAGGGATAGCACTTCCAGTCCCTTTAACGAGCTGGAGAGGCCAATGGCTCGACAATCTTTTCATATTTTACGAGTAAGTTGAAAAGAGCTTAAAGGAGACTCGTTTTTTGAGGAACAAGTGACAAATTCGAGTAGCAGCTGATTCGAGGTAAGGTTTGGAATTTTCCAATCACGGCAGTGTCATAAGGATGGCTAACAGGATCACTCTTCGCAGCTGTTCCTCAAAAAGGGTAAACAATCAAATGGAGGTGAATGATCAGCCAATACAGAGTGGAGGTGATGATGAGAACACGACCAAGGCTTTAAATGCTTATGATAATACATTCACAATGGTTATTTACTGGAAATTGGTCCATTTTTTAATGAGCTTAAACTCTGGGGGAACATTTTCTCATTGCTTATGTTTATTTTTTAACGAGCTTGAATTCCGCGTTAAAACTGCTCGATAAAATGGTCATTGATTGTCTTGATTTTACCATTGACAACTTTTTTCTTTCAAAGGTTGTACTGCCTGCTTAATTGCTTCATCAAACTAGTTAGAAACGAACAATATATGTTTGAAAAATGAGTTAAAACACTAATATTTTACTTGAATTACGAGAAAAGTAATTTAACGGTGCTTTTTACCTCTCATTTTACCATTTCATTTGAACTTTGGTTTGTTGGAGCTTTGGAGGTGCTTTCCCCCTTGATTTTCACTAGCTGATTCCGAGAGATTCTGCGGACGATTCTCGGCGCCGTCTGGACTAGGTAGCAGCTAAACCTGAGCTCTTTAATTTCATCCTTTCCTTTTTGCATTCTGAGCATGTTTTATGGTTTTTCTAAGCCTCTGGGGTTTGAAAAACTCGCCCTGGCTCCATCGCACCTCTTCTACATCGAAAGGTGTGATGCATGCTGGCTTGGCCATTGGCCAGTTAGCATGCATCCCACCTAGAACACTGTTGGGGGTGCGATGGGCGCAAAGAGGGCCATTTATGCACAGTTTTTATATGGAAATTTTTGCCTATTTTTCACCAAATCAGGATCTTGACTCTTCTCTTGTTTGTTTCAGAGATTCATTGGAGCAAAATGCCTGTTACATGGTGAGAACGTGAGCATGAAGAAGAGGACATGCTTGCTTTACATGATCTAGTTACGGTAAATGCACTGCGGAACTGTGGCCTGTTCAAGTTTTTCCGCATCTCTTGCATGAGGCAACAAATAAACCTGTTGCAATATTTTCTCGATGCATGGGATCCTACCACCCAGGTGTTCCAGATTAGGGGCAAATCTATCCCCTTGACTGTCGTGGACATCTATTTTTTTACCGGCTTATCGAGGCGGGGTGCCCCTATCTCATTATTAGGTTCGGCCCGTGGAGGTGAATCTGTGAGAGATTACATTCGCAGGTATTGCAGAGATGGATCTCAGCCAAGTAAGGACAGCAAGATCATTATCCGAGATGTCACTGACAGGTCCCTGAGGACCATTCTGTTCACTTTTGCTAGACTGGCTAGTAGTGCGACACTTCACGTGGCCAACAGGTCTTATATGCAGTACACCTTGGAATGCCTTGAACCAAAGGTGTTCAACTGGTGTGATGCAGTACTCTCTGTGATCAAAGAACAACTGACCAAGGTGAAAACTGGAAGATTGAAGAACTTTGGGTATGGTTCTATCTTAACAGCTTTCGCCTTGGAAAATATCCCGTTGATGCAGCCGCAGTATGTTTCACTTGGTTTACCTCCACCGACTGAGCCACGGATGCAGAGATGAGTCGACCTTATGGCCAGACATGCTGGTCAGTCCCAGATTTCCTTTTCTGATACCTTTTTTGAGTGGTTCAACCGTCAGGAGATGGTTTTTTCCAAGTATCCATATGCCGGTATGGATTTCCGGGGTGATCCGGATTTGGTACTGCCTGCTGGCGAGCAGTGGGGTGTCATCGATAAATTCTCTGACCATATCTCTGTTTATCGTTTCTCTTTATAATGTTCTTGTGCTTTATTCTATCAGGACTAATCAAAACTCATGTGCTCATGCAGATGTTGGACCAGTTCGACCAGTAGTACGCCTGAGAGTGCCAGCTGCCGCTCCAGCAAGAGAGGGTGCGGGAAGGGCTATCCTTCGCGACCTTGATGTGGTCGAGACTCTTTCAGCATTGTAGGATCAGGTCGAAGGCCTTACTCTTGGTATTCTGGATGTGAGGACCAATGAGCTGCCACTGAGGCTACAGCGACATACTACTAGTGTGCCGATTCGGTGGACTAGGCTTTTACGCATGATTGCACAGGCAGTGACTCGTTATCACCAGCATCATTAGACTAGGGTGCCCCCTAGCGTTTTGAGTTTTGGGTCATTTGACCAATTTTGTCTTGGTTATAGAACATTATGTCTAAACCATAAACAGTTATATATATATTTTTGATTTTCGGAGTTTTATTTTGGTTAAGTTACATGATCCTGATGCAAATACTGATGAAATGCTTCTTTTTATAAATGTTGCAAATGTCTACCTAACACATAATTTTCCAATGAGTCCGTTAATGTGTTTAAGTTTCTGGAAATATGCTGATATTGAATAAAATCAAATTGTCTTTCCAAAATCTTGACCCTTAGGAACATGCGATAGATAGCTGGATTTCAGACGTAGTAGATACCGGTGAGTTGTAATATGATGAGTTGTGAGTCTAGCCTGACGACGAGTCGGCTTATGCCATGTGTGATGGCATCAGAGAGAAGTTCTATCAACGCACTATATTCAACGATGTTATTTGTTGACTGACAAATACATACCCCTCTGAAACTTACCAACTTGCCGCTTGGATCAAAATTGGCCCAGGCCGCAGTAGATAGATTCCGCAAACTACGACTCGCTCCATCAGCATATCCAACAAAAGATTCCAATAGGTTCGACATCTGTGACAAATGTAAAAAGTGGATTACTTAACCAAAACAATCACTCTTAGTGAAAACAAAAATGTAACAAAAGCATATAGGTTACCACACTGAATCATGCGTAGTAACGCTTAAGGTACAACCCGTTACGAGGTTGCGCCAATGGAATCCCATCATAATCCATTAACTCGTAAGCTCCTTTTGCTAACACTCACTTAACAATATAGGGGCCCATCCATAAATACTTGAACTTACCTGCTCCCAATTTATCGGATTCTTGGTCATAAAGTAAGACCAAGTCACCTTCTAAGAAGACATGGGGTTTGACATTCTTGTCGAACTGCGCCTTGACTCGTTTCTTATGGGCTTCGTTAGCCAAAGCGACATCACGACGGGTTTCGTCCAATTGGATTAGTTCCAAGAAACGAGACTCCTCTTCTGAAGTTCCGGGGAGAAGGTCGACTGTGAGTTTGAGGGACGAGATTTCACACTGAACTAGTAAGATTGATTCTAGGCCATACACCAGTTGAAAAGGTGTAAACCCGGTTGCATTTCTTACTGATGTTCAGTATGCCCACAAGGTTAAGTACAGGATCAGGTGCCAACTCCTTTTGTGGACTCCAATCATCCTTTGCAGCATCCGCTTCAGGACTTTGTTGATTGCTTCAACTTGTCCATTGGCCTGCGGGTAATATGGAGTAGAGCTATCTTGGGACAACCCTAATTTGGCAGCCAATTCGACCATCATGTGATTGCGAAAATGCGATCCATCATCTGTGACTATAACCTGTGGGATGCCGAATCTGGCGACTACATGATTGAAAAAGAAAAGGGCAGTTGTTTCACCAGTGTTATCTAATGTAGGCATCGCCTTGGCCCATTTGGTAAAATAGTCTACTGCGACTATGATATACCCATGCCCCCCGGTCGAGGTGGGGTTACATGTCATGAAATCAATGCCCCATTTGGAAAATGGCCCAACAACAACTATCGGTTGCAGAGGTGCGGGTGGTTTTCTGGTTTTGCTATCGAAAATTTGACATGCATGGCAACTTCTGACTACGGTTATGCAATCTTTGAACATTGTTGGCCAGAAGTATCCTGCTCGTAAAGAATTTTGCGTTGTAGCATAACTAGATTGATGCCCCCCACACGCACCTGAATGGCAATCATTCAGGACTTTTTCGGCCTCCTCGTGGGTGAGGCACCTCCTCATCACTGTATCGACACCACAACGGTAAAGTGTATCACCAACGATCATCTAGTCTTTTGATTGGTATCGAATATGTTTTTGTTCCAAGCGAGAGGTATTAGACCTATATTTTTGGGTTTGGAGATAGATGATTATATCTCCATACCACGGATTGCTTGAAGATATCAGAAACAAAGATTCATCCACGATGGTTTCTTCAGAGGTTTCATCGTTGGATGACAATGGGAGATTGCATAGTAATTCCGCGAAAACCAGGGATTTCTTTGATTTGGATTTTACGAATTCCAGATCAAACTCTAGGAGAATTGCTATCCATTTTGAATATTTTCCCCCCAGCAACTGTCGCAACAATATATAAGTCATGGGGTTGCAATCTAACAAAATGGTGGTTTTTCGAAAGAGGACATAATGTCGAAATCTCTGTATCGCTTGAACAGTTGCGAGAGCCAGCTTTTCAATATAGGAATACTTCCTTTCTATATCATTTAAGTTCCTACACAAATAATATATAGGATGTTCAATTCCGTTGTCTTCTTGAACTAAAACCATTGCAATGGTTGTATCCGCTGCAGCCAGATACAGGTTAAAGTCTTTTTGATAATCAGGAGCGTACATTAATGATGCTTTCATTATGGATTCTTTTAAAGCATCAAAGGAAGCTTGCGTGACCTGATCCCAGACGAAGGGTACTTCCTTTCTCAATAGACGTGTATAAACTTTAGCAAGTTCGGCATAATTTGGAATGAACCTCCTCAAAAAGTTTGTTTTCCCTTGGAGTTTCTGAATCTGAAGCAAATTTGAAGGTGGAGGAAAATTTATGATTGCCTGAACCTTACATGGGTCGAGATGAATCCCGTCTTTTGAGACTACAAAGCCAAGCAAATGACCAGAACTGACACAGAACACACATTTGTGTGGATTGAGTCTTATCTTGTAGTGTCGATAACGTAGAAATATCGCTCTGAAATGCTGCGGATGATCGGTCTGCTTTCGCGAATGAGCCAGAAGGTCGTCGAGATATGGTTGAACGATGTTTTTGATGTCATGGAAGGCATAATTCATTGCCCTCTGAAATGTTGCCACTGTGTTCTTTAAACCAAAGGGTAATTTGCGATATGCAAATGTGCCCCACAGACAAATAAATGCAGTTTTTGACTGGTCCTGTGGGCGGATATTTATTTGATTATACCAGGAGAATCCATCCATAAATGAAAAGATTTCACATCCGAAGCATTCATCAATTATATGGTCAATAAAGGGTGTCGGGTAGTTGTCTTTCGGACAAGATTGATTTACATCCCTGTAATCGACGCACACTCTAATTGTTCCTTGTTTTTTCATCACAGGAACAATGTTCGATACCCAATCGGTTAGAGGAAATGGGTAAATAAAACCAGCATGGAGAAGTTTCTCAACTTCTGCCTTGATAGCAGCGGCTTTCTTGGGGTGCACCTGCCGTAGCCGTTGTCGTACCGATTTGACATCTGGATACACCTTGATTTCGTGTTCAACTATACTCGAGTCAATGCCTGGCATTTCATCATATGACCAAGCAAAGACATCTCTGAATTCGTGAAAAAGAGCGTTATATATTTCTAGTTCTGAAAGAGAACAACATTTGCCAACATAAATATTTTCTACAACATCCGTTTTGGTCGAGATATTTATGGCGATAGTCTCTTCAATATTGGACAAGTTTTGCTCAGAATCCACCGTGTTTACAGTATTTGACAGGAAATCAAACACTGAAGGATGATGAAGGTCATCAGGAGTATCTTCTTGACAATCCGGAAGATGGGAACGATGGTGGTAATTTTCCCATGGCGCTCCTTTAATTATCACTGACTGAATAATTCCTTCGTCGGTGTAAAGTGCTTGCGACCAAGGATCTGAAGGGGTGCCATATTCCTTAGACCTATCTATCCAAACTCTTGATGAGCATTGATTCGGTTCTGCCTCCCATGCCAAAAACATTGATTACTACAATATTTCTATTGGGCTTGGAGGCAATACCTGCGGATGATCCATGTTAATATCGTTTTCTAAGATCTTTTGAGTTGAAGATATCATATTGCAGGTTCCTACCGTCGCCACTTCCGCCAGATTGATTGGAGGTGGGAGGGCAAAAGTCCCCATTAATATAGGGTCTTTTAATAGGCCTACTCCGATATTTTGAAGTGAATGGGGGCTTCCATGGATCATCGGAATGCTTCCCATAACTTGGGAACTATTGGGGAGAAATGTTTGTTGGTCGAAAATTGTAATTCCTCCTTGAAAAGGAAATGCAATCTTCCTAAAGTAGGTCGACACAACCGCAGCCATAGCATATATCCATGGTCTTCCCAGTAGGATGTTGTAATCGAGGTTTCCGTCGATTACTTCGACATCTATTTCTATTGTTTTCCCCCCTAGTTCAACTTGCAAGTTACTTAGAATACCATATGGGGTATATGTTCGTCCATCAAATGCTTTTAATGTCGTCGAAGATCATGACAAGGTTGGAGATCCTAAAGTTTTCCAGCAACTCATCGACATAATACATGTAGATGCCCCCTCATCAATAATTGTTCTATGAACAGTTTTGTTGAGGGCTTTCACCTGAATGAGGAAAGCTAGTTGAGTTGGTAACTGAGGATCATATCCTTTGTGATTAAAGGACACCAGATTAGAATCCTTTGGGTCTATCCCACCTATAGCTGATAATAAAGCCTACTTTTGGGATGGGCAATTTTGTAGTACTTCAAGTGTAGACATAGCGGATGGCGATTGGGCCAGATCTTCCACTATGTTATAATGTTGTGCTTCTCTGGCACGAGGATTAAATGTCGACTTGTGTACTACTCCCTTTGGCGATTTTATTGTTAGCTCTAGAATGATGGGCGGCGCAACTTCTGTCGAAGTTGTTGTCGAACTACTAGGCTGATCCTTATCCTTATTGTTCGACAGCTGTGGATTCCCGTAATCTTTATTCCTTGTCGATATCAAAGCATCATTTTGCTGTTTCGAAACCGACAACATCAGCACTTGGGACGGGGAAGCATTTTCACTAGCAACCATATTTGTTCCTGGATTTGGAAACGGATCAGTCAATACCGCCGAGGTTTTTGAATTCTTGAAGAATCTTTTAAGCTTAGCTTTATGTGGACAATCTCTTGTCCAATGATCCTCATCACATATTAAGCATGGATTTTGGGTTTCCTATCTCCAGGAGGGTTTGCAGAAGAATTTTCAGGTGATTATTCCTCCTGTTTCTTCTTCTTCCCCTTTGCTTTTATTCTTGCCTCCTGGTTTCTTGGTTTCTTTGCCTTTGTCAGTCAAGACAGCATTTAGTTCTGAGTCCAGAAGTTCTTCTTTTGCATTTTGACTGGAAATCTTACGGGCCTTTTTAGATGTAGCCTTTGTCGATTTTGTGTCTATCCGTACCAATCACACCATCGCCGGCATGAGAGTCATTGTTCAATTTAGGAGGAGGAGGGACGGAAAATTCTGGTCTGGGAGCGTCAGGGATTTTATCGTAGAGCATTCCAGACTGGGTATAAATCAAGTCTAAATATTGCACACGAGCAATGACTTGCTCTTAAGTGACGACTCCTCCTTTTGCCACATCTTCTGTAATGGAAGGTAATAATGACTTAATAAACCATTCAGCTAAAAGCTGATCAGGAACATACGTTTTTACCATTCTACGATGACGTCGCCACTCATGAATATGATTGGATATGTGAGTGGTCGTTGTTTGCTTGAAATTGGTAATAAGTTCTGTCCCATTTCGTACCTTATCGGTAACTGAAAATGGGTTAAAAAGGTTGTGGCTAGGGCACTGAAGTTGTCAAACGAAGCTCTGGGTAACTCGATATACCACTTTGCTGCCGGACCAGTTAACGTCCTCTAAAAAAGGCGAAGCCTAATCGAATCATCGTTTAGGGTGTTTGATGAACACCACAGATGAAATGTCATCACATGATTCGATGGGTCTTCACCTGGATTTCCAATAAATTTAGGAATATTTGACAGACGTTTATGTGGAATCGCTGGCCACCAAGGGGCGTAAGCAATTGAATCATTTGTTAGTCGATTTAGATCTAGTAACTCTAAAGTTGCCACGAAGGGTAACTGTTGATTCAGGTTTGGTGAAGCATACCCAGGATAGGATGGAATGGCCTGAGCAGTTAGTCTTTGCATACTAGCATAATGCATTTGATGCTGGTAACTTTGGTAAGGTTGATGGGCATAACCATTGTAGAACGATTGATTTTGACCGTTTTGAATATACGGCTGCCTACTATTTGCAAAGATTTGTTGCTCAGATCCTTGGTATACTTGTTGGAATTGCGGTTGTTGGTATTGCACCAGCCATGGTTGCGAAGCCATGTGCTGTTGTCCAATACTGACCGTTTGACCAAGATGAGGGGTAATTGTACCCGTTTGGGCTTGTGTCATTCCACTAGTTGGCGATTGTGGTTGAGTCGCAGGGACAAGAGGTTGTTTCATTACAACCTGAGAAACCTGAGGTTGGCATACAACAGGCAATGCTTGTACTTGCGACACCGTCACAATAGCCGGCGTAGTTGGTATATTTGACATAGGTAAACATTGTTGCATCGAATATACAACTCTTGGTTGTTGAGGCAGTATTGGCACCCAACTGCTAGATGTAATTCCAGCATAACCTGAATTTTGTTGTGAACTCTCGTATGGTTGTCCTCCCGGAGGAGACAATGAAAGGGTATACTACCCCCCATACGGCAGTAATCTGGTACTCAAAGGAATTGTTTGTCCTTGAGAACCGGACTACCCAAATCGACACCCTGAAGGATCAATTTGCTGAGACTCAACATAAGAGTTCCCGGATACTATTCTGGATGAACAAACAGGAACGAACCATACTGTCGAAATAGCCCCTAAGTGGGCCCCTTCTAGCGACTGAGAGCTATTTGGGACAGATGGTATGCCGATGAACATTGTTGGAGTGACAACAGGAAGTTCTATCATCGCTATGTCGAATGACACAGTCCTAGATGTCGACGGTTGTTCAGACATTTCTAGTCTATCCAAAAGATTTCCTAGCGATTCTACAGGAGCTTCCGATGACGGTAGACTAATTTTTGATGAAGAAGGATATAGAGTGTCTCGACTCCAAATCGCGATGGAGTACTAGATGGAGGATCCTCCACAATCTCTTCTATAGCAATCAAACCAGGTGGAACAGGTAGACCATCAGGTCCGTAAAATATTTCTGGTGTCGAAGAAGGTATAGAATCTGCAGCGACAGATGTTTGGGGAATAACACCTTTTGAATCAGCTGTAGATGGAGCTGGTTCAGTAATATAAGTGTTTAGCTTCACACTAGGATGAGTTCTACTGTCCTTTGGTGGCTGTTGAACTTCTTCTATAAAGGCAGGGATACCAGAAATGTTTGGAGTAACCGGAGTCTTCGATGGTGCTAGAACACTTGTTCTAACTTTACCAGGGGATTTGGAACCAGTTAAACGAGTTCGCTTTGTTCGTAACAGCTTTGATTCTGGAGACAAAGATGGTTGACTCGTAAGCCTCTGTGAACGACAGGGTTTCAATCGAATTTCTTCCGCGATTTTGGATTACTCGATCAACTAAAAATCAAGGGGAAGTATGTTTCCGAATTAGATGAATTTTAGACGCTTTGACACAACTTGTTTTTTCAATTTTTAAGAGTCGAGAAAAAACAAAAGATGACTCTAGTCGCCTTCAATTTTTAATGATCCTGAAGTGACAAGTACTCAAATGGACCTTTTCCTTTAAGGAGTCTGAAAAGGAACGAAAGAGACTGCTCCATAAATCTAGACAAAGGGATTACCAAACCAATCGCAAAACTGCAGAATACTTTTTACGGTACAGCAGTCAATCTTCCCGAATGCTATGTTCAGTGCATTGCGATCGATAGGGCGGCAGACACGGCTTCCTATGGATAAAGGATAAAGCCTATTGTGGTCTCCCAATATATACTCGACGGTATGTGGGAGCACAAGTCCGTAATGTCACTTATCGTCTCAAAGTAGAGGAATCACCCAACCATCAATGAAAACAACAGTTACCAAGCTTTACGACGCCGGAATACGTCTCTAGGCTAGACTTCTAAATGTTGTGCGTTAGGTTCCAAAGCATTTTTAGATTCATTAAATTTATTTTACAGTTGATCTTGCTTAAGAAATTTTCCTTTCAGGTTCACCGCATGATGTAGATGTACAATTCCTAAAAATGCAATCTAAGATGATAAACAATCGTTTAATCTTCTTTTTGCAATGAAAATCCTAGCTACTAAGGAAAGAGAGATGACATTCTTTCAACATAGAGCAGGGAGCACACATTATATGCACTGTCCTAAATCAAACCAACAAACAGTCTAAATGCAAATGCACATGCATGTATTTGTTTTCAACCTTCTTAATGTGTGAATGATAAAAAGAAAGCTAAGCACAAATCTGAATTATTTTTCAAAGCGACATTACTAGCAAGTTTCTTTTCAAGACAAAATGAGGACAATGACGACACTTTGCGATTTGGAATTGAAAACTTGCTTTTGACACTTGAAATTAAATACAAGAGTAACAGTGTAATCGACTATCAAGAACAATCAGATTCTCTTCTATGACTAAAAATGACACTTGCGACACTTTTCAAATCAAGAAACGACAGTTCAATTACGCTACTTCTTTGTAAAATAATACTGAAAATGGCTCAAAATACATAAAAAAATTTACAGTTCTTTGCACAATAGAGGCGGAATAATGGCAAGGAAGGGGGTTTCAATAGAGGTGTACTGACTACAGGCAGCAAAACTCTTGAATAGAGCTGAAAAGAGTGAACACAGAAACCAAAATCTAGGAGCAGGAAAGGCCTTGTCTGATCAGCGCACCTGTAACACAGTGAAAAAGAGATGCAGCGCACCTACTACACTCGGGAAGTGCGATGCATCCAGAATTCACAGAAGAGATAGTGCGCTGGACCAGGGACGAGACTTTAACTGGGTTCCGGGTCACAGTTTGCAGTTCAGTTCAGGGATTTAGGCCGAGCAAGTGGTAATCAGTAAATCAATCACAGGGGTAGATCTAAAGAGGTTACTAGAGCCACCATGAGGGCAATTAGAGAGCTTGTAAATCAATTTTTCAGTTCGTAAGCAAAACCCGGAGATAGATTGAAGCAGCATTGATCTACTTTGCACTTGCATAGCAAATGCAGTTCGAAGGCTAGCTAGCTTAACTTCAGGCTCCGTCTGTAAGTTTATAAAGTAAAAAAATGTAGATAAACAAACAATTTATTCGCTCCCCAGCGGAGTCGCCATTTTGTTATCAGGAAATATAGTGTCTATGCAAAGCTGCTAGTCCCACTAAGGTTGGTAGCTACCTTAGAAACAAACAAACTAAAACTACTTTCGTTTTCCTTTATGAGAAATAGATAAGAGGGGAATAAAGGAGACCAACCTCTATCTTGCGCTTGGTTCCTTGCTTGATTCCTCTCCCTTCTGATAGATCCTTGCCACTAGCTTCCTCATCTACCCAGCTTCAAAGAGCACCTGTAGAATCAAAGCAGCATAACACTATCTGAGAACATAGATCTATTATCATAAACAACATAGGACCAGATATATATTGACCACACAAATGCATATATCATCAATCATACAAGAATATGGAGGAAAACTTGAATAGCTTTATTGATAATCAAGAAATAGCAAAGAGGATTACAACCAATTGTTCTGACCCAGCATCATCCTCTCAGCAAGAAAGCCCTTCTTCACCTCATGAAAATCTTAGTTCACCCAACACTATGATATTGCACCAAGAAACCAGCAGCACTTCCTTACAAGATACAAAATTCCAACCTCTGGATCTCTGGGATGAGGGATCCATATATAGATGTTTGCAAGGGGGGTGAGTCAACTTTTGAGATTTGATTAGTGTCCTCTCTCTGATAGTTCTTGATTCCACTTGGAGATTGATGATCTCTTACTCATCCCTGGGCGAATGTAGAGAGGCAAGTGTCACAGGAGAAGTTTCTAGAAGATTCCATGATCCTCCACCTTGTAGATTGACCCTGCCATTTGTCCACTCTCGCCCATCGCACCCCATAAAAGGGCTTTTCAAGATGCATCGCACCTCCTGTGTGTATTTAGGTGGGATGCAGTGCACTTTGACCATGGAGCAGGTGAGATGGTCCAGTTTTGACCAGTTCTGAGCAGTTTTTCATGGATAACTTCTGGGAGAAGATGTAATAAGTTGACCTTGTTCTTTTAGAGGTTGTAACAACACTTTTAGGGACTTGAGATCCCTTGGTTTATGGACATTTATGATTGGGGTTGCAGTGCCCAAAAATGTCTATAACAGGTGAGTCAGCTTCTGGGGTTTTTGTTAGTGTTATCTCTCTGATAGTTCCTGGTTCCACATGGAGATTTTAGATCTCTTACTCATCCCTGGGCAAACTCAGAGAGGCAAGTGTCAAATGAGCAGTTTCTAGAAGATTCTCTGGGTTTCCACCTAGCAAACTGCTTGTGCCATTTGTCTGCTCTCGCTCATTGCACCCTATAGAAGGGCTTTCCAGTATGCATCGTACTTTTTGCATGTGGCAGGTGAGATGCATCGCACCTTTAGCACTAGGCAGTTTGTATTGTCCTGCTTTGACCAATTATGAGTAGCTTTTCATGGAGAACTTCTGGGAGATGATGTAATCAGCTGACCTTGCTCCTTTAGGGTATGAAACAACACTTTTAGGGACTTAGAAGCCCTTGGTTTATGGACATATGTGATTGGCATTAAGTGCCCAAATATGTCTATAACAGGTAGATGTGCAATGGTCTTATGTTGGGGAGAGTGATGTTTCCTAAATTCCTTGACATGTTTTCCTGCTACATGACATATAGCGCACCACAATGAAGGCCCCGCGCTTGGTCCTACCTAAGCTTCCGGCCTTAATGGCATCGACCCTCCTCCTGCAATGTAGTTCGCAAATACCAGCATATGTGATAAGTGCCAGAGGATGGGAAAACACACACCTAGGGATGAAATTCCTCTACAACCTTAGATGGCCTTGGAGCCATTTGACAAGTTTGCCATGGATTTCATTGGGCCAATTGATCCACCATCAGGGGAAAAAGGTAAATCATTGTGTGCACTGATTACTTAAAAAGTGGGTTGAAACAAAGGTTGTCAGAGAAGCAACAGAGGATAAAGTGATTGAATTCTTAAGGGAAAATATATTCTACAAATTTGGGTACCCTTGGGAGATAATCAACAATCAAGGAGCTCAATTCACATCACATCTTATCGAGAATCTTCTAAGGCAACATCATCTCAAACACAAAACATCTATTGCATATCAGCCTCAGGAAATTGAGCAAGTAGAGGTTACAAATAGGGAATTAGAGAGCATCCTCACCAAGGTTTTGAGCAGCAGCAGGAGAGATTGGGAAGACAGATTAGTGGAGGCAACTTGGGCTCATCACACCACTTGGAAGACAACTACTGGGTTCACTCCATATGATCTAGTTTATGGAAAGAAAGCTTTGATTTCTATTGAGTATGAGTATAATACTTTGAGAATGGAAGCCTAATTGGACTTAGATGTCACTAAAGAATAGCAAGAGAGGCTCCTCCAATTGAATGGCTTGGATGAGTTCAGAATGCATACCCTCCTACACACTGAATTTATATAAATTGTAAAGGAAGGTTTAGCATGATAGGCATATCAAGGACAAGGTTTTCCAAGAAGGGGATTGGGCATTATTATATTAATCTAGGTTCAAGGATTTCAAAGAAAAACTGATGACAAGATGGTTAGGCCCATACCTGATAGAAAAATGTCATGACAATGGAGTTTTTCAAATCAGGACCATTGATGAGGAATGGATTCCCTTTCTTGTCAATGGCTACAGGCTGAAGGTATATAGAAAACCTATGTCTAAGGAAGAAATCATCAGTATAATCAATAGAGAAGTCAATGTGATTGGAAGTGTCATAGCTTCCAATCCACAACATTTCTAGATTTTTTTTTTGAAAATAAAAAAGAAAAAATAAAAGGCATGGATGAAAACCTTTATGAGGCACCTAAGGCTGACCCCTTGTTTGAAAAATTCTCTGATGTAGTTTGGAGCAAAAAAAAAAAAAAAGAGAAGAAAAATAATAAAGATCCCTAGGTGAAAACCTCTCTTGAGGCACCTAAGGCAGGCATACAGGTAGAAAACCTCCTCTAAGGCAACCTGTGTGTCACAAAAAAAAAGTAAGAAAACAAACAAAAAATAAAACAAAATAAATGGATCTACACCATGTTTGCTAATTTTTTTGTCATTTTTCAAGCTTAAAGCCAGTGGAATATTCCATGGCTACAGGACCAAGATTCTAAAGATTCCCTTCACTCCATCCATCCACTTCATATCCATCATCCAGACTCATGTGATCACCCCTCTCCACCATCCCATTAGCTTAAAATTTGAGTTTCACCCCCTCTCTGGATTGTTACAAGAAGGACATGTAAATGCTAGAAGAAGGTCTTGTAGTGCTACAGGAGGGTTCTGAAAATCTACAAGAGGGAGATATGAGGAAAAGGATAGCCCAACATGACCCTGAAAAGGATGAATAAGGTCCCCCCACCATGGTCCACCATCCATCCATCCCATGTCGTAAAATAAAATATTTCTCACTAAAATTCCTCCACTTTGTCTTACCATTGTTAAATTGTTTTTCCAGAAACACACAGATGTCATCCTCTTCATGTCTACAAATCTACACCATTTCCTCAAAGTCCTATCATTTTCCTCAAGACTGTTTACGTCCTCTCTCATAACCCCCATGCATCTTGAAGACCCCAAAGGAAAAGGAGAGGACTGCTACAGGAAGAAAACCTCCTCTTGTAGCAGCATGTGCACACATCACAGAAATAAATAATCTTTTTTTTTTCATCAATAGGGGGTGATGAAAACTTATGAGGCCAATTTTCAGTATTCATATCACTCCCATCATGACTCTCCACCAACAGTAGCATGTTGGACACCAACAAGGTACCTGCACACACAACAAACACAACAATCAAATATCATAAGGAGCAATGAAGAAATACACAGGAAGGAAACACAACAAATCAACTCCCCTGATGCCAATAATGTGGTCCAGCTGCAACATGTAAATCTCTACATCAGTTCGATCATGAGGTAGGCACAGGTATGGAAAACTCTCTCCTCCTCCCTATGTGTGAATAATGAAAATGTGTAAATGTTGAGAGGAGATGTTTTAATAAGTTAGAGGTGGCCAGTTAACTTCGCCACCCTTGGCTAGTAGACTAAAAGTGATGGTAACCACTCATGCAACGTGGAGGTGTCACAATAATCAAGTTGGGATCACAGATAGTGGGTGGTGATTACGAGTTAAGAGGGAATAATTACTCCGAGTGGGGACAACAGTTCAAAATACGAAACCTCGTGCGACTACCAGGTCACCAGAACAATCCATGCCTAAGCCAAAAATGGCATATTATGTATTGGGGCTCAAATTATTTTGCATAATCACTCATTTCAAAAATAGTTAAGGAGAGGAAGACCTAAGGGTGCCATCGAGGAGTTTCAAACCGTGTTCTACCATTTCCATAGGAGGGAGCTATAGGCAAGCCTACAACCACTATAGGAGGGTTGAGAGACTACTACCAGAAGACTGAAAGTGTAAGGACCTACGGTCATTGACATAACCGCCGGTACGAAGTGCGAGCAAACGATTTGAAGACAAGTCCAAAATGTGCGAAGGTGCATGAGCATAATTGCGCATTAGGTGGATGAGTGATGATGTTTATAGCATGGGGATCGTATGAACATAACCCACAGGCCGACTTACATGTTGTGGCAACTTGAACGAAGGATTGTTGGCTGACCAACAATCGATGGCAAGTTTGCGATGTGTAAGGGTGTTTTGGCATGCGGTAGTTGAGTCATCTTTGGGCAACTCGACTTGCCCAATTGCCACTATAAGTAAAAGCAAACGATGAAGCATTGGGGATCATTCGAACATGATCATTTGGTGATACAAGAGGAAGTGCGAAGAAGGTGTAGCAGGTCGCAAAAGAGGCGCAGGTCTTATGCGCCCGCTCTTGGGCAAGGGTACACGGTGAGCACACTTTTTTGTAGCGGGTGAAGGCGCGGGTGTAGGAAGGCGCCCGTCGTTCGGTGAAGTCACGGGTGGAGACTCGGGTGTGGTCGCCCGCCCATCATGCACAGGTAAACGGGTGACTCAGGTGAGGTCGCCTGCCCGTCGTGTAGAGGTAAACAGGTGACTCGAGTGAGGTTTTCCACCCATCGTGCAGAGGTAAACAGGTGACTCAGGTGAGGTCGCCCGCCCGTCGTGCAAAGCTAAACGAGTGACTCGAGTGAGGTTGCTCACCCATTGTGCAGAGGGTAACAAGTGACTCGAGTGAGGTCACCCGCCCGTCGTGCAAGGGTGAATGTGTTTGGTTGAAGTTCGATTGAGGAGTGCGGTTGGTGGTTCGTGTGAGGGCGTGCCCACCCAACTTGGGCAAGGAACTTGGTTGGCACATGGTGGTGTTGCCTTTGTAAAAATTGGCTAAGTATGAAACTTGGTGTTTCCCAAGTATACTTGTAAACATTGTAAAGTTGAATAATATATTGAATTCGGGTAGACTCATTATTCAGGGAGTTGCCCCTCCCTTTATATTGTTGCAATTGTCTTGTCATTTATAATTGTTGTGGATAATGAATGTGTATGGGTGTTCATTGGTATAAAGGAATAATAATAATAATAATACTTAGTTGAGAAACACAAACTAAGTAGGGCAAGTGGTTAGGCGTAGTCCATGAACATAAGTATTGGTGAAAAGAAAGTGTTCGGTGGTGCCGCACCTCGCTATAAGTGGTTGAAAGACTACCGCAGGCCTGGGGGCATGACAGGTGGTATCAGAGCTGGCCCAAGTTTTGCAGGAAACTTGGTGAACTAAATCAAGGAGCTGATTCTATGAAGACCGAAGACTTGAAAGGGATTTCAAGTTTTGCAGGTGACAGGTGGAATATCAGGGTGATTCAGGTGAATGGTGAAACAAGTTTAGCAGAGGTGAAGCCTTGTGCTTGGGCCAAGCTGAACAACAAGGCATGGCAGGTTTGGAAGAATGCGAAGGGAAGCTCTTGCTTACCTTATACAGGTTGAAGCGGATGAAAGAAGAGAACCCCCGGATTCGAAAGGAACTTGAAGTCTTGGAAAAGAATGTTGAAGACGAACTTCTTCAACTTGGTTGGACAATGGAGCAAGATGAAGTTACAGATTGTGCTAACAAGGAACAGGAAGTCGTGATAGTTGAGGATGTTGCAGATGTGACAACGATGGAGGATGAACTTGAGATTGATCAAGTTGGACCAGGATCGTGCAGTTTGTAGACATGGGTGAATGAGGATACTCACATGGAGGAGCCTCATGATGATGATGATGATGTAAGTGTTATTAATACTTGTGTTTCATTTGAGCATTTGGTAGATGAACCGTATGTAGGGAAGATCAAAATCAGTTTGCCGATGCTAGGGGGGATCTTACCATGGATGTCTACAATGAGACCTGTATGGAGAAGTAAGGATTGTTGACTGTTGCAGGACTTTTTGGGGTTGTTTGTGACCTTATGTAGAAGGTATAAAGGCCCGTGACAAGGGAGGAACATGATAATCATTGCGGAGGATTAGGTCATGCTTTAGCCACATGGAGAATTGGCTAAGTGCCCGGCATGACTCATGGACAGATTGGAGGGCACACACTTGGGTATGATGATACTTGGGTGGACTTCTCATGGTCGAGGCCAAGATATAGTCTTCTTGGAACCTTTAGTGGGGGAGCTATGATGGAGAGACTCATGTGATGATGATATGGTTGGGTGACCAAGTTCACTAGACCGAATATGCAGGCTTGGATGGGGATGACCAATTGTTGTGATGGGTCTACTTGGTTGGACTACATGGGAAACTTAGTCATGGACATCAGGTTGGAGACATGGAGCATGGCAGTCTCATGTAGGGACATTGTGCAGGAGCACTTGTAGAGATGTCACTTATGGGCATCCAATGAGGAGTTCCAAGGTAGGGATGTTGCGCAGGTGGATTTGCTAATGTGACATGGAGATGTTTTATTTATGAGCCGATGGAGAGGTTGTGCACTTATGTACAACAAGGCCATGGACGTGGATGGAGTTGTGAGCAGACTGTGGAGCATTCCTACTACATGGAGAAGCTGGGGCATCTTGCAGAGGCCTTTGGGCTGAGACTTGTATGCCTGCTAGAGTGTTGGTTGGAGATGACTCATGGAGCTCCTGATGACATGAGGTTGTGACTTTTGGGGACTTCATATATGGTGGACTTGGAGGATCTGATGCATTGAGGAGCTGAGGTCAAAGACTTTGATGCAGGATGGGATGCATACTTTCGAGTACATGTATGGGTGTAGCTTGGAAGAGTGACTTGATGTGGAGGATCGATATGAGACACTTTGGGGTGATGGAGTTATGACGATGATGATGCCTTGGTGGCAAAACTTGGGGTTGAGCCGAGACTTAACCACTTTGACACATGGGAACTGATTGATCTATGATCAGGGGCAGCACATGGGAGATGAGATAGGTGTATACTTGTTTCTATGGCAGACTTGAGGGATTACACACACAGATATGGTTGAGATTGCTTCATGGACTTGGATGTGGCACATCGAGAGTCAGGTTTGATGAGAGGATCTCTTCACTTTGAGGAGACGGAGATTTTGCAGATGGATGATGATGTTGGATAGAAAACATCATGGATAGCATGTTGCAGATGGGATGGAGACTACTTCATGGACCTCAGCATGGCTTATACTTGTATGGAGATGGATTCTTGATCAAGTTGAGGATGTGATGTGATGTTCTAAGAAATGACTGATGGTGGCATAAGGATGTGCATTCTCATGGTTTTAGCGTGACAGTTGGATTATCTACCCAACTAGTTCGAGTCATGGGGGCTAGCGGTGTAAAGAGATGTGTTAGCATTATGTTGGAATATCATGGCAATAGTTCACACAAGGACGACACACGATGAGGTCGATATGATATGTTCCAGTGGGCATGTAGCTTGAAATGGAGGGGATAGCCTTCCATGATGGGGAGAGCAGCATGTGGAGTTTGCGACGAGATGGTTGCTGATCATGGATTGAGATGATTTTCTGATGTATGACATACGGTGGGGTGTATGCCTTGGTATGGATATCTTGGTGACAGATGGTTGTTGGGATGAGATATTGTCGAGGACGACAATACTTCAGGTGGATGAGGATGTAAGGACCTACGGTCCTTGACATAACCGTCGTTGCGAAGTGCGAGCGAACGATTTGAAGACAAGTCCAAAATGTGCGAAGGTGCATGAGCATAATGCGCATTAGGTGGATGTGTGATGATGTTTATAGCTTGGGGAGCGTATAAACATAACCCACGGGCCAACTTACATGTTGTGGCAACTTGAATGAAGGATTTTTGGCCAACCAACAATGGATGGCAAGTTTGCGATGTGTAAGGGCGTTTTGGCACGCGGTGGTTGAGTCGGCTTGGGAAGCTCGACTCACGCAACTGCCACTATAAGTAAAAGCAAACGATGAAGCGTTGGGGATCATTTGAACATGATCATTTGGTGATACAAGATGAAGTGCGAAGAAGGTGTATTAGGTCGCAAAAGAGGCGCAGGTCTTATGCGCCCGCTCTTCAACAAGTGTACACGGTGAGCATGGTTTTCTGTATCGGGTGAACGCGCGGGTGTGGGAAGGCGCCCACCGTTCAGTGAAGACACGGGTGGAGACTCTGGTGAGGTCACCCACTCATTGTGCAGAGGAAAACGGATGACTCGAGTGAGGTCCCCGCCCATCGTGCAGAGGTAAACAGGTGACTCGGGTGAGGTTGCCCGCCCGTCGTGCAGAGGTAAACGGGTGACTCAGGTGAGGTCGCCCGCCCGTCGTGCAGAGGTAAATGGGTGACTCGGGTGAGGTCGCCCGCCCTTCATGCAGAGGGGAACATGTGACTCGGGTGAGGTCGCTCGCCCGTCATGCAAGGGTGAACGCGTTTGGGTGAAGTTTGGTTGAGGAGTGCGGTTGGCGGTTCATGTGAGGGTGCGCCTGCGCAACTCGGGCAAGGAACTTGGTTGGCACACGGTGGTGTTGCCTTTGTAAAAATTGGCTAAGTATGAAACTTGGTGTTTCCCAAGTATACTTGTAAACATTGTAAAGTTGAATAATATATTGAATTCGGGCAGACTCATTGTTCAGGGAGTTGCCGCTCCCTTTATACTGTTGCAACTGTCTTGTCATTTACAATTGTCGTGGATAATGAATGTGTATGTGTTGTAGGGAAAAGTATCCGACTCGGATGACCCTAACCCACTCTAAGGGTGACAGTTCCTTAGCAACAACTGTAAAACAAACTACTAAAGGTTTACTTCTTTATGAAAGCAAAAGAGGATGGAAAAAGCACTAACCGTTGCCTTGCGCTTAATGTCGAATCCAAACTCTCCTCTTTGGCCGCTTGCTCCTAGCTCTTTGTCCTTCTGCTCGCCCAGCTGCAATGAGATCCTGCACAATGACAAAGAAGGAAACTACAAGAGGCATGCAATCATAACTGGTTCATGGATTAGTGTAAACCAAACATGCAATCATCACAATACATAATTGAAACAAGAGCACATAGAAGAACCTCAATAGCTTTTATTAATGAAGAAATAAAGGTTCTGAGAGGATTACAACCATTGCAGGCTCCAACCCAGCAACACCTCCCAGCAGAAAGAATTGCTCTTCTTCACCTCTCTCAAACAATCACCCAATAACTCAAGAATGAAACCAACAGCATATCATTACTTTGCACAAAATTCCAGCCTCCTGAGCTCATAGGAGAGAGCTCAATATATAGATGAATTGAGAAAGGATGAGTCAGCTTGCAACTGATGTGTAGCTGCCTTGTGTCCTCTCTCTCTTCAGTTAATCTTCAGTTGATCTTCAGTTCTTGAGTCCACTTGGTGAACCTTGCTTCCACTTGGAGAAACAAAGCCTCTGACTCATCACAAGGCGAAATACCTGACCCAAGTGTCATTTTTGGAAGATTCCAAAGCAATGACTCACTGTGCCACATGTCCAAACTCGCCCAACGCAGGTGGGCTTTGTTCTACCTGCTTTGCAACGCAGGTACACCATGGAGCAGTTGTGTTTCAGCGCAGAAGCCTAGTGGAGCACCTGCTTTGATTTCAGGATTGCTTGTTTTTGAGTGTTTTCAGGTGGAGAACTGATCTGAGAGCTGTTGGTTTGCTGACCTTGTTCCTCTAGGGGTAGGAACATCATGTTTAAGGAACTTTGGATCCCTTGGATTATTGACAATTCATGCTTATGTTGTAAGGCACAAAATTGTCTATAACAGATGCCCCCTAAAGTATGAGGTCGTTTATCGGGTGAAATGCTTTATTGAGAGGATCCGAAGTTCATTCAATCTGCTGAGAAGTGTCCTGTAATAAGATACAATACAATACATTATTTTTCATACATTTTTCATGATCTAGCTGAGGCGGGCATTCCCATGCTCAGCTTTATAAATACATTTTGGTACATAGAACAGACGATCGTCTGATGTAGACTGATATTCCTTTGCCGAAATTATCATCCTTTGAGAAGGATGATCATCTGCTGTAATGATGTACATATCAAATGTCTTTATGTCCTGAATATATATCGCAGCCCGGATGGATGAAACTATATCCGGGGTCTTCAAACTCTTCCGATCTTCACTCGATGTACAAGTCGATCCATGTGAGAATTTCTTGAAGTCGAACATGGAAAGACATCGCTTGATTACCGGTCAATGATGTAAACCGTTAACAAGTGCGAGAGGAATCACCGATAAGGATGATGACCCTCAAGGTACGGCAGTACAATCTACATGGTGGGAATAAAGGACTTGGCGTCGACCACCATGCAAAATCTTCTGGTCGAAGGTCATTGATGTATACCTGTCGCCGGAAGTGAGAAACTTGCCATTGAGGCATTCAAGCTTCAAAGTACTGAGGGGGGTGTTCCTAGATCAACTCCTTGGATAATGAGCTGATGTCGACAAGGAGCGATCCGTCAAAGGAGGGCCTTAATGAATCCCACATCAGTGACATGGAACGGAGCTAGTGATTATGATGAGGTGAAAACAAACTGTGATGTATGATTCAGGGTGGCGGTCATGAAGTGGATGAAGGATAATGTATGGCAGTGGGTGGAACACGGTTGACTCTTTACAGAACCACATCTCTTGAACATATAACGACACTGATGTGATGGATTGGTAGCATTACCCCAATGGTGGATGGTGTGGCGAGGACCATGATTCTGCGACCGGTGAATGAAACAACCCAACCCGATGTGCTACGGAGGACAAAGTGTCATGTTCAAGAGCGACTTGCTACCATTAATGCTGTGAGGTTCTCCCAATTTTTCCCCAGTCATTGCTGACCAGTACCTCTTTATTTTTGTCAAGCTTGAGGAAGATAACATATGCTTTTTCTATAACCTGCCCTTCGGGCAAGCCCATCGCTATGTTTTAACGAGCCTAGCGATAGGGAAACTCGTTCTCGTCTAAAGACAAGTTTGTCGCTATTTAATCATTTTAACGAGTCTAACGACAAGGAAAACTCGGTCCTTTTCATTTTTAGAGAGTCTGAAAAGGTACGAAAAGTTAACTCCAAAATTCCTTTTTCGTCATCTAATCCCTTAAGTCCGAAAAAGTTTAAAACAATACAGAAGGGATGAATTTTGGTTGCTTTAACGAGCCGAACAAACAAGCGCTCGATCTTTTTGTGCAATAATCCCTCAGGTCCAAAAAGATTAAAATCTAGAGGAGGGATAGCTTTCCGGTCGCTTTAACGAGCTGGAAGGCCAAAACTCGGCAAACTTTTCATATTTTACGAGTCAGTGAAAAGAGCTCAAAGAAGACTCGTCTTTTGAGGAACGAGTGATGAACAGGGATAGCAGCAGATTCCAGGTACAGGTTGGAATTCTCCAATCACGGCAGTGTCACAAGGATGGCTAAGTGAAATCACTCTTCGCAGCTGTTCCTCAAAATGGGTAAACAAACATATGGAGGTGAACGATTGGCCAAATGAACAGATGGAGGTGATGGCATATAAACACGACCAAGGGCTTTTAATATGGCTTTCAAAGGTTACATTTCTCGAGGTTGTTTACCGGTTCATTTTTCTGGATGAGCTTGAACTGCTAGGGAAAGATTGCTCACAATTTACGTTTATTTTTTAACGAGCATGAACTTCTGCACAAAAACTGCTCGATGATTGCTTTTATTTTTTAACGAGCATGAACATTGCTAAAACTGCTCGATGATGCCCCCAGCATAATAATGCAGACGAGGCACATATCCTCTAAACCTTAAGAGGACATTTCATTTTTTAATGAGGTTGAAATCGTAAAAGAACTATCCTCATTTACTCCTTATTTCATTTTTTTAAACGAGGTTGACTTGAAAAAGGAACTATCCTCGAAACTTTTAGATCCGTTAAAAATAGAAGGCTTCATATCCCGTTGCATCCAACTCCGCGAGATTACTTGGCGGTGGTGGGGTAAAAGTGCCCATTAAAGAAGGGCCTTTTGGGAAAATTACTCCGATATATTGGATAGAATGATTGCTTCCATGGATCGATGGAATGCTTCTTGTGTTGGATGGCGGCTCAACTTCTGTCGAAGTTGTTGTCGAACTGCCTGGTCGACCTTTTCTTTCGCCATTCAACGGCTGTGGATTCCCACGGCTTTTGTTTAATGTTGAAATTAAAGCATCATCTTGGCGCTTAAAACTTGACAACATCATGACTTGTGATGGGGAAGCATTTCCACTGTCAACCAGATTCTGACTTGGGTCGGGAAACGGATCAGTTAATACGGCTGGAGTGTGCGGATTCTTTACGAATCTCTTAAACTCAGCTTTGTACAGACAATCTGCCGTCCGATGATCGTCGTCACATATGTGACACGGAAACCGTTTCCTATTCCCAGGAGGGTTTGAAGAATTTTTCTTAGGGGATGACCCACCTTGTTTATTCTTCCTCCCTTTGTTTTGATTCTTCTTGCTTCCTGGTTGATTGGTTTCTTTGCCTCTATCTGTCGATACGGCATTTACTTCCGAAGCAAGAACTTCTTCATGCGCATTTTGATTCGAATCCTTACGGGCCTTCTTTTGATGGGTCCTTTTCGAATTCGTGTTTGCCGTGCCAATCACGCCATCGCCGGCATGAGAGTCACTGTTTGATTTAGGAGGAGGAGGGATTGAAAACTCTGGTCTAGGGGCGTCTGGTATTTTGTCATAAAGCGTGCCGGACTGAGTATATACTAAATCCAAGTATTGTGCACGAGCGATAACTTGCTCTTCTGTTACGACTCCTCCCTTTGCTACATCTTCCGTTATTGCCGGAAGTAATGACTTTATAAACCACTCAGCTAAAAGCTGATCAGGAACGTATGTTTTAACCATTCTTTGTCGACGTCGCCACTCATGTATATGATCTGATATATGAGTCGCGGTTGTCTGTTTGAAGTTAGTCAATATCTCTGTTCCTGTTTCATACCTTATTGGTAATTGAAAGTGGGTCAAGAATGTTGTGGCAAGGGAGCCAAAATTGTCGAACGAAGCTCTAGGCAATTCTATATACCATTTTGCCGCTGGACCTGTCAATGTCCTCTGAAAGAGGCGAAGCCTTATTGAATCATCATTCAAAGTGTTCGACGAACACCATAGATGAAAAGTCATCACATGATTCGACGGGTCTTCACCTGGATTTCCATTGAATTTAGGAATGTCGGATGGGAGTTTGTGCGGAATCACTGGCCACCAAGGGGCGTAAGCAATTGGATCGTTTGCTAACCGATGTAAATCAGGTAACTCTAAAGTCGCCACGAATGGTAACTGCTGGTTCAAGTTAGGTGAAGCGTAACCAGGATACGATGGAATCGCCTGAACAGTTGGTCTTTGCATACCAGCATAATGGAGTTGATGTTGGTATGATGAATACGGTTGATGGACTTGGCCACTATAAAGTGGTTGATTTTGACCATTTTGAATATATGGTTGTCCAGTATTCGCAAATATTTGCTGTTCAGAACCTTGGTACACTTGTTGGAATTGCGGCTGTTGGTATTGCATTATCCACGGTTGCGACACCATGGGTTGTTGCGCTACACTAACCATTGGACCAAGATGTGGGGTAGTCGTACCCAACTGTACTTGTGTTGTCCCACCAGTAGGTGATTGTGGTTGGGTCGCAGGGTCAAGTGGCTGTTGCATGAGAACCTGAGCAATCTGAGGTTGACACACAACAGGCATTGTTTGAACTTGTGACACGGTCACAATAGCCGGTGTAGTTGGGATGTTTGTCACAGGTACACATTGTTGCATAGAATATACAACTCTCGGTGGCTGGGATAGCACAGGTACCCAACTACTCGTTGTAATTCCGCCATAACTTGAATAAGGTTGAGAGCTCCCGTATGGGTACTGCCCCCCATACGGTAGCAACCCAGAACTCAAGGCAACTGCCTGCCTTGGAGGACTGGATGGCCTAATTAGATTCCCAAAAGGGTCAATTTGATGAGCCTCACCATGAGAGTTACCAGACATTACTCCGGAACAAACAGGAACAGACCATACTGTCGAGATAGTCTCTTGATGGACTCCTTCTAGCGACTGCGAGCCAGTTGGGACAGATGGTATGCCGGCGAACATTGTTGGATTTGCAGCAGGTAATTCTGCCGTCGCCGTGTCATTCGACACAGTCCTAGATGTCGACGGTTGTTCAGTCATTTTTAGTCTATCCAATTGATCACCTAGTGATTCTACAGGAACTTCCACTGGTGATGGACAAACTTCTGTTGTAGCAGGAAATAGAGTGACCCCTACTCCAAATTGAATTGGAGTGGATACTTGCGGTTCGTCTATAATTTCCTCTATCGCAATCAGACCAGGTGGAAGAGAAGACCATCAGGTCCGTAAAAGATTTCCAGTGCCGAAGAAGGGGTTGTATCGACCGCGACGGATGTTTGAGGAATAAAACTCTCTGGACCGGTTACAGATGGAACTGGTTCAGTCATACGAGTATTTGCCCCCAGACTAGGATCAGTATTACTGTCCCTCTGTGGCGATTGAGCTTCTTCTATTGAGGCAGGGTTTCCAGAAATGTTTGGAGTGACCAGAATCTCAGATGTTGTTGGAACGCTTGTTCTAACTTTTAAAGGAGATTTTGAACTGGTTTGACGAGCTCGCTTTTTCCGAATTGTTTTCGATTCCGGAGACAAAGACGGTTGACTCGCAAGCCTCCGAGAATGACGGATATTCAATTGACCTTCTTCCACGATTGCGGATTACTCGATCAACTAAAATATGAAGGGGAAAATTTGTGTTTCCGATTTGAATGAATTTTATTAGACGCTTTTAAACATAACTTTGCTTTTTCATGTTTTAAGAGTCGAGAAAAAGCTAAAGATGACTCTAGTCGCCTTCGATGTATTAACGAGCCCGAAGTGAAAAATGCTCGGTTGGACCTTTTCAGTTATAGAGTTTGAAAAGGGCCAAAAGAAACTGCTCTGGAGATCTAGGCAGAGGGTGTGCCAAACCTTTCGCGAAACCACAGAATACGTTTTACGGTACGGGTGGTCGATCTTCGTGAATGCTGTGTTCACTGCATCGCGATCAGTAGGGCGGCCGACACGGCTTCCTATGGATAAAGGATAATTGCCTATAGGGGTCTCCCAATATATACTCGACGGTACGTGGGAGCACAAGTCCGTATTAGTGCCACCGACTCTCAGGAGGAATCACCCACCTTCGTAGAGATCGACAGTCACTATGTTTAACGACGCCGGAACACGTCTCTACCTAGACCTCTAGATGTTTGCGTTATGTTTCAAATGCGTTGTTAGGTTCATTCAGTATATTTTAAGTTGATCTTTTTAAAGTTTGCCTTTCAAGGTTCACCACGAGATGTATATGACAAATTCCTAAACGCAGCCTAAGATGAGAAGCAAGCTTTTTCAAATCTTTTTGACTGATGAAAATCTTAACTACTGAGAGAGAAAGAAGGCAAATTCTTTTCACACAGTTCATACAGCACAAACTAATGCACTTTCTCCTAAATCATCATGCAAACTTTTTTCAAATGCAAAATGCACAATGCATGTATTTTCTTTTCCCTTTCTTAATGCGGATGGATACAAAAAGAAAGTGGTTATATAACTTTGATTTCGATTTAAAGCGAAAGTAAACAAGCTTGTCCAAAATCAAAAGACACCTTAAGATTCACTTGCTTAATCACTGGAAATACATGAAATCAAACCATACGAACGAAAGTAAAACGACTAACCAGCTATGGACAGCAAACAAGCTAACTCTTTAGACCAGCAAAACGCCTAACACAGGTTCAGATCTAAGAGGCCTAAAGCATGACTAGTTTACTTTTCGTTATGGGAAATTGTAAATGAGTAAGAAATACAAAGAACAAGTACAATTTCGTTATATAACAGAGGCGGAATGATGGCAAGTAATATTGGTTTCAAAACAGGCACAAGACTGACACCTAGCAGCAAAACTAAGTGAAAACAGGCAAGAGAAAGGAGGAAACCCCAAATGCACTAAGCAAATTTGGGTCAACGCAGGCTATGCACAGTCAAACTGGCTCTCAGCGCAGGTAGCTAGTTCGGGACCTGCGTTGCAAAGCAGGTAGCCTGTGTACTACCTGCTTTGGAAAACGAGAGTTGCGTTTTCACAGTTTCCGGGTCATAATTTTCTCAAAAATGCACGGTTTTTGCTCAAATCAGAAGCATTCAGTCAAGCATACTCAAAGGGATGATTTAGAAGGTACAAAGCTATCACTAAGAGCTTACAAGGATCTTTGTAGATCAGCTCTTCAAATCATGAATCTGCTCAGAAAATGAGCAAGAGTAGCTGCCCTCTACTTCGCTTTTGATATAGTCAAAAGCTTTTCGATTTGGTACTCTTTTCTTCAGGAAATGAATAGCAAAGATACTACAAACACAATCAAACGGATACGATCCCCAGCGGAGTCGCCAGTTTGTTGTAGGGAAAAGTATCCGACTCGGATGACCCTAACCCACTCTAAGGGTGACAGTTCCTTAGCAACAACTGTAAAACAAACTACTAAAGGTTTACTTCTTTATGAAAGCAAAAGAGGATGGAAAAAGCACTAACCGTTGCCTTGCGCTTAATGTCGAATCCAAACTCTCCTCTTTGGCCACTTGCTCCTAGCTCTTTGTCCTTCTGCTCGCCCAGCTGCAATGAGATCCTGCACAATGACAAAGAAGGAAACTACAAGAGGCATGCAATCATAACTGGTTCATGGATTAGTGTAAACCAAACATGCAATCATCACAATACATAATTGAAACAAGAGCACATAGAATAACCTCAATAGCTTTTATTAATGAAGAAATAAAGGTTCTGAGAGGATTACAACCATTGCAGGCTCCAACCCAGCAACACCTCCCAGCAGAAAGAATTACTCTTCTTCACCTCTCTCAAACAATCACCCAATAACTCAAGAATGAAACCAACAGCATATCATTACTTTGCACAAAATTCCAGCCTCCTGAGCTCATAGGAGAGAGCTCAATATATAGATGAATTGAGAAAGGATGAGTCAGCTTGCAACTGATGTGTAGCTGCCTTGTGTCCTCTCTCTCTTCAGTTAATCTTCAGTTGATCTTCAGTTCTTGAGTCCACTTGGTGAACCTTGCTTCCACTTGGAGAAACAAAGCCTCTGACTCATCACAAGGCGAAATACCTGACCCAAGTGTCATTTTTGGAAGATTCCAAAGCAATGACTCACTGTGCCACATGTCCAAACTCGCCCAACGCAGGTGGGCTTTGTTCTACCTGCTTTGCAACGCAGGTACACCATGGAGCAGTTGTGTTTCAGCGCAGAAGCCTAGTGGAGCACCTGCTTTGATTTCAGGATTGCTTGTTTTTGAGTGTTTTCAGGTGGAGAACTGATCTGAGAGCTGTTGGTTTGCTGACCTTGTTCCTCTAGGGGTAGGAACATCATGTTTAAGGAACTTTGGATCCCTTGGATTATTGACAATTCATGCTTATGCTGTAAGGCACAAAATTGTCTATAACAGTATGGGTTTTCATTGGTATAAAGGAATAATAATAATAATAATTAGTTGAGAAACACAAACTAAGTGGGACAAGTGATTAGGCGTAGTCCATGAACATAAGTATTGGTGAAAAAAAAGTGTTTGGTGGTGCCGCACCTCACTATAAGCAGTTGAAAGACTACCGCAGGCCTGGGGGCATGACAGAAAGGGTGAAGGAATGTAGCAGAGGGTCAAACTGGTCTCCAAATTATTGCCTTCATCCTAGACCACTTGATAAAAAGTAAGTGCCACAATCTCGTTAATCCATCCATAATATTGTATGCAAGGTGCACTTCAAATTATACATGAAGTAGCAACCTAACTGTGAAATTGAATGATCTTTTCGAGCTGTAGAGTAATTAGGGAATGTAGGGAATTATCATCAACAAGGAATTTTAACTCATTATTGCCACTGAATTATACACTAAAGCTATTAAAAGAAGTATCTCTCCTTCACCTATCTAAAAACATAGAGAAGAGATGGGGGTAGGATTTAATAGAAGGGAGCACTCATGTACCCAAAGAATCCATCTACACCCTCCTGTGATAGACATTTTTAGAAGGCACCAATGGCTAGGATTATTTGAGTTATTAAAAGGGTATGATGATGATATTGCCTTTGAATTTTCTGTGGCCCTGAACTCACAATCATAAGACAGTGCCACCACTGTGGTGAAGGGGTTAGCTATCTCACTCAACCCTGAACTAATTAGCAGAGTGACAACCCTACCTCTAGGGATAAAATGGGGCAGAGAAGACAAAACCACTAGTGCCACTACTAAAAGGAAGGTCTTCACTGCCAATGAAAATCCTATGGAGGACAAGAATGGAGTTAGGAGGGAAAAAATACCTTATCCTTGGGATGAGGTGACCTACCATATCCTGAAATACATCTCTTGTGAGGAAAGTCTGAATGTGGTTTATGCCTACCAGTTTATATTACTTCATGAACTCATATTTCAAGTGGAATTGCCTCTGGATCAAAGACTTAGTGTGTTGTACTTCCTCCTATAGTCCATCAGGGACATGAGTCATAAAGTGAGAGAGGGAAAACACCAACACCTAGGCCACTATGTCCTCATCAAACTGATAGTGGCAGATACCTTGAACAAATTGAGAATCCCTGGCCATTGGTGAAAATTCATAGACATGGATAGAGATGCCTTCATTAACACACAAACCCTCACACTAGGTGATACCCCAGCCTCTAGTGTTGGAGGAAGAGAGGGAAAAATAGAGGAAGAAGAAGAAGGGAAAAATACAGTAGAGGAAGAAGAAATAGGGTTAGAAGAAGAGGAAAGAGAAATAGATGCAAGGAGGATAATGGAAGAACCAAAGGTAGGCGTAGGAAAAGAAAAAGATGAAGTGGAAGAGGGGGATAAATAGGAAGCATCAAGTCTTGATGTTATCACTAGGTAGCACTAAGGCCTCTTCATAGAATCAAGACAAGATGTTGTTTTCATAAAGGTGATAAGACAGGTTCGAAGGGAGAACCTTAACCTACAAAAGTTAAGAATTACGCATCCATGGGTGGATAAGGAGATGATTTAAACATAGGTAAAGAGCTAAGGTATAAACAAATGATGCGGGCGAATCTACGTTTAAAATATTACGAACTTAAAGGTCTAGCTCTTCCCCCCCCCCCCCCCCCCCAACAATCTACATATGGTCAAATCCAAGCACAATTCTGGCAGCAAATTTACAAGCAACTTAACACCTCCACATCCCCCTAGTGTCGAATAAGTCATCACCTAACGAACAGCCCTGATCAACTCCAACCCATGATGGAAGCTTTCTCCTTACCGTGATAATCTGTGCCGTAACGAATAGGGACCACTCGACAAGTGGCCTCCTCTTGTTCCCTGCTCAAATATTCAGGTATCGGGTAGGATGGTGATGCCTGCTCAAGTGGTGAAAGGTAAAGTTGATTTCTAGTTGTCTAAGTTCATCCCTTGTCCTCCCGAACCAACCCTTAACCTCCACGTGTCGTCTCCTTGTGCCTTCATCTCCGGCCACTTGGGCACACATCTTTATCTCTACATAAAGCAAATAAAACCGAATTTCATTACTCGACAATGGTTCTTCATCCCGATCAAGTAATCTCTCACTTGGACAACTATGCATGAGCCTTTTGTACACTTTCCCAGAGACCATGGGCACCCTCCCAAGTCGCTTTCATTCCCCTGCAGGCTCCAGGTAACCCGACACCACCCAACCTCCTTGTTTGCTTGTTTTGTTTTATTTAAAGGGATGAAACACACAACCCCTATAACCCCCAACACTCATGAGGTCAAGAACCCTAGTGCTAGTCTTCTAACCAACACTGAGGCCCATATTGCTAACCCTACCTATCATGTTTCTCTCACCGACCTCTGTTATGAGATATTCTCAAACCACGTGAAGAATGAAGACCCGTTCCTAGTTGTGGCTTTCGGGTTATACTACCAAATTTCTCCCCCAGTTCATCATCTTCTTGAGTTCGTAACTTGGTTGCTGGATTCCTACCAAATTGAGAAGAATGGTTTTGTTTCTCCTTTAGGGAACGTAATCCTAGAAATAACCCCTCTTTTAATTCAGAGAGCTCTCAACTTCCCTGCATCTTCCTCAATGTGCACCTTCACTAATTCAACCCTATATGGGCATTTTATGGCACTCCCTGTGAGAAAACTGTAGTCCTTCCTAGAGAAAATTCTCACTCTCGAAGCCAAAACCTTGCCTACAGATATTCAACTCCCATTAACCCTTTTAAAACCCTCTGTTCAACCATTAACCGCTATCATTGGCCTTTTGGGAGGACACTCCACTCTGCTATTGTTATAGACATTTTTAGGAACTGCAACCCCAAGCATAAAATGTCCACAAACCAAGGGCTCCAAAGTCCCTAAAGGTGTTGTTCCAACCCCTAAAAGAACAAGGTCAACTGATTACAGCACCTCCTAGAAGTTCTCCATGAAAAACTACTCAGAACTGGTCAAAACTGGACCATTTCACCTGCTCCATAAGCAAAGTGCGTTGCATCCCACCTAAATACGCACAGTAGGTGCATTGCATTTCATAAATCCCTTCTATGGGGTGCGATGGGCGAGAAGGGACAAATGGCAGGGTCAATCCGCAAGGTGGAGAAGCATGGAATCTTCCAGAAACTTCTCCTGTGACACTTGCCTATTTAAGTTTGACCAGGGATGAGTAAAAGATCATCAATCTCCAAGTGGAATCAAGAACTATCAGAAGGAAGACACTAATCAAATCACAAGCTGACTCATCTCCCTTGCAGACATCTATATATGGATCCCTCATCCAGAGATCCAGAGGCTGGAATATTGCATCTTGTAAGGAATTGTTGTTGGTTTCTTGAGGCAACATCATAGTGTTGGGTGATCTAAGCTTTTCACGAGGTGAAGAAGGGCTTACTTGCTGAGAGGATGATGCTGGGTCAAAACAATTGGTTGTAACTCTCTTGGCTCTTTCTTGATTATCAATAAATCTATTCAAGTTTCCCTCCATACTCTTGTGTGATTTATGTTTTATGCATTTGTATGGTCAATTTACATCTGATCCTAAATTGTTTATGATAATAGATCTATGTTCTCGTATAGTATTATGCTGCTTTGATTCTACAGGTACTCTGTGAAGCTAGGTATACAAGAAAACAAGTAGCAAAGGACTATCAGAAGAGAGAGGAATCGAACAAAGAACCAAGCACAGGACAGAGGTTGGTCTCTTTTATTCTTCTCTCATCTATCTTTCATAAAGGAAAACGGAAGTAGTTTTACTTTGTTTGTTTCTAAGGTAGCTACCAGCCTTAGTGGGATTAGCAGTTCTGCATAGACACTATTCCCGGTAACAGCTATTAAGAAGGGTGGCTCTTAGATGTTTACATAAGACAAACTAGCCCGGATGCCAGCTAAACATCCCAAAATACCTCTCGTACTCCATTCACTTTCAATTTAGCTATCTTAAAGCCGCTTTTTGCATTGTTCTTTTATTTTTTCCTCTATACTCATATTGACGAATTCCAATGTCTTCACTTGGATGTGTTTACCCCTGATAAATAGAGAAATTTGGTCTTCGACTGGAATGTTTATGTAAGAAAGAGGTTAGGCTTGGGAGGTTATTCTCAATTCCTCTCATCCTTCATGGCTATTTCCTATCGAATCATTCATGAAGTCCCACCCCATAGAATATTCCCTAAGTAAAAATAACTCCTCCAACTCCATGAGAAACGTGCCATTAGAGACTGGTACCTCTATGAGGACTATACAAATATCTGGGTTTATGGGTATGAGATTCCCCCATTATCATTTTCTAGTGTTCCTACCAATGAGGATGTGATCCCTTGAGTTTATCAAGCAAATCCTTGATGTGGATCTACTACACTTTGTACTGGCTAAAAAAGGTTACATATTTAAAATGGGATAGTTAGTAGGTCCTTTTGTGATCAAAACCAAGCAAGCCTTCAAAATAGTTGAGGTTATGCTTGAAGCCTTGGAATTCGAGAAGGGTCAAATTTGGCATTACGATCCCCGAGGTCTCCTTGCTCAGAGAAGGGAAAATATTAAAGCCTCAACCCATGTGCATGATCGTAAGCCCAAGGTCGATTGGAAAGCTAACTTTGATTCCTGGCCTCTTAATACAGACATGGAGACTGAGTCCCCAGTCGGCACAGACAAGACACAAAAGAGGACTGCTAATACTTCAGGGACAACTGACATGGAAGAAGGAAGGCTCATAAAAATGCCAAAAGTTAAGGGCAAAGACAAGAACAAGAACATGAACAAGAGCAAGAATAGGAAGAACCAAGTATCCAGCTCCTAAAACAAGTGACTGAGAACCTAGGCTTTCAAGTTAATACCTCCAGAAGTTTCAACAACATCCTCGACTGAGGTAGCCATCCTAGAGTCTTAGGAAAGTCTTTATGCAACAAGAACGGACTGGGCACAGAGCAGGAACATACAAGTGAGAAACAGAGGGGAAAAGGAGAAGATACACCAAGATATGAGTTCACATGTCACCCCTAGACACACTCAGTTATTAGCTGCAACAAATATAGAGAAGGAAGAGATGAAAATCAGGTTGATGCACCCATCTATCCAAACCCTACCTTCGGGTCCCAAGTTTCAGGACCTAGATGTGTCTCTCGACTTGACGAGTATCCCTCTGGTGGACAAGGTCAACCTACATAGGTGGGTAGGAGAATGTTGTACAATGACATCAATAAGAATCAAATGATTATTGATTGGGCCCAAGACTACATAGATAAGATCATCAAGAATGTAAAAGTTGAGAAGATCAAGTCTCGTGCTCTCTTCAAACATAAGAAGTATTATAAAGAGATGATCATGTAAATGGGACTGGATCTTGTAGATGAAGCAGCAGTGGTAGCATTAATAAAGGAATCCAAGACGCAAAACTTAATCTTGAGAAGGCAGCTAAAGATGACTAGGGGTGAGCATGTTCAAAGCCCTCAGCTAATCCAAATTAAAAAGGAAAAGGAGGTGGTAACACAAGAATTGAATACAAGCAGAGAAAGAGTTGAAGCCCTGTAATGGATGGTGGATGATTTACAAAACCAGATCAGTTCTCATTTCTATATTGTGCTAGTCCAAGACGATCCCCAAAACCCCACTGATTGCCTTACTAAGGAATTAACATAACTATAACTTTCTATGAACGAGTTGGGGAGATTTTAGAGAGAGTTAGATGCAACCAAGGCCCAGGTGACCCAAAAACAAATACAAATCCAAGCACCAAATTAGAACATCGACAAACTCACCAAAGAGTTGCATAGTGCGACTCAATATATCAAGGAGTTGAAGACCAAACTAAAAGGAAACCTGGAACTTACAGAATCCAGGAAAGGGGTGTGGGACAAGATCATCCAGGAAGTAGATCAATGCTAGGCGAAAATGGTTCTGACTCATGGCAAAAATAAGCTTTGCAAGAATATTCCCCTTCTCTTCAAAGCAACAAGCAAACCAATATTAACAACTCCCAATATGCTAAGAGGTACATCCAATTTTTGACATAGAGAACGACCAAGGAGCTTAGGCCACTCGATATATCGGATATAATGGAAACAATAGCTGAGATTTCTAAAGTTATCTCTAAAGAGGAAGCTAGGGCTAAGGCAGAACAAAGTTTGGCCAAGCTCCAGAAAGAGCTATCAAGCTTTGATGTCACGTTCAATCAGCCTCTAGAGGTCGAGTTACCTAAATGTTGGGGAGAAATGGATAATTTCTCACACAAGAGGTGTACAATCAGAAACAGACTGATGTTAAGAGTAGGACAAGTGCAGTGCCCGAAATAATGACAATCCTTAATGGAAAAACCATTACCAACTTCTTAGAAAAAGAATTTAATCTTCTCGGGATGGTTAAAACTATCCCTCAGCACAAACTGGATTATTTCGGGGTGATCAATCTGTGAATCCTCTACTAACAATTCAGTTCTATTCCACCTTCCCCTCTGGCCATGTGGCAACGATGTGAGTAGTTTGCTAATCCTCCTATGCTTCAAATGGTTCACCCACATGGTTCTGTGACTTCTTACCAAGTATCCATGTCATCTTGACTACCATGAATATCATGTTTATTTGGCCAATTGATGGCCTTTAATTTTTACTTTTCAGTTGTGTTTACCTTATGTTTGTGATGAGTTTAACAAGATGTTCTATTATGAGAGAGATGCCTTCACGCATGCTCAAATTTTGATTCGTAATTTTTGTAATGATGGAAAAGATCAAGAAGGAATATCTTCTTAATGGCATATGCTTCAAAGTCTTTTAGGGGTATATATACATTCCTAAAAAGGAAATCCGGTTCAGAATCTGAAAGAAGAAACTCTATGTTATTTTGGAGAATGTATGACTTTAATAAATGCATCTTTCATAATGTTCATGAAATCGTGGTGATTCCTCGTTCCAGTACTATAGTATGTTATCTCTCTATTTAAATTTCATTGTGTTCATGTTTCCTCTTTGATTTCATGTTATTGGAGCCGCCAGAAATGTTTCATGAGTTCTCATGGGTTCATTTGTATTAACGTGTTAATTCTTACATCTGTATGAAACCTTGAAACTACATCTTTAAATTGCACTCCATGAATCATCGAACCCATTCCTCATTCATCCATTATGTCTTTCGTAACTCAAATAAGTATAGAATTCTTGATGTTTCAAGCTCTATGTGATGAGTTATCCTTTCTCTTTGTATTCTTTCATCGCTCTGCTAAAGCTAATTAAGTTGTAGGTCCTTGAACGGCTCGGCCTTCATGAGTTAATATATATATTTGTGTGCATTGTATATGTATGAGAATGTACCAAGGGATACATGGACTATGTCTTTTGATGAATGGACCAACCCATGTTGTTTATGATATATGTATATATGTGTATAAGAAAATGTATGTGATGTCTTTAGTCTTCGAAGAATTATATGAGACACTTAAAATCTAGATGTTCCAAGCACTGGTCTTGTAGCAATGCAAGGTTATCTCTGGAATAAAAAACACCTAAGAAGACTACCAAGCCCATAGAAATAGAGATATCCACATATCAAGCAAATTTATCTCCAGGACCCACTAAAAAAGAGGTAGCTGCAACTTTAGCTACCTTGAGCACCCTAGTCAAAAATAAAAGGAAGAGAGAAAGGCAAGCCCCCCTATACTTTAAGAATAGGAAAAGCACTAGGATCAAGCAAGGGAGGCCAAAAACCTCCACAAAGGCCCCTATCATAATTGAAGAATCCCCAAACAAGAAAGAGGAGGTGGGGCCCACTGAAAGAAAAATCGAATAGGTCACCTCTCCAAAACCCATAAAAAATACTTCCATAGCATATGTAAGGAGGCCCGCAACCATATAAACCTCCTTCAAACAACCTAAGACACCTACCACCCTCCAAAATGAAGAAAAGGGGAAGCTACAGGAGGGGCAGAGTATGTTGTAGTAAAAATAGAGTGTGCTATAGGAGGAGCAGAGGATGCTATAGGATGGGTAAAAAGAGCAACAAGAGGGGAAGAACGTGACACAACAACTATAGGAGGTAGTAGCTTCCCAAAAAAAAATTAGAGGGACTTCTCATAGCTCCCGGAACCTAGTCCACAACCTAGCCTAAGATCCTATTATAAATTCATTGAAGGAGGGATAGTTATTCCCCAAAAACTTGCAGTCCCACTTTTCTTTGAGCTAGAAGCAGAAATAGGAAGAACCCACAGATGGATGCAAATTGTTAATTCTAAGAAGGTGGAGTATGTGGGCCTCATGAAAGAAAATTTCCTTGAAATGGACAAGGAATTGAGTGAGCTAAGAGAGAGGGAGTTCGCAATGAGGGAGCAGCTATAGGCAGAAAATAGGTAGTTGAGGGAGAAGTTGGAGGAGAAGGAAAATCAACTGGCCACAATGGAAAGCCTTTCCATGGAGGCATTACAGTGCAGACAACCATCCAAGTCTTATGCACTCTTTCTCAAATAGCAGTTGATACAATTCCAAATCAAAACCTTAGCACAAAATGGGTCTATGCCATTTCAAGATTACAAACAATTCATTGAAGTTTGCAACCAAGTTAGCATAGAAGACAAAGCGAAATTGGCTGAGTTTTACATTCATAACCTCACTTTGACTGATATGAATATTGGGGATCCCAATGAAAAATTGGGGGACACACAACAAATGGCTCTAGCATCCTGGATGACTCATGAGGAGGCAAGAATTAAGGAAGTAAAGGGAGACATGAAAAAGGAAGAAAATGAACCATTATATATTAGGGAGGAGCTAATAAGCCCAATGGTTGTCAATAGAAATCATAGCATCATCTCCAATGATGCTGACCTAGCACCCAAATACCTTGCCACCCAGGAACAAGCCATCTCACATTTTGAAGACACACTCAAGTTGTTGGGGACTAAAAGCCAGCAAGCCTGCTAGAGGAGATGGAATGAATTACCCCATAATCTTCATATCGGGGAATATCACTCTCCTGGAAGGTTGAGGAACGCATTTGAGAGGACACCCATGTACAAAAGAATCATGCAAACATTAAAATTCAATTGGATTGACCTCAAGTTTAGTCCACCCTTATTGCTAGGCCTACAGGAAGGAAGAAATGAAGCAGAGGAGAAGAAAGAGTGGACAAATATAGAAAAGAATGCATGCTTCTATCCCTAAGAAGGCACATCATCTTAGGAACATTAGGATGTCTGGGAGGCCACCAAGGCCATAAAAGACATGGACATAGATGACTAATTTGCTCAAAGGATGAGCAAAAATTTTAGTAGGGGGGTGATGATGAGTCTCATCAATAGGTACATCATAAGGGTCATAATTCCATCCTCCAACATTAGAACTATCTCTTTCTCACATTTATTTACCTTTTTGTTATATTATGCTTAGTGAGAGGGGTAAAAGATGTTTTTCTATATCATGTGGCCTAATATGGTTTAAATGAAGGAAATGGAGCATTTTTTAGAAGATTTCAATGCAAGAGCTTGGAGTAGATATCAGGGAGAGATTCTAGGAGGTTTCCACCTCCTTAACTCCCTCAATTAGCCAAAATCACCACACTCTCTCATCAGCTCGAGGTCATTGGCAGCCAAGCAAGTACAATTAAAGAAGATCAAGATCCACCCTTCTCACTTTTTTGGATACAAACATTCCTAACTTTTAGGGAGTTGTTAGTAGCTATTGTCTTGTATAAATAAACATGCAAAAGAGAACATTAGGATTCAAACTTTTTTTTCGGCTAGGAAGCTATCGAACTTAAGCACTTGATACTATTATTTTTTACTGGTTATGGGATGTTTTTGACATTAATGAAATGATAATGAGAAGTTTCTTATTGATTAAGCATTGAGTTAGTTCCAAAGGGTTGAGGCTCTTGTGTTTGGGCCCAACCCCAGTGGATTAGGTCCCTCTTATGTATTGGTATTTCGTTTTATCTTAGAGTGATTATTAGTTTTCTGCATTTGATTAGAGCTATCTACAATCACAATCCAAAAATGTTATTTTTATGATTTCTTGGAAGAAGGTCTATGTTAGTCATCTTATTTGCATGTGCTTACTATAGCTTATGAGTTGATTTATTGACTAGATCATATTTTTTGGCATAGATTAGATGCCATTTAAATTCAACTCATCTTTTCCACCATTATTTGTTTCATTTTATCAATGATAAAAGAGTATGTGCATGTGATGTTGCAAGTTTGTTTGGATATGCAAACAAGGGGCCTTTCACCATCTCCATCTCGCACTTCTTCACCCTCTTTGATGAATCCCAAATTCTATTCTTGAGCTCATTCCCTTAGGTCGCTATGAGTGGCTCTCCTAGTTCAAAACATGCCTTCCTAATGTGTTCAACTTGGCTATGGATGTTTGCCACCTTTCATATATCTACCACAACCTCCATCCACATTACCATCCATTGAACTCGTCATTCTTACCTCCTAAACCTTCTGGTGGCCTTCCTGTATCATTACATGCCTTCCTGTAGCAATACATGGCACATGTAGGAGCCTCCTATAGCATGCCTATAGCAGCTTGTTTCATCATTTGTTTTGATTTGTGATGCAATTTTGACTTAGTTTAGAAGTAGGTTGAGCCCCATCTATGACTCCATGATCAAGGGAAGCACCTAGGCCATTCCAACCATCATTTTCTTTCGCTGCAAAATATAATAGCATTAATTTATTTATCACAAGATTTAGCACAAATAGAACATTGATTTATATGAAAATGTGAACTAGATAGATGATGCATGGAATCTTGAATTATGATTTGGTAGGTTAGTGTCATGTCTGTAAGTAGATTTGGTAGCTATATGGTTGATTGCAAGATAATGTAGTTCACTTCCTGCAAGTAGTGTAGCTCTTGTCTTTTCATGAATTGATGTAGTAGCATTTTACAGGTTAATAGCAGTTACAAGTTGAGGTTTAAGAAACATTTTCTTTTTTGTCATTAGAGATAGCTTCTGAATTGTACCTTCATTAGTTAGTTTCCTTCTAATTCAGTAGAAAGAATGGTCTTAGAGAATTATTGATCAAATGTCCTAGTTCAGGGTGGCATGAGTAGAATCCCATCTACTGTGCATATAGCATTGTCACCTCGAAGTTTGTGCGAACCCCGGATTGATAAATAGAGTTGAGGAGCCCTTGGGAGTTGCAACACTCTTGGTGCAATACCAGGGCTCATCATCAGGTGTGAAACTATTGGTGAGTTAACCCCCTCTTTTGACCCAATGACTTTCACACACGTGAGAAGTTAGTTGGACATCACATGAATTGAATATTTAATAAGGTGAGATCTATCCCATGAATAATATTTAATAGACCTTTATAAAACGACTTTCACGCAAAACTTGATAAATAATATTTCAATAGGAGTTTAATAAAATTCCATTTTTTGGTTTTAACTTTACCATACATATTTATTTTGATATATGTTTTAATTTATATATTTATTTACATGTGTTTAGTGCATGAGGACGTAAATTGAAAGGGAGATAAAACTTCATGCTAATTGATTTTATTTTCTCTCATCTGGTGGGTGTAGGCTTATTACATGAGATTCCTTTAAAGAGAACCCCTCATTTTATAATATATATAGGAATACAAATAAACTTTATGGATTGTTGAAAATTCTAAGAGTTTATAATTTTATTATTGTTGTTATCTACCGTAAGCCTAATATTTTAATATTTCCTTTCATATATTCTTTAGCTGGCAGTGTATGCACATATAGTTGGTTTTGCATTGTCTTTAAATTAGAGTACATGTTGTGATTTAAATTTGCTCGCATTTTTACCATGTAAAAATAATTAGATTCAATTCGCTTTTGTTTTAACTCAATACTACTTAGGTGCATGGTGAAGAATGGTTTCATTAAATTTGATATGATTGACATGTCCTCTAAAGTAGGGCTTCATTTTATTTATTAAATTAAATAAAATGGTTGTGAAACTTTATAGATTTTATTTAATGGATTAAATAAAATGGTTGTGAAACTTTATAGATTTTATTTATTGGATTAAATAAAATGGTTGTGAAACTTTAGACTTATATAGACTCTCCACTCCGTGCATGAATAATATTTTATAAACTTTTTACAAAGTAGCTTTTTATTAAATTCTAGAATACATGATTTTCAATACATGTCAAGAAATGAGAGTTTTTAATTATTTAATCTCCCATGTGGAATTTTTAAATATATACTCTCAAATATTACTTTGTGATTTACCCAGATAAATTTTGTAAAATTGTGTTTTATAATATGTATTACAAATATATATTTTAAAAAGTCACTCTCCTAAACATACAGGAATCAAAAAGTTTATATAAGAATTCTTTTAATTTCGTATATTCTCCCCCTTTTGTATATTCTCCCCCTTTTGTGGTCAACGTTCCTTCCTTTTGTGGACAACTTATATAATTATGGCTATTAATAATGTTTAGTGGTATGTATTATCATGATATCTAATTAGTGATATTAATTCTTTAATTGTTTCATATATGTTTGTTGGCTTATATGTGATTAATATATTGAAACAATAAAATAATAATTATATAATACATACACACTCTTATAGATATGTGATATTCTTTAAATAACATTGCTTATCTTATTAATGTCGTTCTTCATACTTGACGTTTGGTTTTAATTTACTTTACTAATTCTCTTTTTCATATGACTAGAGGTAGTCTATAAGGAGTTTAATATGAGTTTAGGAGGTCAACTAAGACTAGCAGAAGCAGGATAAAGGTTTATGCATGATGGATTTCAAAGAGGTAACCTAATTTTCGAAGAGGGTCAAATTGGGCTACAAAATTCGGCTCCTACTAGGGATGATGCCACCATGTGAACTAGCAAGAACCATAGACCTTGCGCCTTCTAATTTTGGCATGGAGTCAAATTGTATCACAAACAAAACCTCCTTTTAAATGTATTAATACCATGTAACACTCTAGTTGATAGTTATAAATGATGGATGTTTATGTGTTACAATTTTGTCTTGTTAATAATTTCAGTATGCGTAGTTTTTCATAGTATGTGGGAAATATTGCTTTTTACCATTGTCAAAAACTGATATTCAAGTGCAATGATAAGGCTTGAGGACTTACCAGTTTCATCGCTCAGTTTATTTTTACCATTGTTCTATAATGTGTGAGATGCAAGTGAAATTCATCTATAATAGTTTACATAACCATCGAATTAGAGCGATATTATTGCAAGATCCATCAGACGCACAATTATGCGTTACTTGCCAATCTGCATAGAATCTCAAATGATTAGTACAGATTTTGTAAAAATTCACATATAAATAATCGATAAAAATCAAAATATACAGAGAATTAAGGAAGGATAAAATGTTAATATCGTGTATTCTTGATTTCTAAAGGAAATTCTTATATTTCAAAACCCTTTATTTCCAAATAGGAAGGAGTAAAATAAGATTCTAGTACAAAAAATGAAAACTTTAATCTATCCTAGGAAAAGAATGAAAATCCTTCACATCTTAATGTTTTATATGACTAACAGCAAGAATGACATCATGATTAATCATATGAGATCCTAGTATAAAGGTTGATGGGCCTAGGCATTATTAATATATAAGGCATTATACATACCCTTCAATCTACTACGGTGATTATGGTAATAAATTAGGCAGCAAAAATCATAGTTTGCTATGTGTTTCATCCTTCATGGGGGTATTTCAAAACCATATATAAATGATTGCATTCTTACAGTTACTGATTAAGATGTTGTAAAAGTTATGGTACCAATATTAGGATCACAAGTATGACATTCATCTCATAGTAAAGTTCAAATGAAACTATTGAGACTAGTTATTAGGGATTTGATTTCCCCTTTTGTTTCCACTACATGAGTTCCTAGAATCAGACATTGCTCTCTTATCAACGAGAATCCATAGCCCAAACTGAGTTATCCACTATCCTGACTAAAGAAAATTTTATCTCTTTTTCATTCACACATAAGCGTGTGTTGAAGAAGCTTCATTTTTCTTTCATTAAATAATTACGGGATAATCACGCACTTAGGTTTGACCCAATATCGCTAACCTTGTTACATTGCCAACGAGCATTCAAATCCCCATTGAAGATACCATCATTACCCATTTTGAATCAAATTAAAAGATTACGAGATGATTATGCATTGGGACAACCTAATACCACAAATATTGCTCCGCTACCAGTGAATGTCCATAGCCTAGATGAAGTTATCTACTTCCCCCATTTCGAAAAGGATGGGTCTCTTATTAGTCAAGAATAGTGTGGTGATTAAGGAAGGTCATATGCATGGAGTATATTTATAAATAATTAGTACAACAAATAACCTCAATATTCATTAGATTTTTTGAAGGTCAAATATTGTGTTTATAGGTTTAGTACTCATAAGGTAATATAATCTCTCATAATCTTCATGTGTAAGAAGTATAAATAAAATAATGACATGGTAAAAAAAAAATCTCAACAAGATCTTTGAAACTACTAAAGGGATGATGTGTGATCCCTTTAACAAAATTAATTACCCTTCAACCTACTGATATGAGCAAAGTATTTAATGATATTTCCCAAAATCATCGATATGCAGTATACTAAGAAATCATCAATCTATATTTCATTCTTGCTATCATGACTTAAGGTTTTAAGAGGTGAGGATTTCATATTTATTTGTCCTAAGTTTAACAATCATAAATTATACGTGATCAAATTGTAGTAGGTTTATTTATGTACACAATTCATATACATGTATTTTTAAATAGTAAAACTATTCAAAGAAATCATAAAGTCAATGCAACCAAGTTAAAATATTACCAGCTGCATAGCTCCTAACTTTGGGCTTCATACCTATCAAAAATATTAATATGTTCACTTGTTGAAAGGAGCAAGGAAAAAAATCATTTACCAAGCCTTCAAGAAATATGCTTGATTGATAACATGAAGATTTTTTTTTCAAAATATTTATTCATCCATTCCTCAAAAAAAACATGCATCCTTGTATAAACATCTGATGGATAAAACCATGAAGTGCCAGTAGCTTGTTCACGAGAATGATTTATGTATGTTTCTCTCTCATGTCTATCATGTATTGTCATTGGGTTAATCATATTATAGTTTGAAAATATGTTAATAACAATAAGGTTCAACACATTAACAATCATATGGTTTATTGCATAATTTGTATGTTGTACAACACAGTTATCATAAACAATTTCAATATTAGGAAAAAGGAAGGGTGTTAAATAAGTCATATCCTCATGTTCAATACACTTATTAGCATTAAAAGGATGAAAATAACACAATGATTGTAAATTTACATCGGTAAGTAGAATGCCATCTAATTTAATATTGCAAGAGGAACTTAATGGTTCATCTTCATATTTATTGTATATTGGTGGTTTAAAGTAATCTGTAAATATTACCACATACAGTTTCTTCCAAATATGACCGAGACCGTGAATCACCATCATGATTAGTTAATTTTTGATATGTAGATTGATGCTTATATACCTTCTTTTCTTATTGATTAGGTGTTTTAGATGTAATTCCTCCTTAGAAGTTTATTTCTTCAAAAACATCCTTAGTACTATGATCATGGATAGATAACAAAGATAAATAAAAAGAAATATTAGTTATAAGACTTTTAGATCGCTCAAAACATATATACACCTTCTCATTTTTTGTCATCTCATGTTCAATGGAACATTTATTTTGTAGAGCAAGGGAAGATAAGGCAATTTCTTCAAGAACATCAAATTTGTAATTATATTGAAAAATTAAAATTTCATATTCATTATAAAAACCTTCAAGTTCGAGTTCTTCAACACTGTCATAAGATGGGTTTTCCTAAAATTCCAGATTAGCATATTTATCTAAATCACAATGGTTATTAGAAAGTGATTCTATTGGACACATAATTTTGTAATATTCACAAAAAACATAGTGAAAATCACTTAGCGAGGATATACTAGCAGGATTAAGTCTCATACACCATCATCTAGTGTCTCCTTCTAAAGACATCATAAATAATTTCATTAGGACATCCTCTTGATAAACCAACTTTTATGAATGCCAACATGGAAATCCATCATATTGAAAAGGATCACTCTTCATTGTTTTCTCGAAAGTAAGGAAGGTAGTTGTCCCAATGTCCCATACATCTATATTAGGAATTTCATTTGGAAAACCTAGTCTATTAGAAAAATTAAGTGGAGAAAATCATTTGGATATCAAAGAAACCCAAGAATAACCCATTTAAACAATATGAAGAATAAAAATAAATTTAGGAGTCGCTAGGTGAAAATTTAAAAAAATAAAGATCTTCTTGAAAATTTCAAAGCATAGGCTATTGTGATCTTGTTCACTAGAAAGTCATAGACTTAATCGTTTATCGTTACTAAGGAAATGAAATCTTTACACTTCATTCCCTGATAATGACATCAAAAGAAAGTTAGTTCCCATATTGTCCCGATGACAAAGAACAACTTAAGAAGACATTCAATGAGGATCTAAGAATCCTTCCACTTTAGGATAGAAATTGACCCTCCCTATCCATAAAGGGTATTCCTTGTGTTTAATATTATTAAATAGGTTTTCTATAATAACGAATAAATCTGGCAAAAATTATACATAAGAGAGTGTTTAAAAATTATGAATGGTTATTCTTATAGTACATAAAACTTATTAAATAAAATATACCATTAATGTATCAAAATGAAAATTTCAAATATGCATCATGATCCATACATAACATAGTGGTTACAAACGAAACTAAATTTATAAAAGAAATGAAAAATAAAATAAAATAAAGGTTATAACATGTTTCCTTATATAAATAAAACTTTAAATGTTTAGTAAAATCATACAATATCATATATCTATATCATTTCAACCTACAACAAATAAATCATAATTTTGACTTAAATCTTTCTAAATAATATATATTCAAGAAATATTAAATCAAATTTATGTTGAAGGAATAACAACGTGATCATGTCATATCATCATTAATCATTCATGTATGCCAATAAAATAAGATAAAGTTAAATAAATAGGAAAAATAAGACAAACTAGTTTTATTATTATTCAAAAGAAATATGTAGGAAAATCATAGTATCTTGTATCGGTATGATTCCTACATGCAACATGTCACTTAAATTTCAAATTTAAACCCTTTAAATAGTATATATTTAAGATGTTTTAAATATAATATATGTATTAAAGATTTACTGTATGATCATGTCAAATCAATAATCTTTCATATTCACTAATAAAGACAAATATAGAATAAACATGAACACATAGAGAAAATGATATGAATCATAATGATACATACTAAAACTTCGTAATCATAATGAAGAAATACATCACAACATGTATGTTATGGCTTCCAAATGATAATATTTTACCTCCCAAGCCTATCATCCTCCTTTCTCAAATTCGTTTGAATGTCTTATATACAAAAACCTAATAATTGTTTACATAATTGTCTTTTAATTTTATAAATTAAAAGGGGAATCAAAATTATCTCTAAAAAACTTAATAACGTTTAATCTCTCCCTGACTTCATATATTCTTGAATTATAAATGGTTATAACATTATCCTCCTTAATATTAGCTTTATGTATAATTCTTTGTCAAATTATTTTCCCAAACCTTAACCAATTGTAAGTCATATTCCTACATTACGCAAAAGAAAATTAGTATTTGTTGAGAAATATAGGGACAACTAAATTAGGTGATTTCTCTTCTTTGATAATTTCTTGTGATGTATAATTACTTAACTTGATTAGCTTCTTCTTTCACTTGATTATAATTGGTGTCATTATCATCAAACAACTACCAAACAATAAAGAATAAGAGACAAGAGGACACAAGATATACACTATCAGCCAAGGCCAAAACCTCTCTTGTTGAGAGGAAAAACCACAAGAACTCTTCTCTTCTTATAGAAATTCAATTGAAAAATTCCAAGACTTATGACCCTTCACAAAGACCCCTACAAGACCAAGTCTAGTCACTTCTTTTATCAACACTTATTCCACAAAGTCAACGATGGTCAAACTTGCTGCAACACTACAGATTTCAGCTTCTCTTCAAATTTTCAACCTCTATCACAGGTCTGCAATTCTCAACCAGCCTGTAATCTTTGTGGTTCCACATGTGTGGATGAATTAGAGTAGATTTGCAAGTCTTCTCTTCATCACTTGTGATGATCCTTCTTCCTTGACAATTTGGCTTCGAAAAATGATCATTGGCACCTTGTTTCAACTTCCTGAAGTGACTGTAATTTTGCTATTCACTACAACAGAAAGTAGCACTAAATATATTACACATGTGAGGTGTATGTCTTCAAAACAATCCTTCTAAACTTCACTTTCTTCTTCCTTGTATTATCTCTCTTTTGCTGGATATACTTGAGCTTCTTGTGCTTCAAAACGAACTTAATTGATACCCTTACAAATGAGATCGAGTTCTCTATATATAGGCTTCATAGAGTGCCCTAATAGACCGACATGATCCACTTAGTAGGTTGACTTGTCATCCTTTTGAAGGCCAACTTGTTTGTAGCACTATGACAAGGTCTTGGAGGGTCTTTGACTCTAACTTTGTCTCAAATAAATTTTCTTTACAATATGACACATGCCCAATATGGTTTTCCATACATGACAATGACTCAATTAACTTGTAGACTCAATGACAAGCCCTAGAAGCACTCAATGTGTGCTTGAACTAAAAATAAAATTTCCTTTAGAATGAAACCCATGTCTCAAGAATGACAATAATAAATTTATTTTTCTCTTTACAACACATACATGAAATCATAGTTACATATGTCATTATGAAGACCGAACCTAATTACATATTTCAACACTCCCTCTTAACTAGGGAGGTATTCATAATATATACAAGGTACTTGGAAATTATCAAACTGAAGAATTATCATAAAAAGAGTCGGATTGGTAAGCCATCTCATAAGCTATTTCTTAATCTTATGCCAGAGAATCTCATCAAACTAACCAACATTGTCACATACCAAGGCCTTAACTAACAACTCTATCTCTCCCCAATATTAGAGCACATTGTTGATGAGACTAATGACTGATAGACACCATCGTCATTGTCTCTCAAGGCACATACCTCACCCAGGTGTTCACAGGGTATGTCCTTTTAGGATAAATCATATCTTGGAATAATACATCCTCAAGGAATTACCTCTTCAACTACTCTTACCTATTGGATTCCTTACCACACCCTCAAAGAGTATCAAAATCAATATCATATCCTTACCCAATCATCCCTTCTTTCTTCACAATATGAAGAGAATAATGATGTGTCTATATCTCCCTCTCAACTAGGGAAGATATGCTCATTGATATAAAAGGCATATACCCAAGCTCCCTCTTAACTAGGGACTTGTTACTAATAACAACTATCTGCTCTTTGGTGGAGATCATGGTATTGTCAGCTTCTTGTAGGGCTCCTTCTTTCAATGTCATGAATTTCATATTCTTCATTATGGAGCCTTCATCTTCTATATTTTCTTCGTAGGACATCGTACATCCATCACTTTCCTTCAACGAACCATAAGTTTGAACCACCAGTCATGTCATCCTTCTCTTTATCAAAACATGATCTTCTCGACCACACCTAGATTTCTTCATACAAATGCCTCTTCCAAGTCATGTTTCTTTCAGGGTTTTCCATTCATTTTCATGAGTACTAGTTGTAGGTGACATCTACAACTCTCTTTTGGTAGCATTTTATTCACCCAACCAAATGTTGTTCAAAAATTAAAATGAACATCAAATCAAAGTTACCTTTTATGATGACCTTTCATCATGACATTTTCTTCTTGCAATATCAAAATCTTGTACATTTGTAAACACATCTCCAAGACTATCAATGTCAAGGTTCTCTTTCCTTTACAGTCTTTATTAAATTCTTTATATCTTCTCCATGGAGATGTGATAGCTAATTATTCTAGTTATTGAATGATGATCACTTATCTTATCTTACGTGACTATAGTTGCATCTTTTCACGAACTCTTCTTCCTTTCTTCACATATTTAATCCCAAGGACTTCAATACATGGCTCCTTCATCTTGTCAACTACCTCATATTCCATATGAGGTTATATTATGTTAATTTCATCTTGTCAATATGTGAACTAGTTCAAGATATGCCTCCATTCATCTTTCCAAAGGAAGATATCCTTCTTCTTCAATCATGGTCATGAGATAGAGCATTCACCCATGTTATCTACAACTATATGATAACAAAACTTAATCTATCAAATATGTACATACCTATTCTCTTATTTTGGTCATCTAGACTTCCTTTGGAAAATTCCTTTCCATTCTTGAAAGTACTTCAACCATCTTGTCATGCTGCACTCCTTTCTCACTATACCATCACCCTTCTAAGTTATGGATCCCACACAAGGTGGAATGTAGACTATCAGTGAGACACTTTCTTCTTCCAAGTAGAGGTGAATCTTCTAGTAAATATTCCAACAAAGGATCTTGATTATCCTCATCTTGAAAATGCTTCTTCCTAATGATGATGTTGTATGATGAATTATTTCTATCTTATATCAGGCTAGATGACTTTCTTCCAACCATATATACTACTTATTTTGGTTGACATTTTTCATGCTTTCAATGAGATTACCATGAGCTACTTCCTTTCTATCATGATGACAACCATGTAGAATTCTTACTTCAGTTTTCCATTGAAGCTTTGTTGGGACAAGGTCCCCTAGGGTCGATTTTGCAGTTAAAAGCCCAAGTTTTGGGGCAGAAAGCCTAAGTTTTTTGTATGTAAAGTGTAAAGTCTCTGAAATTTGTGGTTGTGTAGCGCGTAGATGTAAAGTGTCATAAAGGGTTTCCACCCTTATTTTATGTAAGTTGTGTCGGCTTTAGAAGATCCACCCATGGTCCACGGACCATGGGATTGTATAGAAAGGAGATTCTTAGAATATTCTAAGGCAGTGAAGTCATTGACAGGTCAGTAAGAGCTAAGAGAGAAGAGTCTTAGAATAGAGGGAAGGCTCTACAGCTATGTGCATAGAGGCCTAGGGTATAAGTCCACAACTGAGTGCACGGACCCCTGCAGCTAAGTGCACAGGGTAGTTAGCGTCTATAAGAAGATATGAAGTACTAATAAAAGAAGATTACTTTGGAATTATTTGTGTTTTTTTATCTATTTACTTATGTTGTGAATAAATGCGGTTATGTTATGCTGAATAATGGTTTCATGATTTAATGTTGTATTGATGCACGAATCCATATATTTTACATTGTTATCTGTACGCAAGTGATAATGTTTGTTTAAGCAAAGGACACCTTAACGCATATTGAAATTATCAGATACTTAAGCTAATCTGGGTAAATACAGAATTAAGATTAATTACAAAAACATATAAGTGGTTGATTCACCTGTTAGGATCCACGAATGACAGTCGTAGACCTTAGCGAAGGTCTAGAGGCTGATTAAAAAAAGTATATCGATAAGCCCTAAAAGGCTTATTGCTCTTTGCGAAGGCATAGTTAGGGCACAAAAAGACATCACTACCATCTCTGGGTGTGGAAACTTGGTCCCAGCATCCCCCCATACTGCTTCAGGTGAGACTTCAATCCACGTTCCGCGGATTGATGCCGAAAGGGCCAATAGTGTAGGGATTTGTTTGGCTAAATTAACTTTGAGCCTGGGTAAGGGCCCCCTAAGGCAACAAATGGTTCTGTTTCCGGGACCGGGATCTGCATAAAGAGATGTGTGATGTCGCATCACTGGAATCTGACTAAGAAGGAAATTGAAGAGTGGTTGGATAGGAAGATCCACGAATTCGCGGCGCAAGAAAACAGAAATCCGTGATTGACGAAAGGACAGTGGTTGGACAGATATATGTACATAGAAATACATGAAATCTTATTTTGTTCCTTCCCGATTGAATTATATGAGTGGATCACTAAATTGGCAGACGACCAACGAAGGTGGAGGCTTGACATTTCGATAGTGTGGACCCCGAACTTATTGTGGAGATTGGAATCCTCAGAAGATAAGATCGCACGCACTATTGATCACTAGCTTGATTGTATCATAGGAGGATTCATGACAGGTTTCAAAGTTGATACTTCGGTCAATAAAAACGAAGCAGAGCGCCACTTCTTCAATGGATCGCGAGGTAAGTATTTAAGCTCTTTAAATATTTGTATTAATATGCTCTTGTGTGAAAAGAAGATTATGTATTTACCTTGATGTTTGGAGCTACGCGAAGTGGAAAGATCTTCAGGGATAAAGGAAGAATAGGCCATGAATATAGCCCACTAATCGAACCTCCTTTGAGTGATGAAGAGGAAACAACGTCGGCTTCACCACAGAGCATTGTTTAGTTAATAAAATGAGGGTTCCCATGAATACCCCATCCACCTACCCCACCTCCGCATTCACCTCCACAGGATACACCTTCGCCCACACCGCTACTGCCTCTGCCACCATTCAATATGGCAAATGCAGTAAAGTTGCTCTCTTTCAAGGGTTCAAGAACTGAGGACTCAGACCAATTTTGGTTCGTCGTAAAGGCCATATGGGAGGCTCAGGGTATAATGAATGATCAGATGAATAAAGAAACGTTGGTCACTACTTTGTAGGAACACACACTGACATGGTACATTAAGTACTACACTAATAACCCAATGGCTTCATTAGAATAGATTCAGACCGCGCTGAAAAAGGAGTTCAGTAGGCCTAAGCCTGAAGCTCAATCAATTGTGGGATTCAAGGAGATCATAATGAAGCCTGGCGATACACCTGGGATCTGGATCAGAGATTGAAGTGCACAATCCACGAAGCCAACATGAATATTACGGATGGGTAGCACTACGAATGGTTTGTGGCTTCACTCTTGCCTCATCCGAGGGTTTCTTTATCGCATCAAAATATTGGGACCCAGGCAGAAGCCCTGGAGATTGTAATGAGATTGCATGAGATGCCAATGCAAGATGCTAATTTGGGAGTTCAGCAGATTCACGCGCAGTTGCAAAACCTTTGCCTAAAGTTTCAAAGTCTGAAGAAGGATAGAGCAGTTTAGCCAGAGGTGCGTGAAGAAGTTTGGTTCCTTAAATGAAAAAGTCAGGGGTATGACAAATATCACTTCCTAGTATTCGTGAATTATGTTGCAGCAGAAGAGCTAATGCCTCTGAGGTCAGAAGCTCAAGCAGGGTGAAGTACAGGGCCCATGCTATGGTGTGGTATCTGTCAGGTGGCTGGAAAACATGTGACAAAAAATTGTCACCTGCTGCAGAAATTTATACAGACATTGCAACAACTCTTCTGCAACTTCTGACAATCGGTGGGTCATGATGAGCGTAACTGTCATATCTATGAGCTAATGATGCGTAGAATGCCCACATATAGAGTGCACGTAGAAAATCAGCCTCTTGATCAAGGTGTAGGGGGAGGATTTCAAGGGTGCAGGTGAGGCCGAGGTGGAGGAGGACCTGGTGGAGGTCGAGGATAGGTGATTTTCTACAACTGTGGGGGACCAAGACACTACGTGCGAGAATGCACGAAACCAACGTGCCTGTCATGCATATATTGCACTTAGTTTGACCATGCAATAGAAGACAACCCTGTATTACTAGCTAAGATACGCGAAAAAGGGGCACAACCTCAGTAGCCTACCCAGAATCTATAGATGATGAGGGATGAACCCCGCGAAGAGGATCCTGACGTGAACTTCATGCTGTGAAGTGGAATGAAAACTAGCAAAGACAAGGGAAAGAAGCCTAAAGAAGGTCAATGGGTTCGCAAAGCTCCAGAAAAGGAGGTTGCCTTTGATTTGGAGCACACGAAGGAAACCTTCATGGAAGCAAAGAAAAGCTTCGATGAGGGTTCTACCTCAAGAAATTAGGATAAGAAGTCTGAAGAAATGGACCCATCCATGCTTACTACATTTTTGGAGACCTGTATGAAGCTACTTCGAGATAGAAAGGCCATAAATGGATTACAGGAGTTGATCAATAAATCTATTGGTAATACTCCTGACGACCCACATGTGGTCAGGAAGATTGGTAAGCATAAGGAAATAATAGGGCAGGATATGATACTCACCACACAAATAGGAGAATATGAAATGGATCAAGTTATTCTGGATCTAGGGTCTGATGCGAATGTTTTACCTAAACAAACATGGGAGAGAATGTGGAGACCTATGTTGCAGTGGTCTCCTATTCAATTAAGGATGGAAAATCAACAAAATATTATCCCCATGGGAATATTACAGGGAGTGATAGTCGATAACGAAGCCACGAGCACGTTGGCCGATTTTGAAGTGATAGAGATTGTCGATGATAGCAATCCCTACCCTGCACTCCTTGGGATAGACTGGGATATCAACATGAACAAGGTGATTAATTTGAAGAAGCAGACGATGTCATTTGAAAGAAAATTGCTCAGCGTAGTAGTATTGTTGGACTCTACAGATGGAACGCGCTACACTGAACCAGCCCGTGATTATGAAAGTGATGACGATTTGGACCATATTTATAAGATAACAACGCGAGATCAAGATTGGGTGAATCCAACAGCTGATGGACATCTTTCATGGGACTGTGAAATCTCTTGCACATCAAACTCAGATGAGGAATTAGAACACTAGAAGAATAGATTGCACGAAGTATCTACGCTACGATGTAACATGATGACCAAATCGTTGCACTGCATATCATCGGAGGTAAGAAGTCTCCCTTACTATGATGGTTTAACTAACATTGATAAATTTCTGGATACATGGTGGGGTGCACATAAAGACAACCTTGATGGATGGCATGAATATAGAAGAATGATGAGGGAGCGGTTTGGTCGCCCAAAGGTAGGGTTGACAGAGAAATACGATGGAAGGAGTGATCTACGCAGTCACTTACCCAAATGGACCTATGCTTATGGAACAGAACTGCAACTAGAGTGGGTGTGTCTCTTCTGTCACATCTTAGATATAATACCTATGAATTGGTACATGGAGACAGAGCTCTGCCATGGCACGGATGAATGGGATATTTTGAGACAAGGATTCTTGATGACATTCAGCTTTGAAGATGGATTTGAGTGCATTGACGAAGCATTGTAGGAGGTAAAAGTAGTGATCTTCAGAATACGCAGGATCCCTTGGATTTGATTCAACAGGATTGGACCACCCAGCTGAGCCACGTACTGGAGTGCTACAATGTGACTGCTGAAGAGGAAGATAAGGATATGAGGAACATTAATATCCCAAAAACATAAGGACACTGCGAAGTTGAGGGGCCACAGATAGAAAACCTAGATATCACCATGCCACTGAAAAGAAGACAAGTGAACATTGAGATAGAGCCGAAGCCAAAGTTTGCAAAGATAGGGGACTACTCGGATGATGCTACATTGGATAAGTTCACTGAGTTGCTCCGCAAATACCAGGACTTGTTCCCTAGAAATTTCTTAGACTTAAAGGGGATAATAGGGGACTTGGGAGTTATGAAAATTACGTTGAAACTGGACATGAATCTGATCAAGAAAATGCCTTACTGCCTCAATCCAAAGTATAAAGAAAAGGTCCTCTTAGAGTTGGATAAAATCCTTGCGGCAGGTATTATTGAAGCAGTGGAAGAATCTGATTGGGTGAGCCCAACAGTAGTTCAAGAAAAGAATCAGAAGGATGAAATAATGATATGCGTAGATCTCAGGAAGCTAAATGACACTTGCATGCATGATCCTTTTCCGACTTCATTCACCAATGAAATGTTGGATAATGTAGGAGGACAGGAAGAATATTTGTTCACTGATGGATTCTCGGGGTACAATCAGATCAAGATCGCATAAGATGAACTTTGCAATTGAGTGGGGATGCTTTCAGTATACTATAATTCCTTTTGGACTGAAGAACGCACCAATGATATTTTCGTGTGCAGTCATTGCAGCATTCAAGGACTTCATTCACAAGTTTCTTGAGGTATACTTTGACGATTGGATCGTGTTTGGGTTGGTGCAACACCATGTAGCTAGCCTACGCTTGATGTTGGATACATGCCAAAGGTATCAGATCACACTCAATTTGAAGAAATGTTTGTTCTCTGTTCCTTTCAGAATCTTGTTTTTCCATGTGGTGTGCAGACCAGGATTAATGGTGGACCCATTTAAGATAGCAGTTATAATTAATTTGGAGGTGCTAAGAAGTGTGAAACAGTTGCACGCAACGTTGGGGCATACATGATACTCTAGAAAGTTCATCAATAGTTATGCCCAGATTACAGCGCCGATGGAGAAGCTGCTAAAGAAGGATGCTACACTCTTTTGGAATGAAGAATGTCAACGAAGCTTAGATGTGTTAAAGAAAAAAGATGGTCACCGCGTTGATCCTAGTCTTCCCAGATTGGAAGAAGGAATTTACTGTGCATGTGGACACGTCATGTATTGTGCTCGGAGTAGTACTAACATAGACCAGTGAGGGAGAGTTGGATCACCCTATAGCGTTTGCAAGTAGGAAGTTGTCTAAAGTTTAGAAAACTATTCAATGATAGAGTGCGAAGGTTTGGCTATGGTGTACATGCTCCAGAAGTTTAGACACTACTTTCTAGGCAGACACTTTAAGATGTATACAGACCATTTTGCATTGAATTACTTGGTTAACGAGCCTGTGTTGAGGGGGAAGATATGCATATGGTTGTTTATGTTTTATGAATATGATTTCGAATTCATTGTGAAGCTAGGACAATTGAATGTAGTACCAGATCATATGTCACACATTGAAATAGGAGAGGATCCTACTAATTTGGAGGACGAACTACTTGACACACAGCTCTTTACAGTGTGCATAGCTGACAATCACTTTGCAAATATCATACACTTCCTGACGATGGGGACAGCTCCAGAAGGGTATACTAGTCAACAAAAGAAGGAGATGGTGGTGCATGCGGTAGACTTTTCTATCATTGCAGGACATTTATATAAAATGGGCTCGGGTGAAATTTTGTGACATTATGTACCTGAGTATGAACAGAACAACATCCTTGCTAAAGCTCATGGAGGAGCTACGAGAGGACATTATGACATAATATTTTACACACTGGGTTGTGGTGGTCGACACTGCATAAGGATTCCAAGGCTTACTGTAAGGCATGCGATGCATGTCAGAGGATGGGTAGGTCATTGTGGAGGGATGAGCCACCTTTGAATCTGCAAGTGTCATTACAGCCATTTGAGAAATGGGCCATTGATTTTGTAGGCCTGATTCAGCCTCCAGGAAAGAAGATGGGCTCGTAATATATCATCACCACAATGGAGCATTTGACCAGATGGGTAGTGGTGCAGCCCGTGAAGGACTATACAAGGGCAACAACAGTGAAGTTCCTCTTTGAATATGTGCTTACTAGGTTTGGTTACCCAAAGATTTTGATGAGCGATCATGGTACACATTTCCTTAATGAAACGATCAGTGCGCTGACAGAGGAATTCCAAGTTTATCTTCAAAAGAGCATTCCATATCACCTGCAAGCTAATGGGATAGTTGAAGAATTTAATAAGATATTGGAGAACGTGTTGATGAAGGTTTGAAATGCACAAAGGAATGATTGGGATGTGCACGTACCCGCAATGCTATGGACTTATAAAACTACTTGTAAGAAACTGACTAGACAAACACCCTTCAAGCTGGTTTATGGCGTAGAAGTTGTGATGCCAATGGATTATATTGTACCTAGTCTATGCAGAGTGGTGTTCACAGGAATGGCAGATCACGGAGACCTGGAAGAGAGGCTCGCGCAACTAACATAGCTTGAAGAAGATAGGTTTTTGGCTGGATTCCATCATCAAGTCTAGAAGAAGCGTGAAAAGGCATGGCACGATCGGCACATCAAAATGGGCGACTACGTGAGATGGAAGAATGTCACAACATCAATAGAAGCGAAAAGGGAGTTGTGCTATAGGAGGAGATACCACGCAGGGCAGCGAGAAAGTGACCGTTACAATCACTATTCATGATTCACAGTGAGAAAACAGCCAAGAGGAGCAAAGGGGCAACATTTAAGGCCGAATTTAAATCTGAGATCTTTGAAAATCTGCTACCAATCTAGCATTTATGAATGGATTTTGGGGGGAACGGTCAGATTTGAATTCGAATTTGCCTATAAATTATAGATGGCCACCCAGTGAAAAACACTTTGCATATTGAGAGCTTTTATGGCGTGCTATAGAGTGTGCATGAATCCTGCAGTTTTTGAGGATTTTGTGGCTAGTTCAATGTTTGACAAGTTGCCTAAGGAAACCTAGGAGCTCCTAAATAGCCTCATGTCGGCGCCCATAGAAATTGCAAGTGTTGGTGGATCTATGGCCTCTAAGGGAGCTTCCCCTGAGTTCGTAAGTGTGGAGATGCCCGCCGCGGTGCCAAAATCACTGAGGTCATCTAGGCTGAAGCCTACGCCGGTAGGAGAGGCTTCCAAGGCGAAGAAGGAAAAATAAAAATCGACACAGCTGGTGCGTGAGTCGCCAAGGAAGCACCAGAAGAAACAAAAGCCCACCGCACAGGAGAAAGGCAAGGTGGTAAACCTAGAATCCAACGAGGGCGCTGAAGAAATTGGTATGAGCGCAGAGGACATTGACACTGAGAGTGCAGTCCCTATATCAAAGCTACCAGAATACATCCCTCCACACCAGGGGAAGGTGAATATCACAAAGGACCTAGAAGAGGGAAAGTTTATGCTTAATACACCCCTGCTCCCAGAAAATATTTTGTTTGAAGGACCGCACTTGGCGCATGTCCCCCACCTAAAACTTAAAGATTGGGACTTGGCGGACACGCAGCGGTTCCCCCACCCAGCTACTGATAAATTCATGCATAGGTTATTCTATAAGGATGTAGCTGTCACCATGCTAGAGCTAGTGAAGTGGATTCATGGGGTGGAGAAGGAAGGATTGTTGAACCTGCTATGGGTGCTGCATTACCACTACACGTCCATAAATTTGATAGTTATCAAACAGTTTTTGTGCCTGGTGCACGACGGGTTCCTTTGGTTGGAAGAGCCAATCCCTATAACTGATATGATGATCCATAGGATCACCCTACTACCCTATTCAGGGCTAAATCTGGCCAAGGCATTTGGTAGAAAGGTCGGCAAGCACAACCTCGCCACGAGAATGAAGGACACGTTTAAGTTTGTCAAGAAACCATGCAGATATTCAATTTCAAGCATAACTGACCCTGCGGTGAAGGTAGTCACCCATATATTGGCTGGGAAAATAATGAGGAAGTTTTGCACAGATGAGGTGTCTGCACTAGTTGTTTCATTAGCGGCCCAGTGCGCGGAGGGCATACAATTCATTTAGGTGCGCTACCTGTGCAGGGAGTTCCTCGTGAACTATAGGGAAGCACAAGACCACAACAAAACATTTCATTACTCATGGTTGTTGCTGTCGATTATGTTGGTTTCATGGCAATTTCGAGAGGATAGTGAGTTTCCTCCAGTCGCGACAGATTTGCCATAAGCAGCAAAGTTTTCTTCGCTATGGGCCATGAAGGACGCTGAGCGGGTCTGCGAGAGAAAGGACTTCTGGGTTTTGATGGAGATGAGCATCAATATGGCCATCAACCGCAAGCCAATACTGTCACCAACTGTATTTGAGAAGTTGTCGGGATATGCAGAGTTCAAAGCGAACTTCCATTGTATCTCCATCTAGGCACGGAAGGACCTAGAACAAAAATGGTATGATCTCCCATACCTTGTGACAGATGATTCCGTAGCAGCTCTCCTTGATCGTTGGCTAGCCTAGTGGCGCACAGCCTCATATTTGTCAGTCAGGTCTAGTGAGTCTATAGGAAAGTAGAAGAAGGAAGAGGCCCTGTCAAAAATGCAGTAGTTGGCTGAAAAACGGAAAAAGGAGATTGAGGAAAAAGCAAGAGTAGAAGCGGAGTGCACCATGAAGGAACAAGAGGAAGAGCGTGACTCTGACAAAAGTCAAAAGTCTCCTTCACCGAAGACAGAGGAAGATGGGCACACTAACCAGGGTGGTGGAGACCAGGAGATCACCCTCTTCTGGGTGAAGCTGAATTGAGAGCAAGAGAAATAAGATTCATGGAAGAAGACCAAGGCTACTAAGTCATCACTCAACCCGATCACCTTGACAGAAGGTGACTTAGATGACATTGGGGATAAGGTTAGGGACGCGACCACAGAACTGCTATAGTAGTTCTAACAACAACGAAAGAAATACTTGATGGCCATTCAAACGGGTCTACGTGAACTGCAGATCCAAATTACTCAACTATAGGCCAGTGTAGGGTAGAGCAGCGTGGAGTCAACTAGTTTGGAATAGGGGACCACTGGAGCAACAGATCTCGTTCGCTCCTTGGATCCTCACGTCGTTGTGCTACCTGATGGAGCCCTAAGCATGGAGACAGAGGCTGACAGGGTTTCTTTAAGGAACATTGCTCTCAAATTGGCCATGCACCTAAGCGAATTCCTTCACACGCTCCAATCCGATGTGATCGTGAAGCTGAGGGCTCGAGAGTAGTGCACACTGAGCATGATGATCGAGCAGAAGGTTAACAATGAAAAATTGCTCGTTGAGAAAACAATAGCGATAGAAACCTAGAAGAAGGTTGATCTATTAATGAAAAAGGTATTATAGAATTTATGTGAAGTTTCCTTATGTTACTTAGTGCAATGGATCGAAAAGATTGAAAATAACATAAACACATAAGAATTGAAATATAAACATAAATCATCAACACAATGACAATTTTATAACGGAGTTCACCAGACTTTCTGGCTACCTCTTCGGGGCCTTAACTTCTAGTGTGACCACTTTATTAGTCTTCAAAATGTTTTTACTGACATGAGATCAAAATCAGAGACTCAAATGAGAAAAAGGATCTCACCATTGCTTTCAGCTCAAAATTTCGAGTCAAACAAGTATAAACTTGCCCATATTTGGCCATTGTGACCTCCATACCCCCTAGAGAAATCCAAAACTGCCTCTGTGCTCTGCAAAACCACTTCTGTTTGCACAATACCGCCTTGGTCTGTTCGCTAGTGGTTTGACTGGTTCGGCACCTGCATAAACTTTAAATAAAATTTTGGTGGCTTGGTTTACCAAGCTCTGCCCTTGGCACTGTGGTTATCCGAACGTGCGTGAAGGCATTGGTATATAATGTTTTGGTGGGTAGGAGGTTCGAAACCTCTGCCAAACCTTCCGCCATTGGTTATGTTAATATAATGTATATTATATATTCACTGTGATATGTGATGTGGTTCCGGACTATATAATTGTTGGCTTATGGGGGCCTGACCCAGGTTCAGAGATGATTTAACTAAACAAATCCCAGTACTACTGGCCCTTTCGACAATAGTCCGCAGAGCGCGGACTAAGGTCTAACCCAAACTAGTATGGGATGATGTTAGAACCAAGTTTCCACACACTAGAGATGTCTGATGGTTTTTCAGTGGTCTGCAGATTGACCCTGTGTGCACGTCGCTACACACATCTAACAGTCCCTCGCAGCTTGCAATGTTGCCTTCGCGCATCCCTACTCGCAGCATGATCTGTGTTATTACCCAAGTTCCTTACTATTAACCTGATATTATCCAATTACTTAACTTATTTGTATGAGCCCAATTATACTTAATAATGTTCAGTATTCATATAAGTGCGCGCGACAAACAAAACAATGTAAATGCATAGAAATTAATACAAAAGAAAATACACAGTATTTGGAATCAAACTTCTCTTTATTATTCTTCTTCTTGGGTTACAGACTTGACTCCGCCCTGCGCACTCAGCTGCAGGGGTCCGTGCACTTAGCTGCGGACTCTACTAGGCCTCTGTGCACTCAGCTGCAGAGCCTCTTCCTACTACTACGACCCAAGACACTTGGACCTTTCCTTTATGCTCACTATCTTCTAGACTTCATCCATGCTCATCTATCTCTCTCCCTTTACAACTTAGAGCCTCGCTCTATTTATACAATCCCATGGTCTGTGGACCATGGCTAGGCCGACATAACATTACATTACATTACAAAACTTAGGGCGAATAACCCTATCACTCAATGTACATTTCACACTTCGCGCCCACAATTCACGAAGTCTTACAACATATTTGACCAAAACTTGGGCTTTGAGCCCCAAAACATACGGTGGGGGGATTCCATGCCCAACAGGCCCCCAACACAAACATTGTGACTCACCCTCAAGTCACTCTGTGGGCGCGGAGATCTTGGCGCAGAGTCTCTCCAACTGGTCACGAACTACTCGGAGGTCCGCATCGCACTCCTCTCCGGTTTTCTGGACCTGCTTCATGTGCTCCTCTGAAGCCTCTTTCTTAGGAGTAAATCCTTGCCTTCGCGCTTGCCTTCAATATCTACCGTGATGGTGAAAGCCTCGTTAATCCATGGTTGGACGCGCATTTTGAGAACTGCCTCTTTCTGTCGCACCGCATCCACCTACTCCTTCAGTGCCTTAGCTTGTTGCATCTTCACAAGCCGTTGAGTGAGGACTACTATCTCCGTAGTTCCTCGGACACTATTGTACTGCTCCTGAAGTTCACTCACTTCTGTTTCCGGGCGTTGTATGTTGGGGTCCTCCTGCAAAGATGTGAGGACCACAAATGTTTGTTCCAACATACAAGTATAGTCTTGTAATACACATCCAATTTCTTCCGATGTTGTTTGGATAGTGCTAGCGTGTTGTTCTCTGACTTTTGCGGGAGTAGAAGGTTGCACCTTCAACCGCAGCTCAGCAATTTAAAGAGTCAGCTCCAGCTGCACCTTTGTCGTTTCTGCTCTGACTTCACGGACGCCAGTCGCCAACCTATGGATCCGCTCTGCTGCTGGTAGATCTGCTGGGATGGCCAGCTCCGGATGCATTTGCAAGCATTGTCTACCACCTGTTCCAACCACTGAGTCTGTGATACCAGTTCATCATGCTGTAGGCGAAGCCGTTCAATGTTTATCTTTTTCTCACTCAGACCCTATATTGTGCGGCCCTCCCTGGCGCAGAGTTCTATTGTTATTCCATCCTACAGTTGGTACAATGTTTCTTGCAGAAGGGTAGCCAAATTGAGGCCAAGTCCGTTGATCCTACCAACCGCAGCTCTGTCGATCTCATTTGCGACTGCTAGCGCTCCTTCTGGTAACACTATGGTATTGGCCATTCTTGCGTGTAGCATCTGTTCTGCTGTTGATGTACCTACTGCGATGTAGGTGGACAAGGCACCTTACTGCGGGGGCCACACCTATAGTTCCTATAGCTGCACCCTTAGGGCCCCCAACACAGTCTGCTGCTCTGTCATAACTTCTTGGAGCGCCTCCTTGGTGACATCGCGAACCATCTTGTCGATGTTGTAGAGGTCTCCTTCAATTAATGTGATCGGGTTGATGGCTAGCTTCGATGCCTTGACCTTTTTCCGTGGATCCAATCTCTCTGTGATGCATGGCCATTTGAGTTGGGTCGAAGTGCTTCCTAGGTTCGTGCCCTCTTCTACAAGGCTTGTGTCCTTTGCCTCCTATCATGCAGACACTTCTTGGCCCTCCTCTACCTACGCTGTTGTGCCCTCTGCTGTCTACGTTGCTGCTACTGCTTCAATGGCCTTCTTTTGCTCTACAGCTACTTATGCTGCTTCACGGATTGCCCTTACCACGGCTACCACTTTTTCGTTGCACCTTTTCTCGGCCAGTTGGGTGACACACAGCTTAGCATCCTCCTTCCTTTTCTGCATTGTTGTATTCTCCAACTCCACCAAATCTAGGGCGGGCCACTCGGGAGGCCATGTCTCTAACACTGTAAAGATCGTGTCGTCAGTGGCTATGAATGGGAGCTTTGTCCACTACTACACCAGATCCTTTCATGCCCTAATGTAAATATTGTGCATGTTCACCTTGAAGTCTGTAAAACTCTGCAGACTATTGTGCACTGTGGGGGGCAAGCACGGCCTCCTATTAATCCACATCCAGATGCTCACCTCCATGAGCACCCAGAAAATATTTGTATCGCTAATTTGCTTCACGTCCTCGGTAGCCTAGAGCAAAGCATACTTTGCGGCCTCTAGTAAGTCATGCTCAATGCTCGGGAACTGACTGTCCTCCAGCAGTTCTCCCACGACCAGTAAGATGGACAAGAGCAACCATGCATAGTGGAAGGTCTTACCCTGCTCCTAGGCCTCCTTACAGTTGAGCAAAAATTCTTCGCAGAGGAGCTTGACCCAATTGAACTAGACCCCTTTCACACACTGTTCAGCCAACGCAACTATCAATGCTGGTACTTCATCATCGTGGCATTTTCTCATTACTTTACCAGCTAGGAGTTGGGTGGCTATGCGCACCCCTTTATCCTTGATACTGTTGATGGCGTAACCCCTCTTTTTCTTCTCGAGGTTATATTTTTTCTTCATGGCTTCCACAAGAGCTAAATCACCATTTTTTCCTACTATCGTCATGGGGTCCTTTCCCTTACAGGGAAGCCAAGAAAATCTATGGATGAGATCCGTCGTGATGGGAATAGGCTCCTCCAACCATAAGTACCCATCATGCACCAGGCAAAGCAGTTGCCTGATGACAAAAATGGTGATGGGCACACGGTGAAAGTGTGGTATCCACAGCAAATGAAGCAACCTGGCCTTCTCCACACCACGCAACCATTTTCGCGGTTGTAATGTGATCACCAGCCCCTCCGTATTCTGTTTCATTAGGATCTCTATCTCTAAGTGTGGGAACTTCTTGCTGTCTGTGAGGTCCTAGTCTTCAAATTTCAGGGTAGGCACATGTCCTAGGAGTAGACCCTCAAAGGTAATTCCATCGGGGAGGAGCGAGGTCTGGAGTGCACTCTTTGTTGCATCCAGATCCTTTGGTACCTCATCTTTCCCTTTTCGCGGAGGGACATACTCGGGCAATTTTGCTGCAGATCGCATCGGTTGGATGTCTGACTCCACATCTTCTTCTTCCTCTACCTCGGCAATCAAAGCTTGTAGGTCCTCCTCCTCTTCATCTGTCTCAATGGTAATAGCCTTGCCCTTTGTTAGAGCCTAGATTGACTTCAGGCTAAAGGGAGGCAATCTTAGGATAACCACAAACCAAGCTTAACCTAGTAGCTAGCCCTACCACATCGGGAGAGGGCTCTCTCCTTGTGAATATCAGTCAAGATGACTGAATCAAATATGGACTTTAGGCTAGGTATAGTAGCTCTAAGGTTTTTTGATTGATTTTGTTAGTTTTGTTGCTAGATCAAATGGAGCAGGCAGCTTTGGGTCCAGGAAATCAAGTCAGGAATGCAGGGTGTTCTATGGAGCGAGATAGGTAGGTGTTTTGGCACTTGAAATTGAATGAAATGGTAGGATTAAGACTAGTGAGGAGCTGAGGAGGGCATGCAAAGATCATGTATCCTTCTCAAATAGTAGAGAACATCAAAAACTAAATGGTTTCCCAAGGTAGAGCACTGTAACCAATGTATTCTACCTATCTATCTTGATATCATTTAGCTAGAAGAATGAATTAGATTGTGGCACACATAACACATGAGAAAAACTAATAACAGAAGAAGAAACTATGCAAAAACACTTTACCACAAGTATCCCATAAAAATAGTTGCAAATCCTGGTTTATTTCCTTGCCAAACTGCTGATAAAGGTGTACAATGTAGCTCGGAGCATCCAAGAGAGTCCAACCTTTGCTAATGACTAAAAAAATACATAATATAGACATTAAACCACCTATACTAGCCATTAGGGGTCAAATCCAAGAGATAAGGAACTGTTATAACCATTTCCAAACAAGGAACATGAATATAGGCAGTGGAACAGCTTGCCTCTATAAGAATGGAAAGTAATTCATTGACCCCCAAACCAACTCAAACTGATGAATCTATCCTATAAGATCATTTCACAATTAGATTTACATAGCATAGCATTAATTACAATCATAAATTCATCCATGAAGAGAGAAAAAGTCAACTTGCAGAGAAACTAGGCGAAAACTGGATTTTTTGGGCAAACTAGCTCTATGCGCAGCGCCACTAGCCAGGTGTGTAACGTTGCGTTAGACCCAGTTTTGGAGGCCTTTCCCTTAGCCAAATTGAGCCCAAGATAGCTCATTGGAAAGGTATTCCTGTATAGTTTTTGGAACATCTTGAATTTTTGTATTTGGAGGTCATTTCCCCCCTAAAAAGTGAAATATCCCAAGTCTACTTCTGTGTGTCCAAAAAGAGGCAGAGAGGTCATTTTTGGGTAGTTTTTTGCCCTTTTGGTGACCTAGGTTTGCTCCAAAATTGCTGATATTTTCTGGGTTTGATTCTCTCATCATGATGAATCCAAATATATAAGCCTTTCCTTGAAAAAGTGCTCCAAGGAAAAGCATTTCAAAATTCCAAAATTTGAAAAAGACAAAAATTTATCAAAACATGCCCATATTTGGCACAAGGCACCACCATCAGCTGCTTTGATGGGCTAGTGAGGCTTCAGCCAGGATTTTCAACTTATATTGCTCCTTTTTTCTCCTTAAGGCCTTCCTCAACTGTTATAGACATTTTTGGGCACTGCAACCCCAATCATAAATGTCCATAAACCAAGGGCTCCTAAGTCCCTAAAAGTGTTGTTCCAACGCCTAAAAGAACAAGGCCAACTGATTACAGCATCTCCCAGAAGTTCTCCATGAAAAACTACTCAGAATTGGTCAAACGTGGACCATTTCACCTGCTCCATGGTCAAAGTGCGCTGCATCCCACCTAAATGCACACAGGAGGTGCGATGCATACTGAAAAGCCATTCTATGGCGTGCGATGGGCAAGAGTGGACAAATCGCAGAGTCAATTTGCGAGGTGGAAGATCATGGAATCTTCCAGAAACTTCTCCTATGACACTTGCCTCTCTGCATTCGCCCAGGGATGAGTAAGAGATCATCAATCTCCAAGTGGAATCAAGAACTATCAGAGAGAGGACACTATTCAAATCTCAAAAGCTGACTCACCCCCCTTGCAAACATCTATATATGGATCCCTCATCCCAGAGATCCAGAGGCTAGAATTTTGTATCTTGTAAGGAAGTGCTGCTGGTTTCTTGGTGTAACATCATAGTGTTGGGTGATCTAAGCTTTTCATGAGGTGAAGAATGGCTTTCTTGCTGAGAGGATGACGCCGGGTCGGAACAATTGGTTGTAATCATCTTTGCTATTCTTGATTATTAATAAAGCTATTCAAGTTTTCCTCCACATTTTTCTATGATTGATGATATATGCATTTGTGTGGTCAATATATATCTGGTCCTATATTTTTTATGATAGTAGATCTCTGTTCGTGGATAGTTTTATGCTGCTTTGATTCTACAAGTGCTCTTCGAAGCTGGGTAGACGAAGAAGCAAGTGGCAAAGATCTATCAGAAGGGAGAGGAATCAAGCAAGGAACCAAGTGCAAGACAGAGGTTGGTCTCCTTTGTTCCCCTCTTATCTACTTCTCATAAAGGAAAACGAAAGTGGTTTTAGTTTGTTTGTTTCTAAGGTAGCTACCAGCCTTAGTGGGACTAGCAGCTCTGCATAGACACTAGATTTCCCGATAACAAAATGGCGACTCCGCTGGGGAGCGAATAGATTGTTTGTTTGTCTATATTTGTTTGCTTTATAAACTTACAGATGGATCCTAAAGTCAAGCCAGCTAGCCTTCGAACTGCATTTTCTATGCAAGTGCAAAGTAGATCAATGTTGCTTCAGTCTATCTCTGGGTTTTGTTTATAAACTGAACAATCAATTTACAAGCTCTCTAATTGCCCTTGTGGTGGCTCTAGTAACCTCCTTAGATCTACCCCTATGATTTATTGACTGATTACCACTTGCTCGGCCTAAATCCCTGAACTGTGCTGCAAACTGTGATCAAGAACTGGATCAAAAGTCTTGCACTGTACCATCACACCCTCTCTTCAAGGATATCAGTATGCATTGCACTTCATATGTGTTGTAGGTGGGATGCATACTGGAATCCCTGTGTAACAGGTGCTCTGATCAGAAAGGGCTAATTTTGCCTCCAGACTTTGGTTTTTTCACTCTTTTTAGCACTATTCAGGAGTTTTGATGTCTGTAGTCAGTATACCTCTGTTGGAAACCCCCTTCCTTGCCATTATTCCGCCTCCATTGTGCAAAGAACTGTAAATGTTTTTTATGTATTGTGATCGATTTTCAGTTCTCTTTTACAAGGAAGTAGCGTAATTGAATTGTTGTTTCTTGATCTGGAAGTGTCGCAAGTGTCATTTTCAGTCATAGAAGAGAATCTGATTGTTCTTGATAGTCGATTACACTGTTACTCTTGTATTTGATTTGAATTAGTAGTTTTTCAAGTGTCGAAAGCAAGTTTTCAATTCCAAATCGCAAAGTGTCGTCATTGTCTTCATTTTTGTCTTGAAAAGAAACTTGTTAGTAATGTCACTTTTAAAAATAATTCAGATTTGCGCTTAGATTTCTTTTTATCATTGACACATTAAGAAGGTTGAAAACAAATACATGCATGTGCATTTGCATTTAGACTGTTTGTTGGTTTGATTTAGGACAGTGCATATAGTGTGTGCTCTCTGCTCTATGTTGAAAGAATATCGTCTCTCTTTCCTTAGTAGCTAGGATTTTCATTGCAAAAAGAAGATTAAACGATTGTTTATCATCTTAGATTGCATTTTAGGAATTGTATATCTACATCAGGCGGTGAACCTGAAAGGCAAATTTCTTAAGCAAGATCAACTGTGAAATAAATTTAATGAATCTAAAAACGCTTTGGAACCTAACGCACAACATTTAGAAGTCTAGGCCAGAGATGTATTCCGGCGTCGTAAAGCCTGGTAACTATTGTTTTCATTGCTGGTTGGGTGATTCCTCCACTTTGAGACGATAAGTGCCAGTACGGACTTGTGCTCCCACATACCGTCGAGTATATATTGGGAGACCACAATAGGCTTTATCCTTTATCCATAGGAAGCCGTGTCTGCCGCCGTATCGATTGCAATGCACTAAACACAGCATTCGGGAAGATTGACTATCGTACCATAAAAAGTATTCTGCAGTTTTGTGATTGGTTTGGTAATCCCTCTGTCTAGATTTCCAGAGTAGTCTCTTTCATTCCTTTTCAGACTCCTTAAAAGAAAAGTTCCATCTGAGCACTTGTCACTTCAAGCTCATTAAAAATTGAAGGCGACTAGAGTCATCTTTTGTTTTTTCTCGACTCTTAAGAATTGACAAAACAAGTTGTGTCAAAGCGTCTAAAATTTATTTTAATCGAATAAACATCACCTTTCCTACGTTGGTCTTAGGTTGAGAAAAATGGAGTCCACCAACCAAGGATTTCCCCTTGGAGGAAATCCTAGTCCTTTCTCCTCTTGGGGAGATGTTGGTGCACCCCATATGGCCACATTGTCGCTTCCAGGATTGACAATCGGCTTGCCCATATGGCTCTTCTCGACCTCTGTCATTCAGAACACCGTGATTCCTGAACAATCAAGTCAGCAACTAAACGATACCAAAGTTACCCCCAAACCTTCTACTTCGTCCAATTCACCCTCTCCTCCTTCCTCTTCGCTTGATGAAGCTAGTAAAGCCAAAAATCAAGTAACTGAGAAGAAGAAGGAAAAGAAGAAGAAATAGAAGAAGAAGAAGGAGCCAAAGGCAAAAAGGGGCAACTAGGCATCGTCTAGCGAAAATCCACACACTGCACCATCTAGGCCTAAATCGCCATGTGTCATTTGCAAAGGAGACCACTATCATCGAGATTGTCCTTGCATCCCTCGGATCTTAAGGGACTGGTCTCCTCGTTTGCACAATCCGGTGTCATCAACCTCTAACGATTATGTTGAAAACACACAGTCAACTAGTGAAAGTGAAGCCCCTAGACAAAAAGGAAAATGTAAATTTCCTTGTAAACTGTGTGAAGGCGATCACGCCGTCCACCGTTGTCCCTTCTTAGACGAGGCTAAAAGAGTTTTGGATGACCGTTCGGTTTCACTGTTACAAATTCCTCCTAGATATAAGAAACTCTTGCCGAGTCCATCAGTAGTTGAAAATTCGGCTGACACGCCATTATGGTCGGCTGAAGCATCTATCATTGAAGATGAACCCTCTGAATCCACACTAGACAAAAGTCAAAAGGTCGAGGCGGCAGTTGACCCAGTCTTACCTTCAGAAGGTCCATCTTCGAATGATACAGTCACCAGAGAGAACAAGAACGACACCATTCAAATTCTCTTCGTAAGCACAGACTCCGATGAACATGGGGGCAGTCTACCCGTTCCTTTACCGTAGGAAGGAAGTTCGTCAGAGTCATATCCGGTCGTCTATTCGGTCCCACCTCCAAGCAACCTAGTTGTTTCCTTCGATTGGAATCTACTAGGCAGACCCCATTTACCGGCTAGTATACCATTTCGAATCATTGCTCAAATATATAGAATGGTCATGGCCGGTACCATCATAGATGAAGGGGCTTCTGTGAGTATCCTTTCCTCAACTGCTTGGAAAGCGCTTGGTTCGCCATCGCTTTTGCTTGAAAAGAGAAATCTAACAGGCTTTGACAAAGGAACCAGTCGACCGTTAGGATCCTTCCCAATGTGCCGATAACATTGAGAAGGAAAACCGTTCACATGAACGTAATGGTAGTCCAAGGACCCCTGGATTATAATCTACTCCTTGGACGCGACTATATTTATTGCATGGGAGCCATTGTCTCCTCACTCTTTAGAGTAATGTTTTTTTCGCATGAAGGAAGAGTGGTCAAGCTCGTAGACCAGCTTTCATTCCCTGGTTCACACATAGCAAATAGTCAAATACCATCCCTAAATGGTCTTTTCACTCAAGGAACATCTCATCAATCCCCAGTCTGTCCACCTGATGAGCGCGAGTGATTCGGAGGACATGACTGAAACCCAGGGGGCATACACCCTGGTCTGTTTCGACAGGAAAACCTTGGGTATAGGGTAGGTTTCCGCGAAGGATATATGACTAGTTTATGAGATTAGACTGGAATAAGATTCCTTCATCAAAGTTATGTGAGTGGAGCCAGTTGCACCACTCACCTTTGTTTATTTTGGTAGACATCGCCGAGGAAGTGTTTTGTCCACAGTGCGGATAGAACAATCTTTGGTAACTTGGAAATTTTTCGCTATACCTGGGGGCATGCAAAGCTTTTGGCATGCAATCGAAGAGCGACCATTTATTTTTTAAATTTGTAGGTCCTCTAACCCTTTAAACTCGTAGGATTGGTCGTTTCCTAACCTGCATAAAGAAAGGATGCGGGGCAAAGCTTTGAAAAAATGCCATTTTAAATGAGACATCCTTATTATACGACTAGATCGAGCAGTTTTAATGCGGAATTCGAGCTCGTTAAAAAATAAACATAAGCAATGAGCAAATTTTCCCCCAGAGTTTAAGCTCATTAAAAATGAACCAATTTCCGGTAAATAACCATCGTGAATGAATTATCATCAGCCTTTGAAACCTTGGTCGTGTTCTCATCATCACCTCCACTCTATATTGGCTAATCATTCACCTCCATTTGATTGTTTACCCTTTTTGAGGAACAGCTGCAAAGAGTGATCTTGTTAGCCATCCTTGTGACACTGTCCTGATTGGAAGATTCCAAACCTTACCTGGAATTAGTTGCTACCTGAATTTATCACTCGTTCCTCGAAAAACAAGTCTCCTTTAAGCTCTTTTCATCTGACTCGTAAAATATGAAAAGACTACCGAGCAATTGGCCTCTCCAGCTCGTTAAAGTGACCGGAAGTTCTGTCCCTCCTTTAGATTTTAATGCTTTTGGACCTGAGGGATTATTACACAAAAAGATCGAGCGCTTGTTTTGTTCGGCTCGTTAAAATTACCGAAAATTCATCCCTTTTGTATTGTTTTATACTTTTTCAGACTCAAGGGATTATATGACGAAAAAGGATTATTGGAGTTTTCTTTACGTCCCTTTTCAGACTCTCTAAAATTGAAAAGGACCGAGTTATCTTTGTCGTTAAACTTGTTAAAACCGAAAAGCGACAAACTTGTCCATACTGACAAGAACAAGTTTCACTATCGCTAGGCTCGTTAAAACATAGCAATGGGTTTGCCCGAAGGTCAAATTATAGAACAAGCATATGTTATCCTCCTCAAGCTTGAAAAAAATAAAGAGGTACTGGTCAGCAATGACTGGGGAAAAATTGGGAAGAAAACTTGAAGAAACTTTGTTGGTAGCAAGTCGCTCTTGAACATGACACTTTCACTCTGCATCCGAGTCGGGTTGGGTTGTTCCGTTCACTGGTCATATCACCATTGGTCCATCACACCATCCATATTTGGGGTTAACGCTACCAATCCATCATGTCAATGTCGCCGATATCTTCAAGAGAAGTCGCTCAGAGAATTCACCTGTGTCTCATCCACTGCAATACATTTACGCTCCATTCTTTCATGACCGCCACCCTGAACCTTATGTCATCAGATCGTTTTCACCTCCATTAAAATCATTTGCTCCGTTCCATATCATTGATGTGGGATTCACTAAGGCCCTCCTATGACGGATCACTTCTTGTCGACATCAGCCCATTATCCAGGAAGTCGATCTAGGAACAACCCTTTCCGTACTTTGAGGCTTGCATGCCTCAATGGCAAGTTTCTCACTTCCGGCGACAGGTTTACATCAATGGCCTTCGACCGAAATATTTTGCGTGGTGTTCGACGCAAAGTCCCTTATTCACACCACGTGAATTGTACTGTATTACCTTGAGGGTCATCATCGTTATCGGTGATTCCTCTCACGCCTGTTAACAGCTTACATCATTGGCTGGTAATCAGGCGATGTCTTTCCATGTTCAACTACAGCTCGGAGACAGAGATAACCTGGGTTAGGACTGGTTGGTGCCGATCTCCTTAAAGTCCCACAGATAGATGCCTAAACAGGTCCAACAGATAGATGCCTTGGAGAACATATCTCACATGGATCGACTTGTACTTTGAGTGAAGATCGAATGAGATTGAAGACCCCGGATCTAGTTTCATCCATCCGAGCTGCGATATATATTCAGGAAAATAAAGACATCAAATGTACATCATTACTACACATATAATCATCCAACCCAAGGGATGATGGCTCTACCAGAATCATCAGTCTGCACTCAGACGATTGTCTGTCTTATGTACATGAAAATGAATTTATAAAGCTATGCATCAAGCTAGATCATGAAAATATTATGAAGATAATGTATTGTATTGTATCTTATTACAGGTCGCCTTCCAGCTTGAAAAAACTTCGGATCCTCATGATAAAGCATTTCACCCGACATCAAAAGATTAACGACCTCATGCTTTAGGGGGCAACTGTTATAGACATTTTTGGGCACTGCAACTCCAATCATAAATGTCCATAAACCAAGGGCTCCTAAGTCCCTAAAAGTGTTGTTCCAACCCCTAAAAGAACAAGGTCAACTGATTACAGCATCTCCCAGAAGTTCTCCATGAAAAACTACTCAGAACTGGTCAAAAGTGGACCATCTCACCTGCTCCATGGTCAAAGTGCGCTGCATCCCACCTAAATGCACACAGGAGGTGAAATGCATACTGAAAAGCCCTTCTATGGGGTGTGATGGGCAAGAGTGGACAAATGGCAGAGTCAATTTGCGAGGTGGAAGATCATGGAATCTTCCAGAAACTTCTCCTGTGACACTTGCCTCTCTGCATTCGCCCAGGGATGAGTAAGAGATCATCAATCTCCAAGTGGAATCAAGAACTATCAGAGAGAGGACACTAATCAAATCCCAAAAGCTGACTCACTCCCCTTGCAAACATCTATATATGGATCCCTCATCCCAGAGATCCAGAGGCTGGAATTTTGTATCTTGTAAGGAAGTGCTGCTGGTTTCTTGGTGTAACATCATAGTGTTGGGTGATCTAAGCTTTTCATGAGGTGAAGAAGGGTTTTCTTGCTGAGAGGATGACGTTGGGTCAAAACAATTGGTTGTAATCCTCTTTGCTATTCTTGATTATTAATAAAGCTATTCACGTTTTCCTCCACATTCTTGTATGATTGATGATATATGCATTTGTGTGGTCAATATATATCTGGTCCTATATTGTTTATGATAGTAGATCTTTGTCCGTGGATAGTGTTATGCTGCTTTGATTCTACAGGTTCTCTTTGAAGCTGGGTAGACGAAGAAGCAAGTGGAAAAGATCTATCATAAGGGAGAGGAATCAAGCAAGGAACCAAGCGCAAGACAGAGGTTGGTCTCCTTTGTTCCCCTCTTATCTACTTCTCATAAATGAAAACAAAAGTGGTTTTAGTTTGTTTGTTTCTAAGGTAGCTACCAGCCTTAGTGGGACTAGCAGCTCTGCATAGACACTAGATTTCCGGACAACATCAACCTAGCCTTAAGATTCCTCATTCTTATGTTACAAATCTTGTTGTGAGTCATGTAGTGGTAGGCCATGTGGCGAAGCATCTTCTTGTCTCTATTGGCTTTCTCAATCAGCCCCTCAAGGTGCATATTAACCCTCTCAAGCCAAGTTTCCCTGTCATTCTTAATCTCTTGTTCAACTGAAGTCAACTTGACCTTAACCTTCTTGGCCTTTTCCCTTTTTTCCTTGATCATTTGCAGCTCCATGAGGACTTGCTTGTCACTCAACTTGTACATGTTTTGCTGAGGAAGAAGGCAAATCCCCTTCCATTCCTTGTGGAGATAGAATTTTCCTATAGCCTGATGATGAAGGTGAGACCCCTTCCACACCTTGTGGAGATAATACTCGCCCAGCAGCTGCAAAAAGTTTCCTAATGCCCCTCTCATATGTCACAAACACTGGCACTCCAACAGTTTTAGTCTCTTTGACCTTTTCATGTCCTGAAGGTCCACCTTCTTCATGATGCACTGATGAAAATATTTATGGGCCCTTGAACATCTCATGAGAAATGAAAGTCTCCCATGGCATGCTAAGAAGGTTCAGCTGATGTAGAACAATGATTTTAATCAAAGAGTAGTGGAAAATGTTATTTAACTGTTGGGGATATGGTTTCTTATTTACAATAAGTTCCATCTTCTCAATGTTTCTAAACATGAAGTAAGGGATATTCATCATCCTTACTCTAGTGAAATGCATCAGCAGTCTAATGTGTTAGGCATACAACCGGGAGAAACTACCTTCACAAGTAAAGTACTTGATGATGATCTTCATCAATGGGGCAAACCTGTCTTCCAAGAACTTGAAGGGGAAAAATCTCTTGAGTTTGTCTTTGTATCTAGCCTTGATGTAAAGCTCATAGTACTCCCTGTCAATATCTTGAACTTTGTTCCATTTTTCACCCACATCTATAATACCTGTAGCCTCTAAGATAACAGGTGGTGATAAGGTGAATGTAATTCCAACAAGGCTTACTTCATTGTTGTCCAAGTGTGTCACAAACAACCTAGCCAACTCATGATGAAATTTAACTCTTTCTACCATTTCACAAAAACCAAAACATGACCGGTGTTTAAAAAAGAAATGGAAAATGGGCAGGCTTGCAACTCCCTCAAACTGGTGGGCTCCTCTCTGATAACCCTTCCTCCTTTATGAGGCTTTCTGTGGTGTATGTTTCTCTCCCTGGAACTGTCACTAAGGGGTCTACTTCAAGCTCATATTCACTATCTTTTTCCATTGTTTTTATTGTTGTAATCACTTGTGGTGAATGAAGAGATAGGGTGAATTAATGAAAGATGAGTATGAAGAGATTTTATGGATAAGTAGGTGAGAGTGAATGGGAGTGTGAATGGGATTTAGAGAGTGAGTAGGGTTTAGGGATGTATGTAGGATAAAGTGTGTAGGGTTTTGGGGAGAATGTATAGGGTTTGGAAAATTTGTATGTGAGAGTGGGATTTAGGGAGAATATATGAGGGAATGGTGTTTAGGAAACAGTAGCAAATGGATGAGATAGGAAAGCAATAAATGAGTGAGCTTTTAAATTTTATGAGACAGTTTGGTGAACACTAGGGTTTTAACTTTATGAGTGAAAGGATCACCAAGACTTGATGTAAAACCCTTTTCAAAAAGAAATATTGATTTACTTACGTGCAAGAGGTAACTTGGAAGATTTAAGGCGAATTTGGAAAATTTGGAGCGATTTGGGGCTTGGCTGCCAGGTGCGCAGCACCTGCCAGGTGCATAGCGCCGGCCTCTGGTGCGTAGCACCAGTCTGAACTTGTCCAAAAACGCAGTGATTGCACACTTTCACTCAATGGCACTTTAAAATCGCCTTTTAGCTCTTGAATTTCAACTCAAACAATGAAATGATCAAAAGAGGGATGATATTTCATATAGTTTTTCAATTTTTTTATTTTTTATATTCAAAACCCACTTTGTAATGTCTATTTGCCTTTTTCAAATACTCTGTTTTTTGGATGCTTGATCTTTTTGCTTGGATAGGTGAACTGATACTCAAACTTCTTCAACTTTTGCAGTGGCAAGTACTTGGCGATATCACCAGGTGACAATGAGCAGCATGGAACCATTTATTACATATAAGATCAATAAAATGACATGAAATTTAACATTAAAATACAAATTCTCTATTTTCACCTCAAAACTAGTTTTGACGTGAGAATTTTATTAGGCTTACAAATTAAGAGATTATAACTTTTCTGATGATTATTGTCATCCTCATGTGTCTGCTGACCATTATTAATCAATAGTCACTGAAACTTGAAGATGGTAAACCCTAATACTTAATGAGACTAAAACCCTAAGACCTAAGACCTAATTGATGAAATTAACTGAAAATAAGCATGAATCATGGACTGAGAAGTATGAAAGGAGGTCAACAGATATATGTCATGAGGGAAAAACTGAAATGAACCCTACCATCAGTTGATCCATGACCTAATGGAATGCAACTCATCAGAATGGGAATCCTAGTATTAAATGCAAAAGAGTAAATTTTGATCACTGATGGCAATGTGAAGACACTAACACTAACATTGGCTCCAATGGGGATGGTAGCTCTTTGGAGGTGCCAAGAACCATAGACCTCTGGGAACACGTAGACTAGTGCCTCATCCATAAGGCAATACGGTCAAGATACTTCAAAATTTGAAACTGACACTATGAAAACTGACTCGAGACTCAAACTGAATCAAGACTCAAAAATTGAATTAAACACACAAACTAATACAAATCACTCAACTTTATAGCCTTCACCTCAGGCCCCAAGCTGAAATGACTGTGTACCTTTTGAACACTTGCAATGAAAGGGAAATGGTATATACAATGATCACTTCATGATTTCATAAATCACCTTAGAAGAAGTAGCGCTTCAGGAGCTTACCATTGACTAGTCCTCCTGAACAATATTGTCCATCCATATCTTTGAGCAAAAATGCATTTTTTCCTCTGTATGCAGCAATCTTATAGGGTCCCTTCCATAAATTTTCAAACTTACCATGCTTTCCTTTATCTTCATTCCTAGCATACCACTGCAATACTACATCCTCAAGCTGGAATTTATTTGCTTTTGTTTTCCGATCATAGATCTTTTTGATCTTCTCCTGCAATCTAAAAGTGTTTTGGAAAACTTCCTCCCTTGTCTTCTGTAAATGGATCATCTGATTTATTATTCTCTAAAAATCATCCTCCTCACTGCCAACCTCCTGTAAAAGTTTCACAACCGAAATTGCAAGACATGTCGGAAAGACTGTGTCAATTCCATAAACTAGTTCAAATGGAGACATACCAATGGACTTCTTTTGGCTCACCCTGTCAACCCACAAGGCATTAACTAACTTTTTATGCCAACCTTTCTTATTTGTTTCCAGCAAATTCTTGATGACGTTCACAAATGACTTATTGGACGATTTAGCCAAACCATTTCCTTGCGGATAATATGCTGTAGAGTGAGCCAAGGTAATCTTATACTTGGTGCAAAAATCGATCATCTTATTGTATTTGAATGCAGCTGCATTATCTGTGATGATTTTACTAGGACAACCAAAACGAGATAAAACATTTGATTCCAAAAATTGAATGATTACCATATATGTTGCCTGTCTGGTTGGGATTGCTTTAATCCACTTAGTAAAATAGTCGGTTGCTGTTAAAATCCACTTGTGTTGAGCCGACGATGTTGGATGGATTTCCCTGATAAAATCAGGTCCCCACTGCTGAAAGGGTGCATTGACTTCAACCGGTTTTAGAGGAAGAGGCAGCAATTTCCTTTTACCCTAAAAGACTTGACATTCATGACAGCTCATGATTGTTTTGCAGACATCCGAAAATAAGGTTGGCCAGTAATAACCTACTCTCAATATTTTGTTTGCTTTTGTCTTCCAGAACAAGTGACCACCACAATCACCCTTGTGAAAGTCACTCATCACCTGTTGGGCTTCATCTTCAATTAAACAGTTTAGCAAAACACCACCCGAATCTTTCCAATAAAGGGCATTATTTAAAATGTAGAATTTGGCAACTTTAAGTTTGAGAGTTCTACCTTTGTTTTTTGTCATTTCCGGAGGTGGAAAGAGGTGCTGAAGTACATACACGATATCTAAATACCATGGTGACTGAAGGAACATTTCAAACACTTGAATCAAGGAGCTTTTTCCTTCATCTGCGAACATGGTTGTAATAAGATTTATATCTAAAGCATGCAAATTTGATTCCGCCATTAGCCTCACCAGACCTTGTCCTTTGATCAGCTTTGTAGGCTTGATTTCCAGATCATATTATAACATTGCTACAATACATTTTCCCCGCCTTCCTTCTGGATTGGTTTGTACCAGCACATCCTTAACCACTGCGTTAGGAACGTATGCTATGATGTGGGAGTGCAGAATATACACTCTAAAGTCCTTCAAAGCTTTGACAAGAGCAAGAGCCTATTTTTCAATTATATTGTACCGCAAAGCAGCATCTCTAATGGTCCTGCTGAAAAATGCAATGGGTTTTTCTAGCTGATATCTCTTTTGCGTTAAAACTGCTGCCATGGTATGCTCAGATGCAAATGAGAATAAAATGAAATCTTGTGTATAATCGGGACTAATCAAAACCGGGGTTGTAGATAAAGCATACTTTACCAAATTAAATGACTTCATAGCATCCTCCGTCCATTTTACCACGCTGTCCTTCTTTAACATATTAGTAATTTCTCTCAAATGCTCAGCTAGATTGGGTACAAATCTTCGTAGGAAATTCATCTTACCGTTAAAAGCTTGTATCTCTTTCTTGTTCCTGGGAAAATCTATCTACTGAATTGCTTCTACCCTTGAAGGATCAATGCAAATTCCTTCCTTTGAGATAATATGGCCAAGCAGCTTCCCTTCATCCATAGAAAAGAGACTTTTCTTCAGATTGAGTGATATCCCAAATTTCCTACATCGTTGAAACACAATCCTCAAATGTTGAAGATGCTCATCATCTAAACCTGAAAACCCTATCAAATCATCTAAATATACAACCAAAAATACATCTTTTTCATTGGCAAAAGTGATGTCCATTGCACGCTGAAATGTGGCTCTAACATTTTTCAAACCAAATGGCATTTTAGCATAATGAAAAGTTCCCCAAGGGGTGGTAAATGCAATCTTATCTTTGTCATCTTCATGCACTAGAATTTGATTATATCCCGAATATCCCTCGAGTAGTGACATACGCAATGTTCCAACCACTCTCTGGAGGATATGATCCATCTTTGGCAGCGGGTAGTTGTTCTTCAATGACACCTTATTCAGATTCTGGAAATCGATACACAATCTGATCTCCCCAGTCTTCTTTCCCACAGGAACAAGATTTGAAATCCAATCAAAAAATCTGATTGGGACAATTATACCCGCCTTGTATAATCTGTTCACCTCTTTTCCAATGGACGGCAGCATCTTGGGGTTGATTCTTCTCAGCTTCTGTCGAAACGACTTCTGATTTGGCTTGATGGGAATAGTGTGCTGAATTATATATTTGTTATACACCTTTAGATCTGAATAATCCCAAGCAAACACATCAGCAAATTCAGATAACAATCTAACATATTTAGACTTTACCTCAGGAGACAATGTCTTCAACAATTTCACAAACTTGGGCTTACCTGCTATTCCAAGATTAACATCCTCAACACCTTTGTCTGTAGACACCAAGCTTGGCTTTCTAGCCACATCGTGTTGATTGAAAATTTCTTCTAAAGGTATAAGACCTTTAGGGATAAAGTTGTCCTTCAGCTGCAATATTTCCATCTGATTCACCTCAATTTTCGTTTCATCGGTATCATCATCAACATCTATGGAAGCGTCCTTGTAGTTCCCTTCATTTTGCAAAAAGGTATTGATCTCCTTATCATCCAAAAACACCTCCCAATACCTTAAATTGTCCAGAATAGCAGGGTGATGTTTGACATGGATCTAAAACTTATTGTTGGAATTCATCGGAATCTTCAAATTACTTGCAGCAGTGGCAAGATAATCTGCAATAACATTTTGAGCACTAGGTACTATTGTCAAGGTATAATCTGGAAACATCCTTAAGATATCTAAAACTACATTTCGGTAGGCTCTCATCCGCGGGTGTTTGGCTTGATATTCACCCTTGACTTGCTTAATTATTAGCTCTGAATCTCCATAGACTAATATCCTTTTTGCGTTCAACTTTTTGAGAATTTTCAAACCTGCAATCAGCGCTTCATATTTGGCTTCATTATTAGAACTGTCAAAGGCCAATTTATATTAAATTTTCTGAGTGCCACTGTTAGAGTTAGTCCTTTGACCTTCCTTTAGTGATCAAAATGGGCCTCTTACCATGTTTTGTTTGGGCCTCTTACTATGTTTGGTTTGGCTAGATGTTTTGCACATGATCTTCAGCACAAAACATGTCATAAGTGTGTCCATAAAAATCATCCCAGTAAGAGCTTTCCAATGGTATATCATGCTCCGAAAGCCGGCTCCCGGATCAAAAGATATTACCAAATGAATGGTTGACTCCAAGGCCGGCCTCCCGTGCAGCAGTTCAGGTATTGAATGATCCAGAGGAAGCTAGGAGATGTCAGTGGCTGGACTGTGATAGAGAAGGAGATAACATAGCATTTGAGGTCTATTGTTGTGCTGCTAATCCTTTTCTCAACATATGGCAAGTTCGTTTCTCTGATTTGATTGAAAGAGATATCTTGTGTAGAGGGCATTGTGCATTGCCGACAGTGATATTGCTGGTGAAAAGTTTACAGCTGCTGGTCTCATGGTTCTAGAGAGGAATTACTTGAATATTTATAGATGTTCATTCAGTGTTTGTTGTCATCCTTACTTACATCAATGTCAAATAAATGAAAAGCTCCCCCTTTGCCAGAGGGTCTGATAGATCTTTTCATTGGGGTCCTTTCTGCAAGTAATCACTTTGCAGAGTGCATGGCTATGAGGAAGACATGGATACTTTTAAAAGCTTTTGGCGAGATGGCTCTATGCTTATTGAAACCATAAAAACCATTCTTCCATGAAATCCATGATACTAGAACAAAGTAAAGTTACAAATTTAGAGACTTCTATTATGGCATCAGTATGTTAAGATGTGGAAATTATTGCAGCAACAGTGGAGAACTTGCAAAATGAAGTCAATTTAGTAAAGAGTTCAAATTCTTAGGTGGTCATTAAGGGTGGACAATCATCACTATTTATATCTGAAAAACATATTGAGGGTAGAGATGATGCAACGAGTAGTACAGAGATAAAATCAACTTCATATACAGAGACCTCGGCTACTATAAAAACTGCAAACTGTACATATGGGGAAGATTTCCATGGAAATGATTCCAGTTTAAACAGTCTTACTATGAAATGCGAGACTCCTGAAGGTTTTCAAAGTCTATTGAAGAATTCTTCCTTTGACTCACACAAGGGTTCATCTGAACTTAGCAATGATCACATTGAAACTACCATAAGTGAAAGAACAGATGTAGCTTCAGTGTCATCTGGTGTTGTCTATAATTGACTTCCTAAAGATAGCTTTCCAATCTTTGTCCCTCCGTGCAACACTAAAACAAATGTTTATGATGTACATAATAGTTGTATAGTGCCTTCAGAAAACCATGTTAATATTTGTTCACAAATGTCATCATTTGAATTGAGGAATAAACTTGAGATTAAAAGTTCCAAAGATGCTAGATATCGAACCAGTTATGAAAAACACTATGTAGAACCATATTCTGAAGTGTGCTCTAAAACTATTGCATCAAAAACAGAGGTGCTTTCCTCAATGGATGAGGTCGAAATTCCAGGAGATGATTATAGTTCTAAAGATAGTTCTCTGCATCAAATGTCTCTAAATACTGCAATCCCTAAGGGTGACTGTGACAGCATTGGAGATACTGATCATAAAGTAGATGAAAAATCAATTTCACTTGCTGAAAAGATTAGTTCAAGTTCTATCCAAATTCTTGAAAATGAGTCTATGTTAGATGCAACGGATAGAAGCATAGCAATTGGCTTTCAAATGCTAGAGGAAGTAGATATTGTTAGAAATTCTCATACCAGTTGTGGAAAGCTATAATATTTAGAGAAACTGGGGTGTAATATCCTTCCAGAAGTAGATATGAATGACTCAGATGGTGGAGAAAACAGTATTATTTCAAACATTTTGTCTTTGAATTTTGATACAGATGATACTTCATTTAAATAACCCTCACAGTCTAGCAAAATTACTCCTTTCTGAGACTGATAAATGCAATGGGCTATCCAAGGAAATATCAAGTTCATGGAAGTCACAGAATAACAAGTAGTCAAGATTCTTATTTGCAAGGTCAGAAGATTCTACAGAAAGATCAAGCAATTATTCCACTCCCAATTTGGCGATGTCTATGGAATTGCAGGAAATGAAAAAGATGTTTTGGGAAGCTCAAATGAACGTGATCAATTTAAAATCAATACGCCATCCAATACTACTTTCACCGCTAATATGAAAGGTTTTCAGAGTATTTTAGAGGGCAGCACATTTTCGATTCGTTTAGAGGCCCTAGTTATGCACCCTTCAGTTTCAAGGACTCCACATTCTACTCCACCAGGGTTTTCTATTCCAAATAAAATTCATTCAATTCCTCCTCCAGGCTTCTTTTTGGAAACAAAAACTGAGAGGGTTGATGAATGTGGCACGAGTGCAGTGTCTAACCATCAGGGTGAAACTTGCGAGAACTCAGTATCATTATCAAATATGGCCTCTTAGATGTGTCACTAAATGCAATAGATGTTTTATATAAAGCAATGGGAACTGAAACAATTAATGGGCAGACGAAACCAACATGGAAATTGATAGATGGGGCTTGTCGAGAAAGTCCTGCATTTGAAATAGCTCGATGTGAAGGAATTCCAGAAAATATTATTATGAGAGCAGAACAACTATATTCATCATTGAAGCACAACAGGACTAGAAAGCGAGCAAATAAAAGAGCATTACAAATGGTAGGCAGAGAACATCCAAGGAGGGACAAGAATAGCAGATCGATCAAACAACTCCAAAATTCCTGTAGGCGGGTGCAAGGTGGCAGTCAAAAGGAAGATTTTGTGGAATATGGTTCCACACCTGAAGGAGCAGATATATTAATATCAATCCACTTGGCAGACCTTTACATAATTTGGGCTTTCACAAACTATTTCTCATGGTTCTCGAGATAGTTTTGGATTTTAGTTGCAAATTAGTTTATAATATATGATAGGATTTTATTTTTATTTTTATTTTTATTTTTTTTTATTTCCTATGTTGAGGAAATGAAAATAGGTTTGTAATTTAGTATATATAGGATTATTTTTAAAAGATAGAGGTTTGATTTTGGCAGCAGAGAGGTTGTCTGGCACTGTGTAAAATTTCCTAAATATTATTTTAATAAAAACAGTTTTCTACCCTTTGGACCTGGGATCCATCACGGTGTTATTGTTCAGTATGTTTTGTCCTATAATTCATTTACATATTTTGTTTTTCTACCTTGTTATAGCATTATCTAAGTGATATGTTAGGAATTCATCCCTTATGATGCTCCTTTCATGATGATTTTGCTGTTAGTTGTAATGGTTGTCTTTGCAGAATTCATCCTTTACTAGATGCTCTATTGAGCAACCTCGTGTTTCTCTTTCGTCTGCTTTCTCTCCTCTATTCTTCTCACATTTGCAATCTTCTATCTGGCTGAACATGGCACTTAATTTTCCCCAAGTTTGTCGATAGAAACTGGCATCGACTCCATAGCCCAATCATCCTTTCTCTTGCTGTTTCGACCCAAAACCTTTCAAACAAATCCCTGCACTCCATAGTTAGCCTAAGATTCACTTATTGCAGCCACACTTTGTTGGCAAAGAGAGCTCTCTCTGGTATGGTAGGGCTAGCTACCAGGTTAAGCGTGGTTTGTGGTTACCCTAGAATTGCTTCAATTCAGCCTGAGGTCAATCTAGGCTCTAACACCCTTTTCCTCCATTGATATCTTTCCGAACTGCGGATTCCTCAGGGACATTTAAACTGGTCCCATTACCTGCTTATCCTTTTTTGATCTCGACATCTGAGGTGATTTAGGGATTTCTGGCACAACCCCAGTACCTTCAGGAACATCGTGTATAGTATGGGTTGTCACGGCCTCACCGACGGTTCCTTCTTCATAGCCCAAACCTCCCCTGGTAGCTACAATCTTTTCTATACTGTATGCAGTCTTTCACGAACTTAGGGGCTCGAATATCGCTCGGCACTCAACACTTTGTGCTCTACTCAGTCACTCAAGTCTCAAGTGAACAAGTTTTGTCTTGTGGCTAGCCCCTGGAGTTTTATAGCACCTTTTGAATTCAAATTCGACCATTTCCCCCCAATTCTAGGCCATCAATGCTTTCTTGGTGGTAGATTTTCCAAAATCTTTTGCACAACTGTTGTCTTAAATGTCCGTCTCCCGCTCCATTTGGCCTCAAACCGAACATCCCATCATGAACAATGACACCAACGTCCACTTCCCAACCCACCCATGTAGCAGTGCACCCCCCTACGCGGGCGCGAACCTTGTGACCGGCTATTCCTGTGCGCAGTTGCGAGGCAGAATCATTTATAGTCCCGCACTCTCTTCCAGCTGCCTGGAGTGCTAAGATTGTGCTTCCTACGGCTAGTCAGGTGGTCGTGCTGCCTATGCGAGGATCCATCTCACCTTCTAGTATAGTCCTCAGAAAATCCTCAATTGCCCTAGCAACAGTTGGTGCCACGCGCTCTATTGTTTGCAGTGCGTTCCCCTGGTTACTGCATTTGGTGATATATGGTCCTAGCCATGGCAGCAGACTAATCAATTCTTGGCAATAGTCTTCTAATTCATTGGTATGATCATCTGCATCTTGCCTTGCCATCCTTGGTTTATCGAAGAGGCATGCTTGCTTGATCTCGTTTTCCGGCCTGTTGACCTCTGCATCCATAAAAATGTTTTTCTTCCTTAGTCTTACCCGGTCTTTTTTGAGTTCGTAAAGTCTAAGGTTCCCTTTCCGAATGGCTTCCTGAAGCCTTATGTGCTCTACCTCGCGTAACTGTGTGATGCCTTCGTCCAAGGCTTCGCGCACTGTCACATCTACAGGTGCTATTATGTGTGGATTCATCGTTGCATGCCCTCAGAAATTACGGTCCCTACCCTATTCCTCAACCTTAGAATTGTTTTCGCGGTCAGGGTTTTGTACATGGTCCTATAGGCCCATCGAACTGCTGGTACGTGCAGGTCCTAGTCAGTGCGTTTCACCTGGTGAACCCTGTTCAGCACTTCACACACCCTGTCAAATGCTCCTCTGTGGATATTCCTTAGTTCGTTTCACCTTTCCTGCTACTACGTTTTGTTCTGATTCTCTATTCTGGGAGTGGTGTGCACTTGTGCGAGCTACATGTCATATGTTTGTACCCATCGGGAAAGGTGGGCACGCAGGTTTTTCTACCCCTGGTAACCGGCTCTCATCCTTAGCTGGGGTTTTCCAAATCGTAGGTGCATCATCCTCTTGCATATGCGCCAGTCCTCAAAACTTCTTTGATGTGTACCCCACCATCTTGCGGGCATCGCGCGCAGTGCCCATTTCAGAGCATCGAACCACTGCTGTTCTAGTATTGCGCTTTCAAATTTGTTCAAGAATTCATCCATCGTTGTTAACCCATCATATGTAAGCAGATCTCTTACCTCTGTAGTCACGTAGCGCAGTGATCTCATCATTGTATTGCAGTTGAGTGTTGTTACTTCGTGCAGCCAATTCTACCATCATTCTATTTCTTCATCCGAATCCGAAGTGCAAGAGCTTTCATGCTCCCATGAAATCTTTCCATCTGCAGTTGGATTCACCCAATCTTGTTCTCAGGTAGTTATCTTGTAGATGCAATCGAGATCGTCATCACTATCATCGTCGTACACTGGTTCAGTGTATCACGCTCCTTCAGCTGGATCTAGCGATAATACTATGCGTAGTGACTTTTTCTCAAAAATCATTTTGCGGTTCTTCATATTTATGACTCCATTCATATCAGTGGCCCAATCTATTCCTAGTAGCGCGAGATAGGTATTGTTGTCATTAACAATATCTATCACTTCAAAATCCACCTGTGTGCTCGCACCTTCAATATCCACCATTACCCCTTGCAATCTTCCTATGGGCAAGATCTTCTGTTGGTTCACCATTTGCAACTGAATAGGGGACCATTGCAACGCGGGTCTGCCCATGCATTCCCATGTTTGTTTCGGCAGTACATTTGCGTTTGATTTGAGATCCAGGATTACCTAATCCATTTCATACTCGTTGATTTGTGCAGTCAACCTCATTTCCCTTCCTATGTGCAATGCATGCTTTGCAAGTTTCTGGACCACGTGCGATTCTCCTGACCCTGTGCACCTAGTGATAAGATCTTGTAGTCCTTTTACTACCTTTCTGTCACGTAGCAGTTTCATGCATGTCTCCAGAAAGGTAGTGAACATTGAAGGATCCATCTCTGGTTCTAGTTGATCCTTACTACCTAAAGTGGAGGCCTCTGTGAAGCTCTTCTTAGCTTCCATGAATGTCTCCTTCGCGTGTTCTAAATCAAATTCAGGTTCCTTTATAGGAGCCTTGCGAACCCACACAATGTCTTCTAACTGCCTATCTTTTATCATCACTAGTGGTCATACCAATCTTGAACACAAAGTTTACATTCGGGTCTTCTTCGCGTGGCTCAAACCTCATTATCTGCAAATTCTGAGTCAGAGGAGGCTGCAGTACCCCTTTTTCGCGCAGCCTCACTATCAATGTAGGGCAGTCTTCTGCCTCATGATCAAATTGAGTACAGTACAAACATGACGTCCTTGTTGGGTTTGTACAATCGCAAGCATAGTGTCCTGGCCCTCCACAATTGTAACAAATTAGTTGTCTGTGAACCCTTCCTAGTCCCATTCCACCTCGGCCTCGTCCATGCCCCTAAAATCTAGCACGCGTCATTCCTGTATTTGGTTCGACGGCTCGCATTTTAGTCTACACCCTAGAGGCAGGAGTCTAATCCATCATTAGTTTGTAGCTTCTGCAGGTGCGTTCATCATGGCTTACCGACCTGCAGAAATTACAAAACAATTGTTGGGACGTCTACGTATACTTCTGCAATAGATGACACTTATCCGTAGTGTATTTTCCTCCTATCTGACAGATCGTGCACCATAGTGCAGGTGTCGTGCTAGGTCCTACTTGTGCATCAGGTATTAATGACATCGGCCCTTCTCCCACCAAGTAATTCGTAAAAACTGGACATTGGTCCTTGTCTGCCCCTGGTCATTGCATTTTATGCACCACACCTCCTCGCGCGTCTTTGGCTGAGGTGTCCTGTCCTCTTTCAAACTCTGCATATCCAGAAACAGATTTTGTAGTTGCACGTGGATTTGTTGGACTCCTAGACCAGGGTCTTGTATAGGGGTCTCATGCAATCTCATTGCCATCTCCAAATCTTTGGCCTGGATGGAAATATTTTGTTGTGACAACGCCATCCTTAAATGCAGTGTTAGTGACGCTACAAACCATGTGCAGTGTTGTCCATCTGTCAAAGTCATATTGGCTTCATGAATCATACTCTTCAGTCTCTAGTCCAAATGAGAGGGGGTCTCACCTGTGAGCATCGTGATCTCCTTAAACCTGATAATTGATTGTGTCTCCAACTTTGGCCTCCTAAATTCCCTGTTCAGCGTGGTCTGGATTTCTGCAATTCCTGCTTTTGGATGGTCATTAGAATGCTTGATGTACCATGTTAATGCACGATCCTGCAACATGCTCACCAATGTAGCCTTCTTCATATTTTCATCCACAATGCCTTGTGCTTCCTATACTGCCCTTACCACAAACCAGAATTGGTCTGGATCTTCATTCCCTACTCCTCTGAATACTGATAGTTTGATTGCACTTGCCATACTGAATCCTCGCTTTCCCGCGGTGATGAAATTAAGGGACTAGTTTCTAATTCTTCACTACCTCTGCTTCTGTAGATCTTCCTGATGAGCCTCATAAATGGGTAATTAGATGGGCTCATTTTACCTCCTAACCTAGTCAAATCAACCATTCTCTTAGCTTATTGTATAATTTTCTGATTATATTTATGCTTATGTAGTGAGTTGAGTTAGTTATGATGCCATGTGGTCTAACATATGTTTAATGCAGATTATTGATGAATTTCGAGGTCAAAGTCAAGGATCTAGTGGAAAAATGGCAGCAATAACTCGAATTGGACAAAGGAGAGGACTTATATAAGGGAATCCCCCTCATTTATTACTCCTCACTTCGAATTCCCCTTCATTCATCTCAGAGTACAAGCAGTTGAATCATGCACTAGAAGGCAGCCGAGCAAGTGGAGAATGACTGATGATTATCTCTAGTTTTGGGAGCCAAGCCTCCCTGATTTTAAGGAAGCTGTTGGTAGATTCATTTGTATAAGTAGAGAGGCCTAGGGCCTCACTAGGGTAAAAATTTTTTTTGTTTTTTGCTTATGTAAACTCTGCTCCAACTTCGAGCTTATTATTTCGTGACAGTTTCATGTAATCTTGTTACTTTTTTGGAAATAAAGATGGAATCCTTTTTGAGCTAGCACTGAGTTACCTCAGAGAGCTGAAGCTCTTGTTTTAGGGCCCAATCCAAGTAGCCAAGCTCCGCTTTATCTATATTTGTATGTTTTATTTCAGTTTGTATATTAGGTTGCTATTAGATGTATTTCTTTGATGGTTAAGAATAGCTTGCTTTTGATGATTCAGTAGTTTGCTTCCATTTGTGGTTTCTATAGCAAGTTAATCAATGATAAAGAGAAGATTCAAAATGCTAGCAATAGTATCTTGGCCTCTCTTCCTCCCTTTGGGACCATGATTTGAGGCAAAGACCCTCTTGCTACCCCAAAAACACAGATTTTACTCATTCATAGGACTTTTAGTGTTTGCAGCTTTTTAGTAGGTGAATAGTCCAATTCTGCTTTGCTTCAGATCTTCTTAATCATGCTCACTTATTTATTTACAATATTCTTCTTTCATGCTTTCCTTTCTTGCAACATTTCCTAGCATTTCCTTTCATAGATCATAGTTTATACTAGTTTGATGCAAAACTTTGTTTTTATAGATGCACTCATTTCATTGCTTGTTTGATCTTATTAGTTGACTGTCAGTTCCTTGTAGTAAATCTCTTCTTGCATTAGGATAGCTTATCATCCATCACATCCTCCATCTGATCCATGCCCTATATATTGCCCAAACCTCACCTCAATTCTGCCTTATTTTCCTACATTTTCCATAGAACTTCTTCCTCTCTCCTTGAGCAAACCCAATCATCTTCATCTCTCCTAGTGATTCATGGTAGACCTTAGGTGCCCTAACACCTCATTCCAACCTTCATCCACCTTTTTCACTCACTCTTGCAACCTCAAAATAGTGAAAACTGCTCTCGACCTCCTCCTGTAGGCCTCCTGTAATTGCCCTGTTTTCCTCCTATAGATTTCCTGTGTCCTATTGTAGATTTTCCTATAGGCATTCTTTTGAAGGCCGAGTGTGGTAGAAGCCTCCAGAAGGCCACCTAAGACCACCTAGGACCCATCCACACCATCCTACATCTCTCAAGTCCCAAAACCACCCTCCAACACCACCTATTAAATGCCACATTCACACACAATAAATTACATGCATGTCGATTTCACATAAAAATACATAAAAATCCAAAAGTATGTATTTTGCTTATTTACTTCCAGAGATAGCATAGTTAGATGTTGTTTACTTCCTTGAATAGGTAGTGGCATTCCTTTCATGGTTTTCATAGTGCTTTCTACAAAATTAGGATTAGTTGGTTAATTAGGGTTTACTAGGTTTGCTTTACATTTCAATCTTTCTCCTTTCTGCAGTTAGAGTAGCATTTGTGGAGTAATCTTTCTCTCCTTTCATCACATATAGAGCTTCTTCTGGAATCCATAGAAGTTGGCTTGAGCTCCTAGTGATCTTGTGCCGGCTGACCAAGTGACAACCCACAGTAAGAACTAGTACTTGTGCATACAACACTAACGCTTCCAAGTTTGTTACGAACTACTGGGTTGATAAGAGTAAAGTAGGTAGCCCAGGAGTTTCAGCATTATTGCTGCAATACTGGTGCTCAGCACTTTTTGGTGTCGTTGCTGGGGAAGCTTCAGAGTATTCTGTGATTACTGATTCTATTTTCTATTGCAACATTCTGCTAATAGTTTATTTCAGCAAAAGTAGACTAGTCATTCATTTCCCTTTAGTTCTGCATTTCCTTGCTTTCCTCTTCAATTCTGCAAACTTCTATTCAACAATTTCATTTCAATTGGTTGCAATTTGTTTTGTTCAATCAATTTCAGTTTCCGCAGGTACTATCAGTGTGGGGAAAAAGAAACAAAAACCAACAACAAAAAAAAAGATTTCCCTTCATGCCTTGTAGGAATAGAGATAACTAAGGAAAATTTCTACCCAACACCCCCACTGATTCACACAACCAGCCTTCTCTCTTCTTTGGTGGTTTCGATCAAGAAGAACCCTTAGGTGAACAACAAGACATATTTGAAGAACCTATAGGGGAAGAAGAAGAATAAAACATTCCTTTGGAGCCAATGGCTGAAAACAGAAATGCTAGGGGGAATGGAGAGAGAATAGAGGGTACCTTTCCCATTCGGGAGACCAATGGGGACACCAAAATGAAGAATATAAGCCCTTCCGCCCTACCTCATTTCCATGGTCTGACTACAGAAGATCCTGACACCTTTTGTTAGAGTTTGTTGTTATCTGTCATACCTATGACTATGCAGAAGATGAGCAAAAGTTGAAACTATTCCCTTCTACTCTCAAGGATGCAACACTGCACTGGTTCTTGGGATTACCTGGCAATAACATCACAACCTGGGCTCAGATGCAGCAAGCCTTTAACAACAAGTATCGAGACTATTGTAGGTCAAAAGATATTAAAGGAGAAATTTTCCGAATGACCATAGGAAGTGATGAGTCCCTGGAAGACTATGAAGAGAGGTTCCAGCTCAGTTACAAAAGGGCCGGGTGTACACTTAACCCTGAGTCTCTGAAGCTGGTCCTGCTCAGGGGAATTCAGGAAGATCTTTTAGACACCCTCCATCTACTGGCTGGGGGAGATATCTACCAACTATCCTACGAAGACATAAGGATTTTTTTTAGAAACCATTCTAGAGCAACTAGAATGAAAGGTAGGGGAATTCAACCCATAGCCAATACCTCTTCCTCTAACTCATCTATTAAAGGAGAAATTGGAAACATGCTGGAAGACTTCAAGAGTGAGATGCCGCAGACTCTTGCCATGCAAATGGATACCTTACATATCAAAAGGAAACATGAGGAAGCAGAGAGGGATTTGGCCATTTTTTGCCCTAGATGCACCAGGATGCATCCTAGGAATGAATACCCATTTAACTCTATAGAGGTTTGTTCAGTCTGTGAAGAAAATCATTCTACAGATAATTGTCCTTCCTTGCCTGGACTTAAAGTTGTATATCAAGGGGTTGAGGGAGTCACTGAACAACTCTATTACATAAACCAAAGGAGGCCACATGGACCTAGACCATACCAACAAGGGATGCAAGGGACATCTTAAGCATACTACAACCCCAACCAAGTCACTTCCATACCTTCTTGGGGCCCTCCTGCTCATCCTTCCTAGTCCACGCCTCCTCCTTGGTCCTTCACATCTCAATATCATGCCCAACCAGCCACCCATTCATTTCAATCCTATGCTTAGCCACAACCTCAGTGGAATGCACCTCATCAGGGGTGGAGGCCCCAATACAACTCTCTTCCCGCTCTTTTTCCTCCACCACCTGCCCAACCACAACCGTTACCTCCTGCTCCACCAAAGCAACCCCAAATGCTTGCCCAGCCAAATCCGAACCTGAACAACAGACAGGTTCAACAAGTGTATAGTGGGGAACCATCATGCCCAACTTATGCTATGGAGATTGAGGAAATTAACTTGCGATTTGGGAAAGTCCTCTCAGATAGCCAGCCTCCACCCAGGGAGGTTGAGAAAGATAAAGAGGAAAGCGAACCTGAAGAAAATCCACCCTTTCCTGAGATACTATCCATGACAGTCTAGCCTACCCCAGAAGAAATTGAACTCCTGGGAGAATTGAAACATTTGTGTGTTAAGATACCACTTCTCCAAGCCATAAAATAAGTGCCTATCTACAATAGGTTGATCAAAGAGAAGTGATTTAGGCATCCAGGAAGGCGCAAGAGAGATGCCCCAACCATCAATGTCATAGGACAACTGTCTGACCTGATGTTAGGGCAGGTAATCTGTCCAAAATATCTGGACCCTGGAAGCCCAGTAGTTGATGTCCACATCAATGGCACCATGATCCCACATACCTTGATTGATCTGGGAGCTACCATTAATGTGATGACAAAGGACACAATGCTCAAACTTAACCTCCAGGGCTCCTTGAGGAAGACCACAACCATGCTACAGCTAGCAGACCACTCCACCGTGACCCTTGAGGGGATTATGGAAGATGTGATGGTCTCCATTGATTCTTGGGAGTACCCTGCTGATTTCTTAGTTCTCCAGCCAAAGTCAAATCTCACTGGGTAACCTCTCATTCTGGGAAGACACTGGTTGGTTACCGTCGATGCCTACATTATCTGTCGAGCTAGGAACATGACCATAAAGAATGGGCACATTTTCAAGTAGTTAATCCTATATCCTCCTGCCCAACCCTTGCTAGAACATGATCTACCTCTATGGTTGGAGGAGGAAGATGAGGATGAATTTTATTCTACACCACTTTGTGCATTAGAAATCACCATGGGTGGGAAACAACAAGATGAGGATGATCTGATTGAAAATTTGATTTAGAATCCACCTCCCAATGTATCACCATTAGAAGACATAGTAAGAGAAACCCAAAACAACCCCTCAACTGATCTCTGTGTGATCCTACTTCTTTCCATGTTAATAATATAGAGTTTAGCCCTGAAAGAACCTTGAAAATCAATCCATCCCTATCCACTTCCCAGGAGAAGGAACTATGTAGCCTGCTGAGAAAACACCTAGATGCCTTCGCCTGGAGTTATAAGGAGATGAAGGGAGTGCACCCTTCAATATGTACTCATCATATATACATCAAGGAAGATTGTAAACTAGTCAGGCAACCTCAAAGGAGGATGAATCCAGCACTTAAAGATATTGTTAAGGAAGAACTGCAAAAATTGTTTGATGCAGGATTCATCCATCCCATCTCTAACAGTGAAGGGGTCTCTCCTTTGGTACTAATGCCAAAGAAAAATGGTAAGTGGAGAATCTTTGTCGACTATCGGGAATTGGACAAAACCACTAAAAAGGACCACATTCCTTTACCTTTCATAGATTAAGTGTTAGATGGTATGGTAGGGAAAAAGTTTTTCTCTTTCCTAGATGGGTTTAGCGGGTACAATCAGATTCAAATCAGTCTGGAAGACCAAGATAAGACCACTTTCACTTGTCCTTGGGGTACCTTTGCATACCAGGTCCTTCCTTTTGGTTTGTGCAATGCTCCAACCACTTTCCAAAGAGCGGTATTGAGTATATTTTCTGAACTGGTTCATGATGCAGTAGAAATATACATGGATGATTTTACTCCATATGGTTCTGACTTTTAGGAAGCTTTATATAACCTAGGAAAAGTTCTAGACAAGTGTATTGAGATGAACCTATCCCTTAGTCTGGAAAAATGTGAATTTTTGATGATTGAAGGGACAATGTTAGGTGATGTGATATCTCAGGAGGGACTGCAGGTGGACCCCAACAAAATTGCCATCATCTAAAGGGTCCCACCTCCTCAAAAGGTGAGAGATGTCAGAAGTTTCCTAGGCTTAGCTAGGTATTACAGGAGATTCATTAAAGATTTCAGCAAGCTAGCCTCTCCTTTGTTTTGCCTCTTAGGCAAAGATGTTGAGTTCATATGGTCAGAAAACTGTCAAGAATCCCTAGGTACCTTGAAGAGCAAGCTTGTGACTACCCCAATTCTGAGAGGCCCAAACTGGGCCCTACCTTTCCACATTCATACAGATGCCTCGAACAAAGTGATAGGAGCAGCTTTAGGACAAATTGATGAAAAGTTACCTTCTTCCATATACTTTATAAGCAAGAACTTGTTAAAGGCAAAGTTAAAATATACAGTGACCGAGAAGGAACTCCTAGCTGTCGTGCATTCCTTAAACAAATTCAGAAATTATATCACAGGCTATCAAACCTTTGTGCACACTAATCATGCTACAATTAGATATTTAATGAACAAACCAGATGTAAATTCTCGCATTATTATATGGTTTCTTTTATTGCAGTGGTTTGATTTGACCATTATTGATAAGCCTGGTAAAGAAAATGTTGTTGCTGACTTTTTGTCTAGAGTAAATTTTCCTGCAAGTGAAGAAGGAATGGTGGATGAACAAATGCCAGATGAACATCTCTTTGCTATCTCAGTACTCTCTCCATGGTTTTCTGATATAGAAAACTACTTGGTTTTAGAACAGTTCCCACCACACCTATCCTCAAAAGAGAAGAGCAAGATAGTAAGGAAAAGCGCCCCTTTCACCTGGATTGGGGGCAATCTCTTCAAACTTGGCCCATATCAGATCTTGAGAAGATGCGTCAGGGAAGAGGAAGTCTTTGACATCCTTTTGACCTATCATAACGAGCCTTGTGGAGGTCATTTTGCAGCAAAAAGAACTACCTCCAAGATATTTCAAGCAGGCTACTACTGACCCACTCTTCATCAAGATGTGAGGAGATATACCAGCTAGTGTGATCGGTGTCAGAGGATGGGGAAACCTACTTGTTATAGAAATTTTTGTGCCTTACAGCATTGAGAATAAAATGTCCATAATCTAAGGGATCCAAAGTCCCTAAACATGTTGTTCCTACCCCTAGAGGAACAAGGCTAACAAACCACATCAATTCACATTAGTTCTCCACCAGAAACTGCTCAAAAACAAGTCAATTCAGGATCAATTCAGTGGCTCCACTAGCTGTTTGCGCTGAATGTCAAAGCCAACACTGGCTACCTGCGTTGAATGTCAAAGGCAACACTGGCTACCTGCGCTGAGCGAGAGTTGACATGTGGAAAGTTCATTCCACGAGGTGTCAAAGCCCAGGAAGCTTCCAAAATCTTCCTCAATGACACTTGCCTCAGGGAATTCGACTAGTGATGAGTAAGAGGTTCCAAATCTCCAAGTGGAAGCAAGAACCTCCAAGTGGAATCAAGAACTGACAGAGGGCGAGGACACTAGTCAGATCTCAAGCTGACTCATCCTCTCTCCAAACATCTATATATGGATCTCTCCTCCATGAGATCTAGGGGCTGGAATTTTGTTATTGCAAAGAATTGCTGTTGGTTTGAGATTGGAGTCATTGGGTGCTTAATGCTTTGAAGGGGGTGAAGATAGGAATTCCATTTGCTGGGAAGGAGATGCTGGATTGGAGCCCTCTGGGTTGTATCTCTTCCTGAACCTTGTTATTCATCAATAAAGCTATCTTGGTTTCTCCTATATACTGATGTATTTTTGATGTATGATTGCATTAGTATGTTTAGTTTGTTTCTAATCCTGAACTAGTTATGAATATGAATCCATGTCTTGTGTAGTGTTCTCTTCTTGTGATCTTGCAGAAACCTCTTGAAGCTGGGCGAGCGAGAAGACAAGTAGCTGGGAACTCTCCAAGAGAAGAGAAACCGGATCGAGGGACAAACGAAAGACACCGGTTAGTCCATCCATCTCTCTTCATTCTTAATTCATAAAGGAAGAATACTAGAATAGCTGTCTCTGTTTGTTGCTAAGGCACTGTCACACCTTAGGTGGATAGGATCGTCCTGCATAGTCATTTTTCCCCACAACACTACTCCAAAGGATGAGATGCCCATGTGACCTCAACTGACCTTTGAGCCATTTGAGAAGTGGGGCATGGACTTTGTGGGTCCTATCAGCCCTCCTTCAAAACAGAAACAATACATCATTGTGTGCACCGATTACTTGACAAAGTGGGCAGAGACAAAAGCAGTCAAAGCAACGACAGAGGAAAAAGTAGCTGAGTTTTTGAGAGAAAACATATTCTACAAGTTATGGTTTCCAAGAGAGTTGGTCACAGATCAACACAGTTAGTTCACTTCCAATTTGATTGAAGACCTGCTCACACATCATAGAATCAAGCACAAGACTTCCACCCCTTACCATCCACAAGCCAATGGGTAGGTGGAGGTAACTAACAAAGCATTGGAAGGGATCCTAACCAAGGTAGTGAGTAGTAGCAAAAAATATTGGGTGGACAGATTAGTTGAGGCCACTTGGGCCTACAACACAACATGGAAGACCACCACAGGGTTCACACCCTATGAACTAGTCTATGGGAAGAAGGCTTTGTTGTCAATAGAATTTGAATTCAATACCCTAAGGATGGCAGCTCAGCTGGACCTAGACCTTATCCATGCACAGAAAGAAAGATTACTTCAGGTCAATGGATTGGATGAACACAGATTGTAGGCCCTTTTCCATACAAAGGTAGTTCAGCTTCAAAGAAAGATATGCCATGAAAAAAATATCAAAGAGAAGCAATTCCAAGAGGGAGATTGGGCACTACTCTATGATTCAAGATACAAAGATTTCAAATCAAAGTTGAGGACAAGATGGTTGGGACCCTACACTATGGAGAAATGCAATGACAATGGTTCAGTTCTGATAAGAACCATTGATGATGAAGCCATCCCCATGCTTTTCAATGGACATCGGTTGAAAGTATACAATAAATCCCTCTCCAAGTGAGAGTTTATTGAATATTTGAATAAGACAGCGATGGTAGTGGAGCATGTATTAGCCTCCACTTCACCCACTCATTAAACAAAAATAAAAGGAGATAAAAAAAGAACTCAAGTGAAAATCTCCATGAGGCACTTGAGTCCCATCATTGGGTTGAAACCTCTTCTGAGGTGGCCCAGTGATGTCAAAAAAAATAAAAGAGAGAAAAAATAATAAGATCCCTGGGTGAAAACGTCCCTTGGAAGTGCCCAGGGCAGGCAATTAGGGTGAAAACCACCCTGAGGTGCCCTAGTTGTTTTCAAAAAATAAAAAAGGGAAAAAGAAAAATGAATTTTCATTTGCATTGCAGGTTTGCAAGAGGACTACAGGAAGCAGAAGAAGGTGCCAAGGGAACCCTGACATCCACACTAGCACCTATCCTACCTTCTCCACACTTTTCTCCATCATTTTTGGCATTTCTTTCACCCCACTGTGCTTCTTTTCCAAAAACTGTGTTTTCTACAGGAGGCTTTGTGTTTTCTACAGGAGGCTCCTGTAGGAATTACAGAGAGCCAAAAATGGATATAAAAGGCAGTTTGAGGGGCAGGGAAGCTTCATGAAGAACCTATAAACCCTCCTATAGTCTTCAAACCTCCTTTCCATCATTTCCAAGCCTGCATTACACCCCAAGCATCATCTTTTCCTGTCTAAGAAAAACACAGAAAAAAAAAAACAGTTTTTCAGGAAAAACAAAAAACAAAAAATAAGAGAGGAAGCAGCACCATCCACCTCACTTGAAGGCTACCTACTACTCCCCATCTCTATCTACACCTTTGGCATCATCCTCATAGCTCCAAGCACAGAAAGAAGCTGAAGTTTCAAGGGGAGAAGCAGCTACAGGAGCTCCTGTAGGAATTCCTGTAGCAATTGATCCCATTAAAATCCAGCACCAGTAGCAAGAGAGTGCAAACATGAAGGTTGAGAAGACACCTAAATCTCAGATCTAGCCAGAGGAGAACCTGCACAAGACATAGCCACACATCAACAAGCAGATAGCATGCATCAAAAGAAATAAAGGCATGCAGTAGAGAGAGAGCCACAAAACCTCACAACAAACGCATTCGGATCACAGGTAAGTAACTAACTCACTCCTCTGTTTGCATTTGTGTAATTAGAATTCATGCAAAAGCAACAAGATGGTTGAGGTTGAACGAGGGAAAGGTGGCCAATTAACTTTGCCACCTTCATCTAGATGACTCCACTCATCCGAGATGTCACCCACACGTGCGCACAGTCAACTCAAGAAAGATGTCAAGGACAGGTAGTGGAGGAAGTGCAAACTCCGATGCAATCATGAGGGATGATTACGAGGAGGGGCCATGATGACAAGGCAGGTGGGGACCAACAATCCGAATATGGCCAATGTATAATTTTCCATCTCACCACCCATCACTGGAAATATCCATAAAGGGTAATAAGTACTCCTCCCTGAGCATTCTCACCACATTTTCCTTCATTCTCTCCTCGTAACTCAGCTACAGCAGTCTCCTTGAGCCCCCATAGCCTCGTAACCATTGTCCTCCATCGATCTCTCCCATATTCCTGCTCTGGGAATTTTCTACAGGAACACCTACAGGTTCTACAGGAGCACCTACAGGAATTCTACAGGAGGGACATCAGGCTTTTATGGGAGGGGCAGTGAGTTTTTTTGAAGGGAGAAAGCATGCGTTTTAGCACGATTTTCGGTCTGAGGAGGTAGGTTCCATGCATGCCCCCATTGAATATCAATATACGCAAGAAGTGGTTTGAAATTGAGGAGGAAATAAAGTCTTTAGGAGAAGAGAAAATACATAAAAAATAAAAATAAATTAAAAATTAAAAATTAAAATAAAATTAAAATTTAAAAAAATATGCTTATTTAAGAAAACACAGTCTCCTCTGTTTCTCTGTTTTTCTCAAAAATTGTTGTCTCCATCTCCACATTTGGGTTCCCAAAAGAGTATAAACAAAATGATATGAGGGTTTATGAGAAAGGAGCCCACTAACTCCACTGGGCTCCATGCACATCCACAAGTGGTGGACATCTTCACAAGGGCAAAATGGATGAATTTCTTTGAGAAATTTTGAGGGCTTGATGAGGATATTTCCCAAGAATTTGCCCTCTCTTTGGTCCCTCACACCAGAACACATGCCACTGTCACCTTTAGAGGTATTTCCATGGAGATAACCCCTGAATTTATCAGTAGGGTCACTACCCTTCCTCTTGGGCTACCTTGGAGTAAGGATGAGAAACCAATTGGCCAGGCTGCCAAGAAAAACTTTTTCCAAAACAATGAAACCCCTGTAGAGGATAAAAATGGCATTAAAATGGCTAGCATACCATATCCTTGGGATGAGGTTAGCTACCAAATAATCAAATACATTTTCTATGAGGGGAGGTATAGCATTGTCTATGATTATCACTTTAGAATCCTCCATGAATTAAGGTATGGCATGGACACTCCAACACCTTAGAAGCTCAACATCCCCTACTTCCTCCTGCAGTCCCTCATTGACTCCAGCACTAAGGTTCAAGCAGGGAATTCAGAGCAGCTAGCTCACCATGGGTTAATCAAAATCCTAGTGGAAGAAGCCCTCCATACATTTACACTCCCTATAGCATGGGAAGTCTTCTGAAACATGACAGCTGAGGATGACATAAAGGCCCTAACCTATGATGTCAGTCCTACTGGCAGTGAGGAGGAAGAGTAGCAAGGGGGAGAAGGTGAAGCCACTGGTGACTTAGCAGAACAAGGAAGGAAGGAGGAAGGAACTGAAATAGAGGAGGAGAAAGTTGAAGAAACAGAGCAAAAAGAGATAGAAAAAGAGACAGAAGGAGGAGAAAAAGAGGCAGAAAAGGAAGAACAAGGAGAAGGGTCCCCTGAGACTCTGGAAAGGGAGGCAGCAACTACCCTCACTGCCCTCAGTACACCAATCAAGCCAAAGCAAAAGAGGAAAAGACAGGCCTCCATGTATTTCAGGGCTAAGAAGAGCACAAGAATCAAAACAGGAAAACCTCAGCCCTCTTCAAAAATGACAATTACAATTGAAGATTCACCCTCTGCCAAGGGGAAAGAATCCCCTTCCAAGACACCTATCACATATGAAAGGGGGACTCCTAGATCTTCCACATGGAAAGAAAAGGTAGAACTACAAGACCCAAAAATAGTCCTACAGGAGGCTCAGACAGTTCTATAGGAGACATTGTCGAAACTACAAGAGATCCAAAAGCTTGAGAAAATGATGGAAGGACAGCCACAGGTAAAGGAGGAAGCAACAGAGCTACAAGAACATGATCCCCAGCCTAGTATTTCCTCCTATTACAATATAATTGAGGGAGGAAGGATAATCCCACAAAAAATTGCAATTCCACTATTCTTTGAATTAGAGAAAGAAAGAATAAGAACACATAGGTGGATGAAAATAGCCAAATCCAAAGGAGTTGAGAATATTGGCCATATGGAAAACAAACTCAAAGAAATGGGCAGAGAGTTGAGTGCTCTCAGAGACAGGGAAGCAATTAGAAGAAGCCACCTTGAAACTGAAATTGAATTGTTAAGGAGGCAACTGCAAGAGAAAGAGACTCAGCTGGCATGCATGGCCATCTTATCCATGGAGGCATTGCAATGTAGAACACCAACAAAATCCTATGGCCTATATCTAAAGGACAAATGGTTACAATTCCAGAGAAAGAATTTGGCACAAAGAGGCACAATTCCCTTCCAAGATTACAGGCAGTTTATGGATCTATGTGACTAAATCACATCAGAGGATAAGGAAAAGAAGGCAGAATTATATCTACATAACATGGCCCTCACAGACATGAATGTGTGGGACCCTAATGTTAGGCTAGGGGACATGCAACTAATGGCCATGGCCTCATGGATGAACCATGAAGAGTTCAGGGTAGCAGAAATAAAAAGATTGATGATAAAAGAGAAAAATGAGCCACTAACGATAAGAGCTGAGCCATCAAATCCCATGGCGCTCATCAACACACACAACCTACTTGCTAATAATCCTCAGATTTGCCATAGATATCTAAATGATCAGGCACAAGCCATTGCACACTTTGATGATATGCAAAGGCTACTTGGGGATGACTGTGTGCATGCATGCATGAGGAGATGGAACACCTAACCACACAGTCTGCAGATCAGGGAATATCATTTGCCCATGAGGCTGAAGGAGGCATTAAGAATGGTGCCAATGTACAAGCGCTCCATGCAGAGGCTGAACATCAACTGGATTGGCCTCAAACTGAGTCCCCCGGTGCTATTAGGCATGTTGGAAGGCAGAAGAGAAGAAGAAGAGGAGGAGCAATAGGAAGAGATATAAAGGAAGGCATGATTCTATGACAAAGAAGAGCAGACCACATCAGAAGCTTGGGATGCTAGGGAGGCCACCAGGGCCATAAAAGATGAGGAGACGAACTAAGTTGCCGGGAGGATGAGCAACACATTCAGTAGCGGGGTGATATGATGAGCCTCATAAATGGATAATTAGATGGGCTCATTTTACCTCCTAACCTAGTCAAATCAACCATTCTCTTAGCTTATTCTATTATTTTATGATTATATTTATGCTTATGGAGTGAGTTGAGTTAGTTATGATGCCATGTGGTCTAACATATGTTTAATGCAGATTAGTGATGAATTTCGGGGTCAAAGTCAAGAATCCAGTGGACAAATGGAAGCAATAACTCAAAGTGGACAAAGGAGAGGACTTATAAAAGGGAATCCCCCTAATTTATTACTCCTCACTTCGAATTCCCCTTCATTCAGCGCGAAGTAAAAGCAGCTGAATCATGCACTAGAAGGCAGCCGAGCAAGTGGATGATCATTGATGATTATCTCAAGTTTTGGGAGCCAAACCTCCCTAATTTTAAGGAATTTGTTGGTAGCTTCATTTCTATAAGTAGATAGGCCTAAGGCCTCACTAGGGTTGGATTTTTTTTGGGTTTTTGCTTATGTAAACTTTGTTCCAACTTCGAGCTTATTATTTTGTGACTATTTCATGTAATCTTGTTATTTTTTTGGAAATAAAGATGGAATCCTTTTTGAGCTAGCACTGAGTTACCTCAGAGGGCTAAGCTCTTGGTTTAGGGCCCAATCCAAGCAGCCACACCCCTCTTTACCTGTATTTTTATGTTTTATTTCAGTTTGTAGATTAGGTTGTTGTTAGATGTATTTCTTTTATGGTTAAGAATAGGTTGCTTTTGATGATTCAGTAGTTTGCTTCCATTTGTGCTTTCTGTAGCTGGTTAAGCAGTGATAAAGAGAAGATTCAAAAGGCTATAAATAGTGCCTTGGCCTCTCTTCCTCCCTTTGGGACCATGATTTGAGGCAAAGACCCTCTTACTGCCCAAAAAACACAGATTTTCCTCATTCATAGGATTTCTAGTGTTTGCAGCTTTTTAGTAGGTGAATAGTCCAATTCTGCTTTGCTTCAAATCTTCTTCATCATGCTTACTTCTTTATTTTCAATATTCTTCATTCATTCTTTCCTTTCTTGCAGCATTTCTCAACATTTCCTTTCATAGATCATAGTTTAGACTAGTTTGATGCAAAACTTTGTTTTTCTAGATGCACTCATTTCATTGCTTGTTTGATCTTATTGGTTGACTATCAATTCCTTTGCAACAGATCTCTTCTTGCAGTAGGCTAGATTATCAGCAATCACATCCTCCATCTGATCCATGCCCTACAAGTTTCCCAAAGCTCACCTCAATTCTACCTTAGTTTCCTGCATTTTCCATAGAACTTCTTCCTCTCTCCTTGAGCAAACCCAATCATCTTCCTCTCTCCTGGTGATTCAGGGTAGACCTTAGGCTCCCTAACACCTCATTCCAACCTTCAGCCACCTTTTTCACCCACTCTCACACCCTCAAAATAGTGAAAACTGCTCTCGGCCTTCTCCTGTAGTTGCCCTGTTTTCCTCTTGTAGATTTCTTGTGTCCTCCTGTAGATTTTCCCGTAGCATTTCTTTTGAAGGCCGAGTGTGGGAAAAGCCTCCAGAAGGCTACCTAAGACCTCCTAGGACCCATCCACACCATCCTACATCCTCTCAAGTCCCAAAACCACCCTCCAACACCACCTATTTGCTGCCACATTCACACACAATAAATTACATGCATGTCAATTTCACATAAAAATACATAAAAATCCAAAAATATGTCTTTTGATTATTCACTTCCAGAGATAGCATAGTTAGATGTTGTTTACTTCCTTGAATAGGTAATGGCATTCCTTTCATGGTTTTCATAGTGCATTCTACAAAAGTATGATTAGCTGGTTAATTAGGGTTTACTAGGTTTGCTTTACATTTTAGTCTTTCTCCTTTCTGCAGTTAGAGTAGCATCTGTAGAGTAATATTTCTGTCCTTTCATCACATATAGAGCTTCTTCTAGATTCCATAGAAGTTTGCTTGAGCTCCTAGTGATCTTGCACCGACTGACCAAGTGACAACCTGCAGTAAGAACTAGTACTTGTGCATACAACACCAATGCTTCCCAGTTTCTTACAAACTACCGAGTTGATAAGAGTAAAGTAGGCAACCCAGGAGTTGCAACATTATTGCTGCAATACTAGTGCTCACCACTTCCCACTTCGCATAGTCCCAAACATTAATTTATTCGCATAACCCGCTTTTCACACAATATCATCTCAATCCAAGTGTTCAAAGATCTAATATACTTACCTCGCAGTCCTTTGAGGAAGCATAGTTCTGCCTCACTATAGCTAACAGTCGTATCTACCGCGAACTCAATGATAAATCCTCCTATAATTCGATTGAGCTAATGGTCCATAGTTCGCGTGATCTTATCTCCTGACACTTCTAATCTGCGCACTAGATTCGGAGTCCACACAATTGGTTTGTTGAGCCTACACCTTCCCTGACTTTCTACTAGCTTCGCGATCCACTCATACAACTCAAAAGGAAAGGATGTAGACAAGATTTCATGGATTTCCGTATATAGGAAGCACTCCAACCATTGTTCCTTAGATACTCATAGATTCCTGTTTTCCTGCACCGCGAACTCGTGAATCTTCTTGTCCAGCCACCCTTCAATTCCTTTCTTTGTTGGATTCCAGTGACACGACATCAGACATCCCTTATGCAGATCCTAGTCCAGGCAACGGAACCATTTTTTGGCTTATGGGGGCCTGACCAAGGTTCAGAGATGATTTAGCCAAACAAATCCCAATACTAATGGCCCTTTCAGTAACAATCCATGGAGCGTGGAATGAGGTCTCACCTGAAGTAGTATGGGAGGGTGCTAGAACCAGGTTTCCACACCCTAAAGATGTCTAATGGTTTTTCAGTGTTCCGCAGATTAACCCTGTGCACACGTCGCTACGCGCATCTATCGGTCCCTCGCAGTCTGCGATGCTGCCTTCGTGCAGCCCGACTCATGGCGCGATCCATGTTATTACCCAAGTTACTTACTATTAACCTAATATTATCCAATTACTTAACCTATCTGTATGAGCCCAATTATACTTAACAGTGTTCAGTATTCATATAAGTGCGCGCAATAAAGAAAACAGTATCAATGCATAGAAAGTCATACAAAAGCATATACACAGTATTTGGAATCAAACTTCTCTTTATTATTCTTCTTCATGGGTTAGAGACTCGACTTTGCCCTGCACACTCAACTGCAGGGGTCTGCGCACTGAGCTGCAGAGCCTCTTCCTACTACTACGACCCAAGATACTTGGACCTTTCCTCTACGCTCACTATCTTCTAAACTTCACCCATGCTCATCTATCTCTCTCCCTTTACAACTTAGAGCCTCACTCTATTTATACAATCCCATGGTCCACGAACCATGGGTAGGCCGACATGACATTACATTACATTACAAAACTTAGGGCAAACAACCCTATGTTCAATGTACATTTCGCACTCTGCACCCGCAATTTGTGGAGTCTTACAACATATTTGACCAAAACTTGGGCTTTGAGCCCAAAAACATGATGTGGGTGGATTCCATGCCCAACAATAATATTGATATATCCAAAGGTTTGGAGGTCATGGGGTTGACCCCAACTATCCAGCCTTTTTTCAGCCACCTTCCCACAATCAATAAATACAAATTTATCAATTCTGATAACAAGAACCACGGTAGCTCATCTGGTGAGCTAACTCTAGTGAAAAATTAGCCATTCCAGGAGGCCAGGGGTTTGATCCTCCCTGATCCCCAAAATTTTGGAAATTAGGTAATATTGGGGAAAATTCAGGCTGCCACGTGTCAGCACCGGATTGGCCCATATTAACCAATCATACTGCGACATGTCATCAACTTGCTGATGTCATCCTAGACAAGTGGTGTATTCCCGAGATGACACATGTCTTGCTGACATCATCCTGTTGACCTGGTTGACCATTGACCTATTAACTTTGAATTTTTTTTACTTTTTCCCTAATTTTCCCAAAATTTTTGACTGGCTCTAACTTCTTCATCCAAACTCAATTTTACGCACCATTCACACCATTGGAATCGTATTAATGAACACTTTGACTTAATTCTACTTTCAACTGCATTTGAAGACTTTGATCTGGAGGCAAAACTCGATCCATTTTAGATCATCCCTCCCCACTTGAAGCTTTTGGACCACCAAAAGTTAGTTTTAGCTATCAAGTAAGTGAGGATAAAGTTCCTTCACTTTTCCAATCTCGATCCATCGTGCTTTACTCGAATTTGTACCTTTGATTCCAACTCAAAGATACTCAACATTTCCCCATCACAAAGTCCTTATCCTCTTGTCAATAACTATGTCCTCCTATAGTTTATTGAGATACTCAAGTGAAAAATCTTCAATAGAAGGTAGCTGACCTTGCTCTTCGAGATATTCAATCAATGAAGGCTCATAAAATCACAATTTTTCAACATTTACGATGGAATAGATCTGCATATAAGCTGGTAGATCTAGGCGGAAAGCATTTTCACCAATATTGTCAAGTATTTTGAAAGGACCATATCTAATTGGTTTCAACTTCTTACCTTCCCCTTGCAGTCTTTCTTTGCTGATGTACAACTAGACTTGATCACCAAATTGAAAACTATGCTCAACTCGATGTTTGTCATGTCGCACCTTATACTTCGCTTGGATTCTTTCTAGTTGTTCCTTTACTGCCTGGTGAAGTTCTTGGATTTTTTCAATGAACTTGGTTGCTTTGTCCACATCACTGTGTCCATCAACTACTATGTCTTTACCTAAGACAAAATCCAAGGGAGACTTTGGTATAAAACCAAAACAAGTCTCAAAAGGAGATCTTTGAGTAGAAGAATATTTTGCATGGTTGTAAGCATGTGGCACATAACACAAATGCTCATCCCAAAGTTTGGAATGCTTGCTGCAATACCCTCGAAGAAACTGTATCACTGTTCTGTTGACCACTTTTGTCTGACCATCTGTTTTCGGATGAAATGTCGTGCTCTTATTTAACTTTGAGTCCATTAACTTCCCTAGACTTGACCAAAATTTCCCAACAAATCGAGAATCTCAATCGGATACAATAGAAGTGGGTAACCCAAAATGAACCCATACATTTTGAAAGAACAAATTTGCAGTTTGTTCAGTCGTGACCTATTTATTACATGGTGTCAAAATACACATCTTACTGAACCTATCCACAACTACATACAAATAATCATGACCCTTTCTAGACTTTGGCAATCCCCCAACAAAATCCATGGATACACTTTCCCAAGGACGAGAAGGAATTGGAAGTGGAGTATACAAGCCTAATTTTCTATTACTTGGCTTTCTTGTAACACACATAGTACATCCTTTAATATATATAGAAACTATCTCATTCATTCGTGGCCAATAGCAAAATCTTTGTAATTGTGCAACTGTTTTACTTACACCAAAATGAACTGATATGAGAGAAGTATGTGCTTCTCGAATTATATTAACTCTTTCAGTTTGTGGAATGCATAACTTTCCCAAATGATATAAGAGTTTGTCCTTTATGAAATAATCCAATTCTTCTACCTGCTTTCCATGACTTAAAGTTGCATATACATCCTTAAAATCTGTGTCTTGAGCATATTGTTTAATGTAACTTTCTTGAATTACTGAATTATGCTTAATTATTGTGGATGCATTTATAATTGGTCTTGATAACATATCTACAACCTTATTATGTATTCCCTTCTTATATCTAATAAAAAGATGAAATTGTTGTAGAAACCCCATCCACCTGTAATGTCGTGATTGTTGCAATTTAGTTTGTGAGTGTAAGTATTGTAGTGGTTGATGATCTGTGTGTATGATTGTTTCTTTACCCATTATGTAATGTTTCCACTTTTTAACACTCTGAACTAATGCATACAATTTTTTATCATATGTAGGATATTTAACTACTGCTGATGTGAATGTCTGAGAATGAAAGCATATAGGCTTTCTATGCTGCATCAACACTGCCCCCATGGCATATTCACTTACATATGTTTCGATCTCAAATGGATGTTGAAGATCTGGAAGTGCTAGTACTGGCGCTATACTGATCCTTTCTTTCAATGTGTCGAAGGGTTTCTGTTGGTTTCCTCCCCATTGAAACACCTATTTCACACTTGTCAAAGCATGTAAAGGAGCTACAATCAAAGAAACGTTAGAAATAACTTTCTTGTTGGCTTGTATGGGCCTGACCCAGGTTCAGAGGTGATTTAGCCTAGAAAATCCCAGTACTACTGGCCCTTTCGGCAACAGTCTGTGGATCGTGGACTGAGGTCTCACCCGAAGTAGTATGGGAGGGTGCTAGAACTAGATTTTTGCACCCTGGGGATGTTTGATGAGCTTCTGGAGGTCTGCGGTCTGACCCGTTGTTATGCGCACTTACTATCCCTTCGTGACCTACAGCGCTGCTTCCGCGCAGCCCTACTTGGGGTGAACCTCGTATAATACCCAAGTTCCTTTCTATTTAATCTGTTATTATCCAATTACTTAACTTGTTTATGGAAGACTAATGATTATTACAGCATATTCAAGAATCATATCAGTGTTCACGATAAATAAAATAGTATAAATGTAAAGAACGCACTTCACAGCAGATACACAGAAATAGGAATCAACTTTTCTCTATTAATCTTCAATCTAGACTACAGACTCGACACCGCCCTGTGCACTCAGTTGCAGGGGTCTATGCACTCAGCCACAGACTCTACTAGGCCTCTGCACTCAGCTACAGAGCCTCTTCCTACTACTACAACCCAATACACTTAGGCTCCTACTCTAAACTTGAACCATTCATATTCTTTCTCTCTTATTCCTTCGCTATCTTTACAACTTAGAGCCTCGCTATATTTATACAATCCTATGGTCTGCAGACCATGGGTAGACCGACATGACTTTACATTACATTACATTACTTTAGGGCAGACAACCCTATGACTTAACCTATACTTCGCGCCCCACACCTGCAAATCACAGAGTCTTACAAAACCTTTGACAAAAACTTGGGCTTTGAGCCCCAAAACATGTTGTGGGGGGATTCCATGTCCAACAATCCCCCAACGCAATCATTGTGACTCGTCCTGAGTCACTTTGTTGGTGTAATGACCTTGGTGAGGAGCCCCTCCAACTGGTCACGTACTGCTAAGAGATCCGTGGCACACTGTTCTGCGGTTTAGTGGACCTGCTACATTCTTGCTTCTGAATTATCCGTGTCTGAATCGTGTCCTTTCTTTAGTACCGGCTTCTGGTGCATGCTTTTATATTCCTGCACCCCTGTTCGGCTCCTCAGGTCGTGAAGACTGTGTTGCGGTCAGTTAGTCAGAAAGTCGGTCCACCCATGTAGGGTTTCAAGCAGCTGCCATTTACTTTTCCTGGGAAGGGTTCTCCATTGAGTTTGATTAGCTAGAGCACGCCTCCGTCTATGACCTCCTTTACCACATATGGTCCCAGCGAGTTCATTCTGAATTTTCCCAGAAATTTTTCAAACTTACTGTCATATAGTAGTACTAAGTCATTTACATTGAAGGTGTGAAACTTGATATGGCGGTCATGCCAGGCCTTTTCATGTTGCTTTTGTACCTGCTGATGAAATCCAGCCAAAAACCGTTCTTCCTCGAGTTCTTATAATTGCATGAGCCTTTCTTCTAGAGTGTCGCAGTCCGTCATGCCTGTGAGTGCTGCTATTTGCAGAGTAGGTACAATGTATTCCATTGGCATGACAACTTCCATACCATATACCAACCGAAAGGGTGTTTGTCCCGTCAATTTCTTGCACGTTGTCCTGTATACCCAAAACACAGCAAGTACATGCAAGTCCCAATCATTCTGCTGCGTGTTACATACTTTGGTTAGCGCAATCTCCAGAATTTTATGAATGCATCTACTGTCCCATTGGCCTATGGGTGGTAAGGTGTACTTTTCTAATGATACATCTGGAACTCTTCTGTGAGCACGCTAATGGTTTCATTTAGGAAATGTGTTCCACGATCACTCATTAAGATTTTCGGACAGCCAAATCATGTCAACACATTTTCGAACAAAAACTTTGCGGCCGTGCAGTCCTTGACTGGTTGTGCTTCTGCCCCTTGTGTCAAGTACTTCATCGTGGTGATGATGTAGCACGCACCCTCCTTTCCCTGAGGTTTGATCGGGCCCACAAAGTCGATTGCCCATTTCTCAAATGGTTGTAGTGTCATTTGGGGATTTAGTGGAATCTCATCCCTTCATGATGGTTTTCCCATCCTTTGACATATATTGCAGGCCTTACATTGCGCTTTCGAATCCTGGTGGAGGGTCGGCCACCATAACCCTACGCGAAGAATCTTCTAAGCGGTCATGCATCCTGAATAGTGTCTTCCTACAGCACCCCCATGTGCTTCCACAAGGATCTGACCTCGTTTGAATTCATGTACGTATCTTTGCAATATCTCATCATTTCCCATCTTGTAGAGGTGCCCCACGATGACAAAAAAGTCCGTCGCGCGCACCACCAATACCTTTTTCTGTTGGACTGAGTATTCCTTCAACGTATTCCTTGTTGTTAGAAAATAGATTATATCTTCGAAGTGTCCGTCTGCGACGCGCACTCCAAAGAGTTGTGCATCAGGTAGTCCCTCCTCCAAATTTGTTGGTTCCTCGCCCGTCTCAATTCATGACAAGTGGTCTGGTCCTGCATTTAAGTGTCCCGGCTTGACTATGACCTCAAAATCATATTCTTGAAATATTAAAAGCCATCTGCATATTCACCCCCCCAACACAGGGTTTTTCACCAGGTATTTCAACACGGAATGGTCGGTATACATCTTGAAATTTCCTCCAAGTAAATAGTGTCGATACTTTTGCAGCGCGTACACCATTGCCAACCCCTCGCACTCGATGGTAGAGCATTTTTTCTTTGCTTTGGATAATCTTTGACTTGTAAACGTGATCGGGTGATCCACATCATCTGCGCCTTCCTATGTGACTACAGCTACCAACGCGATACACAACGCATCCGCATGTACATAAAATTCCACATCCCATTTTGGGAAGATCAGGATTGGAGTGGAGGCCAGTTTCCCCTTCAGGACATCCAAACTCTTCATGCAATCATCATTCCAGTAACATGTAACATCTTTTTTCAATATCTTTTCCATCGACGCGGTTATTTGGGCATAACTTTTGATGAACTTCCTATAGTATCCAGTGTGTCCCAAGGTAGTGCACAGTTGTTTAACACTTCGTGGTGCTTCCAAAATTAGGATAACGGCAATATTCACAGGGTCCACCATCAGACCTTGTTTGCAAACCACACATCCCATCAGGTTTCCAAAAGGAACGAGGAATGTGCACTTCTTCAGGTTCAGCGCAATCTGGTGTCGGTGGCAAGTATCTAGCATCAAGCGTAAGCTTGCTACATGGTGCTTAACTAATCCAAAGACAGTCCAATAATCCAGGTAGACCTCCAAAAACTTGTGGATGTATTCTTTGAATGCGGCTACCATGATGCACGAAAATATAGCTGGCACGTTCTTCAATCCAAACGGCATAATGGTGTATTGAAATCAGCCCCATTCTATTGTGAAGGTCATTTTGCTGCTATCTTCCGGCGTGATCTTGATCTGATGGTACCCTGAGAACCCGTCCATGAATGAGTATGCTTCCTGACTGCCAACATTCTCCAGTACTTCATCTGTCAATGGTGTTGGGAATGGATCATGTACATAGGCGTCATTCAGTTTTCCGAGGTCTATGCATATTCTTATTTCACCCTTCCGTTTTTTCTCCTGTACTACCATAGGACTCACCCAATCAGATTCTTCCACTGGTTCAACAATTTTGGCTGCGAGCATTTTGTCTAATTCGTTGCGAACCTTTTCTTTGTACTTTGGATTCAAGCGGTAAGATCATTGCTTAACTGTCTTTGCGTTGGGTTTCAAGATGATCTTCATCATCCCTAAGTCGCCAATGATCCCTTTTAAGTCTGTAATTTTGGTCAGGAACAAGTCTTGGTATTCGCGGAGTAACTCAGCAACCTTATCGACCGTGGCATTGTCCCAATTGTTAGGTTCCCATTTTGTCTATTTTTGACTGTATATTTTGCCATTGTATTACCCTCTTCAACCCTTAAGTGAAAGCCTTTGCTAGTGTTTTGGCTTAATCACTCCAAAAGGTACAGAATAACTTTCCTCATTACTACATGTTTAATTATTCAACACGTAATCATGCTATCTTTATAATTATTCCCTGAAGTTGATTAAAGTGTTGACTAATTGCTGAAACTGCCTAACTGGCAGGATCACATTTTGCCGTTGCTGAAACAGCGGAAACAACGCAAACTGTGAAACTGAAACAGCAAGAACAACATGAACCTCAATGCTGAAGCAGCACAAATAGCACGCGCACTTTAAGGAACAGTTGGGATTTGCGTAACAAATCTGCATCGGCAAAGGAGTCTGACCGATTACTATATTGGTCGTAATGATCATGATCCTCATGGCTGTAACAATATTTTGTTATCAAGAACTGACTTTCTTATTTTTGGTACAAAAGGGTTGAATCTGAATGTATGTTAATCTGTTGTAATAGATGTCTCCTCTATAAAGAGGAGACATCTACATTAGACAAGAGGAGAGGGAAACATATTGTAACACAGAACTTGTAGTGAAGGGATGAGACTGAATCTCTTTTTGTAATATGGTTTATTGGCAGATGAATACAATTTTGTTCTGAGTATTTTATTTTAATTTCTGTGTTCTGGGGAATCTTGTGAGAAGGACAGGGCCCACCTTCATCACAAGATTCACCCATCTTCTTTCTGTTGTGTGGTGTGTGTGTGACTTCTAGTTATATTACAGTTACTGCTTCTAATGATATTTACTTTTGCTGAAACTCTGTTTTCCTTTTCGCTGATTGATGTTGCATATGAGTGCCTCACCGGTGATTAGGATTTACAGAGTGTATGTGTGAACTGGACAACAGAGGCAGGTGCTGAAAGTCCTTACTCTGAGGATACGGTCCTGATCCTTTGTTGTAGGACAGCCATCACTTCCTTTTGCAAATTTGTTTCCTTTAAGTTATTTGTTCTTACTTCATTTTCTGCAATAGGCTGTAACTACTGTAACTGCTGTAACACAGAGTATGGATTTCATAATATAGTAGACTGTTTATACTACAACTTTTAATACCATTAAGATTGAGTACATACAATACGTAGTCACCTTTGGAATAATCAAACTTTCCTGGGTTGATAATTAATGTGGCACTCGACTGTTTTATTATTAAACAATTAAAGTGACCAACATTTTGGCGCCGTTGCCGGGGAAGGCGACTGAAGATTTTAAGGGTATTAACATTTTTCTTTAGAAATGCAGGATGCATGAGAGGACGCAAGAAGGTTAACCATTCAGGCGGCAAAGGCAAAGGAGGAGGAAGAAAAACTTTTATTGACGATATTATTTCAAAAGCTAAGACATCCCAGAGGTTAAGCTCTCGGAGGCCACAGACCCAACACTCTTCCCAGATAGATTTTCAGACAGAGGAAGTAGTGGGGCCAGAGAGGGTTATAGAATCATCAGAATATACTGAGGAACCGGTGGAAGAAGACGAACGACCAGTAGAAGAACCAATAGAGGAAGTTAAGGTGGAGGAACCAGTGCAGGACATTGAAATCCCAACAGAAAATTCTGAAGACCGGGCAAGCGCATCAGGAAAACAACCAATGGAGGATAACAATGAAGGACTTTTCGGTGGAGGTCGCAGAATAGAGGGAAGGGGAGAAAATTCTCTCTCCACCCTGGAATTCCCCATTGGAGATCTCCCCAGAGGAGCAACTCCTATGAAGAATATCCCACTTTCAGCATTACCCAATTTCCATGGGTTATCCACAGAAGATCCTGATGAATTTCTTTTTGAATTTGATATACTGTGTAGAAGCTATGACTATGTTAATTCTGCTCAGAAATTAAAGTTGTTTCCAGCTACATTAAAAGGGAACTTATTAAGATGGTTCATGAGCTTGGGAGCTCATGTGATTACAACATGGGACCAGATGAAGGAGAAATTTTTAGCTAAATACCAAGATTATTGTGGAACAAGAGAAAGGAAGGAGGAATCATTCAAGATGACTCAGAAGGAGGACGAAAGTCTGGAAGACTTCGTGGAAAGGCTACAATATAACTTACAGTGATCTGATCATCCTGATATGAGTAAGGATATTCTCAAGTCAATATTGCTAAGAGGGGTACGAGATGATTGTTTAGATATACTGAATATGCTTGTAAAAGGGGACATATCTAAGGAATCCTATGATGAGATTATCAATCTCTGTAAAAGATGTTCGAGAGGAGCAGCAAGCAGACCAAAGAGCAAAGACAGTACATACTCAAGAGTCCAGAAATCAGCAAGTGGAGGAGCAACACGGGCCGAAATAGGTAACTTACTTGAAGAATTTAAAACTGAAATGTTAAGCTCTTTTGCTTCACAAATTGATACCTTGCAGGTTAAAAAGAAGAAGGCAGAAGCAGAAGCTGCTCTGGCTATTTTCTGCTCTAAATGCAGGGAAAAACACCCACTAAGGGAATGCCCCCTGGACAAGGTACCAATCTGCACTATCTGTGAAAAGGACCATGAGACTCAACAATGCCCTTCTTTGCCGGGAATAAAAGCAGCACTGCAGCCAACTGAAGAAGAAGCTGAAGCAGTGTACCTCCTCACACGGAGAAGACAATGGCAACCATGAGGACCAGGTACAAATTCTAACATGTCGTTTAATCGTTGGAATAATCATCCTCCTTTTCAAACAAATTACCCACCCTTCAACCAAATTCAGTACCCACACCTTAATCAAATGAATTTTCCACCTATGCAGCAACCAAACCATCCTTTTGTCGATCCTACGATGTGGAATCCCTGGGCTCTACAACAAACCTATTTTAATCAATGGAACCCGAATTGGACAGCTCCACAGATCCCATTTCCAAACCAATTACCTCAGTATCAGCAATCTCTCTCCTTACCATCAAATGCCCCACCTAATAATCAGACAATAAGACCCCGGCTGCCTGTGCAACCTAACCCCAACCCGAATAATAATAAAGCTCTGCAAGTAATTGATGTTCAAAACCAACTGGTTTCCCCTATGCAATGTAATGACATTCATTTACGCTCTGGAAGAATAGTTGAACCCATTATTGATGACATCACTTCCGATTCTGATAAAGAAGAAATCGGAAAAGAAAAGTCATCTAATGTTGAAACAGTTGGATCATCCTCGAATAACAATCCTGAAACAGTTGAAACATCCTCTAAAAAGACTGTTGAAGCAGCAGAGCCACCATTCCCTGAACATTTGGCTCTTACCAAAACACGTGAGCCACCTGCTTTTAATCTGTTAGGAGAGCTGCAGAATTTATATGTTAAAATTCCACTCTTACAAGCACTAAGAGATGTACGGATTTATGCTAGAACTGTTAGAGATATTTGTATTAAGAAACCTGGGAGAAAAGCTAAAGACCCCCTCACAGTTCATGTGATGGGTGATCTAGCTGCTCTAATGTCAGAAAAAAATCCCCCTGTGAAATATGGTGACCCTGGTCACCCTACAGTCACAGTTCAGGTTGGTAAAACCTTTGTTTCTAGAGTTCTAGTAGATCTGGGTGCTGCAATAAACATCATGACACTTGAAACAACACAGTTACTGCAGTTAAAAAAATTTATTAGGGAAACCCCAACCATTCTAGAGCTGGCTGACCACTCCACAATCAAACCTGAAGGAGTCATTGAAGACCTGATAATTTCAGTCGAATCTTGGAACTACCCAGCTAATTTTGTGGTGTTACAAACCAAAAATAAGTTGGGGGGTCATCCATTGATTCTAGGGAGACCTTGGCTGGCTACATCAGATGCCTTCATTAGCTGTAGGTCAGGTTCAATGATAATTTCTAATGGATGTGAAACCAAACAGCTTACTCTGTACCCTCATGCCACACCTATGATTGACAATGATAACTCTGTGTGGTTAGATTATGAGGATGATGAGACTCAACCCATCTTGACTGTCAGACAAGCCCTAACTTTTAAAGATTCAACCGAAGATGAAGTAATTAGTAGCTTTATTTCTGAACCTTCTTCGGTTAAATCTGAAATACATGATCATTTGACTACAATCTTGGAATCTGAATCACAGCAGAATCTTAAAACTGAAGATTTATCTCAGACATTAGATGACACCCCCTCCAAAAGTATAGCAGTCGAAATCGAGCCTGGCAAAACATTAAATATAAACCCTAACTTAACAGATGCTAAAACACAACAGTTAATGAAGTTACTCCACGAGAATAAACAAGCATTCACATGGGATTACACAGATATGAAGGGAATTTCTTCTAAATTATGTACTCACCGTATTTATATTAAAGAAGGATCCCGCCCAATCTGCCAACCCCAACGACGAATGAATCCCAATTTAAGGGAAATTGTAAAAGAAGAACTTCAAAAACTGTTGAATGTAGGATTTATATATCCTATATCTGATAGTAATGGGTTTCACCATTAGTAATAGTACCTAAGAAAAATGGGAAATGGAGAGTGTGTGTGGATTATAGAGCTCTAAATAAGGATACTTAGAAAGATCATTTTCCCTTACCATTTATTGATCAGGTACTAGATAATTTGGCAGGTAAGAGATTCTTTTCCTTTTTGGATGGATTTAGTGGTTATAATCAGATCAAGATTGCACCCCAAGGTCAAGAAAAGACCACTTTTACTAGTCCATGGGGGACTTTTGCCTATAAAGTTCTTCCATTTGGACTATGTAATGCCCCAGCAACATTTCAAAGAGCGGTGATAGGAATTTTTTCTGATATGCTTAATGATTCCTTAGAAATATTTATGGATGACTTTACTCCTTATGGTGTGACTTTTGAAGATGCTTTACAAAACCTTGAAAAAGTACTTAAACGGTGTATAGAAGAACATCTTGCCTTAAGTACTGAAAAATGTCATATGATGATGAATCAAGGTATTGCTTTGGGACACTTCATTTCATTCCTAAGAATTCAAGTTGATCCAACTAAAGTACAAGTAATTCAGACTCTGCCTATCCCGAAAACACAAACTGATGTAAGAAGTTTTTTAGGACATGCTGGATATTATAGAATATTTATCAAGGATTTTTCTAAAATAGCTTCTCCTTTGTTTGTGTTACTTATGAAAAATGCTGAATTTAAGTGGACTGATGGTTGTCAAAAAGCATTTAATGAACTTAAACATCAATTGTCTACAGCTCCCATTTTAAGAGGACCTGACTGGGCACTCCCCTTTCATATATCCTCTGATGCTTCAGACACTGCAATTGGAGCTGTCTTGGGTCAAGAAGAAAACAATCTTCCCTATGCTATCTATTTTTTTAGTAAAAATATGACCCCTGCTGAACTTAATTATACAATCACCGAGAAAGAATTCTTAGCAGTTATTTATGCTATTAATAAGTTTCGACATTATATTACTGGTTACACTACTTTTGTGCATACTGATCACTCGGCCATTAAATATTTAATGAACAAATCAGTTACAAATGCTCGAGTTACCAGATGGTTATTATTATTACAAGAATTTGATATCACAATTGTAGATCGACCAGTTAAAGAAAATGTAGTTGCTGATTTTCTTTCTCCGTTAAAAACTGATGAAAATATTCCAGTAGATGATTCTTTTCCTGATGAATATTTATTTGCAGTATCTACTCACTCACCTTGGTATGCAGACATTAACAATTACTTAGTTGCAGGGAAACTACCATCACACCTATCGCACAGAGAAAAAAGAAAGATCATTCAGCAAAGTGCTAGGTACAGCTGGATAAGTGGGTGTCTCTTTCACACAGGACTCGACCAGGAAATTCGAAGATGCATCAAAGAAGATGAAGTTTATGATATATTGAAGGCTTGCCACAATTTCCCTTGTGGAGGGCATTTTGCAGATAAAAGAACAGCACACAAAGTTCTCAGAATGGGTTACTATTGGCCCTCACTTTTCAAGGATGCAAAGAAATATGTTAGGGCCTGTGATAGCTGTCAGAGAATGGGCCAGCCTAATCACAGGGATGAAATTCCACTTAACCCCCAGGTAATACTTGAACCTTTTGAAAGATGGGCACCAGATTTTATAGGTCCCATCAATCCTCCATCCAATCAAAGAGTTTATATACTGATTTTCACAGATTATATGACTAAGTGGGTAGAAGCTAAGGCACTCATCAAAGCTAATGAAGAATCAGTGTTAACTTTTTTATTTGAAGAAATCTTTGTTAGGTTTGGTTTGCCTAGAGAACTAGTCACAGATGGAGGACCTCCTTTTAATTCTCATGGCTTCAAAGATACACTCCAGAAATATCACATTAAGCATAAGATGACTACACCTTATCACACCCAAGAAAATGGGCAAGTAGAAAGTACAAATAAAGTCATAGAAGCCATTTTAACAAAGACAGTCAAGGAGAATAGAAGGGACTGGTTTCAAAGGTTGCCTGAAGCATTATGGGCTTACAGAACTACTTGGAGGAACACTATGGGTTTTTCACCTTATGAATTAGTCTATGGTAAAAATGTTGTCTTTCCTGTGGAATTTGAAATCAAAACCTTAAGGACTGCTTTAGCTGTTAACCTTGATTTGACTTATGCACAAACAGCTAGGTTGCAGCAGCTTCAGGAATTGGATGAAAAGAGGTTGGATGCCATCCATCAAACAACCATGATACAACAGCAAAGAACCAGGTGGCATGACAAAACTATTAAGCACAAGCAGTTCCAAAAAGGTAATTGGGCCTTACTGTATGACTCCCGTTTTGAAAATTTTCAGGGGAAATTAAGAACAAGGTGGCTAGGACCTTATGAAGTAGATGTTGTTTTTCCAAATGGAACAGTCAGAGTCCTAACGATTGATGTTAGCAGAACACCATTATTAAGTGAATGGGTATCGACTCTGTTTGTATCAACGGCCTATTTCTAAAGAGGATTTCAAAGCTACTTGCATGACAGACATACACTATACCTTTTTGGGGGAACCTGCTATCCCTCAATGCACTTAATTTCCTGTTTATGTATTTATTTCTAGATTAGATTTCTTAACTAATAATCCCTGTCAAGGGTTGCCATGTTACAATTAATTATTTTGCAGGTCTTAGCTTTGGATGGTGGCTGAAAAAGAAAGATTCCAATATAGGAAGAATTAATCTGCAGATTGGAAAAGCATTGTCATTCCAGATCATAATCCATTTCCCGTTGCTGATACACCATTTCTCGTTACTGATACACCATTTCCCGTTGCCAATACACCATTTTTCATTGCTGAAACACTACTTTCCAGTGTCGAAACACCAAATTCCACTGCTTAAACACCAATCTTTTATATTTTTCCTAAATATCCCCATTTCTACTCCCGAGAATGAACTATTATTTCAAAAATAAATATATCATTCTTTATTCAAAGGAATAAGCCATTTATCCTGTTAATAATACCCCTTCACTACTGCCTCTCGTGAATAATAAAAACCTCGTGGATAAAAACCCTCACACCTTATAAACCCTTTTTTTTATAATGATCATTAACCTATTAAGGACGAGGTAACACTTTTCGGCGCAATAAATTGTAGATAATGAGGAGATAGTTGAAATGACCGCTAAAAGCGTCGTACTGCCAACCATATCATTCAGCCGCAGTTGGGGGGGATTACCGAAATATCGTAATCATTACAGGACATGCCTATCACCGCCATCCCTATTCCTCCCGGTTGTGTCTAATCCACCTCGCTTATGCCTGACCACGTCATAATTTCATTTTGCAACGTTCTGCTCTATTTCGACTTCGGCAACTCGGCTCTGCTCTCTGTATTCTACCTAAAACAGTAACCATGGGTGGAGATGCTGTTAGACATGAACTGGGCTCGACGGCATTACTGGAACTTTACCCAGACGCATACCAAATCTTCCTTCAGGCAGGATGGGTGGACTATTTTAGAAGACTTCCGGAATTTGATTTGCAGCAAGTTCTCGAATTTGCATGCAACTTGAGGGAGGGGTATTCTACTGTCCAAGGGGTCAGAATCCTAGTAACATAAGAAGACATAGCACAAGTTTCGGGGCTTCCAACCAACGGCATTCGCTGGATCAGCAAGAAGCATCTTATCCTCAATGCACAGCAAGATTTCCTGCTACCTGGGGAGCAGGTGGAAGCAAAAGGCAGGGGTGTTGCGCTTCGGTCATTACCACCACCTTGGCCAAAAGTTGCAGAATTCGTCAAGCACTACTTCACTTGCGAGGGCCACTACCAGGTAGTCTACCAACATGACTTTGTCTTATTAAATCATTTGCGGCATGGTCGTCTAGTAAATATGCCTTATTATCTCCTTGGATGTCTGAAAAATATGGCACATTACATTGTGAACGCTAGGCATCAACTCCTCTGTCTCACACACCATCGTTTGGTCCAACTCCTGATAAATAGAGGCCTCGCCCTGCATAACCCGCCTTCCCCCATTAACCCTCCCCAGCAAGCTGAGGAAAATCCTCAGCAAAATGAATAAAATTCCCAGCAAGAAGCTGAAACTCAGCAACCAGCAGCGAGAACACCCCAATTAAGCACTGAAAACCCGCTACAGTCCTCACCCCATGATGAAGCCGAACCATCCACTCCCATAGTTCACATCCCTATCGATGATTCAGATGAGGATACCCTCATCACTTTCCTTAAAAGGAAAAAGCAACAGAAAACTGCAACCCCGTCAAAAAGAAGAACCAGGGCCTCAATAAAGGCAACTACTATTTCTGATGACTCCCTGAGTAAAAGTCCTCGCAAGAGGAAAACTACTGTCTCTCCTGGTTCCCTACCTCGGCAACGAACAAGGTTGTTTGCAGCAACCAAGGCTGTTCCTCCTATCATTTTAAATCCCCGTATTCCCCATAGCCCTAAACCTTCACCTCCTTCACCCTCAGATGTCAAAATTCAAAGTGTTCACGATTTTGTAACATCATTTTTCTCAACAGAGGCAGCTGCTCCATAAGAACCAGCTACCGTCAAATTCAAACCAGACATCCAAGCTAATATAGGACATGTGGCTGTTACACAAGAACCAGCCACAGACCCAATAGGTGAAACACAAGAACCACCTATTGGGGAGCAAAAAGAAGACGACCTGCATGTGGCTGTTACACAAGAACCAGCCACAAACCCAATAGGTGAAACACAAGAACCACCTGTTGGGGAGCAAAAAGAAGACGACCTGCATGTGGCTGTTACACAAAAACCAACCACTGACCCAATAGGTGCCACACAAGAACCACCTGTTGGGGAGCAAGAAGAAGATGCCCTAGGTGAAACTGATACACAAACTGACCCAATAGGTGAAACACAAGAACCACCTATTGGGGAAGCACATTATGAAGATAATGTTGAACAACAATTTTCTTTTCCTTTGGAATCTGTAACTGTAGAAGCCCCAGTCACTCTAGCCTCCCTACAAGAAGAAAATGAGTTCTTAAAGCCAGAAATTAAGGCCTATCATAAAGAATTAGCAATGGCTAGGGAAGCCTATAAAGAAGAACTCAACCTGTATATGTTAGCTCAAGTAGCATCTCAAGCTGAAAAGAGTGTAGAGAAAGAGCAATACAGTGAATACATGTGCAGTGAATGTGGGGATATCTACACTCAGGCAGGATATAAATTAATTGTAGTCCCATTGACTGGAGCCAGCCCTGCTATATTCAAAAAGGAACACCCTGCTATTACACAAGAACTAGCAGGGTCTTCAAGGATTTCAGAGGAAGAAATGGAACCACCCCGGCCTACCCAAGTTATTGATGAGCAGAAATCTAAAGAAGAAGCAGAACCACTCTGGCCTACCCAAGTTATTGATGAGCAGAAATCAGAGGAAGAAATGGAACCACCCCGGCCTACCCAAGTTATTGATGAGCAGGAACCAGAGTCAAAATCTTTTACAACTGTGCATAAACAAACTGAACCTCCCTGTGTTAGCGATGCTCATGCACAGACTTCTACTTTTCAAGAATTAAGCTACACATGGAGAGCAGAATACGAGCTTTCCCAAGGAAAGGCATTTCAACAGCAGAAGTCATTATGGTTTAACTATGCCTATAGGAATTGGGAAGCAATGGAACAGTCTCGTGCACAGCACAAAGAAAATAAGCAATTAAAAGCCAGATTGTCCCTTATCCTCGATTTGGTTCAACGCTTACTGGCTACAAGAAAGCCTTCTTTTAATTACTCTGTATTCTTGAGAGAACGCTTAGCGTTCCTCCAATTGAAAGCAATAAAGGATGGCAGACCACACCAGGTCTCTACACCACAGCAATTCATTGAAAATTTTGCAGAAGCACCAAGCAATGATCAGAATTTGTTGTGCAAACTCTATCTTCATAACGAGGCTATGCCTGAAGATAGAAAGATTAATTTACTTCCTATTTGTGGTGATATTCAAATAAGAGCTTTTATTTCCTTTTTGGCCAACCAATTCACTTGGCAGAATGCTTTCATGTCTGCACAACACAATGAGGAGAACTGTCTTCTATGGATTCGTCCGGAACCACAGAATGCAGCCATCTTCCTCATGGAACATCAACGGAATCTACGAGAGACAGGCATGACCGATCACATTAGGAATCTGCAAGCAGTAGTCTTGGAAGACTGCCAGCATTATGTCAAAGCTAAAGGACCTCTGGCCATAAAAGCAAATGAATTTTTCTGGGAACAGTGTCCCAAAGAAAGAAGGGAATATCATCCCTACAATCCCCTCAATCTGCAGGCAGCAATCTCAAGGATACCTGCTTATGTAAAATGCATGAGACAATGTGCTGAACGGTGGATTGGTTACTGTTTTCATTTCCCTCTCTTATGGCTTCCTGGAGAACAATACAAGGCTCAATTTACATTGACTAAAAAGGAAGAATTGGCAGCATGGAAAAGCATTCATAATGCCCAAGGGTTCAGAGACATGGCTGACAGCACTTTCTACACTACTATATAAGCAATCTACACTGTTCAGCCCAGTATTCTGATTCCGATTCAAATTAGGTGTTGCATGCGGACATGCAACATTTTCAGTTGGGGGGGATGTTAGGTTCCCATTTTGTCTATTTTGTACTGTATATTTTGCCATTGTATTACCCTCTTCAACCCTTAAGTGAAAGCCTTTGCTAGTGTTTTGGCTTAATCACTCCAAAAGGTACAGAATAACTTTCCTCATTACTACATGTTTAATTATTCAACACGTAATCATGCTATCTTTATAATTATTCCCTGAAGTTGATTAAAGTGTTGACTAATTGTTGAAACTGCCTAACTGGCAGGATCACATTTTGTTGTTGCTGAAACAACGGAAACAACGCAAACTGTGAAACTGAAACAGCAAGAACAGCATGAACCTCGATGCTGAAGCAGCACGAACAGCACACGCACTTTAAGGAACAGTTGGGATTTGCGTAACAAATCTGCATCGGCAAAGGAGTCTGACCGATTACTATATTGGTCATAATGATCATGATCCTCATGGCTGTAACAATATTTTGTTATCAAGAACTGACTTTCTTATTTTTGGTACAAAAGGGTTGAATCCGAATGTATGAAAATCTGTTGTAATAGATGTCTCCTCTATAAAGAGGAGACATCTACATTAGACAGGAGGAGAGAGAAACATATTGTAACACAGAACTTGTAGTGAAGGGATGAGACTGAATCTCTTTTTGTAATATGGTTTATTGGCAGATGAATACAATTATGTTCTAAGTATTTTATTTTAATTCCTGTGTTCTGGGGAATCTTGTGAGAAGGACAGGGCCCACCTTCATCACAAGATTCACCCATCTTCTTTCTGTTGTGTGGTGTGTGTGTGACTTCTGGTTATATTACAGTTACTACTTCTAATGATATTTACTTTTGTTGAAACTCTGTTTTCCTTTTATCTGATTGATGTTGCATATGAGTGCCTCACCGGTGATTAGGATTTATAGAGTGTATGTGTGAACTGGACAACAGAGGCAGGTGCTGAAAGTCCTTACTCTGAGGATAGGGTCCTGATCCTTTGTTGCAGGACAGCCATCACTTCCTTTTGCAGATTTGTTTCCTTTAAGTTATTTGTTCTTACTTCATTTTCTGCAATAGGCTGTAACTACTGTAACTGCTGTAACACAGAGTAGGGATTTCATAAGATAGTAGACTGTTTATACTACAGCTTTTAATACCATTAAGATTGAGTACATACAGTACGTAGTCACCTTTGGAATAATCAGACTTTCCCGGGTTGATAATTAATGCAGCACTCAACTATTTTATTATTAAACAATTAAAGTGACCAACACCAATAGTCCCCAAACGTTGCGTACTTCGGCTCTGCCTCTATTCCAATGATGACCTGCTTTGTCTTTAGCAGCACGGTGATGTCGGGGTCTTCAAGTAATGGTCCACGGATCTCGCGACAGCCTTCCGTTTCTGGAATGTTAATGTTTTGTGGGTCCTCATCATTCTCCTCAACATTCACATTATAACACTCTAGTGCGTTGCTTAACTGTGCCGCCCATTCTGGCTAAAGTACTCCCATTGGCCCTTGTGGTATTTTGAAGATAGCGGCTTTTACCGCTTGTAGCGCATCTTCAACAGTATCCGAACAATGATCCTCGAACATGAACCTTAACAAAAATCCCTCACATAAGACATCCCATTCACCCATACCATGGAGGAGCTTCGTCTCAATATACCAATTCATGGGTATGACATCTAGGGTGTGGTAGAATAAATGTACCCATTCAGGTTGTGGCTCTTCCTCGTAGACCTTGGTCCATTTTGTGAGGTGCATGCATGGATCGTCTCATCTGTCATATTTGTCCACTATCTATATTTGTGGTTTCCCAAATCGTAGGTGCATCATTCTTCTACAGTTGCACTAGTCCTCAAAATTTCCTTGATGCGTACCCCACCATCGTGTGGGTGTTGCGCGCAGTGCCCAATTCAATGCATCAACCCACTACTGTTCTGGTACTGTGCTTTCAAATTTGCTCAGAAATTCATCCACCATTGTTAATCCATCATATATTGGCAACTCCCTTGCCTTTGTTGTCACACAGAGCAATGATCTAATCATCATTTTACAATTAAGCGTTGTTACTCTGTGCAGCCGATTCTGCCATCGCTCTATCTGTTCGTCCAAATCAAAAGTGCAAGAGCTTTCGCACTCCCATGAAATCCTTCCATTCACATTCGGATTCACCCAATCCTCTTCTCACGTAGTTATCTTGTAAATATAGTCGAGATCATCATCACTATCGTTGTCACGCACCGGTTCAGTGTATCGCGCTCCTTCAGCTAAATCTAGTGGTACTATTACGCATAGTGACTTTTTCTCAAATATCATTTTTTGCTTCTTCATATTTATGACTTCATTCATATTGGTAGCCTAGTCTATTCCTAGTAGCGCAGGATAGGGCTTACTGTCATCAAAAATCTCTATCACTTCAAAATCTGCCTGCGCGCTCGCACCTTCAATATCGACTGTTACCCCTTGCAATCTTCCCATGGGAAAAATCTTCAGTTGGTTCACCATTCGTAACTGAATAGGGGACCATTGTAGCGTGGGTCTACCCATGCGTTCCCATTTTTTATTTGGTAGTACATTTGCATCCGAACCCAGAACCAGGATTACCTGATCCATTTCATACTCACCGATTTGCGCAGTCAACCTCATTTCCCTTCCTATGCGCAATGCATGCTTTCCAAGTTTCCAGACCACACGCGGTTCTCCTGATCTGGCACACCTAGTGATAAGTTCCTGTAGTCCTTTGACTTCCTTGCTATTGCATAACAGTTTCATGCATGTCTCCAGAAAGGTAGTGAGCATTGAAGGATCCATCTCTGGTTCTAGTTGATCCTTACTACCTGAAGTGGAGGCCTCTGTGAATCTCTTCTTAGCTTCCATGAATGTCTCCTTCGCGCATTCTAAATCAAATTTGGGTTCCTTTGTAGGAGCCTTGCGAACCCAAGCACTTTCTTCTAACTTCTTCCCTTTATCATCTCCCATGGTCATACCGCTTTTGAGCATCATGTTTACATTTGGGTCTTCTTGGCGCGACTCAGACCTCATCATCTGTAAATTCTGGGTCGGAAGGGGCTGGAGTACCCCCTTTTCGCGCATCCTCGCTATTAGCAAAGGGCAATCTTCTACCTCATGATCAAACTGTGTACAGTACCAACATGATGTCCTTGTCGGGTTTGTATAATCGTGGGCATAGTGGCCTAGCCCTCTGCAATTGTAGCAAATTAGTTGTCCGCAACCCCTTCCTGGTCCCATTCTGCCTCGACCTCGACCGCGCCAGTCAAAACCCAACATGCGTCATCCCTGCATTTGGTTCGAGGGCTCGTGTTTCGACCTGCACCCTGTAGGCAAGAGTCCGATCCATCATTAGTTCGTAGCTTCGGTAGGTGCATGCATGATGGCCTACCAACCTACAAAAATTACAAAACAATTGTTGGGACGTCTGCATATACTTCTGCAATAGATGACAATTGTATGTAGTGTGTTTTCCTCCTATCTGGAAGATCGTGCACCATAGTGCAGATGCCACGCTTGGCCCTGCCTATGCCTCAGGTCTTAACGGCATCGACCCTCCTCCAGCCAAGTAGTTTGCGAACACTGGATAGTGGTCCTTGTCGTGCCCTTGGCCTTTGCATTTTATGCACCATACTTCCTCACGCACCTCCAGCTGAGGTGTCTTGTCCTGTTTCAAACTTTGCATTTCCAGACACAGATGTTGCAGTTGCGCTTACTCCCAACCCAGGGTCTTGTATAGGGTTCTCATGTAATCTCATTTTCCATCTCCAACGCTTCGACCTGGGTGGAAAGTTTTTGCTGTGACAGCGCCGTCCTTAAGTGTGGCGTAAGTGAGGCCACAAACCATGCGCGATGTTGTGCATCTATTAATGTCATATCGGCTTCGCGGATCATACTCTTCAGCCTTTGATTAGATCCCAGGGGATCTCGCCCGGGAGCATCGCAATCTCCTTAAACCCGATGATTGATTGTGTTTCTGATTTTGGCCTGCTAAATTCCCTATTCAACACGGCTTGGATCTCTGCAATTCCTGCGTTCGGGTGGTCATTAGAATTCTTGATATACCACATTAATGTGTGATCCTGCAACGCACTCACCAGCGTAGCCTTTTTAATACTATCATCCACAACGCCTTGTGCTTCCCATACTGCTCTTACCACGAACCAGAATTGGTCCAGATCTTCATTTCCCACTCCTCTGAATACCGGTAGTTTGATCGCACTCACCATATTGAACTACGGTGGTGGCGGAGGTGGGGTGGGTGGAGATGGAGGTGAGGAGGGTGAGATAGGTGGCTATGTGGGTGGAGGTGGTAAACGTGGAACGTGTTGCCTTATCAGACTAACCACGCTTCTCGGAGAAACTTTCGTGAGCTCTTCCTCATTTTCCCGTGAGGCTGAAATCAAGGGACTAGTTTCCAATTCTTCACTACTTTTGCTTATGTATATCTTCCCACTCCACGTAGTCCCAAACATTAATTTATTCGCATAAACCGCTTTTTACACAATAGCATCTTAATCCAAGTGCTCAAATATTTAATATACTTACCTCGCGGTCCCTTGAGAAAGTGTTGCTCCGCCTCACTATAGCTGATGGTTGTGTCTACCACAAACTCAGTGATACATCCTCCTATTATTCAGTTAAGCCAATGGTCCACATCTCACACGATCTTATCTCTTGATGCTTCTAGTCTATGCACTAATTCTGAAGTCCACACTATTGGTTTTTCGAGCCTAAACCTTCCATGGCTGTTTGCTAACCTCGCGATCCACTCATACAACTCAGAAGGAAAGGATGCAAAGAAAATTTCGTGGACTTCCATATACAAGTAGCGCTCTAACCAATTTCGTGGACTTCTGTATACAAGTAACGCTCCAACCATTGTTCCTCAAATACTCACGAATTTCTGTTTTCCTACGTCGCGAACTCGTGAATCTTCTTGTCCAACCACTCTTCAATTTCTTTCTTCGTTGGATTCCATTGGCACGACATCAGGCATCCTTTATGCAGATCCCAGTCCCGGCAACGAAACCATTTGATGGCTTGTATGGGTCTGACCCAGGTTCAGAGGTGATTTAGCCAGGCAAATCTCGGTACTACTGGCCCTTTCGGCAATAGTCTGCGGAGCGCAAACTGAGGTCTCACCCGAAGTAGTATGGGAGGGTGCTAGAACTAGGTTTCCGCACCCTAGGGATGTCTGATTAGCTTCTGGAGGTCCGCAGTCTGACCCATTGCTACGCGCACTTACTATCCCTTCGCGACCTGCAGTGCTGCTTCCGCGTAGCCCTACTCGAGGTGCAACCCATATAATACCCAAGTTCCTTGCTATTTAATTTTTTATTATCTGATTACTTAACTTGTTTATGGAAGACTAATGATTATTACAGCATATTCAACAATCATATCAGTGCGCGCGATAAATAAAACAGTATAAACGTAAAGAATGCAATGCACAGTAGATACACAGAAATAGGAATCAACTTTTCTCTATTAATCTTCAATCCAGATTACAAACTCAACACTGCCCTACACACACAGCTGCAGGGGTACATGCACTCAGCTGTGGACTCTACTAGGCCTCTGTGCACTCAGCTATAGAGCCTCTTCCTACTACTACGACCCAATACACTTAGACTCCTACTCTAAACTCGAACCATTCGTATTCTTTCTCTCTTATTCCTTCGCTATCTTTACAACTTAGAGCCTCGCTCTATTTATACAATCCCATGGTCCATGTACCATGGGTAGGCAGATATGACTTTACATTACATTACATTACTTTAGGGTGAACAACCCTATGACTTAACCTATACTTCGTGCTCCGCGCCCGCAAATCCCAGAGTCTTAGAGAACCTTTGACCAAAACATGGGCTTTGAGCCCTAAAACATGTTGTTGGGGGGATTCCATGCCCAACATTTCTGCAATATTGCGCTACCCCTAAGAAAATTCTAACTTCTATAGTAGTATTGGGCTTAGACCAACTTACAATGAATTCGACCTTAAAGGAATCTATCTTCAATTCACCACCCCCTACAATATAACCCAAATAATTCAACGATGTTCTGCCAAATTCACATTTTGATAGTTTTACATAGACATTTTCTCTTTTCAAAACATCTAAAATATGCTTTACATGCTTTACAGGTTCATCCCATGTTCTACTGAAAATAAGAATATCATCTAAATAGACTATTACAAAATCATCAATGAATGGTCTAAATACATCATTCATGACTCGCATGAATGTAGTTGGAGCGTTAGTTAAGCCAAAATGCATAACCATCCATTCATAGAGTCCTTGCTTTGTTTTGAAAGAAGTCTTCCATACATCTTGTTCTGCAACTTTGATCTGATGGTAGCCACTTCGCAAGTCCAATTTAGAGAAGTAAACTACATGTTTTAACTGATCTAACAAATCATCAATACGAGGAAGAGGATAATGATTCTTTATTTTGATTTTATTTAATGTTCTAAAATCAATGCACATTCTCCATGAACTGTATTTCATTCACACTAACACAATAGGTGATCCGCACTGTGATGTACTTGGTTAAATAAACCTTTGATCGAGCAACTCTTGTACCTGCTTCTTTATCTCTGCATTCTCTACAGCTGATAACCTGTACATTCCAATGTTAGGTAGTGGAGCATCTTGCTGCAAAAAAATCTCATGTTCTATCTCTCGCTTGGGTGGAACCCCTTTAGTCTCTGGAAACATAATATGATAATCGGAAACAAATTTAACTAGATATGCTTTCTATTTAGGATTACAGCCTTGGAAAGCATCATATTTATCAATATCCTTAGCTTTTACAATCATAAGTAAAAATTGTTTACTTGAGTTTACAATTCTTTTCATCTGTCCTGAATTTATGAGAGAGAAATTATCTTTGAGTTTATGAGCTCTTACAATATATTTAATTCCATCCTTAGTGAGTTGATACTTATTTTCAGTTCAATAGAAGATAGCATTTCTATCGTACAAGTATGGACTTCCTAATACAATTTCACATATGTCCAATGGGACTATGTCTAACTCAACCTCATCGACAAACTTTGACCCAATAGCAAAACGAAGTTTACATTGTTTCGTAACTTGTAGCTTAATTTTATCACACATCCAACCTAATGGATATGTCTTTTTATGAGGTTTTGTTTCTAGACCCAACTTCTTTACAATTGCTTCAGAAATCAAATTAACTTGTGAACCACTATCAAATAAAGTATCAATTTTAGTATGCTTGGAAATGACTCTAATATGAAATAGCTCATTTCTTTTACTCTCATCATTATCATTATCAACAGAATGTGAAGAAGTACTTGTAGATGCTTTAGAATCTTTACCTTTTAAACCTGTAGTTGTAACTGTTGTCTCGTCACCTGAATCTGATCGCAAGTCCTTTTGAATAGCAGCAACATTCTTCCACTCCTTACTCCCAAACTTCTTAGGCTTCAATTCTGGATGCAATGACCAGCAGTGTGCCTCATCATGGCCTTCCTTCTTACAATGAGTGCATGAAGGTTTATCTTTCTTCACAGTGTTTGCTTTCTTCTCCTTCCATTTAAGTTTCTTCTTTCCTTTATTCTTGCTTTCAATAGGTTTGGATGATTTCTCAACATCATGGGTTACATTTTTGCCTCTAGCTTCTAGATGAGTTGCTTGGACTGATACATCATCTAAGATAGTTGGATTGAACATAAGTATAGTATGTCTCAAATAACTATGTAGGCCACCTATGTATTTCAACAATGTCTTTGGTGAGTCCAATGATATGCCTAATGTTAAAGCTCTCTTACAGAATTCTTGACTATAACTTTGAACACTTTGACCTTTTAATTGACGTAGTGTTTTCCAACTCATCATTGCTTGTTGCATATAAGCCAAAGGATAAAATTTATTTTTTAATAGAATAAACAAATTCATTCCAAGTTGAAATAATTTTACCATGGTTTTTGAGATCTGCTTGTGTCTTGCCTGCCCACCATACAAGTGCGGTTCCTCCAAGTCAAAGGCTATCAAGCTGGATCTTCTTCCTTTCTGAAATAACTTTCCGCATCCTACAATACACTTCAATTTGTCTTATCCAATTATCAAGCTTTTCAAAGTTAAATTCTCCATCATAAATTGGCAATTCAAATTTGACATCTAATTTAATGAAAGAGGATTTCTTCTTCTTCTTCTTAGAAGGACTAGATTTATGAGAGGAAGAGGATGATGATGATGATGACGATGATGGTGATGATGGAGGAGATGGTGGAGGAAGCATTTCTCCCTTTCCCTTATCTTCTTGATCTTTAGGTGATGAGGTGCCTTCATCTTTGTTCTTAAACTTGCAACACATCTTTTCCACCATTGCCTGTATTGTCATGAAACTATCCAGGAATTGAGATTCTAACCCAAGTGGGGTTTCATCCGTCATCCTTTGTTATGAAAAGACCCTTCCAATCTTTGGGTTTGCCTCAACAATTTCACCTTCACCTCATTCGAGCCTTAACCTAGTAAGCATTCAAATCTTCACACAATCTTGTTAGACCTTAAAAACCTTGCTACTTTGATACCACTTGATCTGTTAATGAAAAAGGTATTATAGACTTTATGTGAAATTTCTTATGTTACTTAGTGCAATGGATCAAAAAGATTGAAAATAAGATAAACACATAAGTAAATTGAAATATAAACATAAAGCATCAATACAACAACAATTTGATAACGGAGTTCACCAGACTTCCTGGATACCTCTTCGGGTCCTTAGCTTCCAGTATGACCACTTTATTAGTCTTCAAAATGCTTTTACAGACATGAGCTCAAAAATACAGACTCAAATGAGAAAAAGGATCTCACCATTACGTTTAGCTCGAAATTTTGTGTCAAACGAGTATAAACTTGCCCATATTTGGTCATTGTGACCTCCAGACCCCCTGGAGAAATCCAAAACTACCTCTTGTTTTTGGAAAATTTAGTGTTTTAACAAACGCCTAACCCTCTAGACTTAGTAGCTAGTCTAGAAACAACAAACAAAGTAATTTGCTACCTTTTCTTTAATTAAAAGATAAAAGAGGTAAGATGATAAACCAACCTATAGCTTTCGCTTGCTCCCTCTCTCCTTTGATCGATCCTGTCACTCCTTTCCGTACTTAACCCGCTTAGAAAGTACCTGCACACAAGCCGAGATAGAAACCAATCAAAGCATACAATAAAGATCTGTTAAATAAACATATCATAGAATCCAGAATACGATATACATATGAGAACATGAATGGAAAAAGCTTTGAATCCTTTATTGATAAAAGGAAAGATTACAATCCATGAATGTCATTGCTTGATTCAGTGTCTTCCTTCCAGTTCAATCCCTTCTCTCCTCATGAAGCAAAAATTCGACATCATTACAATACTCTTACTAATCTCATTCAAACAGCATCTCCTTAGCTCAAGCAATTCCAACCTAGACCAACCTTTGAATGGTTGGCCAATTTATAGCTGAATGGAGGAAGTTAAGCCATTAATGGCCTTCATGAATGCTCTGCCAAATTTGGGAGGTGGTTCCATGGAGGAAGGGATAATGTATTGAGGTTCATTCATCCTCTTCCTCATCCAAATGCAAGCTCAACCAACTTGGAAACTTCTAGAAGTATCCATTGGATGAGGAATCCAATAGATTCATTTAAAAAATTAGTTGAACCTCGCTCAGCGCAAGTGAAACAAAGACTAAGTGCGCTGCAAGGCACCTAGTCAGTGCATTTCCTGCATTGCAATGTAGCTTGATAGAAGGCTACCTGCACTGATCTCCTTAGGGACACTTTTTGGATGAATGGTGTCATGGAAACTCTTGGGAGGCAAGCATGATGTAGGTTGACCCATTAGGGAATGAAAACAACTAAATTAGGGATTGATGGACCCTAATAGTACTAATCTACAAGTCGGGGTTGATGTGCCCAAATTGACCTGTAACACCTCTGCCCTCTGCAAAACCACTTATGTCTGCACAATACCGCCTCGGTCTACGTGATGGCAGTTTCACTAGTTCAGCACCTGCATAAACTTTAAATAAAATTTTGATGGCTTGGTTTACCAAGCTCTGCCCTTGGCATTGTGGTTATCTGACTGTGCGTGAAGGCGTTGGTATATAATGTTCTGGTGGGTCGGAGGTTCGAAACCTCCGCCCAACCTTCTGTCATTGGTTATGTTAATACAATGTATATTATATATTCGTGGTGATATATGATGTGGTTTCAGACTATATAATATTAATATATCCAAAGGTCTGACCTTTTTCCAGCCACCTTCCCGCAATCAATAAATTCAAATTTATAAACTCCAATAACGAGAACCATTATAGCTCATATGGTGAGCTAACTCTATTGAAAACGTATCCATTCTAGGAGGTCAGGGGTTCGATCCTCCCTAATCCCTAAAATTTTGGAAATTAGGTAATATTGCACAAAATTCGGGTGCCACATGTTAGCCTCGGATTGGCCCATATTAACCAATCATACTGCAACACGTCATCAACCTGCTAATGTCATCCTGGACAAGTGGTGTATTCCCGGGATGACACATGTCCTATTGACATCATCTTGTTGACCTGGTTGACCGTTGACCTATTGACTTTGACTTTTTTTTACTTTTGCCCTAATTTTCCCAAAAAATTTGATTGGCTCTAACTTCTTCATATGGATTTGGATTTATGCGCCATTCACACCGTTGGAATTGTATCAATGAACACTTCGACTTGATTCTACTTTCAACTGCATCTGAATACCTTGATCTGGAGGAAAAACTGGATCTATTTTGGATCACCCCTCCCCACCTAAAGTTTTTGGACCACCAAAATTTGGTTTTAGCTATCGAGTCAGTGAGGATAAAATTCCTTCACTTTTCCAATCTCGATCCATCATGCTTTACTAGGATTTCTACCTTTGAGTCCAACTTGAAGATACTCAACATTTCCCCGTTGCAAAGTCCTTATCCTCCTGTCAAGAATTGTGTCCTCGTGTAGCTCATTGAGATACTCGGGTGAAAAAACTTCAATAGAAGGTAGTTGACCTTGCTCTTCGAGATCTTCAATCAATGAAGGTTCATACAATTGCAAGTTTTCAACATTTACCACGAAATAGGTCTGCATATAAGCTGGTAGATCTAGGCGGAAAGCATTTTCACCAATTTTGTCAAGTATTTTGAAAGGACCATATCTAATTGGTTTCAACTTCTTACCTTCCCCTTGCAGTCTTTCTTTGTTGATGTACAACCAGACTTGATCACCAACTTGAAAATTATGCTCAACTCGATGCTTGTCATGTCATGCCTTATACTTTGCTTGGCTTCTTTCCAACTGTTCCTATACTACCTAGTGAATTTCCTGGATTTGTTCAATGAACTTGGTTGCTTTGTCCACATCACTATGTCCATCAACTACTATGTCTTTACCAAAGACAAAATCCAAGGGATACTTTGGTATAAAACCAAAACAAGTCTCAAAAGGAGATCTCTGAGTAGAAGAATGTTTTGCATGGTTGTAAGCATGATGCACATAACACAAACGCTCATCCCAAAGTTTGGGATGCTTGCTGCAATATCCTCGAAGCAATTGTATCATTGTTTTGTTGACCACTTCTATCTGACCATCTGTTTTCTGATGAAATACGGTGCTCTTCTTTAACTTTGTGTCCATTAACTTCCATAGACTTGACCAAAATTTCCCAACAAATCGAGAATCTCGATCGGATACAATAGAAATGGGTAACCCAAAATGAACCCATACATTTTGAAAGAATAACTTTGCAGTTTGTTCAGCTGCGACCTTTTTATTACATGGTGTCAAAATACACATCTTACTAAACCTATCCACAACTACATACAAATAATCATGACCCTTTCTAGACTTTGGCAATCCCCCAACAAAATCCATGGATACACTTTCCCAAGGACAAGAAGGAATTGGAAGTGGAGTATACAAGCCTAACTTTCTATTACTTGGCTTTCTTGTAGCACACATAGTACATCCTTTAATATATCAAGAAATTTTCTCATTCATTCGTGGCCAGTCACAGAATATTTGTAATTGTGCAACTGTTTTACTTACACTAAAATGACCTGATATGAGAGAAGTATGTGCTTCTCGAATTATATTAACTCTTTCAGTTTGTGGTTGCATAACTTTCCCAAATGATATAAGATTTTTTCCTTTATTAAATAATCCAATTCTTCTACCTACTTACCATGACCTAAAGTTGCATATACATCCTTAAAATCTGTGTCTTGAGCATATTGTTCAATGTAACTTTCCTGAATTGCTGAATTATGCTTAAGTATTGTGGATTCATTTATAATTGATCTTGATAACATATCTGCAACCTTATTATGTATGCCCTTCTTATATCTGATAACAAGATGAAATTGTTGTAGAAACCCCATCCACCTGTAATGTCATGATTGTTGCAATTTAGTTTGTGAGTGTAAGTATTGTAGTGGTTGATGATCTGTGTGTATGATTGTTTCTTTACCCATTATGTAATGTTTCCACTTTTTAACACTCTGAGCTAATGCATACAATTTTTTATCATATGTAGGATAGTTAACTACTGTTGATGTGAATGTCTCATAATGAAATCATATATGCTTTATGTGCTACATCAACATTTCCCCCATGGCATATTCACTTGCATCTATTTCGATCTCAATGGATGCTGAAGATCTGGCAGTGCTAGTACTGGCGTTGTACTGATCCTTTCTTTCAATGTGTCGAAGGCTTTTTGTTCTTTGCCTCCCCACTAAAACACCTATTTCACACTTGTCAAAGCATGTAAAGGAGTTGCAATCAAAGAAAAGTTAGAAATTAAGTTTCTCCAATATTATGCTGCCCCTAAGAGACTTCTAACTTTTGTAGCATATTGGGCTTAGGCCAATTTACAATGACTTCGACCTTAGAGGGATCTATCTTAGATTCACCACCCCCTACAATATAACCCAAATAATTCAAAGATGTTCTACCAAATTCACACTTTGATAGTTTTACATAGTGATTTTCTCTTTTCAAAACATCTAAAACCTGCTTTACATGCTTTACATGTTCACCCCATGTTCTACTAAAAACAATAATATCATCTAAATAGACTATTACAAAATCATCAATGAATGGTCTAAATACATCATTCATGACTCGCATGAATGTAGCTGGAGCGTTAGTTAAGCCAAAAGGCATAACCATCCATTCATAGAGTCCTTGCTTTGTTTTGAAAGCAGTCTTCCATACATCTTGTTCTGTAACTCTGATCTAATGGTAGCGACTTCGCAAGTCCAATTTAGAGAAGTAAACTGCATCCTTTAACTGATCTAACTGTTAGGATATTCCGACAATAGGAAATAGTTAAGTACAACTTGGTCTAGTATAGAGTTAGGTATAGAGTTAGGTAAAGTGTGTTTCTTTACTATGTACATTTTGTAACTTACAATCCGACGGTCACGATATGTAGTGATCCAACGGTTCATTCTCTCCTCGGTATTACCAACACTTGATTCGTGGCATAACACCCGATTGGTCCATGATCTCTATTTAAAGAGCATGGAGGGTCATTTGTAGGGTAATCCATCTATGAGAGAAGCATATGTAAATTTTCATTATTTTATTAATAAATTGCCTGAAGTGGTCGCGTTGGCTCAGGCTGTGGACTGTTTCCCTCTTTGAGGGTTTTAACCACGTCAAAAGTACTGGTGTATTGATCTGCGATCTGTTTGTGAGCGGTGTCCTTTGGTGTTCTGTCTGAGGAACTTACCCTGTAAATTCCTACATGGTATCAAAGCTATTTGAGGGCCGCGTCCGTTGGTGATCCAAATCTGAAACCTGTAGAACTGCATCCGACAACCGTTTCCTAGATCTACTGTTTCTGACAGCTTTCGGGCCAAGAGGACTGCTCTGTTGTGTTGGGATCATCTTTTCCAGTGAGGAACCCCTTTCGTTTCGCGCGAAAAGGTTTCCGATAGCCCTAGCTGCGTCATTTTTAAGATCTGGAGGTATACAGTGTTTATTTGCAGTTTACAGTCATTTTCTCTCTGTTTATTTCGGTTTCGGTTCATTTAGCCTTTTTTATTACCGGATCTATACCTTTCATTTCTGCGTATGCTCTTTGCCCTGTGACTCTGTGCGATCTGGGCAAATCAGAAACAGAAAGGAAGGATTTTTCTCATGCGTATGCTCTTTTCCGCTGCGCCTTAGTGTGATCTCGGAAAATCAGAAACATTGAGGAAAATATTTAGTTTCCGGCTAAAGTTAACTTTGAGCCGCAAGGTTCATTTTTGAAAATATTTAGTTTCCGGCTAAAGCTAACTTCAAGCCGCAAGGTTCGTTTTTTCTTGTATGTCCGTGTTGGGTTTTGTGTTTTTTGTTTTTTAGGGAAAAAGAGCTTTCTCAAAGCAAGCCCTCTCTCTCTCTCTCTCTCTCTCTCTCTCTCTCTCTCTCTCTCTCTTTGTGGGGGGCGGATTTTTCATTTCCGCACATTCCCGCACTTCGTCAGCGACTTCATCAATTTTCTTCAAAAAGCCATAACTTCTTCATCCGGAAGTTGTTTTCAGAACCGTTTTTTTTTAAACAGCCTAATTTTTCGACATCTTTCCATTGAAACACTTAGTTTCAGCATCTATAGCTTCATTTTTTTTTAAAATGGAAATTCCATGCCAAGTTATTCTTGACAGCACCAACTACTTCCAATGGTGGTCCTACATTGTGGATTTACTTAGAAGTAAAGGTCTTTACAGAATAGCCACAGGCCAAGAGACCAAACCGAAAGATGAAGACAAGGCAGCTAAATGGGAAAATAGGCAAGACCAAGCACGTGGGTTGATAGGGATGTCTATTTCTCCAGATCTTAGATTCCATATTGCAGAACTTGATACTCCTGATGAAGCAATGAAACATATTACTAAAGTCTTTGGAATTAAAAATGAACTTAAAGCCCATGAACTTGAAAATGAATTTCTTACATTGAACCCCAATAATTTTTCTTGCATTGAAGATTTTTTGTCCAAGTTCAAGACCCTTAGACTTCTCTTGGAATGTGTTAAGGTTAAGAAAGAAGATAGTAGCCTTATCTACTCCATTCTTACTAAGTTGGGACTAGCCTATTCTGTGTTTGTTTCCACCTTCCATTCTACAAGAGAAGCCTTCATTTCTCAAGTACAAACCTACAAGTCCCCTTCCTTTGATTCCTTTCGTGATTCTTTAATAAGAGAACAAGAAAAACTCTTACACCTTGGTCTTCTTCATCTTGGAAACTCTTTTAAGAAAGCGTTAGCCGCCCAGCAGCAACCAAATCCAAAGAATCCTAAGAAGTTGTATCCTAAAAAGAATGGTCCTAAACCAAACAAGGGTCCTAAGCAATTTCAGTCTCAAAATGAAAAATCATTTCAACAAAATGATAAGACAAATAAAAACAAAGGGAAGAAGACTGATAGACATTGCAACTTTTGTAATCGAGATGGCCACTTAGAATCCAAATGCTTTAAGAAGATGGAAGCCTTGGAAGCAACAATGAAGAAGCATAACATCCATTTGGAGCAATCTTCAACTTCAACTTCATCTTTAGGAATGGCACTTTCTGTATGTGGTTGTCAAGCATCTCGGTCTGGCTATGCACTAAATGTATCTTCTTCTTCTCATTCTCATGAGTGGCTCATTGATTCTGGAGCTTCTTATCACATGGCCAAAAACAAAGCCATGTTTTCTTCTTTAAATGATTGTAACACCAAAAATACATATGTTGGTGATGATAGATCTCTTAGTGTTGTAGAGACTGGAACTGTTCATCTAGACAATGGTCAGTTTAATGATGTATTATGTGTTCCAACCTTATCCTGCAACCTTCTATCTGTATATCAGATAACCCATTCAGGTGAAGGTAAAATCGTTGAATTTTCACCTCACGATGTTGTAATTAAGGACCTAAGAGATCCTAGACAGATTTTAGCTACTGGCATTGCTGATGATTCTACAAGGTTGTATAAGTTTCACAACTTTGGGTCATCAAATCTTCCCTCAGTATTTGTTGCTCATAATGATGAAGTGAGCAAACTTTGGCATGAGCGATTTGGTCACTTAAACTATCGCTGTCTTCAGAATCTATGTAAAGAAAATATGGTGACAGGTCTTCCAATGGTATCTTGCAGAGATGGTGTTTGTTCCGGATGTGTACTCGGAAAACATCATCGGGACAGTTTTGAAAAACGTGCCTCTTGGCATGCCTCAGCCCCTTTACAGCTCGTGCATAGTGATTTATGTGGTCCACTTCCAGTTGCTTCATTCTCTGGCTACAAGTATTTCTTAACTTTCATTGATGATTTCTCCAGACGCACTTGGGTATACTTCTTAAAACTCAAGAGTGAAGTATTTAACATGTTCTTGGCCTTTAAGACCTTTGTTGAAAAACAATCTGGACATCAAATTCTTAAGCTAAGATCTAATAATGGCGAAGAATATGTTAAAAACACATTCATCAACTTTTGCACTGAGAATGGAATTCAAATGCAACATACTGTTCCATATACTCCACAACAAAATGGTGTAGCTGAAAGGAAGAATCGCACCTTAAAGGAAATGGCTAATTGTATGCTTCAATCTAAAGGCCTTAGTCTTAATTATTGGGCAGAAGCAATTAACTGTGCAAATTACATAATAAATCGCACTCCTACTAAGGTTTTAAAGAATATCACTCCAGAAGAAGCATGGAGCTCAATCAAACCAGATGTAAGTCACTTTCGTGTTTTTGGAAGTGAAGCATGGGCCCATATTCCAGATGAGAAACATAAAGCTTTAGAACCTAAGAGTGAAAAATGTATTTTTGTTGGATATTCTGAAGATGTCAAAGGATATAGACTTATTCCACTTAAGTCCAAAAATGTTATCATTAGAAGAGATGTAAAGTTTGCTGAAAATATATCGGCCTGCGAGCATAGTTCGGCGGATGTGCCACCTCTCCCTATCTCTTCTACTTTTGAAAATATTTCTTCTTCAGATGATGAAAGCGAGGACGAAAATCCTCCCCCATCTTCTCAGGATCCTCCTTCAGCTCCTCAGCTTCCAAAATGGGTCCGTGCTACTCGGGATGCAGCAAGTGATCTTGCCGGTGATCCTACAGATCAGCGACGTACACGTTCTCAGTTCGAGAGAGCCTCTTCTTTACTGGCTCAAGCTTCAGTGAATTATGATCCTGACACCTTTGCAGAAGCTTCAGGCCATCCAGATTGGGAAGCAGCTATGAATGAAGAATATCATTCATTATTGGCAAATGATACATGGGATCTTGTTCCTCTACCAAAGGGACGAAAACTTGTTAGATGCAAATGGGTTTACAGAACCAAGTATGGACCAGATGGGAAAGTTGATAAACATAAAGCTCGTCTTGTTGCTAAGGGTTTTTCACAAGTTGAAGGCATTGACTATACTAAAACCTTCTCCCCTGTTGCCAAAATGAACTCTATCCGCCTTGTTCTTTCCCTTGCTGCTTCTTTCAAATGGGAAGTCCATCAGATGGATGTTAAATCCGCCTTCTTGCATGGGGACTTGCATGAAGAAATCATATGGAACAACCTATTGGCTTTATAAAAGTAGACTCCAGCCTTGTATTTCGGCTTAAGAAATCCCTTTATGGTCTCAAGCAAGCTCCTCGAGCTTGGTATGCCAAAATGGATAACTTTCTTTTAGAAAATGGCTTTTCTAGGTGTCATTCTGACAATACTGTCTACACCAAGAATGTGGGCAAGTCTCTTATCATTCTTGTTCTTTATGTTGATGATCTTATCCTGACTGGTAGTGATCCCCACCTTATAAACCATGTGAAGTCTAGCCTTAAAAGGAAGTTTGAAATGACTGACTTAGGAGACTTACATTATTTTCTCGGTCTTCAAGTCTTGTGATCCAAGGAAGGTATTTCCCTTTCTCAATCCAAGTATGCCTGTGATATTCTACGCCATTTTCACATGGAAGACTGTAAGCCAGCCCCTTCTCCCTTTCAGTCTGGAGTCAAACTTTCAGTCACTTGTACTTCTCCTGAAGTTGATGCTACCTTATACCGTCAACTTGTAGGAAAACTTTTGTATCTAACCCATACTCGTCCTGAACTTTCCTTTGTTGTTTGCCTTGTTGCTCGGTTTATGCAAAACCCACATGAAAGTCATTGGAAAGTAGCTAAAAGAACACTTCGTTATGTTCAAGGTACAGTTCAGTTTGGGATTCATTATAGTGCCGAAGCAGCTCCTCTATTGGTTGGTTTCACTGATTCCGATTGAGCTGGTGACCCTGATGATCGGAAGTGTACTGCACGTTATGTGTTCACTCTTGGTTCAGGACCTATTACATGGGCTTGCAAGAAACAAGGTGCCATTTCTCTTTCTTCAGCAGAAGCAGAGTATCATGGTGTCGTAGAAGCTAGTAAGGAAGCCTTGTGGCTTCGTCAGATCCTGTCAGAGTTTGGCTTTCAGCAACAGCATCCGAATACACTTTGGTGTGATAATCAAAGTGCCATTCAACTATGCAAAGATCCAGTCCAACATCAGCGCAGCAAACACATTGAACTGCACATGCACTTTATCAGAAAGCTCATTCATGACCATGTTCTTGAAGTGCAATATTGTTCAACAGATGATCAAGTTGCAGACATCTTTACAAAGGCTCTCACAGAGGTGAAGTTCACTAAACTTCGATTTATGGTTGGAGTTCAGGAAGTTGTCACTAAGGGGGAATAGGCTCTAGTGCCTCCTTCCTTCTCCTATTGTGTCATATTTGTAAATCCTTCAATCCTATCCCAAGTTGTTCTTAAGGGGGGATGTTAGGATATTCCGACACATAGGAAATAGTTAAGTACAACTTGATCTAGTATAGAGTTAGGTATAGAGTTAGGTAAAGTGTGTTTCTTTACTATGTACATTTTGTAACTTACAATCCGACGGTCACGATACGTAGTGATCCGACGGTTCATTCTCTCCTTGGTATTACTGATACTTGATTCGTGGCTTAACACCCGATTGGTCCATGATCTCTATTTAAAGAGCATGGAGGGTCATTTCTAGGGTAATCCGTCTATGAGAGAAGCATATGTAAATTTTCAGTCTTTTATTAATAAATTGCCTGAAGTGGCCGCGTTGGCTCAGGCCGTGGACTGTTTCCCTCTTTGAGGGTTTTAACCACATCAAAAGTATTGGTGTATTGATCTGCGATCTGTTTGTGAGTGGTGTCCTTTGGTGTTCTGTCTGAGGAACTTACCCTGTAAATTCCTATACTAACAAATCATCAATATGAGGAAGAGGATAACGATTCTTTATTGTGATTTTATTTAATGCTCTTAATTCAATGCACATTCTTCATGAACCGTCTTTCTTTCGCACTAACACAATAGGTGATCTGTATGATGATGTGCTTGGTCGAATAAACCATTGATCGAGCAATTCCTGTACCTGCTTCTTTATCTCTGCATTCTCTAGAGCTGATAACCTGTACATTCCAATGTTAGGTAGTGGAGCATCTTGTTGGAAATATATCTCATGTTCTATCTCTCGCTTGGGTGGAATCCCTTTAGGCTCTTGAAACAGAATATCATAATCAGAAACAACTTTAACTAGATCTGCTTTTTGTTTAGGATTACAGCCTTGGAAAGCATCGGATTTATCAATATCCTTTGCTTTTACAATCATAAGTAAAAATTGTTTACTTGAATTTACAATTCTTTTCATCTGTCCTGAATTTATGAGAGAGAAGTTATCTTTGAGTTTATGAGCTCTTACAATATATTCAATTCCATCCTTAGTGAGTTGATACTTATTTTCAGTTCAATAGAAGATAGCATTTCTATCATACAAGTATGGACTTCCTAATACAATTTCACATATGTCCAATGGGACTATGTCTAACTCAACCTCATCTACAAACATTGACCCAATAGAAAAACGAAGTTTACATTGTTTCGTAACTTGTAGCTTAGTTTTATCACACACCCAACCTAATGGATATGGATTTTTATGAGGTTTTGTTTCTAGACCCAACTTCTTTACAATTGCTTCAAAAATCAAATTAACTTGTGAACCACTATCAAATAAAGTATCAATTTTAGATTCTTGGAAATGAATCTAATATGAAATAGCTCATTTCTTTTCCTCTCATCATTTTCATTATCAACAAAATGCAAACAATTACTTGTAGATGCTTTAGAATCTTTACCTTTTATACCTATAGCTATAATCGTTGTCTCGTCACCTGAATCTGATCCCAAGTCCTTTTGAATAGCAGCAACATTCTTCCGCTCCTTACTCCCCAACTTCTTAGGTTTCAATTCTAGATGCAACGACCAGCAGTGTGCCTTGTCATGGCCTTCCTTCTTACAATGAGTGCATGAAGGTTTATCTTTCTTCACAGTGTTTGCTTTCTTCTCCTTCCATTTAAATTTCTTCTTGTCTTTATTCTTGCTTTCAATAGGTTTGGATGATTTCTCAACATCATGGGTTACATTTTTTCCTCTAGCTTCTAGATGAGTTGCTTGGACTGATACATCATCTAAGCTATTTGGATTAAACATAAGTATAGTATGCCTCAAATAACTATGTAGGCCACCTATGTATTTCAACAATGTCTCTCGTGAGTCCAATGATATGCCTAATGTTAAAGTTCTCTTACGGAATTCTTGAGTCTAACTTTGAACACTTTGACCTTTTAATTAACTTAGTGTTTGCCAACTCATCGTTGCTTGTTGCATATAATCCAAAGGATAAAATTGATTTTAAATAGATTAAACAAATTCATTCCAAGTTGAAATAATTTTACCATGCTTTTTGAGATCTGCTTGTGTCTTTCCTTCCCACCATACAAGTGTGGTTCCTCCAAGTCGAAGGCTAGCAAGCTAGATCTTCTTCCTTTCTGAAACAACTTTTTGCACCCTGAAATACACTTCAATTTGTCTTATCCAATTATCAATATTTTCAACGTTAAGTTCTCCATCATAAATCTGCAATTCAAATTTTACATCTAATTTGATCAAAGAGGATTTCTTCTTCTTCTTAGAAGGACTAGATTTATGAGAGGAAGAGGATGATGATGACAATGATGGTGATGATGGAGGAGATGGTGGAGGAAGCATTTCTCTCTTTCCCTTATCTTCTTTATCTTTAGGTGATGAATTGCCTTCTTCTTTGTTCTTCTTAAACTCGTGATACATCTCTTCCACCATTGCGTGTATCGTCATGAAACTATCTAGGAATTGAGATTTTGACCCAAGTGGGGTTTCATCCGTCATCCTTTTTTGTGAAAAGACCCTTCTAATCTCTGGGTTCACCTCAACAATTTCACCTTCACCTCATTCGAGCCTTAACCTAGTAAGCATTCAAATCTTCACACAATCTTATCAGACCTTAAAAACATTGTTGCTCTGATACCACTTGATCTGTTAATGAAAAAGGTATTATAGACTTTATGTGAAGTTTTATTATGTTACTTGTTGCAATGGATCGAAAAGATTGAAAATAACATAAACACATAAGCAAATTGAAATATAAACATAAAGCATCAACACAGCAACAATTTGATAACAAAGTTCACCAGACTTCTTGGCTACCTCTATGGGTCCATAGCTTCCAATGTGACAGCTTTATTAGTCTTCAAAATGATTTTATATACATGAGCTAAAAACTGAGACTCAAATGAAAAAAAGGATCTCACCATTACGTTCAGCTTGAAATTTCGAGTCAAACGAGTATAAACTTGGCCATATTTGGCCACTGTAACCTCCAAACCCCCTGGAGAAATCCAAAACCGCCTCTGCCCTCTGCAAAACCACTTCTATTTGCATAATACCACCTCGGTCTACGCGCTAGTGGTTTGACTGGTTCGACACTTGCATAAACTTTAAATAAAATTTTGATGGCTTGGTTTACCAAGCTCCGCTCTTGGCATTGTGGTTATCCGACTGCACGTGAAGGTGTTGGTATATAATGTTTTGGTGGGTCGAAGGTTCGAAATCTCCGCCCAACCTTCTATCATTGGTTATGTTAATACAATGTATATCATATATTCGCGGTGATATATGATGTAGTTCTGAACTATATAATACTGATATATCCAAAGGTCTGGCGGTCGTGGGGTTGGCCCTGACCGTCTGGCCTTTTTCTGGCCACCTTCCCGTAATCAATAAATACAAATTTATCAACTCCAATAACAAGAACCATGGTATCTCATCTAGTGAGCTAAATCCAGTGAAAACTTAGCCATTCCAAGAGGTTAGGGGTTCGATCCTCCCTGATCCCCAAAATTTTGGAAACTAGGTAATATTGGGCAAAATCTGGGCTGCCACGTGTCAGCCCCGGATTGGCCCATATTAACCAATCATACTGCGACACATCATCAACCTACTGACGTCATCCTATACAAGTGGTGTATTCCCGAGATGACACATGTCCTGCTGACATCATCCTGATGACCTGGTTGACCTGTTGACTTTGACTTTTTTTTACTTTTGCCCTAATTTTCCCAAAAACTTTGACTCGCTCTAACTTCTTCATCCGGACTTGGATTTAAGCACCATTCACACTGTTGGAATCGTATCGATGAACACTTCGACGCAATTCTACTTTCAACAACATTTGTAGACTTTGATATAGAGGAAAAACTAAACCCGTTTTGGATCACCCCTCCCCACTTAAAGCTTTTGGACCACCAAAAGTTGGTTTTAGCTGTCGAGTAAGTGAGGATAAAGTTCCTTCACTTTTCCAATCTCGATCCATCATGCTTTACTCATATTTGTACCTTTGAGTCCAACTCGAAGATACTCGACATTTCCCTGTCGCGAAGTCCTTATCCTCCTATCAAGAACTGTGTCCTCCTATAGCTCATTGAGATACTCGGGCAAAAAATATTCAATAGAAGGTAGCTGACCTTGCATTTCGAGATCTTCAATCAATGAATGATCATACAATCACGAGTTTTCAACATTTACGACGGAATAGATCTGCATATAAGCTGGTAGATCTAGGTGGAAAGCATTTTCATCAATTTTGTCAAGTATTTTGAAAGGACCATATTTAATTGGTTTCGACTTCTTACCTTCCCCTTGCAGTATTTCTTTGTTGATGTACAACCAAACTTGATCACCAACTTGAAAACTATGCTTAACTCGATGCTTGTCATGTCGCACCTTATACTTTTCTTAGCTTCTTTCCAACTGTTCCTGTACTTCCTAGTGAATTTCCTGGATTTGTTCAATGAACTTGGTTGCATTGTCCACATCACTGTGTCCATCAACTGTTATGTCTTTACCAAAGACAAAATCCAAGGGAGACTTTGGTATAAAACCAAAACAAGTCTCAAAAGGATATCTGTAAGTAGAAGAATGTTTTGCATGGTTATAAGCATGTTGCACATAACACAAATGCTCATCCTTGTTGGGTTGTGTTATATTCTTTCCACGTAGTTAACAAGGGGTTTGAAGGGCACCCGTAACCCCACTTTATGGGGTTTTGGTTTTGGACCCTATGTTAGGTTGGGCGGACCCACCTATGGTTTTGTGCATGATTTTCACACATGTTTTTTGGATGTGATGGTTTTCGGTCCATGGTATTGGACACGATGGTTTTCAGTCCATGGTATTGGATGCTTTGGCATGTATAAATATGTATTGTAACATTGAAAGGAACATAATGAAAAATCAAGCTAGTAGTCCTGGTTTTGGGATCCAGGGGAAATCTCTGTGTATATGTGTTTTATGTGTTATGATCTCGCATTGTTTATTTTATGTGCTTTAGAATTTGTGTGTAGGTAATTTTTGTATAGGGTTAAAACCTACATTTGGTATCAGAGGTTTTTTGGCTTCAAGGGGACGCCTTTGTTGCTGAGGGATTTCGCTCGGGCCTGTGGTAGACCTTGTTTAGTGGGAGATATGCGAGATCGATTCTGGTTGTGAAAGAAGACGGCGAGCAATGGAAAGATAGAGATTGAGAAATTTAATGGTCAGAGTTTTGAGTTGTGGAAACACAAGATGGAGGATTTGTTGGTGGATAAAGATCAGTGGATCGCGGTAGATCCGGGTACTAAACCAACAGGAGTGTCCGATGAAGAATGGAAGAAGTTGGATCGGAAGCCAAAGAGCACAATACGATTATGTGTCTCAAATTCAGTATTGTTGAATGTATCAGGGGAAGCTACGACGAAGGCTTTGTGGGACAAGTTAGGGACTTTGTACCAATCTAAGTCTCTGGTGAATAAACTGTTCCTGCGGAAAAAGCTGTATAACTTGAGGATGAAATATGGAGACTCGGTGACAGAGCATCTGAACACATTTAATACTGCAGTAAGTCAATTAGCATCTGTTGATATTAAAATTTCAGATGAAGATAAGTGCATCAGTTTGTTGTGTTCTCTACCAGATTCGTGGGATAGTCTGGTTATTGTAATAGGTAGCAATGCAACTACCTTGCAGTTTGATGAAATAGTCTCAGCCTTGCTGACAGAGGATATGAGATGGAAAAATATGGAGAGCCAAAATGGTGATGCCTTGTTTGTACGAGGACGGTCCTAGAACATAAACAAAAATAAGTCATTGAGTGGGATATCTAAATCTAGAGGGAGATCGAAATCTCCAAGAAAACCTATAAAGGTGGTGTGCTGGAAATGCGGAAAGGAAGGCCACTTCAAAAGGGACTATAAATCTAAAGCTCCTGACAAAGGAAATGGATCTGATGAGGCTCCTTCTGCAGAGGCGAAAACCACCTCAGATGAAGGTGGAGATGTGTACTTGGCTTCTTTAAGTACACATGTAGATCATGAGGCATGGTTGATTGACTCAGGTGCATCCTTTCACTTCACTCCCCATAGAGAGTGGTTTTGTGAGTATCAGAAATATGATGGTGGTGATGTCTTATTGGGGGATGACAGGAAGGCTAGAATCATTGGTCGTGGAAAAGTAAAGTTGAAGCTGCAAGGTGGAAGGGTTAGAACACTTTCGAGTGTTCTGCATATTCCTGCATTAGCCAGAAATCTATTCTGTTAGTAAGCTGGATGATGCAGGTGTAAAAACAGTGTTCGAGAAGGATACCTGCAAGATGGTTCGAGGAGCACTGGTCTTGATGTGGGGAATTCGGATTGGAACTCTATACAAGCTGCAAGGTAGCACTATTGTTGATAGGTGCAACGGTTCCATGGTTCCTGAAAGTGGAGCAGAAAATCTAGTGGTCTCTGGAGAAAAGACCATGTTGTGGCATCAAAGGCTTGGACATATTGGAGAGAAGGGCCTTCGAATAATTCATGGTAAAGGTATGGTGGAAGGTATGAGTAATAGCTCTCTGTATTTTGATTTCTGTGAAAATTGTGTATACGGGAAGCAGAATCAGGTGAGTTTCCCCTCTAGTGGTAAGAGGGCGAAAAATATATTAGAACTTGTGCACAGTGATGTGTTTGGACCTATGAAGGTTCCATCACTGGGTAAGTTTGTGTACTATGTATCATTTATAGATGACTTCTCAAGGAATACATGGATATATTTCCTTAAGAAGAAATCTGAAGTCTTTGATAGGTTTAACGAATTTAAGGCTCTCGTGAAAAATCAGATAGAGAAGAAGATAAAGGTGCTCAGGACAGATAATGGTGGAGAGTTTTGTAGTAAGGAATTTGAAGAATTCTATAAGAAGTGTGGTATAGCACGGTAGAAGACTACTCCATATACACCTCAGCAAAATGGAGTTGCAGAAAGAATGAACAAGATGTTGATGGAAAGGGCAAGAAGCATGCTCAGTGGTGTCAGGTTAGGACAGGAATTCTGGGCGGAGGCAATGGATACTGCATGTTACCTATTCAACAGGTCACCTTGATTGGTGTTGGAGGATAAGACTCCACAAGAGATATGGACTAGTAAGAAACCCTCTCTTTCACATCTGATGGTATTTGGATGTGATGCATATGTACATGTTCCAAAGGAGAAAAGAACAAAGTTGGATAGTAAATCTGAAAAGTGCATCTTTATTGGGTATAAGGATGGTCTAAAGGGTTATAAGCTTTGGAACCTAGCAACAAGGAAGGTTATGTATAGCCGAGATGTGGTGTTCAGAGAGGTGAAAGATGTTATTAAACATGAAGTCCAACCAAAGGAACCTGAGAAGATAGAGTTTGAGCTAAAGGAGGAAGAATCAGACTCTACAACAGAGGAGGAATCAGAAGATGAAGAGCCACAAACTCCGGCTGTGAGAAGATCAGTTCGAGAAAGAAGGCAGCCAGAAAGGTATAGTCCATCTACTTTCTGTTCAAATTTTGCTTTGTCTATTACTGATGATGATCCCAGAACTATGAAGGAAGTAATGGATTCAGAGGATGGAAAACTCTGGAAAGAGGCCATGGTTGATGAAATGGCATCTTTGCACAAAAATGGGGCTTGGGATCTGGTGGAGTTGACGGTTGGAAGGAAACCCATTAGCAGAAAATGGGTGTTCAAAAGAAGACAAATGCAGAAGGAAACGTGGAGAAATACAAAGCTCGGTTGGTAGCAAAAGGTTATTCCCAGGTGCTGGGAATTGATTTTGGTGATATTTTTTCTCCTGTTGCCAAGGTAACTTCTATTAGATTACTTTTATCTGTTGCTGCTACTTTTGATTTCGAGGTAGAACAGATGGATGTGAAGACAACATTTCTTCATGGGGATCTGGAAGAGGAGATCTACATGAAGCAACCTGAAGGCTTTGTGGTGAAGGGTAAGAAAGAATTGGTATGTAAGCTAAAGAAGTCTCTATATGGGTTAAAAAAGTCACCAAGGATGTGGTATCAGAAATTTGATACATTTATACAGGGACTTGGCTTCACCAGAAGTAAAGCAGATCACTGTGTGGCTTTTAAATTAATTGGTGACTGTGTTATTTATCTGGTCTTGTATGTGGATGATATGTTGTTGGTTGGAAATGACAAAGAAATTATCTAGGATTTGAAGACCCAATTGTCCTTGTTACACTAAAAAATGTCACCTTGACTACTTACAGTTAGTATGGCTCAAATCAACAGTCATGCTACCCTCTTGGGCAAGTCTCATGCCTCTGTTATCCATCTCAAACTCAAAGAAGAGAGAAAGTCTTGTAAAAACTATGTTTATCTCTGGGGTCGCAGGTTCTCTCTAGCCTTACCTGCGGGGACGCTGACCATGTTCACAAAATCTGCGTCCATGGACGCTCTGTATGTTAAGGGACAGGTGCGTCCCTCTGTAAAAGGCAAAATGCGCGAGTTTTATCTTGAAAAAGTTACTTGTGGTTACTTCTAGAACATTCTAGAGGCCGGTTTGATGAAATGGATGCGCCTCCAGTTGGTTCATGTATCTCTATTAAGGGGGAACTTATCCCATCAATAAGGGAGCTATCCCACCTAAAGAGGGGGATGATCCCATTGATAGTGGACCTGAATAACCTCTTTACAGCACTATAAATAAAGACATTGAGCCAGAGGGAGAAGGGTTGGAGCTATACATTTTCTTTGGGTAAATGCTGCAGGAATTAGGACTCCCATTTAGAACCTTGTGAGGAGAGATTGTCTTTGCTTGATTCTACTTGGAAGTGGGTGAGCTTTGTCAAAGTAGAGGAAAACCCTTGATGGACCCTGGGAGGAACTTGCACAACACCAAGGCCAGGTTGTAAGAGTTTCTTTGTTTCGTTATTAATACAAACTGGTTTATTTTTCTCAATAGCTTGTGTTAATGAGTTATTTCATGTGTTCCTTGGTCTGCATGTTGAATATATGTTTTATTATATGAAATGCAAGTGCTTGGTAATTGTTTGATTGTTTGTGGTTGCAGGAATTGACTTGAAGGAGGAGCTCATCCGAATCGTCAAGAACGGACTTCAACAACAGCGTTTTGGAATAAGGTAAGCCTAAACACTTGTAGTTTTCATGTTGTAAAAGGTGTATTTAGAGAAAGATCACTCCATTTTGTCTTGTTTGTCATTAGAATGTCTTAGACTTCTAGGAAGGTCAGTCGTGTCCGCACCCTTGACCAATTCCGTGTGACAAATTGGCGACTCCGCTGGGGAATCCATTAATGTGAAAGTCTTTTCCTTTGTGTGAACTTTGCTCTGAGAAAATCATTTTTATTTTTCTGGTTTTTGACTGTGAGAATTAGTATTTGGGTGGCTTAGCTTTAGATTTAGTTAGATTTGGTTTTTCTTAACTTTTCCAGAAGGACGCACCCTCTGAGTACTGCACAGTGCGTCTTTGGACGCGCTGTTGCCGTTTGCACATAGCGGGCCCGCGCCTGTTCTAACGGGTTGCCTGCGTCTTCCTGTAAAAATTTAGGAAAACTCCATTTTTGCCTTAATTGCTTTTAGATTTTGTTTTTTCTTAGTGTTTTCTGCCCAGATCCTTTAGTACCCTGTCAAAAATTTTCACCTGAACTTGTTTCATTAGCATTCCTGCTTTTAGCTTTCATCAATTGGGTGTTTTGAGTCTCTTTTTTGAGAAATTCTTAATTTGATTTCCTTTGGTCATTACTTGGAGGTTTCTCTCAGTCTTTTCACAATTTTGCATCTTTTTGCTTTTGTTTTTGCAAAAAAATTTCCCCCTCATTCGCCGGGGGGGGCTAAATTGCGTATGAGTGTTAATCGCCTTTGAGTGTTTTTATATTTTGATCTTTGGAACTCTCACCCAATTTTCTCGACTTGCACTTGATTGGTTCTTAGATCACATTAGAATCATCTTTTGTTTGAGAATTCTCTTGCATAGATCACATTTGCATAATTAGAATTCTCCTTTTCGGAATATGAATGAAAAATGTGCATAGATTACATTTGCATACTTTTCAAGTGAATTGTGCTTAGATTACCATTGCATAGTTTACATTCTGAAAAATCAATCGTAGATTTAGATCAGCTTTCTTTGATTTGAATTTACATAAAAAATAAAAATTAAAAAATGGTTTGGAATTGATTTGCATTAGTTTTTTCTTGATAAAATTAGTGCATTAGAGAATTTGTTATATTTTCTCTTAGTGATCAATTTTTTGCATTGTTGGAAGTGAATGGAAACTCTCTCCTTACTTTAGTTAGGATTCATCGAATTGAAAAGATTACATTATCATATTCGATTGCATTCAGTTGAGTCGGGTCATAACACCATTGGTTTCGTATCCATTTACCCATTTGAGTAATAACAGCCTTAATAACACAGCGCTTAATTAAAATTCATCTAGTAATTTTTACATTTCTAGGGCTCTGAAGCACCAACATAGCTTAGGCTAGTGTCTTGGAGTAGGTGAGTACTTAACTCTCCAAGACAATAAAACCAAACAAGTAGCTGATCTTGTGATAGAATCAAATCCAATTGTTACATTTACACTCTGGGAAAGCTCCTCTTAAAGGAGAAGCACGAGCTCGTGTCCGAACCAGTGAGGGGATCCATCCTCCCTCGTTGGGAACGACGCCAGACAGTACGTATTACAAACGGTAAACCTCAGATTAACCATTGTCGAGGAGCCAGGGGTCACTTATCGGTAAACCTTGGATTACTGTCAAGGAGCCGGTAAGGGGATTGAGCTTGCTACTCTGCCCTTGCATGCTGTCGGAGTTTAGACTGTTCCCCCAGGTGTACTTGTGGCCGTTGGTAACCTTAGTGACCATAATCTTTAGGATTCTACCCAAGGTGACGGTGGAGGGAAGATCCCACTGTACCTGGAGCAGACGTCGGTTATACTCACTTGGATTTTCCGGGGGTTCACTTCACTCGAGACGGTTAAAGTGGAGGAACTTGGTCCAGTCTATTCATTAAGCAGGTTGCCGGGGTAACTGTTCCACCCACCACTTCTGTACTGAATTCGGCGATGTTGGGCTTCATCACCAACTAGTGTTTTCGGTCCGGAAGGCTACTGTTTGTGTATGGTTTGACTCCTAGATTTGATAGCGCGTGTTAATTTGTTTGTTTTTACTTTTAGAGACCATAGGTGTGAATTGTGAATTTTAATTGTTAGGTGTGAATTGTGAATTGTTAATTTTAGTTTTAAATTTTTAATAAAATTCACAGAAGTTGAATATAATGGCAAATGTTCCGGAATTTATCAACCTAGGAACCCCTCCTAATGAGAATCCTAGTACTTTTCCTTACTTTGGAAATGTTGGTCCTCCTTATATGGCTACTTTGTCATTACCTGGATTTACAATAGGTTTACCGATATGGTTATTTTCAACTTCGTTGGCCCAAAGTACTCCAATTGTTCCACCTCAACCGGATGCTTCACTTCAACAGAGTTCACCATCTCAACATTACCAACCTTCTGTTGACCCTTTACCTTCTTCGCCTAATTTTTCTTCCTCCATTTCTTCCTCTTCGCCTGGTAAAAGCCTTGATGCTAGTAACCAGGAGGCTAAGAAGAAGAAGAAAGGGAAGAAGAAGAAGAAGAAGAAGAAGCAAGATAAGAAAGAAGTCAACCAACCAACCACGACTGTAAGTGTTAGTTGTGTTGAGGAAAATTCTGACATGCATCGTAAACCCAAATACCCTTGCAAGCTTTGTAAGGGTGACCACTTCCTTGTCAATTGTCCTGGTATTCCAAAGGTCTTGGAAGTTTGGTCAGAAAAATCTCATCAACTTTCCGTTGATCCATCAACCAGTGATAGTCAGGTTCCTGGGAAAAAGGGTAAAGTTAGGTTTCCTTGTAAGTTATGCAAAGGGAGTCATCAAACTCACATTTGCCCTCACATGGATGAAGCCTCAACATTGTTGGAAAACCTTACTGTTCCACAGCAAGAATTTCCAACTGGTTACCGTAAACTTTCTCCCAACCTACCGTCAACTGACGGAGTGATTGATCTACTATCAAGTACGGTCGATCACACTCTTCCATTGGAGAGTGAAACTCATGTCACTCAGGTTGATGATCAATTAGTTGATCAAGTGGTCGATTCAATTTCACATTCGGTCGATCACACTCTCCCTTTTGAGAGTAAATTTCATACCGCTGATGTTCTTCTTGTTACATCAGATTCTTCTATGACGGGGGGCATTTCACCTATTTCTACAGAACCCCCTCCAAGTACTGAGGTCTTTTCCTTTGATTGGAATAGACTGACAGAACCTCGTCTTCCTTCCTCCATCCCTTTCCAAATCATTGTCAAGGCTGGTGGTAGGGACATACATCGTACTCAGGTAGATGAAGGTGCTTCTGTTAGTATTTTATCCTCAGCTGTTTGGAAAGCTTTGGGTTCCCCTCAGCTTGCGCCTATTACGCAGAATCTGAAAGCTTTTAACAGAACCATTAGTGAACCTTTAGGGATCCTTCCTAAGTTTTCTATTACCTTGGAAGGTAAAACTGTCTGTATTGATCTCATGGTAGTTCGAGGTCCCTTGGATTTCAATTTACTCCTTGGGCGAGACTATGTTTATGCAATGAAAGCTGTCGTATCGACACTCTTTCGCGTGATGTCTTTCCCTCACAATGGCAGTATTGTGACTGTAGACCAGCTTTCGTTCCCTAGTCTTGTTTCAACTACCAATAATATGACCCCCCTAAATGTTCCTGATTCTAAAGTGGTATCTACCCCGCCACGGGTTAATTATGTGGCAACCGGTCCCATGTTTTCAGTTACCGATGTAAGTGAGCCTCTCACTGTTGATTTAGATCCGGTAATTGACATGGAAAACTCTATGGGATTACTTGAACACGATGTTCTTATCCCTTTTGAGTCCCTTGACATGTGCTCCTTCCAAAAGACTATTCTTCCTTCTGATGAAGACCTTTTGGAAGCCATGATCAAGGTGTGTCCATTGACATGTCTTTCTTCCAGTTGGAAGCCATGATCAATGTGTACGAGGACAGTTTTTCTTGTATCAACCTCGTTAAAAAATGAATCAGGTATGAGGATAGTTCTTTTACTGAGTCAACCTCATTAAAAAATGAATCAGCTAGATTTTAGAGTTTTTGTTAGATAGTTAGAAAGTAGGGTTTTGAGGACAGTTCCTGTTACTGAGTCAACCTCATTAAAAAATGAATCAGGTTTGAGGACAGTTCCTGTTACTGAGTCAACCTCATTAAAAAATGAATCAGGTTTGAGGACAGTTCCTGTTACTGAGTCAACCTCATTAAAAAATGAATCAGGTTTGAGGACAGTTCCTGTTACTGAGTCAACCTCATTAAAAAATGAATCAGGTTTGAGGATAGTTCCTGTTACTGAGTCAACCTCATTAAAAAATGAATCAGGTATGAGGATAGTTCTTTTCTTGTGTCAACCTCTTTAAAAATGAAACAACTCCCTTTTCAAGTTAAATATTGAAAGTAAACCTTCATTTCATCCAGCCGGTTGAATGCAATGAAGCCTGGGGGGCATGTACCTCATTTCGCATCATTATGCTGGGGGCATGCGAACTTTTTGAGCATAGTTCCTTGTCTTGTGTCAAGCTCGTTAAAAAATGAAACAAGGGTAGGTTAAGTAGGTAGATTGTAGAGAGTAGTCATGAGCATAGTTCTTTGTCTTGTGTCAAGCTCGTTCAAAAATGAAACAAGGATTTTAGAGCATAGTTCCTTGTCTTGTGTCAAGCTCATTAAAAAATGAATCAAGGTTTTTAGAGCACAGTTCCTTGTCTTGTGTCAAGCTCGTTAAAAAATGAATCAAGGTTTTTTAGAGTATAGGTTTTTGTTAGGTAGATTGTAGAAAGTAGTTATGAGCATAGTTCCTCGTCTTGTGTCAAGCTCACTAAAAAATGAAACAACTCCCACGAGTCTTTCCAAGTTTTTGAAAGTAAAGCTTCATTCCATCCACCTCATTGAATGCAATGAAGCTTGGGGGGCATGTACCTTGATTTGCATCATTATGCCAGGGGCATGTGAACTTGTAACAAGCATAGTTTTTCGTTTCAAGCTTGTGTAAACATGAAACCGAATCCGAGCATAGTTCTTTTCCTGTGTCAAGCTCGTTAAAAAATGAAACAAATCCTCCTCTACTTGAGTCGAGAGATTGACTAGATCTCGTAAATGTTAAGTTGTATGTTTAGGTTAGTTATTTCAGTTTTTTGCATAATTTTCTTACAGTTTTAGGTCAAGTCTTTCAAATGATCTCATTCATGAACCTTCATTTCATCCAACCAATTGAATGAAATGAAGCTGGGGGGCATGCGCTCTAGCAGTTATGCTTAGGGGGCATCAAGCACAGTTTTATCTCTGTTTCAAGCTTGTGTAAAAATGAAACTACTTTGAAGCATAGTTTTTCCCTGTTTCAAGCTTTTGAAAAAATGAAACCTATCTCGAGTCAATTTCAGTTATTTTCAGGACTCGTTAAACTCATGAAAATACCGAGATTATTTTGCTATCTTTCATTCTCGTAAAACAAATGAAAACGCCGAGTTCTTTCCGTCTTTTCCTGCTCGTAAATTAAATTGAAAGTCGGTCATATGAGTACATTTTTATCATTTTTTCGAACTCATTAAAACTTACGAAAAAATGAAAACCATGAGTACATTTTTATCATTTTTTCGAACTCATTAAAATTTACGAAAAAATGAAAACCATGAGTACATTTTTACCATTTTTTCGAACTCGTTAAAACTTACGAAAAAGTGAAACCTCGGAGTCATCTTTTAAGCCCTTTTCTAACTCCTAAAATATGAAAAGATTGCTGAGCGTTTCTTTTACACTCGTTAAAATGGAATTAAAAGACGGTCTTCTTATAGCCCTTTTCCGACCGCAAAAACGCGAAAAGATTGCCAGGTTTTTGTCGTTTCGAACTCGATATTGGAAATAAAACGACGTGTCTTTGATCGCTTTTTACTTTTCAGGTCAACGACACTATTATGAAAGTACTCCTTGGTCGCAAGATCAAGCGGTTCCCCCAGGTATTATTTTATACTTTTTCGGGCTTGAGGGACACAAATTTACGAAAAAGTTCAACGTGGAGTTTCCTTAAGTTTTTTCAGACTCTCTAAAATTGAAAAACGCCGAGTTTCTCCTATACTGGGCTCGTTAAACTTTTACAGTAAAGGACCTGTTCAATTACAAACAGGAACGAACCACTCCTTCCTAGGGTTCGAATTTAAACTAGGTTGGACTCGTCCGAAGGATGAGCTTATAATCAAGCATATGTTATCCTCCTCAAGCTTGTTAAAAATAAAGAGGTACTTGCCAGAAATGGTGGGGGAAAAGAGAGAAGAATGAACCTGTTTGTCACCTTTTGTCTCAGAAGAAACTTTATTACCACTCTTGAACACGACACTTTTCATTCACCTGGGTTGGGAAATCTTTTACCTCACAGTTGACCAAATCACTTTGAAAATCTTTAGCCGGGTTTCGGGGATTAACTTTGAGTTATTCGTCACCAAGCCATCTGTTGTGTCGTTATGTGTTCAAGAGGTCTGCAAGCAAAACTTTCATCTGCAAAATACTTGTCATCCATTTGACCATCCCTGAGTCAGTCCTTACAGCAACATTTCTTCAACTTGAACAATGATTTCGTGTTGCGGGCTTGCCTGCAACGGGTCGCTTTCTATCGACATCAACACATTATCTAGAAAGATGACTTAGGAATCGACAGTACCTTGAAGTCTGCATGCATCAATGGCAGGTTTCTCGCCTTTGACGTCAGTTTACATCATTGACTTTCGATCAAAGGATTCCGTGAAGTGTTCGACATCAAAACATCTATTCACATTTCACGGGTTGTGCTTGGTACTTTGAGAACCATTGACATTACTGGTGGTTTCTCTCATGCTTGTTAACAGTTTACATCATTGACTGGTAATCAAGTGGTTTCTACCATGTTCGACATCGAATCATTTAATCACATGGCTAGAATCGTACCAATTCGGGAAGTAGAAGTGAAGACCCTGGATCTAGTTTCTACCATCCAGGCTGCGAGGAGTTTTGTATTCATTATCTATGTAGACTAATCATAAACAGATGGCTGCGTCCATACTGTGTCTACAAAAGTCTATTAAAATGATGTACTACAAGATCATTCCTGTATCAGAATAGTTAGTCCATTAGTTAAAGTTTTGAATCTGAGTATGGGAATGCCTACCTCAGTGATGATATAATCTTATCCATTTATTTTGTGTTGAAAATTGCAGGTTCCAACCAGGCCATCCACAAGACAATCCTTGAAATGATAAAGCGCTTCACCCTTCCTAGAATTACAAAACCCTATTCTATTCCAGGCTTCGCACTTTAGGGGGCAATCTGTTACACTAAAAAATGTCACCTTGACTACTTACAGTTAGTATGGCTCAAATCAACAGTCATGCTACCCTCTTGGGCAAGTCTCATGCCTCTGTTATCCATCTCAAACTCAAAGAAGAGAGAAAGTCTTGTAAAAACTATGTTTATCTCTGGGGTCGCAGGTTCTCTCTAGCCTTACCTGCGGGGACGCTGACCATGTTCACAAAATCTGCGTCCATGGACGCTCTGTATGTTAAGGGACAGGTGCGTCCCTCTGTAAAAGGCAAAATGCGCGAGTTTTATCTTGAAAAAGTTACTTGTGGTTACTTCTAGAACATTCTAGAGGTCGGTTTGATGAAATGGATGCGCCTCCAGTTGGTTCATGTATCTCTATTAAGGGGGAACTTATCCCATCAATAAGGGAGCTATCCCACCCAAAGAGGGGGATGATCCCATTGATAGTGGACCTGAATAACCTCTTTACAGCACTATAAATAAAGACATTGAGCCAGAGGGAGAAGGGGTTGGAGCTATACATTTTCTTTGGGTAAATGCTGCAGGAATTAGGACTCCCATTTAGAACCTTGTGAGGAGAGATTGTCTTTGCTTGATTCTACTTGGAAGTGGGTGAGCTTTGTCAAAGTAGAGGAAAACCCTTGATGGACCCTGGGAGGAACTTGCACAACACCAAGGCCAGGTTGTAAGAGTTTCTTTGTTTCGTTATTAATACAAACTGGTTTATTTTTCTCAATAGCTTGTGTTAATGAGTTATTTCATGTGTTCCTTGGTCTGCATGTTGAATATATGTTTTATTATATGAAATGCAAGTGTTTGGTAATTGTTTGATTGTTTGTGGTTGCAGGAATTGACTTGAAGGAGGAGCTCATCCGGATCGTCAAGAACGGACTTCAACAACAGTGTTTTGGAATAAGGTAAGCCTAAACACTTGTAGTTTTCATGTTGTAAAAGGTGTATTTAGAGAAAGATCACTCCATTTTGTCTTGTTTGTCATTAGAATGTCTTAGACTTCTAGGAAGGTCAGTCGTGTCCGCACCCTTGACCAATTCCGTGTGACAGTCCTCCAAATTTGACATGAAAGATCTTGGTGCTGCAAACTATATTTGGGGCATGAAATTAAAAGAGATCGGGTAAAGAGGAAGCTCTAGTTAAACCAGAGGAAGTATGTCGAGACAATACTGCAGAGGTTTAATATGCAGGATAGTAAACTGGTGAAGGTTCCTATCCCTATAGGTGTGAGGTTATCTGTTGAACAATGTCCCAAGACACAAGAAGAGGAAGAGGACATGTCTCGTGTTCCATATGCAAGTGCAGTCGGTAGCCTAATGTATGCAAATGTCTGTACTAGACCAGACATTGCACATGCAGTGGGAGTATTGAGCAGGTTTATGTCGAAACTAGGAAAGGAGCATTGGACAGCAGTGAAGCATGTTTTCAGGTATTTGCGTGGCACTAGTGATTATGGTCTGTGCTACCAAGGAAGACCAGGATTAGATAGAGTGTTGGATATTCATGGCTTTGTTGATGCAGACTGGGCTGGAGATCTGGATCAGAGAAGATCTACAAGTGGGTATGTGTTTAACCTATTTGGAGGTGCAGTCAGTTGGATGAGTAAGAAACAATCTGTATTGGCACTATCAACTACAAAGGCAGAATACATGGCAGCCACTCTTGCAAGCAAGGAAGCAGTTTGGTTGCAGAGATTGTGTTCAAGTATGGGGTTAGTACAGGAATCTATAAGGATAGACTGTGACAGCCAAAGTGCAATTTTCTTGGCAAAGAACCCTGCATATCATTCAAAGACAAAGCACATTGATGTTCAGTATCACTTTGTGAGGGATATGATAGAAGACAAAAAGTTGTTGCTGGTAAAGGTGGACACTTTGAAGAATATTGCAGATGCATTGACAAAATCTTGAGCTTTGAGAAGTTCTCTTGGTGTAGAGAAAGAATGGGCATTTCAGGGCTGGGAAAATGACTAAGCTCTCTTGTGGCCCCCCGTGGAAAGAAAACAACAAGTGGGAGAATGTTGGGTTGTGTTATATTCTTTCCACGTAGTTAATAGGGGGTTTGAAGGGCACCCGTAACCCCACTTTATGGGGCCTGAGGCAGTACCCTGGAAAATTTTGGTTTTGGACCCTATGTTAGGTTGGGCGGACCCACCTATGGTTTTGTGCATGATTTTTGCACATGTTTTTTGGACGCGATGGTTTTCGGTCCATGGTATTGGACGCAATGGTTTTCGGTCCATGGTATTGGATGCTTCGACATGTATAAATATGTATTGTAACATTGAAAGGAACATAATGAAAAATCAAGCTAGTAGTCACGGTTTTGGGATCCAGGGGAAAATCTCTATGTATATGTGTTTTATGTGTTATGATCTCGCATTGTTTATTTTATGTGCTTTAGAATTCGTATGCAGGTAATTTCTGTACGGGGTTAAAACCTACAATCCCAAATTTTGGGATGCTTACTGCAATATCCTCGAAGCAACTGTATCACTATTATGTTGACCACTTTTGTTTGACCATCTGTTTGCAGATGAAATGACATGATTTTCTTCAACTTTGTGTCCATTAACTTCCATAGACTTGACCAAAATTTCCTAACAAATAGAGAATCTCAATCGGATACAATAGAAGTGGGTAACCCAAATGAACCCATACATTTTGAAAGAACAATTTTGCAGTTTGTTCAACTGTGACCTGTTTATTACATGGTGTCAAAATACACATCTTGCTGAACCTATCCACAACTACATACAAATAATCATGACCCTTTCTAGACTTTGGCAATCCCCCAACAAAATCCATGGATACACTTTCCCAAGGACGAGAAGGAATTGGAAGTGGAGTATACAAACCTAATTTTCTATTACTTGGCTTGCTTGTAGAACACATAGTACATCCTTTAATATATCTAGAAACTATCTCATTCATTCGTGGCCAATAACAAAATCTTTGTAATTGTGCAACTGTTTTACTCACACCAAAATGACCTGATATGAGAGAAGTATATGCTTCTCGAATTATATTAACTCTTTCAGTTTGTGGAATGTATAACTTTCCCAAATGATATAAGAGTTTGTCCTTTATGAAATAATCCAATTCTTCTACCTGCTTACCATGACTTAAAGTTGCATATACATCCTTAAAATCTGTGTCTTGAGCATATTGTTCAATGTAACTTTCTTGAATTACTAAATTATGCTTAAGTATTGTGGATGTATTTATAATATTAGTCTTGATAACATATCTGCACCCTTATTATGTATGCCCTTCTTATATCTAATAACAAGATGAAATTGCAGTAGAACCCCATCCACCTGTAATGTCGTGATTGTTGCAATTTAGTTTGTGATTGTAAGTATTGTAGTGGTTGATGATTTGTGTGTATGATTGTTTCTTTACCCATTATGTAATGTTTCCACTTTTTAACACTCTCAACTAATGCATACAATTCTTTATCATATGTAGGATAGTTAACCACTGCTGATGTGAATGTCTCAGAATGAAAGCATATACACTTTCTGTGTTGCATCAACACTGCCCCCATGGCATATTCAATTGCATCTGTTTCGATCTCAAATGGATGTTGAAGATCTGGCAATGCTAGTACTGGCGTTATACTGATCCTTTCTTTTAATGTGTCAAAGGCTTTCTGTTGTTTGCCTCCCCACTAAAACACCCATTTCACACTGGTCAAAGCATGTAAAGGAGCTGTAATCAAAGAAAAATTAGAAATAAAATTTCTCCAATATTGTGTTGCCCCTAAGCAACTTCTAACATCTATAGCAATATTGGGCTTAGGCCAATTTACAATGACTTCGACCTTAGAGGGATCTATCTTCAATTCACCACCCCCTAAATATAACCCAAATAATTCAAATATGTTCTGCAAAATTCACATTTTGACAGTTTTACATAGATATTTTCTCTTTTCAAAACATCTAAAATCTGCTTTACATGCTTTACAGGGTCATCCCATGTTCTACTGAAAACAAAAATATCATCTAAATAGACTATTACAAAATCATCAATGAATGTTCTAAATACATCATTCATGACTTGCATGAATGTAGCTTGAGCGTTAGTTAAGCCAAAAGGCATAACCATCCATTCATAGAGTCCATGCTTTGTTTTGAAAGCAGTCTTCCATACATCCTGTTTTGCAACTCTGATCTAATGGTAGCCGCTTCGCAAGTCCAAATTAGAGAAGTAAACTACATCTTTTAACTGATCTAACAAATCATTAATACGAGGAAGAGGATAAAGATTCTTTATTGTGATTTTATTTAATGCTCTAAAATCAATGCACATTATCCACGAACCGTCTTTCTTTCACACTAACACAATAGGTGATCCGCACGTTGATGTGCTTGGTCGAATAAACCCTTGATCGAGCAACTCCTGTACCTACTTCTTTATCTCTACATTCTCTAGAGTTGATAACCTGTACATTCCAATGTTAGGTAGTGGAGCATCTTGCTGCAAATAAATCTCATGTTCTATCTCTCGCTTGGGTGGAAGCCCTTTAGGCTCTTGAAACAGAATATCATAATCAGAAACACCTTTAACTAGATATGCTTTCCGTTTAGGATTACAGCCTTGGAAAGCATCTGATTTATCAATATCCTTTGCTTTTTTTTTTTTTTAACATGATCGTTTACTTTTGTATTATAAAACTTCAAGGAACAAGTCCTGTTACATAAGATAGAAGGAACAGTGAGGGGAGGATCCAAAATGGGTACGCAGACCCTTGATCCTTGATAGTGGACTTGTGAGATGCGATTTGAAAAAGATAACGGCTATATTGCCGTACAAACAGGCCTGCTAGAAAGCAAAATTTACAAGACATAGATCAAATTACAGTTGCTGGTTGACAGAATCATCGGGCTGAGGCTCCTTTTTTGCGCTGGCCTTTGTCGAGGCCTCTGCTTGCATGCTCTGAGTTATTGCTTTGATGTGAGCAATGGCTTCTTCCATATGGTTGCATTTTTCTTTGAGACCTTCGATCTCCACTTTCTGTTTCTCCAGCTTTTTTCTTTTTGATTTACTGTCAGCTTGGAATTCCTCCTTGAGGTCGTTGAAGTGCTTTACGAATCTGGCGATCATAAAACAGTGAGCTTTACACAAAGTGCAGCTACTGTTGGTGATTACTCGCTCCAGGGGGTTCTCAGCTGGTTCGCGGTCTGCTGGATTCTCGGCCATTTCGGAACCTCTCTTGGAGGGAGCTTGAAGGAGATGAAACAGAGGGGAGAAACGGGGGGAGCAGAAGGGAGAGGGGAGAAGGGGAAGAGATGAAGAGGAGTACTGGCAGTGAGCGCAGGCCTGAGAGAGAACGAAAGTAGCGAGGAGGAAAATGAAAAGAGGAGTAAAGAACAGAGGGGAGGATGAGACCGGGGGGGAGGAGAACGCTGTAGGAAGAGGGCGCTGGGTCAAGCAAACAGAGCTATAGTTAGCATGAAAACATAAAAAGACACTAAGAACACGACGTTTACCACTGGAATCGGGTGGAGACAGCCTCCTGTCGAAGCTGGACGCAATGCACCATCTGATACTGAGGAGCTCCAGGAACTTTCTGAAATGAGTCGGACCTTTGCGCTTTTGGAATTGAGGAGCTAAAGCTCTGAGCTGAGAGAGGAATGAGGATCCCTGAAGAATATAAAGCAGGTCGAGAGACTGATCGTCCAAGTCTGTTGTGTGATACGCAAGGATTTTGCTGGTCTTGAGATCATGCCTTGGATTTTTTATGCAGTCGGTGAAGATTTTGATGAGACATACGCCTAACTTCTGCTTGGAGATGTCACGGGGATTCTGAGATAGCTTGGACCCGTACCTGTTCATTTTGGCAGCAGGGATTTCTTTTGCGTCCTTCAAGGTGAGGAGGGAGTCGGTGTCAGAAGGGGTGAAGACTGCGGGCGGCTTGACAAACTTGGGAGAAAGAGCAGGAAGGATAATATGATTGCTGAGGTGACCGATATTCAGAGAGATTGCAGTATGGTGGATCAAGTTACGGGATTGGCTTATCATAAGTGATATCGTTTTCTCTAACTTGTCCAATGGGTCTATTGGTTGCCCTGTTGGCGAATGAGTCAGCTTCTGTGTTATTATCCCTCAGGATGTGTTTGAAAGTGGTATCCCCCATATGACTGATGTTGACCATGATCCTTAGTTTGATATTGCTGAGAGCCGCTTTTTTGAATTCTCCCCCTGTAGCCAGAGCAACAATTACAATTGCCGAATCTCCCAGGATGATTGGATTCTGAACTTGCATCTGCTTCAGAATGCTTGTGCCTAAGAGGAGGCTGTATGCCTCGGCCATGTTGTTTGACATTTGACCCAGGCCCCATTCATATGTTATAAGAGTTTTGCCATGCTGATCCTTTATAATTCCCCCTGCCCCTGCTTTCCCCGGATTGTTTTTTGATGCTCCATCGAACTGAAGGGTGGTTCGCTTTTGTGCTAGAATCCATTGATTTATGTCCTCCTTGGTGCCCCGAAGTTTCCAATTGTTCCTTCTCTTGTCTGCTTTGAAGTGGGGTTGCTTGTTTTTGTCGTAACTTAGGCAGAATTTGTTGAACCAGTCATCCTCATCTTTTTGCCAACTGGATCGATCTGGAAGGGAGACAGAGTTGGCGCTTATTATATCTGAGACAAGAGCCATAGTTTTTGCCAAGGTGCGCGCTGGGTTTGGCTTCTGGTTGTTGAAGATACAATTGTTCCTGGTGAGCCAGATTTTCCAGCTGAGCGTTGAGGGAATGCATTTCCACAAGCGAATGATGGTGGCCTTGTTTTTCTTAGGATAAGGATAGCATTTCTCCCAGTTTTTGTGTAAAGTGGGAAGCTGATCGAAGGTCTCTCTTATTTTCAAAGGACTGATAAGCTGATTCCAGCAGCTTTGGGCATAAGGGCAATCAAAGAAGAGGTGATGACTGCTTTCCTCCTCAGCACGGCAAAGGCAGCAGATTGAGGGACCAAGTATACCTCTTTTTTTAAGATTCTCGGCCGTGAGGATCTTGCCTTTGAGAAGAGTCCAGTTGAAAAACTTGATCTTTGGAAGGCATTCTGATTTCCACACTGCTGTACAGAGATTCCAATTACCTGTAGCGGAACTTGCCTGAAGAAGTTTGTACCCGTCTTTAACTGTGAAGTTTCCTCCGCTAGGGTCCCATATGAAACTGTCACCAGCCGCTTTGTTTATGGGAGCAGATCCTGAGAGAGAGGTCTTAAGGTCTGCCCATTGGTCCCTGAGGTTATTTGGAAGCGGGAGGTCCTTCCAATCAAGCCAACTGTTATGATCCCATAGGGAGATGTCATAAAGAGAGTTCAGATTTTTTGCTTCCATCCAAGTTTGCAGGGTGCTGAATTTCTGGAGTAGATTTCTTGGCTTTACTCCCATGATTCTGTCTGTCCAAATATTTATTTCTTTACCATTGCCAGGCAGTTTTGAGATGTGGTTTCTGAATTGAGGGAGAACTTTTTTGATGAGTTTCCAGACAGGTGTGCAAGGTCTTTCTACGATTGCTTCAGAGAGGACATTAGAATTCGGCCCATTGAGATATTTTCTTTTCATAACCTCCACCCACCAGGAGCCTTTTCCTATAAGCATTCTCCAGATCAGTTTGAATCCCATAGCTTTGTTAGAGAGACTTGGGATTTTGATGGCTAGGCCCCCTTTTTCGAAGGGGAGAATAACTTGATCCCATCTGACTAGGCTGAATTTTTTTGAATCTTGCTTCCCTCCCTGCCAGAGGAAACTTCTCATAATTAATTCCATGTGCTTGTGGGCGCTGGCGGGAGCCAAGGTTACTGCATATTGATAAATGGGAAGGGCGGAGAGGATAGCCTTAATGAGGATAGTTCTGCCAGCCAAATTTAGCCAGGACAGCCCCCAGCTTTGGAGAAGTCCTCTCATTTTTTCTATGTGCTTTACCCAAATTTCGGACTTGACTATTTCTTTTGCTAAGGGCAGACCCAAATATGAGAAGTGACTCCAATTTCTTTGCACTGGGATGTCCAGAATCAAGGAGATTCTTTGCATGATTTGAAGAGGAACATTCCAGGTGTATATCTTACATTTTTTATTGTTTAGCATTCCCCCTGAAGCTGCCAGGAATGAGTCCAGAGTTTTCTTGAATCTTTTTGCCATTAAGCTTGAGGCTCCCCCAATTAGAAGGGTGTCATCCGCAAAGAGCGAATGATTGATTTCTTTGATCCCTCTCTCTATACTAATCCCTGTGATCTCCTTTTGCTTGCGAAGTTTTTCCAAGTGGATGCTCAAGGTTTCAGCCATTATGATGTATAAGAATGGAGAGAGGGGGCAGCCTTGCCTCAGTCCCCTAGAGCTTCTGAAGTAGCTGCTAGGTCTGCCATTGATGAGGGGGGCGGTCCAAGGGTTAGAGATGCACTCCATGATGATGCTTATGAATTTGTTGGAGATCCCGAATTTTCTGAGGACGTCTGTCAGGAAGTGATGGTCAACCCTGTCGAAGGCATTTGCCATGTCCAATTTGATGATCATGCCTCTTTCTTTCCTGTTAATGCTACTGTGAATTGCTTCTTGTATCAAAATGACGTTGTCTGTGATTTGTCTATGAGGGACAAATCCGCCTTGATTCTCTGATATAAGATAGGGAAGGAGCTTTTTAAGCCTGTTGGCCAGGATTTTAGTGACTATCTTGTAAGAGACGTTGCATAGAGAAATAGGTCTAAAACGGTCAAAGGAGAGGGGATTGAGGTCCTTGGGGATGAGAGCAAGGTGGGAGGATTTAGTATTTTCCCCCATCTTGAATTTTTTTAAAACATTTTTTACCATCCTGACATAGTCTTTTTTTATTGTATCCCAATGATTCTTGTAGAAGGCAACAGTGAAACCGTCGGGTCCCGGAGCCTTGTCCGTCTGCATGCTAAAGGCCACCAGCCTGATCTCCTCTTCTGAGACATCCTGGTCCAATTCTCTGTTTTGTAGATCGGAAATTTTAATCTCGACTGGTCTGAGGAAATCCGTGTTGTCTGAAGCCTGTCGGACTACGGATAATAGTGCTTTGAAATGTCTGTGCGCTGCCTCTTTGATTCCCTCTTGATCACTGATCTCTTTCCCCTCTGCCACGATTTTGTCGATTTGGTTTCCGGCACGTCTGATCTTTATGTTATTGTGAAAGAAGGAGGTGTTTTTATCTCCAGCTCTGAGCCAGAGACACCTTGATTTCTGTCATTGTTCTTCTTCCTCCACTCTATTTTGCCTGTATAGTTCCCTGTACATTTCATTTTCCTGAGTTTGTTCTTCCTTTGTGGATTGGTTATTCTCTTTTTCCTGGTTCCACTATTCCAACTGCTTATGAAGATCTGCTCTTTTTTTGTTTTCCATTGTTGTGTTTGCTCTTGCCCACTGTTTTATGACTGTTCTTAAAGACTTTAATTTTGTTTCCCAAATGTAGTGGGGCGAGCCAATGACTTCCTTAGCCCACTGATCTTTGATAAGTTTACAAAAGTCTTCTTTAGAGTCCCAGGTTTTGTTGTATTTGAAGGGGAGAGGCCCCAAATTTCTTCCCTTGTCAAGGATCATGACCACGGGCTTATGATCTGAGGCAGAGGCATGGACAATTTTGTTTTTGACTGAGGAAAAGCCTGAGACAATTCTTTCATGTACTAGGATTCTGTCTAGTCTCTCTTTAATGTTGTGGATGCCAGCTCTTTTGTTGCTCCATGTAAATTTCCCGTTATAAGGGGGAATATCAATAAGGTTGTGGGTTTGAATTATCACTTCCAGAGAATCTCTTGAAGGGTCAGCGAGGAAGTTCCCACCTAGTTTTTCCTCAATGTTCCTTATTAGATTCAGATCTCCACCCAAAAAAATGTTCCTATCTTGAGCGGACTGCAAATCTGAGTTTATTGAGTCCCAACAAAGGGCTTTATCCCTGTAGTGGTTCGGGGCGTAGATGTTGTAGATAGTGTAATCTTCTTTTGAGACTCTATTTTTAAGGTCTGTTCTTACCCACCAATTGCAAGAATTTTGGTTGGTGAGGTCCCATTTGTTCTTGTTCCAGAGAGTTCCTATGCCTCCTGAGGCACCTGCTGCACCTATTGCTATACCTGTAAAACTTTTGTATCTTTTGATATGATTCTGGAAGTCTTGTTCAGATATTTTGGTCTCCTAGATGAGGAAGAGGTCTGGCTGCTCTTGATTGATTAAATCCCAGACTGCATTTGATTTTAGGGAGGAGCCCATCCCCCTGCAATTCCAAGAGACCAATATCATCATTTACCACTTTTTGGGTGAGCCCCGCTCCTCTCCTTTGTCTTTTCCACACTTCCTTTTTGTTTGTCCAGGTATGTGTCCATTGGTTGCTGAGTTCCAGTGGCCATTTCTTTCACTGCTGTTTTGCCTCTAATTTCTTTGTTCTACTTCCTGCCTGCTTTTCTCGGAGGGTCAGAGGAGAGGCTAGCTTCTTTCAATTTGTTTCTGGTGAGGATTCGCTCAATGGTTGGGGGGGGAGAGGACGGAGGCAGCGAGGGCGAGGGGATGACTGCGAGGGCAGTGGCTCGGGGAGATGCAGGGGGGGATAGGGGATCTTCAACTGACAGGGATTCAAAAGGGTTGGAGGATGAGGGGAAGGGAGGGGCTGAACTGGAAGGGGGAGGAGGAGGGGCATTTAGGGTTTCCGGAGGAGGCTTGGAACTAGGACCTTGCAAAGGGGTAGATTTCTTCTTTTTTACTTGCTCCCAAGAGCCTTCGGAGGTTTCAGCATTTCCATTAGACTCATTTATTTTTAACTTGCTACATCTATTTGCAAAATGTCCATATTCGTGACATACCTTACATTTGAAAGGTAGCTGCTCGTAGTCTAGCTGTTGGATGTGTGTCCATTGATCTACTTTGATCTTGATGGCTTCCGGCAGGCCTTTCCCTAGATCGACTTCTACGCAGATCCTTGCACAAGCATGCATATTCTCCTTTGGTTCAGATCTGTCAATGTATTTGCCGACCGCGTTCCCAATAGCCTTTACTGATTCATCTCCCCAATAATGAAGCGGCATATGGGGTAGACAGACCCAAACCGGGACAACGTTTGGGATGTCCATTTCTGGATCGAAGTCAGGAGACCATCTATTCAGGTAGAGGCCTCTTGAATCCATAAAATAGGGGCCATTTCTGAAGATAAGGTTCCTGTCCTCTTTTGATTCGAACAGAAAGGTGTAGAAGCCCCTTCCACAGAATCTGATAGTTATTTTTCCTTGTATTATCACATTCCAGTTACGTTCCACCCATTTTTGGACTGCTCTGGGCGAAGGCCAGAGGCCAGTGAACTGGCCAACGAGGCCTCTCTCAGCTAAAGCGATTGCGGCCTTCCTCGGGAGGCTAGGAGGAAGAGATACTTCAGGGATTTCATCAAGTTTCTTGACGAACTTTGATGCAGATGGACGGATTCTTGTTGAGGCATTCTCAGGGATAAGAGATGCGAACAGTTTCTCATAGTCTTCCAAATCTGGGGACGATGGATCAGTCCCAGCCATGGATGCGAAGGAGAGCCAGCACGCAGACGAGCCAGGGAGAAAACGAAGGCTGAAGGGAGGGGCCCCTGAGCTGGGGCCGGGCAGGGGCCCGAGAAAGACCGTAAGGTGGAGGGGAACCCAGGGGGGCGCAGAGAGGACAAACTCAGTAGCAGGGCTGCCAGGAGGGGCCTGGAGTTCGAAGAACTAGAAAATGGCAGTCGCGCGGGAGCTCCGAATTCGAAATCTAGATGGAGTCCCAACACCTATCAATATCCTTTGCTTTTACAATCATAAGTAAAAATTGTTTACTTGAATTTACAATTCTTTTCATCTGTCCTGAATTTATGAGAGAGAAGTTATCTTTGAGTTTATGATCTCCTACAATATATTCAATTCCATCCTTAGTGAGTTGATATTGATTTTCAGTTCGATAGAAGATAGTATTTATATCGTACAAGTATGGAATTCCTAATACAATTCCACATATGTCCAATGGGACTATGTCTAACTCAAACTCATCTACAAACATTGACCCAATTGCAAAACGAAGTTTACATTGTTTCGTAACTTAGTTTTATCACACACCCAACCTTATGGATATGCCTTTTTATGAGGTTTTGTTTCTAGACCCAACTTCTTTACAATTGCTTCAGAAATCAAATTAACTTGTGAACCACTATCAAATAAAGTATCAATTTTACTATGCTTGGAAATGACTCTAATATTAAATAGCTCATTTCTTTTCCTCTCATCATTATCATTATCAACAGAATGTGAAGAAGTACTTGTAGATGCTTTAAAATATTTACCTTTTATACCTGTAACTGTAATCATTGTCTCGTCACCTAAATCTGATCGCAAGTCCTTTTGAATAGTAGCAACATTCTTCCGCTCCTTACTCCCAAACTTCTTAGGCTTCAATTCTGGATGTAATTGTTGGATACCTATACCAATAGGTTTCATATTTCATGATTGGTAAGGGAAAGTCCAAATATGCTCTGCTTTGATATCACAAAGATCCCATATTTCCTAGAGAACAAGAGGTGTGTAAAGTGTTTCAATGTTGATGACCTTATTTCAATTTTGGTGGATGATCCAACAGTTTAGCCTGGATCATGCCATGTTTTCAATTTTCGGTTATAGAATAGAGAAAGAAGTCTGTCCAAACTGCTTAATCTTGGCAGACAACTAGTTCAGGTAGAGAAGAAAAGGCTCCCAACAGCTTAATCTGGGACCTTGGAAGAGATAAGGGTAGAAGTAGATAGAAAAAGCAAAAGAAAAAAAGCCAAAGAAAAGAAAAGGCAAGTAAGGGTCTGCAAGTCCAAGTGCACCCTCCAAGAAGAAATAAAAATGCTAGGCAAGTAGCTGGGTAAGTAGTTGGGGTTGCAGAAAGGTTATCCCTACCATTGCAGAGATGGTAACTGTGGGTATCAAAGCAAAGTCAATTAATTGACAAAGGTGTTCTTCTTCATCGAATTGTAGCAGGAAGCATGACTAATTTCCCTCATTCCCCTCCAATTTCATTTCTAACATTCCCCCATCAGCTAAGATTCATGGAAAAGACTAAGGTTTCATGGTGGTTCTTAATCTTTAGAAGCCACATTTCTTGTCTAAAAATCTTTTCATTTTGATCTACTCTTAAAACCAAGTTTGTTTCACATAAACTTAATGGTTTCCCCTCCACTTACCCTCTCATCCATATTAACTCTAATTCTACTATGTAAATCCCTTATATTACCTTTTCCCCTATTAGTACTAACACCATGGTGTATAAACCCCAAGCATTATATAAATACCCACCCCTTGGTATTATAGCCAATAAGTCTTGAGTCAGGGATCGAATGACACCTGGTCATGTTGATGAACCTAGGCCAAGTACCTCTTCCCCTTCATGAGCTAATTCCTTCATTTTGACCCCCTTTTGCACATAAAAACCCCTAAAAAGCCTAATTTCTACCCTCACCCGCTTCAAATGGCCAAAAATCATGAAAAACCGACATGTTCTCTTTATGCTAAGTCTAAAGGGCGGAGCTATTTTCAAACAAAACGTGAAAACCCACTTTTACATAGTCTCCGCCATCGCGCAAATTCCCAGAAAAAACATTATTTTAACCCTCCCCTTCCCCGTACTTGGTTGTCACTTTACTTGTCCCGACAACCGTCCGATCAAATACCTCCCGTTACAACGGCCCTGATCGCGTCGGAGTCCTTCCGACGTCCGAGAATTAAGCGCGCTATCTCCCTGTCACGTCAGTGTTCCGATCACCGCCCGATTTGGCCCCTCCAGATCTGACGGCCACCATAGCGTCGGAGCTCATCCGATGCCCGAAGGTTACCTCCCGACGGCCGTATAAAGGTTACGTCACGCTGTATCCACGCGTCGGCTCCACAATCCGTCGGAGGTACTACTGCTGCAAACCGCCATCGTACCGTAGGCAGTGCGATATCAAACCGTCGCGGTTTCTGGTTTTGCCGTTCCCACCTACGTGACCTCAGCAACCCGTCATCGCTCCGTCACCCCAGGTACGCCGTCTTGTCATTTCCTTGCCCAGCCATTGGTCCACCTGTCCTGCCATCTCACTGCCCCAGTGGACCAACCAGACCCCGCCACCTGGCCCGATGACGTCCTGCTGACGTCATCCGGCCCCGACCCCACTCATGACGTCATGATGACGTCAGCACGAATTCGCGCCAAAATCACCAAAAAGTCTATTTTGGCCGAAAATTCGTGTTTTTTTTGCCATTTTGAGCGCATTCATCGTTGTTTATCCTGCATGCATAATTACGACCAAACCTGCACCAGCCGCGGAAAAGTGTTTCCTGACCGCCAGAACGTCCATCTCTTCAGCGCCAGCAAGCTCTAACCAGTCCAACTCTACAGGTATTCCTCATTTGAGCTCTGAAACTCCATTTTCACTGCATTTCGCGTATCAATAAGTAACAGACCTTAAGACCCGAAATTCACCGTTAAATGCCACTGAATTGACATTTAGACTGAACCAGAGCCGTCACTACACTTCTGTCGAACCACTGTGGGTAATTTGAAAGAAAACTGTCGCTGGTTCGCGCAATCGTGAACCCGTCACCTGCAGGAAACAAATCCACCACAAAAAAGCATACTCTGAGCATTTCTGCCACCCACCTAATCACTCAAAGGCAGTATTTCAACTGCTGCAGCCTTTACCTTCACCCTTCACTCATAAAACCATCATTGTCTGCAAAGAAACTTTGTCGGTGTTACTCTGCACAGTAACAGCAGTCTTCAAAGAGAACCACATCCCAAGAAGAGTCATGGATCCCCCTGTAGCTCCTATAGCCCTCAATGTAGCTCCCCTGAATGCCCCTAATAGAACATTGGACACAAGAGCATTAGCAGACCTGGACTACAAGATATCAGAGGAAATGTTGAGCAAAAGCAGGTTCCATTTACAAATCCTAAATGAAATAAAGATCAAACATGAGAGGGGGACAGACATCCTGGGAATTTGGGATTCATTTCTCCCAATATTCAAGCTTCCTCAGGTTAATCAATTCCCTGAGCTTATCCACTTAGTTGCTGATTACTATGATGCATCCCAGAGGGCAGTGCTGGACTCTTCAGGCTCAATTCTGTTCCTCATTACCCCTGAAGCCATCAGGGAGATGTTGCAGTTCAAGACAGATCAAAAGTTGGTCCCTCTATCATTAGCTGATTTAATAGTACAGGGAGCCAGGATAACAGAGGCACAGATCACAAAGCTTAATCAGATTTTCATCAAAGCTGATACTGTGCAAACTCCTCCCATCCATTTTGTCTACCTCAACCAGTTGGGCTTAGACCTTGTTGACATGATCAGTCCCATCTTGGGATATGATTCAGTGGAGTATGTGGAGGAAACTGTTCTACAAATGATGCTTATGTTTTCCCCAGGAAAGAAACCAATCTACTATGATTATGCCACATACATATCAGATAAGATGCATGAGCAGTTGATGAATCTGTCAAGAGAAAGGGTATTTAAATACACCTCTTACCTATATCATCTGCTCCTATACTTCCAGCATGATAAGTTCTCCTTCCCAAAGAAGAGAGAAGATGCACAGGGCAATCTGAGATCAGTAGTGTATTGGACATCCGTTTTTCACATAGTAAGCTGTTCTCCATACACCTACTGCGAATTTATTGATCTTTTCATCCATCCAGCCTTGACTCTACTGTTGGGTTCACCTCCTCCCAGATTGACAGACGAAATGCAAAGACTCCTGCATTTATCAAAAGCATACAGTATTGGGGATTGGTATTTCTACCAACACCACACCGTTATCAGACTATATGGGTGTGAGTTGCCCCCATTTAAACTACCTAGATTTGTGCCTATGAGGCTACTTGCCTTGGAATACTTCAGGCAGTTTGGTTATGTGGATATGCTCCACTTTTCAGGAAAAGGTAAGAAGGCACAGTTAAAAGTCAGAAATCAACTTGGCCATTTCCTTCTCAATGAAAGGGATGAAGGGTAGAGAGAGGCAGATAGAATACTTGGGGGCCTTGGTCTCAAATACAGCTTCATATGGAAACCTTATGACCCCAACAACTTCATTACAATGAGGAGGCTCAAATACAAATTATCTGCTTATGGTCATTATAGCCTTCCTCACTTAGAAAAATATGCCAACCAAAGCAAGTGGAGAAGAGGAACTTTAGAAGAAAATGTGACCCAAGAAGAGCTTAATCAAAGAGCTCTAAGAAACCTTAAGAAGATGGCTGACCTTGAGTTTTATTCACAGGTCACCTCACTGCCAAGCACACAAATTGGAGCAGCAGCGTCCTCCTCAACTGCCCAGCATCAAGCTACAAGAACTGGTGAAAACATCTCAGAAAAAGGCAAAGGTAAAGAGATGGAGCAGGAACAGCAGGAACAGCAACAAAAACAACAGCAGCAAGGAGAAGGGCAAACTCAAACTCAGCAGCCTTTACAGCAAGAGAATGTGATAGATACCCCAAATATTACTGAGCAACAGGCCCAAAATGAGGAACTCTCAAGGCCTGAAATCATCACAGATGCTTCAGTCCTCCAAACCCCACAGAAGGAGGACCTAAGCAGAAAGAGGGATAGAGAAACCCCCATGACCTCATCCATCAATCAAGGGGAAAAGAGACAAAGATTGAATGATTTCCCCAAGGAAGATGAAGCAATTAGACAGGCAATGGGTATGGGCCCGCCCAGTAGGGAGGCCTCGGTCAGCTCCTTCCACCATGATCAAGACAGGACCATTAGAGGAGAAGTCACTTCCTCCAGCCAGCAGAGGGAAGCAGAGGTAGGCATAAAACAACAATTTATAGGTATGAAGAGGCAAGGTGAACCTATGAAGATAAAATTATACAACCATTTGCTGAAATTAGCTCCCTCTAATCAACAAAGGTTGATGTCTGCTTTTGATCTAGAAGAAGGCAAACTGACTATGAGTCACTTTATGCCTACGGCGCTCCAGCCACAATCCACTGCTGACTATCTTAGGACTAACCTAGAGGTCCTGGCCAAGGACATACACCCTATGGACAAAATTGAGCTGCATAAGCAAACTGGCGAAATGGTGTATGCTTCCCTGGCCGACAAGACTTTGGAGAATTATAAATTAACAAGCAGTCTGAATGCCACAGCTTCCCAGCTAGAACTGGAGAGGGCCTCTTCTCAGGCCAAAGACAACAGGATAAAATCCCTGGAGGAAATCATTGTAGAAATTGGGCACAATCCCAATGACATCAAAGGGATACAAGAGATCCTGAAACTTAGAGATGCTGACATGGCTGCACTAAGAAAGAAGATCAAAATTCCAGCCACTATCCATCCACAGACTGATGAGATAGCAAAGCAAAGGCATGAGCAGGATTCTACTACCCTGCTAGTCTCCATTTACAAAGAGCTTGTGAAGGCACAAGAAAAATTGGGGCAATATGAAGCTACACAAGCAGCTCTACAAGCATCATTAAAACAAGCACAAGAAGGGCAGACATCTCAGCCCCCTCCTCAAGTCGTCAATCTTGAGGAGACTGCTCCTACTACGGAGCCTCCACCTCAGCAGGCTGAACAAACAGCTACATCCACTTCAGCAGCACCTACAAGTACAGAACAGGCACATAGCCTAGACATGCAGAAATTAAAGAATGAAATACAAATCTTGGAAGCTCAGATGACAGAGCTACATGAAACCAGAGATAAGCTGGCCAAGGTCAATGAAAGGCATGATAAGACAAAAAGAGAGGTGGGAGAAAAGGCCAGGGAAATCAAAGCCCTTAAAGACAGGATCAAGGAGCTTGAGAATGAGCTCAAGCTAGATAAAATCATATCTGAGGTCAGAGCAATGATATGGTCCAATATTGGCCAATCCATCAACAACCAATGGCCATATATTGAGACAATCCATGAGCAACTAGAGCTCATCCCAAAGGCACAGAAGGAAATCCGAACATCAAGGGCCTTATTAGGAAATATGCCTGAAGTTGCTACAAGAATGATCAATGTGCTTAACCACAAAACAAGTTCTCAGTTAGCCACCATTGGAATCACAAATAGAACTGAGACTATTCAAATGATCAAGAGGGTTCTTACTCTTAGAAATCTGGTGCAGACATTGGACAGAAGAACCCAGGATATGCAGACAGAGGTAAATAGGTTCATGGAGAAATTTCAGGTGTTGCAGAGTAGAGGACTCCCTAGCTTACTGAACAGCGGAGGGAAATTATTCACCCATGAACAGTATGCTAAAAGAGTAAATGTTTTTGCCTCAGCACAGGTCAATGAGAAGGCCAGCACTTCAGAAGACACAGGGCCTATTACAGGACAGATTTTCTATAGTAAGATAGAAAATCTACTTTTTATAATGAATGAAATTAATCACTTGTTTGATGTGGCCCCAAATTTTTTCAAATATACAGAAGCTGAAGAGACAATGGAGGCCATCCTCAAGCATCAGCTCCCTACACAGGAATGGTGGACAGATGCAATACACAGAATTTTGTAATCACTAAGGCATTCACCAAATTTCTGTTTTTATTACAAATTTTTTATAAAAGCGCAGTTCAGCAAAGTCAGCATGCAGCATAAATCAAAGCTGAGCCAACTCAGCGGATGTAGCGGCCAACAAAGCAGAAAAAGAAAACCACAGCTGGCAAACCCGAGAATGCACTGCGCAGCCAAAAGTAAATGCGTATTTCCAGAATTAAAACAGAGTAATGCAACCGACTCAGTGACTCTCAAAAGTCAAAACAATCCTCTGTCAGACATAAAGGGCATTTACGCTGCATTTAAAATTGTAATAACTCCTTGCCTACTTTCTGAACGTAATAATGAAGATATTTTCTCTCTCAGATGACTCAATGCCTGAGATATTTTGTATACGCATTTCTATAAAGTCCCCTTCGCATAAGATTGCAAAGGTTGTTGTTGATTTCTCCTGAAGAAGTTCTTATGCTGTAATCCTTTTCAGAAGTTAATAGAGCAAAGCAATGGAATTTCTCGGATTCCTGAGGTGTTGGATGCGTTCTGGTGTCTGTTGATAACTACTGGATCCCTGTGTATTTCATCATACAATAAGTCTCTGTATCTCTCTCTGTTAATTGGTTGTTTTGTTAAAATCCATATATGTTATCTGTTTTCAATACTAAGCAACAAGGAAAAAGAATAGCTTTCAGGATTTATTCATTGAGTAACCTGAGTTCAATCTGCGTTGTTTATCAATGTTTTCTTCAGCTGTAATCTACTTAAGTGTAATTCTTAAATGCTGCACTTTCAGAATACATCTATCACAGTGACCTTTGTCACAGGAATTCAAGTTTTGCTCCTATGCAGTTCACCTCCATCCACCAGCTCAATAGAAAATTCTTAATTGCTTTCTGTTGATCGACATACATCACCATTTGATCTAGTTTGTCTGTTTAAAATACACAATAGGCCCTGCAGTTTGAGCACCACCAAACCAGCGTATCAGATCACTTCACAACTTCAGACTCCATTGCCCAATGGTATTATACTGTCTAAACACTGCATCATAAGACCTGAAAGAAATCCTTCAACCAAAACATAAACCAAAACCTGAGCATAATAGCTAGCCTAAAACACCATCATAACAGAGACAAATCATAAAGAGAGAGCCCTCTCTGGTTGCAGTTAGGCTAGGAACTGTAACCCAAAGATTGGTTAGTGGTTACCCCGGCCGTATTCCCTTGGGAGTCATAGGGAACAACCTGGGTGTTAACAGTAATGACCAGCAATGTGCCTCATCGTGGCCTTCCTTCTTACAATGAGTGCATGAAGGTTTACCTTTCTTCACAGTGTTTTCTTTCTTATCCTTCCATTTAAGTTTCTTCTTGTCTTTATTCTCGCTTTCAATAGGTTTGGATGATTTCCCAACATCATGGGTTACATTTTTGCCTCTAGCTTCTAGATGAGTTGTTTGGACTGATACATCATCTAAGCTAGTTAGATTAAACATAAGTATAGTATGCCTCAAATAACTATGTAGGCCAACTATGTATTTCAACAATGTCTTTGGTGAGTCCAATGATATGCCTAATGTTAAAGCTCTCTTACGGAATTATTGAGTATAACTTTGAACACTTTGAACTTTTAATTGATGTAGTGTTTGCCAACTCATCATTGCTTGTTGCATATAAGCCAAAGGATATAATTTCTTTTAATAGCATAAACAAATTTATTCCAAGTTGAAATAATTTTACCATGCTTTTTGAGATCTGCTTGTGTCTTACCTTCCCACCATACAAGTGCGGTTCCTCCAAGTTGAAGGCTAGCAAGCTGGATCTTCTTCCTTTCTGAAACAACTTTCTGCACCCTGCAATACACTTCAATTTATCTTATCCAATTATCAAGCTTTTCAGCGTTAAGTTCTCCATCATAAATCGACAAATCAAATTTTACATCTAATTTGATCAAAGAGGATTTCTTCTTCTTCTTCTTAGAAGGATTAGATTTTTTAGAGGGAGAGGATGATGATGACGATGATGGTTATGATGGAGGAGATGGTGGAGGAAGCATTTCTCCCTTTCCCTTATCTTCTTTTTCTTTAGGTGATGAAGTGCCTTCACCTTTTCTCTTCTTAAACTCGTGATACATCTCTTCCACCATTGCGCGCATTATCATGAAGCTATCCAGGAATTGAGATTCTGACCCAAGTGGGGTTTCATCCGTCATCCTTTTTCATGAAAAGACCTTCCAATCTCTAGGTTCACCTCAACAAGTTCACCTTCACCTCGTTCGAGCTTTAACCTAGTAAGCATTCAAATATTCACACAACCTTGTCAGACATTAAAAACCTTGCTGCTCTGATACCACTTGATCTGTTAATGAAAAAGGTATTATATAATTTATGTGAAGTTTGCTTATGTTAGTGAAATGGATCAAAAAGATTGCAAATAACATAAACACATTAGAAAATTGAAATATAAACATAAAGCATCAACACAGCGACAATTTGATAATGGAGTTCACCGGACTTCCTAGCTACCTCTCCAAGTCCTTAGTTTCCAGTGTGATTACTTTATTAGTCTTCAAAATGATTTACAGGCATGAGCTCAAAAACAGAGACTCAAATGAGAAAAAGGATCTCACCATTGCATTCAACTCGAAATTTCGAGTCAAACGAGTATAAACTTGCCCATATTTGTCCACTGTGACCTCCAAACCCCCTGGAGAAATCCAAAACCGCCTCTGCCCTCTACAAAACCACTTTCGTCTGCACAATACCGCCTTGGTCTACGCGTTGGTGGTTTGACTGGTTCGTCACCTGCATAAACTTTAAATAAAATTTGATGGCTTGGTTTACCAAGCTCCACCCTTGTCATTGTGGTTATTCGACTGCGCGTGAAGGCATTGGTATATAATGCCTTGGTGGGTCAGAGGTTCGAAACCTCCGCCCAACCTTCCGCCATTGGTTATGTTAATACAATGTATATTATATATTCACAATGATATATGATGTGGTTCCAGACTATATAATATTGATATATCCAAAGGTCCAACGGTCATGGGGTTAACCCCGACCGTCCAACCTTTTTCCGGCCACCTTCCCGCAATCAATAAATACAAATTTATCAACTCCGAAAACAAGAACCACGGTAGCTCATCCATTGAGCTAACTTCCATGAAAACTTAGCCATTCTGGGAGGTCAGGTGTTCGATCCTCCCTGATCGCCAAAATTTTGGAAATTAGGTAATATTGGGCAAAATCTGGGCTACCACATATCAACCCCGGATTGGCCTATATTAACCAATCATACTGTGACACGTCATTAACCTGCTGACGTCATCCTGGACAAGTGGTGTATTCTCGGGATGACACATGTCATGTTGAAATCATCCTATTGACTTGGTTGACCGTGGACCTGTTGACTTTGACTTTTTTTTACTTTTTCCCTAATTTTTCCAAAAACTTTGATTGGCTCTAACTTCTTCATCCGGACTTGGATTTACCCGCCATTCACACCGTTGGAATCATATCGACGAACACTTCGACTTGATTCTACTTTCAACTACATTTGAAGACATTGATATGGAGGAAAAACTGGATCAATTTTGGATTAAAGGTCCAGGAGAAGAATGAGTGCACCGCAACGGTGGTAGCAGAGGCATGTAGAACCATTCTGACACTGCACATCCCCGAAGAGGCACCTGCAGAGGCCACCATTTAGAAGTTGGTTGTAGGCATGCACAATGCTCGGACTGAGATGGCCAAGGTTCAGTTTGAGCTGAACCTCAAAATTACTGAGCTCGAGTTGAGGGCACATCCTTTAACTCCACCAAAGGTCAAAGAACAACACGAGGCAACTATCAAGAATGCAGTTGTTGTAGTAGATACCGCGGTGGTAGATTGCACTGCGCTCTTTGAGAAATCATTGGAGGTACTTACCAGTCTGCAGGAAGATCCCAACCTGTAGAGGTTAGCAACTGAGGCGAGGGAATTGTAGCAGTGTATGATGAGGCAAGAGTGGTGGTGCATACTGTCACTATCATGTAGAATTTGGCAAAGTTGTAAAAGGAGAAGGAATTGAAATAGCTGGCGGATGCAGCGCAGCGAAGAGAGGCAGTACTCAAGGCGAGATTGGGGCCTTGGCTAGATGAGGCTTATGTGCTCACCACCACCATTTAGGAAAAGTTAACTAGCCTACAAACAACACAGCATAATATCCAAGCAGATAGCATAAGACCAACAATGGAGCAGTTGGTAGAGCAGGTTAAGCAGGCAACGACACAGTGTACCACTGAAGTTGCAGTGGTGCAAGTGGAGTTGTGAGGTCTTCGCAGTAAGATCTCTGCGCCAGCAGAGTGACTCAAGGGAAAGTCACCATATTTGTGTTGGGGGCTTGTTGGGACAGGGTCCCCTAGGGCCGATTTTGGGGTTAAAAGCCCAAGTTTTGGGGAAGAAAGCCTAAGTTTTTGTATGTAAAGTGTAAAGTCTCCGCAATTTGTGGCCTGCAGAGCGCGTAGATGTAAAGTGTCATAAAGGGTTTTCACCCTTCTTTTATGTAAGTTGTGTCAGCTTTAGAAGATCCACCCATGGTCTGCAGACCATGGGATTGTATAAAAAGGAAAGTGTTAGAAGAGTTTAAGGCAGTGAAGTCATTGAGGGGTCAGTAAGAGCTATAAGCGAAGAGTCTTATAATAGAGGGAAGGCTCTACAGCTGTGTGTGCAAAGGCCTAGGGTATAAGTTCGCAGCTGAGTGCGCGGACCCCTATAACTAAGTGCGCAGGGTAGTTAGCGTCTGTAAGAAGATCTGAAGTACTTATAAAAGAAGATTACTCTGGAATTATCTGTGTTTTTGATCTATTTAATTCTATTATGAATAAATGTGATTATGTGATGCTGAATAATGGTTTCATGATTTAATGTTGTATTGATGCGCAAATCCATATGTTTTACATTGTTATCTGTACGCAAGTGATAATATATGTTTACGCGAAGGACACATTAACGCATATTGAAGTTATCATATACTTAAGCTAATCTGGGTAAATACGAAAGTAAGATTAATTACAAAAGAATGTAAGTGGTTGATTTTCCTGGTTAGGATCTGCGAATGACAGTCGCACGCCTTCGCGAAGGTCTAGAGGCTAATTAACAAAAGTATATTGATAATCCCTAAAATGCTTATTGCTCTGCGTGAAGGCAGAGTTAGGACACAAAACAACATCACTACCATCTCTAGGTGCGAAAACTTGGTTCCAACATCCCCCCATACTGCTTCAGATGAGACTTCAATATGCGTTCTGCGGATTGATGCCGAAAGGGCTAGTAGTGTAGGGATTTGTTTGGCTAAATTAACACTAAACCTGGGTCAGGGCCGCCTAAGCCAACAAGCTTTTATAATGATCTCATGAGCCTATTTCTACTTCAATATGATGCATCTTGTCATACTTACAATGCTTCTTATTTGATAGTAATTTTTTAACCATGGTACAAGTATTTTCACCTTCTACTTCTCCTTGCTATGTACCTAAGAGGCCTTAATAGTGAAGATCTATCCCTTCCTTCTTGGATTTCTTCTCATTAGGTTCTTCTACTTCTTCGGTGATATGGGCTTCAATTCTTTGTTTTCTTTTCTTGTTATCCTTCTTGAGTTTAGGACAGTCTCTCTTCAAATGCCCATATTCCTGACATCCATAACATTGGATTTTTGACATATTGATCTTCTTCTTTTTTTGACGACCAAACTTCCCAAACTTTCCTTTTCTCCTAGCCATGGTATCAAATGCTTGAACTTTTCATTTGATCCCATGTTACTTTTTGCCTTCAACCTGGTTTATTCAATCTTACATAATGACTAAAATTCACCAAATTTGGTGGCTTCCTTCTTTCCATAGATGCTCAATAAAAAAGTGTCCCCATTCATCAGGTAGTTCATTGAGCACACAGTGGTCATTTCTTTGTCAGAAATTATTTCCCCCAACTCTTGCAGTTGGTCTCGTATTTGTGACACCCTCATAACATATGAGGCTATCCCTTCATCCTTTAATACTTTCATTTTGTATAACTCGATTCTCAAAGATATAACTTCTCCTGCAGTGCTTACGAATAATAGTTCTATTAACTTATCGTAGATGCATTTTGAATTCTACAAATTTGCTACATAAGGAATGAGGGGATCCTTGATTGATATTATAAGGATTATTTGAGCCCTTATTTCCCTTTTCATATATTTCGTTAGAGCTTTAGCTTCTTATTTTGGTGGTTTAGTGATTGAACCCTTAACATGTCCAATGACTTCATTTTCTATGAGGATCAAATACGTCCTCTTCTTCCATGCAAGGAAATTTGATGATCCAACCGACTTGTTGCTCTCCTTAGAGAATGAAGTCATTTTGATAGTAGATTCATACATAAATATAAAGGTACTTACTTTTAAAGTGAAGATTCTTATTTATGATGATACATTCAACTTGATGCCTTTATTAATTTTGATGATATTTGATGATAATAATTTCCTTGAAGATGACAAAACTTCTTCTTCTATAGATGTCCTTCTTCAAATATGCTTGAGATGAGATTATTGATTCAAAGAGAGGGATAACACCTTGATTCCTTTGATGATGATGGAAATGATTCTTTTTATTTCTTTGGATGATAATGTATAATGTGGAGACTTCCCAAGGTGCTTCAAATGTAGAGTTCTTCTTTGATTGAGTGGAGGTAGGTTTCTTCTTCAAAGTAGAGTCTTTGAGGTCTTTTTCTTGATGTTGCTTTGATCCTTGTGATGAGATAGGTAGGATTACTTAATGTTCCTTGGATCCTTATTGTTTGATGTCTTGACCTTCTTGATGTTCCTTTTGATGGTCCTTCTACAAGCTATCATTCCTTGTCTTGTCACCTTAGCTTTGATACCATGTTGAGAAATCTCGGGGTAGCTAGATTAGGTGATTTCTCTTCTTCGATAATTGCTTCTGATGTATAATTACTTAACTTGATTAACTTCTTCTTTCAATTGATTATAGCTAGTGTTCTTATCATCAAACAACTACCAAACAATAAAGAAAAAGAGACAAGAGGACACAAGATATAGGTTATCAATTAGGGCCCAAACCTCTCATGTTGAGAGGAAAACCCACAAGAACTCTTCTCTTCTTATAAAACTTCAATTGATGAATTCCAAGACCTATGACCCTTGACCGAGACCCCACAAATACCAAGTCAAATCACTTCTTTGATCAACACTTCTTCCACAAAGTCAACGTTAGTCAAAATTGCTACAACACTATAGATTTCGACTTCTCTTCAAATTTTCAGCCTCTATCGTAGGTCTGCAATTCTCAGCCAACCTGTAATGCGGTTCCACGTGTGTGGAAAAATTATGGTAGATTTGCAAGTATTCTCTTCCTGACTTGGGATGATCCTTCTTCCTTAACAATTCAGCTTAGCAAACTGATCCTTGGCACCTTATTTCAGCTTCTTAAAGTGACTATAATTTTGCTATTCGTTGCAACATAAAATAGCCCTAAATATATCGCACGTGTGAGGTGTATGGCCCAAAATTTTTTATTCTAAACTTCACTTTTTTCTTCCTTGGATTCTCTCTATGTTGCTAGATATACTAGAGCTTCTTGTGCTTCAAGAAAAACTTAATTGATACCCTTACAAATGAGACCGAGATCTCTATATATAGGCTTCATAGGGTGCCCTAATATGCCAACTTGATCCACTTGGTAGGTCGACTTGTCATCCTTTTGAAGGGCGACTTGTTTGTAGCATTATGACAAAGTCTTGGAGCGTCTTTGACTCTAACTTTGACTCAAATACATTTTCTTTACAATATGTAACATGCCCTAAAGGGTTTTCCATACATGACAATGACTCAATTGACTTGTAGACTCAATGACAAACCCCAAAAGCACTCAATGGATGCTTGACCTAAAAATAAATTTTCTTTGAACATGAAACCCATGTCTCATGAATAACAATAATAAATTTATTTTACTCTTTACGAAAAATACATAAAATTATAATTGCATATATCATTATGAAAACCAAACCTAATTACATATTTCAACCCTATTTAATTATTTCATAGTAACTTATAAACCAACTATAATAAACATATTTATCTACCTTCTTTAATGTCTTTCTAAAACACCGAGGTAAAATTATTTGAATATAAATATCATTTACAAACTTGGTTTCTTGCAAATTAGTTTAGTTGTTTTCTTGGTTCAATTTCCTACATTAAATCTGACCGATGGTATGGAGATGTTGGCGGGTTAATGGCCCTCATCTGACCCGATGGAATATAAAGATTGAAAAGATTTTCAACGAAGGATGGTTGTTTCATATGAGGTGGGGAACTAGTGGTGAGTTAACCCCCTCTTTTGACCCGACGACATACACATGTGTGAAGTCAGTGGGACCTCACACGAATTGAATGTTTACTCAGGTGAGATCTATCTTGTGAATAATAGTTAATAGGCCTTTATAAAACTCCTTTCATGCAAAACTTGGTAAATAATATTTCAATGGGAGTTTAATAAAGTTCGAGTTTTGTGGTTTTTATTTACTTATGTTTAATTCATGAGGATGTAAATCGAAAGGGAGATAAAACTTCATGGTAATTGATTTTATTTTTTTTCCTGTGTATATTTATTAGGTAAGATTTTTTTATTTTTATTTTTAAGAGAAAAGGACTTCATTTTATAATATATATTGGATTACAAACAAATTTTATATATAGTTGAAAATTCTAAAACTTTATAATTTTATTATTATTGTAATCTACTATAAGTCTATTTTTTTAATACTTCTTTTCATTTATTATTTGGCTAGAGGTATAGTACATATTTGCATTGTTTTTAAATCAGAGGAGTACATGTTGTAATTTAAATCTTGGCATTTTTACCATGTAAAAGTAATTATATTTAATTTCTTTTTGTTTTAATCCAATACTACTTACGTGCATGGTAAAGAAGGAGTTCACTCATGTGTGTATTTAATTTCATAATGTTTATTAAAATATTTATAACTTTAGTTTTCATTAAATCTAATGTGATTCGTGTGTCTTGTAAGGTAGGGTTTCACAAATACTATAGTACTAATATTTATTGGAATAAATAAAATGTGTGTGAAATTTTAGACTTGTATAGAGTATTCATTCCATGCATGAATTATAGTTAACAAACTCTTTATAAAAGAACTTTTATTAACAACCGGATTCGGGTGTCTCATCGACAAATGAGCCCTATTCAATTCGGGTCAGACACCATTAACACCTGACATGATGACCACCTCCATTTGGTGGCTGGACATCACTACTCGTCTCCATATTCATTGTCCTTAAGTATTTATAATTTGTCCTCTTCAGCTCATTTGCACGTACCTGGTGATCTCCCTCTTGTCAACCTCTCTGTCTCAATTAATGCACTTCATCATGCCTCTTAATTGTTACATCCCTCCCTTCATTCCCTCAATATTGCATCCTGTGCATAACTGATTTTAACTTCTCCTAGCTCCCACAACCATTATTATCCCCACTCCCTTGGCAAGATTTACTGACATATGAACAAGTTCCATGATTATAGAAAAAGGACGTGCTCACCTTAGAGGTAGAGGGTGATGGAGGGGAAAACCACCCAACAATCCTTGGCTGAGAGATAATATGGAACTTTTCGATCCTAACATCCCGGAGCACATCAAATGCAGAGTTGTGGCCATGGAAGTGGAGGAACGTTGAAGACTTGGAGAGGGACACTAGGCTGTCTAAAATACTCTGGCCTGCTATCTTTGGAACCAGGAATGCAAGAGAGCTAGAGCCATGAGGAAAATTGCAGAATCCAATGCATGCATCAGCCATATCCACACTTTTCTCTGCCACCTTTCCTCAAATATTATTGGTCACTATGCATTGATTTCCTCCAGTTCCTGCTTCATTCACATCTTCTAGCTCCTTCAAAAGGAACACTGACCAATAACTCTCTCACCAACTAGGCTCTCCTTCCCCCTCCATCATCCTAGCTAGATATGGATGTGGTAATGGTTAGTCTATCCATGGCTTTCCAATTCAAGGGTCCATTGTCAAGGAAAGAAACCAACTACCACTCCACTCCAATATTGCTTAGCTTGTTGAAATGATGTCCACTCCTTAACTACCCAACCCCTACAACTGCTACATTTAGCAGGAAACTCCAAATGTAGGCCCCTCTAACACTAGGGGAAATGTTGAAGATGGCCCTAATTATGAGAGATTAACTCCATCAAGCTCACGAGGAAAACACTGAGTATGAGTATGTTCACTTGTGTTTCACTTGCATCTGTCTTCTTTTGTTTTTACAATGGATCATGCATGTTCAACCAAATTTATAGTCACTTCAATAGAAGAATTTTGCAGCTTGCTTGTATTTTATTTTTTTCCCAAACAATGAACTTGTTTAAGTCTTTCTACTCTCAAAATACCATCTAGTTTCCCCTTTTTTGGGGCATTTGGTCCCCTCCCAGCTCTTAGTAGTGGGGCCTTTGTGACAGAATTCAAAATGCATTTTTATATGTAACCTATGTACAATATTTTTGCTAATATAAAGTAGTTCATTTTCTCATAAAAAGAAAAGAAAAGAAAACTTTTATTAAATTATGGAGTATATGATTTTCAATACATGTCTCTAAATGAGAGTTTTTAATTCTTTAATTTCTTGGGTGCAATTTTTAAATATTTACTCTCATACATTACATCTTAATTTATCCAAATAAACCTTTGTAAATTTATGTTTGTAATTATGTATTACAAATGTATATTTTTAAAAGTCAACTCTCCTCAACATAACATCAAAAGGTTTATATAAGAAGCCTTTTAATTTAGTATATTCTCAACATAAATTTTCCCCCTTTTGTGGACAACATTCTCTTATTTTATGGAAAACTTAGTTATAATTATGATTGTTAATAATACTTACTCGTATGCATTATCATGATATCTAGTTAGTGATATTATTCATTTAATTATTATACGTATGTGTGTGTGAGAGAGAGAGAGATTAATAACATTGAAACAATAAAATAATAATAATAATAGGTGCACACTCCTATAGATACGTGACATTTTTTAAATAACATCACTTATATTTGATTAATGTTATTCTTGATACTTGAATTTTTGTTTTAATCTATAAGGGTAGGCTATAAGGAGTGGAATATGAGTTTAGGAGGTTAACTAAGGCTAGCACAAGTAAGATAAAGGTTTATGCGAGATGGATTTCATGGAAGTAAACTAGTTTTAGAAGAGGTTCCAAGTAGGCTACAACAATGGGTATATACTTATTGTTTTTTAACTAACGAGAAACCTATCATAATTCAATCGGACATAACCTAGTTTTGGAAGAGGGTCGAAGTAGGCTACAACAATGAGTATATAATTATTATTAAATAGTGGGGAAACTTATCATAATTCAATTTTCATATTAACAATGAGAACAGTCGTCATTGGCCACTATTAGCCAAAACAAGTTGAGGAAATCCACACGATTCTGAATAACCCATTTGTGATATATAACGGGGAAATGTTTTCATTAACATGTTTCTTTGTGTCCAAGGAAAGTGGGTTCTTAGCCAAGTAGGAATTTAAGGTTATATTCGAGTATAATTTCTTATTATTATCTTAATAGTTGCATAGAAAACAACTCCTGACATTTTCTAAATTGGTTACTGTGATCCGAGTTTGCAAGAGCTAAGAGATGAGAAAAAAACATCCCTAATTGATTGACAACCATTTTGAGAACTTGGTAGCTTTATGGGAGCTTCAACTTCAAAGAAATAAAAACTTAAAATCTTGTTTCCAGAAAACTTTAAATTAAAATTCTATTTTAATATTAATAAATACCATTTTCTAATATTTATAAATTAAAATATAAATATTTATATTCAATTATTACAAACACCTACTCCATTACAATTATTTTAATTACATTTATTGACAATATCACTGTAATATAAATATGAAACTACACATCGATCTTATTCCAAAAATTATTTAAATAAAAGATCTTAATAATGCTCACTTTATATAGGTGGATATGAATGCCTTTTAATGGGTGTGTCTTTTTCTTTTAGCCATGAGTAAATATCCAAGTCTGTATAAGTGAATATGACTTTTAATGCGTGTCTTTTTCTTTGTGCCAGGAATAAATATCCAAGTCTCATAAATCATCCTGAAAGTCTCATAAATTAATGTTTCATTGTATTGTAACTATCCATCAACCACATCATCATTTATATTTATTGTATTTTCAGATTATTAAAGTAATACTATTTAACTTTTTCTTCAAAATTAATGTTTCATTGTATTGTAACTATCAATCAATCACATTATTTATATTTATTTATTATATTTTCATATTATGAAAGTAATATTATTTAGCTTTTTCAACAAAGATTCGAATTTACAAAACATTTAAAATTTTTATATCTAAATTTTACTTTTACAAAGTTTTTAAATTATATATATATATATATATATATATATTTTTCAGAAGAAAAAAGCACTATATGGTTTATATTATGTAAAAACAGAACTGATATATACAAAAACTGGTGGATCATATATCCCGGATTATGCCTTCGATATCTGAGGGATATGTTCAGAGCATCATCATCATTGGGGAGCATTTAAACATAGCAACATAGCAAAATTATGGACTATCCAGATATTCAGAATTTGGAAGACTGAAGGAGATAGGTATATCCTAAAATATTGGCCATATAGCAAACCAGAAATCTGCAAGCATTATGTGCCGGGCATAGAGAAAGGCTGGATCTCATATGCACAGGAATCCATTGTGATGACCAGATACCATTTAGATAAATATTTATGGACAATAAAGTTTCAATATATAGTTAAATATAATTATTAATACAAATTAATAAGATTTTAATACAACTCCAAATTGATATTTATTGATTGTTTCGAAAGGCGCTCTACAATTGAGTTTAGGAGAAATATTTTCACATAACTTTATGTTTAAAAATGGTAAAATAATATTTTAAATTAACAAATTAACAAATAGCAATAACAAAAAAATTTAAAGTCGGTCATAATTAAAATACTTCAATTTGCACCTCAATTTTACATAGTTTTATATAGAGATAAAAAATAAGGGAAAGTAAAAAAAAAAATTACCTTTTAGTATAAAGAATAAATGTAATTATTAATATTACATGATGTGTAATTCATTTTAAGTTTAGTGTACTTGTGATTATTAAAACAAAAATATATTAATAACAAAAAATATTTTAATGTCAACCATAAACAAAATATTTCAATGTCCATATTAAATAACATAATTTTATATTATAAAATAATGTAATTTAAATTAAAAAATTGCTTATATTTCCACTTTCCATAACTGAGGAGATTTTCCATAACTATGGAGATGTGTAATTTATTTCATTTTTAATATAGAGTTGATATATCATGTTTTTAAAATAACAAAGAAACATTTAATAAGGGTTAAAATAAAATATTTCAATAAGCATGTTGAGTAAAATATTTTTACATGAAATATATATATAAAAAGAAAGATTGATAATTCTTATTCCATTAAGAGCTGCTTTCTAATTCAATGTATGAGAGAGATTTGTTATACTTTCAATGCTTAATATAGATTTGATATAAAATATTTAAAAAAATATTAATAATAAAAATAATTAAATGTATGCATAGAGGAAAAAAAATATGTGGGGACATGTTCTAACATTTTAATGTGGGCAACACAAAATTATAAATAAAATGTTTCATTGTCAACTACATATATTATACCAATTTAGATCCATTTTAATTCTAAATATACCAAGCTTAGAGAGATCAAATATTTTAAGTGCCCATAGAGATCAAATATCTTTTCAATTTAAAAATAAAAAATAAAAATAAAAATAAAAAATACATGAGATTTAATGCCTTTTAAAACTAAATCCAAAATTAAAATAAATCTAGACTGATATTAAAAATTAAATTAAATATATTAACATAACAAAATATAATATATTATAATATTAATACCATATTACAATTCAAATCTTAAATTAATCTCCCATTTATTTAAAACAATATTAATATTATTATATTAAAATATTAAATTTTATTTTTAGTTTAATAAGTATCAATGTGGAGATGTATTAAATTTTTTAAAATTAAAATTACTTTAATTTATTTTAATAATTAGATGAAAATATTTAATAAAGTATTAAATAAATGTTTTTAGTAAAAATCATATGAGAGAATTTTTGTTTTTGGCCGACGCCTTTCGAACCAACAAGTGTGATTCATCATGAGGACCAAATGAAGAGGCAGATCCTGGCAAAGGCTTAAATAGAGAGCAATGTAAAGACTATTTATAAATATTTTATAAAATAAGAAATAAACTATATATATTAATATTAATATTTTTGTAAAATTAAATTATATATATAAATTTTTATTATTTGTAAATTTAATACAATAAAAATAGATGATTTATTAGACTTCTATATTTAATTTCTATAAAATAAATAATATATATATATATATATATATATATATAAATATATAAAGTAAATATTATTATTTTTTATTTAAATAATTTTTAAATAAAATTTATGGATAATTTAATCTTTCTTTTACACTGATACATTGAATAAATACCATAAATATATTTGTAATAAAATATATACTTATAATAATTAAATAAAAATCACTTTTTAATTTAATATATTAAAAAAATATTATTATTAAATATAATAAACATATTTCTTGACCCTCGTAGGCATTTCCTATTTTATTAGGTTATTTAGTATTTAACTAAAAATTAATAGAAAGATTTATTGGTTTATTCATTATTTAAAACGATTAATAATATTAGAATTTTTTTGAAAAAATAAATTTAACATAACATTTAATTCACTATAATATTATTTAAATTTTTAATTGTCAGAAGTTTATAGTTGTTTATAATTGTTTATAGTTGTATTTCTATTAGTGATAGGTTGATCTTTCTATTCATATTTTTCCTAATGATGAACCTTAGTAGGATGCAAAGCATCGATCCTAAAGCTTGATGTGATTTATCTGAAGATTTTTGCATTAATAATGAATTACAGAAGCCTCTATTTTTAAATTTATCTCCCTTTTGAAATTTATGGTTTATACATTAATAATGAGTCACAGAAGCCTCCATTTTGAGATACTCAAACTATATAATTATTATTATTAAAAATGTATTCTTATGAAGTTCATTTCTACATTAATAATGAATCAGAGAAGCCTCTATTTTGAGATACTCAAACCATATAATTATTATTATTATTAAAAATATATTCTTATGGAATTCTTACTATATAACTATTTAGGGAAAATACCTCATTTTTTAATTCCAAAAAATGTGTAAATATGATTATAAATAATAAATTGCGGTAGCAATATAAATTAAATGGCTAGTAAATGTCCATAAGCATCAATCCATAATACATATCAATAAACATTACTTAGTCCAATGGCATAAAAATAAAAATAAAAATAAAATGAAAATGAAATAATAATAATAAAAAATTAATAATTAAAATAAATTTGAAGTAAAATAATCAATTTATGGTTGGTTGTTTTTGAGCTCTTTGACAACCCATGGCTTTGCAAATTGTATGGTATTTTTCACGGGAATGTGGAGATACAATTTCAAGCAAGATTGTAATTTTTGTTTTTTAAAATACATTTTTGAATACATAAATTGAATCAACTCCCTCAAACCCTCTGAATTCTAGAGAGCAAAGAAGTTAAACTCAAGTTTTTTAAAAATCATTGCCGGATTTTGGTTAAAATTAACAACAACAAAAAACACCCTTTCGTCACACACACACACACACACACAACCAACTTAGATCCATCTTAACTTTCGATCTACCAATGGCCAAGAGGGATCAAATCTCTCAAGGTGCAAATCTCTTTTAAAGTGAAAAAATATTTGATACCTCTAAGATGGATCTACGCTGGTTATGAACACAATTAATATATAAGTTAAACAAATGTATATTTGAAAAAAACATTGAACAAAATTCTTATCCATGGAAATTTACCCCCACTTTACCATGGAGATGCTTAATGTGTAAATATACTTTGTTATAATACCATGACTTATTAATACCACATGACAAAAAAAGTCATAACTCCTTTCATATGATACTTGTTGGTATTACAATTTTTTTAATCAATCAATTTCATTAAAAGAGAAAAATGAGCATAACTACTTTGGAAATAAATCTTAACTTAAGAATATTCTAAAATATTCTATATAAATTAAATCTATACCATACCACTATTAATTATTCATAATTAAATTAAAATTATGGAAGCTTTATTCTAAAATAGGTATGCTAATTTAAAAAAATTATGTTCAAAATTACTTAAAATAAACCGAAACTTAACTAAATTTTAAATTATGTATTTTAAAAATATAATAAATTTCAAAAATAAGTGGTTGCTGAAATCTTCCATTCGGCTATTTCTCAGGACTGAGACAAAATTCACCAACTTGAAATGTGGAGCTCAAACTAATGATTTTCTCATTCTAACATTAAAAAAAAAAAGTTCAATTGAGTTCTTGACCATGGACATACTATAGGTATATCAATTCCATCTCCTCCACTAGGAGATAAATTTTTTTAAATGCATCATAAAAAAGAAACACGAAGACCAAAATAAAATCATCACCTTTTTAAATGAGATTAAACAAGTAAAGTGGTATCAACCAAAGTACTTGCTTACACGATTAAATACTTGTTTAACTCATTTAAAAAACCACCTCTAATGTAAGCTCAACCCTTCTCCTAAACTCCTGGTACTAGCTTTGAAGGTCCTACTCTAACTATTTATGTTATACCTTTATGTAATCATAATCCAACATGGCACAATCTTTGTTATTCTCCGAATTAGCCACATTAATTTTAGTACTTTTACTTATAAATTACCAATCACTTATTTTATTTTTGAAAGTATTTTATTTATTTTTAACCCAGGAAAACAAAGTTATAATGTAAAATGTAATCTAATTTGTAAAACAATACCATTCAACTTAACAATAATAATATAATTTATAAAATATAATTTAAAATTAAATAAATAAAACAAAATTGATGTAAAGAAATTAAATTATATACATTATCGTTTGATAATGTTTATATAATGTCGATGATAACTTAAAAAAAAAACCTAGATATATAAAGTTACTTCAAACGTAAAATGGAAGCTCAGTTTATAAAGATGAAAAAACATTGAACACAGATACACGCCATATATTATTACATATGTGTATTTGTATATACATATCTTGTGTAAGTCTATGGGACTTTGGATTGATAGTGAATGGGTACATTGTTAAGACACTCTTTGTGATAGGTCATTAGTTCAAATCTCTGTCAATGCTTACCTACCAAAAAAAAATATACATGTGTAAAAGTTTTATACTATTAATTATTTTACATCATATTAAGAAATTTTAATAGAAATTATTATGTTTTTTATTTTATTAATTTGGATTTATTTTAATTTTAGATTTAATAAAAAATTAGAGATATTAAATTTTTTGAGATATAGATATTTTTAAAATAAAAATAAAAAATTGATTTATTTTAATATTTAATAAACTATTATTAAAATATATATATATATATATATATATATATATAACAGAGAGATATTACATTACAATATTTCTACGGCCTATATATATAACATATGATCTTCTTCTTTTTTTGCTAAGGCAAGAGCGGATCCTTCTATTCAATTTTTAAAACAGAAATAGTATACAAAGGCTAAAGCCCACAACTAGTCGTTAGATCTGGATCTAAAGATCCAGCGGCTGAGAGACAAATCGGGTGGCTAACAAGCACACCGTTTACCACGTAAAACGGACCCGATGGAGTCAATAGATCTTAATTGATAAATACATCGAGTCCATTTTTCACATAACCATCGTTTAATTTTTCCTCCCGAAATCCGTCGAATGTGCGCAATTCCAGATGGTACGTGCTAACAGCTCGAGCATTAGCCCCCAAAACGGACCCACCAACTAGCTCGATAAATCCTGGCCATAGGTTGATCGTGATTGATCCAACAGTTGTAAATCATATCGCATTGCCTTAACCCACCGAAGATTACTGCGCGATGAGGGGCGGTATTTCCTCCCCACTCTCAGCCACGTGTTGCGTGGTGAGTGGAATCGCACCGCTTCCAGCCTAAAAGTGGTGCAATACATCGGAAACCACTTCAAGGGTGGAAAAGTCACCGTCGAAATAAAATGTGGTTTTGCGGCTGTCACTGAAGACTGGATTCCGGTGCCTGACCAAAGGAAGATGAAGCTCCCTTTTTCCAGCCAACTCCCTAACATTTCTGGTACGTTGTTGCCATTCAGATACCTGCAATCCAAAAGCATTCTTACAAGTGTCATAATACTGCAAAAAAGTCAATCAGGTCCCGTTTCCGTGGCCTTGTTTCGAAAAATCTTATTGTCCTCTTCCGCTTCACTACAACACTGCTCCTTTAATCTGTTCTGAGACATCTCTCGCCATATCAACTTGACCCTGCTTTTAGTGCATACTACTCCTTGATTGGCCATAATGTTTGCCAATTTATTGGCTGTCCTTCGGACATGAGTGAAACTCACTGTGTGTAGATCTTGAATGTGAATTTGTATCCTTTGAAAGACCTGGATTAGCCTCCAATGACTTGAGACTTTTTCCAGCTCTGTTGGACCACAGCGTATTCTTTTAACCGAGTTACTGATCAATTCAGAATCGGCTTCATTAATAGTATTCTGGAGATTATCCTGCTTCAGGAAATCTAAACTCTGTTCAAGAGTCATTAATTCAGCCATATTACTTGTAGCTCTTCCCAGATGGCAATGGAAGATAAAAATAATGCATCCATTCTCATCTCGTAGCACTCCTCCAAAACCAGTAAGACATGGGTTGCCCTTTGAGGCCCCATCAATGTTGAATTTCAGAAAACCCTGAGGGGGAGGATGCCAATAATCTGGCTTATTAGCAGGATTCATAACCTTCTTGACCATCCCCTATGGAATAAGCCCCTGCATCCCCAGCCGACGCAGAATCTGCATCTCTGTTTTAGAAGGAGGGTTTTTTGGGGAGTTTTGTACAATAGTGCCCACTGTCTCTTTGCATTGTCTTAAGATCCTCTCAAAAATGAGATGGGTGGTGTTGTGAACATTTTTGAAAATTCTATTGTTCCTTTCTTTCCAAACATTCCAAATTATGAAGCCTGGAATTAAAACCCAAGCCAGGCGAAGAAACTCATACTCAGAGAAGTTTCGTCTCCAGTTATTTAGGGTATCGATAATGCTTGCTCCGTCCCTGTCCATCTGAAAAAAAGTGGCAAAGGTGTCCCACAACCTAGAGGTAAAGATGCAATCATTGAGAAGGTGCTCCATTGTCTCCTCTTGAGCTTCACGGAGCTAGCATCTAAAAGGTCCCAGAACACCCCTCTTTCTAATATTGTCCCAAGTCAGAATTTTTTTATGATGCACCAACCACATGAAGAGTTTGATTTTCATCCAACCTTGATGCCTCCACAGGTTCTGCCACACTTTGTCCAATGCATTGGAATCTCGCTCAAGCAATATCTTTTTGGCCTCCTTAATATTGAAGGTGCCTTCTTTGTTGTTGCCCCATCTGAGTTGGTCATGCCCTTCTGAAACTAGAATCTTCCTTTATTCCAAAATAGTTAGTAGTGCATCTGCTTTTGCTTTCAAGGGGTTATAATTCCCAAATTCTAAATTCTTCCAGGTTCTCCATTTGTCTTCTGTACTGGTTTGTTCCCAAAAATATCTAACCCTTAAAAGCCCTTTGGTGTTAGTTTCTCTCTTAAGGTCCAAAAAGTCCTCTCTTAACAGTGTAGGTTCTTGTTGCTATTTATCCTCCCAAAACAAAGCCAGGTCTCCTTCTCTGATCTCCGAGAAACTGTTTTTCTGCACTAAGTCTCTATTCTCCCATGCCTTATTCCAACTGTGGGATCCTTTTATGCTACTCGTCATCCTTATGTGATCATTATCTTGCCAAGTGCTGGCATATTTCTCCTTCCAAACACTAGCCCATTGAGCCTTTGGTTCTTTCACCCAACGCCACCATAGTTTTGCTCCTAGAGCCTTGCTAAGTACATCTGGATCATCCAGTCCAAGACCTCCATGGGTTTTCAGTTTGCAAATCTTATCCCAGGCTACTAAGGCCCATTTCTTTCTCTCCTCCCCTTTACCCCAAAGAAAGTCTCTTTGAATGGTTTTGAATTGATGTAAGACTCCCTTTGGAACTGGAAGAGCTGAAAGCATAAATATGGGGATTGACTGCAAAACTGCTTTTGTAAGCACCAACCGACCCACCACGTTTAAAGATTTGATATTCCATTTTCTGATTATGTCCTGCATCTTATTAATTACGGCTCCCAGATGCTTTTGCGCAAGGGTTTATTAGTTAGAGGGACCCCTAGGTACTTGGAAGGAAGGATCTCCCTTTGAAAACCTAGAATTCTGGAGATATTTCTCTCAATAGCGACATTAGTATTAAAGAAAAAAATCTTAGATTTGGATAGATTTACCTCCATACCTGTGGCCATGGCAAAATCTCGTAGGATTTGTTTATAAGCAAGAGCTTCTTTTACCATGGGGTTTCCCTGCAGCATAGTGTCATCAACAAATTGTTGATGGGACAAAGCTTTTCCAGTTTCAGAAAGTTGGATACCCTTGATGTTAACCCATTCTTTAGCATGCTTGATGGATCACCTATGTCCTTCCATCATGAGGATAAAGAGAAAGGGAGAGAGCAGATCTTCCTGTCTGAGACCTCTTGAAGGAGTAAAGGTCTTGGAAGGAGAACCATTGACCAAAATTGAAAAGCTAGAGGAAGTGACCAATGCCATGACCCATCTCACCCAGTTATGATCGAAGCCAAAGGCTAGAAGGACCTTCCTAATATAGGTCCAATTCAATTTATCATACGCTTTGGCAAGATCAAATTGCATGATCATTCCCGCCTTCCTATTGCTTAACAATGAATGTACCACTTCATGCGCTTGGATGATGTTGTTGAGAATTTGTCTACCCTCCACATAACCTGACTGCTCCACAGAAACTAGAGTAGGAAGAAGGGGTTTTAGTCTATTGGCAACCACTTTGGATATTATTTTATACACCACATTGCACAAAGCTATGGGTCTGAATCTGTCTGGAGTCAGAGTATTATCCTGTTTGGGGATCAAGGAGATGAAAGAAGTATTGAGCACCTTCAGAATGGTTTTATCCAATCTATAATCCTCCACTACTTTCATAATATCTTGTTTAACAATGCTCCAACAGGCTTTAAAGAAATCCACATTAAAACCATCAGGGCCTGGCGCTTTGCCATTCTGCATCTCCTTAACTACCTCACTTACCTCCTCTTCAGTCACTGGCCTGTTGAGATTGAAATTATCCTCTCTTGAAACTAGTCTAGGTATATGCCTAGTTAAGTCTCTGATAAAATGATCTCTGTCTGCATTGGTTTCCTTTGCTATACCTTGAAAGTGTTGTACTAACACAGTTTCAATCTCTTCATGGGAATTGCGAAGATGACCTTCCTCGTCCTTGATTGAAGAGATCCTATTGTGGGATCTGTTTGCCATGGTGGATCTGTGGAAAAAACTGGTGTTTCGTTCCCCTTCTTTTAGCCATTGCACTCTAGATTTTTGTCTCCAATATATTTCCTCTTGTTTACATAAGTTCTCCCAGTCTTGATGAAGTTTGGTGACTTGTTCATCTCTGCCTCTATCAAAACCCTCTGTAATAAGAGTTTGATTGAGTGTCTGCATTTTATCTTCAATACCTTTTTTCGCTGCAAAAATGTTGCCAAATTCATTCTTGTTCCAGTCTTTGAGTTTGAGCTTAATGTATTTTAGTCTTATGTGGAGTAGAAACATTCTTGTTCCCTGAATATTCAGATCTTCTTTCCACCATCTCACTATGTTGCTGATAAAATGTGGGTGAGTGAGCCATATATTCTCAAATCTGAAAGTTCTATTCTTTGGGGTTCCAATACCTTGTACCTCCATTTGAACAAGCCAATGGTCCGAGCCTCCAAAGGGGAGAATTCTCACTATCATTTCCTTGTCTGTGAGCATAAGGTCCTCTGAAATAATGAATTTTTCTAACTTTGAAGCTACATGAGACTCCCCTCCTCTCTTGTTGTTCCAAGTAAAGAGGCCATTATTCACTTCAGTGTCAACTAGCCTCATATTATCTATGAAAGTTTGAAAAGCTATAGCATCTTTGCTTAAAGTTCTTGTTCCCCCTTTTTTCCATCAGTGATTTGATCATGTTGAAGTCCCCACCCATGATCCATGGAACTCCTGCATGCCTATCTCTTAGTTCTACAAGAGAATCTAGAAATCTAAGTTTGTCATCCATTCTTTGTGGGCCATAAACATTCATGACTAGATAAGTCTCGTTGTCTCCTACAGGCTGAATAATCACTGATAAATAATTCCTAGTTGCCTCAACATCTATTTTGCCAATCTTTTGGGGGTTCCAAAGAGTGAGTATGCCTACTGTTGTGTTATTTGCTTTAACTTCTAGAAACTCAAATCTATTGAGCCATTTACTATGAATTTCTTTGATTTTTTGAATGGAACATTTAGTTTCCTGGGTAAGGATCATATCCAGAGCTTCTTGTTTCATTCTATTGCTAAGTATTCTTTGTTTTCTTTTACTACCTAAACCTCTGATATTCCAAGTTGTGAACTTCATTATTAAAGATTTTTGAAAGAGTAACTGGATAGATCTTTCATCTTACCTGAATCTATCATTAGCTTTGCACATTCCATTAAGAGCTCATTCTGCTTTTTCTTGCCTCGTTTCTTTCCTGGGTTTCTAGGAGCTAATCCTGGTGCGCTTTTCATAGTTTTCACTCCTTTGTTGGCCTGCCTTCCATTGGTATTTTTCCTTTCCTATTCTTTGGCCCGAGTTTTCCATAGAAATAGCTGCTGTACTCGATGGAACTCTTCTCGAGGTACTGAGTCTACCCCTCCAATGGTACCCTGTTTCAAGAATCCTTCCAGATCTAGGTTTTCTCTTTCCAGAATCTCCTGCAGTTCATTATCCTCCGTTTCCATCTCACTCTGAGTCATTTCTTGATCCATCTCAAGTTCCCCATCGCTCATCATTGTTTCCTTCTGTTTAGTAACATCTTGTGCTAGTTCCTTGTCTTCTTCTTTCTCCTTCTCCCCTGAGCTTCCTTCCATTACCTGATCTTCTTTTGGTATTTCTTCCTCTTCTTTGAGAACTTGGAACCTGTTCAGACTAGCCTGTTGCCCTTCTGTTTATTGTTGCTTTGGCCCCCTTTTGCCTCCTTTTCCTCTATGACCCACTCTGTGAAAGATTTCAGGGTCTTTCATTGTGGTTGTTTTGCTTCTGTTCTCTGTTTTGCTAAGAGGGCAGTCTCTAAATAGGTGTCCATGCTCATGGCATCTGAAAGGAATATGTTCATAATCTACTATTTACACCCATTCTTCATCAAAAACTTCCAAGATAACCTCATCTGGTAGGGCTCCCGATAGGTCCATCTCTACACATATTCTTGCAAAGGAAGTATATTTTCCCCTTCTGGTGGCCTCAGAGGCTTTAACAAAACGCCCTAGTTTATTACCTATGGCAGATAACGATTCTGTTTGCCAGTAATCAAGAGGTAAGGAGTAGAGTCTTACCTAGACCGGGACTGAAGTAAAAGTTTCTCGCTCCGGGACAAAATTCATCATCCACGGCCGCATGTAGAGGCCTGTTGCCACATAGAAATAGGGTCCTCCTTCAAACACCCTGTCTTTGTCTTCAATATTTGTAAATACCACAGTGAAGAATCCCTTTGACCCAAGGTGTAGGTCTATACTTCCTTTCGGTTTCCAATGGTATTTAATCCACGTTTGTAATGCCTTTTCAGTGGGCCATAATCCCATGAATTTACAAATGATAGCATAGGTCCGCATGTGGTCCCTATGTGCCTGCAGAGCAAGATCATTTAAAACTACTCTGGGAGTGACCACAGTCTTGGGTTTACATGGCCCCTTCTGTGCCTTGTTTTCTGCTCCCTGTTTTTTGTCTTCTTCCTCATTGTCTTTCATGCTACTGACCTCCCTTGGTTTGGTAAACTCCTGATCCTCTTCCAGATTCTTTTTCCTTTCTTCAGCAGACCCTCTGACAGATTCTAAAGGTTTCTTACCACGACTGGCCACTGCCTGCCTGTAGGAGGGAGTGGAGCTCCCCCCTTTGCGCGCCTCCATGGAGATCAGAAACCTGAAACCCTAACTATTCGTCCACTGTTTCACTGTTTCGCCGCCCGCAAAGATTTTTCGACCTCTTACTGCCATTGATTAAATCCAAGTTTATCTTAATTTTGTGTGCCCTCACAATGTCATATATATAACATATAATCATTATAAAAGAAATTATATAATATATATATTTTTTGGTTTAATATAATAAGTAATTTTCAAACCAATTAAATTTTAATCTTTTAAATTAACTCTCATAAATTTATAATTTATATTACATTAATATAAATTAATTTTAATTTTATAATTAATAAATTAAAGAAAATTTTTTAAATGAAAAGATAAATTTATTATTATATATTTGATATATTAAAATAATTTATGATAAATTATTTTATATTTTTTTAATTAATGAATTTTTGTTTTTTTCATTTTAATATAGCCCATTTTATTTTGTATTTAATTTTTTCTTAAAAATGAATTTTAAATTTTAATTTATTAAATCAATTTTTAATAAATAATTTATTTGATTATTCAATTTTATATTATATATTAAGAAATTTAATGGAGACATATAAATGTATGTAGTTTTTTTTATAATGTTACTTTATTCCAGTAAACATCTACTCCATCTTATATTATATTATATTAAAAAACATATCACACATAATAATAAATAATAACTTAATATTCATTCGTAACCGTTGAATTATATATTAAAAATATAATAATATATGAAAAATTAATATAAGATATTGTGATGTTGGATAATATATGTATTTATTAATTAGTTTAATTACATTTTAAAAAATACATAAAGAAATTATTTAATAAGTTTTTTACAATCTATATATTTTGCTTACTTAAATTGATTTTTTTTTCTTTTTTCAATGATGTACGAGAGGACATTTTTATCTCATTAGTGTTTGAGTCTAAGGTGATTTTGGCTAGATTTTGAAACAATTTTAACAAACATGTTGAGGTCATAGCCATACTCTAAATGAGAAGAAAGTTTGTTCAAGTAAGGAGGACAAAGGTTTGTTTCCTTTAATTTTGAGATTATAAGTTATAAATTACTTATAAATATGTTCTTTCTTCACCATTCTACAAAGCTAGTGCATTAGTAAGGAGGACAAAGGTTTGTTTTCTTTAATTTTGAGATTATAAGTTATAAATTACTTATAAATATGTTCTTTCTTCACCACTCTACAAAGCTAGTGCATCTCAAACCCCACACTCATATAAAAAAACAAATAATTAGAAAAAAAAATTGATTTACAAATATTTTCAAATTTATATTAAGATGTCCACTCTCCACTTATCCTTTTCTAAGTATTATAATTCCACTTACATTTATGAGAAATATCAATTCTAAAATGTATATAAAAAAACTTATTATTAATATATTTTTAATATAAAATAAATAATTATCTCATATATATATATATATATATATATATATATATATATATATAAATTTATTTTCGTTATTTTCTCTCAATCACCTGCTCCATCATTTTTGCCTACAAGGAAGAATCAATATGAAGGCGCATGTGTAGCCAGAAAAAGGATGATATCAACTCAAAGGTTGCACTCCAAGGACTGTTTTATACCGAAAATAATACTTTAAAAACGATGAGGAATGGGAATTATTGAGAGGATTGTTTCTTTATGTTGCTGTAATTATGAGTACATGCTTCTCTCACCAAACGTAATAATATCAAAGTTTCCCTGGCCTGGCCTGCTATTAATTTATTCCATTCGTGAGGTAACATGATCGACATGTCAAATGTCCATTGAGTGCGAGATCACTGAGGGGTTTCTCGCTTCCTTGTTTTTTAAATGCCTGCCATGTACCAGATTACTCTTCACCTTCCCACCCAACACCATTAATTTACCCAACTACCATGACATGCAATAACTATTTCTGTCACATTAATGAAGTTCCAAGAGAATTGTCCACCCCATACGTGGTGAAAAGGAAGGCAGGATTTTATGTGTGAAAGGGGAGTGCCAACTACTTGTTTCCCTACTGACAGGAAAACGGAAAGCAGAAATTATTATGGGTGTCCAGTTTTGAGAAGCAATCGGCGTGTTTAGGGCTTGGGGGCTGTTTTAACCTTTTTTTTTTTTAATGAATATATGCATTCGGTGTAGTTAGGGTTTGGGTTTAGGTTGATGATAAAGATGGGACACTCGGTCCCAATTTCCCATGTTACAACCCTCAAGTCAGCCTTGCCTCTTGGCTCCTCCAATAAACCGCACAGCAATCGAGAGTGAGAGAAGGGAAGTTCTGATTGCAGAAACTAAAGTAGCAGCAGCAGAAACGAGGAAGCACATTATTTAATGCCGGAGAAGGATTCGGCCCATCTACTTGAGTCTTGATTGCGCCCTCCTCTTTACAGTTGTTTGTATGCCTGAACAGCATGCGTGCAGCGTACCATCCAAGCTCTGTTGTCCTGTAGGTGCAACTTTATTTTTATTTATTTTTTCTTCTCTTTCTCCTTCAAATACTCTGGTTTATTTCTATGTTTCATCTCTGTTTGCCGGTTCTCTTCTGTGTTTTTACGGTTCTTATATTTGACTCTTGGTCTCTTTAAGTTCATATCAGATTTGGCCATTGAGCCATTGATACTGAGGTCGTGATCTGCAGTGCAGTGGTGATTTTATGGAGCCAAGAACGACAATTGTGTCATAGAAAGGTGGAGAAATCCACATGGAATTTGCCAAAATACTCCTTTCAGAGCATGTTGGCATTCTGTCCACCTCCTAACAACATATGGCTTTTTGGTTTACAAGTTGTTAGTACTGTGCAATTTATTTAAGGAGGCGGACTGAAATGCCAAGCAAGCTCTGAAAGGCGTTTTTTGATAAGCTCATGTGGCACAAATATGGAAGATGCAGATGCAGCAGAAGCTCAGGTAAATGGTTATAGAAAAAAATCCAGGCCTAGGCTTGTAGGTATAGGCCTGCAATAATAAAGATCTGGACCTTTCTGGGCGTTTCATTGAACTCAGTGAGGGTAAAACACAGTCTGCTGTAATGGCTGCTAAATATGTCTTTTCATATTCTGTCACGAGTTCAAAAGAAGTGGGAATCAAATGAGAAGACTCAGAGAAAACTGCAACAGTTGTAGGCAAGTACTTTATAATATATCTATTCAGAGAAGAGTTCCAAATCACAATATCTGACCTGCCATTTGTTTGTCTATTCAATCAGATTTAAAACAAGCTTGACTGTTATGAAACCCTAATTCTGAATATTGCGCTTAATAAACCAATATACACAGCTGCCTGCTCGTTGGCAAATTTCTCTGTTATGAAGCCCAGCCATTCTTGTTATTTTACCCTTTTTGATAATCTGGATTGTGGGTTTGCTGTTATCATTTTTCACACTATGGGTTTTTTAATTATTTAATGCACTATCATTGCTTTCTGGTGCAAAACTAGGGTCAAGAAGTTCAGTACATGATTTTCGATGCCACCATGAATGATTGATCCAATAATAAAAGCTGTGAAATGCATTCGAGTCAGGCAGCAAGCTATAAGTCTATGACCACCTCAGTTTTATAAATGTAAACACATGGCAATGGGCTAGTAGTAATTAATAGGAGAAATCGCTGCACACTCTCATTTATTATTTGAAAGTGGTGGAGGACTTCTTCATTTATTATATGAAAGTGGGCGAGCTAAGACTTCAATCAATTCTACCACCAGCGAAATGGAATCCACACGAGTTATTTTTAAGAAAAGAAACCTTGTCAATGATAGCTGGAGTCTACATGTCCTGTTAAACTAGGTGAAGTAGTGCTTTCAAGTACACTTACGGTCTGGCAATATGTCTTTCAATTCCATTCTGTTGTTGGCATAATAGTTACAGGCAGATTTTGGTGTTCATATCAAGATCTTTTTTGTTTTCAGTCACACCGAAATGGTCTTCAAGAAAGTTTCTATTTGTTCAAAAATTAATGATACATTTTTCATGGAAGTTCTGGACAATGCAATACATATATATAGAGCTCTGGTCAAGCTATTTATATTTTTTAATGAATTTGTTCAAAAGGGTCTTCAATGTTTTGTGTTATTATCAATTGAAAAAATTTCTAAATATAAATTCACCATCACATCTGTGGTGGAAAAATCTCTAGGAAAAATTTTCATTTTGCATGAAACCTAGCTTCACAATTGGTCTTTAAATGTAATGCCTTGCATCGTCGATAAAAATGATTGAATGGCCTCTAAATCAACTGAAAAACCAGGTCTCTGCTTGTTCATGGTTCGTTTGAATGGCATAACCGTCACAAAATCTTGTAGGGCAACACATAAATCAATGCAAATTAAGCTCAGTAATTCAAAGCAAACAGATTAAGCAAATCAATGCAAACACCAACTTTCAAATCTCATCATTTGAAAACATGATACTATTGTTTCTGATATCACAGCATGGACACGTTATTTTTCAACAATGGAAACGAAATTTTAATCCCAAATACCATTGGTCATTGAATATGGTTAAATTTTTGACGTTGTTCTGCAATGACAATTACTCTACTTGTAACAATAAAACGTTGTTGTCAAGTTATGGACATTTTTTGCAGATGTGACAAAAAAATTCTCGCTGCTTATACTATGAAGGTATTTTGTGGCCTAGTTTCTGTTCAACATGTAGCTTTCAGACATTTTGTGTCTTGATCCCATCAAGAAAATGTTGAAGGCGACCTGCCGTTGACAATTTCAAATCCGATGGTAGTTTTCCAATCGTCAACCTTAGTGTCTGAAATGGGTAAATGAAAGACACCAATGAAAACGATCTTCGCTCACAAGAATCCAGTTGCTGATGAAACTTAATCATTGGCTTTAATGACATTTGTGTCAAAGATGAGTTAATAATGATAAAAAAATTTCACTCTCTTTTTTACGTGGTTTCCAGAGAATGCTCATAACGGACCCTCAAGAAGCACTCAGAACTAATGGATGGTTGTTCTCTCAGAGGATGCCATCATCGGTTGGCAATGTCTTCTGTGTTATATTGCAGATAATTTAAGCTGTGATAGGGTTATGTTTGTGTACTTCCATCATTCTCAAAATTTCATGGATCTTGAATCAAGTTGATAAATAGATAAAATCTTTATAACTGCATTCTCAGAATATATGAAGGGAACTTGTAAATTACTTTCTGTTGAAGTATGTTTAATTAGACATAAGATTTAGTTATGTTCAATAAATTATTTGAAAACATTGTAACATTCCATTTATTATTAATGAAATATTTTGGTTTTTTAGGAAATAAAATATATCTTAAAAATTTGTGATATGTATATATATATATATATATATATATATATAATAGAATTGCTCTTGGTTTTAGGAAAGAAACTAATTTAAATAAAATAATGATATTTTCAAGTTTTAAATATCATTTTAGATAATGTGTTTAGTTGATTTTTTTTGGTAATAAAACATATTTTTTATTATTAACCTTTAAAAACAAATTTTTTAATATTTCCAATCATATTATTTTTTGTTTTAATAATAATAGAAGATTTTATATTAGAAGGTTAAATATTACACTTTATATTAGAAAGTCAAGTATTATGCTTAAAAGGTTTAGTTCATGTTTAAAAAAACTCTCTATAATTTTTTATTTATAAAGTTTTCCATTTTTATATCTCAAAATTATAAAGTTTTCCATTTTTATATCTCAAAATTTCCTTTAGACAATTTCATTTCTAATTAAGCCACAAGCCACAATAGCTTAGCATCTAGAAAAACTATTTATTTAAAAACATAAAGAGCACAACATGTAAAGACTATATAGAGAGGCAAAAAACCATATGAGATTCATCTTCATATGAATTCTTCTATATAAGATGCAATCTTCTTCTTTTGTATCCATATGAGTGATGTTTAATGAGTGTTAATACAAGAGCGTGTATTCTCCATTTGTCAAAGAGAGTTTCATGAATTTTGTCTCTTTCTTATCTGCGTGGTTTTGCTTGAACTGGATTTTGAAGTGGAAAATTAGCTTTTGATGTTGAATGGGTCTTTGTTTCAACAAATATTTCCTTATGAATTCCTTTAAACTACACATGATAGACATCCTGAATTTGATACCCACTGAATTTTCTAGACTATATGTTTCCTGTCATGGTGTAAGCTTGGATCCTAGAGAGAATTCCATCAATGGCTCATATATGTGCACAATGCTACAAAGGAACCAAATCAATTGATACAAGAAGGCCATATAAGGACCACTCCCACCAACTACCCAAGAGTAGCTTAGACTAACATAAGAAATGTAACCAACTATGCAAATATTAGAAGGATGCCATGAGAATAAGCTTGATATGCAAAGACATCGAGAACAAAACAAGGCACGTTGGCGATTACCTTTGTGACACAAAACCCATAGCTGAGAATCCAAACCAGATGCACTTGTAGAGACAACATCCAAACCTTTAATAGCTACTTCTCCTGGCGAGTGAAGTCTTTTCACCATCCTTCGCCACCTAACCAAATCATACTCCTCTGTACTATCCTCTAAGTGATTATAGAATTTACAATGTTCTTCCCATAATGACCATATTCTTCCTCAATAGACCAGTACAAGTAGCTTTCCATACTCAAGACTTATTCGAGACGTCAACTCATTCCAGATGAGAGGAGGATGGTATGATACGGGCCTTGCCTGGGCATAATTACTATTTGTACTTTGCAAATTTCTACAAATCTTCTCGATGCCAACTCACAGAAGAAGAAATTCATGAGATAAATTCATAATACACACAGAGGAAGAAAATCATAATACACCAGAGGAGAAAATTCATGAGATAAATTGGTGGGGGGGAGGGGGCGGGGGTTTGTACTTGGTTTCCACAAATCTTCTCGATGCCAACTCTAGGCATAGGCACATATGAGTGGGTTCTTTGTTCATAATATACACAGAGGAAGAAATTCATGAGATAGATTGGGGGGAGCGATCTCATATGTGTGAGTTGGTCATCCCATTCAAGATTTCCCTTAGGAAGAGAAATCCCTTGATTGACTTTTCCATTAGCTTTAGAGTTATTTACTCTTAACACCTGATAAAAATGAGATTTTGGTATATGATTCGAAATCTTGAGATTTTTTGTAATTATCTAAGCAAAAGGAACATCATGGGTAAAGATTTTTGTGTAAGCCTTGTAATGATAAAGAGGGAATTTCCTATCACAATGATTTCTTGGATGTTCATTTTCACAACTTATTTAATCCCTTGAAAAAGAGCATAGGCTTCCGCGACATTTTTGGTTGTCTAGCCTAATCCCCATCCCCCTAGTGGCACCTTTATGTCCAAGAATACTATACAATATAAAATTTGCATACTTTACTCAATTGATTTTTAATTTGTTTGTGAAGATAAACAAAGACAACATTTATGCATTTTAATTAGTAAAACTTATTTATAAATAATGCCTTGCAAATCAATTAAATTTATGCATAAATAAATTAATAAATAATTATAATACATTTAGAATAATTTATATTACTAAGTATCTTTTCAAAAGGGATTAGAAATTTCTCCTTAACATCTAATTTTAGAAATTTCTCTTTGAAATCTAATTGTTGAGAACTAAGGCCATAATTTTATGGACTTCTATTTTTATCATGTCATTTGGCTAATCTGATGCACCAACCATCATGGTCACATTGAAAAATAAATAAAAAATCTTTTGCTAATTTAATCCCACTAAACCACTAAATAACATTATTTTATATTTAAAATATGAAAATTACTTTTTTCATATAATTATATTTACTTATTAATTTTTTATTTAAAAATAATTGAATTTTTTTAATGTAAATTTGTTTTATATATTATATTAATATGATTTAGCTCAATTATATAAAATAAATAGTTAGAAAAGATTTATAAACATTAATTTTTTATAGGCATCAAAACGTTTTATTATACATTTTACATTGTTCAAATTAAAAGTCATAAAAATTAACTAAATTATAGCTTTATTTTAAATTATTATTTTTATTATTAGTTATAAAAAAATTAATATATAAGTTAAACATATATACATTTAAAAAAATATGGAACAACATTGTTAACCATGTTGATTTACCCCATTTTACTAAGGGGATTTTTAATCTATCTAACTATTGGCCAATATCATGGCTAGCCCCAAAAAACCATAACTCACTCCATATGGCACTTGATAATATGACATTTTTTTAATTAGTCAATTTAATTAAAAGGACCAAAATAACATAACTACTTTGAAGATAAATCTCAAGCTTTGAGCTCCTCTTAATTACTATATTATCCATGTTTTAAATGGAGTTTAAGAAAAACTTTTCATACTATTATTAAACGCATCACCTTATATGATAAATATAATTTATTTATCTTTTATATTTTCAAAATATTAATTTAAATAATAATTAGTATATAAATAACTTCTTTAATAATTATCTCTAAAAATTGGATTGGAATTGAAAACTTCGAAATTAACAAATTTTTAGCCCACGTTGTTAAAAATAATTAAAATTATTTCATATTTAAAAATAAAACTTCATTTAACAAATAGAGATTTTTAAAATTATATATATATATATATATATATATATATATATAATTAATTAATTAATTAATTAATTATGATAATAGTTATTAATAAATTTAAACATTAATATTTTGATGTTAAATCATATCACAAACCTATATAAATAAATACATCATTGGAAGAGTAAATAAAAAATCAAAAATGAATTAAATTTGAATGCATTAGTCCTTAATAAATTTTAGTAAAACAACATAACAACATTGAAAAAGAGCCAAGGTAGTCGCATTGTTAAGGAGTATTACCAATATGGAGAGGAAATGCTCTCAATATGGTGAGAACTACAAGACATTAGTTAAATCACAAAGTGGGAATTAGATATGTCAATGAGAATGATAAAGAACAAGGGAGAGAAAAATATGTTAGGGGAGGAATTATAAAAAATAAAAGGTATGATGTGTTGAGAGATGATGTAGAAATGTACTATCATTATACAAATACTCAAGAATGTTAGGATAGGATAATAATTGCAAAGAGGGTTACTAGGAAAACAAAGTTGGAATGATTATAAGTTGAATTGAGATAAAATAAAATGAACGGTTATTTTTTATAAAATACAAGGGTTGAGGGAAAATAGAAAGTATAAATGGACTAAACAACAATGAAAAGTTACTATTAATAATGATAGGTGAAAACTTTATGAAAATGTAAGAGTGTTCGATGGAATTAAATAGATCTAAGGTACTGTTAATAAAGATGGGTGAAAACATTAAGAAAATGTAAGTGTGCCACGGAATAAAATAGAGCATATAGATGATGATGGTCTCTCCAAGTTTCTTAAAAACACTCTAAATAATAAAATAACACACCTAAAAATATAATCAATATTATTTGATTACACATACCAAAGCTTTGAGTAATATGAATTACACGCATTAAATTTTATAAACCAAATTTTAGCATAAATGTAGATAAGAAGTACACGATGAATGAAGGATTTAGTGATTTAAATGATACTTTATATGGGGTTTATACCCTAGTTTTAAATCGGTTGACACAAACATCACCTTGATTTCCACTTGTATATATAGTGATGAAGAGGATTATTTTTATTTAATTGTACAATCTTTTATTTCCATTATGGTTTACCGATGTCTTTCCAACCTTTTGATACAAACATATCTTTAGAGCGTTAATTTTTTTAAGAGCATGCCATGTCATGTTTATTAAATTTCTTTATAAGCATGCCATACCATGTTTATTAAATCTCTTTATAAGCATGTTATACCATGTTTATTAGATCTCTTTATCATTGGGGAACATAAATAGATGTTCATTATTGAATTGGTTTCATTTGGGAAATAGATGATGAAGCTTTTTGTAATAGATTCGTTTCACTTCATTTTTAGGTATGTTTGGCTTTATATCTTGACCAAGCTTGCACATGCCTTAGCTATTGGGACAACTATATAATGGTTAAAATAGTTTGTTCAAATAGTTAGCACCTTATCATAAGAACGCATTGGTAAAACCATGGAAGGAAAATTTTGTATCACCATTAATTCATGGAAAGACTCGCTACATGGCAATAATTATGAATCATGTGAATTCATTATTGAACAATGAAGATTACAAAAGAAAGATGACAACTAGAAAATATCTATCCAATTTCATCCTTGGTGTTCAACTATAAAATGTCCATCTAATTTCAAAATATAAACCCCCTATTGACATAGAAAAGAGCTCTGATAATATCTCTTACCATCCTTATATCTCCTTATATGTAAATACTTACACATAAAATCTGAAGTATATGTGTTTTGAATCCTGAGTGAATTGATGTCTAAGTATAATGATATACATAATGATGCGTATGGAAGCACTTATACATAAATTGTGAAGCATATGTATTGAGTACTTTTAGTGTTTTTTGTTGAATCCTGAGTCAAGTCCAATCTATAAGCATAATAATGTACATTATGACAATAAATAGGATGCACATTTTAAGTTTTAGCTAACATTCAAGATCAAGGCTTCACCAATGCCTATTTATATAAATAACAAAAAGGAATAGGGAAATGAAATAGTTCCAAATTTAATGAATGAGGGAAAATTTGTAATGACCCATTCGTTAAAATATACACATTAAATACATCAACTATGTTATCATCATAAATCTTCAACTTATTAGTATAGAATTTTCAAAAGAAAACATTAGCACAGAAGTCATACCTTTAGATGACGTGGGGTTGTAATGCCATCTAGATCCTGTTGAATGCAACAAAGTGTTGGGACGATTCTCCACCCAACCTTAGATAAGTTGCACTTAATATTTCTTGCAATTGTCACCCTCAAGCCCTCAATCAACTTACTACTATCATGCCTTTTGTCTTACAATATTCTCTTCCTCAAAGAATGAGCGAATGAATGAATGCTTCTCACTTTCTGCCATTAAATAGAACCAACTATTCTAAAAAGGGCAAGGGGATTGGAAAGGGGTCCGCATGTGTAAAATCTATGTGTCATCATGCTAACTTTTATTTTTATTTTATTTATTTATTATTATCTTTTCTTCGTTATTTGTTATTTAATTTTCTCTGTTATTTGTTCTTTTATTTATATATTATTATTTCATCTATTATTATTATTAATACCGGTCATTACAAAATCATGATGTAAAAAAAGTAAATAAACATAATACTATGAGATTGGATAAAGGAAAAATACGAGGATATGTGAATTATTAAGTGGAAATAAGAAGATAAAGGGGTGATACATATTTCAATTATAGAATTATGAGGTGACTATCAATGGAATAAACATTTATGAGAGGTAAACACCTTACTTTTCATGTAGATTTTTGTATTTAAGAAAATATTTTTCTCTAAAAACATATTTATTCATTCTTTGTTGATTCTTCATGTGGGAATTCTTCCTCTAATTTGTGGTCATTTTACATTACGTTGTATGTCATGAAACTTTTTCTACTATATTATCTTTTCTTGAGTGAGATTAACGCTGCATTACTGAGAGAGATGGATCACCAATTGTTCATAAACTTGGATATGACATGCACAGGGGAGAGATAATACAAATTTTCTTAAATTTTTATATTAAAGACCTTAACTAATTGTGAAATTTTAGAGATCCAGGTGGATATTGGTGGCCAATTGCCTTTTCCACTTGGACCACCACCATTTTTTCTTTCATTTTCCTTAATTGTAGCACAGTTTACTATTTCTGACAATTTTTCGGATCTTGAACTTCCGGAGCCGTTTTGAGGCCCTAAAAGAGGTTGTTGTTGTTGTTGTTTTTTTTTTTTGGTTGGAAAATCACCGATGGAAAATATGAGTTTTTATTCGCTATCAGAAGTTGTAGTCCTCGAATAGATCTTTCTAACGAGGTATCGTGTGTGTCAAACGGAGATTGTATGAACAAGTTACGACCCGGGGAAGTTGATGTACCAATTTACCCCAACAGGGCCCATCGTTTGGCGGTTCATCTCCTAGGGTTAGGGTTTTGGATGTTTGGGGTTTTCCATTATTTCTCAATAATAAATAGGCCTTCAAGCCTCATTGTAACACAGTTCAGAGGCATGTAGCTGCCACATCTCTTCTCTGAGATAAGCTACCATCGCCCGAGCTCGTTTATTTCCATTTTGTATGTAAGCATATTTAAGTTCTTTGATATTAATGAAATGAAGTTTTATTTCTGTTGCATCTTTGTGTTTATAGTTATATATGTAATTTTTTGTGTCCCTGTTTAAATTTGGATCAGTGGTATCAAAGCAATGTGCCTTTTCTCGATCCTTCTTTGCATGTCCCCAATGAGGTTGGGGTATAAGGAGTTAGGACTCGATCTGGCTGAACCTTTGCAAGATCGGCCTTGCAAACCCCGAAGACCACCCATGGGGGAAGAAAAGAAAGACGAGGAAGCAAGAGATCATATCAAAATATTTCTCGAGGAAGCCCTCGAGAAACAAAGGAACGCAATGATGGATAACTTTTCCCAGATCCTTCAACAATTGTCCACTGGCGGTGCATCCACATCCAGAAACCACTCTGGAGGTGCCACTCCTTTTATGGTACAACTAAATTTTGACATTCCCATATTTGAGGGCCAAATAGTTGCAAACACCATAGATAAATGGTTAGATTTGATAGAAGGATATTTTTCTGTTCATGATTTTTCCAGCCGAGAAAATATGACTTTTTATCTTCTCAAAGTCACCCCCCACGTTAAGGATTGGCGGGAAACCTACTGTGAATAAAAGGATGAAAGTACTCCCTCACTATTTTCAGCCGCACCCACTTGGAATTCGTTCTGAGACGCCATCAAGGAGCAGTACTACCTTGTCGGGAGCTATGAGGATAAATACATAAAGTGGACCACATCGCAGCAGGGAAGGGACCAAGACGTGCCAGAGTTTACCAATGTTTTTCATAAGCTTTGCACGAAGATGGGTATCAAGGAATCTGAGAAACATTTGGTACTCAAGTACCGCGGTTGCCTACACAGGTACATCCAAGATGAGATGGAGTTCCTGGACATCTCCTCACTTAGCACGACGTACTGATACGTTGTCAAGATCGAGCTGAAGCTTAAACAGAAAAAGCAAGACTTTAGATCTGTAAATCTGAAGCAAGGGAAAGGTGCCCCCAAACCGCAGAACAAAGGAAAAAGATAAGGAGGGGTGGCCTAGGACAACCCGCCAAAGCCGCAAGAAAACTAAAGCACCGCGAAGCCAAAGAAGGACATGGGAAAGTGGTGTGAGTTCCATAAGAGCTCCACTCACAACACAAGTGAGTGTTGGGCCAAGCAGTCATTGGTGACTGAGTTGAAGGCTTCTGAATTAGATGCATGTTCCGACTCTAAGTCAGAACCCGACAATGAGAATGGAAAAGGGAAGCAGATTATCGATGTGGAGCCCAATGCCACCGTTTCCACAACAAAGATCTAGAAGGAGGAACTTGAAGATCCAGAGGAGGGGTAGTGCCTCTTCCACTCCTATATGTGGGTAAAGGGTTCCCTGCTATAGTTCATAGTCGACAACAGGAGCCAAAAGAATATCATTTTATAGAGGTCGTGATGCGGCTAGGCTTACCAACCACAACACACCCACAACTTTACACCATCGGGTGGCTTCACCAAGTACGAGATCTCTGTGTCATCCAACATTGTCACCTTCCATACAACATCAAGCCCTTCATGGATGAGGTATTATGTGACATTTATCCACTTGACGTTTGTGATGTATTATTAGGCCAACCATACTTGAGGAAGTGACATGTTGCGTATGATTCAAGCCTTCACACTATTATTGTTACCTTGGGAAATAATTTGTATAGTAAGCTCATTTCCAAAACAACAAATTTGTTTTTCTGATGATACGCCCTCAGGGAAAGAAGAAAACAGTGGCCATGACCTCCAAATAGGGCCCCTTCGCATGACAAAAACATATGGACAAGGTTTTGGAGGAGTATGCAGACATCTTCACCTCCGCCGCAGGGGTGCCTCTACATTGTTAGGTCAAGCACTCCATCGATCTGACCCTAGGTGCGCTGTTTCCCAATGGACCAATCTATCGACACTCTATTCTGGAGAACGATGAAATCAAGAGGCAGATTTAGGAGCTACCGCAGAAAGGTCATATTCGACCGAGTTCATCGCCCTGTGGGATCCCGATCATGTTGGTAGAGAAGAAGGATGGGACTTGGAGACTCTCTATTGGCTATCGGGCGCTGAACAAGATCACTGTCTGAAATAGGTACCTGATCCCACGGATTGATGACCTTCTGGACCAACTCAAGGGGGGGAATATTTCAGCAAGAACAACTTGAAGTTCGGATATCACCAAGTACCAATTGAAGCCTCTGATGTGTGGAACACTGCCTTCAAAGGCAAGGAGGGTCTTTTCAAATGGTTGGCTATGCCTTTCGGGTTGATGAATGGTCTTGATACCTTCATGAGGCTGATGGATGACATCTTGCGGCTGTTATGTTCCTATACCAATAGGTGTCATATATCATGATTGACTTGGTTTAGCTCTGAAATATGTACATACCTTTGCTTGTTGCAAATGTTTTCCATATTTGTAAAAAATCAAAAAATTTAAAAAATGTAAAGAGGGTATGCCCTAAAAGAAAAATCAAAGGGCAAAAAGAAGGAAAAAGGTCAAAAAAGATGAAAAATGAACCCCAAGAAAAATAAAAAGACCATGAAAGTGTGCAAGCCCAAATGCCACTACTATTTCACTTTTTGTATAAATAATTGTGTGCAACTTGTTACTTATGCCACAATCCATGGTAACCAAATAGTTTAATCTTGGTTATTCCATGTTTTCAATTTCATGCTTAGAGATAGAGAATAAAATCTGACCAAACTGTTTAATCTTGGCAGATAAGTAGATAGGTAGAGTGAATAAAAGGAGCTCAACAGTTTAATCTGAGCCCTTGGATGTAATAAGGTTAGACTTAGTTAGAATACCATTGTAAAAGAAAAGAAAAGGTTTTGATAAGGGTTTGCCAGTTTAAATGCACCCTAATAAAAGAAGAAAAAATAGTAGGATGTGTAGGTAGGGTAAGTAGATGAATGGTTGCAGAATTATGCATGATGAATAATTATCCAGATATCAAATCATATACTTTCATCATCAAAAACACTTAAAGATATGGATGGAAATGAAGACATTTACATCATGGACAAAAGTCAAACTAATTAACTTCCTCACTCATTTCCCCCCCTAAATTTTACTAATTTCCCATAAGTATTAAAGGCACCAACAACCTGAAAGTTAAATGGGCTCAGAGCATTTCTCTGACTTTTGGAGGGACTGGACCCTCGACCCAATAACTTGTAAGGCCTAAGTGCTAAAACCCCTTCATCAAAAGTCACCCCCTTCATAATTCATTCATTTCCTTCAAATCCTTTTCCTAAGGTAAAATCACTCTTTTACTTAGGAAAAATAAAGGTTCTTTACAAAAACCCCCCAAACACATTTTAGCCTAAGTCATAATGTTGGATGATGAATGTATTTTTGGAAACATTTACTTAGCGCATTTTCTTTTTCCAGGGTCATATTAACTTTTAATTCTTATTATTTAAACTCCCAAAACAAATTACCTTTTCTCGTATTATTAATAAAAATCCCAAAATCAATAAATATCCCGTCCCTATGGTTTGAAAAATAAACCATAAATAAAGTTAATTAAATTGGATTAGTTAATCGAATCGCGATTAATTAAGAGCCAAACCCCTGACGCATTAAAAAAGGGATTAATTAGTCATCTGGATTAATTAATAACCTCTCTGCTAATACCATCATCCCCGATATAATTAAGTCATTTAAATTATTTTAATTATGCAGCGGGCCCCTTCCATTAACTCCCTAACACTTTCCGCTGCCGACTGCCGTCCGATTTGCCCTCCCTCATTCGACAACTCTCGCTCATATCGCGCGGGCAGTTTGCTCAGATGTTAACCATGCGATGAAAGCTTTTTTGACTTTTTGCTGATGCTATGTGTCATCCCATTTGTGGCATCGCGCGACTCTCTGCCAAAACCACCAACCTCCCAAAAGTTGTGCAATAAAAACCATCACTGCTCTCGCTTACAACTTTCGCTAAACAATAAAGTGTCCCATCAGTCAGTTATCTCCAACTGTCATTTTCCATTCACCCGCCAAATTACAAAAGGTCATTGACTTTGTACATAAAACAAAAATATTCATGGTTTTCTCTTTTTACCAAAAAAGAGAAAGTTCTGCTTCCATGCATGCACAGAGTACATCCAGACCAGCAAATTATTCCCAACCGCCAACCACTATCAGTTGCTAAACTCCAGGCCACTGCAGACTACTGTGCGCACCCTGCAAAACCTTCACCATAGCCATTTGTCTCGACAGTCAACCATAAACAGGTATTTACCGCATTTCCTTCTCAGAAACCCTGTTTTTGTACTGAACTTCCAATAAATTGCTCTAAACTCAAATAATTCAGTATAATTAAAGTTGTTTCCTAGTCCCAAGACTCCCTCAAACACCTGTTTTATCTGAAATCCTTGAAAACCCTAGCTTTCTTCCTTGAATACACAAGAACCAAGGATGGAAGCTCCTGTCACCCTAAATGTCGCACCAATCACTACTCCCCACAGGGATTTGGACTACCTTCCCTTGGCCGATAAAGATTTTCAAATTAAGGACCTTACTTTTGACGAAACCCCCTTGAAGCTATACTGCAGGTATCGAGACAATTATCTAAACAATGTTGATAAAATAAGTCTTTGGGAGTCCAACCTCCCTAAATATCAATTCCCCACTATCCATATTTTCCCAGATATTGTCCACCAATACCATGCAAACCACAACACCAATCTGAGAGCTATAATGTTCCCTAACCAGGAAGTCCTTTTCACCATTAGCGCTGAGTCTATAAATGAAATGTTGTAATTACAGCCTGACCAGGACCACACTCCCCTTTCCATTGCCAATTTACTTGAAAAATCCTCATGGCTGTCCAGTTCTGAAATTAACCAAGTCTGTTAGACCTTCATGGAAGAAAAATACAGGCCAAAAGAACCCCCTCCTTATATGTCAAGCTTCTTTACAAGTCTGGGCTAGGATATCATCACCATGATTGCTTGCATTTTTGGTTTTACTACTAGTGAGTATGTAGATGAGTTGACCTTATCCTACATGACTATTTTTACCCCTGGCCAACCACCTACATGCAAATATGACTATGTTGCATTCATTGGTGTAAGATGCATGACCAATTCATGAGATTAGGAAATGAAAGAGTATTTAAATATTCTTCAGTCCTGTATCATCTTTTCCTCTACTACCAAATTGATAAATTCCCTTTCTCTGTGCAAAGTGACACCAGAGGGAAGCCTAGGTCAGTTAACTTTTGGACTTCCATTTTTCACAATTCACCTTCTTCCCCCTATCCTTATACACATTTTATTGATCAATTTGTGCATCATCCACCCAATTGATCATATTGAGCTTCATAAGCAAACGGATGAGATGGTCTATTCCACATTCACCAGTAAAGCCATCATTGCACATCAATTGCAGAATTCTCTAAGTAATACTACAACACAATTACAGTTGGAAAAAGCCTCTTCTCAGGCTAAGGACACAAGGATAAAATCATTAGAAGATCTAGTGATTGAGTTGGGACATGATCCCAAAGATGTTCAAGCAGCTGAAAGTTTGATAAAGAAAAAGAATGAGGACATTGCTGCACTCAGGAAACAACTTAAACTCCCTCCCCTCATACGTCCACAAACTGCAGAAGTAATTGAGAAACAAAATGAGGAAGAACTTATGGACTTGATCCCTAAGTTGAATAAGCAATTGAAAGAAACAGAGCAGGAACTAGAAAAAACTTTGCAGTCCAAACAGGGTGAGTCGACCACCATGCCTCAGACTGTAATACCCATAATTTCTACAACAGTCCCATCTACTATTGCAGAGTCTTTGGCACCCAACATTCCTACAGCAAAAGATCTGCCAGTAACAACAAAAACAAGTACATCAGAAGCAACAACAACTTCAACAAAGCAAACAGAGAACTTAATAAATTACATGGAAGAAATGAAAATCCAAGCAACTGAAATAAAGAAACTAAAAGAAAAGATTACCAGCTTGGAAAAAAATTGTGAGCTATCGTAGATCAATTACACTGAAGAAGAGAGAAAGAATAGAAGGATGGCTGAAAGAATTAAAATATTAGAGAATGACTTAACGATCGGAAAGCCATTGAAAGATATGAGAGAGATCTATGGACCAATATCATTGATTCTATCAATGATATTTGGTCTGCTATTCAGACCATTTTTTATCAGATTGAGTTAATGAAACTAGCTACAGAGGCTATACAGAAGACCACGGAAGAATTGGGGGAGAAACCTGAAGATGCAACCCAATTAATCAACTTCTTGAATAACCAAAATAGGAAACAGCTGGAACAATGGGATATCAAAGATCGAACTGGTACTATCCTTGAAATTAAGAAAGTTTTGACCAAAAAGAACTTAATGCTTAACCTGGAAAGAAGATGTCAAAATATTCAAGAAGACATAAATGAGTTTATGGTAAAATATAACATCCTAAGGGATAAAGGACTTCCAAACCTATTGGTCATAAACAAAAAGTTGATGACTCATGATGACTACATTGAAATACTACACAAACAAGCCAAGAGTCAAGCCAGTTCTTCCACAGTGAAAGCACTACCTACAGGAAAAGTGTTGTATGATGGTTTGGAAAATCTTTTCTATATTGAGCATGAAGTAAAACACATGTTCACAGTCCAGCCCAATTTTGCAAAGTATACTGAAGCTGACAAAGTGTACAGGAAATTGATCAGGATGAAGATACCAAATGAAGAATGGTGGACCAATATGCTCGATATCCTATAATTTACTATGGTAATTCTGAGGTAAATAGAGGATATTTACTGAGGTAAAGGCTGGTAAAGAGGTGAAGTCTGGTAAACAGGTAAAGAGTATCAGGAACAGATAAAGAGTATCAGTAGGGAAAAGTAATCAAAGATACAACACACAATTACTAAAGCAACAACAAGAGGCAAATTCAAGTTTCAACCTCCGGCTCTTCCATAAATAAAGGGACAACAACAATCAGTTTTACATCCGTCTCTATCTTTTTGTAAAAGATATTTTGTATTTCCTAGAATAAATCTCATGTAGTTATGAGATATTTTTGATGTAATTTTTGTATAAATACTTCTCCATTCGAAGTATTGTGGGTGGATTCTATAACATCTATGTAACTCAATGCTATCAAGCTGAGAAAGCTTTTGTACTCAAACTTGGATTTTTGCTGGAAAAGGAATGAAAGTTGAGGACATTTCATCAGATTCCTATGCAGTATAATTACAAATAAGTATTCTATCCTTGTGATTTTATGTGTTTTCTATATGTTTCAATGTTTCATGCATCTTAAATCTAAATGGTAAAATAGTCAAAGTATATCAGAATTAGCTTTATTGCTCTCTGCTATCAACAGTCTACCATTTATATGTTTTCTTCTAAACTATCTCGATAAAGGAATTCTTAACTGCTTCTCTATCCATGTAGTTTTTCTCTAATAAGTCCCTGGTATAGGATTCTTAATTGCCCTCTGCTAGTTGACCTATCTTCCTTTCTTCTTTCTAATCCTAACTTGAGGATTCTTAATTGCCCTCTAGTTTTGAGAATAAATATCATCCATTCAAGCCCCAAAGTTTGTTTTTATTCTGCTATCCTGCATGTTGAATTCATATCTCAGCAATTTGACTTAATCCAGTGAATTATCCCCAATTGACTCCATAACCCAATGGCCTAAAAGCCTAGTTTTCCCATTTGTTTCAGAACTCCACCAATCTCAAACAAAACAACCTCATTGAACATTAATACTAGGCTAAAATCCTCTCAAACATAGCTAAATCATAAAGAGAGAGCCCTCTGTGGACTTAGGTGGGCTAGCGCCCGAGTTTAAAAGTTGGTTTGTAGTTACCTTGGATCCTTTCCTTCTTTCCAATAACTTCTAAGGAAAATCTGAGTGATAACATAGTGGCGACCATACTTGGAATGAACAATTCCTTAGTTGAAATAAACCTTTAAGAAACTCAAAAGTTTGATTTAAAGCATCTTAAAGGATTTTTAGAAGTTATTTTGAACATTCATATAAGAAAGCATATAAAAATTTGAAATCTGGCTTCAAGAAGAACTCATTACACCAGGGCTAACCCTGATCCAAATCCTCCCCCTGTGTTTGAAAATCCTAATATGATTCCAAGAATCATTAGAAGGTAAGAAAGTTCATTAAATCATAGACGTTTGTTTAGATCTCAATCATGTCCTGTTGAGTGGCTTTTCCTAGAATATCTTCCTTTTGACGAACATTTTGAACTCTCTCTGTTTAGAACCACATCTGACAGTGAACTATTGGACCTAGTCCAAGATCCATAATTCCCCAGAGAACTTGAAACCCAACGAGCCAATTTTTCAATTGATCGATATCTGCAGAATTCCACCTAGTCATCTCTTACCACTAATAGAACACCTGAACTTTTTGAAACTACTTCTCTTTCTACTAGTTCATCATTATTCCCTCACTCTTTTGAAATCCATTCCACTCCTCCCTTCACCCCTTCACTTCCACTCCCACCAATCATCACCCAACATCCCGCCACCACCTCTAGTTCTTCCAAACACCACCTGTTACCCCAACACCCATTCATATTACTACCCAACCTAGAATCATGGACAACATATATGCTCCTCTTGTGCTACTTGCTAATCTAGGTGCAATGCCTCATGACTATCATAGTAAAATTACTACCTTTGATGGCATTGGAACCTACACAGCTCAGCAACACACTAGGAAAATGACTGACTATTTTGAGATATATGAGATAGACACAGCTGATGTTCAAATGAGAATTTTTGTTCAGTGTCTGACTGGGGAAGTTAGAACTTGGTTTAGATCTTTAGCCCCCCAAAGTATAGACAATTTAAGAATTCTCTACCAACAATTCTTAAATAGGTGGGAGAAAAGGAAGGACCCCCGACAGATTTTATCTGAATATGAGAACCTTAAAAGGGGACCTCGTGAAACCATTCAGGACTATTGCACTAGATTCAATAGTGTTTATAGTGCCATTCCACTCAACCTTAGACCCCCACCTGGTTTAGCCCTGATCAAATTTCCTGATGGATTTGATTCAGATATGGCTTTTCAGTTGAGAGAAAGAAATCCCCCCACTCTAGAAGAAATGCAAAGCATAGCGGTAAGTGTTGAAGCCAACCTGCTCTCCAAAAGATCCAAAGCTAAGAATGAGAGAAGAATACCTTTAAAAGAGGAAAATACACATTTTGAACAAAAGATGGATGCTATAGTTAAAGGAATGGATAGATTGTTGGATAGAGTTGAGATAATTGAAAGAAAATCTCCTTGGGATGGCCAATAGGCTAATTCAGGGAGAAATCCTAACTTTAGGAAAAATCAGAACCAAAATGCTGGAAAGAATATTCCTGACCAGAATATCAGACCACCTTTCCAAGAAAACTATGCAGAGGCCTCCCACTCAGAGGACCCTGAACAAGACACTCAGATAAATTTAATGGGTCTAGATGACGAGGAAGATGTCTTCCAAACTCAGGATGACCAAGAGTCCCATGTATTGAAACAATTCCAAACCCAAACTAGAGAGTCATTTGATTTCAGACAGGGATATGACTCTGCTATTTTTGCGGTACATAAGCAGTATAATTTAAGAAGCAGAAAAAGTACTGATACGCCGGAACCAAACCAGAAAACAGGTCCTAATCAACCTAAAAAGGGTAAAATAGTTCTAGTGACAAAAACACTTTAGATCCTTTCAAGAACAAATTAAAATCCCTCCAGCCCCACCATAGAAGATGTGTCTGATAATCAGCCAAATAATGGACACCTTCCACTTCACTTCCCTCCAAGGAAACAGTGGAAGAGTCTCCAAAGATCGGATTAGAAAAATTAGCAAATAATGTCTCAAATCCTGAAAAAGATGTAAACCCTACTGCCAGAACCCCAAAAGTTCAAATAGACAAAGCAATCCTACCCTTTGATCTTGGAGCAGAGGTTGCCAAGCTTAAAATTTCAGCTATTTTGACAGAACTGGTAAAACATGATGCTTACAGGTCTCAGGTAAACAAATCATTAAAAATCACTGAAAATGAAGACTCTGTAAATCTCTTTGATGACCAGCCTGAGTTAATTTTTGGCCCTGAAGTAAATGGGAAACCAATGGAAGGTGGGATACCACCCTTCTATGTCAGTCTTAATATCCATGACAAGATTTTTCATAATGCCATGTTTGACTCTGGTGCCTTGCACAATCTCATGCCCAAGTCTGTTATGGAGAAACTTAACTTAGACATCACTAGACCCTATAGGGATTTATTTTCCTTTGATTCCAGTCAAGTGAGGTGTTTAAGACTTATAAATGATTTATGTGTCTCTTTGGTTCAGTACCCTGCCAAATCTATAGTCATGGACATAGTGGTAGCAGACATTCCACCCAAGTATGGCACGCTGTTGTCCAGATCCTGGGGTGCCCAACTTCAGGGGTCTCTACAATTAGACATGTCATATGCTACCATATCTGTTTTTGGACAACCAAAGAAGCTATATAGAGTAACTTTAATGAAGTATGTAGTGAGTAGTCAGGAGAGACCTCAAAACTTTCCTATTTACTCAGTGCATTCTGATATGGATTCCTTTATTCTCTATAATGTAGAAACTAATCCACAAGATACTCCAAATGATATAGTACTAGATGTTATAGACATTTTTGGGCACTGCAACCTGTTGATGCCCCGAAAATCGTTGTATCAACATTGGGGGATAACCACCAGGTCCGGACCTTAATACAGCTCCTTTTCCGTTTGGAATGGTGGCTCCGACTGGGGATAATGGGACCAGTTTCCCAGTAATAAATAAAAGGGGTGGATGAATGATTGATTATCTAATCTAACGATAGGCGAATAATTTAATCTATCAGCAAATAAAAGAACTACTACTAATCCCGGGAACTATTGTTCTTTGAAATGTAGCACTTGATGATCTTTGTCTATTGACAGGCATATAGATGACTCTATCTAATAAACATAGACAATTATTCATTCGCGGATTACTTTGTTTAAATAGTTAAACAAAGTGATTAACACAATATTGCTACACTTATCATTTATATCATCGATACATATATGATCAAAAGAAAAGCATACTGTAAACATCCAATAGTGGAAAGAATAAAGAATGCTGTTAAAAACACATACATATATCCGATAATAGCAAAAGCGATCAAATGACAATTCATATAAAAAGAATGAATTCAGACATAGATAATAGTACCATATGAGCTGCTTATCACTCCCAATATCAATCGCTATTTGAGATTCTTCTTCCAACGCAGAAATACTTTCAAACAAAGACAATAGTGCACATTCGCATAAAAGCTTCTTTGTCAAAATTAGAATGATTGGTCCAGTTTTATAAAAGAATATACCTGAAGTACAATAGTGCAACTTCATGTTTTAAGTCATATACAAAACTTTACGACCCATTCCAAATACATGAAAGGGTCTATAAATACTTGATTAAGCTAACTACCTATGAAACTGAAATCCTACTTAATTGGTATCAATTGATTTTGAATATCTCCTTCACTGCAATCTGGCAGTCGGCGGCATGAATCATCATTTAGGCTATTTGCCTTTAAACCTGAGTTGGCATATCGCAAGCATTGGCTCCACTTCGGGTGGTCTATTGAGGCGAGAATTGAGTTGGGCGGCATAGGTGGCATCCTGCATATTGGGAATGATATACCCGATTGCATATGTAAGGCATTTGAGGGCGACTCTCTGGCTGTATGGTTTGACTAAGAAGAACCAATAGGTGTCCCATGTCAAACTGTTAATTCCTGCGATTAATCTCCCATTTTTCTCTAGTTCCGGATAACATGACTGCTCCAATGTTTTAGCCGCTGTCAATTTACCTGGAGTACATTGAGAAATCATGTTAGACAAGTAGAGAGTATTATTAACCAATTCAACCAAATTACTTGTGGTTGATTTGCATCTTGAAATTGCTCTCTCTGCTTTCATTAACTGGGACTGCCATTCTGTAAATAATATCTCCTTATGTGATTCTAAAATCTTTGGTAAATTAGCCGCCTGTCCCTGATCGGTATCTTGCCACTCAAGAAAATTAGTTAATGTTTCATCGGCTTGATCCAAGTCTGTTCTAGCTTTTTCTGATTTTTCACTTATTGATGTCGTCAAATCGCATAACGGTTCCGCCTGGGCGATTTGTTGACATAAAAGCTTTATCTGTGTTATCAATGCCTTGTTTATCTGTAATGCCTCTGCTCTGAATTCAGCTATCTGTGGAAGATTCTTTGTTTTCTCTAGCTGGGCTGATAGTTGAGAAATTTGCTCATCTTTTGACTTCAACATTTGTTCATTCGCTGCTTTTAGTTGCGCCAATGCCTCAAACAACTCTTTCTGCTTTTGAACTGCGCTGTAATCAATCCTCTGTTTCTCTTCCTGCAATTGTTTTGTCAATTGATTATTTATTTGTTGTTGTGTAAACAATTGCCGTTCTGCTTGCTCCGCCTTCTGCTGTGCCTCCGATAGTTGTACTTGTAGTGAAAAGATCTCCTGGTCTTTTGTTTTTAATAAATTACTCACCTCTGATGCCTTGTCTATTGTTGCTGCCGAATAGGCTCCAGCATATTGAGATAGTTTTGTGAGGTCATCGGAGGGGTCAAATTCCTCTTTCCAAACCACGTTGCCCATCACTGTTTGTTCTGGGAATAGGGAAGGTTGATCAGTCCTTCTCCTCTTCCTCTGTCGTTTTACCATAGCCTTATGTCTTGGGCTATAGAAGACATCTAAGGGAGGAATTTCTTCTATTTGCAAAATAATCTGATCGGAGGGATCCTTTGGGATTATCTCTACTTCTTTCGAACTGGGTAAGCTGCTGGTTCCACTTGGAACCTGTTTTGAAGTTGTCTCCTATGTATCGGCCGCTTTTGATGTCTTGGCTTCCTTAGAGCACTCAAGATTGCTGATGATTGAGTCGAATTGCTGCCATTCCTAGAGCAATTTCGGGTCAATTTGAGTATCTACATTCACCTCTATCTGCTCTGTTCCTGCTCTTTCGTCTGGGTTTCCTCTTGTTTTTTCATATGCACTTCCTCCTGTTCTTTTGTTTGGGTTTCCTCTTGTCTTTTCATATGCACTTCCTCCTGTTCTTTTGATGTAACAGGAGGTTCCTTAGTGAGTCGCTGCTCAGGCTCACTTGATTCTGTCGTTGGGGTTGTTGCTAACAGATCTAGAGGTAGAGTTTGCAACCTCTGTTCTCTAAGTCTGTTGAATTCAACTAACCTGTCATCTTTGTATTCCATTCTGGCTAGCGATTTAACTTGGGACATCGACTCGGCTGAGGAGAACAGGTCATCAAACTTATCTTCTTTATGATCAAACTTTGTCAATTTGGCCTGTTCAAGTGCATTATAGGTGACTTTGTTTGGATCAAATCTCCTATTAGGAGAGTTGCTAGAGTTAATGACTTCATATTTTCAGATTCTTTCTCTGCATGTTTGAAATCATGCAAAGTGTAGACACCACATCTCAGAGGAAAAGAGGGCCAGACCTGCTTCTTATTTTTCTTTAGAGTTTGTGTAACTCCTTCGGAGATGATTTGATAGGCTATCTCCCTAGCCAGCAGTTTATCAGGTATGTACAAAGGAAGGACATGAGGTTTAGCTTGGTTGCCAAAAATTCTTATATAAGTAAACTTTTCCTCTCTGAACCATCTTCCTATTGATGTCAAATCAACCCCTGCTTGGTAGGAAATCTTAGGAGCAGGTTTATCAAAAATAGAATAATGAATGGGTAACATAAAGCCATTGTAGACTTGGTATAAATGGTGCTTGTAGTAAGTTTTCCACAACTTCTGATGGTATATGTGAATGGGCATGGGGTCTTGTGAAGTCCACCTCCATCCGAGCACGAGTAATTCAAAATTAAAACACAGGGTGTCTAGTATATAAGCACTGTAGTAGAATGGGGGAATAAGCCTTTCAGTAACGTGGGTTTTGCTTCTAAAATCAAGAACTGCGGTTGCTAGCTTATCCGACAGTATAGTTGCCCAATCCATTATTTCACTATTACATGCCGCTTCCATCAAGGGAACCATTTCTATAGTGAAATTAGCAGAATCGTGCAACCCCCACAATCTACACATCATTATCCCAACATAACAATAAGGAGAACATAGAGAATCAACAGAGTACTTACCCAAAGATTCATGCTTGTGTTTTGCTGGATTTTGCCTCCAATCCCGAATGGGTTCGGATTCAATTTCGTTCTCATCTCAGAATTTCTCCAGAAATGCCTTGTTGTACTTCTTCTCTGGCACAGGCAAATGATACATTTGCCTCAAATCATTAGATTGAAATGAACCGAAGATTCTCCCATCTCTAGTGCAAAAGGTTCTGTCTGTGATTGGGATTTCCTCAATTGCCCACCTCACTACATCTGTATATGGGAGAATTTGTTCCCGAGCTGCTATCCGATGAAGGAAAGAGTCGGCTAAGTCCTTTAGAGTAGCATCAGATTTTTGAGTGGTATCTACTGTGGCTTGTACTACTGTCACCTCGGGTTCTTCGGTCTCAATTAAATTATAGGTACTTTGCCAAGTAGTTTTGCCGAGTCCTAGACATGTAGTGTCGAATATCAATCCTTTTCTTTTAGTTCCTGGATCAGCGGTGAGTTGTCCTGTGGCTGGCGAAGCGGAAGCGATTGCAGTTTTCTTAGACTTCTTCCCCATCCTGCTTGAATCTATTGCTTCGGAAGAGTTCTGCACAGTAGTGAAAATGAAGGTAATACAGAGAATTGGTAGCGCAAGCCAAATATGAGCGAGATATATTGATCAATGCATGATGAAGGATTAACTTAAAGTGGCCGCGGATACAATCTGTGAAAAGATTTTTAGGCTTACTATTTCATGAAATGGCCATTAAAACCTGTCAATCCTTTAAATGCCCATCATATCGTTTATTGCCGAATGATTTGTTTAAGCGTGCCTTGGATGTTTTGGCGGTTGAGTGCAGGTGCATCACTGTTTGGAAGATAAGGCCTTTAATACGAATTAATCGTAATATCCCTGCTTTAACAATTCTTTGAAATTCGCGCTTTTGGCTTTATCGCAATCGGCGTCGGGGGAAAACTTAAATCGTTATATTGGTTCCTTTTGGAATCCCCGATTGCCGATAGCGATATCGCATTGCATCGGGAGTATTAACTGAGCACTTTGAAAAGCATGCATGGTACATCCCCGATCGCCGATAGCGATATTGCATCGCATTGGAGCGAAAGGGACTTTATCACATCGCATCGGAGCGAAAGGGACTTTATCGCATCGCATCGGAGCGAAAGGAACTTTTGTTATGCTAACTTATTATTGCCGATATCCGATAGCCTATTGCATGTTGTCGCGTCGGAGAAAACCAATGGGTCTTTAAGTTATGCCTCCTTTGTCATTGCGACATGCGATCTGGCGATCGCTTTATCGCAATGATAAAAGATTTCTCATTTATATATTATAAGACCAAATAATTGGTTTATCAAAAAGGTTTTGTAATGTTTTCATTTTGTTTTCGGACCTTTTTGAATACTTCTAAGTTGATACCAATTAAAATAAAAAGGGGCCCATTTCATATTATAGTTTTGAGAATAAAAATGATATGAAATGGGGGGTTGTTGTAGAGCACAACAATTGGCGATTCACTGGAAGAAACAGTTATCTCTGAAAAGTACAGAAATACTTAAACTTTTTCAAAATAGAAATCTCATCAAAGGGGAAAATTCTAATATAACTAGGTATATATGCATTGCAAATAAAATGAAACTATCTTTGCTAATTTCCTCTCTTGTTTAAAATTAGATACATTCTAAGTTTTAAATTGGCCTCTATTGGTTGATAATGATAAAACAGAAAACCTTTCCAAATCAGCTTTTAGAATTGACTCCTTTGTCATAGGTAGAGCCTCTGCTGCCAGCAAACGTTCATAGTTTCGACAGGGATACCTTTTAACCATGTTATTGTCCATTGTCCCATTCATTTCAGAGTATGATTAACAGAATGAATTCAAAACATGCTTTTCACATTTTTCATTTCTTTTCTACTTTTCTATTATTTTGTAAGATAAAAAGCCATTGTCCTGGTTTGGTGACCAGCTGAGTGACAATGCCATTCACTGGTAGTAATTTAACCGAACAAGCTGGCTCGTGATGAGACCCCTTGTCTTATAATTCTAAGCCATTACCCTGTTTTGATATGCAGTGTTGGTAATGTCGGTTAAACTATTTCCCTATGATTAAGCAGGCTTGTAATAAGACCTCTTATCTTTTATATCAAATATTTTAGAATTACACTCTGAGTAATCATAAGCTTTGGTGAGTGGGATGGACAATTTTCTCCTTAAGAGTAAATGGATGACAAGGTAAGAGTTAAAGATGCTGAAGTTGGATTAGTTCCTATTTTGATATTGATAACCTTTCTGTGACCAATTTGAAAACATAAAATGATTTACAATACTTCTAAACTTTGAGAAGAGTTCACAAAAATTGAAGTGTGGTTTCAGAATGCAATTATACCTAGTTTCTTAGAAATTATCCCTTTTGTTTAAGACTTCTATTATTTTAAAAGCAAATATCAACACTAATTCTTTTGAACAACTTTTAAATACAACAAAGGTCAATGGAAGATACCTTACAACTTTATTTTCTAATGGTCCTACAAACTACAAAATTCTATTAAACTAAAAGGAGAAGGGGTTACCTCCTCAATTGAAGAATTTTTTTAAAATAAGGCCATTAACAGGGAGAGAATCTCTCAAACCTGATAAATCTTGTAATATGAAGGTCGAATGGCCTATCTTCTCACAGATCTGAAATGGCCCAACCCACATCTTCTGGAACTTGGTGTGTTTTCCCTTATCTTCATGGGCGTTGTCCCATTTCAGAACTAAATCACTGACTTGAAATTGTTTTGAACCGGATGAGACTGAATCAAAGGATGACTTGATAATTTGCTGATGTTTTGCATGAATAACCTTGGCTTTTTCTCTTTCCTCTTCTAATCTTAGAATTTGATCATGTCTAAGTTGAATAGAAGAGGAAGGGCTTTCCTCAATAAACTGAACTAGGGCTAGAGAAGGAAGGACAAGATTTGTTGGTAGCACTACTTCTTTTCCATACACGAGATTGAATGGGGAAGAACCTATGGAAGCCTTCTGCGTTATCCTATCAGCCCATAGTGCAAATATTAAGGATTTGTGCCATTTTTTATGATTCTGTTCGATAGTTCGCTTAATAATTTTAATCAGATTTTTATTTGTAGACTCTGCTAAACCATTACCCTGGGGATAGTAATTAGCAGAATATTTCAATTTAAATCCTCTTTTAATAGCGAAATCAAACATAGCATTGCCTGAGAAGTAAGATGCATTATCAAAAACAAGATCATTTGGGACACCAAACCTAGTAATGATGAATTGATCTATGAATTCTATAATTACCTCAGAATTTGTTGTCTTTAAAGGAATTGCTTCAACCCACTTAGTAAAATAATCAGTAGCGGTAAGGATATACTTATGCTGTTTGGAAGAATGTGGAGTAATTTCCCCAATGATGTCCAATCCCCATTGCTCAAATGGTTGTTCAATGTTGACTGGTTGCAAAGGGAAAGCTGGTTTTCTTTGTCTTCCACTAGAAGTTTGACAATTTCGGCATTTCCTTACATATTCATGAGCATCTCTAAATAGAGTGGGCCAATAATATCCAGCATGAATGATTTTGTGGGCTGTTGTGTCAGCTCCAAAATGTCCTCCTGCTGGTCCATCATGTAATTCCTGCAAAACCTTTTGTGCTTCAGGTTTTTCTAGGCATCTTAATAAGATTGAATAATAATTTTGCCTAAAAAGCACATCATCAATAATTGTGAAATTTTTTGCTTTTAATCTAATGGCCCTTTTGTTTTTGTAAGACAGGTTAGGAGGTGCATGTCCATTTTTCAAGTAAAAGATTAAGTCAGCATATTGTGATTCAGAATCAGTAATACTTATCTGGTTGATTTCTTCGGTTTGATCTGTATCACCTGATTCTTGAATGTTGGATGCTCTTGCCAATAACCTACAAAAACCTTGGCCTCTAACAATCTTTGCTGGTTTAATTTCTAAGTCATATTCTTGAAGTGTTGTAACCCAATTTGCCCTTTTTTCACCTAATTCTCTTTGGATTAATAGTTGCCTTACTGCAGGGAAAGGAACTATAACTTTTGTATGGGCTTTTAAAAGGAAGGGTCTGTAATGTTTGACAGCTTTATATACAGCAAAGGCTTGTTTTTCTACTTCGGAGTAATTCAATTCAGCACCCTGAAGATTTGAACTATAGAATGAAATGGGTGCTTCTAAGTTGTGATTGTTAATCTGTGTGAGTACTGCTGCATAAGACAAATCGGATGCGATAGTATACAATGTGAAATGATTAGAAAAATTAGGAGTATTTAAAGCGGGGGCATTGATTATTGATTGTTTGATTAAATCAAACGCTTCCTTTTCTGCTGATCCCCATCTAAAGACTGAATTTTTCTTAATCATAGTTTGAAGTGGCAAAATGATTTGAGAAAAGTCTGGAACGAATCTTTTGACAAAATTGATTTGGCCTAAAAATGACTGCATGGATTTTTTATTATGAGGGAAAGGGATTTCAGAGATTTCTTTGATCCTGTCCGGATCGATATAAATGCCATCTTTAGAAACAATAAAGCCTAAGAGCTTTCCTTGGTCAAGAGAGAAGAAGGATTTTTTAGGATTAAGTGAAATACCATACCTTTTGCAGCGTTGAAAGATTTGATTTAAATCATGCAAATGATTGGATTTCTTTTTAGAAAATACAGTAATATCGTCTAAGTAGACAACTACTATTTTGCTAATCAACCCTTTAAAAGCTATATCCATTGCTCTTTGGAATGTGGCTCCTGCATTAATAAGTCCGAAAGGCATTTTCTGATAAGCATAAGTTCCCCATTTTGTTCTGAATGTGGTTTTAAGTCGGTCATCAGGATGGACCAAAACTTGGTTATATCCTGAAAAACCATCTAAAAAGGACATCAACTCAGAGCCTGCCACTGATTGGAGTATCTGCTCCATAGTAGGTAATGGGAAATTATCTTTTAGGCTTGCTTTATTCAAATTTCTGAAATCTATACAAATCTTGATGTCGCCATTTTTCTTTCTGACTGGCACCATATTGGAGACCCAGTTTGAGTGCCGAACGGGAAAAGTAATCTTAGCTTTCAAGAGTTTATTGAGTTCTGATTTTATTTGACTCTCTAAGTTCGGATGTATTTTTCTCAACTTCTGTTGAATTGGTTTCTGTTCGGGAAGCATTGGAATGGTATGCTGGATGATGGATGTATCATATGTCTTTAAATCGTCATATTTCCAAGCAAAAACATGTTTATTTTTCTGTAACAGTCTAATGAATGCTTCCTTCTCTTCCACGGAAAGTCCTAATCCTAAATTAATGTTTTGAGGAGTTTGCTTAGTGCCAAGGTTTATCAATTCAAACCTTAAGGTAGAACTTTGGAGCTTTGTATTGGTCACAGGTTTAAACCTGTCTCTAATATCATAAAGATCTTCAAGCTTCACCACAGGCTTTGGGATTGAATTTTCCTCGTGTTTACCTCGCATTTGAAGGTCATGCTCATTTTCCTCAATGATTTGATCATCATAGGACTTTTCGGAAGTTAAAAATTGTAAAATGTCTTCATTGTGGTTGAATACTCTCCAATTAGTGACATAGTCAAGAATCGATGGCCTAAAAAGTAATTCTACTGAAAATCTATCTGGGCTATAATCTTCGGAAGGTAGGAGCTTGGAAGCAACATTGGCTAGCAAGTCGGCTGCTGAATTTTGAGACTTGGGAATGGAAGAAATATTGAATGCTGAAAAGTGGGAGGTGAGTTCCTGTACCAGTGACTGATAATGTTTGAGATGGCTAGAAAGACAATGAATTGTATTCCTTACCTGTTTAATAATAATTTCAGAATCTCCAAACACTTTCAAATATTGAACCTTGAGGCCAATCGCTTTATATGGTCCTTGGACTAAGGCTTCATACTCAGCTGTATTATTCGTGCATTCAAACTCTAGCCTACAGGATAGCATTGTTTTTTCTCCCTGAGGGCTAACCAAAATACATCCTGCTCCTGAGCCCTCGCTAGACTTAGACCCATCGAAATAAAGTGACCAAAATAAAGAAGTATTAACAATTTTATTTACAGTTTCCTCAGCATCATTAAAACATCTTGACCTATCTGTTTGTGAATAATTTTCGATCTGAGATGTAGAATTGTTTACTGAGAAAGGAGATGGTTGGGCAGTGAAGTTGCCAAAGAATGACTCAGATGAATAATTCCCCAAAATGTTGTTATTAAATGCTATTGGTTGGTTTTCTTATTCAAATTCTGTAACTGTATGTGTCATGTGTTTCTCCCGATCGATTCTTATTTGATTTGGCTTTCCCTTGTAGGGAAGCCACATATGGGACCAATTGGTAGAAATATACCGATGGAGTTTTTCAGACCAATCCCCACTCAAGATCAAACCATAAAATTCAGGTATATCAGCGATTAAGATATCAATTCTTTGAACTACTCTAGGATCAGCTGATAGCCTGATAGTTACTGAGTTGATTTCCCCTAAAACCTGTACTTTAGTCCTGTCCAACTGCACAATATGAATAGCAGACTTTTGGGGTTCAATGTTCAGTTTGGAACAAACTGAAGCTGGCATTATGTTAGAGGATGCCCCTGAGTCAATCAAACAGTTGTGCAGGTTTCTATTGTAGATCTCGTAGGTTAGAAGGAAAGGTGGAGTATGAGAATTTGATCTATCTCCAATCAGAACTGCATCAGTAGCTTCGACCATACCAGAAGGTGGTTGACCTGCATCATTTGCAGCTTTAGCACTGGGAAGGGGTGAAGTAGGAACAACATTTAATTCTTTGAGAAGCAATTTTTGCTGATGTTTCAATTTACTAAGTTCAAACATGGTAATGTTTTCCTTAGTCTTTTTCATGTCATCAACAATATTGTAATCCATTGAATCGGATACTACCAATGTTTTAGATGTTGACAGAATATTTGAGGTTGAAGGTTGGTTTTGTGGAACTGTTACAGGTGGCTTCTTTGGGGGTACCTTTTCTTTTGTTGTAGTAGCACCTGCACTCCTTTTCTTTGAGGTTGTCTGAACAGGTTCGGAGGTACTTTTACTCCTAGTAGTGACAGGAAACGCTTCTTCTTCATTTTCTGTATCGGAGTTAGGCAATATAAAATCCCACATTCCATGACATTCAACAACTTCCTCTTCTTCATCAGTTGGTGAAGCTGTTTCTTCTTCTCCTTCTTCAAGATCTGAATCTGCATTAGATATAACATTCGGTGGTTTTGATTCAGTTTTCTTGTAGTTCTTAAAGGGTCTTTTGGTTGAGGTTTCAGCTACTTGTTTTTTGATTTCAACCATTTCATTTGACATAGTCTTGAGGACCTTTTGTAGACCCTCCATGTCATATGGATCTTTAGGGGTTTTCTTCTTTGAATCATCTTTAAAAGAAACTTTTTTGGTTTTTCTATCTTCAAGAGCAGCTTTCTTCTCTAGAGCATTAATACGTTTCTCCACAACAAGTGCTTCTTTCATGTTTTCAGCTAAAGTTGGTTTTCCAGCCCTGTCTACAAAAATAGCTATATTGGCAGGTAGGGCAGTTATATACCACTCGCTTCTGATTTGCTCACTTGGTTTGGAGGCCGTTGGGATTTTATTCAAAAGTTTATTGAGTCGCGCATTAAATTATTTAATCAGTTCCCTATGCTTTATCCTAAGATTGGAGAGATCATTTATTAGTGTAGCTAAAGACCTATCATCACCATACTTAGTAAGAAACTGTTCTTGGCAAGTCGTCCAACTAGTAATTGAACCAGAAGGCAAGGAAAAATACCAGGATCCTGTTGATCCTTGCAAAGTATAAGGGAAAAGCCTAACGACAACATCTTGCTCCGTTACTCCCTTCAAATTAACCGCTAACATGAAGTTATTAATGTGTTCCTCAGCTTGTGTTCCATCATCTGGATTAAACTTGGGTAGCCACTTCTCAGGAGCATCAGGTAATGCATGCAATGGTGCAGGCATGTTGACTGCACCAGGCCTGGTCCATGGATCTGCCATTGTAACCGTAGTAGTGGATGATACTACTGTTGAACTTCCAGATGTCTGGGAAGGAGTTGATATTGAGGATTGCGCAGGTTGGGATGCTGAAGTTGCTAATCCCTGATGAACAACAATGTGTGATGAGGGAGTGGATGGTTGACTTCGCACTGGGGAGGATGAGATGGAGGATGTGGATGAAAGTATCTCACTGTCAGATCCTTCAGTGTTTTTCTTCGCCTTTCTCCTTTTGGCTAAAGGGAACTCAGTAGGTTCAATACCGAGCTTTCCACTCTGAAGTCTGGTGAGAGGGTGAGGTAAATTGAATTGCGAAGTCACACTGCTTTGAGATACCTTATATTTCTGTGGTGATATCGAGAAGCTCTGAAGTTTATGGATGAGAGACTGAACTTCAGGAGATTCAAGACTTAATTGTTCTGGAGTATGGTGGGTTTGAGCAGTGGTAGTTGATTCCTCTTCTTCTTGTTTGGATACTGGAGAACCAGCATGCAATTGGGAAGTACGAGGTGATGTGGAGGGAGAATTACTCTTAGAATGGTCTGTAGATTTGGGTTTGCTTGCCATTCACAGTTGATGGCCCTCCTTCTAGCGCCAAAAATGTTGATGCCCCGAAAATCGTTGTATCAACATTGGGGGATAACCACCCGGTCCGGACCTTAATACAACTCCTTTTCCGTTTGGAATGGTGGCTCCGACTGGGGATAATGGGACCAGTTTCCCAGTAATGAATAAAAGGGGTGGATGAATGATTGATTATCTAATCTAATGATAGGCGAATAATTTAATCTATCAGCAAAATAAAAGAACTACTACTAATCCCGGGAACTATTTTTCTTTGAAATGTAGCGCTTGATGATCTTTGTCTATTGACAGGCATATAGATGACTCTATCTAATAAACATAGACATTTATTCATTCACGGATTACTTTGTTTAAATAGTTAAACAAAGTGATTAACACAATATTGCTACACTTATCATTTATATCATCGATACATATATGATCAAAAGAAAAGCATACTGTAAACATCCAATAGTGGAAAGAATAAAGAATGCTGTTAAAAACACATACATATATCCAATAATAGCAAAAGCGATCAAATGACAATTCATATAAAAAGAATGAATTCAGACATAGATAATAGTACCATATGAGGTGCTTATCACTCCCAATATCAATCACTATTTGAAATTCTTCTTCCAACGCAGAAATACTTTCAAACAAAGACAGTAGTGCACATTCGCATAAAAGCTTCTTTGTCAAAATCAGAATGATTGGTCCAGTTTTATAAAAGAATATACCTGAAGTACAATAGTGCAACTTCATGTTTTAAGTCATATACAAAACTTTACGACCCTTTCCAAATACATGAAAGGGTCTATAAATACTTAATTAAGCTAACTACCTATGAAACTGAAATCCTACTTAATTGGTATCAATTGATTTTGAATATCTCCTTCACAGCAATTTGGCAGTCGGCGGCATGAATCATCATTTAGGCTGTTTGCCTTTAAACTTGAGCTGGCATATCGCAAGCATTGGCTCCACTTCGGGTGGTCTGTTCAGGCGAGAATTGAGTTGGGCGGCATAGGTGGCATCCTGCATATCAGGAATGATATACCCGATTGCATCTGTAAGGCATTTGAGGGCGGCTCTCTGGCTGTATGGTTTGACTAAGAAGAACCAATAGGTGTCCCATGTCAAGCTGTTAATTCCTGCAATTAATCTCCCATTCTTCTCTAGTTCCGGATAACATGACTGCTCCAATGTTTTAGTCGCTGTCAATTTACCTGGAGTACATTGAGAAATCATGTTAGACAAGTAGAGAGTATTATTAACCAATTCAACCAAATTACTTGTGGTTGATTTGCATCTTGAAATTTCTCTCTCTGCTTTCATTAACTGGGACTGCCATTCTGTAAATAATATCTCCTTATGTGATTCTAAAATCTTTGGTAAATTAGCCGCCTGTCCCTGATCGGTATCTTGCCACTCAAGAAAATTAGTTAATGTTTCATCGGCTTGATCCAAGTCTGTTCTAGCTTTTTCTGATTTTTCACTTATTGATGTCGTCAAATCGCATAACGGTTCTGCCTGGGCGATTTGTTGACATAAAAGCTTTATCTGTGTTATCAATGCCTTGTTTATCTGTAATGCTTCTGCTCTGAATTCAGCTATCTGTGGAAGATTCTTTGTTTTCTCTAGCTGGGCTGATAGTTGAGCAATTTGCTCATCTTTTGACTTCAGCATTTGTTCATTCGCTGCTTTTAGTTGTGCCAATGCCTCAGACAGCTCTTTCTGCTTTTGAACTGCGTTGTAATCAATCCTCTGTTTCTCTTCCTGCAATTGTTTTGTCAATTGATTATTTATTTGCTTTTGTGTAAACAATTGCCGTTCTGCTTGCTCCGCCTTCTGCTGTGCCTCCGATAGTTGTACTTGTAGTGAAAAGATCTCCTGGTCTTTTGTTTTTAATAAATTACTCACCTCTGATGCCTTGTCTATTGTTGCTACCGAATAGGCTCCAGCATATTGGGATAGTTTTGTGAGGTCATCAGAGGGGTCAAATTCCTCTTTCCAAACCACGTTACCCGTCACTGTTTGTTCTAGGAATAGGGAAGGTTGATCAGTCCTTCTCCTCTTCCTCTGTCGTTTTACCACAGCCTTATGTCTTGGGCTATAGAAGACATCTAAGGGAGGAATTTCTTCTATTTGCAAAATAATCTGATGGGAGGGATCCTTTGGGATTATCTCTACTTCTTTCGAACTGGGTAGGCCGCTGGTTCCACTTGGAACCTGTTTTGAAGTTGTCTCCTGTGTATCAGCCGCTTTTGATGTCTTGGCTTCCTTAGAGCGCTCAAGATTGTTGATGATTGAGTCGAATTGCTGCCATTCCTGGAGCAATTTCGGGTCAATTTGAGTATCTAAATTCACCTCTATGCTGCTCTGTTCCTGCTCTTTCGTCTGGGTTTCCTCTTGTTTATTCATATGCACTTCCTCCTGTTCTTTTGTCTGGGTTTCCTCTTGTTTTTTCATATGCACTTCCTCCTGTTCTTTTGATGTAACAGGAGGTTCCTTAGTGAGTCGCTGCTCAGGCTCGCTTGATTCTGTCGTTGGGGTTGTTGCTAACAGATCTAGAGGTAGAGTTTGCAACCTTTGTTCTCTAAGTCTGTTGAATTCAACTAACCCGTCATCTTTGTATTCCATTCTGGCCAGCGATTTAAATTGGGACATCGACTCGGCTGAGGAGAACAGGTCATCAAACTTATCTTCTTTATGATCAAACTTTGTCAATTTGGCCTGTTCAAGTGCATTATAGGTGACTTTGTTTGGATCAAATCGCCTATTAGGGAGAGTTGCTAGAGTTAATGACTTCATCTTTTAAGATTCTTTCTCTGCATGTTTGAAATCATGCAAAGTGTAGACACCACATCTCAGAGGAAAAGAGGGCCAGACCTGCTTCTTATTTTTCTTTAGAGTTTGTGTAACTCCTTCGGAGATAATCTGATAGGCTATCTCCCTAGCCAGCAGTTTATTAGGTATGTACAAAGGAAGGACATGAGGTTTAGCTTGGCTGCCGAAAATTCTTATATAAGTAAACTTTTCCTCTCCGAACCATCTTCCTATTGATGTCAAATCAACCCCTGCTTGGTAGGAAATCTTAGGAGCAGGTTTATCAAAAATAGAATAATGAATGGGTAACATAAAGCCATTGCAGACTTGGTATAAATGGTGCTTGTAGTAAGTTTTCCACAACTTCTGATGGTATATGTGAATGGGCATGGGGTCTTGTGAAGTCCACCTCCATCCGAGCACGGGAAATTCAGAATTAAAACACAGGGTGTCTAGTATATAAGCACTGTAGTAGAATGGGGGAATAAGCCTTTCAGTGACGCGGGTTTTGCTTCTAAAATCAAGAACTGTGGTTGCTAGCTTATCCGACAGTATAGTTGCCCAATCCATTATTTCACTATTACATGCCGCTTCCATCAAGGGAACCATTTCTATAGTGAAATTAGTGGAATCGTGCAACCCCCACAATCTACACATCATTATCCCAGCATAACAATAAGGAGAACATAGAGAATCAACAGAGTACTTACCTGAAGATTCATGCTTGTGTTTTGCCAGATTTTGCCTCCAATCCCGAATGGGTTTGGATTCAATTTCGTTCTCATCTCGGAATTTCTCCAGAAATGCCTTGTTGTACTTCTTCTCTGGCACAGACAAATGATACATTTGCCTCAAATCATTAGATTGAAATGAACCGAAGATTCTCCCACCTCTGGTGCAAAAGGTTCTGTCTGTGATTGGGATTTCCTCAATTGCCCATCTCACTACATCCGTATATGGGAGAATTTGTTCCCGAGCTGCTATCCGATGAAGGAAAGAGTTGGCTAAGTCCTTTAGAGTAGCATCAGATTTTTGAGTGGTATCTACTGTGGCTTGTACTGCTGTCACCTCGGGTTCTTCGGCCTCAATCAAATTATAGGTACTTTGCCAAGTAGTTTTGCCGAGTCCTAGACATGTAGTGTTGGATATCAATCCTTTTCTTTTAGTTCCTAGATCGGCAGTGAGTTGTCCTATGGCTGGCGAAGCGGAAGCGATTGCAGTTTTCTTAGACTTCTTCCCCATCCTGCTTGAATCTATTGCTTCAGAAGAGTTCTGCACAGAAGTGAAAATGAACGTAATACAGAGAATTGGTAGCGCAAGCCAAATATGAGCGAGATATATTAATCAATGCATGATGAAGGATTAACTTAAAGTGGCCGCGGATACAATCTGTGAAAAGATTTTTAGGCTTACTATTTCATTAAATGGCCGTTAAAACCTGCCAGTCCTTTAAATGCCCATCATATCGTTTATTGGCCGAATGATTTGTTTAAGCGTGCCTTGGATGTTTTGGCGGTTGAGCACAGGTGCATCACTGTTTGGAAGATAAGGCCTTTAATACGAATTAATCGTAATATCCCTGCTTTAACAATTCTTTGAAATTCGCGCTTTTAGCTTTATCGCAATCGGGCGTCGGGGGAAAAATTAAATCGTTATATTGGTTCCTTTTGGAATCCCCGATTGCCGATAGCGATATCGCATTGCATCGGGAGTATTAACTGAGCACTTTGAAAAGCATGCATGGTACATCCCCGATAGCGATATCGCATCGCATTGGAGCGAAAGGGACTTTATCGCATCGCATCGGAGCGAAAGGGACTTTATCGCATCGCAGCGGAGCGAAAGGAACTTTTGTTATGCTAACTTATTATTGCCGATATCCGATAGCCTATTGCGTGTTGTCGCGTCGGAGAAAACCAATGGGTCTTTAAGTTATGCCTCCTTTGTCGTTGCGACATGCGATCTGGCGATTGCTTTATCGTAATGATAAAAGATTTCTCATTTATATATTATAAGACAAAATAATTGGTTTATCAAAAAGGTTTTGTAATGTTTTCATTTTGTTTTCGGACCCTTTTGAATACTTCTAAGTTGATACCAATTAAAATAAAAAGGGGCCCATTTCATATTATAGTTTTGAGAATAAAAATTATATGAAATGGGGGGTTGTTGTAGAGCACAACACAACCCAAATCAAACATGTCCGTAAATCAAGGGCTCCTAAGTCCCTAAAAGTGTTGTTTCATACCCTAAAGGAACAAGGTCAGCTGATTACATCATCTCCCAGAAGTTCTCCACAGGAAACTGCTCAGAACTGGTCAAAACTGGACCATACAGGTTGCTCAGTGCTAAGGGTGCGATGCATCCCACCTGCCCAGTGAAAAGGGTGCGATGCATACTGAAAAGCCCTTCTGTAGGGTGCGATGGGCGAGAGTGGAAAAATGGCAGAGACAGTTTGCGAGGTGGATGATCATGGAATCTTCCAGAAACTTCTCCTATGACACTTGCCTCTCTGAATTCGCCTAGGGATGAGTAAGAGATCATCAATCTCCAAGTGGAATCAAAGAACTATCAGAGAGAGGACACTAATTAAAATCCCAGAAGCTGACTCACCCCCCTACAATCATCTATATATGGATCCCTCATCCCAGAGATCCACAGGCTGGAATTTTGTATCTTGTAAGGAAGTGTTGTTGGTTTCTTGTTGGAATATCATAGTGTTGGGTGATCTAAGCTTTTCATGAGGTGAAAGAAGGGCTTTCACGCTGGAGGATGATGTTGGGTCAGAACAATTGGTTGTAATCCTCTTTGCTATTCTTGATATTAATAAAGCTATTCAAGTTTTCCTCCACATTCTTGTATGTTTGATGATATATGCATTTGTGTGGTCAATATACATCTGGTCCTATATTGTTTATGATTGTAGATCTCTGTTCTTCGATAGTATTATGCTGCTTTGATTCCACAGGTGCTCTTTGAAGCTGGGTAGACGAAGGAGAAGCAGCAAGGATCTGTCAGAAGGGAGAGGAATCGAGCAAGGAACCAAGCGCAAGACTGAGGTTGGTGTCCTTCATTCCACTCTTATCTACTTTTCATAAAGGAAAACGAAAGTAGTTTTAGTTTGTTTGTTTCTAAGATAGCTACTAGTCTTAGTGGGACTAGCAGCTCCGAGTGGACACTAGATTTCCTGATAAAAAATGGCGACTCCACTGGGGAGAAAATAGATTGTTTTTTTGTCTATATTTGTTTATTTTATAAACTTACAGACGGAGCCTGAAGTCAAGCTAGCTAACCTTCGAACTGCTTTTGCTATGCAATTGCAAAGTAGATCAATGCTGCTTCAGTCTATCTCCGGGTTTTGTTTATAAACTGAACAATCGATTTGACAACTTTCTAATTTCCCTAGTGGTGGCTCTAGTAACCTCATTAGATCAGCCCCTGTGATTTCTATTTACTGTACATCACTTGCCCGGCCTAAATCCCTGAATTGAGCTGCAAACTGTGACCCGGAACCCAGTTGAAGTCTCGTCCCTGGACCATCACACCTTTTACTCTTGGGAATTTGGATGCATCGCACTTCCCGTGTGCAGTAGGTGTGCTGCATTGCACTTTCCCTGTGTTACAGGTGCGCTGATTAGACAAGACCTCTTCTGCTCTCAGATTTTGGTTTCTATGTTCACTCTCTTCAGCTCTATTAAGGAGTTATGCTATCTGTGATCAGTATACCACTATCGAAACCCCCTTCCTTTCCATCCTTCTACCTCCATTATGCAAAGAACTGTGGATGTTTTTATGTATTTTCCACCATTTTCAGTTCTCTCTTTTACAAAGTAGTAGCATAGTTGAGCTGTCATCTTTTGATTTGAAAGTGTCGTTTTCAGTCAAAGAAAAGAATTCCATTGTTCTTGATGGTCGATTATACAGTTACTCTTGTATTTGATTTGAATTAGTAGTTTTTCAAGTGTCGAAAGCAGTTTTCAATTCAAAATAGTAAAATGTCGTCATTATCTTCCTTTTGTTTTTGAAGAGAAATTTGTTAATAGAGTTAAGGCTTTGAAACGCGTCGACAAATGAGATTCCATGTGATTTTCGCCGAAGAATCTTTCTCTAAAGAAATTTGTTAGTACTGTCGCTTTGAAATGATAATTCAGATTTGTACTTAGCATTCTTCTTGTCATTCACACATTAAGAAAGCTGAAAACAAATACATGCATGTGCATTTGCATTTAGACTGCTTGTTGGTTTGATTTAGGATAGTGCATCTAGTGTGTGCTCTCTGCTCTATGTTGAAAGAATATCATCTCTCTTTCTTTAGTAGCTAGGATTTTCATTGCAAAAAGAAGATTAAACGATTGTTTATCATCTTAGATTACATTTTAGGAATTGTACATCTACATCACGCGGTGGACCTGAAAGGCAAATTTCTTAATAAAGATCAACTGTAAAATAAATTTAATGAACCTAAAAACGCTTTGGAACCTAACGCACAACATCTAGAAGTCTAGGCTAGAGACGTATTCCGGTGTCGTAAAGCCTGGTAATGTCGTTTTCACTGTTGGTTGGGTGATTCCTCCTCTTTGAGATGACAAGTGCTAGTACAGACTTGTGCTCCCACGTACCGTCGAGTATATATTGGGAGACCACAATAGGCTATATCCTTTATCCATAGGAAGCCGAGTCTACCACCCTATCGATCGCAATGCAGTGAACACAACATTCGGGAAGATTGACTGCCGTACCATAAAAAGTATTTTGCAGTTTTGCGATTGGTTTGGTAATCCCTCTGTCTAGATTTCCAGAGTAGTCTCTTTCATTCCTTTTCAGATTCCTTAAAGGAAAAGGTCCATCTGAGCACTTGTCACTTCAGGCTCATTAAAAATCGAAGGCGACTAGAGTCATCTTTTGTTTTTTCTCGACTCTTAAAAATTGAAAAAACAAGTTGTGTCAAAGTGTCCAAAATTCATTTAATTCGAAAACATTTTCCCCTTTATTTTTAGTTGATCGAGTAATCCGCAATCGTGGAAGAAAGTCGATTGAAACCCCGTCATTCGCGGAGACTTACGAGTCAACCGTCTTTGTGCCTAGAATCAAAACTATTCCGGACAAAGCGAACTCGTTTAACCGACTCAAAGACCCCTGGTCGGGTTGGAACAAGTGTTCCGACACCCTCGGAGACTCCGGTTACTCCAAAAATTTCTGGGACCCCTGCCTTTACAGAAGAAGTTCTGCAGCCACGAGAGGACAGTAGAATTGATCCTAGTGTGAGGGTAAACACTTCTATACCTGAACCAGCTCCATCCATATCTGATTCAGAAGGTGTTGTTCCCCAAACATCAGTCGCTGCAGAATCTATACCTTCTTCGACACCAGAAATATTTTACAGACCTGACGGTCTACCTCTTCCACCCGGTTTGATTGCTATAGAAGAGATTGTGGAGGATCCACCATCTAGTACTCCATCGCAACTTGGAGTAGGGGTCACTCTATATCCTTCTTCGTCAGAAATTATTCTACCGTTATTGGAAGTTCCTGTAGAATCGCTAGGAAACCTTTTGGATAGACTAGATATGTCTGAACAATCGTTGACATCTAGGACTGTGTCATCTGACACAGCAGTGACAGAACTTCCTGCTGCTACTCCGACAATGTTCGCCGGCGTACCATCTGTCACAACTAGCTCTCAATCACTGGATGGGATCCATCCAGGGGCTGTTTCGACGGTATGGTCTGTTCCCGTTTGTTCATCTGGAATAATATCTGGAATCTCTTATGTTGAGTCTCAACAAATTGATCCTTCGCAATGTCAATTTGGGCAGTCTGGTCCTCAAAGGCAAATAATTCCCTTAAGCACCGGATTACCGTCGTATGGAGGGAAATATGCCCTTTCATTGTCGCCTTTGGGAGGTCAAACATACGAGAGTTTGCGACAGAATTCAGGTTATGCTAGAATTACATCCAGTGGTTGGATACCAATACTGCCTCAACAACCAAGAGTTGTATACTTATTGCAACAAAGTATGCCTATGTCAAATATCCCCACTACATCGGCTATTGTGACGGTGTCACAAGTACAAGCGTTACCTGTTGTATGCCAACCTCAAGTCTCTCAGGTCGCAATCCAACAACCCCTTGTCCCTACGACGCCACCACAATCATCGGTTAGTGGCTCCTTAACTGGAGTGACCCAGGCTCAAACGGGTACCATTACCCCTCATCTCAGTCAAACAGCCATTATTGGGCAACAACACATGGTCTCATAACCATGGTTGGTGCAATATCAACAACCACAATTCCAACAAGTTTACCAAGGATCTGAGCACCAATTCTTTGCAAGTAATGGGTAGCCGTATATTCAAAATGGACAACATCAACCATTTCATAATGGTTATGCCCATCAACCTTATCAAAGTTATCAGCATCAAATGCACTATGATGGTATGCAAAGACCCACTGCTCAGGCAATCCCATCTTATCCTGGGTACGCTTCGTCGAACCTGAATCAACAGTTGCCCTTCGTGGCAAATTTAGAGTTACCAGATCTAAACCGGCTAACAAATGATCCAATCGCTTACACCCCTTGGTGGCCAGCAATTCCTCATAAACTTCTGTCAGATATTCCTAAATTTAATGGAAATCCGGGTGAAGACCCGTCAAATCATGTGATGACCTTCACCTGTGGTGTTCATATAACACTCTAAATGATGATTCGATTAGGCTTCTCCTTTTTCAACGAATGTTAACTGGTCCGGCAGCAAAATGGTATATCGAATTGCCTAGAGCTTCGTTTGATAACTTCAGTACCTTAGCCACAACCTTTTTGACCCATTTTCAGTTACCCATAAGATACGAAACAGGAACAAAGCTTCTTACCAATTTCAAGCAAACGACGGCCTCTCACATATTCGATCATATTCATGAGTGGCAACGTCGTCGTAGAATGGTAAAAACATATGTTCTTGATCATCTGTTGGCTGAATGGTTTATTAAGTCATTGTTACCTTCTATTATGAAAGATGTGGAAAAGGGAGGAGTCGTCACTGAAGAGCAAATAATTTCTCGTGCGCAATATTTAGACTTAATCTATACTCAGTTTGGCATGCTCTACGATAAAATCCCTGAAGCTCCTAGATGAGAATTTTCTGTTCCTCCATCTCATAAATCAAACAAAGACTCTCATTCCGGGGACAGTGTGATAGAAGCGACCAGCACGAAAACCGTAAAGGATAAGTCGAAGAAAGCCCGTACGGTTTCAGGTCAAAATGAAAATGAAGAACTTCTCGCCTCGGAAGTAAATGCCATATTGACTGACAAAGGCAAAGAAACCAAGCAACCAGGAGGCAAGAAGAAAAAGAAAGGGAAGAAGAAGAAACATGAAGAGTCATCCCCTGAAAAATCTTCTGCAAACCCTTCTGGAGATAGGAAACCAAATCGTCCATGCCTAATATGTGATGAGGATCATTGGACAAGAGAGTGTCCGTATAAAGCTGAGCTTAGAAAATTCTTCAAGAATTCAAAAACCTCGGCAGTATTGACTGATCTGTTTCCAAATCTAGGAACAAATCTGGTTGCTAGTGACAATGCTTCCCCGTCCCAAGTGCTAATGTTGTCGGTTTCAAAGCAGCAAAACGATGCTTTGATATCGACAAGGAATAAAGATTACGAGAATCCACAGCTGTCGGACAACAAGGCCAATAATCAACCCAGTAGTTCGACAACAACTTTGACCGAAGTTGTGCCACCCATCATTCCTGAACTAACGATAAAGCCACCAAAGGAAATAGTACACAAATCGACATTTAATCCTCATGCCAGAGCAGCACAGCATTATAATATAGTGGAGGATCTGGCCCAATCGCCATCCGCTATGTCGACACTTGAGGTACTGCAAAATTGCCCCTCTCAAAAGCAGGCTTTATTATCAGCGATAGGTGGGATTGACCCAACAGATTCCAATCTTGTGTCCTTTAATCACAAAGGATATGACCCTCAGTTCCCAGCTCAACTAGCTTTTCTTATTCAAGTGAAAGCCCTCAACAAAACTGTTCATCGAACAATTATTGATGAGGGGGCATCTACATGTATTATGTCGATGAGTTGCTGGAAAACTTTAGGATCTCTACCCTTGTCGTGATCTTCGACAACATTAAAAGCATTTGATGGACGAACATACACCCCATATGGGATTTTAAGTAACTTGCAAGTCAAACTGGGGGGAAAAACAATAGAAATAGATGTTGAAGTAATTGACGGAAACCTCGATTACAACATCCTACTGGGAAGACCCTGGATATATGCCATGGCTGCGTTGTGTTGACCTACTTCAGGAAGATTGCATTTCCCTTCCAAGTAGGAATTACAATTTTCGACCAACAAACATTTCTTCCCAACAATTCACAAGTTACAGGAAGCATTCCAATGATCCACGAAAGCCCTCATTCGCTTCAAAATATCGGAGTAGGTCTACTGAAAGACCCTATATTGATGGGGACTTTTGCCCTACCACCTCCAAACAATCTGGCGGAAGTGGCCACGGTGGGGACCTGCAATATGGTATCTTCTAGATTCAGAGGATTCCTGAACATTTTGACAGCATGGATCATCGCCATTTTAGAAATATTGTAGCAATCAATTTTCTTGGCCTGGGGGGCAAACCCAAATCAATGCTCATCAGGTGTTTGGATAGATAGGTCTAAGGAATATGGCACCCCTTCAGATCCTTGGTCGCAAGTACATTATACAGACGAAGGAATTGTTCAATCAATGATGATTGATGGGGCACCATGGGAAGATTACCACCATCGTTCCCATCTTCCGAATTGTAAGGAAGATAGTTCCAGTGACCTTAATCATCCTTCAGTTTTTGATTTTCTATCAAATATTGTAAATACGGTGGATTTCTAGGATGGTTCTTATCTCGTGTCGACCTCGTTAAAAAAATGAAACAACCCCCTTTACAAATCGAGTCTTTGATTACGATCTCATAAAATCCAAGTCAAGTCTTTCAAAGATCTCAAAGGTAAACCTTCATTCCAACCACCGCAATGAATGCAATGAAGCTTGGGGGGCATGCACCTCGATTTGCGTTATTATGCTGGGGGCATGCAAACTTATCACGAGCAGTGTTACCGCAGGGTTCAAGCTCATTAAAAAATAAACCCGCCACGAGCAATGTTTCCGCAAAGTTCAAGCTCGTTAAAAAATAAACTTAGCCACGAGCAGTGTTACCACAAGGTTCAAGCTTGTTAAAAAATAAACCTGCCACGAGCAGTTTTTATGCGAAGTTCAAGCTCGTTAAAAATTAAACCTTAGCAATGAGCAAACGTTCCCCCAGAGTTTAAGCTCATTAAAAAATGAACCAATTTCCGATAAATAACCATTGTGAATGCATTATCATCAGCTTTGGAGCCTTGGTCGTGTTCTCATCATCACCTCGACTTTGTTTTAGCCGATCATTCACTTCCATTTGATTGTTTACCCCTTTTGAGGAACAACTGCGAAGAGTGATCCTGTTAGCCATCCTTGTGACACTACCGTGATTGGAAAATTCCAAACCTTACTTGGAATCAGCTGCTACCCGAAATTATCACTCATTCCTCAAAAGCGAGTCTCCTTTAAGCTCTTTTCACCTGACTCGTAAAATATGAAAATATTGCCGAGCGATTGGCCTCTCTAGCTCGTTAAAGCGACTGGAAGTGCTATCCCTCTATATTTTAATATTTTTGGACTTGAGGGATTATTACACAAAAAGATCAAGCGCTTGTCTTGTTCGGCTCGTTAAAATTACCGAAAATTCATCCCTTTCGTATTATTTTATACTTTTTCGGACTTAAGGGATTATATGATGAAAAAGGAGTATTGGAGTTTCCTTTACATCCCTTTCAGACTCTCTAAAATTGAAAAGGACCAAGTTATCTTTGTCGTTAAAATCGTTAAAACCGAATAGCGACAAACTTGTCCATATAGACAAGAACGAGTTTCACTGTCGCTAGGCTCGTTAAAATATAGCGATGGGTTTGATCGAAGGGAAAATTATAGAACAAGCATATGTTATCCTCCTCAAGCTTGATAACAATAAAGAGGTACTGGTTAGCAATAACTGGGGAAAAATTGGGAAGAAAACTTAAAGAAACTTTATTGGTAGCAAGTCGCTCTTGAACATGACACTTTCACTCCCCATCCGAGTCAGGTTGGGTTGTTCCGTTCACTGGTCATATCACCATTGGTCCATCACACCATCCATATTTGGGGTTAACGCTACCAATCCATGTTAGTGTCACCGGTATGTTCAAGAGAAGTCACTCAGAGAATTCACCTGTGTCTCATCCGCTGCAATACATTCACGCTCCATTCTTTCATGACCAACACCCTGAACCCTGTATCATCGGATCATTTTCACCTCCAAAATCATTTACTCCGTTCCATGTCGTAGATGTCGGATTCATTAAGGCCCTCCTACGGCGGGTCGCTTCTTTTCGACATCAGCTCATTATCCAAGAATTCTACTTAGGAACAACCCTTTTAATACTTTGAAGCTTGCATGCCTCAATGGCAAGTTTCTCACTTCTGGCGACAGGTTTACATCAATGGCTTTCGACCGAAAGATTTTGCGCGATGTTCGACGCCAAGTCCCTTATTCACACCATGCGAATTGTATTGTAGTACCTTGAGGGTCATCATCATTATCGGTGATTCCTCTCGTGCCTGTTAACAGCTTACATCATTGGCTGGTAATTAGGCGAAGTCTTTCCATGTTCGACTCCAGAACATCTTTCACATGGATTGACTTGTACTCCGAGTGAAGATTGAACGAGTTTGAAGACCCTGGATATAGTTTCATCCATCCGGGCTGCGATATATTCAGGAAAATAAATACATCAAATGCACATTGTTGCTGCACAGATGATCATCCGAATCAAAGGATGATGACTCTATCAGAATCATCGGTCTCCCGCACAGAGGATTTTCTGTCTTATGTACATGAAAATGAATTTATAAAGCTGAGCATGAGAATGCCCGCCTTAGCTAGATAATGAAAAATATTATGAAGATAATGTATTGTATTGTATCTTATTACAGGTTGCCTTCCAGCTCGAAAAAACTTTGGATCCTCATGATAAAGCATTTCACCCGACATCAAAAGATTAACGACCTCATGCTTTAGGAGGCAACTGTTATAGACATTTTTGGGCACTGCAACCCCATTCAAACATGTCCATAAACCAAGGGCTCCTAAGTCCCTAAAAGTGTTGTTTCATACCCTAAAGGAACAAGGTCAGCTGATTACATCATCTCCCAGAAGTTCTCCACAGGAAACTGCTCAAAACTAGTCAAAACTGGACCATACAGGTTGCTCAGTGCTAAGGGTGTGATGCATCCCACCTGCCTAGTGAAAAGGGTGCGATGCATACTGAAAAGAACTTCTGTAGGGTGTGATGGGCGAGAGTGGACAAATGGCAGAGACAGTTTGCGAGGTGGATGATCATGGAATCTTCCAGAAACTTCTCCTATGACACTTGCCTCTCTGAATTTGCCCAGGGATGAGTAAGAGATCATCAATATCCAAGTGTAATCAAAGAACTATCAGAGAGAGGACACTAATTAAAATTCCAGAAGCTGACTCACCCCCCTGCAATCATCTATATATGGATCCCTCATCCCAGAGATCCACAGGCTGAAATTTTGTATCTTGTAAGGAAGTGCTGTTGGTTTCTTGTTGGAATATCATAGTGTTGGGTGATCTAAGCTTTTCATGAGGTGAAAGAAGGGATTTCATGCTAGAAGATGACGCTGGGTCAGAACAATTGGCTGTAATCGTCTTTGCTATTATTGATATTAATAAAGCTATTCAATTTTTCCTCCACATTCTTGTATGTTTGATGATATATGCATTTGTGTGGTGAATATACATCTGGTCCTATATTGTTTATGATTGTAGATCTCTGTTCTTCGATAGTATTATGCTGCTTTGATTCCACAGGTGCTCTTTGAAGCTGGGTAGACGAAGTAGAAGTGGCAAGGATCTGTCAGAAGGGAGAGGAATCGAGCAAGGAACCAAGCGCAAGACTGAGGTTGGTGTCCTTCATTCCACTCTTATCTACTTTTCATAAAGGAAAATGAAAGTAGTTTTAGTTTGTTTGTTTCTAAGATAGCTACCAGTCTTAGCGGGACTAGCAGCTATGAGTGGACACTAGATTTCCCGATAACACTAGAGCCAAAAGAAATTGTAAAAGAAAAGTCAACTATCCAAATTCAAGAGATATGAGATGACAAATAAAATCTAGATGCCTTAGTTAAGAAAGATTCCACTAACCCAGATGAAAACTATGAACATGAAAGCTTATGGCATTTAGAGTTTGATGGTTTAGTAAACAAATTAGGTGTAGGAGCAGGAGTATGGATACATAACCTAGAAAATGATCATGTAGAGGGACATGCCTATAGGTTAAATTTCAAATGTACAAACAATATGGAAGAATATGAAGCACTCCTGCTAGGCCTCAAGCTAGTCAAAGGATTAGGAGCTATAAGGGTATCAATCATGGGAGATTTTGAACTGATAGTTAAACAGATTAATGGAGTTTACATAACCAGAGACCCTAGGTTAGGAATTTACAGAGGCACAGTTGTAGAAATCCTTAACACTTTTTTAGAAACCAAGCTTGCAACCATTCCTAGAAAACATAACATGCAAGCTCATAGCCTGGCTATGTTTGCCAGCACCTACAAATTGCCTTTTCAGCCCAATCACCAGTATACTGTTGAGGTTAGGCATAGGCCACCTATACCTGATAATCTTAAGAATTGGCAAGTTTTTGAAAATGATAAGCAGATTAATCACTTTCTGACATTAGATGAAGAATTTTCTAGCATTAATATAGAAGTAGACATAGTTTCAGATTTTGATCACACTAATGAGTTAGACATTAACAAATCGGAAGTAAACTCAATAAACATGCTTCACCCTAATAAATTCATGAAAACAGATATTCAGGACTTAAATAAAATGGATATTGATGAAATAATTGATGATGAAACTGAAGTCATAAATCTCAAAGATAACCAATTACCCAAGGGATTAACTCCTTGGGAGGACTTATTTGACTCTAATGATATTCCTAAAAGGCCTAAGATGGAGCCCTTGAAAGTAGACATTGAAGGATGCAACATAGGAACTCAAGATAATCCTAAGTTGATAATATTTTCTAAATCATTACCCCTTGAGGAAAAACTGAAATATATTGAGCTAATGAAAGAATTCCAGGATGTTTTTGCCTGGAGTTACGAAGACTTAAAATCCTATGATACCAGTATTATACAACACACTATCCCTTTGAAAGAAGATCAGAAACCTTTTAGGCAAAAGCTAAGAAGAATTAATCATGTTTTATTACCTTCCATTGAAAAAGAGATCAAATGAATGTATGAAGTAGGAATCATTGCCCCCATTAGGTTTTTAGATTGGGTGTCTAATCTTGTCCCTACAAGAAAGAAAACAAGAGAAATTAGACTGTGTGTCGACCTTAGAAATTTGAACAAAGTCTCACTCAAAGACAACTATCCCTTACCTAAAATGGATCACATACTGCAAAGGGTAGTGGGTTCTACAAGGATTTCACTTTTAGATGGATTCTCAGGTTACAACCAAATTTTAGTCCATGCTGATGATCAAGCAAAAACTGCATTCAAAACACCATGGGGCACCTTCGTGTATGTCAAAATGCCCTTTGGATTGAAAAATGTAGGGGCCACCTTTCAAAGGGAAATGGATATTGCCTTTGCAAAGGAAATCCATGATTTCTTAGTTATATACCTTGATGATATAACAGTCATTTCTAAGTCAGATCAACAACACCTGGATCATCTCAGGCAAGTTTTCCTTAAATGTATAAAATTTGGCATCTCGCTGAACCCAAAGAAGTCTTTATTTGGTTTGGAAGAAGGAAAAACTGTTAGGCAACATTATCTCCAAAGATGGAATCTGGATTGACCCAACTAGGATTGAAGCTATTTTGCAAATACCTCACCCAAGAAACATTAAAAACTTTAGGCATTTTTAGGAAAAATATTTTTTTAAGGAGATTCATCTCCAACTTAGCTGAGCTAATTAGATTATTGAATAACATGTTGAAAAAATATTCGATATTAAGTGGAAAATAGAGGCTAAACAATCATTCGAAGAAATAAAATTAGCCTTAACTCAAACACCAACCCTCACAAGCCCAAAATTTGACAGAGACTTCATTATCTTTTCCTTTGCATCAGAACACACCATAGCTACAGTCTTACTACAAAAGGATGATCAAGGATGTGAAAAACCAATAGCCTTTTTTAGTAAAGCTCTTAGAGATGCCTCATTAAAGTATAAAATAATGGAGAAACAAGCTTTTGCTTTGGTAAAAGCTATTAAATATTTCAGAGTGTATATTTTGTATTCTCATGTAGTAGCTTATGTTCCTAATGCTGTGGTCAAAGATATCCTGACATAGGATGGAGTTGATGGCAAGAGGGGAAAATGGATAGCTACTATTTTAGAATATGATATAGAGATAAAACCTACCAAGTTAATTAAATGTTAGGGGTTTGCCAGACTTATGGCAGAAACAAATTTCCAAGCCCTAGACATAAATTTGATTATAGAATTAGATAACGAACAGGATATGGCGACTCCACAGATCAGCCAACCCTTTCTAGATTCCCCCTGGTATGCTGATAGTATAGATGTTCTATAAAACCTACAGGCTCCTCCAGGGTTATCCAGAACTAAAAGCAGTTTTTTGAAAATGAAAGTTTCAAAATTTTTCATTATAGATAATACTTTATTTTGGAAAAATCATGAAGGCATTTTATCAAACTGTTTATTAAAAGAAGAATCTGACAAAGTACTCCAAGAATTTCATGTAGGGGATTGTGGTGGACATCTCTACTGGAAATCAACTGCTGACAAAATTCTAAGAGCTGAATTTTACTAGTCAACCTTGTTTGCAGATGTTAAAAAATTTGTAACTTCCTGCCATAAATGCCAGATCTTTGAAGGCAAAAGAAAACTTTTACCCTTGCCTTTGAAACCTATTTCCACAGAAAAACCTTTTCAACAATGGGGTCTTGACTTCATTGGAGAAATCCATCCACCCTCTTTTTCTCAACATAAATGGATACTCACTGCAACTGATTACTTTACCAAATGGATAGAAACTATTCCCTCTAGACAGACCACTGATACTGTAATAATAGGTTTTCTAGAGGCTAATATTCTGTCTAGGTTTGGTTGTCCTGACAAAATTATCACAGATAATGTTGCAGCCTTCAAGTCAAAGAAAATGATTGATTTTTGTCACAAATATCATATAATACTTGGTAATTCCACAAATTACTATCCTCAAGGGAATGGACTTGCAGAATCCTCCAATAAAAGTCTAATAAATATTATAAAAAAACTATTGGAAGAAAATAGGAAAACTTGGAACAAAAAATTAACCAATTCTTTGTGGGCAGATAGGCTTACAACTAAGAAATCAATTGGAACCAGTCCCTATGAGCTAGTGTATGGAATGGAGGTAGTTTTCCCCTCATCTTTAGGAGTTCCAATCATAAAATTACTTCAAGAAGCCCAAGTGGAACCAAATGATATACAAAGGAGAATTAACCATACTATCCATTTACAACAAACCAGGGAGGAAGTATACAACAGAGCCCAATTACTGCAAGAAAAACATAAGAAGATTTTTGACAAAAGGACCAAAGAAGAACACTTCTATCTCGGAGACAAAGTGTTAAAGTGGGATTCAAGAAGAGAGCACAAAGGGAAACATGGGAAGTTTGACTTCCTGTGGAAAGGACCATACATTATATATGCCTTCAGAGGAAATAATTCATATTTTCTTAAAGAATTAGATGGTGCAGAGATCGAAGGAGGACCAATCAATGGTCGAATGTTAAAGCACTACATTGACCCAATTTACTAATTTTTCCAGTTCAATTGTACATACTGTATCCTTCAGAATGTTCAGTGTTGATTGGATGGTAATTTTGAAGTTGAAGCCCGAAGAGAAGGCCCTAAACTTCAAAAGTTTTACTATTAGTAAATATCAATAAAGCAGCAAGGTAAAGGAGAATTACAGAGCACAATCAAAGTCTTTCAAAGGCCATTGATCTACAGTTCTTGACTTTCCACCAAGAAAATCCATCCCAAGTGGAGCCACTGTTATGTTCTTATACCAATAGGTGTCATATATCATGATTGACTTGGTTTAGCTCTGAAATATGTACATACCTTTGCTTGTTGCAAATATTTTCCATATTTGTAAAAAATCAAAAAATTTAAAAAATGTAAAGAGGGTATGCCCTAAAAGAAAAATCATAGGGCAAAAAGAAGGAAGAAGGTCAAAAAAGATGAAAAATGAACCCTAAGAAAAATAAAAAGACCATGAAAGTTTGCAAGCCCAAATGCCACTACTATTTCACTTTTTGTATAAATAATTGTGTGCAACATGGTTACTTATGCCACAATCCATGGTAACCTAATAGTTTAATCTCGGTTATTCCATGTTTTCAATTTCATGCTTAGAGATAGAGAATAAAATCTGACCAAACTGTTTAATCTTGGGAGATAAGTAGATAGGTAGAGTGAATAAAAGGAGCTCAGTAGTTTAATCTGAGCCCTTGGATGTAATAAGGTTAGACTTAGTTAGAATACCATTGTAAAAGAAAAGAAAAGGTTTTGATAAGGGTTTACCAGTTTGAATGCACCCTAATAAAAGAAGAAAAAATGGTAGGATGTGTAGGTAGGGTAAGTAGATGAATGTTTGCAGAATTATGCATGATGAATAATTATCCAGATATCAAGTCATTACTTTCATCATCCCAAGCACTTAAAGATTTGGATGGAAATGAAGACATTTACATCATGGAAAAAAGTCAAACTAATTAACTTCCTCACTCATTTTTTCTCTAAATTTTACTAATTTCCCATAAGTACTAAAGGCACCAACAACCTAAAAGTTAAAGGAGCTCAGAGCATTTTTCTGACTTTTGGAGGGACCGGACCCTTGGCCCAATAACTTGTAAGGCCTAAGTGCTAAAACCCCTTCATCAAAAGTCACCCCCTTCATAATTCATTCATTTCCTTCAAATCCTTTTCCTAAGGCAAAATCACTCTTTTACTTAGGAAAAATAAAGGTTCTTTACAAAAACCCCCAAAACACATTTTAGCTTAATCATAATGTTGGATGATGAATGTATTTTCGGAAACATTTACTTAACACATTTTCTTTTTCTAGGGTCATATTAACTTTTAATTCTTATTATTTAAACTCCCAAAACAAATTACCTTTTCCTGTATTATTAATAAAAATCTCAAAATCAATAAATATCCTGTCCCTATGGTTTGAAAAATAAACCATAAATAAAGTTAATTAAATTGGATTAGTTAATCGAATCATGATTAATTAAGAGCCAAACCCCTGACGCATTAAAAAAGGGATTAATTAGTCATCTGGATTAATTAATAACCTCTGCACCAATACCATCATCCCCGATATAAGTAAGTCATTTAAATTATTTTAATTATGCAGCGGGCCCCCTCCATTAACTCCCTAACAATTTCCGCCACCGACTGTCGTTCGATTTGCCGTCCCTCATCTGACGACTCTTGCTCATATCACACAGGCCTTTTGGTCGAACGTTAACCACGTGATGAACGTTGTTTTGACTTTTCATCGATGCTACGTGTCATCCCATTTGTGGCATCGCACGACCCTCCGCTAAAACCACCAACCTCCCAAAAGCTGTGCTATAAAAACCATTACCGCTCCACTTATAGCTTTTGCTAAACGACAAAGTGTCCCATCAGTCAGTTAAATCCAACTGTCATTTTCCATTCACCCGCCAAATTCCAAAAGGTTATTGACTTTGTACATAAAACAAAAAAATTCATGGTTTTCTCTTTTTACCGAAAAAGAAAGTTCTGCTTCCATGCATGCACAGAGTATGTCCAGACTAGCAAACTATTCCCAACCGCCAACGACTATCAGTTTCTGAACTCCAGGCCACTGTAGACTACTGTGTGCACCCTGCAAAACCTTCACCATAGCCATTTGTCCTGACAGTCAACCTTAAACACGTATTTACCGCATTTCCTTCTCAGAAACCCTGTTTTTGTATTGATCTTCCACTAAATTGCTCTAAACTCAAATAATTCAAAACAATTAAAGATGTTTCCTAGTCCCAAGACTCCCCCAAGCACCTGTTTTATCTGAAATCCTTGAAAACCCCGGCTTTCTTCCTTGAATACATAAGAACCAAGGATGGAAGCTCCTGTCACCCTAAATGTCGCACCAATCACTACTTCCCACAAGGATTTGGACTACCTTCCCTTGGCCGATAAAGATTTCAAATTAAGGACCTTACTTTTGACGAAACCCCCTTGAAGCTATACTGCAGGTATTGAGACAATTATCTGAACAATGTTGATAAAATAGGTCTTTGGGAGTCCAACCTCCCTAAATATCAATTCCCCACTATCCATATTTTCCCAGATATTGTCCACCAATACCATGCAAACTACAACACCAATATGAGAGCTATAATGTCCCCTAACCAGGAAGTCCTTTTCACCATTACAGCTGAGTCTATAAATGAAATGTTGTAATTACAGCCTGGCCAGGACCTCACTCCCCTTTCCATTGCCAATTTACTTGAAAAATCCTCAAGGCTGTCCAGTTCTGAAATTAACCAAGTCTATTAGACCTTCATGGAAGAAAAATACAGGCCAAAAGAACCCCCTCCTTATATGTCAAGCTTCTTTACAAGTCTGGGCCAGGATATCATCACCATGATTGCTTGCATTTTGGGTTTTACTACTAGTGAGTATGTAGATGAGTTGACCTTAGCCTACATGACTATTTTTACCCCTAGCCAACCACCTACATGCAAATATGACTATGTTGCATTCATTGGTGATAAGATGCATGACCAATTCATGAGATTAGGAAATGAAAGAGTATTTAAATATTCTTCAGTCTTGTATCATCTTTTCCTCTACTACCAAACTGATAAATTCCCTTTCTCTATGCAAAGTGACACCAGAGGGAATCCTAGGTTAGTTATCTTTTGGACTTCCATTTTTCACAATTCACCTTCTTCCCCCTATCCTTATACACATTTTATTGATCAATTTGTGCATCATCCACCCAATTGATCATATTGAGCTTCATAAGCAAACGGAAGAGATGGTCTATTCCACATTGACCAGTAAAGCCATCATTGCACATCAATTGCAGAATTCTCTAAGTAATACTACAACACAATTACAGTTGGAAAAAGCCTCTTCTCAGGCTAAGGACACAAGGATAAAATCATTAGAAGATCTAGTGATTGAGTTGGGACATGATCCCAAAGATGTTAAAGCAGCTGAAAGTTTGATAAAGAAAAAGAATGAGGACATTGCTGCACTCAGGAAACAACTTAAACTCCCTCCCCTCATACATCCACAAACTGCAGAAGTAATTGAGAAACAAAATGAGGAAGAACTTATGGACTTGATCCTTAAGTTGAATAAGCAGTTGAAAGAAACAGAGCAGGAACTAGAAAAAGCTTTACAGTCCAAACAGGGTGAGTCAACCACCATGCCTCAGACTGTAATACCCATAATTTCTACAGTAGTGCCATCTACTATTGCAGCATCTTTGGCACCCAACATTCCTCCAGCAACAGCTCTTCTAGTAACAACAACAACAAGTACATCAGAAGCAGCAGCAACTTCAACAAAGCAAATAGAGGATTTAATAAAGTCCATGGAAGAAATGAAAATCCAAGCAACTGAAATAAAGAAACTAAAAGAAAAGATTACCAGCTTGGAAAACAATTGTGAGCTATCACAAATCAATTGTACTAAAGAAGAGAGAAAGAATATAAGGATGGCTGAAAGAATTAAAATATTAGAGAATGACATAACTTTGGAAAAGCCATTGCAAGATATTAGAGAGATTCCATGGACCAATATCATTGATTCTATCAATGATATTTGGTCTGCTATTTAGATCATTTTTGAACAGACTGAGTTATTGAAACTAGCTACAAAGGCTATACAGAAGACCAGGGAAGAATTGGGGGAGAAACCTGAAGAGGCAACCCAATTAATCAACTCCTTGAATAGCCAAAATAGGCAACACCTATAACAATGGGATATTGAAGATCGAACTGGTACTATCCTTGAAATTAAGAAATTTTTGACCAAAAATAACTTAATGCTTAACCTGGAAAGAAGATGTCAAAGTATTCAAGAAGACATAAATGAGTTTGTGGTAAAATATAACATTCTAAGGGATAAAGGACTTCCAAACCTATTGGTCATAAACGACAAGCTGATGACTCATGATGACTACATTGAAATACTGCACAAACAAGCCAAGAGTCAAGCCAGTTCTTCCACAATGAAAGCACTATCGACAGGAAAAGCATTGTATGATGATTTGGAAAATATTTTCTATATTGAGCATGAAGTAAAACACATGTTCACAGTCCAGCCCAATTTTGCAAAGTATACTGAAGCTGATGAAGTGTACAAGAAATTGATCAAGATGAAGATACCAAATGAAGAATGGTGGACCAATATGCTTGATATCCTATAATTTACTATGGTAATTATGAGGTAAATAGAGGATATTTACTGAGGTAAAGGCTGGAAAAGAGGTGAATTCTGGTAAACAGGTAAAGAGTATCAGGAACAGATAAAGAGTATCAGTAGGGAAAGGTAATCAAAGATCCAACACACAATTACTAAAGCAACAACAAGAGGAAAATTCGAGTTTCAACCTCCAGCTCTTCCATAAATAAAGGGACAACAACAATCAGTTTTACATCTATCTCTATCTTTTTATAAAAGATATTTTATATTCCCTAGAATACATCTCATGTAGTTATGAGATATTTTCGATGTAATTTTTGTATAAATACTTCTCCATTCGAAGTATTGTGGGTGGATTCTATAACATCTTTGTAACTCTATTCTATCAAGCTAAGAAAGCTTTTGTACTCAAACTTGGATTTTTGCTAGAAAAGGAATGAAGGTTGAGGACATTTCATCAGATTCTTGTGCAGTATAATTACAAATAAGTATTCTATCCTTGTGATTTTATGTGTTTTCTATATGTTTCAATGTTTCATGCATCTTAAATCTAAATGGTAAAATAGTCAAAGTATATCAGAATTAGCTTTATTGCTCTTTGCTATCAACAATCTACCATTTATATTTTTCTTATAAACTATCTTGATAAAGGAATTCTTAACTGCTCCTCTATCCCTGTAGTTTTTCTCTAACAAGTGCCTGGTATAGGATTCTTAATTTCCCTCTGCTAGTTGACCTATCTTCCTTTCTTCTTTCTAATCCTAACTTGAGGATTCTTAATTGCCCTCTAGTTTTGAGAAGAAATATCATCCATTCAAGCCCCAAATTTTGTTTTTATTCTGCTATCCTGCCTGTTGAATTCATACCTCAGCAATTTAACTTAATCCAGTGAATTATCCCTAATTGACTCCATAGCCCAATGGCCTAAAAGCCTAGTTTGCCCATTTGTTTCATAACTCCACCAATCTCAAACAAAAAAACCTCATTGAACATTAATACTAGCCTAAAATCCTCTCAAACATAGCTAAATCATAAAGAGAGAGCCCTCTCTGGACTTAGATGGGCTAGCACCCGAGTCTAAAAGTTGGTTTGTAGTTACCTTGGATCATTTCCTTCTTTCCAATAACTTCTAAGGAAAATTTGAGTGATAAGAGTGGCCATTCACCAACTTATTTGTAGTGGTATAATTGGATGACATCCTGATCTTTATCTAGAGTTGGGAAGAGTGCCTCCACCACATTCGAAAGGTTCTCCAAACATTGCGGCAACACAAGCTTTGTGCCAATTTAGAGAAATGCAATTTTGGCATGAAATAGGTTTAGTATCTAGGATACATTATTGATGAATGGGGGGTGCATGTGGATCCAACCAATATCCAATTCATTCGGGATTGGCCAGCCCCAACCACTCTGACAAAGCTTTGTAGCTTTCTGGGTCTTGCCAATTTCTACTGCAGGTTCGTGTTGGGGTTCTCTCATATCACTTGGCCCTTGAGTCAAGTCACCAAGGGAGGAGTGAAAGAAACAATATTTTGGTCTGAATCTCAACATAAGGCCATCGCAGAGTTGAAACATCGCCTCTTCTCTGCACCAGTGCTCACATTACCAGACTTGCAACAACCATTTGAGATTGAGATAGATGTTATTGGGGCATTCCTTACTCAACAGGGGCATCCAGTGGCATATCACAGTGAGACACTTTCAGAGAAAATCCGAAAATATCCCACTTATGACAAAGAGATGTATTTCATTATGCAGGCATGCCGACATTTGAAGCATTACATTTTGGGGAAGGAAACAGTCATCCACTCATACCACTGACCCCTGCAATTCATACAGACACAAGGGAAGTTGCAGAATGGTATCCATCAAAAGTGGTCCACATACGTGCAACAATTCCATTTGAATATCAAGTAAAAAAAGGGAAGCACCAATAATGTTGTAGACTGCCTCAGCTGACCATCGATCATGGTGTTAACCACCGTACTCAACTCTTGTGGGAATGAGACTTCTGATTGGCCACCTCTCTACAAAAGTGACCCAGAATTCGACCACACACACCAGACGCTCTTGGAGGGTCAGTAAGTTCTAGATTTTCACCTCCAGGATGCACTGTTATGCCACCTGTGACACCTTTGTGTTCTTTAAAGCAAGCGTTCCAAGATGATTTTGGAAGCACACTACAATCGGGTCATTGGGCATTTCGGGGTTGAGAAAACAGTGGAAGTAATTCATAAGTATTTCTATTGGTTGAATCTTCAATAGGATGTCGGGAAGTACATCAGATCCTACATTGCCTGCGCCATTTCTAAACCGACCATCAAGAAGCAAGGCCTCTATACTCTACTGCCTAGCCCTAATCGACCTTGGGAATCCATCTCCACGGATTACATGTCGGGCCTTCCTTCTACTAAGCATGGCAATGACTATGTTTTTGTGGTCATCGACAAATTCTCGAAGATGGCCATTATGGTGGCATGCAAGAAGAATATCACAGTAGAAGCCATTTCTAAACTCTTCTTTGAACAAGTGTGGGTACAGTTTGGGATCCTACAATCTATCATGTTAGATCGGGACAATAGGTTCCTCAGTACATTTTGGTCCAGTCTTTGGTCAATGCTGAAAACTAAACTCACTAAGTCCACAATTTTCCATCCCCAAGCTGATGGGAAGACAAAGGTCGTTAATAGGATGATCGTACACATTCTGCGCAGGTACAACTCAAAGCATACACGCACATTTGATGAAAGCCTCCTCTATGTCTAACACAGCTATAACAGGGCTCTCCACAGCTCTACTGGCCACAACCCATTTCAGGTGGGCTTGGGATTCCAACCAATATGTCCCATTGATGTGGCCATACCATTTGCAGCTACTTAGGCATATTCAACTCATGTCCAGTCCGAGGTCAACAAGGAAAACAACTTCATTGAGAACATTCAACACATCCACCAACAGGTCCACGACATATTGGACAGAGCTAATTCTAAGTACAAGTAGTGGCATGATCAACATCGGGTTCCACACAAGTTCTAGGTGGGCGACTTAGTTTGGCTACATTTGCAGAAAGAGCACCTCGCTGGGCCCCACCGCATGATTCACTCACTCTGATATGGCCATACACCATCACCAAGGCAGTAGGGAATAATGACTTTGAGCTTAGTATTCCACCATTCCTTGGTCTGCACTCAGTGTTCAATGTGGATAGCCTTCGGCACTACTTTCCACCATTGTTGGATGCATCTGACATTGCAGAACAACTCACACTAATAGAGTTAAACCCAAATTTCATGGAACAAGCCACAACTGATCAGATCATGGACACACAAATCAAGAACACCTGAAAAAAAGGATCCAACTATATTGAGTTGTCAAAATAGGCCAACTCCTTCACCAGGGCAAGTGGCTCACTAGGGACCAAGTTCAACAGAAGTTTCCTCATCTCACGGAGGAACTCAACGCAATGGCAACCATTGCTTCCTAAGGGGGAGGAATGATCCAAGTGGATATTGGTGGCCACCTGAATTTTCCACTTGGACCCCCACCATTGTTTCTTTGAATATTTTAGTTTCCTTAATTGTAGCACAATTTACTATTTTTTGCAGTTTTGCGGGTCCTGAACTTCCAGAGCCGTTTTGAGGCCCTAAACTATTTTATTTTTTTGGAAAATCATGGTGGAAAATATGAGTTTTTATCTCAACATCTTTTGCCAACAATTGTATTCCTCGGATAGAGCATTCTAATGAGGTATCGTGTGCATCAAACAAAGATCGTATGCCCAAGTTACCACCTTGGGAAGTTGTTGTTCCAATTTATCCAAACGAGGCCCATAGTTTGGCGTTTCATCTCCTAGGTTTAGGTTTTTGGATGTTTTGGGTTTTCCATTGTTTCTCAATAATAAATAGGCCTTCAAGCCTCATTGTAACACAATTCAAAGGCATGTATCTGCCACATCTCTTCTCAGAGATAAGCTACCATCACCCAAGCTAGTTTATTTCCATTCTGTATGTAAGCATATTTTAGTTCCTTGATATTAATGAAATGAAGTTTTATTTTTTCCGCATCTATGTGTTTATGGTTATTTCTATAATTTTTTGCATTCTTATTTAAATTCAAATCATTTAAGTCATTATATACTGCAACTCTTATGTTTTTATGAGTTGTTAGCTCTGTAATATAACATATACAACAGAGAGTAGTTTCTTTTGGTTAATCATTTTCCATATCTGTGGCTTCAAGTGCTTCCTTCCAACACAAATAGTTGATGTCTCCCATTTCCCTCACTCGGACATCTAGATAGGAGGACAATCTTTTCGATCCCCGACCTATAGGCTACTCTCTATCATTGTAATGAACTTTTACCATTGTACTTCCCTTGATGTTATTTTAATAGCATATTTGTTGATTCTCTAATCCTCTTAGTGCCATTTTCAATAGCTTTTTTAGTAGAGACTTCAACCCATTCTAAAGTAGGGTTTCATTGGTGTAGTTATTTATGCTCAATATTTCTTAAAAAATGGTGCACTTGATTTTAGATAATCATATTCCATATTTATTAGTAGTGCTAATTTAAGTTTCTATCAACAAATTAAAATCTATAAATCAATGATCATAACTTGAAGAACTATTGCAACAACTTCTCATTGTGGCTTAAATCATGACCTCTATCATTGATAGAGAAAGTGGATTATGTCATTATTTTGTATGATCCTTTTATTTTCATTCCATCCAATAAATTGATCAAATATGATATAAACATTGTTTACAAATTTATAATGACAAAGAGACCTTATAACTTTGGATTGCCAATTTTTTACATAAAGAAGTGAATGGTTATTTGACAATTATAAATTTCATTATACCATTATGTCTCTCTCTTTTTTTATCTAGGTGGATATTGGTGGCCACCACCTATTCCACCTAAACCTCTAGTTGGTTTTGTATGTTTCCTTGATTATAACAGCATTTAATATTTTTAGCAGTTTTTCGTGTCTTGAACTTTTGGAGTTGTTTTTACCCCCTAAACGGTGTTTTTTTTTGGTCCACGATAGGACTATAGATATAAGCAAGGGAATGTAGCAAATCCTGTAGTACTCAGAGAGATATTTCCAATGAGGTATCATACACCCAAAAAGAGATCTTATGACCAAGTTACGACCCTGGGAAGTTGGTTGCCCAAGTAACCTCAACAGGGCCCACAAACTTTTGGCGTTTCATCTCTTGGGTTAGGGTTTTGGTTGTTTACAGTTTTTCCTTTGTTGTTCAATAATAAAAAGACCCTTGAGCCTCATTGTAACACAATTCAGAGGCATGTGGATGCCACATCTCTTCTTAGAGAAAAGCTACCATTGCCTGAGCTAGTTTATTTCCATTCTGTATGTAAGCATATTTTACTTCTTTGATATTAATGAAATGAATTTTTATTTTTGCTGCATATCTACGTTTATGTCAATATCTGTACTTTTTTGTGTTACTACATAAGTACAGATCAATGATATCAGTGTGGTCTACTCTTTCTCTGTTTTTCTTTCCATGTCCCCAACGAGGTCAGGGTATAAGGAGTTAGGGTTTGAACTCGTTGAACCTTTGCACGACCAGCCTCACAAAACATGATGATCTCCCATGGTGGAAGAAAATAAATATGAGGGAGCAAGAGATCCTTTCAAAATATTTCTCGAGGAATCCCTCAAGTGACAGAGGAACATGATGATGGATAATGTTTCCCAGATCCTTCGGCAACTATCCACAGGTGACACATCTTCATCCAACAACCACTCTAGAGGCACCACTCCTTTTAAGGTACAAGTTAACTTTTGACATTCCCATATTTGAAGGTCAGATAGATGCATATGTCATAGATAGATGGTTAAATATGTTGGAATGATGTTTTTCGGTTCATGACTTTTCCAATCAGGAAAATATTACTTTTGCGCTCGTCAAAGTCGCCCCCATGTCAAGGACTAGTGGGAATCCTACTATGAACAAAAGGACGAGAGGGAATCCTCACTGTTTTTAGTTGCATCCACTTGGAATTCTTTCTCAAATGCCATCAAGGAGAAATATTACCCTATCAGGAGCTATGAAGATACATACATAAAGTGGACCACACTGCGACAGGGAAGGGACAAAGATGTGCCAGAGTTCACAAATATTTTTCATACCCTTCGCAAGAAGCTAGGTATCAAGGATTCTGAGTGGAATTTTGTACTCAAGTACCAAGACTGTCCACATAAGTACATTCAGGATGAGATGGAGTTCTTGGACATCTCCTTGCTTGGCGTCGCCTATCAATACATTGTCAAGATCGAGCATAAATTTAAATAGAAGTGAGGCTTTGGATCTGTAAATATAAAGAAAGGGAAATATGCCCCAAAACCATAGAACAAAGGACAAAGCCAAGGTGGGGTTACACAGGACAACCTGCCAAACCTGTAAGCAAAGAACAACACCATGAAGAAAAATAAGGACACAGGGAAATGATGTGAGTTCCATAAGAGACCCACTCACAACACAAGTGAGTGCCGAGCCAAGTAGTCACTGGTGGCAGAGCTGAAGGATTCTAAATCAAATGCATGTTCTAACTCCGAGTCAAAAAATGACAAGGGGAATGAAATAGGGAAGCGGATTATTGATGCAGAGCCTAGTGCCACCGTTTCCACCACCAATATCTAGAAGATTGAGAAATGAGGGGGAGTGACTTTTCCACTCATAGATGTGGGTGAAGGGTTATCAACTGTAGTTCATTGTCGACAATGGAAGCCAACAAAACCTCATTTCAGCAGAGGTCATGAAGCTATTGGGTCTACCGGCCGCACCACACCGCAATCGTACATCATCGGGTGGCTTCATCAAGGGTGAGATCTTCGCATCAACCAACAGTATCGCCTTCCATACAACATCAAGCCCTTCACATATGAGGTACTATGTGATGTTTCTCCTCTTGAAGTTTGTGATGTATTATTAGGCCAACAATACTTGTGGAAGCGTCATGCTGTGTATGAGTCCAGGCCTCACACTGTCATTATTTCTTTGGGTAATAAGCTATACAGGATATTAGAGGTAGCACCACATACTGCTATATCTTTAATCTTTGTGAAGCAATCCAGTAAGGTAATTTCCCAGGCTGGGAAATGTTTCTTCTTTATGATTCGCCCTTAGGGAAAGAAGAAGATCATGGCAACATACACAATCTCCATGCAAGGCTCCTCCGCATGACAACAATATATGGAAAACTTTGTGGAAGAGTAAAACGACATCTTCACCTCACCCATAGGGGTACCCCTACACTGTCAGGTCAAGAACTCCATCTATCTGATCCCGGCTGCACCACTACCAAATGGAACGATCTACCAACAGTCTGTTATGAAGAACGATGAAATTAAGAGGCCGATTTAGGAGTTGTTGCAGAAAGGGCACATCAAGCCAAGTTCATCACCCTATGGGAGCCTAATCATGTTGGTACAGACAAAAGATGGCACCTGGAGACTCTCTATTGACTATCGGGTGCTAAATAAGATCAATTTTTGGAATAGGTATCCAATCCCATGGGTTGATGACCTTCTAGACCAGCTTAAGGGGGCCAAATATTTCAGCAAGATTGACTTGAATTCTAGTTATCACTAGGTACTAATTGAACCCTATGATGTGTGAAGACTACCTTCAAATCAAAGGAAGGCATTTTCAAATGGATGGTCACACCTTTCGGGTTGACAAACGCCCTTGCAACCTTCATGTGGCTGATGGATGACATCTTGCATCCCTTTACCAACTCGTTCATGGTATTTTACCTGGACGACAACATGTTATTTAACTAGAGTTTGGAAGAGGACATACACCATATCCAACAGGTCCTCCAAACCCTATGACAACACAAATTGTGTGCTAATTTGGATAAATGAACTTTTGGTATGACCTAGGTTCAATATCTGGGGTACATCATTAATGAGTTGGGTGTGTATGTGGACCCATCCAAGATACAATTTATTCAAGATTTGTCAGCACCAACCAACATAGCTCCACAAATTTCTGGTCTTGCCAATTTCTATTGCAGGTTCATGTTGGGATTTTCTCATATCACTTGGCCTGAGTCAAGTCACCAAGGGCAGAGCTAAAGAAAAGTTATTTTGGCTTGAATCCCAACAGAAATAATTTTTTGAGTTGAAGCATCACCTCTGCTCTATACTAGTGCTCCCATTACTAGGCTTGCATCAACCGTTTGAAATGAAGATAGATGCCTCTGAATATGCTATTGGTGCAGTTCTTACTCAACAGGGGCATATGATGGAATATTATAGTGAGACACTTTTAGATATAGTTTGAAAGTATCTCACTTATGAAAAATAGATGTATTCCATTGTGTAGGCCTATCGACAATGGAAGCATTACATTTCGGGGAAGGAAATGGTCATCCACATAGACCACCAACCCCTATAGTTCATTAGGACACAAGGGAAGTTGTAGAACGATCACCATCAGAAATGGTCCATATATCTAGAATATCTCCATTTGAATATCAAGTACAAGAATGGTAACACCAATAGTTGTAGGCTATCTCAGCCGATCACTGATTATGGCGCTGACTACTATGCCCAAATCTTGTGGACACGAGACTTCAAGGTGGCTGCATCTTTACAAGAGCAATCCAGATTTTGGTAATAGATACCAGATGCTCCTGGAAGTCAAGCACATTCTGTATTTTCACCTCCAGGGCACACTGTTATGCCACTTGGGACATATTTATGTTCCTACAAGCGAGCATGCCAAGATTATTTGGGAGGCGCACTACAGTCGGTTCACTGGACATTTCAGAGTAGAGAAAATAATGGAAGTGTTGTAGAAGTATTTCTATTGGATGAAACTTCGACAATACGTTGGGAAGTACATAAGATCCCCCATTTCCAAACCAAGAATCAAGAAGCAAGGCCAATATACTCTTCTGCCTACTCCTAGTCGATTGTGGGAGTCCATCTCCATGGATTAATGTCGGGACTTCCTTCTACTAAGCATGGCAATAACTGTGTGTTCTTTGTCATCAACAGATTCTCTAAGATGGCCATTTTGGTGGCCCACAAGAAGAGTATCACAATAGAATCCACTGCTAATCTCTTCTTTGAATGAGTGTGGGTACATTTTGGGATCCCACAATCCATTATCTCAGATCGATACAACAAGTTCTTGAGTGAATTTTGGTCAAGCCTATTGTTGATGCTGGACACCAAGCTCACTAAGTCCATGACCTTCCACCCCTAAACTTATGTCTAAACATAGGTCATCAATAAGATGATTGTGCACATTTTACACATGTACAACTGGAATCCTCCATGCACATGTGATTAAAGCCTCCTCTATGTCCACTAGAGCTACACCAGAGCTCTCCATATCTCAACTGGCCACAACCCCTTTTAGGTGGGGTTAATATTCCAACCACTATGTCCCATTGATGTAGCCATATCGTTTACAACTACTCAAGAAGATTCAACTCATGCCCAGTTGGAAGCTCATTGAGCTAACAACTTCATTTACCTCATTCAACACATTCGTCAGTAGGTCCATGACATATTGGACAAAGCCAATGCTAAGTACAAGCAGTGTCATGATTAACATTGAGTGCCGCACAAGACAAAGTTTGGTTACATTTGAAGAAGGAGCACCTCGCTGGGCCCCACCGTAAGATTCACCCGCTCTGATATGGGTCATACACCATCACCAAGGATGTAGGGGAAAATTCCTTCGAGCTCAACATTCTTCCGTTCCTTGGTCTACACCTAGTATTCAATGTGGACCGACTGTGATCATACTTTCCTCTATTGTTGGACACATCTGACATTATTGACCAACTAACACCAAGAAAGCTCAACCCAAGCTGCATTGAGCAGGCCACAACAGATTGGATCATGGAAACACAGATAAAAAAAATCGCCAATAGAGGATCCATCTATACAAAGTTGTCAAAGCAGGCCATTTCCTTCACCAGGGTAAGTGGTTCACCAAGGACTTGCTTTAACAAAAATTTCCTCACCTCATAGAGGATCTGCATGCAATGGATACCATTGCTTCATAAGGGGGGAGGACTGATCCAGGTGTATATTTGTGGCCACCTTCCTATTCCACCTAAACATGCTGTTAATTTTGTCTATTTCCTTGATTATTGCAACATTTACTATTTTTAGCAGTTTTTCAGGTCCTGAACTTCTAGAACTGTTTTGACCCCCGTAACGACATTTTTTTGAGGTCTACAAAAATCTTGTGGCAATAGGTAGGGGTCTGTGGAAAATCTCGCAGTACTCCAAGATATCGTTACAACAAGGTATCATATGCACCAAACACAGTTATGACCTCAAGAAGTTGGATGCCAAACTAACCCGAACGGGGCATTCAAACTCTTGGTGTTTCATCTCCTAGGGTTATGGTTTTGGTTGTTTAGGGTTTTCCTTTGTTTTCAATAATAAAAATTCCCTTAAGTGTCATTGTAACACAGTTCAAAGGGATGTAGCTACCACATATCTTCTCATCACCCGAGCTAGTTTATTTCCATTCTGTATGTAAGAATATTTCATTTCTTTGATATTAATGAAATGAAGCTTTATTACTTCCACATCTCTATGTTTATGTCTATATCTATATTTTATTGCATTCCCACATAAGTCTATATCACTTTTTTTGATCCGGATTTAAACAGAAACGCAACAAATTACAGAGATAACCATATACACAAAGATGCAGCGGAAATAATACTTCATTTCATTAATGGAAAATACTGAAATATGCTTACAAACAGAAATGGCAATAAACTAGCTAGGGCGATGGTAGCTTATCTCTGAGAAGAGATGTGATGGCTACATGCCTCTGAACTGTGTTACAATGAGGCTCGAAGGCCTATTTATTGTTGAGAAACAATGGACAACCCTTAACATTCCAAAACCTAACCCTAGGAGATGAAACGCCAAACTGTGGGCCCCGTTTGGGTAAATTGGTACATCAACTCTCCGGGGTCGTAACTTTGGCATACGATCTCTGTTTGACGCGTACAATAGCTCGTTAGAAAGATCTATCCGAGCACTACCACTTGGGAAGGGCAACATTGGTCCATGGACCCATGTTGCCCCCAGATTTCCCAAAAAACGTCGTTTAGGGCCTCAAAAACGGCTCCGGAAGTTCAGGACCCGAAAAACTGCTAAAAATAGTAAGTTGTGCTACAATTAAGGAAACTGAAAATGCTGAGAAAGACAATGGTGGGGGTCCAGGTGGACTTGGCAGGTGGCCACCAATATCCACCTGGATCATTCCTCCCCCCTTAGGAAGCAATGGTCCCCATTGCGTTGAGCTCCTCCATGAGATGAGGAAACTTCTGCTGAACTTGTTCCCTGGTGAGCCACTTGCCCTGCTGAAGGAGTTGGCCCGCTTTGACAACTCGATACAGTTGGATATTCTGTTGGCGAGTGTTCTTGATCTGTGTGTCCATGATCCGATCAGTTGCAGCTTGTTCCATGCAATCTGGATTTAATTCTGTGGGTTTGAGCTGTTCTGCAATGTCGGATGTGTCTAACAATGGTGGAAAGTATGGCCGAAGGCGGTCCACATTAAATACTGGGTGCAGGCCAAGGAATGGGGGAATGCTGAGCTCAAATGCATTGTCTCCCATAGCCTTAGTAATGGTGTAAGGACCATATCGGAGTGGTCTCAATTTTCGATAGGCTCCAGTAAGGCGTTCCTTTTGCAAATGCAACCAGACTTTGTCGCCCACCTGAAACTTGTGTGGCACTCGATGTTGATCATGTCGCTGCTTGTACTTGGCATTTGATTTCTCAAGAATGTCATGGACCTGCTGGCGAATATGTTGGATTCGCTCAATGAAGCTGGTGGCCTTATCTGTTTCGGACTGGACATGAGCTGAATTCATGTGAGTAGCTGCAAGTGGCATGGCCACATCAATGGGGCATAGTGGCTGGAATCCCAAACCCACCTGAAAAGGGCTATGGCCAGTGGAGCTGTGAAGAGCTCGGTTGTAGCTGTGCTGAACGTAGGGAGGCTCTCGTCCCATGTGCGTGGATGCTTTGAGTTATACATGCGCAGAATGTGCACAATCATCCTATTGACAACCTCCGTCTGGCCATCAGTTTGAGGATGGAAGGCTGTGGACTTCGTGAGTTTGGTGTCCAGCATTGACCAGAGACTGGACCAAAAGGTGCTGAGGAACCGACTGTCCCGATCTGAGATGATAGACTGTGGGATCCCAAAGTGCACCCACACTCGTTCAAAGAAGAGTTTAGCAGTGGCTTCTGCTGTGATATTCTTCTTGCAGGCCATCATAATGGCCATCTTTGAGAACCTGTCGACGACCACAAAAACACAGTCATTTCCATGCTTAGTGGAAGGAAGGCCTGACATGTAATCCATGGAGATGGATTCCCAAGGTCGATTAGGGGTAGGCAACGGGGTATAAAGGCCTTGCTTCTTAATGGTCGGTTTGGCAATGGCACATGCAGTACATGATCGGATGTACTTCCCAACATCCTGTCGAAGATTCGGCCAATAGAAATAGTTTTGCAGTACTGCCACTGTTTTCTCGACCCCGAAATGCCCAGCAGCCCGACTGTAGTGTGCTTCCCAAATCATCTTGGCACGCTCGCTTGAAGGAACACAGAGGTGACCGAGGTGGCATAATAGGGCATCCTGGAGGTGAAAATCTGCAACTTGCCGACCCTCCAAGAGTGTCTGGTATGTGTGGCCGAATTCTGGGTCGCTTTTGTAGAGAAGTGGCCAATCAGAAGTCTCGTGCCCGCAAGAGTTGAGCACGGTGGTTAGCGCCATGATCGGTGGTCGACTGAGGCAATCTGCAACATTATTGGTGCTGCCCTTTTTATACTTGATATTCAAGTGAAACTGTTGCAGGTATGTAGACCACTTCTGATGGCGATCATTCTGCAATTTCCCTTGGGTCTGTATGAACTGCAGAGGTCGGTGGTCTGTGTGGATGACCGTTTCCTTCCCCAAAATGTAATGCTTCCATTGTCGACAGGCCTGTACAATGGAATACATCTCTTTATCATAAGTGGGGTACTTCCGGACTGTGTCTGAAAGTGTTTCACTGTGATATGCCACTGGATGTCCATGTTGAGTAAGGACTGCCCCAACAGCATAGTCAGAGGCATCTGTCTCGACCTCAAATGGTTGTTGTAAATCTGGTAACGCGAGCACTGGTGCCGTGCAGAGGCGATCCTTCAACTCCCTGAATGACTTCTGTTGAGATTCAGACCAAAAGAATTTTGCTTTCGCCCCGCCCTTGGTGACTTGACTCAAGGGCCAAGAAATATGAGAAAATCCCAACACAAACCTGCGGTAGAAGTTGGCAAGACCTAGAAAGCTGCGGAGCTCTGTTAGAGTGGTTGGAGAGGGCCAATCCCGAATGACTTGGACCTTGGCTGGATCGACATGCACCCCCTGTTCATCAATGATGTATCCCAGATACTGAACCTCGGTCATGCCAAAAGTGCATTTCTCCAAATTGGCACATAGCTTGTGTTGCCGCAGTGTTTGGAGAACCTGTCGGATGTGGTGGAGGTGCTCTTCCCAACTCTGGCTGAAGATCAGAATGTCATCCAAGTATACTACTACAAAGGAGTTGGTGAATGGCCGCAAGATGTCATCCATTAGCCTCATAAAGGTTGCAGGAGCATTCGTCAATCCGAAAGGCATGACCAACCATTCGAAGAGGCCCTCCTTGGATTTGAAGGCAGTCTTCCACACATCTGAGGGTTCAATTGGTACCTGGTGATATCCTGACTTCAGATCGATCTTGCTGAAATATTTCGCCCCCTTTAGTTGGTCTAGGAGGTCATCAATCCGCGGGATCGGGTACCTATTACGGACAGTGATCTTGTTCAGTGCCCGATAGTCAATACAGAGTCTCCACGTCCCATCCTTCTTCTGTACCAACACTATCGGGCTACCACAGGGCGAAGAACTCGGACGGATGTGACCTTTCTGCAGGAGCTCCTGAATCTGTCTCTTGATTTCATTGTTCTCCAGAACGGAGCGCCGATAAATTGGTCCATTGGGTAGCGGCGCACCTGGGGTCAGATCGATGGAGTGCTTGACTTGACAGTGCAGAGGAACCCCTGCCGGGGAGGTGAAATGTCTTCGTACTCCTCCACAATCTTGTCCATCTGTAGCTGCCGTGCAGAGGAACCCCGTTTGGAGGCCGTGGCCACTGTCTTCTTCTTCCCTTGAGGGCGTATCATCAGGAAAACAAATTTCCTGGTTTTGGAAATGATCTTACTGCATTGTTTTGCAGTAATCAAAGAGATGGCGGCAGGTGGTGCTACCTCTGGTATCCTGAACAACTTATTTCCCAATGTAATAATAACAGCACGGGGCCTTGATTCATACACAGCATGTCGCTTCCACAAGTATGGTTGTCCTAGTAATACATCACAAACTTCAAGGGGAGCAATGTCACACAATACCTCATCCGTGAAGGGCTTGATGTTGTATGGAAGGCGACACTGCTGGCTCACGCGAAGATCTCGCCCTTGGTGAAGCCACCCAATGGTGTATGGTTGTGGATGTGCTGTGGTCGGTAAGCCCAACCGCTTCACGACCTCTGCCGAAATGAGGTTCTTTTGACTCCCGCTATCAACAATGAACTGTATCGGGGAGCCCTTTACCCACATCTGGGAGTGGAAGAGACGCTCCTCCTCCTCTGGATCTTCGGGTTCATTTTTCTGGATCTTTGCGGTAGCAACAGTGGCGCTGGGATCCGCATCAATGATATGCTTCCCTTTTTCATACCCCTTATCGGGTTCTGACTCAGAGTCGGAACATGCATCTGATTCTGAAACCTTTAGCTCAGCCACCAGTGACTGCTTGGCCCGACACTCACTTGTGTTGTGAGTGGAGCTCTTATGGAACTCGCACCATTTTCCAGTGTCCTTTCTCGGCTTCGCGGCGTTGCTCTTTGCTTGCAGCTTCGGCTGGTTGTCTTGGGCTGTCCCGCCTTGGCTTTGTCCTTTGTTCTGTGGTTTAGGGGCACCTTTCCCCTGCTTTGGATTCGCAGATCCAAAGTCTCGCTTCTTTTGTTTAAACTTCTGCTCGACCTTGACGGCATACCGGTATGCTGCGCCGAGCGAGGGGATGTTTAAGAACTGTATTTCTTCCTGGATGTACTTGTGCAGGCAGCCACGGTATTTGAGTATCAAATGTTGCTCCGAATCCTTGATACCCAACTTTGTGCGAAGGGTATGGAAAAGATTGGTGAACTCCGGCACGTCTTGGTCCCTTCCCTGCCGCAGCGTGGTCCACTTTATGTATTCATCCTCATAGCTTCCGACAGGGTAGTACTGCTCCTTGATGGCATCCCGGAACGAATCCCAGGTGGGTGCGGCTGAAAACAGTGAGCCAGTACTTTCATCCTTCTGCTCGCAGTAGGTTTCCCACCAGTCCTTGACGTGGGGGGCTGCTTTGAGAAGAGCAAAAACAATCTTTTCCCGACTCGAAAATTCATGAACAGAAAAATAACCCTCTAGCAGATTTAACCATTTATCTACGGCATCGGCGTCTATCTGACCCTCGAATATGGGGATTTCAAAATTAACTTGTACCTTAAAGGGTGTGGTGTTTCCAGAGGAGCTACTGGAAGCCGATGCGCCGCTTCTGGGTAGCCGCTGAAGGATCTGTGCAAAGCTGTCCATCATCGCGTTCCGTTGTCGCTCGAGCGCTTCTTCGAGCAAGATTTTGATGGGATCTCCTGCCCCCTCGTCTTTCTTCTCGTCCGCCATGGGAGGCCGTCGGGATTTGCGAGGCTGGTCTTGCAAAGGTTCAACCAGTTCAAGCCCTAACTCCTTATATCCCGACCTTGTTGGGGACATGCAAAGAAAAACAGAGAAAAAGCAGACCGCTCTGATACCACTGATCCGGATTTAAACAGAAACGCAACAAATTACAGAGATAACCATATACACAAAGATGCAGCGGAAATAATACTTCATTTCATTAATGAAAAATACTGAAATATGCTTACAAACAGAAATGGCAATAAACTAGCTAGGGCGATGGTAGCTTATCTCTGAGAAGAGATGTGATGGCTACATGCCTCTGAACTGTGTTACAATGAGGCTCGAAGGCCTATTTATTGTTGAGAAACAATGGACAACCCTTAACATTCCAAAACCTAACCCTAGGAGATGAAACGCCAAACTGTGGGCCCCGTTTGGGTAAATTGGTACATCAACCTCCCGGGTCGTAACTTTGGCATACGATCTCTGTTTGACGCGTACAATAGCTCGTTAGAAAGATCTATCCGAGCACTACCACTTTGGGAAGGGCAACATTGGTCCATGGACCCATGTTGCCCCCAGATTTCCCAAAAAACGTCGTTTAGGGCCTCAAAAACGGCTCCGGAAGTTCAGGACCCGAAAAACTGCTAAAAATAGTAAGTTGTGCTACAATTAAGGAAACTGAAAATGCTGAGAAAGACAATGGTGGGGGTCCAGGTGGACTTGGCAGGTGGCCACCAATATCCACCTGGATCATTTTTTTCCTAAAATTTCCGTTGATGGCCCTGACTATTGCAGCAACAATGCTACAACCTCCAAGGATCTCATCTTTAATTATCAACCTGGGGTTCATAAAAAATTAAGAGGGGATGCCACTATATGTGCATCATGAACCATCTTCTTCTTTTTTCAATTCTCATACAAGTGGGAGGAAGTGGACTGAAGGTTAGATGAATATAGACCGAGTTAAGTTGTCGAACTAAGCTATTATACAAGAAAGTAGATTTACAGAATTGAATTGCAGAAAACAAAATAACACACACATATATGCTACTTGCAATGAATGAAAAAGAACACTTTTGAGAAATGAAGCATTGGAAATATAAACACTAAGTTGCAGATAACAACACTCAGAAACTAAGTGGTAAAGACATATATAGGTAACTTAGTGAGATTTCTATACTTATCAATTCCACCATCAACATCCTAGAGGTATTGTAATACATTAAGGAGATTAAATCAAATGTTTATTACTAAGCTAGGCGAGAAAAGAGGATTATTTATAAGCTGCTACAAGATTCTTTGTTTTGCTACATGAAGAGTATAGTGAGCTTGTAAAACAGTTCGAATACAAACCTAAAGTGAGAGAAAGAAGTGTTAATGATGGAGAATGATGTAACACCCCCTCCCAATTCTACCCAAAGTAACCATGAAAACCGGGGTTAACATGAGACGAGAGGCTACTATGATCAGATTTGACCTCGTATGTGACCTTAAGGAAGTGGAATCGATGAAACATTATACACATTCATCCAACATCATCAACAGAACCCTCAGGACACAAGTCAACCACTCAGACAACATGTCCCTAGGTCCCACTGCTATTCTAGATATCTTAGGCCATAGTCTCTCTCATGCTATGGGCAAGGGAGCAACTAACAACTTAAATTCACTATCATAGGCCTGCCTACCAGTGATTGTGGACCAAAATTGCCAGTTATGTGCCAATGAACCTGAGATTTAAGCCACTTTTCTAGCTCAAAATCCCGACCTCTACCCAAAACTTGCTACAACCTTCAGAATTCATTAAGGACATGATAACAATGTTGATCAATCAAAATCAACCTCAGGACTAGGTTTGAGCATCCCCAACTGGGATTGACATTACGTCAAACACTTGGCATCAATGCAATCTACAGGTCTAGGATACAAGATAGAGCATAATTGACTAAAATAACTTATGAAACATAGCCAGAAGGATCACCTCCTTCTCCATTGAACTACTACATCATAAATTAGGTCTTGCATCCATCCATTTAACTAGTCATTAAACCATGCTTATAAACAAAATAAAACCATGTAAATATAAGAGATAAGACAACCATTAAATCCACATATAAATCAGTGCAAAAGTAAGAGAACTTAGCTTTTATTAATCATAGTAAAATTTGACCAGGTTCAGGACTTCCACGTACCACCCGACCATAGACATGGTTGAACCAAATGTCTCAACCAATCACCCCTGTGCCATATTCCAATGATGAATGTGGGATCCCACAGAACAACCAATCCAAGAAAAACTAAGGGAATCCAGAGGTTAAACAACCCCCACCCTCATTAAACCATGATCACACCAAAACCAGTGCTCCAATCACAACTGAATAGAACTTGGAATGCCATCCGAAATCCACCACTATACTTGAGGAATTTTTCATCTCCTTTTCTCTCATGCTTTACCGCAATCGAAACCCAGATCACTAGGCCGTAAACTGAGACATTTCCCTTAGGCTTCAACGTGTATCCCGCCAAAACTGGTCAAGGGATTCCTAGGCCTTTGGGAATGGAACTTGACACCACCTCCGCTTCCGATTCCGAAATCCATCCGGCAAGCCAAATATTAATAACTTAAATAAACATCTCAACACCATGACATCCATAAAAAGGCAAGGATAGGTTGAAAACCACTATCATAACCCTGCAAAACCATGCCACCAACAGCAAGAGAACCATACACCAACATGAAAATCCATGCATGTCCAAACCAGCTAGGAAATCACACATGCAAAATGTTACCTACAAGTATTCCTGCTGAAGTTTCTTGATCCTCCTCTTCTTCCTTGATCATTTCTTTCCTTTCTTTACCTTTGCTCGCTTTTCCTTCCTTGGTCCAACGCTAGAGTGCTCCAAGGAAACTCTAAGTGACCAAGAGAGTGAAAGAGAGAGAGAATAATGGGAGAGATCCAAACTTGAACTTGAAAAAAGCTATGAATTAATCCGCAGAAGCCTTTTTATGCATGAGGCCCCTAATTTCTTCATTTTCCATTATTTTACTTCAATTTCCTCCTCACATGCAATCTGTGACCTTTTACCTAATTTCCTTTATTTTCACAAATAAATGTGCCAAAATGCCTTTTTTCCTTTTAATGCCTTTGCCTTAGCCTTTGCTAATTTTCCTTAGCCAAAACACACATCTAGTGACCCCCACTAGGATATCTTTGCCCAACACTCAACTTGGAATAAGTGTCCCTTAACTGTGGTCTTATTTTGCCTTTATTAACTTTTATTACATGAATTTTTCACTAGGGTTGTTATAGAGTCCTCCCCCTTGGGGAACACCGATCCTCGGTGTTAAACCACACCATGACCTCAGCAAGACCGCTAAAAAGAAAACATACTACCCATGGAGATTTATAACTTAGCTCATTCAAGTATTTACAATGAAAGACCCGCTCAAAAGAAAACATCATGACAACATGAAAATATAACAACCATAATAATATGACACCCATACTACTTATTGGAGCTTTACAACTTAGCTTGTGGCGGTATTTACATCCATATACATATACATACATATACCAAAACATCAGCAAGACATATGCCAAATATATACCAACGTCAACCAAAACCTTTTGGCCTCAACCGGCTAACAATGAATGATATGGGGCTTGCATATGATCCACCATCTCCCATGTAGATTCTTTAGGCCTAAAGTGCTTCCACTTCACTTTAAATTTCTGTATAGATCTGTTCCTAAGCATGAGATGTTTCTGATGCAATATGCACTGAGGCTTTGGCTAGAACTCTTCTTCTTGCTCCACTTGCAATACAGACCAATCAATAACATGATCAACATCCTTTATATACTTATTAAGCAATGAAATATGGAAAACATCATGGAATTTCATTGTTGGATGATGTGCAAGTCGATATGCCACCAATCCAATCCTCCCAAGGATCTCAAAAGGCCCGCAATACTGTGGTGCCAACTTGGCACATGAACCAATCCTCAAAGATATTTTCTTGGACTTGATGCGCAAATACACATGCTCCCCAACCTAAAACTACTTGAACAACCTAATCCTATCTGCATAGCTCTTCTTCCTATCCTATGTTGCATTTAGATTCCTCTTTATAACTTGCATTTCTTGCTCCATGTCTGCCAACATATCTAGTCCAATAAGTATCCTATTCACTGGATCACTCCAGCTAATAGGAGTATTAAAACTTCACCCATATAATGCCTCGAAAGGAATCATCCTAAATGACTCCTGATAACCATTGTTGTATGCGAACTCAACCAAAGGAGGATACTCCTCCCATTTCCTCTACTGGTGCATCACATACATCCTCAACATATCCTCCAAAATCCTATTGACCCTCTCTGTTTTTCCATCTGTTTGCGGATGATAAGCTATAATAAAGGCCAACTCTGTACCCAAGCCTACAAATAACTCCTTCTGAAACATGGAAGTGAACTTTTCATCCTTGTCCAACACAATTTTCTTTGGAACACCATGCAATCTCACTATCTCTCTGATGAAAACACGTGCTACCTCACTAGATGAATATGTAGCCTTCACTAGAATGAAGTGAGCTACCTTTCTCAATCTGTCAACCACAACCATAATAGAATCATGCTACTTCACTATCCTCTGAAGACCTATGATGAAATCCATAGAAATTACCTCCCATTTCCATTCCGGAATCGTAATAGGTTGTAGTAAACGACCTGGATGCTTGAATTTCATCTTTAGCTACTAACAATCTAAACATCTAGCCATGAACTCTGCCACTTTCTTCTTCAGATTGAGCTAATAGTAAAAATTCTTTACCATCATCAATGTCTTATGATATCCTGGGTGACCTGAGTATGGCTTGACGTGAAACTCCCTCAAAATAAGCTTCTTGAGCTCACTGCAATTCAACACATAGATCTTGTCTCTAAATCTCACCAAACCATCTTCCATGAGATGATAGTCTGCATCCTGATCACCTGGATCTATACCTGCACCTTTACCTATACCTGTACCTATACTTGTGCTCTGTTGTAACTTGTGCATGATCTCCATGTATTTTTTATCAAGATGTCCTACCTACAAGATCCTATCTTATAACTCTGTCTCATAAGAACTCATAGTTGTTATATGGTTTACTTGTACCTTCCTGCTACGAGCATTTGCAAACTGGTTCTCCTTTCCTTTGATATATATGATCTTGAATTCAAACTCACTAAGGGTAGTTAACCATCTAGCTTGCCTAACATTTAGATTTTGCTGGTCAAACAAATACCTCAACCCACTGTGATTACTCATAAGAACAAACCGTCTACCAAACAAATAATGTCTCCACATCTTCAATGCATGTATGATTGTTGCCAACTCAAGATCAATTTTTGGGTAGTTCTGCTCATGCTCATTCAGTTTTCGTGACTCATAATACACTACCTTCCATTCTTGCATGAGAACTCCAACAAGTCCTCTCTTGCAAGCATCTGTAGACACAACAAACTCCTTGTCCAGATCCACAATCTTTAGCACTAGTATATTTGTCAACAACTACTTCAGTTGCTCAAAACTAGCCTCACATTCTTATGTCCATTCATACTTCTTACCTTTAGTTGAAATGATGTGATAGGATATGCAATGCATTAGAAGTTCCTGATGAACCTCTTGTAGTAGCCTGCCAATCCGATAAATGATCTCACCTCATCCACATTCTTAGGAGCTACCCACTCCATGGTGGCCCTTATCTTTTTTGGATCCATCGCTATGCCATCCTTGGAGACAACATACCCCAATTAATGTACCTCAGTTTGAAAGAAGATGCACTTGATAAGTTTAACACACAACTAATGATCTCTTAGTAATCTCAAACTTCTGGTAAATGCTCAACATGTTCTTCCTCATTCTTAGAATATACCAATATGTCATCAATGAATACAATAAAAAACTTGTCCAAATAAGGATGCAACACTCTATTCATCAAACACATAAATGTAGCTGGAGCATTAGTCAAACCAAATGGAAAAAAAAACAAACTCATAATGCCCATACCTAGTCCTGAACGCAGTCTTGAAGATATCCTCTTCCTTGATACATATTTGATGGTATCTCGATCTCAAGTCGATATTAAAGAACACTGCTGATCCCTTTAGCTGATCAAACAAATCATCAATCCTTGTAAAAGGGTATCTGTTCTTGATCGTTACTTTGTTCAGCTACCTGTAAGCAATGCACAATCTAAGAGTACCATATTTTTTCTTTATGAACAACACTGGTGTGCCCCAAGGCGATACACTTGGCCTAATGTATCCCTTATCAAGCATCTCTTTTAATTTCAACTTCAACTCTACTAACTCAAGTGTTCTCATCTTGTAAGGTGATTTTGATGCTGGAGCCGTCCCTGGCACTAACTCAATAGAGAAATCTACCTCCCTGTGAGGTGGCAACCCTGTAATTTCCTCAGGGAATACATCTTGAAACTATTGCAAAACTGGGTCCTTGCTCAACACATTTGCATCCTCAACCTCCTTACCCTTGTCACTAGAAATGTGCATTGCAAACATCACACAACCTTTTATGCGGCTATGCTTAGCCTACACAATGGTAACCAACCTCATTGATGTAGGATTATTCTTTCCCTCCAAAGTCCTCTTTTCCCCACTATCATCCATGCACTTAATGGCCTTGTCGAAGCAATCCAATTTTTTTCTGTGAAGGTATATCCAATCCATACCTAGAAGCATGCTATACAATCTGAATGGTAACACTTTCAAGTGTGTGGTTTTAGGCATACCATTTAACTCAAATGCACAAGCTCTTACCCAATGGTGAACCCACTTCTTTGTACCTTAGCAAACTGTACCAACCAAGATTCTGCATGCACTTCTTTTCTCAAACCACACTTATCCACTAGGTCAGGATTAATATAACTATAGTAGTTCCAGGATCAATAAAAATAGAAACAACTTGATCACAAATCTTACCATCCATCTCAATGATCGATGCCTGATGATTCACTTGCCAGCTATCCACAACTGCATAGATCCAAGGAATGCTATGACCAACATCACCAACTATATTCACCTCCTAGGTACTATAGATATAGGGTATACCACCACTCTGATACTACGGTCAATCCTTCTTATGGTGATCCTTACCACATATCCAACACTACAATGGTTCTCTACCACCACCTCTAGCCTACTGCTCTCCATGTCCTTTCTAAAGTTTATTGAACCTCTTGTAAGGAACTACATTTTCTTTCTCACCTGCATCTTGAGGTATTCCTCATTTTGGTGGACTTTTTCCTTTAGCTTTCTCATTTCCTTTGAAGTCACATTTTAGCTCAACTTTGCGCTTCGACTGCTCATAACAATGCTTCAACTTTCGGATGGCCTCCTCCAATGGTCTAGGCTCATCAAACTCAATTTGGCCTTGGTATGCTATTGGTATTCCAATGATGAATCTCTGAACCTTGGCCTTCTCCTACTTGAGGTATGTCACATATCTCAAAAACTCCAAAAACCTACTAGTATACTCCTCATCTATCATAGAACCCATCCAAAACTCACAAAACTCCTTAGCTATGTAATCATAATACCTCTCCGATAGGAACTTCTTCTCAAGGAGCCTTTCAAATGAATGCCAAGTCAAAACATATTCACCAATACCTTTAACATTATTCACATCTTCCCACCAAATGTCTTCTTTACCTTTGAGACTGTAAATGGCTATCCTACCTCTGCATCTTATGATTTCTTCATCTCTCCATCAAAGGTAGGTGGCTTCACTTTCTTGAACTCATCTGACAAGTATCCCCTATCACTCCTCCTGTAAGGGTGATAACGATGATGATCATGATGCCTGTCAGAACCAAAACTAGAATAATACCTATGTCCAGTAACTCTCCTATCTAGAGTGTCCAAAAACCTGCCATCTCTAATCGTGTTAGATCTATCCAACCTTTGCCCACCATAATACCTTTGTTTACTAGGATACCTACTTCCATATGCTCCATTATTTTTGTCCTCTTGCTCATGGTTGATCATAAGTGGTCCCTGTCGCTGCAAATCTGACAAACTTTGAAGTAGTATCGCATTCACCTTTGCTTGTTTCTCTTGTGCCTACATGATTTTATCATTGTCCACTTTGAAACTCATTATTTCTCCCCACAATCTTCTCAATGTGTCTGCCAAAGTAGAAGAATGCCCCATACCACGCTGCTCATATGATTCATAGGGAGATTCTATGTAGTCTACCACCTTGCTAGCCATTTGATCTCTTTCCTGCAATGCATACAATGTCAGCGAAACTAATTACAATAAACCAACGTACCTTAGCATAATTTGGGGAGGATACCTTATCTGCAATATCATTAATCAGCATGATACATATATAACATAATCATAATAACATATAGACATCTATCAAATAAATGCATCAACACATAAACATCCTTCTAGGTAGGGTCCAGTCATCAATGCAAGGCCATATCAACAATGCATGCTATGACCTTATGCATGACAACAACCGTTATTCCATCATACACATTTCCACATGCAACCATCAACATGCATAAGCAATGCCTAATCAACTACACATACGCATAACCACATGTAGTCGAGCATAAGCAATCAATTATTGTAACCAACCTACAAGATTGATACATGTAATCAAACAATCAAGAGTGCAACCCAACATACAAGGATGTAATCAAGCTGCATATAATCAAGTTGTGTATAAGCTGCATATAATCAAGTAACTAGTCATATACTTCTGACGTTACATTCCACAAAATCACATCAAGTTCCTCATGATAACCTTACTAAAACCATGATCAACATGATGCAATGCAACAAGCACATGGAATGCAAGTGTAAGAGACACATATACAATTGACATGCATGCATGACCAACACACAATGCCCATCCAGTCCGAGGGGTGAACCATGCTCTGATACCAATCTATAACACCCCCTCCTAGGTCTACCCAAGGTAACCATGTCAACCGGGGTAAACATGAGATGAGAGGCTACTATGATCAGATTCAACCTCCTATGTAACCTTAAGGAAGTGGAATCAATGAAACATCATACACAGTCATCCAATATCATCAACATAACCCTCAGGAGACAAGTCAACCACTCAGACAATTTGTCCTTGGGTCCTACTGCTATTCTGGATCTCTTAGGCCATAGTCACTCTCATGCTATGGGCAAGGGAGCGACCAACAACCTAATTTCGCTCTCATAGGCTTGCTTTCCAGCGACTATGAACCAAAATTTCCAGTTATGTGCCAGTGACGCCAGGATTTAAGCCACTTTTCTAGCAAGAATCCCGACCTCTACCCAAAAATTTCTACAACCTTCAGAATTAATTAAGGACGTGATAATAATGTTGATCAATCAAAATCAACCTCTGGACTAGGTATGAGCATCCCCAACTGGGACTGACATTCTCATCAATGCAATCTACAGGTCTATGATACAAGATAGAGCATAAAGGACTAAAAACAAATTATGAAACATAACCAGAAGGATCACCTCCTCGATTGAACTATTAAATCATCAATTAGGTCTTGCATCCATCCATTTAACAGTTACAAGTAAATACATGAAATAACCATGACATGAACTAGTCATTTAACCATGCTTATAACTAGCATAAAACTATGTAAATATGAGAGGTAAGATAACTATTAAATCCACATATAAATCAATGAAAAGATAAGAGAACTTAGCTTTTATTAATCATAGGCGAATCTGACTAGGTTCGGGACTTCCATGTACCACATGACCATAGACATGGTTGAACCAGATCTCTCTTTCAACTAGTCACCCCCTTGCCATATTCCAAGCATAAATGTGGGATCTCATAGAACAACCAATCCAAGAAAAACCAAGGGAATCCATAGGCTAAACCATCTCTACCCTCATCAAACCGTGATCACACCAAAATCAGTGCTACGATCACAACCAAATATAAGTTGGAATGCCATCCGAAATCCATCACTATACTTTAGGAATTTTCCATCTCCCTGTCTCTCAGGCCTTACCGCAATCCAAAACCGGATCACTAGGCCCTAAACCGAGACATCTCCCTCAGGCTTTACCGTGTATCCTGCCAAAATCATTCAAGGGATTCCTAGGCCTTTGGGAATGGAACTTGAGACCACCTCCACCCTAGATTCTGAAATCCATCTGGAAAACCAAAGCTCAAAAACCGAAATAAACATCCCAACACCATGGCATCTAGAAAAAGGCAAGGCTAGGCTAAAAACCATTGTCATAACCTAGAAAAACAATGCCACCGACAACAAGAGAACCATACACCAACATGCAAAGCCATGCATGTCCAAACTAGATAGGAATCGCACATGCAAAAGGTTACCTACAAGTATTCTTACTGAAGCTTCTTTGTCCTACACTTATTCCTTGATCCTTGCTTTTCTTCCTTTCCCTTTGCTTGCTTTTCCTTCCTTGATCCAAAGCTAGAGTTCTCCAAGAAAAATCTAAGTGACAAAGAGAGAGAGAGAGAGAGAGAGAGAGAGAGAGAGAGAGAGAATAATGAGAATGCTCCAAACTTGAACTGACAAAAGCCATGAACTAATCCTCAGAAGCCTTTTTATGCATGAGGGCTCTAATTTCTTCATTTTCCATTATTTTCCTTCAATTTCCTCCTCACATGCAACTTGTGACCTTTCACCTTACTTTTCTCCTAATTTCCTTTATTTTCATAAATAAATGTGCCAAAATGTCTTTTTCCCCTTTAATTCCTTTTCCTTAACCTTTGCCAATTTTCCTTAGCCAAAACACACATCGAGTGATGCCCACTAGGATATATTTGCCTAACACTCATCTTGGAATAAGTGTCCCTTAACCGTGGTCTTATTTTTCCTTCATTAACTTTTATTACATGAAATTTTCACGAGGGTTGTTACAAATGATGTCATCCAACTAGTAAAGGCTTAATGCAACTTGATTCACGTTTGATCATCACGAAACTGAATCTTGTTTATCTCTTGTAGCTACAAAATAAATTGTACCAGAAAGAAGTAAACTAATAAATTTATGACAAAATAAATGGAGTAGAAAAAGACCTGAAACTGAATCATTAAGTGCTATGATTCATGAGAACTTGCATAAATGAACTACAATGAATAATTTCTCAAGAATCCACCTACTTATTCATGCACAAAAACCATTAGAATGTAACTTCTAGAATTGCTAGTGTTAGAATCTAAACAAGAAATATGCAAAGCGTAATATCAATAGAAGTACATGAGGATTATGAAGCTCCTAGGGTGGGCCCAATCCAAGGATGCTCAGATTCCTTAAATAAGAAACAAGCTAAGAGCTGGAATAAAGCATTGCTCCATTAATTGAATTTATATTATTACATTACAAGATTGCAAAACTTGCTTGAGAATACAAAAATCATCATCTTTCTTTCTACTTGTTGTTCTACTCCCTCCTATTGGGCCAACTCAAGCCTACTATATATACATCAAGTGCGGAGCATCCTCCTTGATGAGGAGGGATGCATTTACCTCCAAAAATCCTAAAAAGGGGGATCTTGTTCTAGATCCAACTTACAATAGTAGAAGGAGGCATTAAATGCCTTGAGCCAATCGAGTTTAAGTCTTATTGCTATAGATAACATGTCCCTAAAATATCTCCAGTGTTGGATCTCTTAGAATATGCTCAAAAAAATTGTAAATCCTACACAATAAACATGTTAAGGCACATAAAATATGAAAATCACATAGAATTTTTCTAGGAAACCATTAAGCTAGGAAAATATCACTAAGTGAAAAATGTGGTTTCAAACATCATTCTATTTTCTTAGTGGTGGATTGATGGGCCTTATAATTTACCTATTTTTTAGGCCCATCAGCCGTACAAGCTATTTTTTCATATTCCCTTTTTTATCACTTTCATGACAAAGGGGAGGACCATCATTGAGAGGTCTCCCAATGGTGAGTAGAAAACATCCTCCTTTTTTATTTTTCTTTTTTTATAGAGATTTTTACACTAAAATTTGTCACCATGACTATTTGCAGTCAGTATGGCTCCATCAATAACCATACTGTCCTCCTTGGCAAGTCTTATACCTCTGCTCCTCATGTCAAACTCCAAAAAAGAGAGAAACCCTTTAAAAATCAATATAATTCTTGTTACGCAGTTTCTCTTACTCTTACCTGCATGTACGCACCTCAAGTACATAATACCTGCGTACTTGTACGCTCTGTTTGTAAAAGGGTGGGTGCGTACTCCTGTAAAAGTCAAAAGGCGCAAGTTTTACTTCAAAAAACTTACTTGTGGTCGATTCTAGAGCATTCTAGAAGATGGTTTGACGTGGATTGAGCGCCTCCAGATGGTTCATGCATCCCAAAGAAAGAGGAACTTATCCCATGAAGAGGGGAGCTATCCCTTTGAAAGAGGGGCTTATCCCATTCATGGTGGACCTGTTTAACTTCCTCCAAAGCATTATAAATACAGGCATTGGGCCAGAGGGAGGGGAGGTTGAAAGCTGAACATTCCTAAGGGTAGATGTTGCTGAAATTAGGACTCCCTTATAGAGCTTGAGAGGAGAGATTCCAATCCTTTCTTAGCTTCATTTGGAAGTGGGTGAGCTGATCAAAGTAGAGGAGAACTCTTGCTGGACCCTGGAAGGGACCTGCACAACACCAAGGCACTGGTTGTAAGGTTTCTTTTGTTTCCAATTAATACAATTAAGTTCATTTTTCTCAACAAGTTGTTATATATAATTTGTTTCATAAACTCCTTGGTCTTTATGATGAATATGTTTTATTATATGAGTTATTCAGGTGCTATGTAATCGTTTTCTTGTTAGTGAATGCAGGCTTCAAGGAGAAGGAGCTCATCTGGATCGGAGAGGCTTGGTTGCTAGAAACAACGTTGGACTAAAGGTAAGCCTTAAACACCTGGTTGCTTTTATTTTAAATGCATATTTAGGGAAAGATAGTGCTTGATTGTCTTGTTTTTCACTAGAAAGCTTTAGCTTCTAGGGAGGTCGGTTTTGTCCGCAAAATTGACTCTTTCCGCATGACAAAATGGCGACCATACTGGGGAATCCATGGATTTGATTGATTTCTCTTTTGATTGATACTTTGATTTGAGAAACGTTGATTTGTTTTTGTTTTTGACTTGATGATTGTGGGATTGGGTGAATTTAGTTAATTTTAAGTTAGTTTTCATTTTTCATACTTTTGGGAGAGGTATGCACCCTCTGAGTTAAGCACAGTGCGTACCTGTACACACTTTTGCTTTGTGCACAGAGCGTGGACGCACCTACGTAAATAGGTTGCCTGCTTACCTTGTCAAAAATTTGAAAAATTTTAAATTTTCCTCTTTTTTATCAGTTTATAATTTGTTTATAGGTTTTAGCCATTGCTCAGACCTGCTTGTTCCCTGTCAAAAACTTTCCTTGGTTAATTTCATTGGCATTCCTGCTCTAAGCTTTTATCAATTGGGTGTTTTGAGTCTCTTTCTTGAGGAATTCTTGTTTTGATTTCCTTTGGTCATTACTTGGAGGTTTGTCTCAGTCTTTTCACAATTGTGTATGAGTGTTAATCGCCTTTGAGTGTTTTTATTTTTTGATCTTTGGAACTCTCACCCAATTTTCTTGACTTGCACTTGATTGGTTCTTAGATTACATTAGAATCATCTTGTGTTTGAGAATTCTCTTGCATAGATCACATTTGCATAATTAGAATTCTCATTTTCAGAATATTATTGAAAAATGTGCATAGATTACATTTGCATACTTTTCAAGTGAATTGTGCATAGATTACAATTGCATAGTTTACATTCTGAAAAATCAATCGTAGATTTAGATCAGTTTTCTTTGATTTGAATTTACAAAAAAAAAAAAAAAAAAAAAAAAAAAAAACTATTTTGGAATTGATTTGCATTAGTTTTTCTTGATGAAATTAGTGCATTAGAGAATTTGTTATATTTTCTCTTAGTGATCAATCTTTTGCATTGTTGGAAATGAATGGAAACTCTCTCCTTACTTATTTAGGATTCATCGAATTGAAAGGATTACATTATCATATTCGATTGCATTCAGTTTTGAGTCGGGTCATAACACCATTGGTTTCGTATCCATTTACCCTTTTGAGTAATAACAGCCTAAATAACACAGCGCTTAATTAAAATTCATCTAGTAATTTTTACATTTCTAGGGCTCTGATACACAAACTTAGCTTAGGCTAGTGTCTTGGAGTAGGAGAGTAATTAACTCTCCAAGACAGTCAAAACAAACAAGTAGCTGTATCTTGTGGTAGGAAGAAATCCAATTGTTACATTTATGCTCTGGGAAAGCTCCTCTTAAAGGAGAAGCACGAGATCGTGTCCGAACCAGTGTGGGAATCAATCCTTCCTCATTGGGAACGACGCCAGATATTCACGTATTAAAAACGGTAAACCTCGGATTAACCATTTTTGAGGAGCCTGGGGTCACTTGTTGGTAAACCTTGGATTATGTCAAGGAGCCTTCAAGGGGATTGAGCTTGCTACTCTGCCCTTGTGTGCGTATCGGATCGTAGACTGTTCCCCCAGGTATATTTGTTTCAGTTGGTAACCTTAGTGGCCATATTCTTTAGGATTCTTCATAAGGTGACAGTGGTGGGAAGATCCCACTGTACCTGGAGCAGACGTCGGCTAGACTCACTTGGATTTTCTGGGGGGTTCTCTTCACTCGAGACGGTTAAGTGGAGGAACTTGTGCCAGTCTATTCATTAAGCAGGTTGCCGGGGTAACTGTTCCAACCGCCATTTCTGTATTGAACTCTGCGACGTTGGATTTCATCACCAACTAGTGTTTTCGGTATGGAAAGTTACTGTTTGTGTGTGGTTTGACTCCTAGATTTCATAGTGCGTGTTAATTTGTTTGTTTTTACTTTTAGAGACCATAGGTGTGAATTGTGAATTTTAATTGTTAGGTGTGAATTGTGAATTGTTAATTTTAGTTTTAAAATTGTTACTAAAATTCACTGAAGTTGAATATAATGGCAAATGTTCTAGAATTCACCAACCAAGGAATCCCTCTTGACGAGAATCCTAGTACTTTTCCTTACTTTGGAAATGTTGGTCCGCCTTACATGGCTACTTTGTCATTACCTGGATTTACAATAGGTTTACCGATATGGTTATTTTCAACTTCGTTGGCCCCAAATACTCCAACTGTTCCACCTCAACCGAATGCTTCATCTCAACAGAGTTCACCATCTCAACATCACCAACCTTCTGTTGACCCTTTACCTTCTTCGCCTAATTTTTCTTCCTCCATTTCTTCCTCTTCGCTTGGTAAAAGCCTTGATGCTAGTAACCAGGTGTCTAAGAAGAAGAAGAAAGGGAAGAAGAAGAAGAAGAAGAAGAAGCAAGATAAGAAAGAAGTCAACCAACCAACCGTGGCTATAAGTGTTAGTTGTGTTGAGGAAAACTCCGACATGCATCGTAAACCTAAATACCCTTGCAGGCTTTGTAAGGGTGACCACTTCCTTATCAATTGTCCTGGTATTCCAAAGGTCTTGGAAGTATGGTCAGAAAAATCTCATCAACTTTCCATTGATCCATCAACCAGTGATAGTCAGGTTCCTGGGAAAAAGGGTAAAGTTAGGTTTCCTTGTAAGTTATGCAAAGGGAGTCATCAAACTCACATTTGCCCTCACATGGATGAAACCTCAAAATTGTTGGAAAACCTTACTGTTCCACAGCAAGAATTTCCACTGGTTACCGTAAACTTTCTCCCAACCTACCGTCAACTGACGGAGTGATTGATCTAATTTCAAGTACAGTCAATCACACTCTTCCATTGGAGAGTGAAACTCATGTCACTCAGGTTGATGATCCGTTAGTTGATCAAGTGGTCGATTCAATTTCACATTCGGTCGATCCCACTTTCCCTTTAGAGAGTGAACTTCATACCGCTCAGGTTCTTCTTGTTACATCAGATTCTTCTATGTCGGGGGGCATTTCACCTGTTTCTAATGAACCCCCTCCAAGTACTGAGGTATTTTCCTTTGATTGGAATAGACTGACAGAACATCGTCTTCCTTCCTCCATCCCTTTCCAAATCATTGTCAAGGCTGGTGGTAGGGACATGCATCGCACACAGGTAGATGAAGGTGCTTCTGTTAGTATTTTATCTTCAACTGCTTGGAAAGCTTTGGGTTCCCCTCAGCTTGCGCCTATTACGCAGAATTTGAAAGCTTTTAACAGAACCATTAGTGAACCTTTAGGGATCCTTCCTACGTTTTCTACTACCTTGGAAGGTAAAACTGTCTGTATTGATCTTATGGTAGTTCTAGGTCCCTTGGATTTCAATTTACTCCTTGGGCGAGACTATGTTTATACAATGAAAGCTGTTGTATCGACACTCTTTCGCGTGATGTCTTTCCCTCACAATGGCAGTATTGTGACTGTAGACCAGCTTTCGTTCCCTAGTCTTGTTTCAACTACCAACAATATGACACCCCTAAATGTTCTTGATTCTAAAGTGGTATCTACCCCGCCACGGGTTAATTATGTGGCAACTGGTCCCATGTTTTCAGTTACTGATGTACGTGAGCCTCCCACTGTTTTCTCATCTTCCTTTGATTTAGATCCGGTACTTGACATGGAAAAATCTATGGGATTACTTGAACACGGTGTTCTTATCCCTTTTGGGTCCCTTGACATGTGTTCCTTCCAGAGAAGTATTCTTCCTTCTGATGAAGACCTCTTGGAAGCCATGATCAAGGTGTGTCCATTGACATGTCTTTCTTCCAGTTGGAAGCCATGATCAATAGTACGAGGAAAGTTCCTTTTACTGTGTCGACCTCGTTAAAAAATGAATCAGTTGGTCAGAGGACAGTTCTTTTCCTGTGTCAACCTCGTTAAAAAATGAATCAGTTATTTGAGGATAGTTCCTGTTACTGAGTCAACCTCGTTAAAAAATGAATCAGGTATGAGGATAGTTATTTTCTTGTGTCAACCTCCTTAAAAATGAAACAACTCCCTTTTCAAGTTAAATATTGAAAGTAAACCTTCATTCCATCCACCTGGTTGAATGCAATGAAGCCTGGGGGGCATGTACCTCGCTTTGCATCATTATCTTGGGGGCATGCGAACTTCTTGAGCATAGTTCCTTGTCTTGTGTCAAGCTCATTAAAAAATGAAACAAGGAGTCTTGAGCATAGTTCCTTGTCATGTGTCAAGCTCTTTAAAAAATGAAACAAGGGTAGGTTATATAGGTAGATTGTAGAGAGTAGTCATGAGCATAGTTCCTTATCTTGTGTCAAGCTCAATAAAAAATGAATCAAGGATTTTTCGAGCATAGTTCCTTGTCTTGTGTCAAGCTCGTTAAAAAATGAATCAAGGTTTTTTAGAGTATAGTTCCTTGTTAGGTAGATTGTAGAAAGTAGGATTACTAGGAAAGTTCCTTTTACTGTGTCGACCTCGTTAAAAAATGAATCAGTTGGTCAGAGGACAGTTCTTTTCCTGTGTCAACCTCACTAAAAAATGAAACAACTCCCATGAGTCTTTCCAAGATTTCGAAAGTAAATCTTCATTTCATCCACCTGATTGAATGAAATGAAGCTTCGGGGGCATGTACCTTGATTGGCGTCATTATGCCGGGGGCATGCAAACTTTTAACAAGCATAGTTTTTCGTTTCAAGCTTGCGTAAACATGAAACCGAATCCGAGCATAGTTATTTTCCTGTGTCAAGCTCGTTAAAAAATGAAACAAATCCTCCTCTAATTGAGTCGCGAGTTTGACTAGATCTCATAAATGTTAAGTTGTATATTTAGGTTAGTTATTTCAGTTTTTTGCATAATTTTCTTACAGTTTAGGTCGAGTCTTTCAAATGATCTCGTAACTCAACCTTCATTTCATCCAACTGGTTGAATGAAATGAAGCTGGGGGGCATGCGCTCTAGAAGTTATGCTTAGGGAGCATCAAGCGCAGTTTTTTCTCTGTTTCAAGCTTGTGTAAAAATGAAACTACTTTGAAGCATAGTTTTTCTCTGTTTCAAGCTTTTGTAAAAATGAAACCTATCTCGAGTCAATTTCAGTTATTTTCAAGACTCGTTAAACTCATGCAAATTCCGAGATTATTTTGCTATCTTTCATTCTCGTAAAACAAATGAAAATGCCGAGTTCTTTCCGTCTTTTCTTGCTCGTAAATTAAATTGAAAGTCGGCCATATGAGTACATTTTTATCATTTTTTCGAACTCATTAAAACATACGAAAAAGTGAAAACCGTGAGTACATTTTTTTCATTTTTTCGAACTCGTTAAAACTTACGAAAAAGTGAAACCTCAGAGTCATCTTTAAGCCCTTTTCTGACTCCTAAAACATGAAAAGATTGCCGAGCGTTTCTTTTACACTCGTTAAAAAGGAATTAAAAGACGGTCCTCTTACAACCCTTTTCTGACCGTAAAAACATGAAAAGATAGCCGGATTTTTGTCGTTTCAAATTCAATATTGGAAATAAAACGACGTGTCCTTGATCGCCTTTTACTTTTCAGATCAGAGACACTAATCATGTAAGTACTCCTTGGTCGTAAAGATCAAGCGGTTCTCTCAAGTATTATTTTATACTTTTTCGGGCTTGGGAGACACAAATTTACGAAAAAGGTCAACCCTGGAGTCTTCTTAAGTTTTTCAGACTCTCTAAAATTGAAAAACGCCGAGTTTCTCCTATACTGGACTCGTTAAAATTTCATAGTAAAGGACCTGTTCGATTACAAACAGGAACGGACCACTCCTTCTTAGGGTTCGAATCTAATATAATCAAGCAAATGTTATCCTCCTCAAGCTTGTAAAAAATAAAGAGGTACTTACCAGAAATGGTGGGGGAAAAGAGAGAAAAATGAGCCTATTTGTTATACCCTGTCTCGGAAAGGGCTTATCACCACTCTTGAACACGACACTTTTCATTCACCTGGGTTGGGAAATCCTTTTCCTAACAGTTGATCAAACCACATTGAAAGTCTTCAACCGGTTTCTGGGTATTAAATTTGGGTCAATTGTCACCGAGCCATCTGTTGTGTCGTTATGTGTTCAAGAGGTCATTGCAAATAAACCATTCATCTGCAAAATACCTGTCATCCATCTTGACCATCCCTGAGTCAGTCCTTACAGCTACATTTCTTCAACTTGATCTATGATTTCGTGTTGTGGGCTTGCCTGCAACGGATCGCTTTATATCGACATCAGCACATTATCTAGAAAGATGATCTAGGAATCGTCAGTACCTTGAGATCTGCATGCCTCAATGGCAGGTTTCTCGCCTTCGACAACAGTTTACATCATTGACTTTCGATCGAAGGATTCCGTGATATGTTCGACATCAACACATTCATTCACATCTCACGGATTGTACTGGGTACTTTGACAGCCATTGACATCACTGGTGGTCTCTCTCACACTTGTTAACAGTTTACATCATTGACTGGTAATCAAGTGGTTTCTACCATGTTCGACATCAACTCATTTATTCGCATGGATAGAATCGTACTATTTCGGGAAGTAGAAATGAAGACCCTGGATCTAGTTTCTGCCATCCAGGCTGCGAGGAGTTTTGTATTCATTATACAGTAGACTAATTATAAACAGATGGCTGCGTCCATACTGTGTCTACATGTGTCTATGATTATGATGTATTGCGAAATCATTCCTATATCAGAGCAGTAGTTAGTTTGTTAGTTAAGTTTTTGATCTGAGTATGGGAATGCCTACCTCAGTGATGATATGATCTCATATATGTATTTTGTGTTGAATATTTGCAGGTTCCGACTGGGCTCTCCACAAGATAATCCTCGAAATGAGACAGTGCTTCACCCTTCCTAGATGATATGAAACCCTAATCTACTACAGACTTCGCACTTTAGGGGGCAATCTGTTACACTAAAATTTGTCACCATGACTATTTGCAGTCAGTATGGCTCCATCAATAACCATACTGTCCTCCTTGGCAAGTCTTATACCTTTGCTCCTCATGTCAAACTCCAAAAAAGAGAGAAAGCCTTTAAAAATCAATATAATTCTGGTTACGCAGTTTCTCTTACTCTTACCTGCGTGTACGCACCTCAAGTACTTAATACCTGCGTACTTGTACGCTCTGTCTGTAAAAGGGTGGGTGCGTACTCCTGTAAAAGTCAAAAGGCGCAAGTTTTACTTCAAAAAACTTACTTGTGGTCGATTCTAGAGCATTCTAGAGGATGGTTTGACGTGGATTGAGCGCCTCCAGATGGTTCATGCATCCCAAAGAAAGAGGAACTTATCCCATGAAGAGGGGAGCTATCCCTTTGAAAGAGGGGCTTATCCCATTCATGGTGGACCTGTTTAACTTCCTCCAAAGCATTATAAATACAGGCATTGGGCCAGAGGGAGGGGAGGTTGAAAGCTGAACATTCCTAAGGGTAGATGCTGCTGAAATTAGGACTCCCTTATAGAGCTTGAGAGGAGAGATTCCAATCCTTTCTTAGCTTCATTTGGAAGTGGGTGAGCTGATCAAAGTAGAGGAGAACTCTTGCTGGACCCTGGAAGGGACCTGCACAACACCAAGGCACTGGTTGTAAGGTTTCTTTTGTTTCCAATTAATACAATTAAGTTCATTTTTCTCAACAAGTTGTTATATATAATTTGTTTCATAAACTCCTTGGTCTTTATGATGAATATGTTTTATTATATGAGTTATTCAGGTGCTATGTAATCGTTTTCTTGTTAGTGAATGCAGGCTTCAAGGAGAAGGAGCTCATCTGGATCGAAGAGGCTTGGCTGCTACAAATAGCGTTGGACTAAAGGTAAGCCTTAAACACCTGGTTGCTTTGATTTTAAATGCATATTTAGGGAAAGATAGTGCTTGATTGTCTTGTTTGTCACTAGAAAGCTTTAGCTTCTAGGGAGGTCGGTTTTGTCCGCAAAATTGACTCTTTCCGCATGACAGAGATAGTGCTCATATTTAAATATTTATGATAAATATTGTAGGGTCAATTCATATCTTTATTACATATGAAAAGGAAGAATACAAGTGAGTAAAATTCCATGCTATCTTGAAACTCACTAAATGGCCCAATATTTATAAGAAGATAACCTTGTAGGTGCAATGGATTCTTGAAAAGTGATTAGATAGTCCTACCAAGGAAAAGTAAGGGAAATATTTGTGAATTCCTAAAAGTTATATTGCCATGGAAAATATAATACCCAGTAATAGATTACTAGGTAGATTCACCACTCACAATTGTTTGAAAATAAGAATTTATCACAAAGAGCTTCGTCAAATCTTAGATACCCTTTCCTCCAATATATTATATTGTATGTAACATAGAACATTCAATACTTTGTTGGATGCAGGTAAAGCAATAATATGAAGATTATCTTATAGAGAACTTTTAAAAACATGGCTTTATAAATCAAAATGTTTTGAAATGGGTACATGCTCTAAGGAAAAATCTATATAAACATTCAAATAATACTTTGTGGGGATTTTGAAAAACATGACAAACCCTATATGTGGGTTATTTAAAATATAAGAAATAATGCATCGTTATGTATTTTACAAAATAACAATGGTATGCATAAAAAATAGATAAAATTATTTTCTCTTGCAAGGAAGGATGAGGCTTCCACAAACCCAAAAAATTGCAATGAATAAAGTAGAATAAGAATAAAGGTGATATTTATCCAAGGATAGGTTCCACTAGTTACACTACAAAGAAAATATAATGACAAATGATTAAGGAAGAGAGAGTTTGAATGAATAATTCCTTCAAGTATTCACATACAAAAGTGTGAATCCACTTTTTATTATATGAATTCCTCTACTTACCTTGACTTATTATATAGTTGAAGGGGAAAAGGTTAAGGCTAATGATGATGACTTAACTGACTTTTTATTTTATTTTTATATTTAGGTGGTATTAATGGCTTCAAAAATATCTTGGTTCACCTAATTCTAAGCATACTTGTAAAGAGGATACACCTTGATGTCTTCTCTCACTTTTAATGCAAAAATTCCCCCCTCAATAGAATGTAGGGTGGAAAATTGCTCTCTAGTTCCACACAATGAATTTAGTTTTCCTTGACTTCTAAAACTCGAATAAGACTAACAAATTCTAGTGCCAAAGCATTCTTCTTTTCCATCAATATAACCTCAAACTATCTTAGAACATGTTTTATGATTTTGGAGTAAAATTGGATCCTCTAGACTCTTCATAGTGTCTCTCTCTCACTTTGTAGAAATTCCAATGCCTTCTTGATGGGCCACCAAATGGTTGAATCTCAAGGTCCCTATAAAACTTGATTTGACCTATCTTATAACTAAAAGGCTAAAGTGTACATTCAAATATTGTGTTGAATATGAAACATTTTAGTTTATTCATGTTGACTTTTATGAATGCTTGATTTTATGCATTTATGTGATATGATTTAGTTTAGTTTTTATTTTTTAATGGATATATGCATTCCTGAGAACCTGAGCTAATTATTGAAATAAGTATGTTAAATTTTAATGAGATGACGTCCATAAATAAATAGTCATCTCAAAATAGAGAGAAGGGGGAATATTTACCTTCTTGAATCTCCATGGGAAACAAATATTCAAATAAATTCAAACCACTCAATCAGTTAGATTCTCATTTGATTCGTTGATTAGAGGCATTCAAATTTCAGGGAACTAGAAACAAGGGTGTTTGATTTTTGGGATCAAGAGGATAATAAATCTTTAATCAATGATTGATTTAAGATATAATTATGATATTTTAGTATAATTAGAGTTACAATGAAAGTAAGAGTAACTTGTTTTTTGGTATAGTACTTTCATTATGCTTTCAAATTATAGAAGAGATTATAATGTTATGATTTTGAATGTCTAAGTAGAAATGAGTATTTATAGATTTAAACAGTTAGTGGTTTAAATCGGGGTTCCCATTATAGAATTAAGTAGGGCTTACTCAAGTGAATACAAGAAGCCTCCATTTCTGTGGCATTCTCAATTTTGCGTTAATTTACAATTCCATGCAATGTAGTTTAGCAATTCTTATTTGTTTTTTATAATGGCTAGATGAAATTATATCTTCTTAATTATGGTATTCAACATATTTTTTGATATCAATTGAATATAAAGCAATAGATGATAACATTGTTAGAAGATTGTTGGCTTAGTGGGTCCTGACCCAGGTTCAGAGTTAGTTTTGCCAAACAAATCCCTACACTACTGGCCCTTTCGGCATCAATCTGTGGAGCGTAGACTAAAGACTCACCCGAAGCAGTATGGGGGGATGCTGGAACCAAGTTTCCACACCTAGAGATGAGTGTGATGTCGTTTTATGCCCTAAATATATCTTCACATAGATCAATAATCCTTTATGGATTATCGATATAACTTCCCTTAATCAACTTCTATACGTCTGCAAACATTCATGACTGTTTTTCGTGAACCATGAATATGTGAATCAGCTACTTACGTGCATCAAAGATTACTCTTCACCCAATAATTAATCAAATTAGCTTAAGTGTTTAATAACTTCCTCATACAATAATATAATCCCCATGTAAACAATTAACTGTAATTGGGTTCACGTAACAATATCAAATGTAAAGTCGCGCACTAATACATGATTATTTCATAAACCCATTATAACATAAGGCACATTCATATAAACAGAAGTAAATAGACAAAACATAGGAATTTCTGGAATAATCTCTTTATTAATTCTCCAGTTCTACTTACAGACTCAATAATTCCCTGTGCACTTAGCTGCAGGGGTCCACCCACTCAACTGCGGATTCTACTCTAAGCCTCTGCGCACACAGCTACAGAGCCTCTCTTCTACTCTAAGAATTCTTCACTCTCCCCTCTATTAACCCATTACACTCATCTCCATTCTTCTTTATCTCTATATTAGACTCTCTAAGGCACACCTACTTATACAATCCCATGGCCCACGGACAATGGGTAGATCTTCAAAAGCTGACTTAGCTTACTATTGTTGGAGCTTGCGAGCTTATGTATTTGTAGGGCTGCAGGGTGGGATCTTCCTGCAGGGCCATGAATACCTCCATTTCTTTCTCAAAGAGCGCGGTGCAATCTGCCACCGTGGCATCCACTGTCATAACTCCATCCTTCATAGCGGCTTCGCGCTATTCTCCGACCTCTAGCGGAGTTGAAGGCTGTGACTTCAACTCCAACTCTATTATCTTCAGGTTTAGTTCAAACTGAACCTTGGCCACTTCTATCTTAGCATCGCACACACCTGCAGCCATTTTCCTGATCTTCACCTCCAACGATGCTTCCGCTGGTATGTTCAGTTCTGGAATTGTTTTGCATGCCTCGGCCACCACGACTACATGCCGGGTGTTCTACGCCTGAACTTTCTTCTGAGCCTCTAGCGCCTCAGACTTCTCAGTGAACATCTGTTTGTTTTTTACTCTATACTCGCTTATCAAGCTCAGTGCACATTGCTCTCGGGCCTTAACCTTTGCTATCACACTTGCTTGCACTGTGTGAAGAAACTCGTTGGTGAGCACGGCCAGGTTGGGGCCAATGTTCTTCAGGGAGCTAACAATAGCTTTGTCAGTGGCTGCCTCCGTGCTCAAAGCTCCATCTGGTAGTGCGACTACCCGAAGATCCAACGATCGAACCATCTCTGCTGCTTGAGTGGTCCCCAGTGCCAAACTAGTTGATGTTGCGCTGATTTATCCTGTACCTGCCTAGATTCTAGTCGTCTAGATCTGTAGCTCGATATCCTTTTGGATAACACTTAGTTCCTGCTATTGCTACTGCTTAAACTACTGCAACAGTTTTGCTATAGTATCTCGCACCTTGTCTCTAATCTCATCCAGGTCGCCATCATCAAAATAATTAGATCCAGCGACAGGTTGGTCACTTTTGTTTTCTTCCGTGGCCCTACCTTTTCTTGTTCATTGTACTGCTTCACTCGGAAGGGAGTGATGTCCTGCTGAACACCGCCGCCTTGTTCTAACTGCTCTTCCTCCTTCGTTTGGGGAAAAGGGTACTGCTCACTTCACTCGGAGCTACACTCTTCCTGCTTTGCCTATTTCTTCGTGGCACACTCCTCTTCTACTTGGGCCTTCTCCTCGATCTCTTTCCTTCTTTTCTTAGCCAACTGCTAAACCTTCTATTTGGTCCCATCCTTCTTCATCTTCTTTGCAGACTTGCTAGTCATTGGGGCAAAATCGGAAGGAGAATTCCAATCTTTTAGCTAGTGCTTGATGACCTCTTCAATAGCATCATTGGTAGAAATGTAGGGTAGGTCGAACCACTTCTGCTCTGGATCCTTCCTCGCCCGGATGTATACATCGTGGAAGTCTACTTTGAACTCCGCGTACCCTGAAAGTTATTCAAACAGTTGGTGACAACCGCGGCTTTTGGTTGATGGCCATGCAAATGCTTACCTCCATCAGTTCCAAAAATACGTTTCTTTCAGTGACCCACGCAGCCTCTTTCGTGGCCTAGAGAGATGCAAATTTAACAGCTTCCGGCAAATCCTTATCTACTTGAGGGAACTAGATACCCTCCGTCAAATCCCATGCGGCCAACATAATCGAGAGAAACAATCCAAAATAGTGGAAGGTTTTACTCTCATCCTGTGCTTCTCTACAGTTCTTGAGGAAATCACTACATAGGTAGCGGGCCCAGTTGAACTGTATGCCCTCCACGCATTGTGCTACCAACGAAACCACTGGTGCTGGAACCTCATCCACGGACACTTTCTCATAGCCTTTCCAGCCAAAATCTTCATGGCAAACTTACCACGAGGTTAGTAATTGAAGTAATCGAGTACCCACGTGGCTTCTTCATAAGTTTAAAATTTTCCTTCATCTTCTCAATGAGGTTGGCTCGCTTTTCTTTCCACCAAACGCCTTGGCCAGATTTAACCCTGAGTGTGGCAATAACATGATCCGATGGATCAACATATCGGTGATGGTGTTTCTAGGAAAACTAGTATTCCTAAGGAATTCTAGCCCTCTAGGTTTGGAAGCTACCCTAGAAACAATAGTTTAAAGCAATTCAATGATTTCTTCTATGTCTAACATATAAGAGAAAGACAATGGAACCAACCTGGAACTTCTGCTTGATCCCTTGCTTGATCTCTCTCTCCTTTGACAGAACCTGCAACTCCTCCTCATACTTAACACACTTGGAGAGTACCTGCACAAGTACAACAAAAAGAACCGTCAAAGCATCGTGATCTATTACAACATAAGCATTACAGAATCAGATATATAATGAACAAATGATGGCATTCACAAATGATAACATTCACAATTGCACAATCATATGGAATAAAAATTGAAGAACTTTATTAATCGAATGGAGAATTACAACCCAATTGTTTGATCCAGCATCATCCTCCCAGCTTCAATCCTTCTTCACCTCATGAAATAGCAAGATCACTCCAACAAGAATACAATGCTCTCTCCCCAATTACAAACTATCAGCACTTACTTGCAATTCACCACATTTCAGCCTCCAGATCTCTTGGATGAGGGATCCATTTATAGATGTGTGCAAGGGTGTGAGTCATCCATGGGGTTTGATTAGTGTCATTCCACTTGTTACAATTGGTTCCACAAGAGAAGGGATAACTTAAAGTTTTAGATCCCTTATTCATCCTTGGGTGAATTCAGAGAGGCCTATCCTCACCCTATGAGCATCCACTTAGCAAACTATCTCGGACATTTGTCCATCCTCACCCATCGCACCCTATAGAAGGCCTAAACAATATGCATCACACCCTGGTAGTGTACCACAATATGCGTCGCACTTTGCCACTGGAGCAGTCAATATGGCTCAATTTGGGTAATTTTTGGATGGTTTCTCAGATGGAACTTTTGGGGAATGATGTATTCAGATGACTATGTTCCTTTAGGGTATGAAACAAAACTTTTAGGGGTTTATGAGCCCTAATACATTGAAATATATGTTTGAGGTTGATGTGCCCAAATATGTCTATAACAGTTGCCCCCTAAAGCATGAGGTCATAAATATTCATGTCGGGTGAAATGCTTTATCATGAGGATCCGAAGTTTCAAATTGGAAGATGACCTACATAAGTTACAATACAATACATCATCATAATATAATTGTCATGATCTAGCTGAGGGAGGCATTTCCATGCTCAGCTTTATAAATTTCATTCCATGTACATAGATTAGATAGTCGTCTGCAAATACAGACTGGTGATTCTTCAGATATAGAGTCATCATCCATGGTTAGGATGACCATATGTGCAGATCCTTTTCACATTTGATGTTTTTATATCCCTGAATATATCGCAGCCCGGATGGATGAAACTAGATCCGGGGTCTTCAAACTCATTCAATCTTCGCTCGATGTACAATTCAATCCATGTGAATAGATGTTCTGAAGTCGAACATGGAAAGACATCGCTGATTACCAGCCAATGATGTGAGCTACTAACAGACGTGAGAGGTATCACCGATAATGATAATGGCCCTCAAGGTACTACAGTACAATTCACGTGGTGTGGATATATGATCCGATGTCGAATACCACGGAAAATCTTTTGCTCGAAGGCCATTGATGCCAACCTGTTGCCGGAAGTGAGAAACTTTCCATTGATGTATGCAAGCTTCAAAGCACTGAAAGGGTTGTTTCTAAGTCAACTTCTCGGATAATGAGCTGATGTCGAAAAGAAGTGACTCGTCATAGGAGGGCCTTGATGTATCCCACATCTACGACACGAAACGAAGCAAATGATTTTTTGGAGGTGAAAAATGAACTAATGACACAAGGTTCAGGAATGGCGGTCATGAAAAAATGAAGGTTGGAGGTATTGCGGTGCATGAGACATTAACTGGATTGTGATTTTTCAACTGAATGACTTCTCTTGAACATGTCGGTGACACTGAGATGAATTGGTACCATTAACCCCAAAAGATGAATTGTATGAAAGACCAATGGTGAGATGACTGGTGAATGGAATAACCCAACCCAACTCAATAATGGAGATGAAGTGAAAGTGTCATGTTCAAGAGCGACTTGCTACCATAAATTCATCAAGTTTTTTCCCTTTTTCCCCAGTCATTGTTGACTAGTACCTCTTTATTTTTGTCAAGCTTGAGGAAGATAACATATGCTTGTTCTATAATTAGCCCTTCGGGAAAACCTGTCGGTATTTAATGTTTTAACGAGTCTAGCGACAATGAAACTCGGTCTCATCTAGAATGGACAAGTTTGTCGCTATTGTTTTAACGAGTTTAACGACAAGGATAACTTGGTCCTTTTCATGTTTAGAGAGTTTGAAAATGGACAAAAAGAAAACTCCATAAGTTCTTTTTCATAAAATAACCCTCAGGTCCGAAAAGGATAAAATAATACAAAAGGGATGAATTTTGCAATCACTTTAACGAGCTGAAAAAGACAAGCACTCGACAATCTTTTCATATTTAACGAGTCTGAAAAGGGTTTAAAGAGGAATCTATTTTGAGGAACGAGTGGTGTCTAAGGTAGCAACTGGTTCTGGTGATGTTGGAAGTTCTCAAAACATGTTGATTTTTGTGAAGAGGCTGGCTTAATAAGACCATTCATAGCAACTGTTCCTCAAAAAGGGTAAAACAACAAAGTGAGAGCATATGATCGGCCAAAGGGATGGTGGCGATGGGATGTACACAACCAAGGATCAAAAGGCGGATAGAATGGCAATCACAAGGGTTAAAATTTGAAAATGAGTCTATTTTTAGACAAGCTTGAACCATGGGGAACTATGCTTGGATTCGATTTCATGTTTACACAAGCTTGAAATGAACAAACTATGCTTGGCTTTAGTTTCTTTTTTTTACACAAGCTTAAAATGGAAAAAATATGCTTGTATTCAGTTTCTTTTTTATACAAGCTTGAAACGACAAAACTATGCTTGAATTCAGTTTCATTTTTACACAAGCTCGAAATGACAAAACTATGCTTGAATTCAGTTTCATTTTTACACAAGCTCGAAATGACAAAACTATGCTTGAATTTAGTTTCATTTTTACACAAGCTCGAAACGACAAAACTATGCTTGAATAAATGGTTTGCATGCCCCCATCATGATGAAAAGGAGCGTCTCATATAACCAGATGGAAAATCACTGCGATGAAGCAGGATAGTTATCCAACACCTTCTTTGTTTCATCCATAAAAGACAAAGGTTAATGGTGTGATAGACCAATCACATAACCTACAAGGAAACTTATCTTTACCATTAGGTGTATGCCCCCCAAGCTTCATTACATTCACCAGACTACTCATGGCTATCAGGTGGATGGAATGAAGGTTCAAGTGATACTGTTGATGTAAATGGACCATTTAGGGATGATGATTGACTTGGAGCTATGTTTGGATCGGGAAATGAAAGCTAGTCAATGGTGACAATCTTGCCTTCATGTGGGAAACACATCACTTGGAAGAGTGTTGAAACAATATCTTCCATGTTATAAACATAGTCACGCCCAAGAAGTGAATTGTAATCTAAAGGTCCTGGGACTACCATCACATTTAGATAAATGGTATTTTCTCCCGAAGTAATAGGTAACTTAGGAAGGATCCCTAACGGTCATCTGGTTCCTTTGTTAAAGCCTAATAGCTTCTATGTTACAGGCATAAGCGGTGGCAAACCAAGCGCTTTCCAAGTAGTTGAGGAAAGGATACTCACTGATGCTCCTTCATCTATGATAGTGGCAGACAAAATCATTTTACAAACTTGTACTATGATTTGGAAAGGTACATAGGAAGGAAGGCGGGATCTTGCTAGTTGATTCCATTCAAAGGAAGTGATTAAACTACTTGGAAGGGGTACCGAAGAAACGAGAGAATTAACTCCTTGAGTTACGAGAACTGGAGGATTTTCCTCCTGTCTTGAAGGTACAAGTGGATTGCCCCCAAGCTCACTAGAATCCAAAGTAACAAAAAGAACTTGAATGGTATCATTTTCACTCTCTTCAGGAAAGGTATGATTAGTTGAAGGTGAAATTGGGTCAACTATTACCTTGACTTGTTGACTTTGGTCAGGTATAGACTCATAAGATTCACTTTGAGAGAGAGTGGTTTCAACCGACGATTGATTTAAGTCAATCAGTTTTTCAACTAGCGAAGGACTTAGGGAGAGTTTCCTGTAACCAGATGGAAGTCACTGTGGTGAAGCAGGACGGTTATCCAATACTCTTTTGGCTTCATCCAAAAAAGGACAAAGATGAAGGGAATGATTACCTTCACATAACCTACATGGAATCCTGACCTTTCCCTTTCGTCCATGAACTTTACTATCACTAGTTGATGGTGTGTTACCAACATAATCTCCATAGGTTGATGTCATGGGATGGTGTGAATGGGAAGACCATCCTTTCAAGATCTGAGGAAAGTAAGGACAATCTTGATGAAAACGGTCTCCCACATAAATTATGTATGGATATTTAGCTTTGGGAAGTTTAATGGACAGATTTTCATTAGATGATGCATTCAAAACAATGGTTGCTTGGTTGCCCCCTTGCTAAATTGGCTTCTTCTTCTTCTCCTTCCCTTTCTTCTTCTTCTCAGCCACCTGGTTACTAGTATCACTACTTTCACCAAACGAAGAGGAACAATGGGAGGGAGAAACAAACGAGGAAGAAGGCAAAGGGTCAATTTCAGGTTCAACTGGAGGTGTACTTGATTACAGAGAAATCACGGAATTTTAAACCACAGAGGTTGAGAACAACCATACTGGTAGGCCAAGGGTAAGTCCTGGAAGGGACAATGTAGCCATATAAGGAGCACCAATATTTCCCCAAGAAGGAAAAGGACAAGGATTCCCCTCAAAAGGGATTCCTTGATCAGTGGACTCCGGATTCGTCGCCATATGTCTCAACCTAAGATCAACTAAGGAATAGTGATGTTATTCCAAATTCAATTAATTTTAATGACACTTGGACACAACTTTGCCTTTTTAGTTTTAAGAGTCGAGAAAAATCTAAAGATGACTTTAGTCTCCTTCGATTTTTAATGAGCCTGAAAGGACAAGTGCTTAGATGGAACTTTTCTTTTAAAGAGTCGAAAAGGAACAAAAGTGACTACTCTGGAATATCTAGACAGAGGGATTACCAAACCAATTGCAAAAATGCAATATACACCTTGGTGATAAATTAAAAAGAAATTACCAAGGAATTATGTACGGTAGTCAATCTTCCTGAATGCTATGTTCAGTGCATTGCTATCAACAAGGCGGCAGACTCAGTTTCCTATGGATAAAGGAATTAAGCCTATTGTGGTCTCCCAATATATACGCGATGGTACGGGATGCACAAGTCCATGCTAGCACTTGTCGTATCAAAGAGGAGGAATCACCCAACCTTCAATGAAAACGATAGCCACTAGTTTTAACGACGCCGGAACACGTCACTAGTCTAGACCTCTAGATATGTTGCGTTAAGTTCCAAAGAATTGTTAGGTTCATTGAAATTTATTTTAAGGTTGATCTTGTTTAGAGTTTTCCTTTCAATTGTTCACCACATGATGATGATATGAAATTCCTAAGATGCAATCTACAATGATAAACAATCTTTGTTTATTTTGAGCAATGAAAATCCTAGCTACCAGGGAAAGAAAATAACAGTGCTTTTAAGCAAAGAGCAAAGAGCACACACTAGTGCATTTCCCTATATAATATTTTCGCACACAAACCTAAAAAAATCTAAATGCAAATGCATGTATTTGTTTTCATTCTCCTTAATGTGAAAAATGCCAAAAAGGAAAACTAAATGCTGCAAAGGTCTGAAATATTTCACTCAAAATGACATTTTCCACAATTTCTTCTTCAAAAGAGAAAGGAAGACTCAACGAAACTTTTCAATTTTGAATAAAAATGCTTTCAACACTTCGAATATAAACAAATCAAACCAAATACATGAAGAAAATTTCAATCGACTATCAAAGGAAGGAAGAATTCACGACACTTCTCTTTTTGATTAAAAATGACAATTACGACACTTTTTGTATCAAAGCGACAAATCGATTTAAACAACTTTTCGAAAAAGGATTGTAAATGATGAACAAATAAACAAAAAAATTCACTAATGCTAATGTAATTGAGGCTGATCTAAGTGATACAAGTAAGCTTCAGTAAAGAGGCAATGTTCATATGCAACAAAACAACCAAACAAAATTGAAAACAAGGTCAAAACCATGAAATTCTAGATGGAAAAAGAGTTCAGTCAATCATCGCACCTAGGTTTCACAGAATATGAGATTCATCACACTTACTGCACTCAGGAGGTGCTATGCATACTGAGTCATAGTGGGAGACAATGCGCTAGTCCAAGGAGCGCCACTGAAATGGGTTTTGGCTCAAATGTGGAGCTGTTTTCAATGAGTTAAGGTGGGTTTTGATGAAAAATGATGAGAAAAGTATGATGGAATGTCTTGAGAGGTTACTGAGCTACCAAAAGGGCATCTAGATGTGCTTGCAAGTCAGATTTTTAATTCATAAACTAAACCAGATATTGAATGAAGTAGCATTCATCTACTATGCAATTGTAGAGCAAGGTCAGTTCGAAGGCTACCTGGCTAACTTCAGATTCTATTTATAGCTTATCGAATTGAACATAAAACAAACAATAACAACAAACATACATCTATTCATTCCCCAGTGGACTCGCCAATTTGTTCTGGGAAAACTAGTATTCCTAAGGAATGCTAGCCCTCTAGGTTTGGAAGCTACCCTAGAAACAACAGTTTAAAGCAATTCAATGATTTCTTCTATGTCTAATTAATAAGAAAATGATAATGGAACCAACCTGGAACTTTTGATTGATCCCTTGCTTGATCTTTCTCTCTCCTTTGACAGAACCCACAACTCCCCGTACAATGACAAAGAATCGTCAAAGCATCATGATATATTACAACATAAACATTACAGAATCAGATATATAATGAATACATGATGGCATTCACAAATGATAACATTCACAATTGCACAATCATATGGAAGAAAAATTGAAGAACTTCATTTATAGAAGGGAGAATTAAAACCCAGTTGTCTGATCCAACATCATCCTCCCAGCTTCAATCCTTCTTCACCTCATGAAATAGCAAGATCACTCCAACAAGAATACAATTCTCTCTCCCCAATTACAAACTATGAGCACTTACTTTCAATTCACCACTTTTCAGCCTCCAAATATCTTGGATGAGGGATCCATTTATAGATGTGTGCAAGGGTGTGAGTCATCAATGGGGTTTGATTAGTGTCATTCCACTTGTTACAATTGGTTCCACAAGAGAAGGGATAACTTAAGGTTTTAGATCCCTTATTCATCCTTGGGCAAATTCAGAGAGGCAAGTGGCACAGGAGAAGTTTCTAGAAGATTCCATGAGCATCCACTTAGAAAACTGTCTCAGACATTTGTCCATCCTCACCCATCGCACTCTATAGAAGGCCTAAATAGTATGTATCGCACCCTGGTAGTGTACCACTCAGTATGCATCGCACTTTGCTAGTGGAGCAGTCAGTATGGTTCAATTAAGGCAATTTCTGGATGGTTTCTCCGATGGAACTTTTGGGGAATGATGTATTCAGATGACTATGTTCCATTAGGGTATGAAACAACTCTTTTAGGGGTTGATGAGCCCTAATACATTGATATATAGGTTTGGGGTTAATGTGCCCAAATATTTCTATAACAGTTTCCCCCTAAAGCATGAGGTCGTAAATATTCATGTCGGGTGAAATGCTTTATCATGAGGATCCGAAGTTTCGAACTGGAAGGTGACCTACATAAATTACAATACAATACATCATCATAATATAATTTTCATGATCTAGTTGAGGGAGGCATTCCCGTGCTCAGGTTTATAAATTTCATTCCATGTACATAGATCATATAGTCATCTTTAGATACAGACTGGTGATTCTTCAGATATAGAGTCATCATCCATGGTTAGGATGACCATCTGTGCAGAGCCTTTGCACATTTGATGTTTTTATATCCCTAAAAATATCATAGCCCGGATGGATGAAACTAGATCCGAGGTCTTCAAACTCGTTCAATCTTCGCTCGATGTACAAGTCAATCCATGTGAAGAGATGTTCTGAAGTCGAACATGGAAAGACATCGCCTGATTACCAACCAATGATATGAGTTGTTAATAGACGCGAGAGGTATCACCGATAATGATAATGACCCTCAAGGTACTAGAGTACAATTCACGTGGTGTGAATATATGATACGATTTCTAACACCACGCAAAATATTTTGGTCGAAGGCCATTGATGCCAACCTGTCGCCGGAAGTGAGAAACTTGCCATTGATGTATGCAAGCTTCAAAGCACTGAAAGGGTTGTTTCTAAGTCAACTTCTCGGATAATGAGCTGATGTCAACAAGAAGTGACTCATCGTAGGAGGGCCTTGATCTATCCCACATCTACGACACGAAACAAAGCAAATGATTTTTTGGAGGTGAAAAACGAATTGACGACACAAGGTTCAGGAATGGTGGTCATGAAAAAATGAAGGTTGGAGGTATTGTTGTGGATGAGACATTAACTGGATTGTGATTTTTCAACTGAATGAATTCTCTTGAACATGTCGGCGACACTGAGATGAATTGGTAGCATTAACCCCAAAATATGGATGGTATGAAAGACGAATGGTGAGATGGTCGGTGATCGGAATAACCCAACCCAACTCAATAATGGAGATGAAGTGAAAGTGTCATGTTCAAGAGCGACTTGCTACCATAAATTCTTCAAGTTTTTTCCCTTTTCCCCCAGTCATTGCTGACTAGTACCTCTTTATTTTTGTCAAGCTTGATGAGGATAACATATGCTTGTTCTATAATTCACCATCCGAGCAAACCTGTCGCTATTTAATGTTTTAACGAGTCTAGTGACAATGAAACTCGGTCTCATCTAGAATGGACAAGTTTGTTGCTAATATTGTTTTAATGAGTTTAATGACAAGGATAACTTGGTCCTTTTCATGTTTAGAGAGTTTGAAAAGTGACAAAAAGAAAACTCCATAAGTTCTTTTTCGTAAAATAATCCCTCAGGTCCGAAAAAGGATAAAATAATACAAAAGGGATGACTTTTCCAATCATTTTAACGAGCTGAAAAAGACAAGCGCTCGACGATATTTTCATATTTAACAAGTCTGAAAAGGGTTTAAAGAGGACCCTATTTTGAGGAACGAGTGGTGTCTAAGGTAGCAACTGGTTCCGATGATGTTGGAACTTCTCAAAACATGTTGATTTCTGTGAAGAGGCTGGCTTAATAAGACCACTCATTGCAACTATTCCTAAAAAAGGGTAAAACAACAAAGTGAGAGCGTATGATTGGCCAAAGGGATGGTGGCCATAGGATGTACACAACCAAGGCTCAAAAGGCAGATAGAATGGCAATCACGAGGTTTAAAATTTGAAAATGGGTCCATTTTTAGACCAGCTTGAACCATGGGGAACTATGCTTGGGTTCGATTTCATGTTCACACAAGCTTGAAACAAAGAAACTATGCATGGCTTCAATTTCTTTTTTTTACACAAGATTAAAACAAAAAAAATATGCTTGTATTCAATTTCATTTTTACACAAGCTCGAAACGACAAAACTATGCTAGAATTCAGTTTCATTTTTACACAAGCTCGAAATGACAAAACTATGCTTGAATTCAGTTTCGTTTTTACACAAGCTTGAAATGACAAAACTATGCTTGAATTTAGTTTCATTTTTACACAAGCTCAAAATGACAAAACTATGCTTGAATAAATGGTTTGCATGCCCCCAACATGATGAAAAGGAGAGTCTCCCATAACCAGATGGAAAATCACTGCAGTGAAGTAGGATAGTTATCCAACACCTTCTTGGTTTCGTCTAGAATAGACAAAGGTGAATGGTGTGATAGACCAATCACATAACCTACAGGGAAACTTATCTTTACCATTAGGTGTATGCCCCCCAAGCTTCATTACATTCACCAGACTACTCATGGCTATCAGGTGGATGGAATGAAGGTTCAAGTGATACTGTTGATGTAAATGGACCATTTAGGGATGATGATTGACTTGGAGCTATGTTTGGACCGGGAAATGAAAGCTAGTAAATGGTGACAATCTTGCCTTCATGCGAGAAATGCATCACTCGGAAGAGTGTTGAAACAATAGCTTCCATGTTATAAACATAGTCACGCCCAAGAAGTAAATTTTAATCTAAAGGTCCTGGGACTACCATCACATTCAGATAAATGGTCTTTCCTCCCAAAGTAATAGGTAACTTAGGAAGGATCCCTAATGGTCGATTGGTTCCTTTGTTAAAGCCTAATAGCTTCTATGTTACAGGCATAAATGGTGGCGAAGCAAGTGCTTTCCAAGCAATTGAGGGAAGGATACTCATTGATGCACCTTCATTTATAATAGTGCCAGACACAATCATTTTACAAACTTGTACTATGATCTGGAAAGGTACACAGGAAGGAAGGCGGGATCTTGCTAGTCGATTCCATTCAAAGGAAGTGATTTGACTACTTGGAGGGGGTATCGAAGAAATGAGAGAATTAACTCCTTGAGTTACGAGAACTGGAGGATTTTCCTCCTGTCTTGAAGGTATAGGTGGATTGCCCCCAAGCTCATTAGAATCTGAAGTAACAAAAAGAACTTGAACGGTATCATTTTCACTCTCTTCGGGAAAGGTATGATTAGCTGATGGTGAAATTGGGTCAACTATTAACTCGACCTGTTGACTTTGGTTGGGTATAGACTCATAAGATTCACTTTGAGAGAGAGTGGTTTCGACCGACGGTTGATTTAAGTCAGTTGGTTTTTCAACTAGCGAAGGACTTAGGGAGAGTCTCCTGTAGCCAGATGGAAGTCATTGCGGTGAAGCAGGACAGTTATCCAACTCTCTTTTGGATTCATCCAAAAAAGGACAAAGGTGAAGGGAATGATTACCTTCACATAACCTACATGGAATCCTGACCTTTCCCTTTCGTCCATGAACTTTACTATCACTAGTTGATGGTCTGTTACCAACTCCAGAGGTTGATTACACAGGATGGTGTGAATGGGAAGACCAAACTTTCAAGATCTGAGGAAAGTAAGGACAATCTCGATGAAAATGGTCTCCCGCACAAATTATGCACAGATATTTAGCTTTTGGAATTTTAATGGACGGATTTTCATTAGATGATGCATTCAAAGCAATGGTTGCTTGGTTGCCCCCTTGCTGAATTGGCTTCTTCTTCTTCTCCTTCCATTTCTTCTTCTCAGCCACCTGGTTACTAGTATCACTACTTTCACCAAATGAAGAGGAAGAAGGGGAGGGAGAAACAAATGAGGAAGAAGGAAAAGGGTTAATTTCAGGTTCAACTGGAGGTGTACTCGATTGCGGAGAAATCATGGCATTTTGAACCACAGAGGTTGAGAACAACCATACTGGCAGGCCAATGGTAAGTCCCGGAAGGGACAATGTAGCCATATAAGGAGCACCAATATTTCCCCAAGAAGGAAAAGGACTAGGATTCCCCTCAAAAGGGATTCCTTGATCAGTGGACTCCAGATTCGTCGCCATATGTCTCAACCTAAGATCAACTAAGGAATAGGGATGTTATTCCGGATTAAGTTAATTTTAGTGATGCTTGGACACAACTTTGCTTTTTCAGTTTTTAAGAGTCAAGAAAAATCTAAAGACGACTCTTGTCTCCTTCGATTTTTAATGAGCCTGAAAGGACAAGTGCTTAGATGCACCTTTTCTTTTAAAGAGTCGAAAAGGAACGAAAGTGACTACTCTGGAATATCTAGACAGAGGGATTACCAAACCAATCACAAAACTGCAATATACATCTTGGTGATAAATTAAAAAGAAATTACCAAGGACTTATGTACGGTAGTCAATCTTCCCGAATGCTGTGTTCAGTGCATTGTGATCAATAAGGCGGCATACTTGGTTTCCTATGGATAAAGGATTTAAGCCTATTGTGGTCTCCCAATATATACGCGATGGTACGGGGAGCACAAGTCTGTGCTAGCACTTGTCGTATCAAAGAGGAGGAATCACCCAACCTTCAATGAAAACCATAACCACAAGTTTTAACGATGCCGGAACACATCACTAGCCTAGACCTCTAGATATGTTGCGTTAAGTTCCAAAGCATTGTTAGGTTCATTGAAATTTATTTTAAGGTTGTTCTTGTTTAGAGTTTTCTTTTCAATGGTTCACCGCGTGATGATGATATGAAATTACTAAGATGCAATCTACAATTATAAACAATCTTTGTTTATTTTGAGCAATGAACATCCTAGCTACTAGGGAAAGAAAATAACAGTTCTTTTAAGCAAAGAGAAAAGAGCACACACTAGTGCATTTCCCTAAATCATATTTTCGCACACAAACCTAAAAAATTCTAAATGCAAATGCATGTATTTTTTTTCATTCTCCTTAATGTGAAAAATGCAAAAAAGGAAAACTAAATGCTGCAAAGGTCTGAAATATTTCACTCAAAATGACATTTTCGACAATTTCTTCTTCAAAAGAGAAAGGAAGACTCAACGACACTTTTCAATTTTGAATAAAAATGCTTTTGACACTTCGAATATAAACAAATCAAACCAAATACATGAAGAAAAGTTCAATTGACTATCAAAGGAAGGAAGAATTCACGACACTTATCTTTTTGATAAAAAACAACAATTACGACACTTTTTGTACCAAAGCGACAAATCGATTTAAACAACTTTTCGACAAAGGATTGTAAATGATGAAAAAATACACAAAAACATTCACTAATCCTAATGTAATTGAGGCTGATCTAAGTGATACAAGTAAGCTTCAGTAAAGAGGCACTGTTCATATGTAGTAAAACAACCAAACAAAACTAAAAACAAGGTCAAAACCCTCAAATTCTAGATGGAAAAAAAATTCAGTCAATCATCGCACCTAGGCTTCACAGAATATGAGATGCATTGCACTTACTGCACTCGGGAGGTACTATGCATACTGAGTCACAGTGGGAGACAGTGCGATGGTCCAGGGAGCGCAACTAAAATGGGTTTTGGCTCAAATGTGGAACTGTTTTCAATGAGTTAAGGTGGGTTTTGATGAACAATGATGAGCAAAGTATGATGGAATGTCTTGAGAGGTTACTGAGCTACCAAAAGGGCAGCTAGATTTCCTTGCAAGTTAGATGTTTAATTCATAAACTAAACCAAATATTGACTGAAGCAGTGTTCATCTACTATGAAATTGCAGAGCAAGAGCAGTTCAAAGCCTACCTGGCTGACTTCAGACTCTGTGTATAGCTTATCAAATTGAACATAAAAAAAACAATAACAACAAACAAACATCTATTCATTCCCCAATGGAGACGTAAATTTGTTTATGGGAAAACTAGTATTCCTAAGGAATGCTAGCCCTCTAGGTTTGGCAGCTACCTAGAAAGAATAGTATAAATCAATTCAATGATTTCTTCTTTGTCTAACAGATAAGAGAAATATAATGGAACCAACCTGGAACTTCTGCTTGATCCCTTGCTTGATCTCTCTCTCCTTTGATAGAACCCGCAACTCCTCCCCATACTTAACACGCTTGGAGAGTGCTTGCACAAGTACAGCAACAAAGAATCGTCAAAGCATCATGATCTATTACAACATAAACATTACAAAATCAGATATATAATGAACAAATGATGGCATTCAAAAATGATAACATTCACAATTGCACAATCATATGGAAGAAAACTTGAAGAACTTTATTAATAAAAGGGAGAATTACAACCCAGTTGTCTGAACCAGCATCATCCTCCCATCTTCAATCCTTCTTCACCTCATGAAATAGCAAGATCACTCCAACAAGAATACAATGCTCTCTCCCCAATTACAAATTATCAACACTTACTTGCAATTCACCACATTTCAGCCTCCAGATCTCTTGGATGAGGGATCCATTTATAGATGTGTGCAAGGGTGTGAGTCATCCATGGGGTTTGATTAGTGTCATTCCACTTGTTACAATTGGTTCCACAAGAGAAGGGATAACTTAAGGTTTTAGATCCCTTATTCATCCTTGGGCAAATTCAGAGAGGCAAGTGGCACATGAGAAGTTTCTAGAATATTCCATGAGAATCCACTTAGCAATCTGCATCGGACATTTGTCCATCCTCGCCCATTGGACTCTATAGAACGCCTAAACAATATGCGTCACACCCTAGCAGTGTACCACTTAGTATGCATCACACTTTCCCACTGGAGCAATCAGTATGGTTCAATTTCGGCAATTTCTGGATGGTTTCTCAAATGGAAGTTTTGGGGAATGACGTTTTCAGATGACTATGTTCCTTTAGGGTATGAAACAAATCTTTTAGGGGTTGATGAGCCCTAATACATTGACATATAGGTTTGGGTTTGATGTGCCCAATAGATGGGGATTGGCACGTTCAGCTACAAGCACCTGTCATGCACCAGGCACAACATCTTCTTAATGACAATCATGTTTATATTTGAGCGATGGTAGTGGGGCACCCACAACAAGTTCAACAACCCTGACTTGATTACTCCACAAATCCATTCCATAGGCTCTAGCATGGTGACACCATACCTTTTGTAGAAGACCCTATTCATGTAGGTGTTTGTAGCTAGGTGGGGGAATTGCTCGTGGTCCGCCAAATCCCAATCTTCTAGCTTCAAGTGCAGGATCTGTGCCAAGCGCAGACCTTCAAAGGTTATGTTCTCGAGTAACAGGGGTGTGTTGAGGAGGATCTTTCCTACATCTGGGTCCTTAGGGACCTTCACTTTTCCCTTGCGCAGAGGAATATACTCTGGTAACTTAGAGATGGGATCCACCCCCTCAATGTCGATATCTTCTGCCCCCTCCTCAGCCTCCAAATCCACCACTTTCCCCTTCTCTTTCGTGCTCAGATTTTCTTTCCTTTGGGCCTGTGTAGTGACATGCTTCCTCGGTGACTCACGCACCATCACTGAATTCTTTTGCTTATATTTCTTAGGCTTGGGGACCTCTCTCACTGGCATAGGCTTTGCCTTAATCGACCTTGGTGCCGTAGGCACTACAGCTGGAATCTCCATGCTCATCACCTCTAAAGCAGCTCCCTCAGAGGTGATATTACCTCCAGTGCCAGTGGTCTCTCCTGGTCCAAACATCGTGCTGAGAATGAAACACTAGGTATCCTCAGGTAACTTCTCGAAAACAAAACTAGTGACCAAATCAGTGTAAACCTGAGGATTCATATACAAGTGGAAACTCAACACAGAAATTCTAAGAGTGCAAAGTGTTTTATGCTGGACGAAAACATGTAATTTATAGGTGAATTCGAATTCAAAGTCGACCATTCCCCCCAAAATCCATCCGTAAATACTAGATTGGTGGCAGATTTTCCAAGATTTCAATCTTAAACTCAACCTTAATTTCCTTAAATTCTCCCTCCCCACTCCTCTTAACCATCTCCTCACTATCAAATCAAGAATAGTGATGGTAACTGTTATCACCAAAATAGGTCCCTGATAGGCTGCTGATGAGACTATCTCGGTGTAACTTTTTCAAACCAATCTTTTAGCTAAGGCTTAACCTCCTCAGCCTGAGAGGGCTCTCTCAAAGGATTAATGATATTGATTGATGATAATATAAATGGCTAACTCTATCTTGGTTTTGTGTGTTTGTAGGTTGAAAAGATGAAGGCTTGCTACCATTGGGCTATGGAGTCAACAAGTCAATAAATTCAGTGGCAAGGTTTCTTGACATGAAAGCTGAGGCAAATGGGGTTTTCAAACAAATATAATTCACTCAAGGAAATAGGTCATCACAATAATTCCATTACTAAAGGAAGTCAGAGCATAGGGTTATGAATTCTAAGTAATAGTAACGAAACTTACTGCTAGTAGTTCAAAGATAGTTTACTAACAAAATGTAGAAGATACAGTCATCTCATTTCTAAAGGGAGTCAGAGCACATGGTTGTGATTTTTGAGTGATAGCAATGAGATCTACTGCACAAACACAACAATTCCATTACTAAAGGAAGTCAGAGAATAGGGTTATGAAATCTGAGTAATGGTAATGAAACTTGATGCTAGTAGTTCAAAGATTGTTTACTCACAAACTGCAAAAAGACATAGTCATCTCATTTCTAAAAGAAGTCAGAGCACATAGTTGTGAATTATAAGTAATAGAAATGAGATCTACTAAAAATGATTCAAAGTAAAATATAAATCAAGACAAGATTAACCCCATGAGAACTCAGATCTGTTCAGAAAAACCTCTCTGCATTACTGATTATAGTTCATAACATAAAGCAGCAGCTAGGCCAAAAAGTCTTCAACCCCTTGCTAATTCGACCTCTTGATCTATATAAAGCATTTAAAACATGTATTCCTTCATCCCTCATCAAGAGAATTCGAATTTTCTATGAATGACACCTGTTCTAACCATAAAACAAACCATTAATTAGAACTAGCTATTAACTAGCAGTGCTAGTGACCTAATACAATTAGGAGTGTAACTCCTTATTATGATTACAACAAACTTATCTAAACATTGAAAGCATTCTTTGATATCTGCAACCTCACGAAGTCGAATTTGATGAAGCCTCCCACGTTGGCACCTTACTGCTGATGACAAACCCTAGAAATTAGGTAACATGTTTCCCTGTTTTTAGGTTTAGGATCCTTGAAAATTGGCAGGTGGGACAGAGCCTTTATCTTCTCATCCATGACATATTTTACGAAACTGAAGGAGGTTTTTGTAGTCTATTATGTCTAGAACAAAAAACTGTCTTGGTTTTTTAAAACACTTCTCCAGCTGTCCAGAATCTGTCCTTGAAAAACACGTGTAAAATAGGAAAAATCCGTTTTCCGAAATTAGGGTCTCAATAAAAGCTTAGTATCTCCCAAATGAAAACACTTATGAAGAAAGTGATATAGGTTATTGTAGCTGGAGAGATTTTGAAGAGAAATGTCCCTTATAATTCCAAAATACGTTTTCCTGTAATCAGAAACTGATCTTGAAAAAGACTGCTAAAACCAGAAGACAAAGCTTGACTTTCAGCAGTTTCGTAGCGCAAGTTTAACCATAAATTCCTCCCACCTCAGAACGAATTTGAAGAAAATGAAAGAGGTTTTTGTAGTGCAGCATGTTAGGAAGAAAATCCTCGTTCATGTTTTTAAATTGAATTCTCAGTTGCTCAGGAGACCTTCTGGAAGTTGACCAGTAAAAGCAGAAAACAGAGATTTTTACAGGCTGCTTCAGGGGTTTCGTAGTGCGCTACGAAAACTCCTAGTTTAGAATCCCTGATTTCGTAGTGCAGCCAGTGAAAATTCTGGGTTTTGCATTATGAAAACACCTAGAGTGAGTTTTTCACTACGAAAACCTTGACACAAGTTTGACACATGGAATTTTAGGTGATGTGGGACTAGTGATGGGCAAGAACAGAGTGTTGACCCTATTTGACCATACCAACAAGACTCTTTTCTAAATCTTAGACACTAAAGCAACCATGGAAAGACTAGACCAAGACTAACACCAATCCTTTGGAATCTTAGTGATTTCAAAACACATGGTGAGGCTGTGAAACTTTTTTTTTTTTGGAAAAGAGAATGACACCTATTGAGATGAGATGACTCAAAACCTATAAGACTATGACTAGAAACAAGGCAAACTTTCCAAAGCTTAGAAACAAAAATTTTAGGGTGATAACAGTAATAGTCACTTTATGGTTGCGTTGCACGGTATCTCCCCTTATAGCACATCTCCCTTCGTGCTTATTCTGGTACTGTGACACCATCCTGTTTCACACAAACACTTGGTCGCGCAGCTCTACAAACTGGGCAGTGTAGGTTATAGTCCCGAGCCTCTTTGCAAATTCCTAAAGCGCGAAGACTCTGCTACCGTCATGTAGTCATTGTGCCCGATCCCTGGTGTATGCCTTTAATCAGCTTCTTTTTACCATTCTTGGAAATGGATCTCCATTCAACTTCATGAGATGAACTGCTCCACCATCAGTAATCTCTTTGATAACATATGGCCCCAGCCAATGCATCTAAAATTTTCCTAGAAACTTATCAAAATTAATGTCATATAATAAAACAAAAGCATTCACCTTGAAGGTGTGCAGTTTGATGTGTTGATTGTGCCATGCCTTTTTGCGTTCCTTTTGAACCTGTTGATGGAATCCAACCAAAAATCTATCTTCCTTGAGCTCTGTTAGCTGCGCAAGCCTCTGTTATAAGGTTCCATGGTCCGCCATTCCTGTAAAAGCTGCTATGCATAGACTAGAAAAAAGTACTCCATAGGCATTACAACCTCTACACCATAGACCAACCTAAATGATGTTTGACCAATAAGCTTCTTACAAGTAGTTCAGTAAGTCCATAACACTGCTGGTACGTGCACGTCCCAATCATTCCTTTGCGCATTGCAAAACTTTGTCAGCACATTCTCCAATATCTTGTTAAACGCTTCAACCATCCCATTTGCCTAAGGATGATTGATGGGCTTCATAATTGGGTAATTATATGGACCTTAATTCACCTCCTAGCTTAGTCAAACCAACTATTCTCATAACTTATTGCATGATTTTGATTATATTTTGTTTATGAGGTGAGTTAGAGTTGGATATTTTGCTTTGTGGTCTAATGTGCATTTAATGCAGGATTAAAGGAGAAAATCAAGGAATTTTGGAAAAGACCAAAGTCAAAACTCGAATGGGACAAGGGAGAGGGATTATAGGAGGTAAATTCTCCTAATTTACTACCCCTTCATTCAAATATTCATCCATCAGCTCGGAGTGCAAACAACCAAATCATGAGGACTAGAAGGCAACCGAGCAAGTGAGAGATAAAACACCAATTTATCTCAAGTTTGGGAGCCAAGCATCCCTAATTTTAAGGAATTAGTTGCAGACTTCAAACGTATAAGTAGAGAGGCCTAGGACCTCAGTAGGATTTGGATTTTCATTTAAAAAATTTACTCTATTTTTGAGCTGCAAGACTTGTGACAGTTCTTTTTGATGTAATTTGCTGTTTTGGTAATAAGAATGAATTTTGTTTTGAGCCAGCACTGAGTTAACTCAGAGGGTTGAAGCTCTTGGGTTAGGGCCCAACCCTAGCAGCCAAGGCTCCTCTTGATTGTACATGTATGTTTAGTGTAGATTCATAGTTTAATTGCTAATTTGCTTATTAGATGCATTTCCATTACAAGTAGTGTAGATTAGGTTGGTTGTGTGATAGTTTGCTTCCATGTGTGCCTTATTGCAAGTAGCAGGTTAGAAAGGAGAATAGGATCACCAAAAGGTTGTTAGCAGGCATCTGAGCCTCACTTCCTCCCTCTGGGACCATGACTTGAGGAAGGGACCCTTAAGTAGCCCCAAAAGCACAGATTTATAGTTCTTTTATGAGCTTTGGAGTTTGATGTCTTTAACTTAGTATTTGGTTAATGTTGCAAGGTAGATTTTATTGTCATCTTTCCCATCTCCATTTCTGTAGTAGATCTCACTCATGCTTTCATTCCCTTCAACAACTTTCTTCATGCATAATAAAGGCAATTGATTCATTAGTTCTGCTTTTTTAGTTTATGAAAATGTATCTTGTTGCATGACTTTTTGGAAGACACACATGTTTTATGCAGAGCAGGTGCTTCAGGAGGAGACCAAGACTTCAGAGCCTTCCACTTCATCCACCTTAGCCATCCCTTGTCTCCACCATCACCCTTACTAGTTTTTCATCCTTTTTCATTGAAATTCTCCTAAACACATTTAGTGAATCTAGCCACCTCTTATCTTGGATACTGACTCCTGAGTGCTCCTAGACCTTCTAACACCCCCTTCCACCCATCACACACCTTTACTAAGCCTCCAAATACCTCTAACACCTCAAAATTAGCTCTCGGTTGTATCTTATAGGTTTCCTGTAATTCCTATAGGATCATCTTGTAGGTTTCTAGTACATCATGTAGGTTTTCCTGAAACAGCCTGTTTTGAGGCCAAATTGATGGGAAACCTCTAGGAAGTCACAAAAAGCCTCCTAGGACCCCTCCACACCATCCAACCACTTCATAAACCTTCCTACCATCCTTAAACACCTTCGATCCACATGTCACATCCATAAGAACAATTAGTTTGCATACTCGATTTTGCCTAAAAAGAACGAAAAAGTGAAAACATATTTAGTTTAGTTTCTTTACTTGCACATTAGTATTGTTTTATGCTTTTTACTTCTACAACTTAGATGGTAGCATTTGTTTATTGTTGATTTAGCATTTCTACTTAGCATAGCTTCTTAAATGGTTAATTAGGCTATGGTGTGGTTTAACATTACATGTTGGCTTTCTCCATTACTGCAGTAGAGGAACTCTCTTAGAGTAGATTTTCCTTTCTTCCATCAAAGAATCAAGCTTCTTTTGACTCTATAGAAATTTGGCTTGGAACCCCAGTGGTCTCTCACCAACTGAACAATGAAAACATGCAGAACCATCACTTTTACTTGTGCATACAACACTGTCACCTCCAAGCTTGTACGAACCCCGAGTTGATAAGTAAAGTTGGTAGCCCAGGAGTTGCAACATCCTTGCTGCAATACTAGCACTCATAAATTTTTGGCGCCGTTGCCGGGGAGGTGTCTAAGTAGAACGTGATTATTTCCTTCTTTTCTTCTATTTATTGTCTTCAATATTCTGCCATTAGTTTATTTCTGCAAAAGTAATCTAGTTGTTTCCTTTATTTCATTATGCATTATCTTCTTTCCTTTCCTTTATGCAAGTAGGATTTCAATTCAGCAAGTAGCTTTTTCATTCTGTCAGTAATTTTCATTCAATCAACAATTTCAATTATGCAAGTACTTTCCAAGTTTTAAAAAGAATACAAAACCAACCCAAAAATATTTCCTTTTAGGCCTCGTAGGAATAGGGACAACTTAGGGAAATCTTTGCCAAATACCCCCACTCCATCCAACAACCAACCTTCTCTCTTCTTCAGTGGCTGTGAACTGGAGGAACCCTTAGGTGAGAAACCTAACATATTTGAAGAACCTACAGGGGAAGAAGAAGAAGAGGAACCCATTGCTATTGAACCAATGGCTGAAAACCGAAATGACAAAGAGAATAAAGAGAGAGTTGAGGGTTCCTTCCCCATCAGGGAAACCAATGGGGACACTAAGATGAAAAATATAAGCCCCTTTTCCCTACCTCATTTCCATGGCCTGACCATAGAGGACCCCGACACTTTCTTGTTTGAGTTTGTTGTTATATGCCAAAACTATGACTATATAGATGATGAGCAAAAGTTAAAAATATTTCCATCTACCCTCAAGGATGCAACATTGCACTGGTTCATGGGTTTACCTAGAGATAGTATCACAACTTGGGCTCAGATGCAACATGCCTTTAACAACATATATTGGGACTACTGTCGGTCAAAGGATACTAAAGAAGAAACTTTTAGGATGACCATAGGCCATGATGAATATTTAGAAGACTACGAAGAAAGATTCCAGCTTAGTTACAAAAGGGCTAGGTGCACACTTGACCCCAAGTCACTAAAGTTGGTCCTGCTTAGGGAAGTAAGAGAAGATCTTCTGGATACCTTACATTTGTTAGCAGGAGGAGATATCTACCAATTACCCTAGGATGATATCAAGACTGCCTTTAGAAACCATTCTAGGGCAGCCAGGAAAAGGGTAGGGGTAGTCAACCTATGGCCAGTACATCATCTTCCAACTCGTCCATCAAGGGTGAAATTGGGAACATGCTGGAAGATTTCAAAAGTGAGATGCTGCAAACCCTTGCCTTGCACATGGACACCATGAACATTAAAAGGAATCAGGAGGAAGCAGAGAGAGCCTTGGTCATATTTTGTCCTAGATGGATCAGGAGGCATCCTAAGAATGAATGTCCATTGAACTCTATTGAAATTTGCTCGATCTGTGAAGAAAACCACTCCACAGACAAGTTCCCTTCTTTACTCTGACTCAAAGCTATATATCAAGGAGCTGAAGGGGTCACTAAGCAGCTTTGCTACATTAACCAAAGGAGACCTCATGGGCCTAGACCATACCAACATGGCATGCAAGGGTCATCCCATGCATATTACAACCCCAACCAAACCACATCAATACCTTCTTGGGGACCCCCTGCTCATTCTTCCTGGTCTACACCGCCTCCTTGGTCCTATGCATTTCAGTATCTCTCCCAACCAGCGAGCCAGTCATTTCAACCATATGATCCACCACAACCTTAGTGGAATACACCACTCCAAGGGTGGAGGCCCCAATACAACAGTGCTCCAGCTCTATTGCCTCCACCACCTACCCAACCACAACTCCTACACTCTCCTCCACCCAAGAAACCCCAGATGCCTGCCCAGCAAAATCCGAACCCAAACAACAGGCAGGCTCAGCAAGTATACAGTGGAGAGACATCATATCTAGCTTATGATGTGGAAATCCAGCAGATTAACCTCAGATCTAGGAGAGTTCTCTCAGATAACCAATCTCCACCTCCACCTAGGGAGGTTGAGGAAGAAAGAGAGGAAAGCAACCTTAAAGTAAATCCACCCTTTCCTGAGAGATTAGCCCAACCACTCCAACCTGCCTAGAAGAGACTGAACTTCTGGGAGAATTGAAAAATCTATGTGTAAATATCCCCCTTCTCTAAGCAATAAAATATGTTCCCATTTACAATAATTTGATTAAATAGAAGTGCTTCGAGCATCCAACGAGGCGAAAGAGGGATGCCCCTACCATTAATGTCATTGGGAAACTATCCGACTTGATGCCGGGGCAAGTAATATGTCCAAAATATTTGGACCCTGGAAGCCCTGTAGTAGATGTGCACATCAACAACACCATTGTCCCACAAACTGATCAATCTTGGGGCTGCCATTAATGTGATGACCAAGGACACCATGCTCAAGCTCAACCTCCATGGTTCATTGAGGAAGACCACAGCAATTCTGCAACTTGCAGACCGTTCCACAGTAACCCTTGAAGGAATTGTGGTGAATGTCATGCTCTCCATTGACTCTTGGGAGTACCCTAGAGATTTCCTAGTTCTCCAGCCTAAGGCTAAGCTTACTGGTTACCCTCTCATCCTTGGGAGGCCATGGTTGGCCACTGCCAATGCTTATATTAGCTGCAGAGCTGGGAATATGACCATCAAGAATAGGCATATGTCCAAGCAGTTAGTCCTATACCCTCCTGCTTAACCTTCTCTAGAGCATGACTTATCTTTATGGTTGGAGGAGGAGGAAGAAGATGAAGTTTATTCTACCCAACTTTATGCTTTGGAAGCAACCATGGGAGGAGGACAGTAGGATGAGGATGACTTGATTGAAGACCTGCTCCAAAGTCTAACTCCCGGTTCATTACGCTTAGAAAAAGCAGTAAAGGAGACCCAGAACAATCATCAAATTGACTTATGCTTGGCTGATTCCAACCCACTCCATGTCAAAACCATAGAATTCGGCCCAGAGAGAACCTTGAAAATCAATCCATCTCTTTCTCCTCTCGAAGAAGAAAATTCATGCAACATGTTAAAGGAAAATTTAGAAGCCTTTGCTTGGAGTTACAAGGAAATGAAGGGAGTACACCCCTCAGTGTGTACTCACTACATATACATCAAAGAAGGTTGCAAGGCAGTCCAACAACCACAAAGGAGGATGAATCCAACTCTTAAAGATATAGTCAAAGAAGAACTGCAAAAAATTCTAGATGCAGGGTTCATTTACCCTATCTCCGACAGTGAGTGGGTCTCTCCTTTGGTGTTAGTTCCCAAGAAAAATGGTAAGGGGAGGATTTGTGTCGATTACAGGGAGTTGAACAAAGCCACAGATAAGGAAGATTTTCCTCTACCCTTCATTGACCAAGTGCTAGATGGCCTGGCAGGAAAAAGGTTTTTCTCTTTCCTAGATGGAATCAATGGGTACAACCAAATCCAAATCTGCCCAGAAGACCAGGATAAGACCACATTCACCTGTCCTTGGGGTACTTTTTTCTATAGGGTCCTTCCTTTTGGCCTATGCAATGCTTTGGCCACTTTCTAGAGAGCAGTCTTGAGTATTTTCGCCGAATTAGTCCATAATGTGATGGAGATTTATATGGATGATTTTACACCTTATGGCTGTGATTTTCAAGAAGCCTTGTCTAACCTAGGCAAAGTATTGCACAAATGCATTGAAATGAACCTATCTCCTAGTCCTGAAAAATGTGAATTCTTAATGACTACAAGGACTGTGCTAGGTCATTCAATATCTCAACAAGGACTGTAGGTGGACCCAAACAAAATAGCTATCATCTAAAGGGTTCCACCTCCTCAAAAGTAGAGAGATGTCAGAAGTTTCCTAGGGTTAGATGGATACTACCAAAGGTTCATAAAGGACTTCAACAAGTTGGCCTCTCCTTTATTTGGTTTGTTGGCCAAATATTCTGAGTTTATATGGTCAAAAAGTTGTCAAGAGGCCTTAGACATCCTAAAGGATAAGTTAACCACTGCACCAATTCTCTGAGGCCCAAATTGGGCCCTCCCCTTTCATATTCATGTTGATGCCTCACACAAAGCCATAGGAGCAGCCCTAGGTCAGATAGATGAAAAACTACCTTATGCTATCTATTTTATCAGTAAGAACTTATCAAAGGTTGAACTAAATTATATAGTGACTGAAAAGGAACTCTTGGCTGTTGTGCATTCATTAAACAAATTCAAGCATTACATTACAGGATATCAAACATTTGTGCATACTGACCATGCTACAATCAAATATTTAATGAACAAACCAGATGTGAATGCTTGAATTATAATATGGTTACTTTTATTACAACAGTTTGATCTAACCATTGTTGATAAGTCTGGTAAGGAAGATGTTGTTGCAAACTTTTTGTCTAGGGTAAATTTTCCTGCAAGTGAAGAAGGAATGGTGGATGACCAGTTACCATACGAGCACTTATTTTCTATTTCATTTCTCTCTCCATGGTTTGCTGATATAGAAAACTATTTGGTATCAACATAGTTCCCACCAAACTTGTCCTCCAAAGAAAAGAGCAAGATAGTCAGGAAAAGTGCCCCCTTCACTTGGATTGGGGGCAATATTTTCAAACTTGGCCCAGATCAAATCTTGAGAAGGTGTGTCAGGGAGGAGGAAGTCTTTTACATCCTTCTGACCTGTCATAATGGGCCTTGTGGAGGTCACTTTGCAGCAAAGAGGACAATATTCAAAGTGTTACAAGTAGGCTATTATTGGCCCACTCTTCATCAGGATGTAAAAAAATACACTAGTCAATGTGATCGGTGCCAGAGGATGGGAAGGCCTACTCCAAGAGATGAAATGCCTCTGCAGCCTCAAGTGACTTTCGAGCCATTTGATAAGTGGGGCAGGGACGTGACTTTCGATTGGGGCAGGGACTTCATTGGGCATATTGGCCCTCCTCCAAAGCAAAAACAATACATTATTGTGTGCACTTATTATTTGACTAAGTGGGCTGAAACCAAGGCAATTAAGGCAGCAACAGCAGAGAAGGTGGCTGAGTTCCTAAGGGAGAATGTATTCTACAAATTTGGGTACCCTAGAGAGCTGGTCACAGACCAAGGTAGTGATTTTACCTCCAGCATGATTGAAGACTTGCTCAACCATCATAAGATCAATCATAGGACCTCCACTCCCTATCATCCACAAGCTAATGGGCAAGTAGAGGTGACCAACATGGTAAATTTTAGGGGCGAATTTTAGCCCAAAGGTGAAATTTGAGGGGTTTTTAATTTTAGAAGGGCAATTTTTTTATTAAAAACCCTTTTCATATAGTTAGCCCCAATTTTATTTAAAAAATAATTATTTTTTTGATTTTAGCCCAAAACAAAAAATGGTGGATAAACCAAGCGAAGCTTCATTTGGCCCGATTCCCCTGGTTTGGGAAATTGTATTCCCTTAAAATCACTAGATTTTCAGATTTGCACCTGGTTTGGGAGATTGTATTCCCTTAAAATCACCAGATTTCTGATTTACAATGTTAAATTCATTTGTAATGGCCCCATTTTTTGTTTTTCTGGTTTGGGAGTGGTGTGTGAGGTTTGATTTGGTCATGGGAGGTTAGATTTGTTTTCAAATGGAGGGCGGCTCCCTGTTTTCATGGATTCATGGTGTATAAAATTGTTTTCAAATTAGGTTTTCAATGTTCATGGTGTATAGTTTCGGTCCTCGGATTTCTGTTCACAAATCCAACTCTTTCAAATCAAGTTTTCAATGTTCATGGTGTATAGTTTCAGTCCTCGAATTTCTGTTCACAAATCCTACCCATCATACCAGTACTAATCACTCGCATAGGATTGCAGCAAAGAAGCTAGGAATAAGGCAAAAGAAGTAAGCACTTGGCCGAATACACACCTCAAAGTGACATAGTTGGGATACATGCAAGTGACATAGTTGAGGGTCCTACCTGCTTGAATCTTTGCCTTTGTCGCACCAGACATACACTTAGGTAGAGGTACAAGCATTTAACTGAGCAAAAACATGTGTTTGTTTACACACAGTAGTAGTAGGAGCGTGCCAGCCAGGACCTTGAATTGGGCAAGCATCATGATCGAATCTACTTTGTAACTCATCACTTTGATCTAGTTTTGGTGCTTGTATTTCTTAGTTCACAAATGCGACTCTTTCTAGTGGGGCTGAGGGCTAGTTAGAAGGAATCCATGAAGTCTGAACAAAGCTAAGATATGGAAATCCATTCTTATGAAGAACATTAGCCTAAGGAAGGAGCAGCAGAATCTCAAGGAGAAGCGAAGCTCGAAGAGGAAAAAAGTATGTTCTGTGCATGTGAAGAGGCTGAAGTCTGTCCAGAAGCAAGGCCAAAGTTATGTTTCTTTTCCAATTTCTAGAAGGATTTGTTTATAGGCAGAAATAAGCCCACTGAAATTCTGCCCGAGGTGTATTTTATTCTTAGTCAAAAGGGGTGGGCCAAAGCCTCATATTAGCCCTTGTCTTCATCAAGAGCCTAAAGTGTTTGACTGAATAGTAGTTCGACTAAATTAAGGTATTCTGAGTAGAAAGTGGCCTAACATCCTCATATCTGCCCACTGTAGGAAGCTAAAAAGCCTCAGGACTTGCGCAAGAGTTTGTGGGGGCCGAAGCCCTAGAGGAGGCTAGAAAATACCTCAGACCTTGGCCAGTAGCAGGTGAAGTGACTTAAACAGAGAGTAGGCCAGAGAGAAATAAGCCTCATAGGGACCAAGGTGTACATTTTGTGAGAAATCCTCCATTTCTTGGCGACTCGTTGCAACCAGTGTCAGGTATACATTTTGTGCAGAATCCTACATTTCTTGGCAATTTGTGAATCAAAATCTAAAGGGGTTTGGCATTCCAGGTAAGCCGCAACCTTGTTCTTGTTTGTTTGCAAGTTCCATTCAATTCATAGTTCGAAATTAGTGTTTGATTTAATCTATTAATAATGATTTTTTTAAGGTCAAAGAGCTATTATCAATGGAGTTCTTTTTGTAGATTTCATGGAGTGCACGGTATTCTGCTTTCGCATGTCATGATTTCTTGTTTCAATAAACACTTTTGTGACGAATCCTACTATTTCCATTTATATTAAAATATCAGAAAAAACTTTTAACCAGAAGTGCTGATGCCCATAGGTAGAATCCAAACTTAGGCACAATAACAACAACTGTTGGGAACTTGGCCAAAGCCAGACTAGGTGAGAGAAAAGAGGTTGTTTTCTTTCTGACCTCTTCATTTTAGAATGCCTGCATAATCTATTAATAATGATTTTTTAATATCAAGGAGTTATTATCAATGGACTTCTTTTTGTATATTTCATTGAGGGCATAGTACTCTGCTTTCACACGTCATTATTTGTTGCTTCAGTGAACACTTTTTTTTTTTTTTTTAATTCATATCAACATAAGGAAAATATTTTAGCCAGAAGTGTTGATGCCAAGAGGAAATTTTGGTGCGGGATCACCCAAAGGGAAGTTTTGGGGCTAAAAGCCCAGATTTTGGTCAAAAGTTGTAACTCTAATGTAAAGATTCTGCATTTTGTGGGTGCAGAGCGCGTAGCTTGTAAATGATTCATAGGGTTGTCCGCCATTAATTTCGTAATGTAATGCCGGCTGTAGAGATCTACCCATGGTCCGCAGACCATGGGATTGTATAAATAGAGCGACGGTCTAAGTAGTTTAGACATCAATCAATTGATGATCATGGAATAGAAGCATAGCGGAGTATCTAAAGTGCAAAGTCTAGTTTTGGGTCGTAGAGTAGGAGAAGGCTCTGTAGCAGAGTGTGCAAAAGCCTACTAGTCCGTAGCTGAGTGCGCAAACCCCTGCAGCTAAGTGCATAGGGCGAGTCGAGTCTATAACAGTTGGAAGCATTAATAAAGAGAAGTTTTATATCATTCCTGTGTATTTATTTCCTATTTTCTGCATTGAATGTATTGGGTATGACTTGCATTTCTATTGTTTATGTGATGCACGAACATATGTGACTATGTTAATTAAGTGAATGTGAGATAAAGTATATGTTTATGTGAAGTTAACTAATATCTTTAAGAAGATAAGTAAGATACGCGGTATAATTTGGGGAAAAAGCGCAGGATGCTGCCATGGCAGTGCGAAAGCACCTTAGACCTGGGTTAGGGCTGCACTAAAGGTGATTATAATAGATCACGAAGGTCTTGCAGGTCAGCACAATGCATGAAGTGACCTATGCAAAGGTGGCACAATTGGACGAAATCGACACCTCAGACATCTCAAGGGTGCAAAAACTTGGTTCCAGCATCCCCCCATACTGCTTCGGGTGAGACTTCAGTCCATGCTCCATGGGTTGATGCTGAAAGGGCTAGTAGTGTAGGGATTTGTTTGGCTAATTAACTCCGAACATGGGTGAGGCCCCATTAAGCCAAAAAATGGTTCCATTTCTGGGACCGGAATCGTCACAGAGATGTCTGATGTTGTATCATTGGAATCCAACTAAGAAGTTAATTAAAAGCTGGTTGGATAGAAGAATTCACGAGTTCGTGGCACAGGAGAATAGGAATCCACAACTATCAAAAGAAGAGTGGTTAAACTGCTACCTGTACATAGAGATCCACGAAATCTTCTTCGCATCTTTCCCTATTGAGCTGTACCAGTGGATTGCGAAGCTAGCAGATAGCCAAGGATGGTGGAAACTCGACAATCCTATTGTGTGGACCCCAGAGTTAGTGCGAAGGGTGGAAGCATCAGAGGATAAGATCGTGCATGCTATTGATCATTGGCTCAATCGGATTATAGGAGGATTCATTACTGAGTTCGTGGTTGACACCTCAGTCAACTATAGCGAGGTAGAGGGATGATTTCTCAAGGGACCGTAAGGTAAGTACATAAAGTCTTTGAATACTTGGATTAAAATGCTATTGTTGCTATGGGGTAAAATGCATGGGATGAAAACTACCCTCAAAGGCCTTCCCGGGACCTTCGATAGACTGTAAGATTATCTGAAAAAGCTACCAAGTTACACACATGTTCATCTATCAAACATAAATTGACTAGGTATGGAAAGAGGATCACCTTTATTTCCTTCTAGATTTGTTTGGAGATCTCTATGCGGCAAGAAGAACTCCTTCAAGACCGGCTCCAAGACAATTCCTGCCCAAAGAACAAGGAAAACCAATCACAACATACGCTCTTGAAAACTAATGTAAGAATGCACAATAAACATATATTAGTGTATAACTTAACTACTCATCTCGACAAGCATCAAAATGAACAACATTACTGACACTATGGAGTAGGGAACACAACTGCAGTTCTATATTTATAGTGTAAGAATGATTACAACTATCCTTTGTATCAACCTTTCTCTACCCCTTCTTCCTCTCTCTCTCCCCTTCTTTCAGCTCACTTCTTCAAGTTTATGACAGTTCACAATAGCTCAATGGGCTATCCTTCTAAATGCTCTGACCACTTTCACAATGGCCCTCTCAATGCTTATGTAGCAATCTATTTGGGGCTGCTAAGCTCCTCCTAGAGTTCAGTAGGGAAAAAGCCATGAACCTGCCCTATTTACAAGCTTTTTCCCATTTGCCTTCATTCTCAAATTGGAATTTCTCCAAATATCTTGATTTTTGGAGTTTCCTTGCTTTTCTTGAGCAAATTTAGGGATATATCTAGATATTTGTGAGTAGATTCATTGTCTTGACTCATTGAACTTCTCTTAGGTTCACTAACACTCCCCCTGGTCTAACAACTTGAGTTAGCAGGGTGACTAACGCTCCTCTATGCTTGGTGACAAGCTTTATAAAGTAGGTTAGCAGTGTAAAGCCAACGTTAGTGTGGACTCAAGGCCTGTAATTGTGGTCTTTGCTTCAGTCATCTTGTCTTTCACCTCTGAGTTGATGAGGAGGTCATTTTTCCTATAATAGATGCCCCCTAGAGTATGATATCAGAGGCGGAGATGATGGCCGAAATACTTTAGAAAAAACTGTAATTTTCTATCAAAATTTTTGTAGAGAGAGAGAGAAGTTTCGGGCAACAAGGAAAACCTGATACAACACATACATATATATAAACTGCTAAAATCATGTCTTGAGTCGGGCATTCCAATGCTTAGTAGCTATGTCAGAGTAATTTTCTCATCTAAGATATAACAATGCTAGCCACCGATAAGCATAGAGCAGATCTAGTGTCATAATAGATCATCCTGAAATAGCTGTCTTCAAAGAACAATATCCACAACTTGGGAGAGGAAACAAGGCTGAATGATGCAAGCCTCTACCCAAGGTCTTGATTTCCACTTCACCGAACAACATATATCGGTACATGTGATAAGATGTGTTGACGTCGAACATGCACGAAATCATCTGATTACCAATCAATAATGGAGACCGTTAACAGATGTGAGGAAGGCCACCGATAATGGTGATGGTCTCCAAGATGCACAGTGAAAACTAGAGAGTGTGAAGAATTTCTTTGTCGTTGAACACTCATAGAATCGCTTAACCAGGAGCCAATAATGAAAAACCCATGATCAAACATAAGGTAACCTGCCACTAATGTCTGCAAGTACCAAGGCACTGAATGTGTTTCTAGGTTATCTTCCTAGATAGAGTGTTGAAGTCGATAGGAAGAAACCTGTCAAAAGGTAGGCAATGACATGTCCTACATCAGTCGACACGAAACTGGACAAGAATGATTTTGTTTTTTGAGGAATCTTTTGAGCATTTGGGTCTAAACAATGGAGGGCATGATGAAAGGATATGTATGATCGGTTGATAGAGGAAACAAATGGGGACCCTTGAACAATAGAAGGCACAACAATGGTTTTAACCAGACAGCACTAGACTCATGAACACTACAGAGTGTTAAGATACAGAGATGCAATTACATTAGGGTATATAGGCTAAAACTCATAGGATTGTAGGGTACATATTGAGAGGCTATCAAAATGAAGGTTTATCTAAGGGAGTGCCATGTTCAAGGGAATGATTGCTACCAAACCACGCTTTCTAATATGGAATACAGTTGTATTGTCCACTTTCCCCGTCTGATTTTTTAATGAGTCCAGACGGGTAAACTCATCGATCTTTTCATGTTTAAAGAGTCTGAAAAGGATCGCAAAAAGAACGACTCTTTGCCCTATCTGATTAGTTTAATGAGTCTAGACAGGCAAACTCGTCGATTTTTTCATGTTTTTAAGAGTCTAAAAAGTATCGTAAAAAGAACGACTCTATATCTTGTCTGTGTAATTTAAAGAGTCCAGACTAGACAACTCAGTGGTATTTTCATATTTAGAGAGTTTGAAAAGATCGTAAAGAGAGACTCCATGGTGGTCCCTTTGTCATAGTTGTTAACCAGGTGCGACAAAAGGTTAATAATATACCCGGATCAGTTACTTTTCCGTATTTTAATCTATTGAACCTAGATAAAGAGAAACCTTTTTCTAATAGATGTCGACCTCATTTTGTTACGAGTACGAGGTGATGGACTAAAATCATGTTTCGTTGTGAATTTTTAATGAGTCACGCGACGAAAAACTCAATACCTTCATCAAAATTTTTAATGAGTTAGATGAAGAAAACTCAGGGTATCTTTTTTAGTTTAATGAGCGAGAAAAAGAGGGAAAAGAATGGCTCATCCCTTCTTCATAGTTTTACGAGCTCGAAGGAGGGGAAAAACTCAGGGATTTTTTGATTTAAGAGCGAGAAACTGTCCCAAAAAAGAAAGTGCTCTTGCTGCTTCTGTCTATTTTTAATGAGCCCAGTAACAAAAACTCGGGATTTTTCAGTTTTAACGAGCAAGAAAAGTACCTAAAAGAATGCTCGGGTTATCTTTAGCAAGTTTTAATGAGCCGCAAGACATAGCTCAGGATTTTTTTTCAGTTTAAAGAGCAAGAAAAAAGTGCCTAAAAAGAATGCTCCTTTGGTCTTTTTCAGTTTATGAGCTGGAAAAATATCAAAAAAGAGTTTCTCAGAGCATCGTTACATGTATTTAACGAGCATAATGATGAAAACTCAGAGATGTTTATTATTTTTTAAAGAGCAATAAAATATCACAAAAAGTGATCTGACCATCGTCACAAATATTTAACGAGCTTAACGATGAAAACTCAGAGATGTTTATATTTTTTAAAGAGCAATAAAATATCTCTAAAAGTGCTCTATTGATCGCGGTATATGTTTAACGAGCCCCACGACAAAAAACTCAAAGATTTTTATATTTTTTAAAGAGAAATAAAATATCTCAAAAAGTGCTCTATCTATCATTGCATAGATTTAACGAGCGGAACGATGAAAACTCGGGGATGTTTATATTTTTTAAAGAGAAATAAAATATCCCTAAAAGTGCTCTATTCTATTCTTCATTGTAGTAGTTTAACGAGCCCAAAGAAGGAGACTCGAGGTTTTTCGGATTAACGAGAAAGAAAAATACCATAAAAAGAATGCTCGATCTTCTTCATGGTAGTTTAACGAGCCTGAAGAAGGAGACTCGAGGATTTTTCAGATTAACGAGCAAGAAAAATACCATAAAAAGAACGCTCAGCCTTCCTTGATCTCATGCTTGAAAATAGAAGGGTCTATGCCATGCATTTCCTCATAAGACCAAGGGAAAACATCGCGGAAGTCCCTAAATGGGTAGGTGAAGCTCACAATTTCCTCAGGATTGTGATTGGCTCCAATCTGTATGTTTTCCATGATGCCTATCATGATAGAAATATTGAGGAGCAATGTTTTTGAAATATTGCCCCTGTTTCCTTGCAAGTCCAAGGGTTGGATAGTCATATATGGTGAGGAAATGATTTCATGTGCATTAGATGGTAGGATTTGAAGAGGTACCATGTCCGAATCAGATATCGAAACATGATGGTGTGAATCCTCCCAAGGTTTCTCTTCTAAACTTGTGATCTCTCTAATCGCTTCGTCCATATGTAGGACTTGATTGAGTGGATCGAAAGAAGGAGCGGTTATGGGAGGGGTAATGGTATCGTTGGCCGAAACCAAAGTGACTGGAGATTCAGATGCAATTTGAATGGCTTCGCAAGCCAATTCGACTGGTGACAATGGAATTTGTTCTCCGTATGCGTCAATGTCTGAAGGAGCTAGTAGGATCCATGGATCAGTCTGTTCACGAGGAATAGATGAAAGCATAGTGACCATATGTGAAACCTTCAGTGGCTGAAGAGGGAAACAACCCATGAGGGAAGAAGCCTTTAGTAGACTGGTACCTAAACTAACGTAACTGTCAGTTCCACCTCCTACTAGGGGTACGAAGCCACTTAGTAATGGTGAATAATCAATGGTGCAGAAAGACAACTGATATACTGTAATAACCTTTCCATCCAATGGAAATTGGATGACGTGAAAGATAGTAGATACGATGACCGTCATGGCATATGTCCAACTGTGACCCAGCAAGAGATTATAGTCGAGTTTTCTGTCTATGACTTCTACGTCCACCGTTACAGTTTTCCCAGCCAAAGTGATGGCAAAACTAGCTAGGTATCCTTTTGGGATAAAGGTGTGGTCGTTGAAACCTTTAAGGGAGTTTGACGGCAGGGTTAGGGTTGGGGAACCCAGGGTGAGCCAACATGAAGCTGACATGACGCAGGTTGAAGCACCTTCGTCGATGACAGTTTTGTGTATACCTTTACCTTTCGAAGTGATATGCACTTGAAATGAAAGCTGGTGGGAAAGGGGAGGTTTACACTTGTCCATGTTGAAAATAGCAAGCATGGAATCTGTAGGGTCAATTACTCCGATAGCCAAAAGCAAAGCTTTCCGTTGGCTGAGGCATGTTTGCAATACTTCGAGCGCCGACATAGCCGACAGCGCTTGCGCCAAATCCTCTATGATGTTGTAGTGTTTGGTGGCACGTGTAGATGTATTGTGTATTGTGCATCGAAGTGACCCCTTGGGGGGTCAAATTACAAAGTCCTCAACTAGCCTTTCAATATGCAGATCGTTGGGCGGCGATGGGTCTTGACTTGAGGATGGTTCTGCTGTCGGAGCGACAGGAGCTCCAAAAGATTTGGCTCTTGTGGCGAGTTCTACCATTTCAAATGTGTAAACGGTAGAAATTCCTTCACCAGATGAAGGATGTTGCGAACCGTCATTGCCCCTTGGTGTGGGTTGTGATGGTTGGCAACGAGATTTTACTGCTGTTGAGTAGGAAAAGGATTTCTAAGGACAGCAGGTGCTTTACTAGTATCTCTTTTGGCAAGGCAATCTGTGCATTCTTGAATACGCGGACAACGCCAGGTTACGTGGTCTTCAAGATAGAGTTTGCACATATATTTGGTGCCTTTATCATTTTCCTCATTAGTAGGCTCAATGGCCTTCTGTTTTGGGTTGGGCTGCTTGGATGACTGCTCTTCAGAAGGAGCGGTCTTGTTCTTATTCTTCTTGTTCTTGCCACCAGATTTTTGTGTAGAATGTACATAGTTTATTGCAGTGGTAGGAAGAGCAGTCGCTTTGGTAGAGGGGTCCACTGCTAGCTTGGCAATAGAACCACTGAGATGTTTTATAGCGACCCCAGAGGTTGCGCCGACAATCCTGTCGGTGTGCACTCCAGGGTGCTGAGTGGTGGGAGGATTGGGGTTACCGAGAGCATGGGGTATTATGTCGTAAAGAGTGCCAGACTGTGAATAAATCAAATCTAAGTGCTGGGCACAACGTATGGATTGGTCTTCAGTGACTGCACCACCTAGAGCGACATCTCTAGTGATTTGTGGAAGTAACGACCTACAGAACTAGTCCGCTAAGAGAAAGTCTGGGAGGGGAGCTTTGACTAACCTCCGCCGACGTCTCCATTCATGAATATGATCGGAGATGTGGGTGGTATTATCTGGACAAAATGAAGTAAGGAGCTCTGTCCCAATCTCATAGTGGATAGGTAACTGAAAGTGCTTTAGGAACTCCATCGCTAAAGTAGCAAAGGTATTTACTAGCGCACGTGGTAACTCAATATACCACTTTGCTGCATTGCTAGTAAGGGTGTGGGGAAAAAGATGTAACCGGAAACTATCATCCACCATGGAGTTAGAAACACTCCAAAGATGTTAGGTGGTGATATGGGTGCTTAGATCCTCCCATTGTTTTCCGTCGAACTTAGGAATGTCCGTCGGTATTTTATGCGGGATCGGTGGCCATTGTAAGTTGTGGTAGATGGGGTCATTTGTCAGCTTGTATAAGTTGGGAATATCCAAATTTGCCAAAAAGGGTAGATTTTTGGGTGCCCCTGACTCGGACCATGGTGATGACGGATGACCTGAGGAGCTTTGTGCTCCTCCCATTATTTGGTTCCCCATAGTGTACATGGGTTGCGTGGTGTAGCAGTGGCTTTGTGGTATAGTGTTGTAGAGTGGATTTCCATGAGGATTTTGATACTGGGGTATGAAATTGCCCCCAGTATAAGCGGTTCCCCCTTGACTCATTTGAGTCTATGAGCAGGGTGCCCCCATGGATTGGTTGGGTATCCCTTGTGGATTCCCAACCGACATAGAACTAACCATATGGCTTTGATTGACAGAGGGAACACTCATGTCAATCAGTGACTGTCCATGCATGCCTGAGAATGGAGGGGGAACTGTGACATTCCCCACCGGCATGTGCATATTGGGAACCCTCCCAGATATCTGAATCTGAGGTTTGGAACTGTACATTGGCAGCTGACCTTGTTGTTGGTAAATTGGAACCGCGCCCATAGTGCCACATTGAGTGTTATACGGAGCACTATATGTGGCACTAGTCGAAGGTATGCATTGTGGAACCAAAGGAGTGGGACTTGGCATCTGCTGGGTTCCACTTATAGAGGGTGTTATGTGAGTTGTCATACCTGGGACAAATGGGACAGTGGGATTCCAAATTACCGGTGTTGTGATGACCATCGACTAGGGAAGTGGTAGAGGACCACCAGTGTCTCTAAAATTCCACAACCCTTGAGGTGTCGACTAAATAAATGGGAAAGTTCCATCTACTGAAGAAGGAAGTACAGGTACCACGGGAGCAACAATAGGATCTGATGGATTTGTAAGTGGAGTCTTAAAGTGAGGAAGAAATCCTTCCGTGAAGAAATCCTCTGGCAAACTGGAATCATCGGTTGTCCACTCAGATCCCATGTAAGATTTAGGAGACTGATTCCTCAAAGATGAGGAATCCGAGTCAGTGGAACTCAGTGAATCCTCCACAATGAGTGGAGGAAGTCCTAACAATCATCTGGAGTGATGACACGGGTCAGATGTAGCCACGATGACCGTTAAGTTTTATCAAATAAATTTTAATGTGATATTCTTTAAAGTCTCAAAAATGATAGTACTTAGGTACCTAAAAAGAAAAAATATACTAAATATATCAATCAGCAAACAGAGGGAAATTACCTCATCTGATAAGCATCGATCATTGGAGATGAAACCCAGTATCTCAATGAATAACAGAGAAGGATGGCCAAATGTACAGTTACGGTTACTTTAGAGCTTCACCCGAACCTTAGATTGAGGGGCCAAGTACTCTCGTGAAGACGAGCACCCTCCCAAAAACTGAAGACAAAGTAGATCCGTTCGTTTTAGGTACCAGGACAGCCCATCCCAGTCACCTTGTGTAAGTACCTAGAAGTTTTTGCCACTAGAGATACCTCAAATCACAGACATTACCAGGGGGGACATAGTTGTAGACGGCACACTGTGTGGGCAGGATACCTGAGTCCCCGACTCAGTTCCAAAATCCTCGAAGGGACCCCAAATACACATAATGACCAAAGGATTTTTAAGAGAAGGCGGGCTACCTTCAATTACAGTCTGATGTTGTCTCATATTTCGCTCTGTTGTTAGTGGAGTGGTCCTGATAATATGAGTGTAAAGGATTTTTCACTTGTTAACGACACTAGTTTTGTTTTCAACCTTGGGCAGTTCACTCACATGCTTATCCCAAGGTCCTAATCTAGCTAATGTTGGTTTGCTCAAAAGAGTAACTAATTGATTTTAATGTAAATTTTAGCGTACTTGATTATTTGTCTTCGGTAGGGGTGTTGACGAATGAATATGGCGAGACTCCTGACTCAATAAATCATGCAGAACAATGCTCTGATTTTTTTTTTTTCAATTTCTTATGAAAACAAGTCTTATTCTACATATTCATCTTTTCATATATTCATGGATTCATCTATGCATCTAAAGCCATTCAACACTTTCATAACCAAAAGATTCTTTTCCCAATATTTCCTAACAACTACCGAAAACCAAAATGAAGCAGCGTACATTGACTATTTCGACAGAAGGATGAATACAATTTATCAGTCTTTATTTAAAAAAAAAGGTATTTTAAGAGAGAAAAAATAAAACATTTTCTTAAAAATAAATTTTCAAGACACCAAATTTGTTAACATAATACTGTTGCAGAACTTACTTTAGCCCCTGAGACAAGTTCCCCCCCTTTTGGTCCATAGAATCTTCTGGAAAACATGGAAATGGGAGACTAACACTCTATTTTAATGTAAACAGAGAGTTAGTTAGGCCACTAACGCTCCCTGGACACAGATACAGAGCTTTATAAAGCTCTGTTTAGCCTAGCAACCTGCGTTAGTGAAAGAAATAGCTCAAACAAAGGGTCTTTAGGATCAGTTTCTGAGGAGAATGCATACTAGTAGGATGTAACAAGATAGTTAGTGGATTAGAAAAGGATTTGAAGAAATAGGAAGCTCTTAGAAGGAAGAGAAGAACTGAGAGGAGTCCAGGTTGACCGAGAACTAGATGTATAGTCCCCAGCGGAGTCACCAATTCTACTATGGGGTAAAATGCATGGGATGAAAACTACCTCAAAGGCCTTCCCAGGACCTTCGAGAGACTGTAAGATTATCTACAAAAGCTACCAAGTTACACACATGTTCATCTATCAAACATAAATTGATGAGGTATCATGGAAAGAGGATCATCTTTAGTTCCTTCTAGATTTGTTTGGAGATCTCTATGCGGCAAGAAGAACTCCTTCAAGACTGGCTCCAAGACAATTCCTGCACAAAGGAAAAGGCAAACCAATCACAACATACACTCTTGAAAACTAATGTAAGAATGCACAATAAACATATATTAGTGTATAACTTAACTACTCATCTTGACAAGCATCATAATGAACAAATAAATGAACAACATTACCGACACTATGGAGTAGGGAACACAACTGCAGTTCTATATTTATAGTGGAAGAGTGATTACAACCATCCGTTGTATCAACCTTCCTCTACCCCTTCTTCCTCTCTCTCTCTCCCTCTTTCAGCTCACTTCTTCAAGTTTATGACAGTTCACAACAACTCAATGGGCTATCCTTCCAAATGCTCTTACCACTTTCACAATGCCCCTCTCAATGCTTATGTAGCAATTGATTTGGGGCTGCCAAGCTCCTCCTAGAGTTCATTAGGGAAAAAGCCATGAACCTGCCCTGTTTACAAGCTTTTTCCCATTTGCCTTCATTCTCATATTGGAATTTCTCCAAATATCTTGATTTTTGGAGTTTCCTTTCTTTTCTTGAGCAAATTTAGGGATAAATATCTAGATATTTGTGAGTAGATTCGTTGGCTTGACTCATTGAACTTCTCTTAGGTTCACTAACGCTCCCCCTAGTCTAACAACTTGAGTTAGCAGGGTGACTAATGCTCCTCTATGCTTGGTAACAAGCTTTATAAAGCAGGTTAGCAGTGTAAAGCCAACATTAGTGTGGATTCAAGGCCTGCAACTGTGGTCTTTGATTCAGTCATCTTGTCTTTCATCTCTGAGTTGATGAGGAGGTCATTTTGTCCTATAAAAATTGTGTGAAAATAGGGTTATGCAGTTACCTTGATGTTCGGGGCTAGGAAAAGTGGAAAAACTTACAGGAACGAAGGAAGTAAGGGACCCAAAACTAGCCCCTTGATTTCACCTCCGCGAGGGGATGAGGAAGAGCTCGTGAAGGTCTTGCCACAAAGTGCGATCTATCTGGTAAGGCAAAGAATTCCACGAATAACACCCCCACCCACACTGCCACCAGCTTCACCATCATCACCTCCATCTTCACCCGTACCACCTCCGGCACCACTGCGATTCAATATGGCAAGCACAGTGAAGTTTCTTGTGTTCAAGGGTTTGGGAAATGAGGATCTAGACCAATTCTGGTTCGTGGTAAGGGCTGTATGGGAAGCGTATGGAGTTACAGATGACAATATAAAGAAAGTGATACTAGTCAGCTCCCTGCAGGACTGTGCTCTGACCTGGTATATTAAGCACTCCAATGATAATCCAAATGTGGGAATCACAGATATCCAAGCAGCACTAAATAGAGAATTTAGCAGGCTAAAGTCTGAAGCACAGTCGATCATTGGATTCAAATAGATCATGATGCTACCAGTCAAGACTCCTTGGGAGCTGGATCTGAGGATAAAATGTCCAATTCGCGAAGCTAATATGAATCTGATGGATGGACAACATCGCGAATGTTTTGTAGCATCGCTAACACCACATCTGAGGAGTGCGCTATCACAACAAAAGCTAACGACTCAGGTAGAGGCCTTAGAGATTGCGATGAGGCTACATGAGACTTTGATGCAGGATCCAAACTGAGGAGTTTAGAATATCCACGCGTAGCTGAAGAATTTATTCCTAGAGATGAAGAGTCTGAAACAGGACATGACAGCTTGACTAGAAGTGGACGAAGAGGTGTGGTGTGTAAAATGCAAGGGTCAGGGACATGACATGGAGCACTGACCAGTTTTCAAAAATTACCTTGCAAGAGGAGGGAAGATGCCCTTAAGACTAGAATCACAAGCAAGACCTAGCATGGAACCTACTTTGTGGTGTGCAATCTGTCAAATAGCAGGAAAGCATGCCACAGACAACTTCCATTTGTTATAGAAGTATACACAAAATTCACAACAATTGTTATGCAACTTTTGTAGGTCAGTGGGACACGATGAGCATACTTGTAAAAGCTATGAGTTAATGATGGATAGAACTCCCACCTACAGAGTTTAGGCCGAAATGTGGCCCCTTGATCAAAATACAGGAATGGTGCAAACATGATTTCAGGGGCGCGGACGAGGCTGAGGTAGAGGAGGACCTAGAAGAGGTCGCAGACTGTTGATATGCTACAATTGCAGAGGTCCAGGACATTAGACCCACGATTGTACAAATCCAACGCGCCCATCATGTTTTTATTGCAACTTGTTTGATAACGAGACCGAAGATTGTCCTACACTGATAGCTAGGATATGTGACAAAGGAGCGCTACCACCTCCACCGACTCAAAACCTGCAGATGATGAGGTATGAGTTGCACGAGGAAGATCTGAATGTAAAAATTGTGCTTCGAAGTGGAATCACGACGGGAGATGACAAAGGAAAACAACTAGAATATAGTACTTCGGTTCGCAAATCTTCGTTGAAAGAAGCAGAGTTTGATTTAGAGCGCACCCGGGAAACTTTCATGGAAGCTAAGAAGAGCTTCGCTGAGGCCTCGACTTCAGGAAGCAAAGATAGATCGGAGCCAGAGATGGACCCATCCATGCTCACAATGTTCTTGGAAACATGTATGAAGTTACTGTGTGACAGTAAGGCTATAAAAGGATTACAGGAACTCATTAACAAATGCGCTGCGACCGCGCTAGGAGAACCACTCATAGTCTAGAAGATTAGAAAAAACAAGATAAGAATGGGAAGAGAAATGAGACTAACCGCGTAGATTGGAGAATATGAGATGGATCAAGTTATCTTGGATTTAGGATCGGATGCGAATGTTTTGCTGAAGAAGACATGGGAGCGAATGGGGAGACCTACGCTATAGTGGTCTCCTATTAAACTACGAATGGCGAACCAACAAAAAATAATACCCATGGGGCGATTGTAGGGCATAACCATGGACATTGAGGGAGCGACTAACAAACTTTGAAGTGATAGAGATTGTTGATGACAACAATCCCTACCCTACACTCTTGGAAATTGATTGGGCCACTGACATGAACGGGGCGATTAATCTGAAAAGGAAGAAAATGATTTTTAAAAAGAAGTCATTATGCGTAATAATACCCCTGGACCCTATTGAGGGATCGTGCTATATAGAGTCGATGTGCGACTATGAAAGTGATGATAATTTGGACTGCATCTATGAGATAACAATGCGAAAATAGGACTAGGTGAATCCAACTGCGGATGGGTGGATTGCATGGGAGCGCGAAAGCTCCTGTACTTCGGATTCAGACGAGGAAATAGAGCGATGGAAGAATTGGTTACATGAGGTAACTACATTGAACTGTAATATGATGACAATGTTGCTGCACTGCATATCGATAGAAGTAAGAGACTTGCCCACTTATGATGGCCTATGTGAGGTAGATACCTTATTGAATAAATTTGAAAGGGAGGTGCCTGAAAAGCAATGCTTCCAGGCCTTGGACTAGGTACTGTGCGCTATGCCTGTGAGGTGGTGGGGTACGCATGAAGGGAGTTTTGAAGACTGGCACAAATGTAGGAGAATGATGCACACAATATTTAGGAAGCCTAGGGTGTGATTGACAGACAAGTACAATGGATGGGAAAATCCACGCACGAATCTGGCTAGGTGGGTACAGGCATATGGAAAACAACCTACGCAGATGCACATGAACTCTACGATGAGAGGTATGGTCAATAAGCATGTGTTGGGGGGGGGGAATGTGCAAATGGCTCTTAATGTTGGGGAACCATTACGTAGGAAGAACAATCATGCAGAAGGTTATCCACGTGGAAGTATTCACCAAGATATGCAATGTGCTAAAAATAGTATGTAATGCGTAGTGAAGTGATTGGGACCTGCGCGTACCCTCAATATTTTGGGCTTATAGGATGACATGCAAGAAACTGACAGGACAAACACCTTTTAGGCTTGTCTATGGAGTGGAAAATGTAATGTGTATGGAGTACATCGCGCTTAGTTTGCACATAGCAGCACTCACAGGTATGACGGATCGTGGAGCCCTGGAGGAGAGGCTCGTGCAATTGGAGGAGCTCAAAGAAGAATGGTTTTTGGCTGGATTCCACCAGCAAGTGAAAACGCAGCACGAAAAGGCTTGGCACGATCGACATATTAAGTTGCGCACCTTCAATGCAAATGATTTGGTGTTGTTGTATGATAGTAAGTTTGATAAATTCCCAGGGAAGCTCAGAATTCATTGGCTGGGACCATATGTTATTAAGGATATCACAGATGGTGGCGCGGTGTAGTTGGTAAAATTAAATGGTGAACTCTTCCCAGGAAAAATAAATGGTAGTCGTTTGAATCCATACATAGGTGGCTCGACCATCTGACTAGCCAATAGAAGCACATTCTTAGCGCTCTAGGTAGTTGAAAGGAGGCGCGGGACTATAAACTACTCTACCCGGGGGCTGCATGATGTCAGGACTGCGCATAGTAGCGAAGTGTCACAAGGTCTGCGAAAGTGCGAGGGTAGCTACTCTGCTGCGCGGGTTGGTTGGAAGGTGACTGTTACAATCACTATTCACGATGTGATGCTTGGCTTGAGACCAAATGGAGTGGGTGGAAGGAATTTAAGGCAAACTTTATGGACCAGATTCTTGAAAATCGGACGCCAAGTGAGGATTAATGGGCCAAATGTGGGCACTCCACAGGCTGGTACTTTGTCAACCAGCCTTGCACTAGGCAGGACCGTGACTGAGGAAACGCTATGCGCCCGAATGACTAACACTATAGTGTTGCCAGAGGGAGCACTCGTGACAGAAAATGAGTCTGACAGGCCTATGGTCAGCGGGCTAAAGGGAGTCGGGATAAATATGGTGTCGCTCCCTTGGGAGATGCTCTATGTTTTGCAGGATGGAGTTACTGTAGAACTGCATGCCAGGGAAGCTCGCGCGCTCCAGGTAATGAGCGAGAAACACATTAACATTGAACAGTTTAGCCTGCAGCGTGATGAGGTAGTGGCACAAATTCTGACAACTAGTGTAGGTGGTCAAGGAAGCCTGCCAGATGGTCTCGGAGCTGGCCGTCCAAGCAGAAGAACCAACAGAGGTGTGCATCCAGAAACTAGTAGTAGGGGTGCATGAGGCAAGTGAAGAGATGGCTAAGATCTAGCTAGAACTGAACCTTTAGTTAGCCAAGCTACAATTGAAGGCACAACTTTCAACTTCACCGGAGATTAAGGAACAGCACGCCAGTGCCATTACAACAACCATAGTGGAAGTCAACAACGCAGTGAAAGACTGCACCAAGCTGTTTGAGGAGTCATTTGAGGTTCTCACTACTCTACAGGAGGACTCGAATATACAATGCCTATAAACAAAGGCGTGTGAGCTACATTAGAAGTATGATGAAGTAAAAGGGACTAAGAAGATGGTTGCCCTTATACAAAGGCTCGCGCGGTGGATGTAGCAGGCGAAAGCACTCAAGGAGCAGGTGGATGCTCCTCGACACAAGGAAACAGTTTTGAAGGCATGTTTACAACCATGGATTGATGAGGCATTCGACATTACAACCTCTATTGAAGAAAAGCTTGTGCAGATGCAAGGTACATAGGAACAGGTTCAGGAAAGCAGTTTAGCTACCACGGTCTCTAAATAGCACGTCTAGGAAGTGTAACAGGAAGCCACTCAGTGCGCTGCCGGTATTGCAGCAATCCATGCAGAGTTGGGAGGTCTTCACGCAAAGATCTCCGCATTGACAAAGTGACTCGAGGGTGAGTCACGATGTTTGTGTTGGGGGCCTAATGGGCACAGGATCCCCCAAAGGAAAGTTTTAGGTCTAAAAGCCCAAATTTTTGTCAAAAGTTGTAACTCCAATGTAAAGACTCTGCACTTTGTGGGTGTGGAGCGCGTAGCATGTAAATGATTCATATGGTTGTCCACCCTTAATTTTGTAATGTAATGTCGGCTATAGAGATCTACCCATGGTCCGCAGACCATGGGATTGTATAAATAGAGTGAGGCTCTAAGTAGTTAAGACATCAATCAATTGATGATCATGGAATAGAAGCATAGTGGATTATTTGAAGTGTAAAGTCTAGTTTTGGGTTGTAGAGTAGGAGAAGGCTCTACAGTTGAGTGCGCAGAGGCCTAGTAGTTCGTAGCTGAGTGTGCGGACCCCTATAGCTGAGTGCGCAGGGAGAGTCGAGTCTGTAACAGTTGGAAGCGTTAATAAAGAGAAGTTTTATATCATTCTTGTGTATTTATTTCCTATTTTCTGCATTGAATGTATTGGGTATGACTTGCATTTCTACTGTTTATATGATGTGCAAACATATGTGACTATGTTAATTAAGTGAATGTAAATAAATTATCTGTTTACGCGAAGTTAACTAAGATCTTTAAGAAGATAAGTAAGATATGCAGTGTAATTTAGGGAACTAGCGCAGAACGCTGCCATATTAGCATGAAAGCACCTCAGCCCCGGGTTAGTGTTGTGCGAAAGGTGATTATAACAGATTGCAAAGGTCTTGCAAGTCAGCAAAGTGCACGAAGTGACCTACGCAAAGGTGGCACAGTTGGACTAAATCGACACCTCAGACATCTCAGGGGTGCAGAAACTTGGTTCCAACATCCCCCCATACTGCTTCGGGTGAGACTTCAGTCCGCTCTCCACGGGCTGATGTCAAAAGGGCCAGTAGTGTAGGGATTTGTTTGACTATTTAACTCCGAACTTAGGTCGGGCCCCATCAAGCCAACAGGCAAAAGCCAAACTTAAGCACAATAACAACAACTATTGGGAACTTGGCGAAAGCCATAGACTACTTACTTCGACAGAATGCCTTAGCCATAGACTACCTAGAGGTTGTTCCAAAACCTTCTCATTTTAGAATTCCTCATGAATCTATCAATAATGATTTTTTTTTATTTTATTTATTTATTTATTTTTATGTCAAAGAGCTATTACTAACAGAGATCTTTTTGGAGATTTCATGGAGTGCTCAACATTCTGCTTTTGGATGTCATTATTCCTCGCTTTAATGAACACTTGTATGACCAATTCTTTTGTTTCTATTTATATTAATATCAGAAAAATATTTTAACCAGAAGTGTTGATGCCCATAGATAGTAGGAACTTAGAGACAATCACAACAAATTGTTAGACACTTGACCAAAGCCATAGACTACTTAAATCCAGTACGATTATTTTCAAAATATAATAATAGTCTGGACATCGCTGAGTGCATAACTGAGATCGGGCCACAAGTGGACTCAACTTAAAATTAGCTGCCGAGTTAGTTCTGCTTGATAGTATTACTCGGACCCTTCTTCCCTGCTTACCTGAGTTCCCAGTCGGATTAGAAGCCGCCACATGTGTACACATGTTGATCAAATTGAAGCATGGAAGTAGTTTCTCTCTCCAATTTGAAGCAATATAGAACTCCGTGATATCTGAGCTAACTCTTGTTGGCTTCAACTATCTCTAGAATTTATACCACAGGGCTAATATGTTTTCGATACATTTCTTCTGCTTGAAGTTAATTTTATCCAATTTTTAAATGATGTTTGGAGTTTGATATTTCACGATTGTCCATAGATGTAAGGTATCAATACCCGTGCAGACTTGTACATTGATACCGAGGCTGTCACTGTATATACTTTCTTGTTTTTGTAATCAAGATTCTTCGATTTAGGCTTATTTTTGTAAACAAGATTCTCTAGTTTAGGCTAGTCCCATATGTTTTGTAGTGTAGTTTCTCACTTCATTAACATGATAGTCTCAAAATGGTATGATTTCAAATGTGTTATAAAGGTGTATTTGTGCTTGTAAAACATTCAATATTTGAATTATTTGTCAACAACGATGTCTATAATTGGATTTATGGTGTGGTGAGACTTTTCACAAGTGGGCATATTGTCTGTCATTGGATTTGTGGTTTTTACAGCGTGAAATATATGTTTTTGACCCATGAAAATTGTATTTAGAATGGAGACTTTCACAAGTGGACATATTGTCTGTCATTGAATTTGTGGTTTTTACAGCGTGAAATAAATTTTTTTGAACCATCAAAATCGAATTTATAATGGAGACTTTCACAGTTGGACATATTTTCTATCATTGGATTTGTGAAATATATTTTTTGGAGCCAACATGGGTCAAGTGAAGCACTTTATTCCTTTTGAATCATTAAGGCTAATAATGTGGAAGAGCAGAGAACAATTTTGCAAATATTTGGCTCAGCAATATTTCATGCATCAGAAACCAAAAATCCAATGTCAATTCATTTTGCTACCTTACCTTGAAAGAAGGGGAACACCAAAGTTGCAAATTCTCATTCCTATTTTCACATTGGGTTTGAATGACGTTAAAAGTGTCATCTGCCTTCTGCCTAAACAGTCCACCAATCCTACTATATATATATATATATATGGAGTAGAGAAAATGTAGAAACAGGGTAACCATAATTCCTAGTTTTAAGAGGAGCCGTTGACAGCTAGCTTGTACAGTGAATGTGGGTGCAACCAAGACTCAGACCAATGGGATTTACAAGATAAAGAGGACTTGGTCATGTTGCGGTTTTAGCTGTTGTAACAACAACAACCATTGGAGGTTGCAAGCATTGTAAATTCCATTACCCGGATAATTAATAAATAAGAAGGAAAACCTGTTGTGTTTATTTCTTTCTTAAAAATAGAGTCATAAGCATGGCATCTATATCATTACCAATCAAAATGAACTTCACATTCTTATCATAATCAATCAACCTTTCTTCCACCTCTCCTCCAAAATGAAATGTGTGTTACAACCAAAAGTTGTCAAGTTCCTTTTCACTTGGCTTGTTCCCGTGTCATATCTTCAAACATGACATTATTCCACAATGTTGCAGTGGGCATCCCATCCTATCTCAAACAACATATGGTGCAACACAGTGTCATCTACCTTTGCCCAAAATGGGTCTAACAAGCAAAATCCTGTACACATATATATTTGAGCACACACCCTACACTCTCCCTAAGAAATCCCTATTCTGCCCTTTTCACAACATCATGATGATGTGTCGAAGAAGAATTCGACATTGTATAGTCCAACATCCATCATCTCACTGACAATGAAAAAAATATACTTGAATTCTCTAGAAACGTATTGTGCTAACCCCCATTCTCACATTTCAAAATTAAATTTTCAACCCGCCCCCATTCTCACATTTCAAAATTAAATTTTCAATGTTTACCAGAGTGCTTCTCATGTTGCTAATGAATTGGGGATATTATACATGACATAACTTCTTCCTTCCTGCATGCATTTTGTAAAGTCGAGCCATAGTTGAAATTGCTATAGTGAGATATAAATCAAATTATTCTTCACATCCAAAGACAAAGACAACTACGTGCACAACAAAATTTTCGTTTGACATTCACATCCGTCCATCCTTGCTCTTATATATCTGGATTAAGGGAGTGAAAGCTGATATATATCTAATTTAGGGAGCAAAAGTGATATATATCTGGATTAAGGGAGCGAAAGCTATGTGATAGACCCCGCTAACTATGGCCCCAAGAAACCCTAAATCATCGAGATAGAAAGAAGTGTGTTAATCTAGTAAGAACCAATAAAAGTGTTAGTGCTATTGAAGAGATGGGATTCGTGATGTAAACTGCAGATGGAATTACAAATGATCACATAGAATTCCCATTTAACACATGCAAATTTCATTGATTCAGCCACTTCTTAGCATGATAGATGGCTACACAAATGTAAAACAACAAGGGAATTCTACAACAAATCCATATGAAATTTACTCATTTAACAATGGATTTCATGCTAGATCATGCCTACATTCAAATCCATGAGGATTAATATTCTATTTTCTGCACAAAATTCAAAGAGTCACTAATTTTTCTAATAGAATTTGTCCAAAAAACTGACTGCATGGAATGGGAATGATTCAAAGCCCACCCATAGATATCTAGCATGGATATCGACCCAAGCCAAACTAGTAAACCAAAAGGACTAAGATAGACCTGCAAGGATGATGTTGTTTCAATGTTATACAAATGAATTATTATATTTTATGTCTTAAAAGTTAATAGTTTCCCATTATCATTGTTAAATAATTTTTGTGAAATTCCATTTTGCGTCAAAATTCAATTTCTGATATGTATTATTTCAATGTTGACTCAACAATTATTTTGCAAAGTACAATTCTATTTTCTATGAACAAGTGAATTTATATGAAGCATATCTCAACACTTGGAAACTGTTGATGCAGTTTTGCAGATCGATTTGAAATTTTACTTGTGGAATATTTAGTGAGATGTCAAAAGATAATCGTGGGAAGAAACCATCAAGGCAACTGGATGTATTATCATACTTTCAAAAGGTTCCATCCAAAAATACACATTCTCTTCATGATTCAAGCTCTTTTGAACAATCTATTACTGAGAGAGAGGTTAACTCTTGTGGAAATGCATTTGATATCCATACGATGGATGAAATAATAGGTTCCTCAAGTGATCAGGGTGAGATAAATGTAGTTTCAACAGAAATTGGTGATGAAAATGTTAAATATTTTTCCTTGGAAGGTGACACAATCCATTCGCAGAAAAGGAAAAGAGGCTAGTGGACCATAGGGAGACGATTCCAAGAAAATTGGGTCTCAAGTTTTCCATTTATTGAAGAAATACCTCCTACAAATGAGAACGAGGTTTTCCGACAAGTTAGATGTATTGCGTGTAGTTGGAAAACTCAAAAGGTAGTGAAATTTTAGATGAAGCTAGATATGGTACAAAAGCATGCAAGAAAGGTGTATGAAAAGAAAATTGTAAATGGTAAAGAGAAATCTATTGTTAGATGGAAATCTTCTGAGGAATGTCGACATGTTGAATATGCAAAAGAATATAAAAAATATTTAATAAGTAAGAGGAAACTTGAGGCAAGTAGAGGAACCATCATATCTCTATTTGAAAAGATGATGGAATTAAGTTTGTTATCCAAGACGATACAATTGAGCACTGTATTTCACATCTTATCTAAAGGTCATCCTATGACAGATTATCCAAATCACATGAAATTGCTATCTTTTCTTCAAGTGCCAAACTTTCCATATTCTCATTGGTTTGTAATGAGTGGTTGGGGATGGGCAGGATATCTAGCTCAAGTAGAAAAGGATGATTTGAAAGAGAAGATTGCAAATGCTAGGTTTTTGGAATTGTCTTTGGATGAGGTTACGACTATAGATAATACTTCATGGATTTGCATGTGCATTTATATGGTTAATGACCATATTAGGCATTCCTATCTACTTGGGATTAAAAATATGAGAGAGACTTCTACAGCTGAAAATATTTAAGAATTTGTTCTTAATGGTTTGAAGGAAAGTGGTATGGATCACTTAATGATTGCAAAAAAGTTGGTATGTGTTGGAGCAGATGGAGGATCAGTAATGCAAGGACAAAGGAATGGCCATTGTGTTAGGCTACAACTATCAAATTCACCATATATGCTTAATATTCATTGTATGGCTCATAGGATGAATCTTGCATTTAAAATAGTAAGCAAGTTTCCATCAGTTTCAAAAGTTGAAGATCTTGTACGTGAGACTCATGTATAATTTTCTCGTAGTCCCAAATGATATTTATAGTTTCAATAATTTGCAGATGGTATTACGTATGGAAAGAACTAATGAAGGATGTTGATACAGGATGGATCTCATTAAATGGACCATCTCAAAGACTATTTAGTGAGTTCAAATCTTTGGTAGGGTTGATGTATGAAAAGTGCTACAATGTAGACAAAGCTCAAGGTCTTCTTTCTCAACTAACTAATATAGAGACATTATTGACATTGACTGGAATTCTTCCTATGCTACATGAAATGAATGTCCTCGTGAAAATGTCTTAGAATTGCACAATTTATATTGCGGAATACACAAATGCGAGAAAGTCAGCATGTCTTGCATTGGATAATTTGTATATGATGCCATACTCTTTTATTGGTCTAGAGTTTAAAACTTGGACTAAGATCATCAATATAGAAAATACTAATTTTTTTTTGACATTTGATGAAAGAGGGATACTATATATCGTAGTGTGTGGGTATATGGTTCCCTTTCATTATATTAGTAAGATGGGATGGATCACCAAAGATTGCCCCATGTCAAGAGACCAATTTGATAATATTGTGATTTTAGTGAGACAAAATTTGATAGAAATTGCAAGATCACTATTATTAGAGACAAGAGAATGATTTCCTCGAGATTAATTGTTGGAGGCCATGTGTGTGGTATACCCTCAATATTGGAAAAATTGCCAATGTCCAAGAACTTTAAAGTCCGATTTTCAAAAAAGATTAAAATGTTTAGTAGACCATTTTTGTAAGAAAGTCTCGATACATGGAGAACAAATTGAAGGTATTTTAGATTCATCAAAATTGTATCAACAAAATGGACGCTTTTCTAAAACAATATGGAAGCAATATCCTTTTTTGGAGAATCCTAATGAAAATGGTGCTATAACAAGATTATGGACTACTTCAAGTGCTAGCCAATACCTGCATGAAAACATATTAGAATATTTCAAATTAGCGGATTTGTGTCAAACCATGATTTTGGAATCAATGGAGGATGAGAGAATGTTTAGTGCATTATCATTCTTGAAGTCGACATTGAGGAACAAGTTTGATAAACACATGGATCCATGTTTAATATTATATGTAACAAAGTATGACATTGACAATTTTCCATATGAAAGAGCGCTAACTCTTTGGCGATCAGATTGTGATAGAAGGGGAAAAAACAATATAACAAATCTCTCTAATGAACTTGATATAGAACATAATGTTTTGGAGGTTCATAATGACAGCTCATTTAGAGAATATCATGCTCACAATTTAGAAAATGAGGACCAAGATAAGAACTGGGAAATTGAAATACCCTAGGATTCTGATTTTGGTATACATTCCATTGATCATGCAAGATTACTATATGTCAAATTCAGGCAAAAATAGGTTATATATTTGTATTTTTCCTTTTAACATTGTAGTGACATTGCTTTGATGCATGTTATTTTAATATTGATGTTTTATATTTAATCATTACATTGTTTGTTTCTTATCTGTGACAAGAAATAAAGCTGGATTTGGTGAGGTTGGGACCTATTTCTTTTCACATAGATAGTGTGTGACTATTATTAAATGATAAATAACAAATTTAACAAGCCTTTCAAGCCATTTGTTAGCCATTTCTTGTCAGTCATTTGTCAGCCATGTTTTTAAGTCTTTCAGGTACTAAGTTGTTCAAGTCCCCACATGTCCTTAGGACCATTAAGTGATGAGATAACATGAGTTAGTCCAACTCATGCCCCGAATTTACTTTTTACCTATTGATGTAAGTGTTTTGTTCCCACTTATCACCAACAAAATTCTACCTTAACATAACCCAACTTGAAGACAACACTTTTCATCTTCCTTTTACATAAATTCTCTATGGATCTCCCCACTATAATTTCTCGAGATCAACGTCCCTTCTTGGTAGGTCTCTCCACCATACCACTAATCGCACAATAGACACACACTAGTAACTACCACATTCTATAAATCTCTCTAGTCTTTGTTATTGGTGTCCTTGTCACACTCGACCAATACAATCTTGTAGGTCTATTTTTTATCATATCTTTATTTTTTGTTATTTTGTGTATTTAACTTTAGCACCATCCTAGAGTAACGAGTTAGTGTCCTTTGGATTTTATCTTTGATTGGAAATGAAGTTGGATTTGATGAAGCTGGGACCTATTTCTTTTCACATAGACAGTGTCCTAGTATTAAATGATAAATAACTAATTTAAGAAGTCTAACGCTAAGAAACAATGGGCTTATTCAAGTACATGAAATTGCGTTGATGTCTAGCTCTGATATCTTAGAAAATTTTAGCGGTTTGTTTGCTGCTTGTTTAGAGGATTTTGTCAAGTTTGAAATTTTTGGTTTGTTTTGGTAAGATTTTTTTAGTCGCTTGACTCATTTCATGCATAGATCGATAGATCTAGTTTAATTTTTATAATTATTGTTGTTTTCTTTATATATTTGGTGGTTTGAGGAAAGATATTTAATTTCCTTTCACTTTGTGGCATGATTTCAACATCTTCACCTTTTATAATATAATAAAATATTATTCTTATTTTATGTTGTCTTGGAAAAGAATTATTGATATTTGGAAAGTGAAATAAACCCTGGGTAGCTAAGCAAAGAGAAAAATGGTCTATGTACTAGGTTCCTGTGCATTCATCATAGGAGACCTATTGGCATGAGACTGACATTCCTTTTATGCAATTACACTTTGTCAAGGCGGAGCTGAGTTCGCTGACCTAGGAAGAACAATGAAAATTGATCATAATGCTAAGGAGATTATAATGTTGGTTTCAAAAGCAGGATTGTGAAAATTGTTTGCACTAGTTCTTATTTTGGTCATATTTACCACCAAATTTGTGTCTTGCTGATTTTTTACATTTGTAATGACCTTGTACAGAGTTAGTTTGAAGAGCCCAATGTTAGAGTGAGAAGACTCTCTACAAACCACAAGGACTACAGTGTCTTAGATGATGTTGGGTGTGGAATCCCCCCAAGGCATGTTTTGGGGCTTAAAGCCCAAGTTTTGACTAAGTCCATTGTAAAGAGTCCGCGAATTGTGGGCACGGAGCGCAAAGTCGTAATAGAGTTATATGGTTATCTACCCTTGTTTTTGTAATGTAATGTAGGTTTGAAAGATCTACCCATGGTCCACGGACCATGGGATTGTATAAATAGAGTGAGGCTTTAAGTGTAGAAAAGAATCATAAAGAAAAAAGGATGAATCTAAGAAATTGATGAAGTATTGAGTCGAAGTGTAGAGTTGTGTCTTTGGGTCATAAGGTAGGAGAAGGCTTTGCAACTGAGTGTGCAAAGGCCTAGTAGTCCGTAGCTGAGTGCGCAGACCTCTGCAACTAAGTGCGTGGACCCCTGCAGTTGAGTGCGTGGACCCCTGCAGGTGAGTGCGCAGGGCAGGTCGAGTCTGTAACCGTTGGAAGAATTAATAAACGAGAATTTTTACCATATTTTTGTGTATCTTTTCCTGTTTTATGTATTATTAGTTATGAATTGCAAGTTTACTATTTTCAATGCGAACTCATATGAATATGTTGAATGAGTAAATATAATATAAGGCATCGGTTTACGTGAAGATAACTAACTGTTATAAGAAGATAAGTAAGATGTTGGGTGTGATAAGTAACCTACACGAAGGGACTCACAGTTGGACCAAATCAACTCCTTAGACATCTCAAGGGTGTGGAAACCTGGTTCCAGCACCCCCCCATACTGCTTTGGGTGAGACCTCAGTCCGCACCCCACGGACTATTACCGAAAGTGCCAGTAGTACAGAGACTTGTTTGGCTAATTAACTTCGAACTTGGGTCAGGCCCCATCAAGCCAAAAAATGGTTCCGTTGTCAATGCTGGGATCTGCATAGAGATGTCTGATGTCGTATCATTGGAATCCAACTAAGAAAGAAATTGAAGATTTGTTGGATACGAAGTTTCACGAGTTCGCGGCACAACAGAACATGAATCCGTCACTATCAAAGGAAAAGTGGTTAGACTACTACCTATACATGAAAATCCACGAAATTTTCTTCGTATCTTTCCCTACTGAGCTGTACGAGTGGATCACGAAGCTAGCAGATAGCCAAGGAAGGTGGAAACTTGATAATCCTATTGTGTGGACTTCAAAATTAGTGCAAAGATTGGAAGCATTAGAGGATAAGATTGTGCGTGTTGTTGATCATTAGCTCGATCGAATTATAGGAGGATTCATTATTGAGTTCACAGTAGATACTTTAGTCAGCTATAGCGAGGCAGAATGACGCTTCCTCAAAGGACTGTGAGGTAAGTACATTAAGTATCTGAACACTTCGATTAAAATGCTAATGTGTGAAAAGTGGATTACATGAATACATTGATATTTGGGGCTATGCAAAGTGGGAGAATTTACAGAAACGAAGGTAGTGCAAAACTAGAAACTAGCCCCTTGATTTCACCTTCACGAGGGGATGAGGAAGAACTCGCGAAGGTCTCACCAACAAGTGCAATCAATTTGATAAGGCAGTGCAGTGGATTCCATGCATACCACCCCCATCCACACCACCTCAAATTTCACCATCTTCACCCCCATCTTCGCCCATACCACCTCCGCCACCATCACGAGTCAATACGGCAAGCGCAATAATGTTGCCAGTGTTCAAGGGAGTAGGAAATGAAGATCCACACCAGTTTTGGTTTGTGATAAAAGATGTGTGGGAAGCATAGGAAGTTATGAATGACAATATAAAGAAAGCGATGTTGGTCAGCACCCTACAGGATCACGTGCTGACCTGGTATATTAAGCATTCTAATGAAAATCTGAATGTAGGGATTGCAGATATCCAAACTGCACTAAACAGAGAATTTAGGAGGCTGAAGTCAGAGGTGAAATCGATCATTAGGTTTAAGGAGATCATGATGCTACCAAGCGAGACTCCTTGCGAGTTGAATTAGAGACTGAAGTGCATGATTTGTGAAGCTAACATGACTTTGACAGATGGGCAACATCACGAATGGTTTGTAGCATCGCTAACGCAATATTTAAGGAACGTGCTGTCACAACAGAGGTTAACAACTCAGGCAAAAGCCTTGGATATTGCAATGAGGCTGCATGAAACCTTGATAGAGGATCCTAACTTGGGAGTTTAGTAGATCCATATGTAGTTGAAAAACTTGTGCCTTGAGATGGAGAGTCTGAAACAGGACAGGACAGCTTACCCGGAAGTGCGCGATGAGGTATGGTGTGTGAAATGTAAAGGTGAGGGTCATGACAAGGACCACTACCCAGTGTTTGAAAATTACCTCACGGGAGGAGGATCAATGCTGTTGAGACCAGAGGCATAAGAAGGACCTAGCACGGTGCCTGCTTTGTGGTGTGCAATTTGTCAAATAGGAGGAAAACATGCTATGGACAACTGCCATTTGTTGCAGAAGCACACACATAATTTGTAAGAGTTGTTATGTAATTTCTATAGGTCTGTAGGACATGATGAGTGCACCTGTAGAAGTTATGAGCTGATGATGGATATGACTCCCACCTACAGAGTTCAGGTCGAAATGCGGCCCCTTGACCAGAACGTAGGAGTGGTGCGAACCAGATTTTAGGGGCGTGGATGAGGCCGAGGTGGAGGAGGACCTGAAAGAGGTCGTGGACAACTAATAGTTACAATTGTTGAGGGCCAAGACATTATTGCCATGATTGTACGAATCCAAAGCATCCATCATGTCTGTATTGTACCTTGTTTGATCATGAGACGGAGGATTGTCCCACACTGATAGCAAGGCTGCACGACAAGGGAGCGCTCCAACCTCCCCTGACTCAAAACCTGCAAATGATGAGGTCTGAGCCACGCGAGGAAGACCCTAACGTGAACATTGTGCTCCGAAGTGGAATTATGACCAGAGATGATAAAGGCAAGCAGCCTAAAGATAGTGCTTGGGTTTGCAAGGCTCCGACGAAAGAACCATAGTTTGATTTGGAGTGTGCTAAGGAAACCTTCATGGAAGTTAGAAAGAGCTTCGCTGATGCCTGAACTTCAAGAAACAAAGACAGACTGGAGCTGGAAATGGACCCATCAATGCTCATGAAATTCCTAGAAACATGCATGAAGCTACTGCGTGATCGCAAGGCTGTAAAGGGATTGCAGGAGCTCATAAATAGATGCGCTGGGACCGCGCCAGGAGAACCATACGCAGTCCAGAAGATTGGAAAGCATGCGATGAGGATGGGAAGAGAAATGAGGTTGACCATGCAGATTGGAGAATATGAGATGGACCAAGTGATTTTGGACCTAGGATCGGACGCGAATGTTCTGTCGAAGCAGACATGGGAGTGCATGGGGAGGCCTATGCTACAATGGTCTCCTATCTAGTTGCGAATGACGAAAAAATAGAAAATAATACCTATGGGGAGATTGCAGGGAATCACCATAGATATCGAAGGGGCAAGTGCGCTAGCAGACTTTGAAGTGATAAAGATTGTGGATGAAAACAATCCCTACCCTGTGCTATTAGGAATTGATTGGGCCACTGACATGAACAGGGTAATAAATTTGAAGAAGCGCAAGATGATTTTTGAGAAAAAGTCTCTGCGTGTAGTTGTACCTTTGGATCCTGCAAAAGGATCGCGCTACATGGAGCCAGTGCACGACTATGAAAGCAACGAAGATTTAGACTACATCTATAGGATAACTGCGTGAGAGAAATATTGGGTAAATCCCACCGCAGATGGATGAATCTCATGGGAGCGTGAAATCTCCTGTACATTGGATTCTGACAAGGAGATAGAACAATGGCAGAACCAGTTACACAAGGTAACCATGCTGAACTGCAACATGATGACAAGATCGCTGCACTGCGTATCAATGGAAGTAAGAGATCTACCTACGTATGATGGGTTAGGTGAGATAGATGCCTTCTTGAACAGATTCGAAAGAGAAGTGCCGGAACAACAATATTTCGAGGCTTTGGAATGGGCACTACGCACTACACCCGCGAGGTGGTGGGGTGCGCACCAAGGAATCTTTGAGGATTGGCACGAATGTAGGAGAATGATGCGCATGCGGTTTTGGAAGCCTCAGATGTGACTAACAAACAAGTATGACGAATGGGATGATCCACACACACACCTTGCCAACTGGACAAAGGTCTATGGGGAAGAGCCAAAACCTGAGTTGGTACACCTGTTCTATCATACCCTAGATGTTATACCCATGAATCGGTATATAGAGATGGCGCTCTGCCATGGGATGAGTGAATGGGATCTCTTGTGCGAAGGGTTCCTATTAACCTTCACATTTGAGGATCATTGGTGGGATACTGTTGATGATGCGCTATAAGCAGTAAAAGTAGCTATCTTTAAAATACCCCGGGAGCCAATAGAATTGATTCAGCCTAAATGCACGACTCAGCTGAGTTGCACGTTGGAGTGTTATAACGTAAAAAATGAAGAAGACGATGAGGATCCTCAAAAATTTAACATTCCAAAAATTGAAGGCTATTGCGAGGTTCGAGGGCCACTGATTGAAGACCTTGACATAACCGCACCGGTAAAAACAAAGCAGGTGAACATTGGTACGGAAGCCAAACCTAAGTATGCAACGCTCGGCGACTACTGGGATGACGTGAGGGTGGATAAGGTCGCTGAGTTACTGTGCAAGTACCAGGACCTATTCCTGACCAATATCATAAACTTAAAAGGAATCATTGGAGATTTAGGAATGATGCGGATCACATTAAAGTCTGACGCAAAGCCAGTTAAGCAGAGGCCTTACCGCTTGAACTTGAAGTAGAAAGAGAAGGTCCGCGTAGAACTCGACAAGATGATCGTAGCTGGAATCATTGAGCCAGTGGAAGAATCTGATTGGGTAAGCCCTATGGTAGTGCAGGAAAAGAAGCAGAAGGGCGAGACAAGAATATGCGTGGACCTCATAAAACTAAAATATGCATGTGTGCATCATCAATTCCCAAATCTGTTCATGGATGAAGTATTGGAAAATGTCGGTGGGAAGGAAGCATATTCTTTCACTGATGGATTTTCAGGGCACTACAAGATTAAAATCGCGTCGAAAGATAGGAGTGAGACAACCTTCATGACTAAATGGGGCTGCTCTCAATACATTGTTATGCCATTTGGATTGAAGAACACACCGGCCATCTTTTCACGAATAGTTGTTGTAGCATTCAAGGAATATCTCCACAAGTTCTTGGAAGTTTATCTAGATGATTGGACAATATTTGGATTGGTTAAGCACCATGTAGCAAGCTTATGCTTGATGCTGGATACCTGCCGAAGACACAAATTGCGTTGAACCTCAAGATGTGTATGTTCCTCGTTCCTTTTGGGAACTTGTTGGGACATGTGGTTTGCAAGAAGGTACTGATGGTAGACCCCGCGAAAATTGCAGTGATTCTGAATTTGGAAGCGCCGCAAAATGTTAAACAGCTACGCGTTACCCTGGGACATACGTGGTACTACAGGAAGTTCATCAAAAGCTATGCTCAGATCACCGCGTCGATGGAGAAGATGTTGAAAAAAGATGTCACCTTCTGCCAGAATAATGAATATAAGAAAAGCATGGATGTACTAAAAGAAAAAATGGCCTCAGTGCCAATTCTAGTCTTCCTGAAATGGGATGAGGAATTTCATGTCGACGTTGACGCATCATGTATAACGCTGGGAGCAGTACTAACACAGGAGGGTAGAGAGGGCTTGGATCACTCTATCACGTTCATGAGTCGCAGGTTGTCTAAAGCATAAAAGAACTATTCCACAACTAAATGCGAAGGATTGGCTATGGTGTACGCACTCCAAAAATATCGGCACTATTTGCTAGGGGGACACTTCAAGATGTATAAAGATCATTCCATACTGAAATACTTGGTCAACAAGCCTGTGTTGGGTAGGCGCATATGCAGGTGGCTTTTATCAATCTAATAATATGATTTTGAGGTAGTTGTGAAGCTTGGACTCCTGAACACGGGACCGGATCACCTAGTGCTCATTGAGACAGGAGAAGATACCACTAGTCTAGAGGAAGGATTACCTGACGCACAACTCTTTGCTGTGCGCGTAGCAGATGGACACTTCGAAGACATAATCCACTTTCTCACAACTAGAACTGCGCAAAAAGAGTACTCCATCAAGCAGAAGAAGGAATTGGTGGTGTGCTACAGATTTTTTTGTCATCGCGGGGCACCTATATAAGATGGGCAATGATGAGATACTACGAAGGTATGTACCTGAATTTGAACGAAGTCATATCCTCGCGGATGCACATGGGGGTGCTACAGGATGACATTATGTAGGGTGACTGACTGTACAAAATATTCTCCGCACAGGGTTTTGGTGGCCAACCCTTCACTCGGATTCAAAAGCACATTGCAAGGCCTGTGACGTATGTCAAAGAATAGGTAAACCATCGCAAAGGGATGAGATGCCTTTGAATCCACAAATGACACTGCAGCCCTCTGAAAAGTGGGCGATTGACTTTGTAGGCCCTGTTAGCTCTGAAGTGCAGTGCTACCATGTTGGAGGCTAAAGGAGGGAGATGACCTGCTTCGATGTCCCGGATAGCGCCGCACACGGGCCATCACCCCCATTTCCCTCACCCTTCCACTTACCTTCCATTCCGCTCATTTCCTAACCCCACCCTCTCATCCCCACAAGACCCTCTTTTCACCTTAAGCCTAAATCAATTAACCCAATGAGAGAGTCCTGAATGACTGCCACTCTGGCGCCTGTGGTGGCCACATGTCTGGATATGCCATAGCTCAAAAAATCCTTCGCGCTGGTTATTTCTGGCCCTCCATTTTTAAGGATTGCATTCTTGCTGTCTGCTCATGTCATGCATGCCAGATATACCAGCGGAAGATGCGTGTGCCACTGGCCCCGCTGCACCTTGTAGTGACCGTAGGCCCTTTTGGAAAATGGGGCATTGATTATACAACCTGTAAGCCTCGCTCGGCCGGGGGGCATGGGTTTATTATCGTTGCCGTCGATTACTTTACAAAATGGGCCGAGGCGATGCCCACATTAACTGAAGACGGTCACACAGCGGAACAGTTTTTGTTCAATCATGTTATTACGCGGTTCGGAGTTCCACAGGCCATTGTCACGGATCACGGAAAGCATTTATGTAATCACATGATGATTGAACTGACAACCCAACTAGGCTTACGGCATGATAGTTCGACCCCGTACTATCCTCAGTCTAACGGCCAGGTTGAAGCCGTTAACAAGATTTTGGTTATGATGCTTCAACGTACTGTTGACATGCATAAGTCTAATTGGCATCTGATGTTGTTTCCAGCCTTGTGGGCCTACCGAACCTCTGTGAAGGATGCCACCGGTTTCCCTCCATTTCCACTAGTTTACGGACTGGAGGCTACCCTTCCTATAGAATGTAAAATTCATTTGTTGAAAATAGCCGTCGAGTTGCTTCCCAACACTACTCCGGTAGAGGAACAGCTTCTTTATCTAGAATGGTTAGACGAGACCCGTCGTTTAGCCTCTCTAGCCATCGAAGCTCAAAAGAAGAGAGTCAAAACTCATTTTGACCATACCATTCATCCTCGTTCCTTTGTTGAGGAAGACCTTGTCCTGCTATATGACCAAGCCAATGACAAGCTGGGGGCAGGCAAACTCGAGCCCATGTGGCTAGGCCCTTACATTGTAAAGAGAGTATTGCAAAAAGGGGCGTACGAGCTAGTTGACTACGAAGGTAATCCTCTTGATAAGCCCCGCAATGGGCTGTACTTGAAAAAGTACTATGCATGATTCATGCGCTTCGATTTATACATACGTGTGTCTTAGCAAGTGTGTGTGTGTGTGTATGTTTTCATGTTTTTTGGCTTGGTGTGAAAAGCGTGATTGCTCCTTATTGTGTTTTTGCTTCTTGTGCAGATGTCAGGTGCACCTTATATTGGTTTCGCTGATGGTGCCTGCCGCAGCACTCGCAATTTGTCCTCTGCGGCGTGGGTGATCTACGATCCTCACGGTGAGTTGATAGATCTTCAAGGTGTGTGTTTAGGTTGTACTACAAACAATGTCGCTGAATATAGTGCTGTTATTGAATTATTAGCCGAGGCGATTAATCTCAATATTCGTACATTGGTTGTTAACCTAGACTCTCAACTTGTCGTCCATCAGCTCAATGGGTGGTATTCCATCAGAGACCGTCACATTTTAAGGTTGTACTTACGTGTTAAATTGTTAGAAAGGAATTTTGACTTTATCACATATCAGTATATTCCACGACGATTAAACACATTATCTGATGCATTGGCTAATCATGTATTATATAGACATTTGCGTAATTTATAATCAAAACATCATACAAGCAAGCACATAAAAGCATAATAATAAACCATAGGAATATGTATATATATATCGTATGGCGCACCAAGGCGCTCAAAAAAAAAGTGTATATGTCTAGATAAGACCTGTGTTCTCGGTACATCTGAGACACATGTCTCTCAAAAAACCATCAGTAGGAAATAAAGACCTAGATGTCTACTGGGGTGGGTTATGCTCTCTATAATCTGCAGCCACCCGTGCCACCCGCCTCAAAAGGCGGAGCATCCTGGGTTCTACCCCCACTGTATGGATCTGAGATGCTATGGGGACCTCCTCTATCCCCTGGTAATTTGGAATCCCTGCCAGTAAGCCCTCGAGGTTCTGTATCACAGTCTCCATCGTATCGACTCCCAGAGGAGCCAGGGCCAGAGCTCCGATGCCCTATGCATCCCTCCGCGCCTCTGGGGCCAAACCAAGGGGTCTCGCCGGTCCTACATCTGCATACCATAGCATTCATCGTTAAGACATGTACATGAAAAATAAAAAACATTAACAAAAATAAAAAATCAAAAAGAGATCAAGTGGCTTATCACCATCGTCCCACTGCTCTCCAGTAGGCAGCGGGATGTCTGGGTCTCCACGGAAGTCTATGCCAGCATATGGCCAGTTCTCCTCAAAAATAGTATGCCGATCCAGCCACTCTCGGAAGTATACTCCCCATGCCACTGGTCGGCTGCCACCTCCTCGTGGCATGACATGGCCCCATTGACTGGCCCTCGTCTCTCGGGGGCCTCTGGGTGGATCCACGACCATGTCCTGTAGCTGTAATGCCGGTACTCGCTCCAGCATGAGCGGGACTAAAATTGACCCATAGCCAAACTGCTTCAACTCACCAAGTCGGCAGTTGGTCAGCTGTCTCTTCATATTGGTTTTTACTGCTACTGCCCAGTTGAATATAGTGGGATTTAAACATTCGAGAGCCAATAGAAGATGGGCCTTCGAAGCCTCGTGATTGGCCAAGGAGCCCACTGCCCGAGTCACCATGAAGAGTATGGTTCGAAGGACGATGTCCTCCACCGTAGGAATAACTACTCCCACTCTGCGTCTTGCGTGCCTGTGGGCACACCTGGGCCATCAGCATATCCAGAGTTTCACCACCAGGTCGCTGCCCCTCCAGAATGGGCATCTCACCTCGACGTGATAACCGGTCAAAAAATAGATATCTGTATAGTTGAACTCAATGTATCGACCTCGAATCACAAATTTCCCATCAGTGGGATTCCAGGCTCTGATCAGGAACTCGAGAAGGTCAGGCTGTGCTCGCAGGCACGGAGTTAGGAAGAATTTGAGCAACCCGCACACCCGCATTGCATTACGGCACCCAGCATCAGCAAATGCCGCTATATCCTCATTATCATGAGCTCGCTCCTGCCAAACGAATGCCATTTTACCCTGCATGATCACAAAAATTCATTAGGGCCCTGTCCATAAAGTTTTATACGTTCAATTTGTTAAAAAACTTGTTTCGCGGCGTCAGCGCGACTGTTTTTAAAACAGTCGCGCTGATAATGGCGCCCTTTGATATTTTTCCTGGGTCAGCGCGAAAGTACATCACTCTTCCGCGCTGATCCAGGGGTGGTCTGTGTAAATATTTTTCGATCAGCGCGGACCCGATAAGGAAATCCGCGCTGACCGAGAGTGAATTGAAGTTCAAAAAATTCGCCCAAACTAGCACTTCCCACCATTAGAATGCAGCTAAAATACTTCAAAATGGAGTGCAGAGGAGGGTGAGCCTACCTAGAACAGACTTCGGGTTGGTTGATGTGTGCACGAAATGGAATTTGGTTCGTCAACCTCGCAGCTCCACCACGTCCTCCACAGCTCCAAATGTTAACAATGGTAAAAAACTTTTTTACCCCCCTTTTTATGGTAAAATTTCATAATTAAGTATTATTTTTCATAAAAGAGGGTTTTTTGTGATGTTTTTTACCATGTGCTTGGTGCCAATATAGTTTTACTATGTTTTTATGCGTGTGGTCTGTATTATCTCGAACAGATTTACGCGTGCGGTGTTTCTTGTGCAGATTCTCATGCCGGTGGAATTACGACGGTTCTATACACACTTGGTCCCGGAACGTCGTCTTTAGGCTCTTTTTCGACATGAAATAAGAAAAGATAGCCAAGCCCCCCTCTCGGCTCGTTAAAAAGAATGAGAGGCGGTCGCCTTTAAAGCTCTTTTTTCGACCGTTTAAACTAAAAAAGATTGTCGGGTTTTTGTCGTTTCGAACTCGTTATTGGCTCCAAAACGACATACTTCTGACCGCTTTTCTACTTTTTCGGGTCAAAGTCACTACTTACGAAAAGTACTCCTCGACCATACTGGTCAGGCGGTTCTTTTGAGCATTGTTTTATACTTTTTCGGGCTCGAGAGACACAACTTTACGAAAAAGGACCCCCCTGGAGTTTTCTTTTCTGCTGTCTTTTGAGACTCTCTAAACAGGAAAAGACGCCGATTTCTTCCTTTGTCAGACTCGTTAAAGCTTAATGACATCGGACTCCGTGGAAATGACGTTTACAAGCATATGCTATCCCCGTCAAGCTTGTCATCAAAAAATAATCGGGGTACCTGCCAGGAATGGTGGGGAAAATGGAATCATAATTATTTCGTGTCGGCAGTATGTCGCTCTTGAACATGGCACTAGTCTGCATTCGCGTCGGGGTGGGGACATCTCATCTTGTTTTACACTGGCCTTCGTGGGTTTGGGTTATCCTGTTTGACTTTTCATCTGCTCATTGACTTTTCACCATGATCCTTGATCATTTGAATATCAATACTACCAAGTCCACTATCGTGCCGCTGATATGTTCAAGAGAAGTTGACCTCTGCAAGAATCACAACCTCCCTCTGATACCTCACACAAAATATATTATCCTTCTCTGTCTCGTGTCGATGATGTGGGAAACACTATGGCCCACCTTCGATCAAGGTCACTTACTGTCGACTTCATCTCATTATCCAGGAAGGTGACTTAGAGACTCCCTTTAGGTGCCTTGGAGCCTGCATGCCTCAATGGCAGGTTCTTCGTGTTCGACGCGAGGTTTTCATCATTGGCCTCCGATCGAATGATTCTGCGGGTGTTCGACGCCAGCTCATTGATTCACACGCCGTGGACTGTACCTATAGTACCTTGAGGACCATTGTCATTATTGGTGATACCTCGCACGTCTGTTAACAGTTTTCATTATTGGCTGGTAATCAGACGATGTTCATGCATGTTCGACTTCAGCTCATGTATTCACATGCTTGAACTTGTACTTTTTTTCGGGTCGAGATGGAGCGCAAGACCCTGGATTTTGTCTATTGCAATCCAGGTTTCGATTTTGTGGATTATTATGATCATTACATGACTCATTGATGGATGGCTGCGCCCATGCCTAAGTCTTCATGGATGGCTGCGACCATACCTTTATTATCATCATGGTCTCTTTAGCTGGGTGGCTGCGTCCATACCACAGACCTCCTTTGTATGTCTTTTGGATGGCTGCGCCCATGCCTGGACTACATGTAATCGATTATCAGAGATATCAGTTGTACATACGTGCAGGTTCTTCCTGGTGGTGTTCCAGTCCAGCCAGTTTTGTAAAGCATTTCACCCCTCCCACTCTCTCGGGCTCATGCTTTAGGGGGCATCTGTTACACAGTAATTTGTCATTGTCTCCCTGTCAGTCTTCCTACTGTGTCATGAGTCCAATCCATCCATGCTCATGCTCTCTAATGTTGCCAAATGACCCACTTTGCCAAAGTTTTTGCTATCATCGCGACTGTTGTCAAAATAAATGCGCTGATGGGCGCTCCATAACAGACGGAATGCGCTGCCAGCGCGGAAGTACACGTGTTTCCCGCGCTGGTCGAATTTCATCAGACAGCGCATCTGTTATTCATATCTGATCGCGTTGACATGACCTTCTTTGTTATTCAGTTGCGATGTCAGCGCTCCAGTGCAGTTATGGACGCACGCTGATCCAGTTTGGGCAAGTTTGTTCTAACAGCCGGCCTTCCAGATGACTCCAGACCTGGTTGTTGGCCTTGTAAATGTTGCCCTCCCTTCTCTGGCATGTCTGTTTCGTCATTTGAGCCACCTTCCTTGGAGATAAGCTCATCCTCCCACCATTCATGGAGACTCCTTCTCTTATTTAAGCCTCTACCATTGCCATGAGCAGCTAGTTTGGAATTGATAGTGCTTAGAGTGTTGCTGCTAGTGTGTGAACTTGATAGGTAATTGGTGTCACAAGTGTGGGATTGCTAGAGAGCTTAAGGAAGGTTGTGAAGTGTTTCTTTCTTGTGTAAACTTGTGTGAGAGAGAGTTTTTGTCTTGGGAGATCTACCTCCAAAGGTGAATGCTTAAGAGACTTGCTGGCTGGACCCTCTTGAGAAGGATTTGACGTCAGAACTTTGGTTGTATTCTTCTCTGTTATTTATTAATAATATATGACTATCATTATGGTTCCACTCTCATTGTTTTATGTTTGATGTTGAGTTATATCTTTTCTGACTGATATATAATTGCTTCTACTAGATTTTATGCTTGTTTTCGTGTTGTTCTTTGCATGTGCAGGTGTCCAATCATGGAGATCGTGACCGGCCAGGGCAAAGGAACGAGGGCGATATCTCTTCTACGAACACTAGCGTTGGAATCCAAGTAGGTTCTCACCATCCACTTCTTATTTGCAATTAGGAACTTGTGTGATAGCATTGTGTGATTGTTGCTAGACCCGGTCTGGGCTAGTAGGGATCATCTCTGTCCGCAGAGAGGATTTACCTCTACAACAATTTGGCGACTCCGCTGGGGAGTTTTACCTTGTTGTTTGATTTGTAAACTTTAGACGGAGCCTGAAGCACGGCCAGATAGCCTTCGAAACGCTATTGCTCTGCATTAGCGAAGTAGATCAAAGCCACTTCAGTCCATCTCCGGTTTGGTTTACGAACTGAACAGCTTGAAGCTGGCTTCTGTCTTTGTGTTTATTTTTTGTCCTTGAGTTTGATTTTGCTCTCTTTTCAAAGATTGGGGATTAGTTCTCTATTTTTGGATTTCCTGGTTCAGTCTGGGAGGTGCCTTGATTGTTTAAAGAGTGATTTCCTTGGTTTGGGAGCTTTTGGCTTGATTGTGCTTGTTTTTTAGCTTCAGCGCGGTTTATAATAAAACAGTCGCACTGCCATCGCATAGCTGTTTCTTTGATTTCATGATCATCGCGTTTATACACTGAACAGTCGCGACGTTTCTGAAAATTGGACCAGCGCGGTTAAGCCGTGTACTTCCACGCTGACAGCGCTTTGTTGCTACGCGTGGTTTCTGATCAGCATTTTGTTGCTGTGTATCACCCGCGCTGATACCTGTAGAATTGAATTTCTTCAATTCTGCCTCCTGAGCCTGTTGGTTTTGCTATCCCCTGCTTTTTTCACTTGGTTTATGACTTGATTTCTATTGTCTGAAGATTGAAGCACTTTCTTGGGAAGTCTTGTTGGGCGGATCTTGTTTTTGTGTCTTGTGACCTGGTTTTATCATCCCAATTTCATTGGATTGGTTTTGTTTGGTTACTCGTTCACAAAGATTCGTTTACTGCTTGCCTTTTGGTTTTGCGAAAACCTTCCTCTTTGCTTGCTTTGCTTGGTTGTCTAGGTGATTGTTATTGAACCAGTCTTTGCATTGTTTCGATTACTTCTCACTACCCGGACACGGATTACAGTTGTTTGGGGTCAACCGGTTCTTTTCACATTTGTTTGTTATTATTTCTCAAAAGTTTGTTTAGTGCACTTTGCCATTGAAAAGAAAACGAACAATCTCTTTTGCGTTGAATTAGTTAATTGAGATTAGAAGCTTTTCATTGATTAAGCGATTTAAAACAAAGAAAAGTTTTGTTTATTTGTCATTAGCTGCATTAGGGTGGTTCTTGTTTATTTGTGGTCATTTTGTTTGAAAAATCCTTAACTCTCTCGTAGTTAGTATTCATCGAACGAAATGATATTCTTTGGCATATAGTTTGCATTCAGGAAATTGTGAGAGATTACTTACGGTAGGACCTGGAAATTGAAACTTAATCGAAGATCAACCATAAAATGAACTGAATGAACTTAAAAACGCATTGGAACATAACGCTCACTGATTAGAGGTCTAGGCTAGAGACGTGCTCTAGTGTCGTTAAACCTATTCACTATTGTTTCACACTATGGTTGGGTGATTCCTCCTTTTGTGACTTGACAGTGGTCTAGCATGGACTTGAGCTCCCACGTACCGTCGCGTATATAGGGGAGACCCCACTAGGTTATCATCCTTTATCCACAGTAAGCCGTGTCTACCGCCTTACAAGCTGTAACGCACCGAACACAACATTCGGGAAGATTGACTGCCGTACGGGAAGTCCTTGGTTTTCATATGACTGCCAAGGTGTATATGCAGTTTTATGGATTTGTTTGGTAAACCCTTTTGCCTAGTTCTCCAGAGTAGTCACTTTTGATCCTTTTCAGACTCCTTAAAAGAAAAGGCTCACTTGAGCAGTTTGTCACTTCGGGCTTACAAAACATTCGAAGGCGACTAGAGTCACCTTTTTGTCCTTTTCTCGACTCTTAAAACATGAAAAGGTCAAGTTGTGTCCTTGCGTCTTAAAATTTATTTGGCCGCGATAAACATTACCTGGTTAGATCTTGTGTGCGTTAGTTTGAGTAGGGTCCTTTATCGTTAGACTCCCTTAGGTCTTGTTTGAAGTTTATCATCCTGGCTGAACCGTCGACTCCTGTTCCAAGTGATTAAGGGTCTCCGTCTTCTGTTGCTCCTGAGGTACCGGTTGTAAGTGATACTCTTCATGTTATCTTGAGTATCCAACCGATCAACTCTCGCACTCCGGACGACGAAGGTTACGAAATTCATTGGAACCCCATCTGGGAGCCTGACGAGGACGATATTCCTTTTACCCCCCCCCCACCCCCCCGGTTTTTCGTCTCCAATGTCTACCTCTCACATGGATGAGACATCTCCTAGAGTGAATGAGACACCTGTGTTGTCGAATATCAACACTCCCATCCCAGCTACTTCTCCACTCCCCGCACACTACCAGTCGTTGAGGGATAGGGTAAGTGCCAGGACCCCTGCTTCGACTATGTGGGACCCCCATATCACTCCCACCATGGGATCTTTTGTTTCACAAGTCCACACTACACATGTCACTTCAGTTCCGACGAATCCAACTGTTTGTGTAGCACATTAAACTCTAGTTGTTAGTGCCGTTACAGCGTCTTCAACCTTGAACACTGGTGCTGGTCCCCCTCACGGCCAAGTGAGTAACGGCCAGCCGGCACTCTCACCTAAAGTTGTCCACCCTGCACAAGGTGCTCCACCCTCTTCTGGTCCCGTCCTAGGAGGGGGGCCCTATGATGCCTACGGGCAAGCTGTTCAGGATCCGAATGCGTAGGGTCCATTCTTTTATTACGATTCTACTGGTCAATACCTTCAACTTTCTCAACCCTTTCCTACTCAACCTTTTGTTGAGGTTTCGGTACCATTATCCGTTGCTTGGAACGCCACCTCTTTCCATGGAGGCCAAGCAATGCCTGCACAGCTTCAGGGACCACCTAACCAAGGCCAGCCATCTTATGTGCAAACCCCCCAGGGGCAGCAATATTATGGCCAGTCTTACCCAGGACAACCTGGGGGCCTACAAGGACAACCCTATCAGGGACAACCTTCAGCCGCTGGCGGTCCATCTTTTACCTATCTGACTCAACCTTCTGGCTATCCAGGGCAACCTGGTACCCAGCAAGGTTACCCGTCTGGACAACTAGGACAACCTTATATCCAACAAGGCCAACCTGGTATCCAGCAGGGTTATCCCTCTGGACAAGCTGGACAAACTTATATTCCACAAGGTCAACCGGCAGTCCAACAGGGGTATCCTTCTCAGCAAGGGGGGCAGCCTTACATCCAGCAGGGCCAACCCACTGCTCAGCCTAGTCATCCTTCTGGGCAAGCGGGCCAGCTTTCTGCACAGCAAGGCCAACCCACTGCCCAACTTGGTCATCCTTCTGGATAGGCTGGCCAACCTCAAGGTCAACCGGCCGTCCAGCCCGCTCAACCATCTGTTCCGCAAGGACAACCCTCAGTTGCTTAAGGACAACCTGGTACCCAGCAAGCTCCTCCTTCTGGGCAAACAGGTCCATCCCAAACCCAACCAGGCCAACCTTCTGGCCAGATGGTCCAAGCTCAACCTGTTCAAGGACATCCTTCTAGGCTCCAGACTCAAATTGGTTATCAAATGCAAGGTGGGATACGACCCCAACCTTCTTACCAAGCGCAGCCTTCTTATCAGGCTCAGTATGGAGCTCAGCAGACGTATGGCTACCAGCAACCCCAGGGGCAAACTCAATCTACCCCTTATCAAAATTATCAACAAATGCAGGTCACTCCTTACCAGAATTATCAGCAACAGTACGTTGCACCTGCAGGTCAAGTTGCTAATCCATGGGGTGCTGGGGGGCAGACCCAGGGTCAACTGTCTGCATATGGACAGATTCCATATGGACAGAACCCCTATGGAAAAAATCCCTATGGGCAGAACCCTTATGGGCCAGGCCAGTCCGGACAAAGTCCATGGGGGCAACCACCACCTGGTTGGAACCCTGGTACTACCTCTCTTCCACAGCCACAAATGTCCTTTAATCCTCAGTTGCCTTTCTTAGCGACGTTGGAACTTCCAGATTTTTCCAAGTTGACAAATGATCCCATTCTTCATAATCCATATTGGCCACCAGTTCCAACTAAATACCCGGTGATTGCCCAAAATTCGATGGCAAAGCTGGTGAAGATCCTCAAGCCCATGTCATGACCTATCACCTTTGGTGCTCATCCAAGTCATGGCTTGATGACTCCATCTAGCTCTGCCTCTTCCAAAGGACTCTCACCGGCTCGGCCGCTAAGTGGTATATTGAGTTGAATCGCGGAACATTTCAAGATTTCAACTCGCTGGCTATGGCATTCCTAACTCATTTTCAGTTACCCATTCAGTATGAGACAGGGACACATCTCCTTATGTCTCTCAAACAGGACACAGCCACGCATATATCCGATCATATACATGAATGGAGACGGCGTCGTCGCTTGATCAAATTTTGGATTCCTGATCAGCTCCTGACCGATTGGTTCACGACTTCCTTTGTCCCTGCGATCGCACGAGACATCACCATGGGAGCTTGTGTAACTGAAGAGCAAGCTATCGTGCGTGCTCAGTACCTCGACTTAGTATACTCTCAGTCGGGTACTTTATATGATTATTTGCCAGACGCCCCGAGACCCGGAACATCCAAAGCTCCGCCAAAACCATCTGTTGATGGAGTTATTGTCTCTGTAAACGCGTCATCAAAGAAATAATCCGTGAACCCTGGGAAGCAAAAACAGAATGCTTCTAATGGAAACACTTCTCAGGGTCAATCTAATTCTAGAAGTACCTCCGAGGTAAACGTCATTCAGTCCTCCACGGCGGATAAATCCTCGAAAGGGAAAAAGAAAGGGAAAGCCAAGAATAAATCCGAACAGAAAAATCCGAACAGAGCCAAACGTAAACCTAAGTATCCTTGTCTTATCTGTGATGAGGATCACTACACTAAAGATTGCCCCAGGCAGTTCGAAGTTAGTTGATTGTTGAAAGGTGCTCTTGGGACTCTTGCTGTGCTTAAAGAACCTTTCCCTTCTCAGCAAACTCAAATGGTGGCAGATCCATCGCAACCCTCTTCTTCATTCGGCTCTCAAGTCTTCATGGCTGGGACGATTCCCATCCATGTCTCTACTCGAGCGAAAGAATATCCATCTCATGCCGGGAAAGAGCTGGAGGTCCCCTCCAGCGCTCCTCCGTCCAGTTCTGGTCCACTCCACATCGAACGACCTAACACTGAGATGACGATCCGACCCCCTCCAAAAGGTGTACTCCGGAAGTCTTCTTACAACCCGAATGCTCGTGCTGCTCAGCACTACAGCATTGTTGAGGACTTAGCCCAGGCTCCGTTTGCTATGGCCACTCTAGAAGTCCTCTAGAGCTACCCCTCCCAAAGGAAGTCCTTGCTATCGGCCATCGGTGGCATAGACCCGGGTGACTCGGATCTGATTTCTTTTGATCTCGAGGGCTATACACTGAGACTGCCTCACCAAATCGCTTTCCTTATACAGGTCATCATCAATGGTAAAACGATTCATCGTACAGTCATTGATGAAGGTGCCTCAACTTGCATCATGTCTGTTGCTTGCTGGAAAGCTATTGGTTCTCCAACATTGAGCCAGTCTCCTACAACGTTAGAAGCCTTTGATGGAAGAGAGTCCTGTCCTTACGGTATCCTCCAACGCTTGCCCATCTCCTTGGAAGGGAAGACGGTAGAAGTGTAGGTCGAAGTTGTCGACGCTAATCTTACCTAGAACCTCCTCCTCGGACGTAGCTGGACATACGCCATGCAAGCCGTGGCTTCCTCCCTTTTCCGTGTCATTCGTTTCCCTCATCAAGGGAAGATTGTCACGGTGGACCAGCTCTCCTTCTTCGCCTCTTCTTCTGAAGGAAATGTACCTTTCGTGGAGCATACCTCCAAATCATTCGAGAGTGTGGGAGCTGGGCTCTTTAAGGATCCCACCCTAATGGGTGTCTTTCCACTCCCACCTCCGAATCTCGCCCCTATTAACATGATTTCCGTGCGTTCTGATCCGTGGGTCCTTCCTCCCGCTAATCAGATAGAATCCTGGGGTGATATGATGTCGTTGAGTCCTGCCGAGCTCAACTACGTCGAAATCGTTGCTGCATCGGCTCCCCCTCCCGAACCTGCTCTTCCGAGCGGTGTTCCCGACTCATATGTTCATTTCCCTTGGCTTGGAGATGATGCTACTTCGGATCCATTAAAGGAAATATTTCCTTTCGATGAAGCCATCATAGAGACCATGTCTCTTGAGGAACCCCCTTGGTCGGATCATCACCACCGTTCCTCGTTTCTCCCTGCCCATCAGAAAATGATCGCATGTCTCGAACGGTTTGCTTCATGTATCCCATTCCAGCCTCTTCAAACACCTATTCAAATTTACCAAGTGTCTTCTGAGTGCAATATGGGAAACATTACGCAGACCCAACCCATCGACATCTCTATGAAACCAGGGATTGTCGAGCACATTCATATTGGAGTCACTTGCACTCCAGAGGAAGTTCAAGTTTACACTGACCTATTTCACGAATTTCGTGATGTCTTTGCTTGGTCCTACGAAGAGATGCCCGGCATCGACCCCAGTATAGTGGTGCACGAGATACCTACATATCCAGGTGCTAAGCCTGTTCGTCAGCGCCTACGCCCTGTGCACCCCCGAAAGGCCGCAGCCATCAAAGCAGAAGTCGAAAAGCTTCTCAAGGCTGGTTTCATTTACCCCATTCCACTGATGGATTGGGTTTCTAATATATTCCCTGTGAACAAAAAACAGGGCACTATTCGAGTCTGTGTTGATTACCGTGATATCAATCGCGCCTGTCCTAAGGATAACTTCCCTACACCCTTCATCGATCAGCTCATTGATGAGTGTGCAGGAAGCGAAATTTACTCGTTTATGGACGATTTTTCTAGATATAACCAGATCAACATTGCGCCCGCTCATCAACATAAGATGGCTTTTATCTGTCCTTGGGGCACTTTTGCCTATAAGAAGCTCCCTTTCGTTTTAAAGAATGTCGGCGCTACCGTCCAACGTGCAATGTCCTATGCCTTTCATGACATTCGTCACATTGTACAGCCGTACCTGGATGATCTTCCAGCTCATTCAGTCAAGCGTCAGGACCATCCTTCCCATCTTTGCGAAATCTTTCTCCGCTGTCGACACTACCGTATTCGGCTCAATCCTCATAAATGTGTCTTCTGCGTTGAATCAGGCTGACTACTCGGGTTTATCGTCTCCTGAGAAGGCATCCGTCTGGATCCCCTCAAAGTCGAGGCCATTCTGAATCTTCCTACCCCTGCTTCTTTGCAGCAGTTGCAGAGCTTGCAGGGCAAAGCAAATTTCCTCAGACGATTCATTCCGAATTATGCCGAGGTGGCTAAGGGTTTTACACAATTACTGAAGCGAGACACACCCTTTCATTGGGATGCTACCGCCCAGGAGTCTTTCGAGCGTCTCAAGGGTCTCCTTGTTTCCGCTCCATTATTGAGACCTCCGAACTACCATCGTGATTATACTCTCTATCTGGCCGCCGCCGATACCACTATCGGCATGGTTCTAGTGCAAGACGATGATGATGGCCATGAGCATGTCATATATTATCTCAGCCGCAACCTCCTGGATACCGAAACTCGCTACACTTACGTCGAGATGTTGGCATTGGCCACCCTTTGTGTTGTCCAACGCTTCCGGCATTATATCTTGTTGCGCACCACGACCGTGATTTCTGACTGCAACCTGATGACGTACATTTTGTCACGTCAGTTGCTGGGGGGCAAATACTCAAAATGGATCGTAATCCTCCAAGAGTTTGACTTGGAATTTACTGCTGCCAAGTCTAAGAAGTCTCTGGTCTTTGCTGAATTACTCTGTTCTTTGCCATCTCCTTCTGCACCCTATCTTTCAGAGGATCATATCCCGGATGAAACTCTTTTTCTGATCAGCACCCTCGATCCCTGGTGTGGGGATATTATCGTTTATTTACAAACGTCCTCTTTCTTCCCCGCTGTATCCAAAGATGCTCGGCGGCAGATCCGCCATCAATCTCAACCCTATCGTATCATAGGGGACACCCTGTACCGCCTCGGTGTTGACTCCGTTCTCCGCCGATGTCTTACCCTCGAGGAAGCTGAGAGAGTCCTGAATGACTGCCACTCTGGCGCCTGTGGTGGCCACATGTCCGGATATGCCACAGCTCAAAAAATCCTTCGCGCTGGTTATTTCTAGCCCTCCATTTTTAAGGATTGCATTCTTGCTGTCCGCTCATGTCATGCATGCCAGATATACCATTGGAAGATGCGTGCGTCACCGGCCCCGCTGCACCCTGTAGTGAGCGTAGGCCCTTTTGCAAAATGGGGCATTGATTATACAACCTGTAAGCCTCGCTCGGCCGGGGGGCATGGGTTTATTATCGTTGCCGTCGATTACTTTACAAAATGGGCCGAGGCGATGCCCACATTAACTGAAGACGGTCACATAGCGGCACAGTTTTTGTTCAATCATGTTATTACGCGGTTCGGAGTTCCATAGGCCATCATCACGGATCACGGAAAGCATTTCCGTAATCACATGATGACTGAAATGACAACCCGACTAGGATTACGGCATGATAGTTCGACCCCGTACTATCCTCAATCTAACAGCCAGGTTGAAGCCGTTAACAAGATTTTGGTTACGATGCTTCAACGTACTGTTGACATGCATAAGTCTAATTGGCATCTGATGTTGTTTCCAGCCTTGTGGGCCTACCGAACCTCTGTGAAGGATGCCACCGGTTTCACTCCATTTCAACTAGTTTACGGACTGGAGGCTACCCTTCCTATAGAATGTGAAATTCCTTTGTTGAAAATAGCCGTCGAGTTGCTTCCCAACACTACTCCGGTAGAGGAATGGCTTCTTTATCTAGAACGGTTAGACGAGACCCGTCGTTTAGCCTCTCTAGCCATCGAAGCTCAAAAGAAGAGAGTCAAAACTCATTTTGACCATACCATTCATCCTCGTTCCTTTGTTGAGGGAGACCTTGTCCTACTATACGACCAAGCCAATGACAAGCTGGGGCAGGCAAACTCGAGCCCATGTGGCTAGGCCTTTACATTGTAAAGAGAGTATTGCAAAAAGGGGCGTACGAGCTAGTTGATTACGAAGGTAATCCTCTTGATAAGCCCCGCAATGGGCTGTACTTGCTATGCATGATTCATGCGCTTCGATTTATACATGCGTGTGTCTTAGCAAGTGTGTGTGTGTGTGTGTATGTTTTCATGTTTTTTGGCTTGGTGTGAAAAGCGTGATTGCTCCTCATTGTGTTTTTGCTTCTTGTGCAGATGTCAGGTGCACCTTATATTGGTTTCGCTGATGGTGCCTGCCACAACACTCGCAATTTGTCCTCTGCGGCGTGGGTGATCTACGATCCTCACGGTGAGTTGATAGATCTTCAAGGTGTGTGTTTAGGTTGTACTACAAACAATGTCGCTGAATATAGTGCTGTTATTGAATTATTAGCCGAGGCGATTAATCTAAATATTCATAAATTGGTTGTTAACCTAGACTCTCAACTTGTCGTCCATCAGCTCAATGGGTGGTATTCCGTCAGAGACCGTCACATTTTAAGGTTGTACTTACGTGTTAAATTGTTAGAAAGGAATTTTGACTTTATCACATATCAGCATATTCCACGACGATTAAACACATTATCTGATGCATTGGCTAATCATGTATTAGATATACATTTGCGTAATTTATAATCAAAACATCATACAAGCAAGCACATAAAAGCACAATAATAAACCATAGGAATATGTATATATATATCGTATGGCGCACCAAGGCGCTCAAAAAACAATTGTATATGTCTAGATAAGGCCTGTGTTCTCGGTACATCTGAGACACATGTCTCTCAAAAAACCATCAGTAGGAAATAAAGACCTAGATGTCTACTGGGGTGGGTTATGCTCTCTATAATCTGCAGCTGCCCGTGCCACCCGCCTCAAAAGGCGGTGCATCCTGGGTTCTACCCCCACTGTATGGATCTGAGATGCTATGGGGACCTCCTCTATCCCCTGGTAATCTGGAATCCTGCCAGTAAGCCCTCGAGGTTCCGTATCACAGTCTCCATCGTATTGACTCCCGGAGGAGCCAAGGCCAGTGCTTCGATGCCCTGTGCATCCCTTCGCACCTCTGGGGCCAAACCAAGGGGTCTCGCCAGTCCTACATCTGCATACCATAGCATTCATCGTTAAGACATGTACATGAAAAATCAAAAACATTAACAAAAATAAAAAAATCAAAAAGAGATCAAGTGGCTTACCACCATCGTCCCACTGCTCTCCAGCAGGCAGCAGCATGTCTAGGTCTCCACGGAAGTCTATGCCAGCATATGGCCAGTCCTCCACAAAAATAGTCCATCGATCCAGCCACTCTCAGAAGTATACTCCCCATGCCACTGGTCGACCGCCACCTCCTCGTGGCATGACATGGCCCCATCGACTGGCCCTCGTCTCTCGGGGGCCTCTGGGTGGATCCACAACCATGTCCTGTAGCTGTAATGCCGGTACCCGCTCCAGCATGAGCGGGACTAAAATCGACCCATAGAAAAACTGCTTCGACTCACCACGTCGGCAGTTGGTCAGCTCTCTCTTCATACTGGTTGTTACTGCTGCTGCCCAGTTGAATATAGTGGGATTTAAACATTCGAGAGCCAATAGAAGATGGGCCTTCGAAGCCTCGTGAATGGCCAAGGAGCCCGCTGCCCAAGTCACCATGAAGAGTATGGTTCGAAGGACGATGTCCTCCACCGTAGGAATAGCTACTTTCCCACTCTGCGTCTTGCGTGCCTGTGGGCACACCTGGGCCATCAGTATATCCAGAGTTTCACCACTAGGTCGCTGCCACTCCAGAATGGGCATCTCACCTCGACGTGATAACCCGGTCAAAAAATAGATATCTGTATAGTCGAACTCAATGTCTCGGCCTCGAATCACAAATTTCCCATCAGTGGGATTCCAGGATCTGATCAGGAACTCGAGAAGGTCAGGCTGTGCTCGCAGGCGCGGAGTTAGGAAGAATTTGAGCAACCCGCACGCCCGCATTGCATTACGGCACCCAACATCGGCAAATGCCACTATATCTTCATTATCATGAGCTCGCTCCTGCAAAACGAATGCCATTTTACCCTGCATGATCACAAAAATTCATTAGGGCCCTGTCCATAAAGTTTTATACGTTCAATTTGTTAAAAAACTTGTTTCGCGGCGTCAGCGTGACTGTTTTTAAAACAGTCGCGCTGATAATGGCGCCCTTTGATATTTTTCCTGGGTCAGCGCGGAAGTACATCACTCTTCCACGCTGATCCAGGGGTGGTCTGTGTAAATATTTTTCGATCAGCGCGGACCCGATAAGGAAATCCGCGCTGACCGAGAGCGAATTGAAGTTCAAAAAATTCGCCCAAACTAGCACTTCCCACAGTTAGAATGCAGCTAAAATACTTCAAAATGGAGCGCAGAGGAGGGTGAGCCTACCTGGAATAGACTTCGGGATGGTTGATGTGTGCACGAAATGGAATTTGGTTCGTCAACCTCGCAGCTCCACCACGTCCTCCACAGCTCCAAATGGTAACAATGGTAAAAAAATTTTTACCCCCCTTTTTATGGTAAAATTTCATAATTAAGTATTATTTTTCATAAAAGAGGGTTTTTTGTGATGTTTTTTTACCATGTGCTTGGTGCCAATATAGTTTTACTATGTTTTTATGTGTGTGGTCTGTATTATCTCGAACAGATTTACGCGTGCGGTGTTTCTTGTGCAGATTCTCATGCCGGTGGAATTACGACGGTTCTATACACACTTGGTCCCGGAACTTCATCTTTAGGCTCTTTTTCGACGTGAAATAAGAAAAGATAGCCGAGCCCCCCTCTCGGCTCGTTAAAAAGAATGAGAGGTGGTCGCCTTTAAAGCTCTTTTTTCGACCGTTTAAACTAAAAAAGATTGCCGGGTTTTTGTCGTTTCGAACTCGTTATTGGCTCCAAAACGACGTACTTCTGACCGCTTTTCTACTTTTTTGGGTCAAAGTCACTACTTACGAAAAGTACTCCTCGACCATACTGGTCGGGCGGTTCTTTCGAGCATTGTTTTATACTTTCTCGGGCTCGAGAGACACAACTTTACGAAAAACGACCCCCCTGGAGTTTTCTTTTCTTCTGTCTTTTCAGACTCTCTAAACAGGAAAAGACGCCGAGTTCTTCCTTTGTTAGAGTCGTTAAAGCTTAATGACATCGGACTCCGTCGAAATGACGCTTACAAGCAGATGCTGTCCCCGTCAAGCTTGTCATCAAAAAATAATCGGGGTACCTGCCAGGAATGGTGGGGAAAATGGAATCATAATTATTGTCGTGTCGGCAGTATGTCGCTCTTGAACATGGCACTAGTCTGCATTCGTGTCGGGGTGGGGACATCTCATCTTGTTTTACACTGGCCTCCGTGGGTTTGGGTTATCCTGTTTGACTTTTCATCTACTCATTGACTTGTCACCATGATCCTTGATAATTTGAATATCAATACTGCCAAGTCCACTATTGTGCCGCCGATATGTTCAAGAGAAGTTGACCTCTACAAGAATCACAACCTCCCTCTGATACCTCACACAAAATATCTTATCCTTCTCTGTCTCGTGTCGATGATGTGGGAAACACTATGGCCCACCTTCGATCAAGGTCACTTCCTGTCGACTTCAGCTCATTATCCAGGAAGGTGACTTAGAGACTCCCTTTAGGTGCCTTGGAGCCTGCATGCCTCAATGGCAGGTTCTTCGTGTTCGACGCGAGGTTTTCATCATTGGCCTCCGATCGAATGATTCTGCGGGTGTTCGACGCCAGCTCATTGATTCACACGCCGTGGACTGTACCTATAGTACCTTGAGGACCATTGTCATTATTGGTGGTACCTCTCGCGTCTGTTAACAATTTTCATTATTGGCTGGTAATCAGACGATGTTCATGCATGTTCGACTTCAGCTCATGTATTCACATGCTTGAACTTGTACTTTTGTTCGGGTCGAGATGGAGCGCAAGACCCTGGATTTTGTCTATTGCAATCCAGGTTGCGATTTTGTCGATTATTATGATCATTACATGACTCATTGATGGATGGTTGCGCCCATGCCTGAGTCTTCATGGATGGGTGCGACCATACCTTTATTATCATCATGGTCTCTTTAGCTGGGTGGCTGCGTCCATACCACAGACCTCCTTCGTATGTCTTTTGGATGGCTACGCCCATGCCTGGACTACATGTAATCGATTATCAGAGATATCAGTTGTACATACGTGCAGGTTCTTCCTGGTGGTGTTCCAATCCAACCAGTTTTGTAAAGCATTTCACCCCTCCCACTCTCTCGGGCTTCATGCTTTAGGGGGCATCTGTTACACAGTAATTTGTCACTGTCTCCCTGTTAGTCTTCCTACTGTGTCATGAGTCCAATCCATCCATGCTCATGCTCTCTAATGTTGCCAAATGACCCACTTTGCCAAAGTTTTTGCTATCATCGCGACTGTTGTCAAAATAAACGCGCTGATGGACGCTCCATAACAGACGGAATGCGCTGCCAGCGCAGAAGTACACGTGTTTCCCGCGCTGGTCGAATTTCATCAGACAGCGCGCCTGTTATTCATATCTGATCGCGTTGACATGACCTTCTTTGTTATTCAGTTGTGATGTCAGCGCTCCAGTGCAGTTATGGACCCACGCTGATCCAGTTTGGGCGAGTTTGTTCTAACAGCCGGCCTTCCAGATGACTCCAGACCTGGTTGTTGGCCTTGTAAATGTCGCCCTCCCTTCTCTGGCATGTCTGTTTCATCATTTGAGCCACCTTCCTTGGAGATAAGCTCATCCTCCCACCATTCATGGAGACTCCTTCTCTTATTTAAGCCTCTACCATTGCCATGAGCAGCTAGTTTGGAATTGATAGTGCTTAGAGTGTTGCTGCTAGTGTGTGAACTTGATAGGTAGTTGGTGTGACAAGTGTGGGATTGCTAGAGAGCTTAAGGAAGGTTGTGAAGTGTTTCTTTCTTGTGTAAACTTGTGTGAGAGAGAGTTTTTGTCTTGGGAGATCTACCTCCAAAGGTGAATGCTTAAGAGACTTGCTGGCTGGACCCTCTTGAGAAGGATTTGACGTCAGAACTTTGGTTGTATTCTTCTCTGTTATTTATTAATAATAGATGACTATCATTATGGTTCCACTCTCATTGTTTTATGTTTGATGTTGAGTTATATCTTTTCTGACTGATATATAATTGCATCTACTAGATTTTATGCTTGTTTTCGTGTTGTTCTTTGCATGTGCAGGTGTCCAATCACAGAGATCGTGGGGATCGTGACCGGCCAGGGCAAAGGAATGAGGGTGATATCTCTTATACGAACACTAGCGTTGGAATCCAAGTAGGTTCTCACCATCCACTTCTTATTTGCAATTAGGAACTTGCGTGATAGCATTGTGTGATTGTTGCTAGACCCGGTCTGGGCTAGTAGGGATCGTCTCTGTCCGCAGAGAGGATTTACCTCTACAACACTGTCAATTACATGTATCAAGTTGAGAGTTGCGCAAGTTCCAGCATTTTCCTTCCTTTGAATTCTGATCATTGTATAATCACACCCATCTATCTATATCTGCTCCCATTTAAATGTGTTATGATGTGAAATAGTCCCTTGCGCCACACTCTGTAACAAAATTACGTATTCCGCCATCAACAGACAATCACATATAATAATTAAATGAATATTTTGATCGCCATCAATCGATGGTCGATCAAGCTCACAACACAGAATGAACATAATTATAAAACACACATGTACGCAACAGCACTAAACCCAGGTTTATATATTAAACAACACGGTTACAAAATTAAGGCATTTCAGCCTTAAGAACGAGCTCACGCTCGGCTACATCTTCATCACTCACAATTTCTTCCCAGAACAGATATCTCTCACCCCTATCACACTACACATATATATACAAGAGTGTGAGATTGTAAGCATCGATCCTATCCTTGTTTTTCTGCATGCATGACAGATAAGTATCCTTTATCCGCTTTAAAGCCACTTTAAATCTGCTTTATCTGCTTTAAATCTAATTTTCTACTTTAAGGTAGACTTTCCTCTGGTCTGATCCTCTGGTCCACATTTACTGCTGAGTTCTCCCACATCAAATTGTGTCCTGGAACACAATCAGTTAGTTAATGCCAGTAGGTGGTCGATTAAGACATCTCCAGCCCTAAACGGCTAAGGATCACTATAAAAGTAAACTATAAGTAGCTGAAAGCAAGATCTAATCAGGATTGTTGTTGTATGGTTCAACTTCTGGAGACTGTAGATATTTTTTTCCTTGCAGCGTCTCATCTTCATTTTTAGTAATACAAGCTTCTTTTGCTGCTACATGCTTGATGTCCATTTCCTTTGTTTTTCTAAAATTGCACCTGGATTGGTTTTTTCACACTTTCTCCTATGTCTAATTCTAGATAACTGTCATCTTATCTATGCATTGGTAAATTGGATTTGTTGTTGAATAGGTCATCTATGTTTCTTCTGTATCTAACGCTAGATAACTGTCATCTTATCTCCATTTAGATAGATTAGATTTACAAGTTTCATTCACTGGCTACAACTGGCCATCATACGTTGTGTATGCATCTGCCGGTGTGGTTAGTGTTCTTCATTCACCCACTTAATCTGCAAATTTTTTAGCGTTAGTGGTCTAAAGCCTTGTAGGCTGAGGGTGTTCATGCATGTCTAGAGTGAAAAAAGAGTTGAAGTGGTTATCTGGCTTGAACCACACCATCATCCATTCCAATAGTTCCTAGAATAATATTGCAGATTATATGTTACCAGGCATCTCCGAGCTACAACCTAGGAGAGTTTCTTAGAGAGCTAACATAATTGGTGTCATTTCTGGGGAGAGGAGATTAAAGCTTAGCTTCCGTGGGAGAACACCACAGATCCATCTTTGATGATAGACAAAGTCTGGACACATTTTTGGTTATAATCATCTATCTGGTGACTCTACTGGAGGCCGAACCTCTTGGCGACTCCACATCATAGTTCTGGCTCAGTTTGTGAGGCATACTCAGAGAAATCCTCAAAAGTCACTAGCTGACCCAGTACCTGACCCTAAAAAAATCATCAAAGGAAGAAAGATATCACAGAAAGGAGCATCAGGATCAGGTAAACCTAAACAATCCTTTATACCTCTGCAAGAAAAGCTAGTAATAGAACAAATACATGTCGAGAGTATAGCCTCTAACACTAGCAGTGAAGAGAAACTTTTAGGGAGTCATAAAGCTCCTTATTCTTTAGGTTCTCCTCTTATTTTAAGCCTGAATGAAACCTCACCTCCTATCCCTCATATTCCTTTAGTCCTATCAGTCACCCCTCAGCTTTCTATCATCTAGACTTCCAGTACTCTTCAACCCACCACAGCCATGGCAGGTCCACAAGCACTCACTAAAATGGAAAGAATCATACCTGCTAGGTATGGACCTCTAGTACTGCCCACTCCTTTAAATGCAATGCATACTGGAGAATATTAGAAATACATGCCTAAGTTCACTAGGACTGAAGGGGTTATAGCTAAAGAACATCTTGAGTCCTTTTATAGCTATGTTGATAATCTAGACATTAGTGAAGATGATGTGTGGATGAGAGTATTTGTCCAAAGCCTAGATGGAGAGGCAAGAAAATGGTTCAGAGAATTGACCCCTAGATCTATAACAAATATTGATGCCCTAGATGAAGTGTTCCTAAAGCATTGGGGTGATAAGAAAGATCTGCTCTACTATCATACTGAGTTTGGGAACCTGAAAAGGGAAAATGGGGAGTCACTTTCTAATTTCAATAAAAGGTTTAACCACATGTACAACAAGATACTAGATGAAGTGAAACCCACCCCTACCTCTGCTAAGCTCACATATGCCAATGCCTTCAATTTTGACTTCTGCCTACTATTGAAGGAGAGAAGATGTGCTTCTTTGGCTGAATGTAGGACACATCCTTGGAAGTAGAGTCCAACATCATGGCCGCAGAGAAACTCAAGGGACATGTTGATTGAAGGAGACATAGGGGTGAATATTCTTCATCTTCGGACCCCAAGATAGATAAAATGACCAAGATGATAGAGTCACTAGCCTCTGAAATCTCCAAATTAAAGGTTGAGCAACACCCAGGAAAAGGAAGAGTTCCTAACACCTTTGCTCCTAGAAATTTGAATCCATATAGAAGAGAAAATGAGCAGTTGCAGCTCATGCAAAGGAGCAAAGATGCCAATGAAGACCAAAGAGTGTGTTATGGAACCAGCTCAAGAAAAGATAGAAAGGATATATCAACACCTTAGAATTCAGCCTCTTCGAGGGGCCAACCTCCTTTACATTACATAAATGAACAAATTCTTGGATGATACAAATGAAAAGACCTCCTTTCTATATATAGGAGTCTAAGGGGTCATAAGAATAATAATGTAAGGGCACAATAATAACAATAGAGGGATTCTGTGGGGCACAGTAATAACAATATGGGGGCAATAGGGGTACAACAATATTAATAAGGGGTATAACTACAATAGTAATGGGGTAATCACTAGTATTATAGGGACCCAACATGCCCCTCTCCTTCAAAAAAGTGTTGTCCTCAACGCTTGAGTAGTTCTGGATACTTTTGCATAAAATTCTCATCCTCCCATGTGGAATCTTCAGCGGATAAGTTCTTCCACTTGATAAGATACTCTGAAATTGATTGATTTCGTAGCTGTCAAGTTCTTGTTTCTGTGACTGCTTCTGGTTCCAATATAATTTTTCCTTCCTCGTCAAGTTCTGGCAATATTGTTTGAACTGGGAGCTTGTCACTATAACCTTCTTTAAACATGAAACATGGAAAACTGGGTGCAATCGAGAAGCTGCAGGAAGCTCCAATTTGTATGCCATAGTACCAATCTTTTGCAACACCTTGTACGGACCATAATACTTTGGTGATAAATTATTATCCTTCTTAGCTTGCTTGAGGGACATTTTCTTATATGGTTATAGCCGTAGGAATACCCAATCACCTACATCAAAACTTCTTTCACTGCGATGTTGATCTGCCTGTTGTTTCATTCTATTCTGTGCCAACACGAGGTTATCCTTTAAGAGTTGGAGGACTTGTTGTTGATGTTCGATGTGATGTTCCATTGCCTGAACCTTAGAATTTTCTCTTAAATATGATGTGATGGATGGTGGTTGATACCCATAAAGTGCCATAAATGGGGTCATTTTTGTTGCTGTATGGAAGAAAGTGTTATACCACCATTCAGCCAGAGGCAACCATTTGACCCATTGTGTCTGTTTATCATATACAAAGCAACGAAGATATCCTTCCAAACATTTGTTTACTATGTCAGTTTTCCCATCAGATTGAGGATGATAAGATGAGCTATGAGCTAACTGAGTACCAAGATAAGAAAATAATTTTGTCCAAAAATTTCCCGTGAAAATGGGATCTCTGTCACTTACAATAATCTTTGGGTTTCCATGTAGCTTTTGAATTGCTTCCATAAATGCAGTAGAAACTGTACTGGCTTTAAATGGATGTGATAATGCACAAAAGTGTGCATATTTGGTAAGTCTGTCAACTACCACCATGATGACACTCTTTCCCTCAGACTTGGGTAAACCTGTGATAAAATCCATTGAAACCTCCTCCCAACGTTGGCTTGGAATGGATAAAGGTTGTAATAGACCCGGTGTCTTAATTGTTTCAACTTTATTTTGTTGGCAAACCAAACATTCTGCCACAAACTTTTGAATATCTGATTTAAGGACATCCCAAAAAAATTCCTTCTTAACCCTGTGGTAAGTTTTTAAAAATCCTGAGTGCCCTCCTAAGGGAGAAGTGTGCAATTCCATAAGAATATTTTGTTTTAGCTGGGAATTCTTACAGAGGTATAAGAGATCTTTGTACCATAACGAATCATTTTGCCAGCTAAATGTATCAAACGTACTGGAATCTTGTTGTAACTTTTGAATAAGTGCCCACACTTCTTTGTCATTCTTCCATTCTTCCCTTGCTTCGTTTATCCAATCTGGTTGGATAATAGAAATGGCGCACAACAATGCTTCCACATCCTCATCCTTTCTTGAGAGTGCATCTGCCACCACATTTTGCTTCCCTTTTTTGTAGATGATTTCAAAGTCATAACCCAACATCTTTGTGACCCACTTTTGTTGCTCTTCAGAGGATAATCTTTGTTCTAAGAAGTATTTAAGGCCATCATGATCCGTTTTTACCTTGAAGTGTCTTCCCATTAGGTAGGGTCGCCATTTCTTAAGTGCATGGAGTATTGCCAACATTTCCTTCTCATAAATAGCTTTGCTTAAAAACTTTCCCTTGATTGGACGACTTTCAAAAGCAATGGGTCTTTCATCTTGCATTAGAACAGCACCAATTCCATTTCCTGAAGCATCACATTCCACAATAAAGGTTTTTGTGAAGTCTGGTGTAGCTAAGACTGGTGCTTGGCACATTGCCTCTTTAAGATGTTCAAATGCCTGTGTTGCTTCCGGAGTTCATGAAAATGCATCTTTCTTCAATAATGTTGTTAGAGGTGCTGCTATTCTCCCATAATTCTTAACAAACTTGCGATAATACCCTGTCAACCTGAGAAATTCTCGTAGATGCTTTATGGATGTGGGGATTTTCCATTCCTTGATGGCTTTAGTTTTGCTAGGGTCTAACTTAACTCCTTCATGAGATACAATATGACCTAGATATTCCACCTCCTGGACTCCAAAGAAACATTTGGATCTTTTTGCATATAATTGTTTCTCCTCCAATAGTTTTAGCACCCTGTCAACATGTTCAACATGATCCTTCCAAGACTTGCTGTAGATTAGTATATCATCAAAAAATACTAACACAAATTTTCTAAGGAATGGTTTGAAAATTGAATTCATCAAACCTTGAAATGTTGAAGGTGCATTGGTAAGGCCAAAAGGCATGACCAAAAATTCATAATGAACCTCATGAGTTCTAAATGCTGTTTTCGGAATGTCTTCATTCTTCATTCTGATTTGATGATATCCTGAACGAAGATCCAACTTGGTGAAGTAAATTGATCCATGCAATTCATCCAGTAATTCATCAATGACAGGAATGGGGAACTTATCTTTAATAGTGAGCTTGTTGAGCTCCCTATAATCCGGACACATGCACCATGATCCATCCTTCTTGTGCACCAATACTACTGGAGCAGAGAAAGAACTTTGACTCGGTTGAATTATACCATCCTCTAGCATTTCTGCAACCATACGTTCAATTTCACTCTTTTGTCATTTGAATCATCCATCTTAGCTTCCATGCCCTTTATCTTAGATTCCACGCCATTTATCTTAGATTCCACGCCATTTATCTTAGCTTCTGTTAGCTTTTGTGAGCGTGACATTTGTCGCACTTGTTCTTGTAATTTTGATATATCATGTAGCATTGGTAATTTCGAACAATGAATTACAAGATATGGTTGGATTCATTTCTTCTTTCTCGATGTGATATTTCACTTCTTGCACCTTTTTCTTCTTGATATGTCCTTCTATCTTGAGAGTTTGAGGAGTGGTAATTCTTGCCAATGCTTTACAAGATATGGTCTGATTCATTTCTTCTTTCTCTGGGGTGGGGTCCTGACGTATATCTTCTTCTTTTGATGTTTCTTGATCCTTTTCTTCCTCCTCTTCATATTCTATGTAAAATAATTTCTTCTCAGCACACTTATGACCTTTAGTGCATTTGCTATCACAATTGTAAGAAAGCCCTTTTTCTATTTTTTTCTTCCAATTGTTGTGGTGTAACCCTTGTAGGTTGTGGAAGGCTAGGAGAAACAACACTTCCATCTTTATAGTTGTGAGGGGTACGCTTGCTGGTTTCCATAATTTTGCTTTCCACTATGTCACAAAGCCCTTTTACTCTTTCCAATTGTTGTGGTGTTGCTCTAAAGAAGGTGTTGCTCTTTGTATCCTCATAATGTGTTATCATTTCCTCCGTGAAAATTGACCACGTAACAAGTTGTTTACGAGAACAAAGCCCTTCGTACCATAAATATTGATCTGGTTCTAAATATGAAGATGCAATACATACCTTTTGTAACAGTTGTACACCATGTAGATCAAAATATTTCTCCATCTGAAGTATCCAATTTACCGGATCCTTGCCATCAAACTTCTTCATCTTTCTTTTTCTTGATTTTAGGAGCTCGACCTTGAAACGACTGTAACTATGTACTTTCGGATCTTTAAGTTCTGAAATTGTGACCTATAGTAGCCCTCTATGTCCTCTTTCCAATGCCACCGGTCTAATCCAAATTGGATTCTCCAAGAAAGAGTTATGTACAATCTCCCAAGATGACCTGATTATAGACCTTTCCAGAAGAGCGAACTTGTATGAAGTGCCGCGTGTCACTGTTTAGAACTTTGGCTCTAAAAAATATATATAAAAGAAACTACAGTCTGTCCTCTTTCTGTACCTTCTTACAAAATTTCAATCCGATGCTCAGAGAGAAAGTTATGACGATTTTCCCCAGGTCACCTGTTTGGAATGTAATTCAGGAGTCTGCAAAAAGACCAACTTCCTTAGATCATATCTCCGCAAATATAGCACTAAAAGCTCTGAAATTCGGAGCCAAGGTTCAGCACGATTTTTTCTCGAATGAGTTTTTTTTGCAACTTCTGAAACATCGCAGAAAAAAAGTTATAGCGAAAATGCCACGATGACCTGTTTGGAGCAGCGAAACCCTAGAATCCAAAGCTCTGATTTCAAATGTTATGGAACCAGCTCAAGAAAAGATAGAAAAGATAGATCAACGCCTTAGAATTCAGCCTATTCGAGGGGGCAACCTCCTTTACATTACATAAATGAACAAATTCTTGGATGATACAAATGAAAAGACCTCCTTTCTATATATAGGAGTCTAAGGGATCATAACATAATCAGAGCCGACATAACAATAATAATGTAAGGGCACAATAATAACAATAGAGGGATTCTATGGGGCACAATAATATCAATATGGGGGCAATAGGGGCACAACAATATTAATAAGGGGTATAACTACAATAGTAATGGGGTAATCACTAGTATTATAGGAACCCAACAGAGTGAAGACCTCTTTCCAGAATGTAATCATGGAAGAGGAGCAGTTCAAGAAGATGATGATATCCATTGTATGGAAGAGAAAGACAGTGCTTCCTTTTTGACCTTGGCTGCTTATGAAGAGTAATTACTTAGGGACCAGACCAGCCAAGAGTGGGATGGTGAGGCTGTTCTACAAACTGAAGATCAGCGAAGATACAATTGGAGGTCAAAGATGAATAGTGCCAAGGAAACCCCTGTCCAAAGAGTGGCTGTCCCTACAGAATGGCAAGCTAACAAGCAAAAATGACCAGCAGTTGATCCCATCATTCTCAAAGCTCCAACTTAAGAGGTGAGAGGCCCTGACAAGTTCCCTTCTCCCTTCAGTTTTGAATCAGAAATCCAGAAGCTGAAAATATCTATACCTCTGATGGAACGGGTAAAGAATGAAGCCTTTAAGAGACCCATCCTTGAAGCCCTTGAGCTTAAGGCTACACAAGCATCAAACGACTATGTAAATTTTCAAGATGACAAACCCATTGTTGTGCTTAGCCCAAGGACTGAACCCTCTGATGATATCTCCCCATCATTCTATGTCTCTTTGACTATTCATGACAAAACCCTTCACAACTATCTGTTGGACACAAGTTCCAGCCATAATCTAATGCCAAAGGCTGTCATGGATGAGTTAGGCCTTGACATCACTAGGCCTTATCATGACTTATTTTCTTTCGATTCTAGGAGGTTGAAATGCTTGGGGTTAATCAAAGACCTAGCCATCACCCTGTCTCAGCTGCCTATGAAGAGCATGATGATGCGTATTGTGGTAACTGATGTACCCCCAAAGTTTGGCATGCTTCTTTCTAGGGGATGGATAAAAATATTGGGTGGAACATTACAAAATGATTTGTCTTATGCTACCATTCCAGTTTTTGGAGGTGAAAGTAGGATATTAAACAGGGAAGCTCAGATAGTGTATATTATCAGTGATGAGAAGCATCCCACTAATCATCCCATCTATGTTGTTGATACTGAATTTGGAGCCTATATTCTCCAAATAGAAGAATCTCAGTTGGCCTCCATGCAGCTCAAGAAACCAGTTTGTAAGGTCACAGAGGAAGAAGGTCCACAAATTTGGGACATGTTCTTTGATGGAGCTTGCTCCAGGGAAACTGCAAGAGTAGGTGTAGTTCTGATATCTCCCATGCAAGAATGCATACATTTATCTTTCAAGTTGACTTTCCAAGTCACAAATAATATAGCAGAGTACGAGGCTTTGATCTTAGGCTTGAACGCTGCTAAAGAAATGGGCATCAAAAATCTTAAGGTGTTTGGAGATGCAGACCTTATTATTCAACAAGTGAATCAGACATTCCAGGTGAGGCACCCTAGGCTGAAAGCATACAGAGACGAGGTATGGAAGCTCAAGGATTCGTTTAGTAGCTTTAGCATTTCATACATCCCTAGGGCTAAGAATCAACTTGCTTATTCCCTTGCTGTGTCTGATAATATGTTTGTTCCTCCTTTACCCTCCAGATTGGCTTATGAAATCCAAGTGAAATATAGACCATCCTTACCTGACAATGTCAAGTACTGGAAAGTTTTTGAGGATGATGATGAAGTCAATAGGTTTCTACAAGTCATTGATGAATTTTTGAAATGCAAATTGATCAAGATAATGAAACCATGGAGGAAGGCCATCAGTCCCAACTGAGAAACAAAATTGGCTAAAACAACATTGTACAACTGCCTAGCAACCATATACCCAAAGGGATGGTACCTCTAGAGAAGATTTTTGATCATAATGATGTACCTTATAAGCCTGCCCAGAAAGAAAATGAGTTTGCAGTCCATAGGCACAATATAGGGAGTCTAGGTCATCCAAACTACATAAACTTGTCCACTGACTTGTCTGCTGCCCAAAGTTCTGAATATTGAAACTTGATGAAGCAGTTCGCTGATATCTTTGCCTGGGAGTATAGTGACCTTAAGACTTATGACAAAAACATCATCTGGCATAAGATTCCACTGGAGAAAGACACCATCCCATTTAAATAGAAGCTAAGACCCATCAACCCTCTACTGCTACCTTTGATTGAAAAGGAGATTAAGAAACTGTTGGTTGCCAAGATCATAGTTCTCCTAAGATACTCAAAGTGGGTAGCTAACCTGGTGGTAGTAAGGAAAAATGGAGAAATCAGGCTTTGTTTCAACTTCAGAAATCTCAACAAATGCTCTAAGAAAGACAACTACCCCCTGCCCAAAATGGAACATTTGCTCCGAAAAGTTTCAAGGGCTAGAGTCATGTCTTTCTTGGATGGATTTTTAGGTTACAACCAAGTTGCTGTACATCCAGAAGATCAAGAAAAGACTGCCTTAACTACTCCTTGGGGCACTTTCATGTACTCCAAGATGCCTTTTGGACTGATGAATGCTGGGGCTACCTTTCAGAGGGCCATGGACATAGCCTTTGTGGGAGAGAAGGACAAGTTTGTCCTTATCTACTTGGATGACATAACAGTTTTCTCCAGCAGTCACAAGGATCATTTGGAGCATTTGAGGAAGGTGTTTCCTAAGTGCAAAAGGTTTGGAATCTCAGCGAATCCCAAGAAGTCACAATTTGCTCTAGAAGAAGGCAAGCTTTTAGGACATGTCATTTCTGCTGCAGGTGTTAAGATTGATCCAAAAAGGGTTCAAGAAATATAGACATTGTCCATCCCAAGATCGAAAAAGGACATTCAATCTTTTCTGGGAAAGATTAACTTTGTGAGGAGGTTCATTCCAAATTTTGCAAAACTAGTGAAGCACATCACCTCCATGTTAAAGAAGGGGTCAGAGATAAAATGGATAGAGGCTGCAAGAAGATCTTTCGAAGCCATCAAAAGAGCTATCATGGAAGCTCCCACTTTCGTCAGCCCAGACTACACCAAGGACTTTTATATTTTCTCTTTTGCTTCTTATGATACCCTTGCAGCAGTCTTGTTGCAAAAAAATGATGAAGGTATGGAACACCCAGTGGCTTTCTTCAGTAAAACTTTGAGAGATGTTGAATTGAGGTATGATATTATTGAGAAGCAGGCCTATGCTCTCATAAAGTCTTTAAAGCCATTCTGAATTTACATTCTGCACTCCAAAGTGGTTTCCTATGTACCTTCAGCTTTAGTAAAGGATGTCCTAACACAGCCAAATGTTGATGGAAGAAGGGCCAAGTGGATTGCAAAACTCATAGAGTTTAGCATAGAGGTAAAGCCCGCCAAGCTAGTCAAAGGCTAAGGCTTGGCTCAACTTATGGCTAAGGAAAATTGTAGTATGATGGACATAAATTGCATGGAAGCAAAATCAGGAGTTGAACAGGAAGAGGAAGCAATAGAAGAACCAGGGCAGAATCAGTCATTGGCTAAGAATTTGGCTATTTGTGAGTGGTATTCTAGTATATCTCATTTCTTGTTGAAGCTCGAAGTCCCTCCAGGGCTTAGCTCAAGTTAGGCTAGGACCATCAAGCTCAAAGAAGCTAAGATTTTTATTAATAAGAACCTGCTTTATTGGAGGGACCCATTTGGGATCCTATTGAGGTGTCTGGACAAAGAACAGTCTGTCGAATCATGCACCAGTTTCATTCCAGCATCTGTGGAGGGCATCATTATTGGAAAACCACAGCCCACAAGATCCTAAGGGCTAGGTATTATTGGTCTACTCTGTTCTCGGGTGTATTTTCATTTGTGAAGTCTTGTGACAGTTGCCAGAGGTTTACAGGAAGACAACAACTGAAATATTTTCCCCTGAAGCCAACACACACCAATGGTCCCTTTCAGTAGTGGGGTTTAGATTTCATAGGGGAGATTAATCCACATTCTAGTGGCTAGCATCGATGGATCTTAGTAGCCACTGATTATTTTACCAAATGGATTGAGGCCATACCCACTAAGAAGGCTGATCACCAGGTTGTCATGAAGTTCTTAACTGAGAATATTTTCACTAGATTTGGATGCCCAACCAAGCTAGTCACTGATAATGCAGCAGCTTTCAGAGCAAAGGAATTGGTGGACATGTGTGAATCAATGGGCATTAAATTAGTGCATTCTACCTCATATTATCCTCAAGGAAATGGCTTGGCAGAATCATCAAATAAGAGCCTGGTGAGGATAATCAAAAAACTGCTGGAAGACAACTAAAGGAACTGGGATTCCAAGCTGAAGTTTTTGTTATGGGCTGATAGAGTTACCACCAAGAAATCCATAGGAAACTCTCCATTCAAGCTGGTGTATGGCAATGAGACTATTTTTCCAATCCAATTGATCCTCCCCATGGTCAAATTCTTGCAAGAGGAACAGGATGAGGAAAGAGACATGGCAAGAAGGATGAGTGACTTGGTTGAAGTTCACCAGATCAGAGATCAACTGATTGAGAAGTTAGTAGTACGTCAAAAGAATATCAAGGAGGTCTTTGATAAAAAAGAAAAGATGAACAATTTCTAGGTTGGTGACCAGGTTCTCAAATGGGATGCATTGAAGGAAAAGAAGGGAAACCACGATAAGTTTGATGCTTTATGGACAAGACCGTTTGTCATCGCTTGAGCTCAGATGAACAATACTTTCATTCTACAAAATTTAGAGGGAGAAGATGTTTTTGATGGCCCAGTCAATGGGTGGTTTTTGAAACCTTATTCTGTTTGAGGCTTTTAGAGCCTTGGTATTGTAAATATGCTTTTCAGTTCATTTCATATTAGTTAGACTCCATGCCCAATGGAATACTATGTAGTAGATTTAATCTTGTTGTTTAGTGGAAAGGAAGTGGTCTACAGTTCTTAAAACCTCACAGGGAGGCTTTCATCCCTAGGACCAGTGTTATCTCTGAAGTGTAGCGCTGCCATGTTGGAGGCTAAAGGAGGGAGATGACCTACTTCGATGTCCTGGATAGACATGGGCCATCACACCAATTTCCCTCACCCTTCCACTTACCTTCCGTTCCGCTCATTTCCTAACCCAACCCTCTCATCCCCAAAAGACCCTCTTTTCACCTTAAGCCTAAATAAATTAACCCAAAAAACCTGAAAAAACCTTTCTTTTCCACCATTATGCGCGCCATCCGCACATTTCCCGAGGACACCCCGTAACTCCACGTCCTTTGTCATTGATCTTTCCCTGCCGATCTGATGGCCCACATTTCACCCAATCAATGAAACGTGCTCAATCTTTCCCCGCAGTTAGGTCACCCCTGCTAGATCTAACGACTCTCACTCATATCGCACGAACAATTAGCATGACAAGTACCCGCCCAATGAGGGAGGTTTCTCTCTCTCCTCTGCCGCTACGTGTCATCCATCGAATGGAATCGGGAAAGTTCTGACATTTACCACTTACCGCCTGATGCCCTTCTGATAAAAACCATAACCGCTCTAGCCAAACCACCCCCGGGTTTTATCACCCACCTCTTCCACCCGATATCCGTCCGATCTGTCCACCTGAGATCTAACGATCCGGACATGTCCCACTCCCACCATGACCTCAAATCCCCTACACATGATCTCTACCATGGATTTCCCCCCGATCCGACGGCCCTTGTTCACAATCATCCCCAATCGTCCTCCAGTGCTTTATCACCTATCTGTCCATTTGATTCAACACGTCCATCCACTCATGCACTCCATACTCCAATCCCTATCTGTTATCTGAAGAAGAAGGTGGCTGAATCTGTCAGTCTGATGACAGTCAGACCACTGAACCGAATTAACAAAAAGCATGGCCGAAGGAAGAAGGACATAACATGATCCAGCAAACAGAATTAAACAGTCATGGAGCTCTACTTCCATAATCAAGCCAACTACCTAGCAGGATAGCACAATACCAGAATTGATTAATGTTTTCGTGATGGGAAGTAAATTGTGTCCTGGAATGTAATAAGACAGTTAATGCCAATAGGTGGTCAATTAAGACATCTCCAGCCCTAAATGGCTAAGGATCACTGTAAAATTAAATTATAAATAGCCGAAAGCAAGATGTAATCAGGGTTGTTGTGTGGTTCAACTTATGGAGACTGTAGATATTCTGTTCCTTGCAGTGTCTTATCTTCATTTTCAGTAATACAATCTTCTTTTGCTGCTACATGCTCGATGTCCATTTCCCTTCTTTTTCTAAACTTGCACCTAGATTGGTTTGTTCAAGCTTTCTCTTATGTCTAATGCTAGATAAGTGTCATCTTATCTCTGCATTGGTAAATTGGATTTGTTGTTGAATAGGTCATCTATGTTTCTTCTGTATCTAACACTAGATAATTGTCATCTTATCTTCGTTTAGATAGATTAAATTTACAAGTTTCATTCATTGGCTGCAGCTAGCCATCATACATTATGCATGCATCTGCTGGTGTGGTTAGTGTTCTTCATTCACTCACTTAATCTGCAAAGTATTGAGTGTTAGTGGTCTAAATCCTTGTAGGCTGAGGGTGTTCATGCATGTCTGGAGTGAAAACAGAGTTGAAGTGGTTATCTGGCTTGAACCAAACCATTATCCATTCCAATAGTTCCTAGAACAATATTGAAGATTATATGTTACCAGGCATCTCTAAGCTACAACCTAGGAGAGTTTCCTGGAGAGCTAAATGGCCCTATCAAACCTCAGGGAAAGATGGGCGCGAGATACATTATCACTACGTTAGAGTACCTGACTCATTGGGTAGAAGCGCAGCCGGTAAAAGATTACACGGCTGCCACGATCGTGAAGTTTCTGTTTGAACACATATTTACATGATTTGGATGTCTGAAGATCTTGATGAGCGATCATGGTACACATTTCCTGAACGAAATAATCACCGCGCTGACAGATGAGTTTCAGGTATCTCATTATAAAATCACACTGTATCAACCCCAAGCCAACGGGACGGTAGAAGAATTTAAAAAAATACTGGAGATTGCACTGACCAAAGTATGAAACGCGCAACGAAGTGATTGGGTTCTGTGCGTACCTGTAGTACTATGGGCTTATAGGACAACGTGTAAGAAATTGATGGGACATACACCTTTCTGGTTGGTCTATGGTGTGGAAGTTGTCATGCCAACGGAGTATATTGTGCCTAGTCTACACATAGTAGTGCTCACAAGTATGACGGACCGAGGAGCCCTGGAGGAGTGGCTCACACAGTTTAAAGAACTTGAAGAGGAACGATTTTTCACTGGATTCCATCAACAGGTACTAAAGCAGCACGAGAAGGCCTGACATGATCGACATATTAAGTTGCGCACCTTCAAGGTAAATGATTTGGTGTTATTGTATGACAGTAAGTTTGATAAATTCTCGGGAAAGTTTAGAATGCATTGGCTAGGACCGTATGTTGTTAAGGAGGTCACAAATGGGGGCATGGTGCAGTTGGTAAAGCTAAATGGAGAACCTTTCCCAGGAAAAGTGAATGGCAGTCGATTGAAGCCATACACGGGTGGCCCGACCATTTGACTAGGTGACAAAAGCAGAGTCTTCATGCTCCAAGTAGCTAGACGAAGGCACGAGACTATAAACAGATGCAAGGGAGCAGTTCTCACACCACGGTCTCAGAACAATGAGTACAGGAGATTCACCAGGAAACCATTCAGTGCGTTGCCGACCTTGCAGCCATCAGAGCAAAGTTGGAGGGTCTCCGTGCGAAGATCTTCGCACCGACAGAGTGACTCGGGAGCGAGTCACAATGTTTGTGTTGGGGGCCTGTTAGGCATGGAATCCCCCCAAGGCATGTTTTGGAGCTTAAATCCCAAGTTTTGACTAAGTCCATTATAAAGACTTCACGAATTGTGGGCACGGAGAGAAAAGTCATAATAGAGTCATAGGGTTGTCCGCCCTTTTTTGTGTAATGTAATGTCAGTTTGAAAGATCAACCCATGGTTTGTGAACCATGGGATTGTATAAATAGAGCGAGGCTCTAAGTGTAGAAAAGAATCATAAATAAAAAAGGATGAATCCAAGAAATTGATGAAGTATTGAGTCGAAGTGTAGGGTTGTGTCTTTGGGTCATAGGGTAGGAGAAGGCTCTGCAGCTGAGTGCATAGAGGCCTAGTCCACAGCTGAGTGCGTGGACCCCTACAATTGAGTGCACAAGGTAGGTCAAGTCTGTAACCATTGGAAGAATTAATAAAAGAGAAGTTTTACCATATTTCTGTGTATCTATTCCTGTTTTATGTATTATTGGGCATGAATTGCAAGTTTACTGTTCGGCGTGAACTCATATGAATATGTTGAATGAGTAAATATAATATAAGGCATCGGTTCACGAGAAGATAACTAACTGTTATAAGAAAATAAGTAAGATCTCGGATGTGATTTTTGAAAATAGTTCAGTTCGCTGCTCCGGCAGCACAAAAGCCCCACAACCTTGGTTAGGTCTGCGCGAAGGTGATTATATCAGGGTGCGAAGGCCAGAGAAGTGCATGAAGTAACCCCTCAGACATCTCAAGGGTGCAGAAACCTGGTTCCAACACCGCCCCATACTGCCTCGGTTGTGACCTTAGTCTGTGCCCCGCGGACTGTTTCCGAAAGGGCCATTAGTACAGGGATTTGTTTAGTTAATTAACTCCGAACCTGGGTCAGGCCCCATCAAGCCAACAGATGACCAATGCTCGGAGGGCAATTGATGTTCTTGGTGTTGTTGAGTCTCTTCACTTGAAGCGTTAATAGATACAATGGTATGGCCATAATATCACTTAATTTGATCCTCTTTACTAATCTTATAATATCATTTCAATACATCAAATTGTTCTGTTTTCATGGAATTCAGAGATACATCAGTAATGTTATTTTGTCTTGGAAATACTAAATTATTTTGTTCTGAGATCACCCAGTTTGAGTTGTTCTTTGCAGCCACCACTTGATCCTTTAACAAGAATTTGAAATTCAAAGCATAATAAAGCTCTTTTAGTTGCTTTCTAGAAGAAGATTGCTACAAGCCAATGAATATTACTGTGATTAAACTAGATGTTGCACTTGGTACCATAGGCCTTGTAATAGGGTTGTATTCCATTTTAGTCTATGGTAGTAGACTAATTTCTAAATGCTCCATGTACCCACATATGATATAATATATTACCCACATAACTGTAACACTTTGAAATCAGTTCTATATTCTTTATTTTGTCAGGTGAAAGAAAATTACAATTATCCTTTTTCATGCTGAATATACAAAGAGAAAATTGCTTAACAGTGTTGCTTAATTTGATAGCGGTTTTACTTTTATTTGATACAAGAGTGGAGGTAGTCTTAGAAGTTACCTATTTCTCAGTATTTCTCCTTTGACAACAACATCATCCTTCAACAATTACATTCTAGCTTGTACAGAGGAAAGTTGATGTTTAGTAGAGGTCCCATAAGAGATCCTCTAATGGAGGTGTAATAGTTTAGTAGGATCACTGGATGAGACACATGTATGAATGTGTTGTCTTCAATTAGGAACGTATAGTTACCCATCTAGGGGGGGCATACATGAATGTATATTTTGTGAATGGTGCCATTCTCTAAGTGTGTTGGGTGCATGAGTTCATGAGTTCAGTCTACCCTACTAGGTCTTGAATTTGAAGTAGTGTTATCCACACGTGATGGTGATATCCACTAGGTGAATTAAGGTTAGGGTTATGGTTAGGGATATTCAATGAAGCCAGATTCAATGGTTCAAGTCCTATAAAATCTAGATTGAAGAATTGCAAAGAAATGATTGGACACACATCTCACTCAAAAATGACAACTCAAAATCCATATGGAACCTTGTGATATGTTGCTATGGATAGTGCTTACCTGTGACTTTATACCTCTACAACTTCAGCCGAGTTCTATAGGCAAGAATTATAATTTCCCCTAGAGCTAATTTTCCCTACTACTTGACCTCATGCAAGATTTGCTCAGATAGTGGAGTGCAAGGCTTGAGGTGAGGTGAGGTGCTTTTTATGCACACATGTGAACCCTTAAAAATGTCATTCCTAGGCTAGGGTGGAACACTATATCTAGAATAGGTTTCTTGCTATTTTTACACACTTACCTCCTGTTGTTCTCAGCCTGAGCTACCATTGTAATTCAAACAAGAATCTCCCAAATATATTTTGTTATCACCAAAATAGGGGTTTACATTGTTCCTAGTCATGGTCTTAGATAAGTGTCAAGTAACCCTATGTTTTTATGGGTAGGTGATAGGTTAGGAGTCGCAAAGGTTTCATTTGTCATATCCAAATAAAAGTCTAACATCATTATTCCATTTCTCATGATTCTTATTAGCCTTGAAACCACGTTTTCATAGCGCAGATAGTGTAAAATGTCTGTTTTGTGCTACGAAAACGCTGCTCTTTTTGTAGCGCTTATCCTTGCATGCTACGAAAGCGCAGATTCATAGAACGGTCTTGTCAAACATCAATCCGTTAATATTCCGTTAAAATTTTCATTATTAGGTGTCAGCTAGGAGTTAGTCCTTAAGCATGCCGCCATCCAAACTCATCATTTCGAATTTAGGGCTCATCGTGAAAGATAATTTCAAATTCGAAATGGCTAGCTAGTCTCATCATTTTAGTTTGCATGCAAACCCTCAAACAAATTGTTTTCAAATGGTAAGCTTTCGTAATTTTTCACCAAGGTTTTCCTTATCAATAATTCAGGCGAGGCTGACCACCATTGGCAAGCGAGGCTAATCAATAGAATTTTAAGTGAGGTTGGTTTTGTTACAGGAATTCAGAAGGAAAGATGACAGAGGAGAAGAAACATCACACGCCTAGTCATTGTTTAAGAACAGAGCCTGAAGGCACCAAGGACTTAGTTAGAGATAAATCAGTTGTAGAAGCCTTCAAGAAACCAGGATGCTGGAAGTTTTGTAAGAAATTGCAGGGAGGACATACTCAAGTGACAAAGGAGTTTGCACTACATTTCACTGGCTCAAGCACAAAGTTTGGAATCCTAAACTTGCAAATTTCTCCAGAGGTCATAGCTTTGGTGACAGAGATACCTAGGGGGCAAGATATATGGTTCAAAAACTTCATATTCGACATGGAACCATGTAAGGTGTTTCTAAAGCTAGAGTTTGTAGCAACAGACTTAACCAAGGCAGTTCCTATAGACACATCAAGGATAGCTATGCCAACCTGCTCTTCAACATTCAATGTTATTTCACCTGTGAAGGCAGATTTCAAAAGGTTTATTCATATCATTTTAAACTCCTGTTGCATTTTACTGGTATGATTTCTTCAGATTTGCCTTACTTCTTATATCGAAGTGTAGCTAAGATGGTAGATAACGTACAACTGAAATCTCAAGGACATGAAACTTTCCTGTTTCATCATGGTTTAATTAAACTGATAGTTCTACATGAAATCAAAAGGATCAACAAAGATTGGTCTTTGTTTTTGTTTTTATGTGACTTTGGAACATAAAAACAAGGTGTAGACATTAGCCCTAGGCTTAAAGGAACTCCATTAGCAGAAACCAGCAAGTTTGTAATGTCTAGGGCAAAAAGATATGTTAAGTTGAAACCTAGGAAGTAGGTGAAAGAGCAAGTGAGCAAAACACTAGTAGTTATTCTTGAAACTCCTAAATCTACAAAGGAAAAGATATCTGAGGTTAAAGGAATGACACAAGAATAGTCAACCAACAAACCAGTTCAAAGGAGATCGACTAGAAGTCAAATTGCAAAGGAGAAAGGTAAAACAGTGATCTCGGGAGAAGGTTCAAGCTTGAAGGGTGATTTAAGTGATATTTTAAAATCCATTGATATTGAAAAATCTCCTTTGGTGCAGGAAGATGTGATAAAATTTGATCAAGGAAAGTCAAAGAAAATGAAATCCTCCAAGAAACTGGAATTTTAGGATGATGTTACAACATTTGTTTTCAAACCCAGAAAGCTCTTAACCAGGCAATCCAAGAAGATGCAAGAATCCAATATTGAGTTGGGAAGAACAGAAGAATCCTCTGCTATTCAATAAGATTTGATATACTTTCCATCTCCAAGACCTGAAGGTGACAAAAACACAGTTCTTTCCACTCGAACAGAAAAAGCCAGTTACGAAGAAATGGAAGAAAGGGTAAAAGCTGCTAATAATGAAATTGCTAGACTGAGAGTGAGAGCAAGAAGGCATGTAGCTGAAAGGAAAGATTTCAAAAGGATAAAGGCTCTCAGGGAAGATGAAAAAGTTTCCAAACCAGAAATAATCAACAGTGAAACTCAGTACTTTACCTGGATTGTTCTTGCAATCAAAGAAGCCAGATTTGTAAGGAGGATTAATGCTCAGCTAAGAGCTACTAACAGGAGATTGAAGAGACAAATTGAAGACCTAGAAATATAGTTAACCAAATTTGGAAAAGGTTCTATAGTAATAATGAAATAGGGTGATGAAAAAGGGCAGTGAAGGATATATCTTAAAACAGTTTTGGCACATAAAAAGAGTTTTGGCATATAAAAGGAAGGACAATTGTGAAGAAGAAAGTCTTATAAGGGTAAGTGGTTTTAATTTTTGGTTGATCATATCAGTCTTCATGGCATTTTGAAAAACTCCCAAACTACAGATTTTTGAAGGCCGTGTTGAAAAAGAGCATACACAGCAGTTTCATAGCACGCTATGAAACTGCTGAAGATGATCATTTAGCACCTATGGATGCTTTCCGAAGGAAAGGTCTGATTAGTTCCAAATTTTGAAGTTGCTGGTAGACATGGTATCGTATATTAAGTTTTAGATGGCAGTGGTGTAGAAAGAAAACTTCCAAGAATTATTTCATAAGTGATGTAAAGGTTGTGCTACGAAAACTGAGTATTTTTGTAGCACAGTTATGTTTCATCCTTTCCTCCATATTTTCGATTTTCCTTTTTTGCACAGGTGGAAAATGAAATTTTAATGGATTATTAATGCATGCCACATGTACACCAGCAAAACTGCTTGAAGATAAGCATAAAGGATTAAGGGCCTTAAAAGGAGGAACTCTGTCTCCTAGTTTTCAGGACAGTTAGGTCATGACTCAGCAGGTTTTGCAACAACACTATGGACATCATCAAGCTCGAAGATATGGGTTGGAAGCTGATTAAAGAATGTATTGAAGTCATAGATAAGGTTGTTGAAAGCATGTTTTAGGAGTTTCACTCCTATTTGTATTAGGACTCTTAAAGACAGCTAGTTGTCAAGTTGTAATTAAGTAGTTTGTTTTATGAATAGATAGGTGTCAAAGTTAGGAATTCGAATTCCTCTAAAGATGGATCATAGTATCCAAGGTTGTAAAACTCTATATAAAGCTTGAGAATCGAATTCCTTAGGGTTGGTAATTTCATTAGCAAAGGAAAGTTGTGCTATTGTAAGAAACTGTGGTTTTCATACTTAATACAAAGATCAGTTTGACTACTCAAGATTCACAAGGATTTTATGTGTTTGATGTTTTTATGGCCTTGTTAAATTACTTATTTGCAGTGGTATGAGCTTGTGATACATAGAATTCATTGGAAAATGCTCTAACTTCCTTCACATGCTTGTAAACTGTGTTGATTCGTTGTGTTACTATTTTATTTATAAACCTAAACTCTAAGTGCCTTGAATTCCATGTTTTGCTGATCATGTTGTTTTGTTGAAGACTATCTTGACTCCATAGCCCAATAGATGTTTGCTAATCTTTGATTCAACCAAATATACATTTCTATCTGTTTTTATTCCTAGAGTTAGCCATCTAATCATTAATAAAAAAATCTTAAACCTATTGAGAGATCTCTCTTAGGTTGAGAAGGCTAAGCCTTAACCAAAAGATTGGTTTGAAAGAGTTACTCAGAGTCTACCTGATCAACAACCTATCAGGGTTAGATTTTGTGATAACATATTTCATTGCATGTACATCCTAATATTGGAGGTTTTTGTTAAGTAGATTGCATGTATCATAATATTTGAGTTTTCCCTCCTACTCAAGTAAAACCAACATGAGTGCAACCTTTCTTCCCACGAGATTTCATTGTTTATCTTATGCATCTATTCACTTTATTAAAAAGGGAAATGAGTGACATCCATGGAGGACTAGTGCTTTACCCTCTAATCAAGATGTTTATTAGTAGATTTATCTGGTTATTAAAGGAAAAAAACAATTATGAGGGAGGGATGTGCTTTAGAAGAGCCTACTTTCATCATGTGGTTGTAATTATTATTGGAAATCAGTGTAGGTAATTTACAACAGGTTTGTGATCATAACTAGAAAGAAGCTGATACTTTAGAAAGGTTGTGCTCTAATAGAGGTTGTTTCAGTTTACTGCCAATTGGTTTAGAGCATGCATAGAACGGTACTATCATTGTAAAATCGACTTGGACCATGGTTAACACATGCAAGATAAAAACAACAATGTGAGAAGAGGTGCACTCCACATGAGGGTATTTTGAGCAGATTTCATACTTCTAGCATGCAATTAAGTTTGTTTATCTTGGAGAAAGGAAGAGTATCAAGGGGGTGAGGGAGGTGATGGGTGAGTTACAATCATGTAGAAAGGCAATTAGTTCGCCATGTAGAGAAGATTCTACTTCATTTTGGATTCTACTTCAGTTTGATCCCTTTCTCTCTCACACACTCTAGTCCAATAACATTTTTCTTTGATTAGATTTTGTTCTCTAGCCACCAAATCTTGTCTAGTCCAAGAACATTTTTCAAAGAAATGTGAATAACAGTTATCAAAGTGGAACAAATTTTGGATCCTACGTGAGTGCTTCTTAAAATGAGACCATCCTTACACAATATAGACTATTCCAATTGGATTTCTGCAACTACTCATAAATAGGCTCTTTTTCTTCCATTATCAATAGATCCAAGCCCATAACTAGTATTGCTTAAAATGTTGGCATGATACCTTTTCTGTTGGTTGAAGTATAATTACAAAAATTTCTTAGAGAAGGTCCTAAAGTGAGGTATACATATGGCTTCCTTAGTGTTTTTAGTATTTGTTTCTATCTCCTGAAAAGAGTTTCCAAAGTGTTGCCATAATCCAATTCTCAAACCACTACATAGTCATCATTTGAAGGTAGATCACTTGGTGCTTATGTGGAGGGATGCACTGCTATATAAGATTAGGGAATACTGTTGGTAACTTTAACGAATATAAGTGATTTTTCTCATGCTAATGTCACTTTCAAATTCACTTTCAAAAAGTTGTCATAGGGTACTATTCATGGGGCCTCACTACTGGAATAATATGTGATGCTGCTATAGGTGTCATTTGAAACATATCCTGGGAAGAAAATAGGCTTAAACCGAGAAATGTTGCTCCATTCTAGTCATAATGCAAGTAGCCTTGCATAATACTCACCTTCCAGACTTCAGGTATAGAGTGATGTCATAAATAGCTTGAAAGACTAATCTAGAGCAAGATCAAATACGCACAAGAGTGAGGAATCTACAACAAGGTCGAATCATCAATGTGTTGTATTGTTGCACTGAAGAAGCCATAAAATTCACCTTAGAAAAGCATATAAATACTTTTCATATTAAAGATGAAGAGAAGTTGGCCCTAATTTCTCCATTGGAAACATGCCAGGTCTATTAGAAATGAGTTTATTTCAATGTTTTGATTTTTTTAGACTAATGTAGATTTACAAAAATAGGGCATTGATGTTTTCCATTTATCAAAAATTGGAAAGAAATGATATTACAACTACAGTAGACACCTTGAGACATGTAGAAAAGTTTGCAACAATGGGCCTTTCTTATAGTTTTCTTAATGTAGAATTCATAAATGTTCCAAGATCTTTTGCCTTGTATTTGACAAGGTACAACTAATATTCCTTAATATACATCATAAAATATTTTCCACCAGTGTTGCAAAAATTGTACTTAACAATAACTCAAGAAGGGTCTAAAAAAAGAAAATTAGGGAAAAATTATAAAAACCAACAAGCAATTGAAATAAAAAACTAGAAAACCTATAAAAGAGAAAATTTACGCTTATATGAAAAGTAGGAGCTTGAAACCCCATGAGGTGAGGGAAAACTTGATTCTGCAGAAGTTTGAGGCTTTGTCAACACAGGAGTGAACATTATGACAACAATATGGTCATCAAGAGCTGAACGTGTCACTTGTGGGGATTTATCTTGGGTTGGAAGGTTAAAACTCCTCACAACCATCCAGCCTAGCCCCAATTTACAATTTTGTTTTTGGAATATATATCCTGGCACTTCCTCCCATTTTAAGGATGGTATCCAGGGTAAACGTAAATTATTTGGGGCTTGGGAAAATCAATAATACATTCATTAAGATGTCAACATGTCACTTGTGAGAATTTTTCTTGGGTGTGGAGGGATAACATTCCTCCTCAATTGCCTGGGCTAGACCCAATTGACTAAAATGCTTTTTGAAAAATATATCCCGAGAAAACCAAGGGAACTTTGCCTCATTCTGAGGATGGCACTCAGGCTTAAGCAAATTCCTTAGGGCCAAAGGCCATATCAACATGTCATTGGTGGGAATAGAACCATTGTAGGGAGGATAACAATCATTCCACCTAACCAGTGGAGCTAGACCCAATTGACATCAGATGTGTTTGCAGTTAGACAAAGGTGTAGGAATTTTGGAAATGAGTTTTTGGTGTTTTTGGGTAGTCATATATTGTTCTTATTTTGGTTGTTTTCCAATATGCTGGAAAAAAGAATCCATTTATTTTTCCTTTTTACTTGAAACTTTAAAGGATATTAAAAAATAGTTCAATAATGGTAGATGGCCCTTAGTATGCTAGCCAAACAAAACAAAGTTTTACTAACTTAAAACTTCTCCAGGAGGTCCCACCTTACCGATTTTCAAAAAGGTGCAGTCTAGGAGTCTTAGAAGAGATTATCCATCCACTTGACATCCAATGCCAGTTCCAAGTGACAAATCAAATACTATTCTACTAGTAAATTGTTCCGTAAATATAGCAACGACTATGAGGGACATGTTGGGATTCTAGTTCATTTGAACTTCACACAAGTCTGCTGCTTCTAGTGTTATTTTCCATGTTTGATGCATCTGTGAGTTGCATGTTCTCCCTTTTGAATGCAAATAATGGAATTTATACACTACATTAAATGATGATTTCCTAAATTATTTGCCAGTCCCCTGTTAGAGGAGATTAGAAGAGGGCTTCTTGATAGGATTAGTTATTAAGACTATGTGTCATGTTTTGGGCCTTATACAAGGTGAAATTGCAAGATCTTCAAAAGTGAGGGAAGTTCGGGTTAAGTCATGGGCTTGAAGAGAGGGAAGTTGGGGTTCCATTGTATTGCATAATTTTTGCACAACACTTGGCAGGGATCTTAATTTGGCCAAGCATCATTGAGCTTAATTAGCTTTACAATTATTCTTGCATAGATCATCCCATCAATAACATTTACTTTTTTTTTCTATTGAACTCAATGGACATTCAAGTTTTATTTCCATTTGAAATACATATGGGAGACATGGTGACATTGATGCACAATTTAAAACTTTCTTCACTTGTTTTGCATTCAACATGATTTGGCACCTGTGGTTCTAGGTCTTGAGCCAACATGAATTGATCTTCTCTTGGTGAGGACAAACATTATCTTTGTTCTTTGGAATATGATCAAAGGATGTCAGGTAACAATTTTTCTTAATGTTGACAACTTTTCTATTTGTTTCTTTGTTTTTCTGCCACCATGTTCCCTCCTAGAAAATGTTGTGCCTGGAGCCCAGTAGATGCATCACTACTTGTAGTGCTTAGGAGCACGATTATTTCAAAGATATAGGTTTTGTACCCTGACCTGTATATTAGCTATGGGGATAAAAAGATTATTGGCTTGTTGTAGCGTAGCCTCCATCATATCACCAGTGATTTTCTCTTTGGAGACTGGTAAAATAGATGGAAACATGTATAAGTAACATGATCAAGTATACCATGTTTTTAAAAAAATTATGTTGCCACATTTGTTAAGGATTTGCACCATTGGTGTAGCTGGATTGTGGTGGTTCTAGTTCCTCAAGACTATTGAACAAAATTTTATTTGGAAATTAAGTTGTTTACGATTGTCAAATATGACTGATCATTTGAAATACTTTGCCATCTGTTGTTACTGGAAGGGTATTTTATAATATTGTGCAATCTAGTTTTCTATGCTTTATAGCGCAAGTATTTACTTGTTATGCTGATGTGTAGACAATATGATAATCAAGAGGTTTTTATGCTGGTTTTGATGATAACATCTCAATGGTGATGGAACCCTTACTTTTAATCATGCAAGGTTCCAAGGGTGAACCGTGAAAGAGAATGCTTATTTTTTATTCTAACCACGAAAATTTTCTCAAAAGTCTAGCCCATAGAAAGAGGTGAAAAGTTGTATATAAATGATGTTTGTTTCTGAGCAAGAAGTCTTGTTAAAATTTGCAATATGATATATACTAGTGACTCTGTTTTTGAAGCACATTTTTTTATTCGGAGGCATAGTTTTTTTCCAGTTATATTTTAAAATTTAAACCTGCTTGTTCTTGATGGTTTTACAAAGGCTTTTAGTGACATTGTATTCCTTGTTGATTGAATGCTAGGGGTGACTTGTTGAGAATAAGGGTATCTTCTATGATATTGATGTCCTTTCTTCAATGGATTTCATGCACCATATGTTTGTATTGATGATGAAGTAACTCTGTGATTATCTTGATCTACATGGATAACTCATTGTTGGTGTTGTTTTCTCATGGGTATCACTGCATTATTGAGTGCTTTGGATTAATGATGGCGATGATCCCTGCTCATTACTTCCTGTGATCTTGTTCTTCTTCAGAAGAGATTGGCTAAGTAGTTGATCATTGTTTTGCCACCACGTATGTAGCATTCTCTTGTTTATGTAAGAAATTATGTGATTGACATGTCTTCTTGCTAAAGTTGTTTTGGTTATGATCAAGTTGTGTGAAGTTTTAACAACATTGACCCTCTTAGTTTCTTTGTGGTTAGGTGCATGTTCCCTGAAGAGTTTCTCCTTTGAGTTTAGGTGCATGTTCCCTAAATTGATTGGCTTTTGCTACCTTAAATACAAACCTTATGCAAACATTGAATGCTCTTGTTTCGATCATCAATGTCTTGCTTGCACTTGATTGCTTATAACTAGGTGTAAAATTCCAAACAAGGAAACTTCACAATTGACCACAAATTTCTGAGTTTTTCAGTGAATATTTCAGCTAGAAATTTTGTCAAAGACATCATATAGATGCTGTTGTAGGTGTTATCTTACGATAATGAAAAAATAACATATCATTGAAACCCCAAAAGAGTTCAATATGATATATTCATTACTCAGAAACTTACAAACAATTGATACATATAATTTTGACCAACAACTCAACAAAATTTCACAAGGAAATAGATTCTGGAAGCATAGTTTCTTGTATTTGACAGAAACAAGATTTACAAGCCTCCAATCCTACCAAGATTACATGCACAACATGTAGTGAAACTCGTCCAGGGCTCCTAACTGATACACACAATTTCTTCACACTTGTTCCTTATGTTAACTAGTCCCAAATGGTCTATATATAGTCCACACAATAGTGTAAATCATAGCTACATCTAGCTGTGGTAATACAACTTACCAAAGTCTCAAATAAGACACATGAACCTTCAGAACTAGATTAATTGACATCCACACACTAGGTACAGGCCCCATGTCTAGCAGATGAGTGTGGAGTCTGGTTACAAAGAGAATAGGCCCCACAAATGATATGTTTAACATAGCCCACCTGTACACAGCCCAAGAAAATATGGTTCGTCCAGCTGTAAAGAAACTTGAGGTTTTGACCAGGAGCTCGAGCTGCCCCTCCAAGGATAAAATCTAACTTAACAAAGACCACTTCTCCAACACAAGAACACAATGAAACTCGAGCTATGCCTTCCTTACAAATTTGAACTTCAGAACAGTAAGAATATTTGCTTGTGAATGATAAAACTCATTCTCCTTGAGAGTTGGCGTCTACAACTTTCAATGGTCCCTATTCTCATTCACAAAACTTCCAGGATTTTCCATGGCTATCACTTGTAAGAGAAGATTTATGAAAAAAACATCAGTGAATAAAATTAACTGATAACGCCTCAAAATATCATGGGCCAGAGGAAAAACCTATAGCTAGGAATTGGTGGGATAATGAATCATGTGTGATAATGCAAACCATATGGGACAACTTTTCTAGGACTCACCCAACCCTTCATATTCCTCTGGAAAAGAAACATTCCATCCAAACTTCTTTCAAAATTTCACTTAAAATATTCAATCACCCCTCTGTACATAAGCATGTTCGTAATTTAGTCCTTGGTGTTAAAGAAAGTCGATTCCATTGTTATTGTAAGTAGACTAGTTAGGTTGGTTATGTACAACATATTTTGACATATTAAATGGGAAAGTGTCAATAGTTGTGTATGATTCTAAGTAGTTTGAGGTATCTTAATAATTAACTATATTGTAACTCCCTTTAAGCTCTAATACAAGAAACCATCCATTCCCTTTATCTACATGTTACTGATGCTTTTGTGATACCCTATTGTCGTCTGTATGATTGCGTTTTAAAAGAGACAATTGGTGGTAGAATTGTATGAGTTGCAATATTTTTGAGAGCTACCTTTGTACAACTCTAGATTCTGAGTTGTTTTCCTTGGAGTCCCGAGTTGCATAGAATCCAACCATTGAAATTCTAAATGCTCCATAATGATAGTTTTTCCACTTTGAACCATTAGAATATAATTCTAATTTGCATCCTGCATAAAAAAGATTGACTCAAGCTTCCCATTAGACATGTCTTTTACTAGAGAAAGTGAAATTCTTTCGGCCTCATAGCTACTTGCAATGTTATCCCTATATAATTCTATGGATTTTTAGGACGCTGAAGTTGGGTCCCTATAATACTAGTGATTAACCCATTACTATTGTAGTTATACCCGTTATTAATATTGTTGTGCCCCTATTGCCCCCATATTGTTATTACTGTGCCCCATAGAATCCCTCTATTGTTATTTTTGTGGCTTTATATTATTTTTGTTAGGTCGGCTGGATTATATTGTGACTCCTTAGACTCCTATATATAGAAAGGAGGTTTTTTCATTTGAATCATCCAATAATTGTTCATTTATGTGATGTAAAGGAGGTTTCCCCCTCGAAGAGGCTGAATTCTAAGGCGTTGATCTATCTTTTCTATCTTTTCTTGAGTTGGTTTCATAACATTTGGTATCAGAGCTTTGGATTCTAGGGTTTCGCTGCTCCAAACAGGTCATCGTGGCATTTTTGCTATAACTTTTTTTCTGTAACATTTTAGAAGTTGCAAAAAAAACCCATTTGAGAAGAAATCGCGTTGAACCTCAGGTCCAAATTTCAGAGCTTTTCGCGCTATATTTGCGGAGATATGATCTGAGGAATTTGGTCTTTTTGCAAATTCCTGAATTACATATACTAGTGATTAACCCATTACTATTGTAGTTATACCTGTTATTAATATTGTTTTGCCCCTATTGCCCCCATATTGTTATTACTGTGCCACATAGAATCCCTCTATTGTTATTTTTGTGGCTTTATATTATTATTGTTAGGTCGGCTGGATTATATTGTGACTCCTTAGACTCCTATATATAGAAAGGAGGTTTTGTCATTTGAATCATCCAAGAATTGTTCATTTATGTAATGTAAAGGAGGTTGCCCCCTCGAAGAGGCTGAATTATAAGGCTTTGATCTATCTTTTCTATCTTTTCTTGAGCTGGTTTCATAACAGCTGATGATTTTGTATGACTCAGTAAGACTGTAGGAGGTTATATAATCCTTCTTTGAGAGCATGTTGCACCTATTTAGTGGGCATTAAATTCAGGATGTAGTTGGAACTAGTTTGATATCCATTCAAAAGTGAACTTGATAGTTGAAATTATACTAAAATATGTGAAAATTGTGAGATTATTCTCACTTGTACACCAATTGGAAATGCCAAACTATCTAGTATGTGAATATGGTTGGATGTCCGTAAAATGATGTTGAATTAATAAAATGGGGTAGAAAAATAGATTCATTATTCTTGAAGTACATAATCTATATGGAAAATTGCAACAATATTTACATTATCTGCTTCTTTATGTGTATTCGATGTGATAGTTGTAAATGGCCATGGAAGATGCCTCTAGATGTAAAATCTCTAGGACAAGCAGAATGCTAGGAACAATCCTTGTGCTACATCGCATGTAAGGAGAGCTCTCAACAAATTTCATGGAAGAACCAATCTTAGTACTACAATTCCAGGAAACAAAAATCATTATGATACATTGCCAACAAGGAAGGACCCTTGCACTACATTGTAAGGTAGGAAGGTTAATCAGAATACATTGTAAACTAGGGAGGCTAATTGTGTTAAAGTACAAACTAGGGAGGCTAATTGTGTTAAATTACAAACTAGGGAGGATAATTGCACTTAATTACAAACTAAGGAAGCTAATTGTGCTCAATTTCAAGCTAAGGAAGCTAATTGTACTCGATTGCAAACTAGGAAATATTATCATGTTAGTTCATCACAAGACAATTACATTTGGTTGTTCATCTTCCTTGTAATGATTAGAGGATATCTTAAAGCCTGGGAAATGTGGTAGTTCAACAAAGGTTTGATTGACAAAATGATGAGGAAGTATTTATATTTTCAGGAATACATGTATGTATCTTAATTTTTTCCATTATGTGGCGAATTTAAATGAATAAAGAAACATAGTAGTTAAGCAAAGGTTTGATTGACAAAATGATGAAGAAGTATTTATATTTTCAGGCTCACATTTTGTATGTATCTTAATTTTTTCCATTATGTGGTGAGTTTCGAACTTCAATCTTGAAATTCTTCCAACCCGGTGACTTAGTCATGCATAATTTCCATTTACAACACTTGATAGGAAAGTTTGAGAAAATAAAAGAGCATGTAAGTCTTGAATTTTATAAAGGCCAATATCGTGCATGTGTTCACTATCATGTATTTGAAACTATAAATCAACACAACTATAGTGTGTGGAAGTTAAAATGTAAAACATAATATTAATATTTTTTAATAAGTTAATGCAATAAGTTATAGTTCATTTAAGGTCATTGTATTTTAGACTCTTGATATGAAAGTATTAAAGAGGAAAATAAAGCTAATACTAATTGCACTTGTATTCTTGTTCTATTAAAATATCATTTTCATCTAAGGTTATAAATTTTAACATCTTAACAAAGAGACTTAAAGTTGGGATGGGTAGATCATTTTCAAAAGGAGGGAGAACAAGGACCATGTGCAAGCCTATGAAAGACTAATACACTTTTTAAGAATGTTTACGAATTTTTACTTAAAAGTTTAACTAAAATAATTTAATAGTCTATTTGTGGAAGACCTTATTTTTGTGGAAATTTCAAACAAAATGAACCTTCCATATCACGAAAGGTAAAAGGCATGTTTCTTCTAAAGCTCAAGAGAAGGTGAGCATTGCAACACAAAAGTGCATTCTCACCACACTTTTGTTCACCTTTTTGGGTGGTAAGGGTGTTTTTGGACAACTAGATGCCAATAAAGGATGGGAACTTATTGAAAAATTGTATTCTTTAAGGACCAAGTGTCAGGATAGGTTAGGTGTGCATGCTCACTTTCTTAAAAAATATAAAATGGAATGGTAGTAATCTCATTACATTTATTAAGTGAAGTATTTTCTTAATGGCATTGAAGTGGGAAATAATATTGTTCTAGATGAATCACAATGTAATTTAAAGCTTAGACAAAAAGGCCAAGAGAGGAAATATTAAAATGGGTTAAACAATAGAGTGAATCAGGGCATCAATGATGTATATTGGATGTATACAAGTCTTTTTTAATTTGGAATTGGATATATATTTGATTTTTTTTTGAGGAAATTCACATGAACATATCCAAGTGACACCACCATATTTGTGGATGATACAACTAATAAACTTGTAACATTGATTAATGTGTTTCATCTAGGAAGATTTTATTTTGGTACCCATTGGCATAGAACTAGCATGTCCAACAATATTGGAAACAACTAGTTGAGTTAACCTCTTGGACTAGTATATATTTGAAATATATTTTTATATGCTTGCACATTAGTCATACATACCACATTTGAATTACTAGGAAACAACAGAAATACCTTTTTAAGTGGTCACACATTAGTCTTGTTGTGAATTTGATGGCCACCTTAGGCAATTAGAAAGAAAGAAGCACAAAAGAAAGGTGAAGCTGCAATGGTGATTATTAAGTTAGTTGTTAAAAAGTTGCACACTTAATGAGATAGACACCTATTGATATATAAATATGGGGAATCTATCATCCTTCCTTATTAAGTTCTCCCCACTTCCTTAGTGGGAATTGCAATATGATTGTTTGTTTAAAAATAAGATCAATCGATCAAAATTTTACCATCAATGTCATAAAGCTATGACATAAGGATTGCCAGTTGACATGAATTATGCAACGATTGCTTAACTAGACAATCCACGCACCTAGTATAAATAAAACAAGTAATAGTTAATCCCTTGTGCACTTTACAAAATCGTTTTTTCTTGCTTAATTTTTGAATTATAATCCAGTGCATTAAAAGTTCATTGGAAAGCAATGCATAAATAGGGATTGCATGTATGAGAGAAAAAAACGTTTTTTGGTTGAATAGCTAGTTACATAGTCAACATTGATATCTAGTGTTGGTTGGAAAATATAAAATGATTAGAATGATTAGAGAGAGAGGAATTCATATGACCCCAAGGAGACGATCCTTGCAAAAGAAACAATAAGAGGATGAGTTTGTTTTGCTACTTTCCTCTAGGCTCTAGAATGAAGGTCCCATAATAATATTACTTCTATGAACCATGATAACGTATGGACTTACATGTTTCAGTTTGTAATGAGTACCATCACATGGAAATTTTTTCCTAATTAACTCTTCTTCACTTGAGGTAGACAGTGATTAGGAATGAAAATTATGTAAGCACTAAATAAAATCATGGAGCAAGAATATGTAACAAGCACATGACAAATTTGTTATTCATGAATGATATGTTGAAAACGAAAAACAAGTTTAATACTCAAGGCTTTATTATTTTACGAAAAACAAGTTCAATACTCAACATTTTTTTATTTTATATTATTTGTTAGAAGATAAAAAATGTGAAAGAATAAAATTAATAGATGAGATAGTTTAAAGCTAAAGTGAATTGGTTTGTACCTATCCAATTCTATTGAATTCATTCATTGTTTAGAAATAATAGAAATAGGATGATATACCAACATGAAAAAACAAATAAACAAACCCCATCCTTATTCTTATATTACTAGTATTATGGAAACCCAAAACCCTTCTATTGCTAGGGTTTTGACCTAGGAATATACCTGTTTTGGTTTTTATCAATTGCTTAACAAGGCATGAAGTCATTAAAGAAATACTCATTATAAATTTTGTTAACCCTTTACAAATTCTTTATTATTTTGTGAGATTTGACAAGTTCTTACAAAATTTTATAATTTTGTGAAATATTCGGCTTGATTTTACAAGATAGTATAATCGGGTGAGAGATTCACCAAAAAAATTATATATACATATTATATTATTGATAAAATTGCCTTCCATTTTTCCTATGTATCATGGGGATTCACCCATTTATTATACATATAAATTCAAGACGGTTCTTAAAATTTTCTCCGGTGACCAATAGAGCGTTGGAGGGCATCTTGACCAAAGTGGTGAGCAACAGCAGGAAGGATTAGGCAGAAAGACTAGTTGAGGCCACCTGGGCCTATAATACCACATGGAAGACCACCACTGGATTCACACCCTATGAGTTGGTCTATGGGAAAAAGGCCTTGTTGTCCATTGAATTTGAATATAACACATTAAGGATGGTAGCCCAACTAGATCTGAATCTCAGCAGTGCACAGAAAGATAGATTGTTCCAATTGAATGGTTTGGATGAATTCAAAATGCAAGCCCTCCTACATACAGAGGTAGTTCAAATTTAGAGGAAGATCTGGCATGATAAAAATATCAAGGAGAACAAATTTCAGGAAGGCGATTGGGCATTGTTATATTGTTCTAGGTATAAAGACTTCAAGGGCAAGTTAAGGATAATATGGCTCGGACCTTATGTTGTGGAAAGATGCCATGATAATGGTTCAATGCAAATTAGAACCATAGATGAAGAAGCCATTCCTTTGCTTGTTAATGGACATCGATTGAAAATTTACAAGAGACCTTTACCAAAACAAGAGTTCGTTGATGATATCAATAAAATCGTGATGATAGTGGAGCAAGTGTTGAGCCTCAAAATTACTCTTTCCCTAGCAACTCTTCTCATTCCTTTTCTTTGTTTTTCCATAAGAAAGATGTATTCTCATCACTAATAACTGGTATATACTGTCTTGAGGAGGCCGTTTAGTGATTTACATATTATGCTTTTTATGTTTTGCTATTTGAATAAATTTTTGTATATTACCTATGGAACACAGCCTATTCTGCAGCTTACCAGCTGTTTCGCAGCTACCTCCATGCTCTAACAGGTTCCAAGTGTCAGAAGGAGAAACTAGCCACATGGGTAGCTTTGAAATCATCATGACATGGGCCTTGTCCTATTCATTCAACCCAGGTCAACAAAGAAGATGGCATACGACTACCGTCAATGGATAAGTCAAACACAAAGAGAACGAGGGTAACATGACTCTATTTTGTGGTTAATTAATGTGTTTCACAGTGATGGGAAGCATTATTCAGAGCAACTACCTGTACCTACGGACTCCAATAGCCACCTATACAAATGAATTCAACAACCACCATGTCTTGGATTTATTTCTCCAGCAGCCAAGGAAGAAATTCTGCATATCTGTCTTCTATGTGTTTGGCTGTAGCATGCTTTTCTCCACAAATAGTTATATGATTTTTCTTATAAATACCTGTGTAAGAGACCGAAGAAGTTAGTATTAGTAATAGTTTTAATGTGAAATCGAAGTTCTAGACTCCGTAATTTTTGGGCATTTTTTGTCCTTGTTTTAATATGAGAAGACCACATGTTTTTATGAACATCTGAAGGATTTTTCTTGGAGTTGATTGAGCAAGCGTAGCCTAATCAATTGCAGAGGGCCCTTTCACTGAAGAAGGCTTCATTTTATTTATTTTTCTTCTTCTTGTTAACTGTAAATTCATCATTTTCTTACTAACAGTGTTTATAATGCAATTTCTATCATTTTCTTACTAACAATGTTTATAATTTGGAGTAGTTTCCATTAGCTTGATTTCTTTTTAGTTCTTATTAGTAGTTTAGAAGATAGAACTCAATAGTGTAATCTTGTTTTCTTCAATTAAAAACTAACCTTTTTTAAGGATGAGAGTAGGATTGAAGAATGATAAGGATACATTGTTGGATAGTTTACTTCATTTACTATTTTGCTAGTTTAAATTCTCAATTAAACTGATCAGTGTCATTAACTGTCTTTGCCATTTCATTTTTAGTTTAAAATACTAACTCATGGTGTTAATAAATGTTTATGGAAATCCCTTCAAGTTGATAATTCATCCTTAACTAAGTGTTTGAACATTTCATCTATGCAATGAGTTATTTCTGCATCTTCGTATTTGCTTTCTCTTAGATTAATGAAGTACATAATTACTTAAATGTCATCCCAAGGAGACTTTCTCCCAAAATTGAGAGGCAGAGTAACCAAGTATTTCATTTAGTTTCATTTATGTAATTAGTTAGACATTCAATTGCAAATTTCACTTTCAGTTTTAATTCATGATTTGGAAATAATGGTAAAATAAGAATAGAAACTTTGTTTTCATTTCTTTCTTAGCTTTGTTTCCATACCTTTCTTAGCTCGGTTTTCATTTCTTTCTTAGCTCTATTTTCATTTTTAGATTTTGATCAATCTTTAAGAAAGTTAGATTTAGTTTTGATAATTTACATTGTAAATCATGAGGAATTAAAATACCAAAAACCCCCAAAACAACATAAAACATAAAAACAACGAAGTAAGAAGGGTTAGCTAGCACAAACAGTGTAGTACACTTCATCAGTTTACGATACCCGAATTGATAATTTGTGTAGAGAAATTTAGGACACTAAATTGACTAAACAAAAAGTTCCAGCTCCTCCCTAAACAAATCACTGAGAAAAAGAAAAAAAGAATAAGGACTTAGGTGAAAACCTCCATGAGGCGCCCGAGTCCCATCATTGGGTTGAAAACCTCTTGAGGCGGCTCAGTGATGACAAAAGAAAAAGGAGAAAAGAAAAACAAAAACAAAAAGAGAATAAGAATATCCCTGGGCGAAAACCTTTCTTGAGGCGCCCAGGGCAAACAGCTAGGTTGAAAAGCTCTCTAAGGCAGCCTAGTTGTTTAAATTTATTTATTTATTTATTTATTTTTACTTTTATTATTTATTTTATTTTTATTTTTATTTTTATTTTTTTAAATCAATAAATTTCCATTTGCAGGTGGGAGAGAAGGACAGTCAAGGAGCAAAAGAGAATCCCAAGGAGACCCCTTTGATCTGGATTTAAACAGGAACACAACAAATTATAGAGATAACCATATACACAAAGGTGCAGCGGAAATAATACTTCATTTCATTAATGGAAAATACTGAAATATGCTTACAACTAGAAATGGGAATAAACCAGCTAGGGCAATGGTAGCTTATCTCTGAGAAGAGATGTGGTGGCTACATGCCTCTGAACTATTCTAAATTGTGTTACAATGAGGCTCGAAGGCCTATTTATTGTTGATAAACAATGGAAAACCTTTCACATCCCGAAACCTAACCCTAGAAGATGAAATGCCAAATTGTGGGCCCCGTTTGGGTAAATTGCTACATCAATTTCCCGGGGTCGTAACGTTGGCATACGATCTCCGTTTGACGCGTACGATAGCTCGTTATAAAGATATATCCGAGTACTACCACTTTAGGAGGCAACATCGGTCCAAGGACCCATGTTGCCCCAGATTTCCAAAAAAACATCGTTTAGGGCCTCAAAACGGCTCCGGAAGTTCAGGACCCGAAAAACTGCTAAAAATAGTAAATTGTGCTACAATTTAGGAAATTGAAAAATCTGAAAGAGACAGTTGTGGGGCTCCAAATGGGATAGGTGGGTGGCCACCAACATCCACCTGGATCATTCCTCCCCCCTTAGGAAGCAATGGTCCCCATTGTGTTGAGTTCCTCCATTTGCTGAACTTGGTCCCTGGTGAGCTGTTCTGCAATCTTTGATGTGTTCAGAAATGGTGGGAAGCATGGTCGACAATGGTCCATATTGAACACTTGGTGCAGGCAAAGGAATGGAGGAATGATGTGCTCCAAAGCATTATTCCCCACAGCCTTAGTACTGCTGTAAGGACCATGTGGGAGTGGTCTGAGCTTCTGATGGGTTCTGGTAAGGCGTTCTCTCTGCAGATGCAACCAAACTTTGTCGCCCACCTGAAACTTGTGTGGTACCCCTGGGGGTGAGGAGAAGTTGTTCCTGTGTCTTGTCATGACTGTATCCCTTTTCTTCTGCTGCTGCATGGAGGAACCCTTCGCGGGGGTCATGGATGTGATGGCAATCTTCCCCTTACTTTGGGAGTGAACCAGATAGATGAATTTCCTGGTCTGTGAGATGAGCGTGTTGCCTTTCTTAGCAGTGATCAAAGATGTGGCAGTAGGTGGGGCTACCTCTAGTATCCTGTATAATGAATTATTTAAAGAAATAATGACAGCACGAGGCCTTGACTCATACACAGCATGTTGCCTCCACAAGTATGGCTGGCCTAATAGTACATTGCGAACATCAAGAGGTGTAACATCACACAATACCTCATTTGTGAAGGGCTTGATGCTATAGGGAAGGTGGCACTGCTGGTGAACTTTAAGATCTCGTCCTTCATGAAGCCACCCAATACTATACGGTTGTGGGTGTGGTGTAGTCGGTAGGCCCAATCACTTCACGACCTCTGCTGAAATGAGGTTCTTTTGGTTGCCACTGTCGATAATGAATTGCAGCGATGAACCCTTCACCCACATCTGTGAGTGGAAAAGACGCTCCCCCTCTTCTAGATCTATAGGTTCATTCTTCTGGATCTTGGCAGTGGCAACACTGGCACTGGGATCCGCATCAATGATCTTCTTCCCTTTGCCATTCCCCTTGTCAGGTTCTGGCTCAGGGTCAGAACATGCATCTGATTCGGAAGCCTTCAACTCGGCCACCAACGACTGCTTGGTCCGACACTCACTTGTGTTATGAGTGGGACTCTTGTGGAACTCACACCACTTTCCTGTGTCCTTCTTCGGCTTCGTGGTATTGTTCTTTTCTTGTGGCTTCGATGGGTTGTCTTGGTGTCACACGGAATAAGTCGATCTTGCGGACAAGATAGACCTTCCTAGAATCTAAAGAAGACCTAATGACAAGCAAACCAACCAGACACTATCTTTCTCTAAATATGCTTTTATAAACAATGGCAAACAAGTGTTTTTAGGGCCTACCTTAGGTCCAACGCAAGTTTGTGGATGCCCTCGCTCCTTCGATCCAAATGAGCTCCTTTGTCGTGAATCTGCAAACACAAACAAGGCAAACAAATTAAATAGCACCTGAAAAGCCAATATCATAAAACATATTTAACATGAAAGTCAAGGAGTCCATGAAACAAATAACATGAGATACTTGTTGAGAAAAATGAGTTTGATTGTATTAATTCAAAAGAAGAAGAACTTTACAACCTGTGCCTTGACACTGTACAAGCTCCTCCCAGGGTCCAGCAAGAAGTCTCCTCTACTTTGACAAGTTTCACTCTCTTCCCAATGAAGCCAAAAAGGTATGTGATCTCTCCTCTTAAGCTCAACTAGGAAGTATTAATTTCACCAGCATTTACCCTAAAAAATGTTCAGCTTCTAACCTCCCCAGCAACCAACCCAATGCCCGAATTTATAGTGCAATGGAGGGAGGTTACTAGGTCCTCCTTCAAAGGGATAAAGCCCTCCTTCAAAGGGATAGCTCCTCTCATCAAGGGGTTAGCTCCTTCTCTTTTGGGATGCATGAACCACCTCAGAGCGAACAATCCACGTCAAAATTCCTTCTAGAATCCTCTAGAATTAACCCAAAGTGAGTTTTTTAAGATAAAACTTGCGCCTTTTGACTTTCACACGGGTCCACACCCACACCTTTAGGGACAGAGCGGGTAGGTCTGCAGTTTTTGTAAACAGAAGGTGCGGGACCGCAGGTAATAGTGAGAGAAAGTGCGGAACTAGAGTTTCATTGATTTTCAATGTCTTTTTCCCATTTTCAAAGCTTGACTTGAAGAGCTGAGGTCTGAGACTTGCTTAGGAGGACAGTACAAGTGATGATAGACCCATACTGACTGCAAATAATCATGGTGACGATATTTTTGTGTAACACTTGCGTCACCCCGCCTTGGCTTTGTCCTTTGGGCTTCGGATTTGCAGATTCAAAGTCTCGCTTCTTCTGTTTGAACTTTTGCTCGATTTTGACAGTGTATCGGTATGCTGTGACGAGTGAGGAGATGTTCAAGAACCCCATCTCTTCCTGGATGTATTTGTGTAGGTCGCCGCGGTATTTGAGTACCAAATGCAGCTCAGAATCTTTAATACCCAACTGTGTGCGAAGGGTATGAAAAATGTTTGTGAACTCTGGGACATCTTGGTCTCGTCCCTGCCGCAGTGTGGTCCATTTGATGTATTTGTCCTCATAGCTTCCGACAGGGTAGTACTGCTCCTTGATAGCATCCCGGAAGTCATTCCAAGTGGGTGTGGCTGAAAATAGTGAGCCTCTACTTTCATCCTTCTGCTCACAGTAGGTTTCCCACCAGTCCTTGATGTGTGGGGCTGCTTTGAGAAGAGAAAAAACAATCTTTTCCAGACTTGAAAATTCATGAACAGAAAAATAACCCTCTAGCAGATTTGAACATTTACCTACGGCATCTGCATCTATTTGACTCTCGAAGATGGGGATTTCAAAATTAACTTGTACCTTAAACGGTGTGGCGTTTCCAGAGTAGCTGTTGGAAGCCGATGCGTTGCCTCTGGGTAGCTGCTGAAGGATCTGCGCAAAGATATCCATCATCGCGTTCCTTTGCCACTCGAGCGCTTCTTCGAGCAAGATTTTGATAGGATCTCCTGCTCCCTCGTCTTTCTTCTCATCCGCCATGGGAGGCCGTTGGGATTTGCGAGGCTGGTCTTGCAAAGGTTCAACCAATTCAAGCCCTAACTCCTTATATCCCGACCTCGTTGGGGACATGCAAAGAAAAACAGAGAAAAAGAAGACCGCTCTGATACACTGATCCGGATTTAAACAGGAACGCAACAAATTACAGAGATAACCATATACACAAAGATGTAACAGAAATAATACTTCATTTCATTAATGGAAAATACTGAAATATGCTTACAACCAGAAATGGGAATAAACCAGCTAGGGCGATGGTAGCTTATCTTTGAGAAGAGATGTGGTGGCTACATGCCTCTGAACTGTTCTAAACTGTGTTACAATGAGGCTCGAAGGCCTATTTATTGTTGATAAACAATGGAAAACCTTTCACATCCCGAAACCTAACCCTAGAAGATGAAATGCCAAATTGTGGGCCCCGTTTGGGTAAATTGGTACATCAATTTCTCGGGGAGGCAACATCGGTCCATGGACCCATGTTGCCCCAGATTTCCAAAAAAACGTCGTTTAGGGCCTCAAAACGGCTCTGGAAGTTCAGGACCCAAAAAACTGCTAAAAATAGTAAACTGTGCTACAATTTAGGAAATTGAAAAAGCTGAAAGAGACAGTTGTGGGGCTCCAAATGGGATAGGTGTGTGGCCACCACCATCCACCTGGATCACCCTTCCACTCACATATTTTTTTTTTTCACTCATTCCCATGCATCTTGCCATCATTTTTTTCATTTTTCCACTCCATTGCTTCAGTTTATACAAAGACTGTGTTTTCGATAGGATCCCCTGTATTCCTATAGGATCCCCTGAAAACCTACAGGATGATCCTGTAGGAATTACAGTGATCCAGAAATCCTATAGGAAGAAATATGAAGGCAAATGGTGGACTTTATAGGCCCCTAAAATTCACCCTCTTCATGATCTAGCACCTTCTCTTGTCCACCATCATCATCCATGCACTCACCATTAAAAAAAATCAGTTTCAAGAGTTTTTATCTAGTCTTAAAAAAAAGGAAACAGAGATGAGTAAAGAGCATCAATTGAGTATTCTTTGCTTTCCACACTCCCACTCCTTCTTTTCATCCATGTCACCATCCTCACAGCCCAAACAAGTAAAATGATTAAAGAGTTATGAGGGAGAAGTAGCTACAAGGCATCCTGTAGCAGCCTATCCCACAGAATACCAATCACAGAAATGACAAGTCTTCACCATGACGATCCAGAAGCTCCAAAGTAGTAGCATCAAATCTTCAACCATAGGTACCTGCAAAAACAAAGAAGACATTAGAAAACAACAAGAGGAGGAAGAAGAATGGCATGCAGCAAATATACACAGTAGCACCTCCAGTCTTCAACAACTGCAGCATAGAATTGAAACCATAGGTAAGTATCCCGCTTACTCTCTCATATGCATCATATAGTAAAAAATTATAAGGGTTACGAGATAGTTGTTTTATGAGATAAAAGGTGGCCAGTTAACTTAGCCACCTTCGTTCAGTCAGCACATGCATAACCGGGTGTCCTCTGACACGTGGCCACAGTCAACTCAGAGATAGAGAAGGAGTAGGACAAAAAGAGGTTAAAATACGGATCTACAAGGTGGGAGCTAATTACGAGGAGTGGGAAATGATGAGGTGGTAGTGGGGACCAACGGTCCAAAAATGGCAACGTTCCTTTGTTGCCAGCACACCACTTCACCCCGAATCACCATAAGAGGAAATAAAACATCGTTCCCATGTATTAATGAATTTCACCTCCTCGAAACTCCCTTACTCAAGTCGCTCTCATACCCAGGCAACCCACTGGAAGCAATAATCCATCGTTCCACTACACAAAATTCCTACAGGACTACACAGGAATTCCTACAGGAGCATGCACATGAATTCCCTATGGGATACACAGAGACTGTCTACAAGGTTGGCAGAGAAGATTTTAGAAGGGATATCATGGGAGTTGGCCACTGCAAATAGTCTAAAGAGGTAGGCTCTAAAATTTCATTCCCCTTTGCAAGCAAATGAACCAAGAATACTCTAAATTTGAGTGAATTTAGCAACTGTGTGAAGGGAATTAAATACACAATCATCTCTATTTTTCTCCTGCATTTGAAAAAATGTTTCAACCCTCTTATTTTCTCCTCAAGATTCACCATCAAGATGACATGAGGGTTTAATAGGAGAGAGCCCACAAACACTGTGAGAATCCAAAAACTCCCCCAAGTGCTTGAAATCTTCACAAGACATAATTGGATGGGGTTTCTCGAAAAATTCAGAGGGTATGATGATGAGGTGGCTCAAGAATTTTCTCTCTCCCTCACTCCACACACCAGAATCCATGCCACTATTGTAATAAGGGGCCTCACTATAGATATCACCCCTGATCTCATCAAAAGAGTCACCACTCTTCCGCTAGGAATACCATGGAGGAAAGAAGACAAAGGAGATAGCCAGGTTGCCAAAAGAAAATTCTTTTTAGAAGGTCAGAAACCCACTGAGGAAAAAAATGGAGTAAGGAGGGAAAGTCTGCCATATCCATGGAATGAGGTAGGCTACCAAATGATCAAATACATCTCATGTGAGGGTAGGTATAGTGTTGTCTATGGCTATCATTTCAGGATCCTTGAAGAATTAAGATTTGGAGCAGAAACACCCCCTCACCAAAGGCTCAACATACCATACTTCTTGCTTCAATCACTCATAGACTCAAGAATCAAAGTGAAGGAGGGAAATTCCCAACAATTAGCTCACCATGGGTTGATTAGGATCCTCATAGAAGATGCCCTCCAAAACCTCAGAACTCTTATAACATGGTTAGTTTTTAGAGACATGCTAGCAGAGGATGACATCAAAGCTCTCACTTATGATGTTAGTCCTACTGTCAGTGAAGAGGAAGTAAAACAAGAAGAGGAAGATACAGAAGGAGATGAGGATGGGATGGATGAAGAAGGAGCTGACACAGAGGAACATGATGAAGATGAAGAAGAAGAGGTATAAGAGAAGGAGGATGACGGAGAAACAAAGGAGGAAATTAAGGAGGAAATCAATAGAGATGATGAAGATCTATAAGAAGAAGAAGACAAGAAAGACAGATAGGAAGAAGGCAATGGAACGAAGGGGAAAAAAACAAGGAAGAGTCACCTAGGGTGTCTCTAGAGGCAAATGAGGGAGAGGTAGTAGCTTCCCTCACTGCTCTTAGCACCCCAATCAAGAAAAAAGGAAAAAGGTAGAGGCAGGCCCCACTATATTTCAAAACAAGAAAGAGCACAAGAATAAGACAGGGGAAGCCACAAACATCAACCAAAATTCCTATTGTGATTGAAGATTCCCCTACACAAAAAGACAAAATGCCTTCCCCTAAGTCCCCTATCACCTATGTGAGGAGGCCTAATACTATATCAACTTCCTCAAAGGGAAAGGAAATCCTATAGGATCCACAGCCAAATCTACAGGAAGAAAAAATAGTCCTACAAGATACTTTGTTGAATCTATAGGAGGCAAAAAAATTGGAAAGGAAGGTAGGGGAGAAGCAAGAAACTAAAGAGGAGGACCCAAAGACAAAAGAACCTAGCCCCCAACCTAACCTGGACTCATATTACTGGTTTATTGAAGGAGGTAGGGTCATACCTCAAAAATTTTCCATCCCACTATTCTTCGAGCTTCAGAAGGAGAGGGCCAGAACTCACCGATAGATGCAGATCACCAAATCAAAGGGTGTGGAAGACATTGGGCACATGGAAGAGAAACTCAAGGAAATGGGAAGATAGATAAGTGGCTTGAGGGATAAAGAAGCTATAATGAGAAATCAACTAGAGACAGAAAATGCATGGTAGAGGGGACAACTGCAGGAAAGAGAGAAACAATTGGCATGTATGGGCAGCCTCTCCTTGGAGGCAATCTAGTGTAGGATGCTAGCTAAATCCTATGCTCTCTACCTCAAAGAACAATGGCTTCAGTTTCAGATTAAGACCCTAGCACAGAGGTGAACCATGCCATTTCAGGACTACAGGCAGTTTAATGATCTTTGTGATCAAAGTACACCGGAGGATAGGGCCAAAATGGTTGAGTTTTATTTGCACAACATGGCCCTCGTAGACATGAATGTATGGGACCCTAATGCCAAGCTATGAGATCTAGAATTAATGGCTTTGACATCATGGATGAACCATGAGGAGTCAAGAGCTACAGAGATGAAAAGGATATTGGAAAGAGAGCAAACTGAACCTCTTTTGATCAGAGCTGAACAATCAAATCCCATGGCCATCATTAGTACCCATAATTTGATTGCAAATGACCCTTGGATGGCACCTAGATATCTTGCTGCCCAAGAGAAATCAATTTCACATTTTGTGGACATGTTTAGGCCGCTAGGAGATGATAGTATACATGCTTGCCTGAGGAGATGGAACACCCTACCATACAGCTTAAAGATAAGAGAATATCACTCCCCTCAAAGGTTGAGAGAGGCACTCAACATGAAACCTATGTATAAGCAATCTATGAAAAGGTTGAATGCCAATTGGATAGGCCTAAACCTCAGCCCACCACTACTCTTAGGGATGCTAGAAGGGAGAAAAGAAGAAGAGGAAAAGAGGCAGTGGGAAGAAGTAGAAAAGAAAGCAGGCTTCTGTGAACAAGAAGAGGAGACCACATCAGAGGCATGGGATGTGAAAGAGGCTACCAGAGCCATGAAGGATATGGATATTGACTAAGTTGCTCAGAGGATGAGCAACACTTTCAATAGGGGGGTGAATGATGAGCCTCATCATTGGGTAAGTATATGGGCCTTAATTCACCTCCTAGCTTAGTCGAACCAACTATTCTCATAACTTATTGCATGCTTTTAATTATATTTTGTTTATGAGGTGAGTTAAAGATGGATATTTTGCTTTATGGTCTAATGTGCATTTAATGTAGGATTAAAGGAGAAAATCAAGGAATTTTGGCAAATACCAAGGTCAAAACTCGAATGGGACAAGGGAGAGGGATTATAGGAGGTAAATTTTCCTCATTTACTACCCCTCCATTAGAATATTCCTCCATCAGCTCAGAGTGCAAATAGCCAAATCATGAGGACTAGAAGGCAACCAAGCAAGCGAGAGACAAAGCACCAATTTATCTCGAGTTTGGGAGACGAGCCTCCCTAATTTTAAGGAAGTCATTGGAGACTTAAGGTGTATAAGTAGAGAGGCCTAGGACCTCAGTAGGATTTTGATTTTCATTGTAAAACTTTACTCTATTTTCGAGCTGCAAGACTTGTGATAATTCTTTTTGATGTAATTTGCTATTTTGGTAATAAGAAGGAGTTTTGTTTTGAGCCAGCACTGAGTTAACTCGGAGGGCTGAAGCTCTTGGGTTAGGGCCCAACCCTAGCAGCCAAGGCTTCTCTTGATTGTACATGTATGTTTAGTGTAGATTCATAGTTTAATTGCTAATTTGCTTATTAGTTTCATTTCCATTACAAGTAGTGTAGATTAGATTGGTTGTGTGATAGTTTGATTCCATTTGTGCCTTATTGCAAGTAGCAGGTTAGCAAGGAGAATAGGATCACCACAAGGTTGTTAGCAGGTGCCTCAGCCTCACTTCCTCCCTCTAGGACCCTGACATGAAGAAGGGACCCTTAAGCAGCCCCAAAAACATAGATTTCTAGTTCTTTTACGAGCTTTGGAGTTTGATGTATTTAACTTAGTATTTGGTTAATGTTGCAAGGTAGATTTCATTTTCATCTTTCCCATCTCCATTTCTATAGTAGATCTCACTCATGCTTTCATTCCCTTCAACAACTTTCTTCATGCATAATAAAGGCAATTGATTCATTAGTTCTGCTTTTCTAGTTTATGAAAATGTATCTTGTTGCATGACTTTTTGGAAGACACACATGTTTTATGCAAAGCAGGTGCTTCAGGAGGATACCAAGACTTCAAAGACAACAACCACCTTCCAATTCATCCACCTTAGCCATCCCTTGTCTCCACCATCACCCTCACTAGTTTTTCATCATTTTTCATTGAAATTCTCCTAAACACATTGACCGAATCTAGCCATCTCTTATCTTGGATATTGACTCCCGAGTGCTCCTATACCTTCTAACACTCCATTCCACCCATCACACACCTTTCCTAAGCCTCCCAACACCTCCAACACCTCACAATTAACTCTCGGTTGTATCTTGTAGGTTTCCTGTAATTCCTACAGGATCATCCTTTAGGTTTATAGTACATCCTGGAGGTTTTCCTAAAATGACCTGTTTTGAGGCCGAATTGATGGGAAACCTCTAGGAAGTCATAAAAATCCTCCTAGGACCCCTCCACACCATCCAGACACTTCATAAAACTTCCATCCATCCTCAAACACATTCGATCCACCTATCACATCCACAAGAACAATTAGTTTGCATAATTGATTTTGCCTACAAAGACCACAAAAGTGAAAACAAATTTAGTTTAGTTTCTTTACTTTCACATTAGTATTATTTGATGCTTTTTACTTCTGCAACTTATATGGTAGCATTTTTTTATTGTTGATTTAGCATTTCTGCTTAGCATAACTTCTTAAATGGTTAATTAGGGTATGGTGTGGTTTAGCATTACATGTTGGCTTTCTCCATTACTACAGTAGAGTAACTCTCTTAGAGTAGATTTGACTTTCTTCCATCGAAGAATCAAGCTTCTTATGAGTCTATAGAAGTCTGGCTTGAAACCCTAGTGGTCTATCGCCAGCTAAACAGTGACAACAGGCAGATCCATCACTTTTACTTGTGCATACAACACTGTCACCTCCAAGTTTGTACGAACCCTGCGTTGATAAGTAAAGCTGGTAGCCCAGGAGTTGCAACATCCTTGCTGCAATACTGGTGCTCATCAATGATATGGCATACTTTTATGATGATAAACTTGGAATTCTTCTGTCTGCGCACTGATCGTTTCATTAAGGAAATGCGTACCGAGATCACTCATTAAAATATTTGTGCAATCAAACCTAGTCAACACATATTCAAACAAAAATGTTGTTGTTATTACCCCTGTAAAATCCTTCACAGGCTTTGCCTCCACCCATTTGTTCAAATATTTGGTTGCGGTGATGATATACCGTGCACCTGTCTTCTTGCCTGGAGGCTGAGTTGGCCCTACAAAATCAATTGCCCACTTCTCATATGGCTACAATGACACTTGCAGATTCAGAGGTAGCTCATCTCTTCACGATGGCCTACCCATCCTTTGACATGCATCACATGGACTACAATATGCTTTGGAATTCTTATGCAGCGTCGACCACCAAAACCCAGTGCGTAAAATCTTCCGCGCCGTCTCTTTCCCTGCATAGTGGTCTCTCGCAGCTCCTCCATGACCTTCAACAAGGATACTATTTCATTCAAAATAAGGCACATAACGTCACAATATTTTGTCTGAACCCATCTTGTACAAATTCCCTGCAATAACTGAAAAGTTTGTCATGTGCACTACCAATTCTTTCTTCTTTTGACTTGTGTATCCTTCTGGCACCGTTATTGTAGTCAGGAAGTGGATAATGTCTACAAAGTGATTGTCCACTACGTGCACCACAAAGAGATGCGCGTCAGGAAGCCCCTCCTCCAAATTGGTGGGCTCCTCTCAATTTGCGACAGATGATTTGGCCCTGCATTTAACCTTCCAGGTTTCACAATTACTTTGAAATCATACTCCTGAAACAAAAACAACCATCTGCATATTCCCCCCACAACACATGCTTGTTGACTAGGTACTTTAATGTAGATTGGTCTGTACACATCTTAAAATGTTCACCTAGCACGTAATGTCTAAACTTCTGGAGTGCGTACACCATATCCAATCCTCCGCGCTCCGCCATTGAGTAATTGTTTTCAGCCTTAGACAACTTCCTACTCGCAAATGCTATAGGGTGATCCATTTCTCCTTCACTGGCTTGTGTCAGCACTTCTCCAAGTGCAATACATGATGCATCCCCATGTACATGAAATTCCTTCTTCTAATCTGGGAAGACTAGGAACAATGCAGTGACCATCTTCTCCTTTAATACATCCAAACTCCGTTGAAACTCTTCATCCCAACAAAATGTAGCGTCCTTTTTCAGTAGCGTTTCCATAGGCGTGGTAATCTGAGCATAACTTTTAATGAACTTCCTATAGTATCCTGTATGGCCCTGTGTTTTGCACAGATCTATAACACTTCTTGGTGCCTCCAAATTGATTATAACTGTGATATTAGTATGGTCCACCATTAATCGTTTCCTGCATACCACATGACCCAACAAGATTCTGAAGGGGACGGAAAACAAGAATTTCTTCAAATTTAACATGATCTGATATCTCTGGCATGTATCCAACATCAAGCGCAAATTGGCTACATGGCGCTTTACCAATCCAAACACTGTCCAATCATCAAAATATACCTCCAAAATTTTGTGAATGAACTCTTTGAATGCCGGGATGACTACGCATGAGAAGATCATCAACACATTCTTAAGTTTGAAAGGCATCACTATATACTGGAAGCATCCCCATTCTATCGCGAAGGTGGTCTTACTCCTCTCTTCTGGCGCGATCTTTATCTAATTGTATCCCAAGAACCCATCAATGAATGAATAGGCCTCCTGCCTGCCAACATTATCCAATACTTCACTGGTGAACAGAGTTGGAAAAGGATCATGGACACAAGCATCGTTAAGCTTCCTGAGATTGACGCAAATACTTATTTCATCCTTCTGCTTATTTTCCCGAACTACCATTAGACTCACCCAATCATATTCCTCCACCAGTTCAATAATTCCTACTACAAACATCTTGTACAACTCCAGATAGACCTTTTCCTTGTATTTGGGTTGAAGGCGATATGGCCTCTTCTTAACAGGCTTCACGTCCGATTTCAAAGTTATTTTCATCACTCCCAAATCGCCTATGATGCCTTTCAAGTCAGAAAATTTTGTGGGAAACAAATCCTGATATTCGTAGAGCAACTCAGTGACCTTGTCCATTGTAGCATCATTCCAGTAGTCCCCTGTTGGGAACCGGTTCCCCCAAGAGTAGTTTTGGGGCTAAAAGCCCATGGTTTAGGACAATTTTGTAATAAAGTTGTAAAGTCTCTAGATTTTGTGGTCGTGGAGTGCGAAGGTGTCAAGAGTCTTAAAGGGTTGTCTGCCCTTATTTTGTAAAGTGTCAAGTCGGCTGTAAAGATCTACCCATGGTCCAAAGACCATGAGATTGTATAAAAAGGAGGTAAGTAAGTAAGATATAAGTTGTTAGTAACAAGAAGAGTAGAGATGGTTTTCTACAGAGTGATCTAGCTTGGAGAAGTCTAAGTGTTTTCAAGTCTTAGGTAGGCAGAGGCTTTGCAGCCGAGTGTGCATATTCCTAGGGTAGAAGTCCGTAGCTGAGTGCGCAGACCCCTGCAACTGTGTTCGCAGGGTGGATAGAGTTTGTATTAAACTGGAGATATCAACAAAGAGAAGTATTGTACAATTACTATGTATTTAGTCTCTATTAATGCATATGATTATATTGTGTTATGATTTAGGTTTATATTGCCATGTTTATTTGATGCACAAATGTATGTGATTATATTTGTTAATTGAACGCACGTAAGAATATCAGTTTACGCGATGATAACTATAATTGATTGGTAGAATAAGTAAAACACTTGAGATAAATTGGGAACCTATACAATACATCGTTATAGGAGCGCCAAGGTATCTGAACCGTCAGTTAGGTCTGCGTGAAGGTCAATCATACACCTTCGTGAAGGTACTGAATGGCAGGATAGAGGGTAGATCGATAAGTCCTAAGGCTTAGTGACTTGCGTGAAGGTAGGAGCAGGGGGCATAAACTGACATCATGACCATATCAGGGTGCGGAAACTTGGTTCCAGCATCCCCCCATACTACTTCGGGTGAGACTTTGGTTCGTGGTCCATGGGCTGATGCCGAAAGGGCCAGTAGTGTAGGGATTTGTTTGGCTAACTAATGCTGAACCTGGGTCAGGGCCTACAAAGCCAACAAATGGTTCTGTTGCCGAGACTAGAATCTGAATGAGAGATGTGTGATGTCATATCACAAGAATCCAACTAAGAAAGAGATCGAACACTGGTTGGATAGGAAGATCCACAAATTCGCATCGTAGGAGAACATAAATTTGCAGTTGACGAAGGAATAGTGGCTAGACAGGTACCTGTATATAGAAATCAACGAGATTTTTTTCTTTTTGTTTCCAGTTGATTTATATGAGTGGATCGCGAAGCTAGCGAAAATCCAAGGAAGCTGGAGGCTTGACAGTCCTATTGTCTAGACCCCGGAGTTATTACAGAGACTGGAAGTCTCTGAGGATAAGATCACCATGCTTTCAATCATTGGCTCAATCATATCATAATAGGATTTGTGGCTGAATTTGCGGTCGATACCTTAGTCAGTTACAGCGAGGCAGAGTGACGCTTTTTCAAAGGTCCGCGAGGTAAGTACTTGAAGTCTTTAAATACTTGGATTAAGATGTTATTGTGTGCAAAGCGGGTTATGCAGCTGCCTTGATGTTCGAAGCTATGCGAATTGGAAATAATTACAGGAACAAAGGAAGAAAGGGTCCTGAATATAGCTCATTGATTTCACCTCCTTTGAGTGAAAATGAGGGAGTAGCACAAGATTCTCCATGAAGTGCAATTTAGTTGATAAAAAAAGGGTTCCCATGACTACCACCTCCACCTTCACCACCGTCACCTGCGACTTTGCCCACACCACCACCACCTCCACCACAGTTCAACATGGCGAATTTAGTGAAGCTTCCATTGTTTAAGGGCTTGGGAAATGAGGACCTGGACCAGTTCTAGTTCGGCGTAAAAGTTGTATGGGAAGCTTAGGGCGTCACAAATGATCACATGAAGAAGGCGACGTTGGTTAGTGCTTTGTAGGATCGTGCGCTAGTTTGGTACATCAAGTACTGTAATGATAACCCAAATGCTACGTTGGTAGAGATCTAGACCACGTTGAATAAAGAGTTCAGTAGGCCTAAATATGAGGTGTAGTAGATTGTGGAGTTCAAGGAAATCACGATGAAACTAGGTGAGACACCTTGGGAGTTGGATCAAAGGTTAAAGTGTACAATACACGAAGCTAACATGAATTTAACGGATTGGCAGCACCGCGAATGGTTCGTGGCTTCACTCCTGCCTCACCTAAGGGTTGCGCTGTCACAACAGAAGATTACGACTCAAGCAGAGGCATTGGAGATTGCAATAAGGCTGCATGAAACGTCGGTGTAAGATCTAAGTCTGGGGGTTCAGCAAATCCATGTGCAGTTGCAAAATCTTTGCCTCGAGATGCAAAGTCTGACCCAGGACATATCAGTTCGGCTAGAGGTGTGGGAAGAGATATGGTGCCTGAAATGTAAAGGTCAAGGGCATGACAAAGACCACTGCCTGGTCTTTGCAAACTTATTGTAGGAGGAGGATTGATTCCTTTGAGGCCAGAAGCCCAAGCAAGACAAAGCGCAGGGCCTACATTGTGGTTCGCTATATGTTAGGTAGCTGGGAAACATATGACTAATAATTGTCACTTGCTGTAGAAGTTTGTACAAACACCACAACAACTGTTCTGCAACTTCCGTAAGTTGGTAGGGCATGAGGAGCGTAATTGCTGAATCTATGAATTGATGATGGATAAAACACCTACCTATAGAGTTAAGGAAAAAATGCGGCCTCCTGACCAGGGCGCTAGGATGATGTGGATAGGATTTCATGGGCGTGGACAAGGCTGAGGCAGAGGAGGACCTGGCATAGGTCAGGGATAGCCGATCTGTTACAATTGTGGAGGACCAGGTGTTACACAATAATTTGTCACTGTCCTCATCTCAGTCCCTCTACTGTGTCATGTGTTAAATAAACATGTTCATATCTTCGCACTCATGTAAGAAGATTAAGAAAATTCTCTCTAATGCTGAAGATTGACCCTTTTTGACTAAGTTCCTGCATAATCACTAGTAAACCCTTAAAATCCATGACGGTTCTCTATCATGCACTGTATCATTGCAACGTTGTCGCTAGTTCCCAGTTCATGACCTGTGACAATCTAGATTTGGTGAATTAGTTCAAATAGTCGGCCCTCTGGATGTTTTTGGAATTTGTTGTTGGGTCAGTTTGGGTTGTCTTTTTTCCTCTAGGATGGTGGTTCCGCTTCTTGTGCAACCTCCCTTGAGGATAAGCTCCCTCTCCCTCATTTCATGGAGGCTCCTCCTCCTATAAAATCACTCACCATTTCTATGATCTGCTAGTTCCTTAGTTGCTAGTTATTTTCGTTGTACAATACTGTTGTTGCTTTTAAGTTTGGTAGATAGTTTTGGTGTGAGTGTGACAAGTGTGGGATTGCTTTATAGTTTGCAAGAAGGTGTGGAGTGCCCTTAACCTTGTGTTAAAGCTTGTGGATAAGAGAGAGAGATATATTGCTATTTGGGAGATCCATCTTTGAGAGTGAATGCTTGAAGAAACACACTGGTTGGACCCTCTGAGAAGGCTTTCGACGTCAAGACTTGGTTGTAAGATAGTTCATTTTTCTTGTGATCGTCGTGAGAGTACATCTATCTCTTGTGACGATCGTAGAGGTGGTGGATGTCACAAAGCTCGATCATCGCTAACCCGAGGGGCTTTTCCGCGACGATCGAGAGGCAGATTCGGATTTGAAAATCCGCCTAAAACCGTTTATCTAATACCAAATTGCATAAAAAAACCACTCAAATGCAATGCAAGGGAGAATGTACTTACTTGGAGCAAGCTTCAGGCATAACCATGGACAGATGATGCCGAAATCAACTTGGGAAGTTTGCACAGGTTGGTGATCCAAAATGCCAAAGGTTAAAATGCACAATGTAAATGGTAAAAAATAGAAATTACCACACCCCTTTTATAGTGTTTTTTGAAAACATTAGAAATTGCACTTTAGGGTGTGGGAATTTTTTTTTTTTTTTTTAATATCACATTTTTAATTAGGGTTCTTTGGGTTTTTGACCATATTTACACATATATAATCTATTTATGTCAAATGGGTCTTATGTTTGACATGTTTTGTGCAAAACTACAGATGGAGGGATTATGTCATACTTTGTATACACTTGGTTCACTTTTTATAAAAAGTCTTCTTTAATGCTCTTTTCCTACTTAAAAGACAAAAAGATTGCTGAGTTTACCCTTTTGACTCGTTAAATGAAATAATAGGTGGTCTGCTTTGAGCTCTTTTCCGACCGTATAAACATGAAAAGATTGCCGGACTTTTGTCATTTTGGGTTCGATATTGGTTACAAAATGACGTGTCGTCGATCGCTTTTCTACTCTTTCGGATCGAGGTCACTAATGACGAAAAGTACTCCTTGATCGTAATGGTTAAGCGGTTCTCTCGAGTATCATTTTATACTTTTTCGGGCTCGAGGGATACAAACCTACGAAAGAGGAGCCCCTGGAGTTTTCTTTTCCGTGTCTTTTTCAAACTCTCTAAATATGAAATAGACTCCGAGTTTTACCTATGTTAGACTCGTTAAACCCTAACGACATCGGAATTGTCACCATGATGAGACTTGAGCTTCTCCTCCCTAGGGCTCGTTAAACTATTACTAGGTTGGATTCGATCGAAGGTCGAACTTATATTACAAGCATATGCTATCCCCTTCAAGCTTGTTTTCAAAATAATTGGGGTACTCGCCAGCAATGGTGGGGGAAAATTGGAAGTTGTCATTGGTTACCTGCAGCAGCTAGTCACTCTTGAACATCGACACTTTTGCTTCTTGTCAGGTTGGGATATCCATACATCGTCATTTGGCCTTCCGGGGTTTTGGGTTGCCATTTCGCCTCATTCCATCTAATCCATGCTGTCTCCATCAAGCCTCTGATCCCTTGGTACTTGAATGTTGCCACCCTCCGGAGTCGTGTCGCTGACATGTTCAAGAGTATAATCCTTCTGTAGTTCACATCCTTACCTCCTCCTCTAATACTCTGCTTCACCATCTACCACTTGTTCCTCGTCTTGCATCGTTGATGGGGGAAACATTATGGCCCTCCTGCGACGGATCGTCTCTTATCGACGCTAGCTCATTATCCAGGAGACTGATCTAGAGTTCCCCCTTGGTACCTTGGAGCTTGCATGCCTCAATGGCAAGTTCTTCATGCCTGATGATAGACTTTCATCATTGGTTGTCGATTGGGTGATTCCACGAGTGTTTGACTTCAACTCATTCTTCACATTTCGTGGATTGTACTAGACAGTACCTTGAGAGCCATTGGCATTATTGGTGGTTTCTCTTGCGCTTGTTAATGGTTTTCATCATTGACTGGTAATCAAGTGATTTTCTATGATGCTAGACCTCAACACATCTATTTGCATGTTAGAATTTGTACTATGATCAGTTGGGTTTCAAGACCCCGGACTAAGATCACACATGTTCGAGTTGCGTGGATTGGTTCATGATCACGTACATGACTCTTTGATGGATGGCTGCGACCATACCAGAGTCGATGGCTGCGACCATACCTTTATCATTATCATGGTCTTACTAGCTGGATGGCTGCATCCATACCACAGACCTAGTTCGTATGTCTTTTGGATGGCTGCGCCCATGCCTTGACTTCATGTATTTCAATATCAGAGATATCAGTTGTACTTGCGTCTGCAGGTTCTTCCAGGTGGTGTTCGAGTTTAGGCAGTTTTGTAAAGCATTTCACCCCTCCCACTCTCTCAGGCTTCATGCTTTAGGGGGCATCTGTTACACAATAATTTGTCACTATCCTCATCTCACTCCCTCTGCTGTGTCATGTGTCAAATAAACATGTTCATATCTTCCCACTCATGTAAGAAGATTAAGAAAATGCTCTCTGATGCTGAAGATTGACCCTTTTTGACTAAGTTCCTGCATCGTTGCTAGTAAACCCTTAAAATCTGCTACGGTTCTTTGTCATGCATTGTATCATTGCGACATCGTCACTAGTCCCTAGTTCATGACCTGTGACGATCCAGATTTCGAGAATTAGTTCAAATAGTCGGCCTTCTGGATGTTTCTGGAGCTAGTTGTTGGGTCAGTTTGGGTCGCCTTTCCACCTCTGGGATGGTGGTTCCGCTTCTTGTGAAACCTCCCTTGAGGATAAGCTCCCTCTCCCTCATTTCATGGAGGCTCCTCCTCCTATAAAATCACTCACCATTGCTATAATATGCTAGTTCCTTAGTTGCTAGTTCTTTTAGTTGTACAATACTACTGCTGCTTTTGAGTTTGGTAGATAATTTTGGTGTGAGTGTGACAAGTGTGGGATTGCTTTATAGTTTGCAAGAAGGTGTGCAGTGCCCTTAACCTTGTGTTAAAGATTGTGAATAAGAGAGAGAGATATATTGCTATTTGGGAGACCCATATTTGAGAGTGAATGCTTAAAGAAACACATTGGTTAGACCCTCTGAGAAGGCTTGTGACCTCAAGACTTGGTTGTAAGCTTTGCTCTTGATTTATTATTAATATAATCAATGATGATTTCCTATATCTGGTATGTAATTTACTTGATAGCTCATGACTTCTTGACTTTATGAGTAAATATATCATTGTTGTTTCTCAATTACGTGCTCTGTTGTTTCTTTGTGGTGTTTCAGGTTGATCGCTCATTAAGGAGAAGGAAACGGAAGCTGGAGCAATGCAACGGAACTTCATCAACCACCAGTTTGAGGTAGGCCTCCAATGATGACTATTTAAGGGAATTAATTGTTGTTTTTTCCTTGCTGTGACTAGACCCACTCTATGGCTAGAGGGGTTTCCTCTGTCCGTAGAGGGAACACTTTCTTGCATCACACCAGGACACTATTCCCATGAATGCATTAACCCAATGCATCCATCTTGCAAATATCGTACTCAGTTTGATCATGAGACTAAGGACTGTCCTACACTAATAGCAAGGATACGCGAAAAAGGGGTGCTATCTCCACAGCTGACTCACAACCTGTACATGATGAGGGCTGAGCCTCACGAAGAAGATCCGAATGCGAATATAGTGCTTTGAAGTGGAATTGCAACAGGCGATGATAAGGGGAAACAACCTGAAGACAGTGCATTGGTTCACAAAGCTCCAGAGAAGGAGGCTAAATTTGATTTGGAGCATGAACGTGAAATGTTCATGGAAGAAAAGAGGAGCTTCGCTAAGGCCTCTACCTTAGGGAGTCGGGATAAACATGTTCAGGAAATGGACCCTTCTATGCTTACCAAATTTCTAGAGACTTGTATGAAGCTGCCGTGTGAAAGAAACGTTGTGAAGGGGTTACATGAACTTATAAATAGATGCGTAGGAAACACTCCAGGTGAACGCGCATGGTACAAAAGATTGGTAAGCATAAGGCAAGGACAGGACATGAGATGAGACTCATCGTGGAGATAGGAGAATATGAAATGGATCAAGTTATTCTAGATCTGGGGTCAGATGTGAATGTTTTGCCAAGGCAGATTTGGGAACGGATGGGGAGACCTGTGCTGCAGTGGTCTCCGATTCAGTTAAGGATAGAAAATCAACAAAATATCATCCCCACGAGATGACTGCAGGGAGTAACTATAGATATTGAAGGTGCGAGCACATTGGTTGATTTTGAAGTAACAGAAATTGTGGATAACAATAACCCCTACCCTGCGCTCCTTGGCATTGGTTGGGCTACTGACATGAATGGGGTAATCAACCTAAAGAAGCGAAAGATGATATTTGAAAATAAATCGCTTCGCATAATAATAACCCTAGATCTTGCAGAAGGATCACGCTATACTAAATTAGTCTGCGATTACGAAAGTGATGACGATTTGGACTGCATATATAGGATAACAATGTGAGACAAATATTGGGTGAATCTGACAATGGATGGATGAATTACATGGGATTGTGAGAGTTCTTGCACCTTAGACTCGGATGAGAAATTAGAGCGCTGGAAAAATTGACTACATGAAGTAACTACGCTGAGCTGTAACATGATGACCCAGTCGCTACGCTGTGTGTTGTCAGAGGCAAGAAATCTGCCCACTTATGATGGCTTAAATGATGTGGGTGTGTTTTTGGATGCATTTGAGAGGGAAGTACCAAAGAAGTAGCGCTTCAAGTCTTTGGACTTGGCATTGTGCGCTACACCTTCGAGATGGTGGAGTGCACACAAGGGTAATTTTGATGATTGGCGTGAGTATAGGAGGATGATGAGAACACGCTTTGGTAAACCGAAGGTACGAGTGACACAAGTATGATGGAAGGATGATCCACATGAGAACTTGGTCAAATGGACTAAGGCCTATGGAGTGGAGCCCCAACTTGAATGGGTGCACTTGCTTTTTCACACCCTAGATGTCATCCCGATGAACTGGTACTTGGAAACAGAGCTCCCCCATGGCAGAAAAGAATGGGATATTTTGCATGAAGGGTTCATAATGACGTTTACCTTCAAACATGGGTTTGACTGTATTGGTGAAGTGCTAAAAGAAGTGAAAGCAGTGATATTTAGGATACCGCATGATCCTTTGGATTTGATTCAACCTGATTGGACTACTTAGCTAAGCCACATGCTAGAATGCTATAACATGACTCTTGAAGAAGAAGACGAGGACCCCCAAAATATTAATATCCCTGAAATCGAGGGTCACTGCAAGGTCAAGGGACCGCAGATCGAGAATCTTGATATAACCGCACCTCTAAAAATTAAACAAATAAATATTGGCATGGAGGCGGAGCCCAAATTTGCGAAGGTTCGAGATTACTGGGATGACACGATGGTAGATAAGGTTGCTGAATTGCTCTGTGAATACCAAGATTTGTTCCCTACGAAGTTTATAGAGTTAAAGGGGATAATAGGAGACCCGGGTTTTATGAAGATCATGTTAAAACCCGAAATGAAGCTGGTTAAGAAAAGACCTTACCATCTCAATCCGAAGTTTAAGGAGAAGGTTCGCTTAAAGTTAGATAAGATGCTCACAACAGGCATCATTGAGCCTGTAGAGGAATTTGATTGGGTGAGCCCAATGTTGGTACAGGAAAAGAAGCAGAAGGATGGAATAAGGATATGCGTAGATCTCAGGAAGTTGAATGACACTTGCGTGCATGATCCTTTCCCGACTCTGTTCACTGATGAGGTATTGGATAATGTAGGGGGCTAGGAAGCGTACTCCTTCACTGATGGGTTCTCTGGGTACCATCAGATCAAAATTGCGCCTGAAGATAGAAGAAATATGACCTTCATGACTGAATGGGGATGTTTTTAGTACACCATAATGCCTTTCGGATTAAAGAATGTGCCTATGATTTTTTCGCTCATTGCATTGCTGCATTCAAAGTCTTCATTCATAATTTTCTGGAGGTGTACTTTGATGACTGGACTATGTTTGGGTTGGTAAAATGCCATGTGGCAAGTTTGCGCTTAATGCTAGATACTTGTCAAAGGTACCTGATTGTGCTCAATAAAATATGTATAAAATTTGCAAGCAAGAACCTATCCAAGGCTAAGAAGAACTATTCTACCACCGAGCGTGAAGGACTAGCCATGGTATACACGCTTTAGAAGTTTAGACACTATTTTTTGGGTGGACATTTTAAGATGTATACAGATCATTCTGCGTTGAATTACTAGGTCAATAAGCTTGTGTTAGGGGGGAGAATTTGCAGGTGGTTGTTATTGTTCCAGGAGTATGATTTTGAAGTTATTGTGAAGCCTATACAATTGAACGTGGGATCAAACCATCTGCCGCACATCAAAACGGGAGAAGAGCCCACTAATTTGGAGGGAGAGTTTCCTAATGTGCAACTCTTTGGTGTGTGTGTCACGGATGGTCACTTTGAAGACATCATACACTTCCTAATGACAGGAACTGCCCTGGAAGGCTACACCACCCAACAGAAAAAGGAGTTAGTGGTGCATGCGACAGACTTTTCTGTCATTGCTGGAAATTTGTATGAAATGGGGTCTGATGAAGTATTGTGACAATATGTACCAGACTTTGAAAGAAGCAGTATCCTTGTGGATGGTCATGGGGGTGCCGCGGAAGGGAATTACGCAAGAAGGGCAACCGCGCAGAAGATTCTACGTGCAGGGTTGTAGTGGCCAACTCTCCATAAGGATTCAAAAGCTTACTACAGGGCATGCAATGTGTGTCAAAGGACTGGAAGGCCATCACGGAGAGATGAGCTACCTTTGAACCCACATATGACATTACAACCTTTCGAGAAATGGGAAATATATTTTGTGGGACCCATTCGGCCTCAAGGAAAGATTACGGGTGCGCAGTACATTATCACCAAAACTGAATATTTGACTTGATGGGTTGAGGCATAGTCTATGAAGGAATTCACAGGCATGACTGCTATGAAGTTTCTCTTTGAGTATGTACTGACATGATTTGGGTGTCCAAATATTTTGATGAGTGATTGTGTTACGAACTTTCTGAACGAAACGATCAGTGCACTGACGGCGGAATTTCAGGTATATCACCAGAAAAGCATGCCTTATCAACCACATGCTAACGGGACGATGGAAGCATTCAATAAGGTATTGGAGAACACACTGACCAAGGTTTGAAATGCTTAGTGAAATGATTGGGACCTGCACATACCCACAGTACTATGGGTTTATCTAATGACATGCAAAAAGTTGACTGGATAGATACCCTTTAGGCTTGTATATGGTGTTGAAGCAGTGATGCCAATGGAATACATTGTGCCTAGTCTGTGCATAGCGACATTCACATGTATGACAGATCGTGGAGCCCTAGAAGAGAGGTTCACGCAGCTTGCCGAGCTTGAGGAAGAAGGGTTTCTGGCTGGATTTCACCAACATGTCCAAAAGCAGCACAAAACAGCATGGCATGATTGACACATTAAAATGCGCACCTTTAAGGTAAATGATCTAGTTTTGTTATATGACAAAAAGTTTGATAAATTTCTAGGGAAATTTAGGATGCACTGGCTAAGGCCCTATGTAATTAAGGAGATTATCAACAGTGGAGTAGTTTAGTTGGTTAAATTGAATGGAGATCCCTTCCCAGGAAATGTGAATGGCAGCTAATTGAAGCCATACACCGGTGATTAGGTGTTACATAGAATTTTGTCAATATCCCTGTACTCCCTGTTCCTTGATCCTGGAGGACCTCTACAGTGAACCCCGCATGCTTTGCCTTCATGGATAAACTCCCATTATGTCCCTCTTCATGAGAAGATTGTGTCCCTTTTGCATCATTTCCCCTGAAACTTTTGTTTTGCCCAGTTTACAAGGACGATGTTAATGACCTTTGTCTTCCCCGCATAGATGTGCATAGATTAGCACTATTCCCTACGTCGACCGGTGTGACTGAGATGTGTTCTAGTTGCACCGGTCCTGTTATGGAAAGTTTTTTAAATTAGAGTTGAAGCTTCCAGCTCTAGAAGCTCCGTAACGGAAGTCTGGTAAATGGTTTGGATGGATGGGGTCAAGGATGATAGTTTGGGCTCCTTTCCCCTATAATGATGGAACTACCTCAAGGGATAAGTCCTTCTCCCATGAGAAGAGGATCCATCTCCCATCCATATTCCCTATATAAACCTCCCTTCTTCCGAAGCACAAGCTAGTTAGAGTTTTGGTTGAGTGTGAGTATACTATTTTGATTAGACAAGCAAGCTATTACTAGTTGTAGCCATCTAGTTGTGTGAGGGAGAAGTGTGTTTGGTTTGGAGTGAAGTTGAAAGGGAAGAGCCTTTAAACTATTGTTGTTTGAAGCCATCATGGAATGCTAGCAGAAGTGTGTGGGAACCTGGTCTTGTCAGAGGAAGACTGTGATGTCAAGATGAATGGTTGTAATCTCTCTTTGATATTAATATATGCAACTATGGATTGATTTCCTACATGTTTTGTAATATTACATATTCATGTATTAATGGTTCTTGACTCATTATGTAGGTTGAATTGCAATTTGTCTATTATTATGTCTGTGTGCTATTGTTGTTTACTTGTTTTAGGAGCTTGAAGAAGGAAGTGAGAGATTACTGGAGCAAGCAAGCGAGGACATCATCAAGTAGGATAAGTGATCAAGAGGTAGGCCCTCTTGGCTGATTCTGACCTAAGGAAATATTTCATAGAATGTATCTGTTGTGGCTATGTTGTGGGGAAAAATGCCTATTTAGGACGATCCTATCCACCTAAGGTGTGACAGCGCCTTAGCAACAAACGAATACAGCTATCATGATTTCTTCCTTTATGAAATATGAAAGAGAGGAGATCGGCAGACTTACCGTTGTCTTCCGGTTGTCTCTCGAACTAGATCCTCTTCTCTTTGTGTGTCCACAGCTACTTGCCTCCTCGCTTGATCAAGAGAACAGCTACTTAAATCTCACGAGATCACAAGAGAACAGCTACCTATGACAAGAGAACAACTACTTGCAACAAGAGAAGAACACAATACAAAGGAAAATATACATATTCATAAATGATTCAGGATTAGAAGTAAATCAAATATACTAATGCAATCATACAAAATACACCAGCATATAGGAAAGAATCAAGATAGCTTTATTGAAAGTAACAGGGTTCAGGAAGAGATACAACCCATAGGGCTCCAACCCAACATCTCCTTCCCAGCAGAATGGAATTCCTTCTTCAGCTCCCTTCAAAGCATAACACACCCAATATTTCTAGCCACAAACCAACGGCAATTCTTTGCAAATACCAAATTCCAGCCTCTCTAGACCTCATGGAGAGAGATCTATATATAGGGATAATGGAGAGAGGATGAGTCAGCTTGAGACTGGTCTGAGACTGACTAGTGTCCTCTCCCACTTCAGTTCTTGAGTCCACTTGGAGGTTCTTGCTTACACTTGGAGATTTGGAACCTCTTACTCATCACCAGTCGAATTCCCTGATCCAAGTGTCATTTTGGAAACTTCCTGGGCATTGACACCTTGAGGAACGACTCTGCCACTTGTCCAAACTCGCTCAGCGCAGGTAGCCTTCTTTGCAGTTGACATTCAACACAGGTAGACAGTGGAGCAGTTGACATTCAGCGCAGATGCTCAGTGGAGCAGTTGACATGATCCAGAATTGCCTTGTTTTGAGTGTTTTCAAGTGGAGAACTTTTGTGAATTGCTGTGGTTACTTGGCCTTGTTCCTCTAGGGGTAGGAACAACATGTTTAAGGACTTTGGATCCCTTGATTATTGAAATTTCATGCTCAGTGATGCCAGGCACAAAAATGTCTATAACAGTTTCCCCCTAAAGTATGAGGCCGTTTATCGGGTGAAATGCTTTATCCAGGAGGGTCCGAAGTTCATCCATCTGCTGGGAGGAGACCTGTAATAAAATACAATACAATACATTATGATTCATATTGTTTTCATGATCTAGCTGAGGCGGGCATTCCCATGCTCAGCTTTATAAATTCATTTTTGTACATAGAACAGACGATCGTCTGATAGTAGACTGATAATTTTGGTGAAAATTATCATCCTTTGAGTAGGATGATCATCTGCTGCAATGATGTACATGTCAAATGTCTTTATTTTTCCTGAATATATATCGCAGCCCGGATGGATGAAACTAGATCCGGGGTCTTCAAACTCGTTCGATCTTCACTCTAAGTACAAGTCGATCCATGTGAGAATTGCGCTGAAGTCGAACATGGAAAGACATCGCTTGATTACCGGTCAATGATGTAAACCGTTAACAAGCGCGAGAGGAATCACCGATAATGAAAATGACCCTCAATGTACTGCAGTACAATTCACGTGGTGTGAATAAAGGACTTGGCGTCGAACACCACGCAAAATCTTCTGGTCGAAGGTCATTGATGTATACCTGTCGCCGGAAGTGAGAAACTTGCCATTGAGGCATGCAAGCTTCAAAGTACTGAAGGGGTTGTTCCTAGATCAACTCCTTGGATAATGAGCTGATGTCGACAAGGAGCGATCCGTCAAAGGAGGGCCTTAATGAATCCCACATCAGTGACACGGAACGGAGCTAATGATTTTAATGGAGGTGAAACAATCTGTGACATATGATTCAGGGTGGCGGTCATGAATGGATGAAGGATAATGTATGGTAGTGGATGGGACCCGGTTGACTCTTTCTGAACGACTTCTCTTGAACATATGGTGACACTGATGCGATGGATTGGTAGCATTACCCCAAATATGGATGGTATGGCAAGACCATGGTGATGTGACCGGTGAATGAAACAACCCAACCCGATTGTGGTACGGAGGAAAAGTGTCATGTTCAAGAGCGACCTGCTACCATCAAAGTTTTCTTGATCTTTCCCAATTTTTCCCCAGTCATTGCTGACCAGTACCTCTTTATTTTTTTCAAGCTTGAGGAGGATAACATATGCTTGTTCTATAACCTGCCCTTCGGGCAAGCCCATCGCTATGTTTTAACGAGCCTAGCGATAGGGAAACTCGTTCTCGTCTAAAGACAAGTTTGTCGCTATTTAATCATTTTAACGAGTCTAACGACAAGGAAAACTCGGTCCTTTTCATTTTTAGAGAGTCTGAAAAGGTACATAAAGTTAACTCCAAAATTCCTTTTTCGTCATCTAATCCCTTAAGTCCGAAAAAGTATAAAACAATACAGAAGGGATGAGTTTTCGATAACTTTAATGAGCTGAATAAAACAAGCGCTCGACCTTTTTGTGCAATAATCCCTCAGGTCCAAAAAGATTAAAATCTAGAGGAGGGATAGCTCTTCCGGTCCTTTAACGAGCTGGAAGGCCAAAACTCGGCAATCTTTTCATATTTTACAAGTCAGTTGAAAAGAGCTTAAAGAAGACTCGTCTTTTGAGGAACGAGTGATAAACAGGGATAGCAACTGATTCCAGGTACAGGTTGGAATTTTCCAATCACGGCAGTGTCACAAGGATGGCTAGGTGAAATCACTCTTCGCAGCTGTTCCTCAAAATGGGTAAACAATCATATGGAGGTGAACGATCGGCCAAATGACAAGTGGAGGTGGCAGGTGCAAACACGACCAAGGCTTTTATGGCTGATAAATTTACGATCACAGCGGTTATTTACCGGGATAGGTTCATTTTTTAGTTAAAAATGAGCTTAAACTCTGGAGGAAACATTGCTCACTGCTTATATTTATTTTTTAACGAGCATGAAGACCGCGTTAAAACTGCTCGGATCTTGCGTTTATTTTTTAACGAGCATGAACTTTATGCTAAAACTGCTCGATTATATGGTCAAATTTTGATTTTTTACCATTACTAGCTTTTCTCTTTCTAAGAATAGTACTGTATTTTCAATTGCTGCATCAAACTTAGTTAGAAATACATAATCATGAGATGAAAACCATAATATTTTGCTTTGAACTACATAGAAAGCTATAAAAAGTGTTTTTACCTCTCATTTTACCATTTCATTTGCATTCGGTTTGTTGGAGCTTTGGAGGTGCCTCTTCCCCCTTGATTTTCACCAGCTGATTTCGGGAGATTCTGTGGACGATTCTTGGCGCCGTCTGGACCAGGTAGGAGCTAAACCTTAGCTCTTTCTTTTCATGGTTTCCTTTCTTCATTCTGTGCCTGTTTTCCAGTCTTTCTGAGCCTCAGGGGTTTTGCCAGGGTGCCCTAACTTCAGCGCAGGTTGCCCATTCGAAACCTGCGTTGAATGTCAAGCTGCCTTAAGGTAGCCTGACCTTCAACGCAGGTAGGACACTGCCTGCCTGCGTTGGGCTCAAAAAACTGAGTTTCCAACACCTTTTTTGATGAAATTTTCGCCAGTTTCTCATCAAACTCAGGAACTTACTCCTTCTCTTGTTTGTTTTGCAGGGATCTTTGAACAAAATGTCCCTTACATGGCGAGAACGAGAACATGAAGAGGAGGACATGATTGCCCTCCATGACCCTGTCACGGTGAGTGCGCTGCGGAACTGTGGCCTGCTGAAGTTTTTCCGTATCTCTAGCATGAGAGCACAGATCTCTCTACTGCAGTATATGCTTGATGCTTGGGATCCCATTAACCAAGTATTCCAGATTAGGGGAAAATCTATCCCCTTGACCATAGAGGACATTTACTTCTTGACTGGGTTGTCAAGGCGCGGTGCCCCCATTTCTTTGTCAGGTTCGGCCCGGGGGACTGACTCCGTGAGAGATTATGTCCGCCAGTATTGCAGGGAAGGTTCCCAGCCGAGCAGAGACGGCAAGGTTGTTATCCGTGAGATTACTGACAGGTCTCTCAGGTCCATTCTGTATACCATTGGTAGGATGGCCGGTAGCGCAGCTCTACATGTTGCCAACAGATCTTATGTGTAGCACGCCTTGGAGTGTCTCCAACCGAAAGTATTCAACTGGTGTGATGCAGTACTTGTTCAGATGAAAAGTCAGTTGACCAAGGTAAAGGACGGGAAGCTGAAGAACTTTGGATTTGGTTCTATTCTGACTGCCTTCGCCTTGGAGAAAATCCCACTGATGCAGCCTCAGTATATTGTACTCGACTTGCCTTCTCCGACCGAGCCACGCATGCAGAGGTGGGTCAATCACATGTCTAGGCATGCTGGTCAACCTCAGATTACTTTCACTGATGCCTTCTTCAGGCGGTTTGAGCGCCAGGAGATGGTCTTTTCCGAGTATCCATATGTGGGTATGGATTTCCGAGGTGATCCGGATTTGGTGTTACCGGATGGCGAACAGTGGGGCGCTATTGGTAAAATCTTTGACCATATCACTGTTTACTGTTTTATTCATAATGTTGCTGTGCTTTATTCTATCAAGACTTTTAATCAAACTCTTGGGTGCATGCAGATGTTGGTCCTGTCCGTCCAGCAGTTCGTCCGAGACCACCAGTTGCTGCTCTGGCAGCGGAGCCTGCTGGGAGAGTTATTCTTCGCGATCTTGACGACGCTGAGACCCTTACAGCTGTGCAGGAGCAGGTTGAGAGCCTTACTCTCGGTATTCCGGATGTACGGATCGATGAGTTACCTTTACAGTTGCAGCGGCATACTACTGGTGTGCCTATACGATGGACTCGTCTCTTGCGCATGATTGCACAGGCCGTGACGTGCTATCATGAGCACCACTAGGCTAGGGTGCCCCCTAGCACTTTTGAGTTTTTGGGTCATATGACCGATTTTGTCTTGGTTACAGAACATTATGTATGAATGATAAACAACTTATATATATTTTGATTTTCGAGTTTTATTCTGGTTGAGTTATATGATCCATATGTACAATCATTGATGATGTATCTCTTTTTACAAATGTCGCAAATGTCTATCTAACACATAATTTGCTAATGAGTCGGTTAATGTGTTTAAGTTTCTGGAAATATGCTGGTATTGAATTGAATCAAACTGTCTTTCCAAAATCTTAACCCTTAGGAACATGCGATAAATAGCTGGATTGCGAATGGAATATATACCGTTGAGCTGTAGTATTACGAGCTGTGAGTCTAGCCTGACAATTAGTCGGCGTATGCCACGTGTGATGGCATCAGAGAGTAGTTCTATCAACGCGCTATACTCAGCGATGTTATTCGTTGATTTCCCAATACACACACCTCTGAAACTTACTAACTCGTCGCTTGGATCAAAAATGGCCCAGGCTGCGGAGGATAGGTTCTGCGTACTACGACTCGCTCCGTCAGCATATCCAACACATGTCTCCAGAAGGTTTGACATCTGCAAAAAATGAAAAAGGTGGATCACTTGACCAGAACAAATACTTTAGCGAAAACAAAATACAACAAAAGCATGCAGGTTACTATTTAAGCATAGTAACGCTTGAGGTACAACCCGTTGCGGGGCTGCGCCAGTGGAATTCCGTCATAATCCATTAACTCGTAGGCTCCTTTTGCTAACACCCTTTTAACAATATAGGGGTCCATCCATAAGGATTTGAATTTACCTGCTCCCAATTTATCGGATTCTTGGTCATAAAGCAAGACCAAATCACCTTCTGAGAAGACACGGGGTTTGACACTTTTGTCGAACTGTGCTTTGACTCGTTTCTTATGGGATTCGTTAGCCAAAGCGGCATCACAACGGGTTTCATCCAACTGGATTAATTCCAAGAAACGAGCCTCTTCTTCTGAAGTTCCGGGGAGGAGATCAATTGCGAGTTTAAGCGACGAAATTTCGCACTGGATTGGCAAGACTGCTTCCAGGCCATACACCAGTTGAAAAGGTGTGAACCCAGTTGCGTTCTTTACCGATGTTCGGTAAGCCCACAAGGCTGAGTACAGGATTAGGTGCCACCTTCTTTTATGAACCCCGATCATCCTTTGCAACATGCGCTTCAGGACTTTGTTGATTGCTTCAACTTGTCCATTGGCTTGCGGATAATACGGGGTAGAGCTGTTGTGAGATAGCCCTAGCTTGGCAGCTAATTCGACCATCATGTGATTGCGAAAATGCGATCCATGATCTGTAACTATAGCCTGTGGTACGCCGAACCTGGCGACTACATGATTGAAAAAGAAAAGGGCAGCTGTTTCACCAGTGTTATCCAATGTAGGCATCGCCTCGGCCCATTTGGTAAAATAGTCAACAGCGACTATAATATACCCATGCCCCCCGGTCGAGGTGGGGTTACATTGCATGAAATCGATGCCCCATTTGGCGAAAGGCCCAACAGCGACTATCGACTGTAAAGGTGCGGGTGGTCTTTTGGTTTTGCTATCAAAAATTTGACAAGCATGGCAACTTCTGACTGCGATTATGCAATCTTTGAACATAGTTGGCCAGAAGTAACCTGCCCGTAAGATTTTTTGTGCTGTTGCATATCCAGATTGATGCCCCCCACACGCGCCTGAATGACACTCATTCAGGGCTTTTTCGGCCTCCTCATGGGTAAGGCACCTCCTCAGAACTGTATCGATACCACGACGGTAAAGTGTATCACCGACGATCATGTAGTCTTTTGCTTGGTATCGTATACGTTTTTGTTCGGAGTGAGAGGTGTTTGGCCTGAACTTTTGGGTTTGGAGATAAACTATGATATCTCCATACCACTCATCGCTTGTAGATATCAGAAACAAACTTTCGTCCACGATTGACTCTTCTGATGTTTCATCGTTGGACGACAATGGGAGATCACACAATAATTCTGCGAAAACTAGAGCTTTCTTTGATTTGGTTTTTACAAATTCCAGATCAAACTCTTGAAGGATCGCTATCCATTTCGAATATTTTCCCCCCAGCAACTGTCGCGACAGTATATAAGTCATGGGGTTGCAATCTGACAAAATGGTAGTTTTCCGAAAGAGGACATAATGTCGAAACCTTTGAATCGCTTGAACAGCTGCAAGCGCTAGTTTTTCAACATAAGAATATTTACTTTCTGTATCATTTAAGTTTTTACTTAAATAATATAAAGGATGTTCAATTCCATCGACTTCTTGAACTAAAACCATTGCAATGGTTGTATCCGCTGCAGCCAGATACAGGTTAAAATCTTTTTGATAGTCCGGGGCGTACATTAATGATGCTTTTACTAGACAATCTTTCAGAGCATCAAAGGAAGCTTGCGCCACCTGGTCCCAGACGAAAGGTACATCCTTTTTCAAAAGACGAGTATAACCTTTAGCAAGTTCTGCATAATTTGGAATGAACCTCCTCAGAAAGTTCGCTTTCCCTTGGAGTTTCTGAATCTGAAGCAAATTTGAAGGTGGAGGCAAATTAATGATTGCCTGAACCTTGCAGGGGTCGAGACGAATCCCATCCTTAGAGACTACAAAGCCAAGTAAACGACCAGAACCGACGCAAAACACACATTTATGCGGATTGAGTCTTATCTTGTAGTGTCGGCAACGTAGAAATATCGCTCTTAAATGCTGCGGATGATCAGTCCGCTTTTGCGAATGAGCCGGAAGGTCGTCGAGATAAGGTTGAACAATGTTCTTGATGTCATGGAAGGCATAATTCATTGCCCTCTGAAACGTCACTCCTGCGTTCTTTAAACCAAAGGGTAATTTTCGATAAGCGAATGTGCCCCACGGAAAAATAAATGCAGTCTTTGACTGGTCCTGTGGGCGGATATTTACTTGATTATACCCGGAAAATCCATCCATAAATGAAAAGATTTCACATCCGGCGCATTCATCAATTATTTGGTCGATGAAGGGTGTAGGGTAGTTGTCCTTCGGACAAGATTGGTTTACATCCCTATAATCAACACACACTCTAATCGTCCCTTGTTTCTTCATAACAGGGACAATATTTGATACCCAATCGGTTAGAGGAACCGGGTAGATGAATCCAGCATGGAGAAGTTTTTCAACTTCTGCTTTAATGGCAGCGGCTTTCTTGGGGTGCACCTGCCGAAGCCGTTGTCTTACTGGTTTGACATCAGGATACATCTTAATTTCATGTTCAACGATACTCGAGTCAATGCCTGGCATTTCATCATATGACCAAGCAAAGACATCTCTAAATTCGCAAAAAAAAGCGTTATATATTTCCAGTTCTGAAGGGGAACAACCTTTGCCAACATAAATATTCTCTACAACATCTGTTTTAGTTGAGATATTTATGCCTATAGTCTCTTCAATATTGGATAAGTTTCGCTCGGAATCCACCGTATTTACAGTATTTGTTAGGAATTCAAAAACTGAAGGGTGATAAAGGTCACGTTGAGTATCTTCTTCATATTCAGGAAGAAGGGAACGATGGTGGTGATCATTCCATGGTGCCCCCTCAATTAACATTGACTGTAAGATTCCTTCGTCAGTCCCATGTACTTTCGACCAAGGATCTGATGGGATACCATATTCTCTAGACCTATCTACCCAAACGCTTGACGAGCGTTGATTTGGGTTCACCTCCCATGCTTGAAACATTGATTGCTACAATATTTCTAAAGGGCTTGGGGGCAAAACAATTTCATGATCCATGTCGACATTGTCGTTTGCGACCTTCGTGGAAGATATCATGTTGCAGGTTGCTACAAACGGTATATTTCCTATGTAAATAGGAGGTGGTAGCGCGAAAGTTCCCATCATTGTGGGGTCTTTCAATAATCCTACTCCGATATCTTGAAGCGAATGGTTGCTCTCATGGATCATGGGAATGCTTCCTGTAACTTGTGAACCATTAGGGAGGAAGTTCTGTTGGTCGACGACCGTAATCCCTCCTTCAAACGGGAATGCGATCTTCCTAAAATAAGTCGACACAACAGCTGCCATGGCATAAATCCATGGTCTACCCAGTAGGATGTTGTAGTCAAGATTTCCATCGATGACCTCAACATCAATTTCCACTGTTTTTCCTCCCAGTTCAACCTTCAAGTTATTAAGGATACCGTACGGAGTATAAGTCCTTCCGTCGAAAGCTTTCAATGTCGTCGAAGATCGCGACAAGGTCGGAGATCCTAAAGTTTTCCAGCAACTCATCAACATAATACATGTAGATGCCCCCTCATCAATAATTGTTCTGTGAACAGTTTTGTTGAGGGCTTTCACTTGAATAAGGAAAGCTAGTTGAGCTGGTAACTGAGGATCGTATCCTCTGTGATCAAAGGATACAAGATTGGAATCCTTAGGATCAACCCCACCAATAGCTGATAATAACGCCTGCCTTTGGGATGGGCAATTTTGTAATACTTCAAGAGTCGACATAGCAGATGGCGATTGGGCCAAATCTTCCACTATGTTATAATGCTGCGCCGCCCTGGCGCGAGGATTAAATGTCGACTTGTGTATTACTCCCTTTGGCGGTTTTATTGTTAATTCAGGAATGATGGGCGGTACAACTTCTGTTGAGGTTGTTGTCGAACTACTTGGTTGATCTTTACCTTTGTCATTCGACAGCTGAGGATTCCCATAATCTTTGTTCCTTGTCGAAATCAAAGCATCATTCTGCTGTTTCGAAACCGACAACATAAGTACTTGCGACGGGGAAGCATTTCCACTATCAACCAGATTTTGACCTGGGTTGGGAAATGGATCAGTTAACACAGCTGAGGTTTGGGAACTTTTAAAGAACCTCTTTAATTCAGCTTTGAATGGGCAATTCCTTGTGTAATGATCCTCTTCATCACATATTTGACATGGATAAATTGGTTTCCCTTTCTCAGGAGGGTTCGAAGAATTTTTTCTAGGAGATGACTCACCTTGTTTCTTCTTCTTCCCTTTGTTTTGCTTTTTCTTGCTTCCTGGTTGATTGGTTTCTTTGCCTTTATCTACTGACACGGCATTTACTTCCGAAGCAAGAATTTCTTCTTTTGCATTTTGATCCGAATTCTTACGGGTTTTCTTAGACGAAGCCTTTGTCGATTTCGAATTTGCCGTGCCAATCATGCCATCACCAGCATGAGAGTCACTATTGGATTTTGGAGGAGGAGGAATTGAAAATTCCGGTCGAGGGGCGTCAGGTATTTTGTCGTAGAGCGTGCCAGACTGAGTATAAACTAAGTCTAGATATTGTGCACGAGCAATAACTTGCTCCTCTGTTACGACTCCCCCCTTCGCCACATCTTCCGTTATAGCGGGAAGTAACGACTTTATAAACCATTCAGCTAACAGCTGATCGGGAACGTACGTTTTCACCATCCTATGACGACGACGCCACTCATGTATATGATCAGATATATGAGTGGCAGTTGTCTGCTTGAAGTTGGTTAATATTTCTGTTCCCGTTTCATACCTTATCGGTAATTGAAAATGGGTTAAGAAAGTCGTGGCTAGGGAGCTAAAATTGTCGAAAGAGGCTCTAGGTAATTCAATATACCATTTAGCTGCTGGATCTGTCAATGTCCTCTGAAAAAGGCGAAGCCTTATCGAATCATCGTTCAGGGTGTTCGACGAGCACCACAGATGAAAAGTCATCACGTGATTCGATGGGTCTTCACCTGGATTTCCATTGAATTTAGGAATGTCAGATGGAAGTTTGTGAGGAATCGCTGGCCACCAAGGGGCATAAGCAATCGGATCGTTGGTTAACCGGTGTAAATCGGGTAACTCTAAAGTCGCCACGAACGGTAACTGTTGATTCAGGTTAGGCGAAGCATAACCAGGGTACGATGGAATCGCTTGAGCAGTGGGTCTTTGCATACCAGCATAATGTAATTGATGTTGGTATGACTGATACGGTTGGTGGACTTGACCACTGTAAAGTGGTTGGTTTTGACCGTTTTGGATATACGGTTGTCCACTGTTCGCAAAGATCTGCTGCTCAGAACCTTGGTACACCTGCTGGAATTGTGGTTGTTGGTATTGCACTAGCCACGGTTGTGAAGCCATGTTCTGTTGTGCTATGCTAACCATTGGACCAAGGTGTGAGGTAATTGTACCCGTTTGGACCTGTGTCGCCCCACCAGTTGGCGATTGTGGTTGTGACCCATGGTCAAGTGGCTGTTGCATTACAACCTGAGAAATCTGAGGTTGACATGCAACAGGCATCGCTTGAACTTGTGACACTGTTACAATAGCCGGTGTGGTTGGGATCTTCGTCATAGGTACACACTGTTGCATAGAATATACAACCCTTGGTTGTTGAGGTAGCATAGGTACCCAACCACTTGATGTAATTCCAGTATAACCTGAATACTGTTGCGAACTCCCGTATGGGTACCCTCCCGGAGGGGGTAATGAAAGGGCATACTGCCCCCCATACGGTAGCAATCCGGAACTCAAGGGGATTGATTGTCCTTGGGGACTGGATTGCCCAAATTGACCTCCAAACGTATCAATTTGGCGAGTCTCAACATAAGAGTTGCCGGATATTACTCCGGATGAACAAGCTGGAACAGACCACACTGTCGAAATGGTCCCTTGGTGGACTCCTTCTAGCGGTTGTGAGCTAGTTGGGACAGATGGTATGCCGGCAAACATTGTTGGAGTGACGGCAGGGGCTTCTGCTGTCGCTGTGTCGTTTGACACAGTCCTAGATGTTGATGGTTGTTCAGACATTTTAATTCTATCCAATAGATTGCCTAGCGATTCTACAGGAACTTCCACTCGTGGTGGATTAACTTCTGATGAAGGAAATAGAGTGACCCCGACTCCAAAATGGGTTGGAGTACTTGCTTGCGGATCCTCTGCAATTTCCTCTATCGCAATCAAACCCGGTGGAAGAGGAAGACCGTCAGGTCCATAAAATATTTCTGGTGCCGAAGAAGGGGTTGTTTCGACAGCGACAGTTGTTTGAGGAACAAAACTCTCTGGACCGGTTACAGATGGAACTGGTTCAGTTATACAAGTATTTGCCCCCAGACTAGGATCAGTATTACTGTCCCTCTGTGGCTGTTGAACTTCTTCTATGGAGGCAAGGTTTCCAGAAATGTTAGGAGTAACCGGAATCTCAGATGTAGTTGGAACACTAGTTCTAACTTTTATAGGAGATTTTGAACCGGTTAAACGAGTTCGCTTTGTCCGTACTGTTTTCGATTCCGGAGACAAAGACGGTTGACTCGTAAGCCTCCGCGAACGACGGGGTTTCAATTGACTTTCTTCCACGATTGCGGATTACTCGATCAACCAAAATATTAAAAGGGGAAATTTGTGTTTCCGAACTGAATGAATTTTATTAGACGCTTTAGACACAACTTGCTTTTTCACTTTTAAAGAGTCGAGAAAAAGCTAAAGATGACTCTAGTCTCCTTCGATGTTTTAACGAGCCCGAAGTGACAAATGCTTGGATGGACTTTTCGCAAAACCACAGAATACGTTTTACGGTACAGGTGGTCGATCTTCATGAATGCTGTGTTCACTGCATTGCGATCAGTAGGGCGGCTGACACGGCTTCCTAAGGATAAAAGATATATGCCTATAGGGGTCTCCCAATATATACGCGACGGTACGTGGGAGCACAAATCCGTACTAGCGCTACCGTCTCTCAGGAGGAATCACCCACCTTCTTAGAGATCGACAGTCACTAGGCTTAACGACGCTGGAACACGTCTTTAGCCTAGACCTCTATGTTGTGCGTTATGTTACAAAGCGTTGTTAGGTTCATTCAGTTTATTTTAGGTTGATCTTTTTAAAGTTTGCCTTTCAAGGTTCACCACGAGATGTATGATGCAACTTCCTAAATGCAGTCTAAGATGATAAGCAAGCTTTACAATCTTTCAACTTTGAAAATCCTAGCTACTGAGGGAAAAGAGAGCGACTATCTTTTCTCAAAGAGCAATCAGCACACTCTAATGCACTTTCCCTAAATCCAACATGCAAACTTATCAAATGCAAAATGCACAATGCAGGTGTTTGTTTTCACTTTCTTAGTATAAATGCCTACAAAGAAAGCTTTTTGCACAACTTTGAATTTGCTTTTACAATGATCAAAATAAACAAGTTCACTTTCTTCGAAATCAACAAGGGTAGAAGAGATTACAATTACTTTGCGATTTTCGAAACAAAGACTCGTTTTGATACTTTGAAAAGAACAAATTCAAACCAATAAGCAAAAGTAAAACTATAATCAATCTGAACAAACAGCCATTGAACTCTCTTCTAAGATCACTCTCAATCAGATCTGAATCAAAGGCTACAGAAAGACTACTTTACTCATGCAAAGGAAGACTGTAAATGATGCCACAAACACATAAAAACATTCACAATCTTTTTGTACAAAAATTGGGGCGGAATTCAGGCAAAGAAAAGGGTTATCAGACCAGCACCTATACTTGGTTAAAGGCTGCAAAAACAGAGACCAAAACAGGGAAAAAAGGACAAAGAACCCCAGCTGCACAAGGCCACACTGGTTCAGCGCAGGTCCAACACTGTCAGTTTGAAATTCAGCGCAGGTAGCCCCTTCGGACCTGCGTTGAAATGCAGACTGCCTTCATAGTGCCTGCGCTGAAGAGAGAAACTCTCGTTTCCCTTGGTTTCTGGGTCACAAAATGCTCAAAAATCAACTGTTTCAGGCCAAATCAGAAACACAAGCAAGGTATAAACAGAGGGATGCTTTGATAGGGTACTAAAGACTATCACAAGGATCAATCAAATCATTTGTGGATCTAGTTTAAATCATAGACAAGTCCAACATACTGGATCAAAGCAGCAACTTTTACTTTGCATCCGGGAAAGATACAGTTCAAGAGTTGCTGTCAAGTCTATGAGGTAAACAAATGACGGAAACACAAATGAAATGAATAAACAAGTTCTTCCCCAGCGGAGTCACCAATTTGTTGTGGGGAAAAATGCCTATTTAGGACGATCCTATCCACCTAAGGTGTGACAGCGCCTTAGCAACAAACGAATACAGCTATCATGATTTCTTCCTTTATGAAATATGAAAGAGAGGAGATCGGCAGACTTACCGTTGTCTTCCGGTTGTCTCTCGAACTAGATCCTCTTCTCTTTGTGTGTCCACAGCTACTTGCCTCCTCGCTTGATCAAGAGAACAGCTACTTAAATCTCACGAGATCACAAGAGAACAACTACCTGTGACAAGAAAACAGCTACTTGCAACAAGAGAAGAACACAATACAAAGGCAAATATACATATTCATAAATGATTCAGGATTAGAAGTAAATCAAATATACTAATGCAATCATACAAAATACACCAGCATATAGGAAAGAATCAAGATAGCTTTATTGAAAGTAACAGGGTTCAGGAAGAGATACAACCCATAGGGCTCCAACCCAGCATCTCCTTCCCAGCAGAATGGAATTCCGTCTTCAGCTCCCTTCAAAGCATAACACACCCAATATTTCTAGCCACAAACCAACAACAATTCTTTGCAAATACCAAATTCCAGCCTCTCTAGACCTCATGGAGAAAGATCTATATATAGGAATAATGGAGAGAGGATGAGTCAGCTTGAGACTGGTCTGAGACTGACTAGTGTCCTCTCCCACTTCAGTTCTTGAGTCCACTTGGAGGTTCTTGCTTACACTTGGAGATTTGGAACCTCTTACTCATCACCAGTCGAATTCCCTGATCCAAGTGTCATTTTGGAAACTTCCTGGGCATTGACACCTTGAGGAATGACTCTGCCACTTGTCCAAACTCGCTCAGCGCAGGTAGCCTTCTTTGCAGTTGACATTCAACGCAGGTAGACAGTGCAGCAGTTGACATTCAGCGCAGATGCTCAGTGGAGCAGTTGACATGATCCAGAATTGCCTTGTTTTGAGTGTTTTCAGGTGGAGAACTTTTGTGAATTGTTGTGGTTACTTTGCCTTGTTCCTCTAGGGGTAGGAACAACATGTTTAAGGACTTTGGATCCCTTGATTATTGACATTTCATGCTCAGTGATGCCAGGCACAAAAATGTCTATAACAGGCTAGACCCATTATTGGGCTAGACAAATTCGTTCGTGTTCACAATTATAATTTTACTGCACCACAAATTGGCGACTCCACTGGGGAGATCCCATATTTTTTCTATTTTGGACTTCATGATTTCATGATAACTTTGCTAGTTTCACTTTTCCCTTTGGTTCTATTTCTTTTCTCCTGCTTACTGGCCTAAGTCTAAAATTAATAGTAGCAGATTTGGTCCCTGTTTTGAATTTTGTTTTTATTTTTCCTTAGTTCCCTCGGACAGCACATTTAATCGGTTGACAGTCGCACTGACCATCGGAAATTATTGAGGAACAATCACACCGACCAGCTTCTGGCACTTGTTGTCAGTTAGACAATCGCGTCGATCCCTATAAGTGAAGATTAGGGCGAGAACCTAATCTTGGCCAGTGTGTTCTACTCTTGTGTTTTTGACCTCATGAGCCTTTTTGACTATTTTCTCCATGATTAGGAAGCTAATTTTCATTTGGTTTTGCTTGCTTGTTGGCTTGTCATCTTTCTGTATGATTGATTGAGTCATTGAGTGGCCAACGACACTAGGGCATCTAGCTAGTCACCCATTCAGCAGCTTGTGGACTCATCAAGTCTGGGTGTGGGTGTGTTTGATCCTTTCATTTGTTCTTTGGTTATTTTATGACTTTGACCTCTTTTTCACAAGTTTGAAAAAGGCTTCATTTACTAGCTTGAACATCTATTTCCGACATAGAATACATTGTTGGTCTTGTGTTTGGCAAAGTCGGTGTTTCATTGATCTGAATGAACTTCTCTTTTCATGTTTTCATCTGCTTGAAGAGCTCATAGTCTTGAAAAATTTTCATTGAAAGATTGTATGCAAAAGGTTTGTTTTGTTGTTTCATGAGAAAGTATGGAATTCTAGCTTGATTGCATCATTATGATTTGCATCTCTTAAAAACTAGAATTGCATCAGCATTTGAAAAAGGAAGAGATTTTTTTATTTTTTTATTTTTTATTTTTTATTTTTAATTTTGAAAGGACTAATAGGTAAATGCTTGTCAGGAAATTAGGAATTGGAATGCATTTTTCATTAGTTTATGTTTTGAAAAAGTGAAGGAGTGAAATATCATTTCGTTTCAGTTGCTTGATTGTTTGCATTTGATTGAGTAGTTTCTACCCTCTCTAGTGTAGGAATTTCATTGAATTGAAAGGGTCTTGTCCCATTTAGTTGCATTTTAGGTTTTTTTCCAGTAGCATCACTAAGACCTGAAAATTGAAACTTAACTCAAGATCAACTCTAAAATGAATTCAATTAACCTAAGGTGCATTTGACATTAATGATCATATCTAGAAGGTCTAGGCTAGAGACATGTTTCGACGTCTGTACACCTAGCAGTTGTCATTAGGTTCGACATTAGACAACGCTAGCACAGATTTGTGCTCCTCGTACCATTGAGTATATAATAGGAGACCCCATTAGGCTGCAATCCTTTTATCCTTAGGAAACCGAGTCGACCGACTTGTGAACGTTATACACCAAACACAACATTCGGGGAGATTTCTTGCTCGTACTTCTTGGTTTGCCAAGAGGTATTCTGCAGTTCATGGTTGACTGGTAATCCTGTTTACCTAGATCATCTAGAGTAGTCATTTGATCTTTTTGACTAATTAAACTTAAAATATCATTCGAGAACTTGTCCTTACGAGCTTGTTTCCAATCGAAAGTGATAGAGTCATCTTTGTTTCTTTCTCGACTCTTTAAAAATGAAAGAACATCAGTATTTTATGCATCTTAATAATTGATTGCCCACGATCCAAAACATCCTGTTAGTATCCTTGACCAAATCATGAGTTCCCTTAAAAGGAAATTTTAAAGCCTTGAAGTTATTTGTTCTATCGACTAAGACAAGGTCATCGTGCTTGAACCATCTAGTTCACCCAATTCCTCTTCCTCTCCTCCCTTTGAAAGATTGTCCGAGGAGACATTTCCTGAGTTATTAGAGTCACTTGAGGACCAAAATGTTGAACTCACAATTTTTTTGAGTGTTCAACCTTTGTCATCTCGTCCTCCGCCTACCTTCGATTCAGGGTCATCTATTGATCTTGGCCCAGAATCTCTAGATAATCCCGTTCGAACTCCAGAGAACTCACCAACAACTGACGATCAGCTTGGACTAGTATCTATCCTTCGAACCCTCTATTTGACACTATTTAGATATCACCACAGCATCCTAACAGTCTGTACAACCAACCGGGTGTTCCTTTGGAATTATCCCCCAGTACACGTTCCGCCACTCATCGTCATTTGTTTTTGAACATGCAACCCGAAGGAAATGCTCTAGTCACTTCTCGGGATGAGTATGAAGTCTCTACTCCACACACTGTTGAGGGAAAAGAATTGCAATTGTAGTTTTGTCTCGAGGGTTTCCTTATTTGGAAGGTATTCCTGCCAGCTTGCGACTCGGCTATGTGTCTTTGGGACACTTAGTTTCAGGCACACCTAGTGCCTCATCACTCTACCATAATCTTGTTTGGGCATCAGGTGTCAGGCCTACGTCAGGTCCATTTGTCACAAACACAACCTCCCAACCAGCGGTTACTTCAGTCCCCGTGAAATCCACCGTCTTGAACACTCTTGTATCATCAATCCCAGTTACACGTCAGTCACAACTGGCAATTTCAAAGATTATTTTTGTCAGTTCTTCTGTCCCATTAGTCAGTGGCCAGATTATGCCACCGCTTGGGGGGCAGAACCTGAATATCTCTATGGTGTCAGGTGCCACTAATGTGAGTGGCTCACAAGCTCACATGCTTGGTATAAACCATCCCTCTTCTAGTATTATTTATAACCCTGCTGACCCTACTCGATCAAGAAATGTCTAGTACCAACAGGTTCAGAATCCTGGTGGTTTGTCTGGATTGAGCAATGTTCAGTATCAGCAGCCTTATCGGGCTCAAGTCCAATACGAAAATCCTTACATTCCATATGGTTCTCAAGGACTGGTTAATCAACCTTACACCCTCCAATCTGGGCAATACATCCATCCTGGCTACGACCAGATTCAATTTAGTAATTTCCTGGGCATTGTTCAAGTACCCTTGCAATAGCAAGGAAAACCTTTATAACAACCAGGGTAACCTTTGTTACCTCAAGAGAAACCTTTGTTGCAACAAGGGCTTTTCACTCAACAGCAAGGGTTGATTATCCCGCAACAAGGTCACCTACAACAACCGCAAGGTCAATCCTTCCAACATTTGTAGTAGGCCGCACAGGAGCAAATGTAATATGCTTCACATACCTCTCAACCCATACCATCACAGGGCCAACCTCTGCAGCCCCAGGGACAAATTTTCCAACTGCAAGGTTAGCCCTTGCAACAGCAAAACCAACCCGGACAACAGCAACCCTTGTATACATATCAACAAGGTCAACTCTTGCAAGGAGAGGGTAAAGGTTAAGACCTGCAACAGCAGGCATAGAATTCTCTTGTTCAAGGACAATAGGCCCAAAAACCCTATATTCCAAGACCACAGGTTCCATATCCATATGTCCAAGGTCAACAGGCTCAATAACCTTTTAACCCATATGTCTCCTAACAACAACCTATGCTTGGACAATTTCAAGGTATTAAAGGTCTGAATCCTCCCTTTGGTTAAGGTAATCCACAATGGGGACAACCTTAGATTCCATATGGCCAAAATCCCCCATTGTAGGGCCAAAATCCTTACTAGCAGGGATAGGGTCCTCCTTATGGGCCCGCTTATCGACCTCCCATGCCTTTTAACACTCAATTAGATTTCTTGGCTACACTTGAGTTGCCAGATGTATTGCGTCTTATGAATGATCTAATCCTTCATTCACCGTACTGGCCTCTGGTGCCGTCCAAGATACCAAGTGATTGCCCAAATTTCGATGGAAAAGATAAAGAAGATCCTCATGCCCATGTGATGACATATCACCTCTGGTGCTCATCGAACTTGTATGTGGACGATTCCATTTGTCTTTGTGTTTTCCAATGAACCCTCATGGGTGCCGCAGTGAAATGGTACATTGAGCTATCTTGAAGTACTTTCCAAGACTTCAATTCGTTAGCCATGGCTTTCCTCACGCATTTTCAGCTGTCGGTTTGTTATGAAACTGGCACCTATTTACTCACATCACTTAAGCAAGAGACTGCGGTGCACATCTCTGATCATATCCATGAATGGAGATGTGGACGTTGCCTGATCAAGTTCAAGATAGCTGATCAGTCGCTCACTGAATGGTTTACCAAATCATTCGTAGCCCCAATTGTTCGTGATATAGCTATCAGTGGATGAGTCACTGAAGAGCAAGCCATTTCCCATGCCCAGTACTTGGATATGGTTTACTCTTAGTCTGACACCTTATACGAGTTGTTACCCAATGCTCTGCGGCCATCGTCCTATCATGTAGCATGAAAGTCACCAGTTGTTCCTCCCATTGATGGAGTTATTGGTTTAGTATCCCAGACCCCTTCTAAAACTTCTTCCAAATAGAAGTCGGTCTCAAATGCTGCTCCTAATAATTCATCTCAAAATCTACTAGGACCCAGTAAAACCTCAGAGGTCCATGCCATCCAGTCTACCACAGCGGACAAATCCTTGAAAGGAAAAAAGAAAGGCAATGGAAAATATAAAGCTGATGCCCCAAAACAGGGTCCCCACAAATTGTCTGCTGGTGAATCTTCACAATGGAAACCTAAGTATCCCTACCTCATTTGCAAGGAGTATCACTATGTTGGAAATAATACTGAGAGGGGGGGGGGGGGGGGTGAATTAGTATTATCAAATAAAGAAATTTTCATTTTCATACGCTACTTCAGTTAAGGATACCCACGTATAAACGCAATTGTGTTTAATGCAACTAGCGTATCCAGTAAAGTTATGATTCAATTAATCCTTTATATGTTGATCTTTAATCAGTGCATCAAAACTTCATTAACCATATGAACAGTAAACAGGTGCAGTAAAATAGAATAGATCATCACACATAAGAAGCACACATGAACACCATGATATAAGGTGGAAACCTAATGCGGGACAAAAACCACCTGCTGTTGTTTTCTTTAATATAAGAAAAACCTATTTACAATCTTGTACTGGCGCAGACTCATACCAGTACACAAGCACCCACCTGTGGAAGGCTACTACCTTCTCTCATTCTCCAGTTTCTACTGGAAGGGAGCTCCAACCCCCTGGCTCTTGTACTAGCCGATATATTTACTAGTACGTAGGCGCCGACCTATAGAAGGCTACAACCCTCTCTTTTCTTCCAGGGACCATGTTTCATAAATTTTCATACTGGATCCATAAATAAAAAACAATCACCACTATAATACAATCATCAACTACACCTGCATCATCAATCTCTGAATCACCCAATACTGAATCACCGAAACCCTCTCATCAAAACACAGTAACCAAAACACAGAGCAGAACACAGAACTCTACAATAACAACCAGACCCAACTGCAAATTCAAATATCATACTTCATAATGTATACGGTACTATGATGAACCAAACCGGCATACATACGTGCTTTTACCAAAGCCAACCCGCGTACAGATTTGCAAATATTTACTCATAACTTTGCAGTTATTCCAAACATTAGTCATACCCAGATCATAATGTTTATACAATAAAACATGCGTCAATAATTCAGATCTAGTCTATCCATGATCAAACCACACAACGATAATCCATTCCAAGCCTTATGATGCCAATCCATCATCCATCATCAACCACATAGGTGCACCCTTGGTTCAGATCAAGCAAAGCATCACAAACCCATAACCAACATACTAGATCTCACACTTCATCAGATATTCATCACTTGCACACTCTTCCTCCTTGGCCTAATGATCTTCTCCTTATATAGGTTTAGGCTTCTCTCAATACCATGGTCCAAAACCATGTAGAACCAATACCTTGGACCCAATACCTGGGGTCAACACTTCGGACCAAATACCATGGACCAATACCAAAATACCATGGACCAAAACTTAGTTTTCCGACATGTACACGCCTTTCCTTCTGTGAACTTGCGTGTGTACGTATACGCATCTTCTGTTCTGCTCATCTGCGTGTATACACACTTTCATCAAGTTTAACATGCGTATACCTCTCTCTTGACTTGCTGTACTATGATTTGTCATCTGATTGAGTTGCCACCTGTATCATACCTCTGAGTGAGTTGCCATCAAGGACAACACCTGTATCATAATGCCAACAATCTCCCCCTTTGGACTTGATGGCAACCACCACACCAAGTCACTCTCCCCCTTTGACATCAAGGGCAAAGGGTGGACCAAGATATTCTCTTCTTTGATATACATTCTACTGTCCATGCTCCCCCTGAGTACATGTTGAAGTTTTTGATTGAGCTCCCCCTTTGTACATGCCAAGATGTACCAATCCGTCCATGCTCCCCCTGAGCACATGCAAGGTCTGCAAAAGCATAACATGACTCTATACATACATTGCCAATGACCTTCCTAAAGACTCATACATACATCAATCTCCCAACCAAGTGGGGATACACCATTTTTGACTCAAACACAAGAACCATTACATCATCCATCCCATGCATAGTGGGGTAAAATGATACATCATATGACTCACCAAGACCATGATAGTTATCAGTAGCTATCATACACTATGTGATCTGCAATCCATTCTCTTGGTCAATCAACAATCAGTAGCAAGATATGTCAATAAGCATCATCACCAAAGACTTCTAACCATAATGCCAACAATGCATTATTCAAAGCATATGCTCCCCCTGAGCCTGTGCCAACCATCATATACCATGATAAAACCATTTCCTGAGTCTGTTCTGTTGTTTTTCTTCAGAGCTCCATATACGCAACTATGGAGTGTCTAACTCACGTATATATGTGACTTGTCTTCATTATACCTGTGTATGAGATTTAGAACACTGATGTTCCACACTTTCAGCTTCCTTTGAGTCTGTCATTGCTATGCCACATCTTTCTGACTGTACTTCCTTTTTCTTCCATATCTTTAACTGTGATGATGTTTTCTCCTTTTGGTGTCGTTCCCAAAATCTTCTCCTGCATTCCTTTGCTATGTGTCTGAGCTTGTTACATGCATAACATCTTACATGTTTCATATTCCTTCTAGAATAGTCAATGGATTTATGACCAAACATATTGCAAGCAATACAATATCCCTTAAAGTACCTGGAACGTGATGATCTTTCTGTGTGACGGTCTTGAACCATTCTACTTCTGCATCTGGCTGCGACATGTCCAAGATTATGACATACATAACATTCAACATTATTCATCGGAGGAAATAATCGTCTATCACTTCCACAATTAGGAGCAAAAGATTTTCTTTGAGGAATTTCTTTCCTTGGCTGTTGATGGGGTTGTCCTCTCATCTCCTTGTTGATCATTTTAGATTTCTCATTAGAGTTCCTTGCCTCACCTTGTGAGCTAGATTCACCTTCAATAGATTCATAAAAACCAAGACCAGTTTTGATAGCAGGCGACCTTTGACTACTAAGAATATCATCCAAAATCTTAGTACTATCTTGAAATCGTAATAGTTTATCCTTTTCTTCTAATTTACCTTTCAAGATATTTACCTCAACTTGATGTTGTTCTCCCTTTTCCAAACATTTCTTCTTCAAAATTTCCTCAGACTTTATTCCTTCTTCCATTTGTTGCCTTAGTTTGAGAATCTCCTTTTCTTGTTCTTCATTCAGCTCTTGCAGCATTTGACGAATTCTGAAGGCACATTCCAGCTGAGATTTTAAGCTGATAATTTCTTCTTTGAGGGCACTCTCCCTTTTGCTAGGTAGATCTTGTTGATCTATAATTTTATATGATGCTTCATTTCCTTGTTCATTGTTAATCTGAGGTGATTCAGAATCTGAATACTTACTTTCACCTAATGGCAGGCTGTCACTATTCCTTTGATCTGTCTTCCTCTTCTGACGCGCTTTCTTTCCCATTGTTCTAGGGATCTCCTTTAAGCGATCAAGATTCTACCAAAGGACCCACTCTAATACCAATTGTTGGAAATAATACTGAGAGGGGGGGGGTGGGGGTGAATCAGTATTATCAAATCAAACACTTTTTCATTTTCATACGCTACTTCAGTTAAGGATACCCGCATATATACGCAACTGTGTTTAATGCAACAAGCGTATCCACTAAACTTATGATTCAATTAATCCTTTATATGTTTATCTTTAATCAGTGCATCAAAACTTCATTAACCATATGAATAGTAAATAGGTGCAGTAAAACAGAATAGATCATCACACATAAGAAGCACAGATGAACACCATGATATAACGGGGAAACCCAATGCGGGAAAAAAACCACCTGTTGCTGTTTTTTTTAATATAAGAAAAACCTGTTTACAATATTGTACTGGCGCAGACTGATACTAGTACACAGGCACCCACCTGCGGAAGGCTACTACCTTCTCTTGTTCTCCAGTTTCTACTGTAAGGGAGCTCCAACCCCCTGGCTCTTGTACTAGCTGATAGATTTACTAGTACGTAGGCGCCGGCCTACAGAAGGCTACAACCCTCTCTTTTCTTCCAAGGACCACATTTCATAAATTTTCATATTGGATCCATAAATACAAAACAATCACCACTGTAATACAATCATCAACTACACCTGCACTCTGAATCACCCAATACTAAATCACCGAAACCCTGTCATCAAAACACAGTAACCAGAACACAGAGCAGAACACAGAACTCTACAATAACAACCAGACCCAACTGCAACTTCAAATATCATACTTCATAATGTATGCGCTACTATGATGAACCAAACCGGCATACATACGCACTTTTACCAAAGCCAACCCGCGTACAAATTTGCAAATATTTACTCATAACTTTGCAGAAATTCCAAACATTAGTCATACCTAGATCATAACGTTTATACAATAAAACATGCCTCTATAATTCAGATCTATTCTATCCATGATCAAAACACATAATGATAATACATTCCAAGCCTTATGATCTCAAACCATCATCCATCATCAACCGCATAGGTGCACCCTTGGTTCAGATCAAGCAAAGCATCACAAACCCATAACCAGCATACTAGATCTCACACTTCATCAGATATTCATCACTTGCACACTCTTCCTCCTTGGCCTAACGATCTTCTCCTTATATAGGTTTAGGCTTCTCTCAATACCATGGTCCAAAACCATGTAGAACCAATACCTTGGACCCAATACCTGGGGTCAACACTTCGGACCAAATACCATGGACCAATACCAAAATACCATGGACCAAAACTTAGTTTTCCGACATGTACGCACCTTTCCTTCTGTGAACCTGTGTGTGTACGTATACACGCCTTCTGTTGTGCTCATCCACGTGTATACGCACTTTCATCAAGTTTAACATGCGTATACCTCTCTCTTGACCTGCTATACTATGATTTGTCATCTGATTGAGTTGCCACCTGTATCATACCTCTGAGTGAGTTGCCATCAAGGACAACACCTATATCATAATTCCAACACACTATACTAAGGATTGTCCATGACGATTCAAAGTTAGTATCCTGCTCAAAGGGATCCTTGCTGTCCTTAAAGAGCCATTTCCGTCTCAGTAGACTCAAATGGTAGACCAACATCGATCTGCTTCCTCTAGATATCAAGTGTTCATGATGAGCACGCCCATTAATGTGGCTACCCAATCGAAAGATTATCAAACTCTAGTTCCGGCAGCTGGGAAAGAAAAAGAAGTTGCACCCTCTTCTTTTACCCTGAGTTTTGGCCCTCTAAAAACTGAGCGCCATAACCCTGATTCCGCTACGCGGCCACCCTCTCGAGGTGTGTTACAAAAATCTTCGTATAATCCCAATGCCCAATCCACTCAAAACTACAATATTGTTGAAGATTTGGCTCAAGTGCCGTCAGCCATGTCGACTCTTGAGGTACTCCTAAGCTGCCCATCGCAGCAGAAATCTTTATTGTCATCTATCGGGGGCATCAATCTCACCGATTCTAATTTGATCTGTTTCGATCTGGAGAACCATGTTCCATGACTCCCTGATCAGATTGCCTTTCTTATTTAGGTAATCATTAACGAGAAGACCATCCACCGCACTGTCATAGATGAAAGTGCTTCCACCTGCATCATGTCAACTACATGCTATAAAGTTGTTCGTTCCCTTGCACTGAACCAGTCTCCGAACACTTTGGAAGCTTTCGATGGGTGTGATTCGTGACCCTTCCGTGTCTTACCTAACCTTGCCATCACTTTGGAAGGCAAGATAGTGCAAGTGGAAGTAGAGATTGTTGACACCAATCTCAATTATAATATTCTACTTGGATGAAGTTGGACTCATTCCATCCATGTCGTGGCCTTCTCTTTGTTTCGCATGATCCATTTTCCCCATCAAGGGAAGATTTTCACCATCGATCAACTATCTTTCTTCACTTCTTCCTCCTCGGATGGGAACGTTCCGTAAGTCAAGCACTCTGGTGCTCCTTATGAGAGTGTGAGGGCAGGTCCCTTTAAAGATTCTAACTTAATGGGAATTTTTCCACTCCCACCTCCTCATGTTGCCTTTGTCAACATGGTCTTGGTCAAATTTCATCCTTGGGTCATACCTGCACCAGATCTTGTTGATGCTTGGGGCGAGGTCATGCCATTTAGTCTCGCTGAAGTCAATTACATGGAAATTTTTTGACTTTGAACTTTGCATCCTCTAATTCCTATATGTCAAAGACATCTCTCAATATGTACTCTCACTCCCCCTAGCTTGGCACTTTGGAATCATCTGATCCCTTAGCCGAGATCATCCTCACCGATGAAGGTATCATGGAAGTCATGTCCCTCAAGGAACCACTATGGATTGATACCCATCATTGCTCCTCATTCCTGCCTCGCCCGATGGTCATGTCTACCACTTTTGAAGAGTCCTCTTCTCTATTTTCGTCATCGACTATTACTCATGATGTATGGTCGGAAGGAAATTTGGGTAATATTACCCAAACAATGTCGATTGACATTTCTATCAAACCCGGTGTCATTGAACACGTTCATATTGGGGTATCTTGTTCTCTGGCTGAGATCAAGACATATACTCATCTATTTCAGGAATTTTGTGATGTGTTTGCATGGTCTTATGAAGAAATGCCTGGCATTGATCCTAGAATTGTGGTGCATGAAATACCAACGTATCCACACGCGAAGCCCGTTCGCCAACAACTTCGCTCGGTGCACCATAGGAAGGTCGTTGCTATTAAGGATGAAGTCAAAAAGCGTCTCAAAGATGGGTTCATTTACGCCATCCCCCTTACAGACTAGGTGTCCAATATTGTCTAGGTGATAAGGCACGATCTGCGTTTGCATAGATTATCGAGATCTTAATTGTGCCTATCCTAAACATAACTATCCTACTCCCTTCATTGATCAAATAATTGATGAATGTGCCAGGAGCGAGATATTTTCCTTTATGGATGGTTTTTTTGGTTATAACTAGATTAATATTACACCGGCTGACCAAGAAAAGACAACCTTTATCTGCCCATGGGGTATGTTTGCGTACAAGAAGCTCCCGTTCGGCCTCAAAAATGCTGGAGCCATATTTCAACGGGAAATGTCCTATGCATTTCATGATATTCACAACATTGTCTAGCCTTAATTGGATGACCTTCCTGCCCATTCTCGTAAGTGCCAAGATCACCGAGATCATCTTCGACAAATTTTTCTACGTTGCAGATACTATAACATTCGGTTAAATCCACACAAATGTGTTTTCTGCATGGAATCAAGATGACTCCTTCGATTCATCATTTTCAAGGACGGGATTCGCCTGGATCCACTAAAGTCGAGGCCATTGTAAATTTACCCCCCCCCCCCCCCATCTTCATTGCACCAACTCCAAAGCTTGCAAGGAAAGGCCAACTTTCTCCGTCATTTTATACCCAACTATGCCGGGCTAGCTACAGGATTTACCCAGTTGCTCAAACAAGGAACACCCATTGATTGGGACGAGGTGGCCTAAAAGTCTTTTGATGATCTTAAGGCCATCCTCATAAATTCTCCTGTGTTGCATACACTAGACTATTATCAAGATTACTTCCTTTACCTAGGTGCAGCCCCTAGCACCATTGCTATTGTGTTGGTTCAAGACGATGATGAAGGCCGCAAACATGTGATCTACTACCTTAGTTTGAATCTACTTGACACCGAAACACGTTATGCACATGTCGAGAAGTTGGCTTTGGCTTCCGTTCAAGTCGTTCAACGTTTTCGAGACTATATTCTTTTACGTATGACTACAGTGATTTCTGAATGCAACCCTATGACCTATATCCTGACTCGTCAGTTCCTAGGGGGAAAGTATTCCAAATGGATCATTTTCCTGCAAGAATTCGATTTTGTCTTCACTAATACCAAATCTAAGAAGTCATTTTTTTCACTGAATTGATTTGTTCCCTTCCCTCCAAAGCTCTCCCTGCTGGTGCAGATGAACAGCTTCCAGATGAGACCCTTTTCCTGATTAGCACCCTTGATCCATGGTACGGTGATATCATTGTGTATCTTCAAACCTCCAAGTTCTGGTCCGCGTTGACCAAGGATGATCGTCAAAGGATTCAACATCATTCCCAACATTACTGTATCATTGGCAATGCTTTATACCGTGTCAGCATTGATTCTATTCTTTGCCGATGAATCACAATTGAGGAGGCTGAAAGAGCTCTCAATTATTGCCACTCTAGGGCATGTGGTGGTCATATGTCTAGTTATGCTACAGCTTAGAAAATCCTTCGCATTGGTTATTTCTGGTCGTCTATTTTCAAATACTGCATTCTTGTTGTCCGCAAGTGTCACGAATGCCAAATTTACTAACGCAAGATGCACGCCCCACGAACTCACCTACACCCCATCATTACCATTGGTCCATTTTCCAAATGGGGCGTCGATTATATGACATGTAATCCTCATTTGGTCGAGGGGCATGGCTATATTATCATCATTGTGGATTATTTTACCAAATGGGCCGAATCAATGCCTACATATTCTGTAGATGGTAAGACAGTGGCTCAATTCCTTTTTAACCATGTTATTTCTAGGTTTAGTGTACCCCAAGCCATTGTCATAGACCATGGCTCCCATTTCAGAGATTGCATGATGGCAGAACTGACATCTACATTGGGCTTGTGCCACAATGGCTCGACCCCATATTACCCTCAGGCCAATGGCCAAGTTAAAGCCGTGAACAAGGTTTTGGTCACCATGCTTCAATGTACTATTGGGATGCACAAGTCAAGTTGGCATCTCATACATTTTTCAGCTCTATGGGCCTACCAAACTTCAACCAAAGATGCAACTGGTTTCACACCTTTCCAACTAGTCTATGGTCTGGAAGCAACATTGCCGATTGAATATGAGATTCCTTCGCTTAAGTTAGTTGTTAAACTCCTCCCTGAAACATCACCTCAAGAGGAACGCCTGTTATATTTAGAACGACTGTATGAGACTCGCCATCTCACTGCCTTGGTCATCGAAGCACAAAAGAAACGGGTCAAATCCCATTTCGATCAGTCGGTCTCCCCTCGCACTTTCTCTGAGGGTGATTTGGTCCTGCTATACAACCAAGCTAACAATAAGCTGGGGGTAGGCAAGTTCAAACCTATGTGGCATGGGCCCTATATTGTAAAATGTGTTTTGCAGAAAGGAGCCTATGAGCTTATTGATTATGAAGGAAATCCTCTCGATAAGCCCTGAAACAGGCTTTACCTCAAAAAGTACTATGCTTAGGTCATCTTGCATGGTTACTTATGTACATTAGTGTGTGATTCATTTTTTTACAACGTGGTTTTGTGTGATAGTTTTCAAACAAATTTCCTATTTACTATGACTTTTTTGCTTTGCAGATGTCTGCAACTCCTCATGTTGGTTTCACCGATGGTGCTTGCCGAAGTACTCGAAACCTATCATCCGTGACATGGGCTATCTATAATCCTAACGATGAGTTGATTGACCTTCAAGGTATCTGCCTAGGCCGTACAACCAATAACATTGCTAAATACAGTGTAGTCATCGAATTGTTGTCAGAAGCCATCACCCTAGGTATCAGGGAATTGGTTGTCAACCTTGATTCACAACTTGTCGTCCTTCAACTCAATGGGCAATATTCCGTCGAGAACCCTCAAATATTACGAATGTATCTACATATCCGTCTATTGGAAAGACATTTTTTTATATATTACATATCATCATATTCCTAGACACATGAATACATTGACAGATGCATTAGCTAATTACGTGTTGGATAGACATTTACGAAACATGTGAAAGATAAGACAAACCATTTGTACCATAATAGATGGGAAAATACAAAATATATATATGTGTGTGTGTGTGTGTGTGAGAATTTTTGATACATCAAAACCTAAAAAATAATATATGTGTCTATAATAACATCAGTGGCTCGTAGGCCTCATACATCTGTAGCACGTAGGCCTCAAAAAATATGTAAGTACTGGACCTAGGAACTACTTAGCATGGTGGTCATGATGGCACAAGACAGCTCATGCAACACGACTCAGCAGTCAGCGATCCAATCTGAGACTCCCACTATGTGCCTTTGGTACCTCCGAGGCATGTCTCCTATCTGAGCATACTCCGAGATACCATGAGTCAACCCCTTGAGGTTCCTCGTGATTTCCTCCTCATTATCGCTCCCTTCCTGATAAGGGGTGATAGAATCAATAGGACGGGGGATGCACCTAGTTATCAGGGACATCCCGGCTAGCCGCTCTAGTCCAACATCTGCATAAACAAGGTAAAAGTTATAAGAATGCATATACCAAAAATAATTAAAAAACATCAAAATCAAAAATTTTATATTTTACCTTCATCATCGAAGTCGTCTCCATCTGGTAAGGGCCTATTTGGGTCTCCATAGAAATCAGTTTCATTTTATGGCCAGTCCTCCATGACGATCTTCTGTCATCGTAGCCATGAAAAGAATGTCGGTCGGTATGACATATGTTGACCCCGAATGATTTTGGGCATTAGACGACTCCAGCGGGCCATCCGTGGATCACGTGGCACAGAAGGATCGACCTCAGTCAACTGATACTGGAACAGTGGCACTCGTTCCAGGAAGAAGGTAACAAGTACTGATCCAAAGCCAATTGCTTTAGATTCCCTGCCTTTCCCTTGGACAACTAGTGCTTGATGTTCATCTTCATGGCCTTTGCCCAGTTGAAGATTGTAGGAGCTATGTAGTCAATAGCATAAAGGAACTTCGACTTGTTACTCTCATGTTCCACCTTGGACCCTGCCACTCTGTTGATGGTCAACAGAAGCACCCTTAGTGTTAGATCCCACACACTGGAAATCTCTATCTTCCCACTCTTGGATTTTAGGGCCTCAGGACAATATTATGCAAGCAGGGAAGATATGCTTTCCCCAATCAGACGTGACCCATATAAGTTCACTGTCTCACCTCTGCGAGACAGTCCAGTGATGAAGTAGATATCTGAAGTTTTCAACTCCAGCTCTTGATCCCCAATGACAAAAATATCACGATTAATGTCCCAAAGGCTTATCAAGCATCGAAGCAGCTCGGGCTGGACCCGCATCCCTAGTGTAAGGAAAATTTTGAGGAGCCCGCAAGCCCTCAAATCCTCCAGGCAATTTGGATCATTCAATGCCTGGATGTCAATATCTTCATGTTATCTTTCCTTCCAATCCACCATTTTCAGCAATTTCTCTCCTGTAAAAGACATTTATTTAAGTCAATGATCAATTTTGACACATAAAATTCAAGTTTTAATGATCACTTTTTGAGGAAAGATTATTTTTCCCTGTCCATGGCACCGGCGTGCCTGTTTAAGAAATAGTCACACCAGTCAGCATGGATGGTTGTGCAAATCACCCTTGGCTGGTGCAATCCCGTGCCTGGAAATCTTGCCGACCGGGACGAAATTTTTCTCAAAAACCTCCTTAAAAATCCTAAAAAATGGCTAAAAAAAAAATGAATAGCATTGAAATGGAGCTCAGGGCTTCGGTTATTACCAAGAACTAACGGCTCTTCGATTGATCTCCTAGCTCTCCTGCAATCTACTACGAAAAAGCTAGGGAAAAAGTGGGTAAAAAGTATTCACTGCAAAGGAAAAATGGTAAATCGTTAAAATATATTTACTTTTCCCCTTTTTATTCATTTTTTCATGAAAATATCAAGTTTTGTAAATATTTTTGACCTATTTTACCTCAAGGACTCGATAATACACTTTGCCTTACTTGTGCAACAATAGGTGATGGATGTTCAACGATGGCGATGAGTCACATTTCAGCTCTTTTCTTGACTTGCTAAACTCGTATGAAAATATTGCCGAGTATTTTTCCCCTTTGACTCATTAAAGAGAATAAAAATGTGGGGTCTGCTTTCATCTCTTTTCCAACCCTTTAAAAGTGAAAAGATGGCTGAGACCTTTGTCATTTTGAACTCGTTAATGGATGCGAAATGTCGTGTGCCTAGTTTAAGTTCACCCCTTTTTCGGGCCGGGAGGCACTATTTATGAAAAAGGTACTCCTTGGCTAAAATGGTCAAATGGTTCTCTCAAGTAGTGTTTTCTACATTTTTGTGCTTGAGAGACACAAACGTACGAAAAGGGACCATGTCGAGTTTTCTTTTACGTGTCTTTTTCAAACTCTCTAAACATGAAAAAGATAAAGAGTTACACCTTTGTCAGACTTGTTAAACTATAAAACGACATCAGATTCGTCACCATGACAAACTTGAGCTTATCCTTCCTAGGTATCGTTAAACTTGCTAGGTCGGATTCATCCGAGGGATGAACTTACAGTGCAAGCATATGATATCCCCTTCAAGCTTGCGATTAAAAAATAATTGGGGTACTCACCAGAAATGGTGGGGGAAAATTTGGAAATCTATCAGTCCTGTCAGCAGCTCACTGTTGAACATGACACTCATTGCTTTGTGTCGAGTTGGGACATCTTCCTTTGTATCATTGACCTTCCTGAGTTTGGGCCATTCATTTTTGCCATCCATTTGATCTTTTCAATGTCATCATGACCACCGATCCCATGGATCCAAAATTTCCAAACTTCCAGTTGTGTTACTAATATGTTCAAGAGTTGTCCTTCTGTAGTTACACTTACCTTTGATTCTCTGTATCATATAAAATCATTTTGCATCCTCTCATCTCACGTCGATGATGTGGGATTCATTATGGCCCTCCTTCGACATGGTCACTTTTCGTTGACTTCAACTCATCATTCGGGAAGTTGACCGAGAGACTCTCTTCCAATACCTTAGAGCTTGCATGCCTTAATGGCAAGTTCTTCACACTCGATGACAAGTTCACATCATTGTCTTTCAATCGAATGATTTCATGGGTGTTCAACTTCAGGTCCTATATTCACAGTGCTGATAGTACCTTGAGGACCATTGTAATTATTGGTGGTTTCTCTCATGCTTGCTAATAGTTTGTATCATTGACTGGTAATCAAGTGAGTTTCTAGCATGTTTGACGTCAACACATATATTCGCATGCTAGAATCTGTACTTTGATTAGGTCATGCTGGAGCGCAAGACCCTGGACTCAGATCACAAAAATCCAGGTTGCGAAGTGGTGTGACATGGTTTATGATGATATGCATGTCTCTTTCATATGGCTAGCTACAACCAGACCATGAGTTATCATATGTGATCCTTCTCATTATTGGATGGCTATGACCATACCTTGGTTTTGTTATGACCCTCTTTGACGGATGGCTGCACCCATACCTAAATCCATTTACATGATCATTCTCTGGATGGCTACGTCCATGCCACTATTCATGTATCATTTGACAGAGATCTCAGTTTATGTATATCTATCTGTACTTGCTTGCAGGTTTTTCGACGGCAGATTGGTTCCCCACACTGATTTATAAAGCATTTCATCCCTCACTCTAGCTTGGACTTCACGCTTTACGGGGTATCTGTTACACAACATTTTGTCATTGTCCCTATACTCCCCGTTCCTTTTTCCTGGAGGACCTCTATAGTGAACCCCTCATGCTTTGCCTTCATTGAGAAACTCCCATTATGTCCCTCTTCATGAGCAGATCATTTCCCTTTTGCACCATTTCCCCTAAAACTTCTATTTTTTCCAGTTTACAAGGCCGACACTAATTACCATTGTCACCCCCACATCGATGTGTAGATATTAGCACTATTCCCTATGCCTACTGGTGCGATTGAGCTGTTTTCCAGTTGCGCCGGTCTTGTTATGGAAAGTTTTTTAAATTAGAGCCAAAGCTTCTAGCGCTAGAGCTCCGTAAGTAAGTCTGGTAAATGGTTTAGCCGGATGGGGTTGAGGATGACATTTTGGGCTCCTTTCCCCTATAATTATGGAAATTCCTTAAGGGATAAGTCCTTCTCCCATGAGAAGAGGATCCATCTCCCATCCATATTCCCTATATAAACCTCCCTTCTTCCCAAGCACAAGCTAGTTAGAGTTTTGGCTATTACTAGTTGTAGCCATCTAGTTATGTGAGGGAGAAGTGTGTTTAGTTTGGAGTGAAGTCTAAAGGGAAGAGCCTTTAAACTATTGTTGTTTGAAGCCATCATGGAATGCTAGTAGAAGTGTGTGGGAACCTGGTCTTGTTAGAGGAAGACTGTGACATCAAGACGGATGGTTGTAATATCTCTTTGATATTAATATATGCAACTATCGATTGATTTCCTACATGTTTTGTAATATTACATAATCGTGTCTTAATGCATCTTGACTCATTAAGTAGGTTGAATTTCAATTTTTCTATTATTGTGTTTCTGTGTTGTTGTTGTTTACTTGTTTCAGGAACTTGAAGAAGGAAGCGAGAGATTGTTGGAGCAAGAAAGCGAGGACATCATCAAGCAGGATAAGAGACGAAGAGGTAGGCCCTCTTGATTGATTCTAACCTAAGGAAATCTTCCATAGAATGTATCTATTGTGGCTAGACCCATTATCGACTAGAGGAATTCGTTTGTGTCCGCACTTACAATTTTACTTCACCAAAAATTGGTGACTCCACTCGGGAGATCCCATCTGTTGGGCATGGAATCCCCCCACAACATGGTTTGGGGTTCAAAGCCCAAGTTTTGAGTAATATTGTTGTAAAGACTCCGCGAATTGCGGGAACGGAGCAAAAATTGTATGTTAGAGTCATAGGGTTGTCCACCCTAAGTTTTAAATGTAGTGTCAGCCTACCCATGGTCCACAGACCATGGGATTGTATAAATAGAGCGGGGCTCTAAGTTGTAAAGTAACTAAGGAAGGAATCGATGGAATCAGATAGATAGAGTAAGATAGCAAGAATAGAGCAAGAGTCTAAGTATCTTGGGTCGTAGTAGTAGGAAGAGGCTCTGCAGCTGAGTGTACAAAGGCCTAGTAGAGTCTGCAGCTGAGTGCGCAGACCCCTGCAGATAAGTGTGTAGGGCAGAGTCGAGTCTATAAGCAATGAAGAAGAATAATAAAGAGAAGTTTTATCTGAATTCCATGTACCTTTTCTTGTGTTATTAGCTATTTTATATCATTTGCTATTATACTGTTTATTTACTGCGCACATTTGTATGAATGGTGAATAGTGTTAAGTATAATTGAAAGCATACAGATAATCCAAGTTAATCAACTAATATCGGGTTACTAGTAAGGATTTGGGGAATAACATTGTTCGGCCCTCAAGTAGGGCTACACAAAGCCAACATCCTGGGCTGCGAGGTACTGATAAGTGCGCTTAGCAACGTGCACGCAGGGTCAAACCGCGGACCATTTGGAACTCATCAGAAATCCCCAGGGTGAGGAAACGTAGTTCTAGCACCCTCCCATACTACTTCGGGTGAGACCTCAAGCTGCGCTCCGCGGACTATTGCCAAAAAGGCCAGTAGTACCGGGATTTGTTTGGCTAAATCATCTCCGAACCTGGGTCAGTCCCCAACAAGCCAACAAATAGTTCTAGTGCCACGACCTGGGTCTGCATAAGGGATGTCTGATGTCATGTCACTAGAATCCAATGAAGAAAGAAATTGAAGGGTGGTTAGACAGAAAGATTCACGAGTTTGCGGAGTAGGAAAATAGGAATCTGCGAGTATCAAAGGAACAGTGGTTGGAGTGCTACTTATATATGGAAATCCATGAAATTTTCTTTGCATCCTTTCCCTCTGAGTTGTATGAGTGGATTGTGAAGCTAGCAGATAGTCAGGGAAGGTGTAGGCTCGACGAACCAATTGTGTGGAATCCACAATTAGTGTGTAGACTAGAAGCATCGGAAGATAATATCACATGCACTGTATACCATTGACTCGATCGAATTATAGGGGGGTCTATCACCAAGTTCATGCTAGACATGACAGTTATCTACAGTGAGGCAGAACGATGCTTCCTCAAAGAAACGCGAGGTAAGTACATTAAATCTTTGAACACTTGGATTAAGATGTTATTGTGTGAAAAGCGGGTTATGCAAATAAATTGATTTTTGGGGCTACACGAAGTGGGAGGATCTATAGAAACGAAGGTAGTGCAGAGATAGAAAATAGCCCCTTGATTTTGCCTCGGCGGGAAAGTGAGGAAGAGCACGCGAAAGTTTCTCTGAGGAGCGTGATCAGTTTGATAAGGCAGTGAATTCCACGCCTACCACCCCCACCTACACCACCACTTGTTTCACCATCATCATCTCCATCTTTTCCCACACCACCTCTGCCACCACCACAGTTCTGTATGGCGAGCACGATAAAATTTCCGGTATTTAGGGGAGTAGGGAACGATGATCTAGAACAATTTTGGTTCGTGGTAAGGGCCGTATGGGAAGCACAAGGAGTCGTGGATGACAATATAAAGAAGGCAACATTGGTGAGCGCATTGCAGGATCTCACATTGATGTGGTACATTAAGCATTCTAATGACCATCCAAATGAAGAGATCACAGACATCCAGGTCACGCTAAACAGGGAATTTAGCAGGCCAAAGTCAGAGACATAATCAATTATCAGGTTTAAGGAGATCGTAATGTTTCCAGGTGAGACCCCGTGGGATCTAGATCAGAGATTAAGAGTATGATTTGTGAAGCCAACATGACCTTGACAGATAGACAACATCGCACATGGTTTGTAGCGTCACTAACACCACATTTAAGGACGGTGTTGTCGTAGTAGAAGTTATCCACCCAGGCCGAAGCTTTGGAGATAGCCAATGAGACTGCATGAGACACCAATATAAGATCCTAGCCTGGGAGTCCAACAAATCCACGTGCAATTACAAAATTTGTGTCTGGAAATGCAAAGTTTGAAATAGGACAGGACAATTCGGCCAGATGCGTCCGAGGAGGTATGGTGCATAAAATGCAAAGGCCAAGGGCATGACAAGGACCATTTTCCAGTCTTCATGAATTACTTGGTGGGAGGAGGGTCGATGCAATTAAGACCAGATGAACAAGTAGGACCGAGTGCGGCACCTGCATTATGGTGCGCGATTTGTCAGATAGGAGGAAAACATGCTACAAATAATTTTCATCTATTGCAGAAGTATACACAGATGTCCCAACAATTGTTCTGTAATTTCTGCAGGTCGGTAGGCCATGATGAGTGCACCTACAGAAGTTATGAGCTGATGATGGATTAGACTCCTGCCTACAGAGTGTAGACCGAGATGCAAACCCTCGACCCAAATGCAGGGATGGCGTGCACTGGATTTCAGGGGCGCGGACGAGGTTGAGGTGGAATGGGCCTAGGAAGGGGTTGCGGACAACTAATATGTTACAATTGTGGAGGGCCAGGGCACTATGCCTATGATTGTAAAAATCCGATGAGAACAGCATGTTTATACTATACTCAGTTTAATCATGAGGCAGAGGATTGCCCTATACTGATAGTGAGGCTGAGTGATAAAGGGGTACTCCAGCCTCCCCTGACTCAGAATTTGCAAATGATGAGGTCTAAGCCGCGCGAAGAGGACCTGAAAGTAAACATAGTGCTCATAAGCAGTATCACGACAAGAGATGAAAAAGGTAAGCAACCTGAAGAAAGTGCGTGGGTTTGCATGGCTCCTACAAAGGAACTTGAATTTTATTTGGAGCACATAAAGGAGACATTCATGGAAGCTAAGAAGAGCTTCACAGAGGCCTGCACTTCAGGTAGTAAGGATCAACTAGAGCGGGAGATGGATCCTTCAATGATCACTACCTTTCTGGAGACATGTATGAAGCTACTGCACAACAATAAGGATTTGAAAGGACTACATGAACTTATCACTAGGTGCGCTGGGTCAGGACAACCTCATGTAGTCTGGAAGCTCAGGAAACATACATCGTGAATAGAAATGGAAATACGATTGACTGCACAAATCGAGGAGTATGAAATGGATCAAGTAATTCTGGATCTAGGATCAGACGTGAATGTGCTAGCAAAATAGACATGGGAGTGCATGGGTAGGCCCTCATTACAATGGTCCCCTATTCAATTACAGATGGTGAACCACGAGAAGATCCTACCAATGGGAAGATTGCAAGGAGTAACGGTGGATATTGAAGGTGCAAGCACGTTGGTGGATTTCGAAGTGATAGATATTGCCAATGATAGCAATCTCTATCCCTCACTACTGGGCATAGACTGGGTCACTGATATGAACGGATTCATAAACCTAAAGAAGCGCAATATGATTTTTGAGAAAAAGTCACTATGTGTAGTGGTGCCTTTAGACCCTGCAGAAGGAGCATGCTACACAGAGCCAGTGCACGATGACGAGAGCAATGATGAGCTAGACTATATCTACAAGATAACCGCTCTGGAATAGGATTGGGTGAATCCTATAGTGGATGGCTGGATTTCATGGGAGCACGAAAGCTCTTGCACCTCAGATTCAGATGAGGAAACAGAACGATGGCAAAACTGGTTACACGAGGTAACCACGCTCAATTGCAACATGATGGTAATATCACTGCGCTGCATGACAACCAAGGTAACGGATCTGTCTATGTATGATGGGTTGATAGTGGTGGATGAATTCCTGAACACATTTGAAAGCACAGTGCCAGAACAATAGTAGTTTGATGCTTTGAAATGGGCATTGCGCGCGACACCCGCAAAGTGGTGGGGTACGCATCAAAGAAGTATCAAGAGCTGGAGTGAATGCAGAAGGGGGATGCTTATACGATTTGGAAAGCCTCAACTGTGGATGAGAGCCAGTTAGGAGGGGCAAAACAGATTGTGTGCCCACCTTTCCAGATGGGTACAGGTGTATGGTACGTAGCCCACATGAACGCACACCGCTATCACGATAGGAAACATGAACAACAAGCAAAAGCCGGCAAGACAAGTGCACAAACTACGAAGCATGATAAAACCTAGCTTGCCAAAAAGTAGACACGGGGAAGCCTTTGACAAGGTTTGCGAAGTGTTGAACAGGGTCCACCATGTGAGACGCACCAATTGGGACCTACGTGTACCAGCGGTTGTATGGGCTTATAGAACCATGTGAAAAACTCTGACTGTGCAAGCGCTTCCGAAGCTAAAGTATGAAGCAGGGGCTGTAGTCCCTATGAAGAATGCAAAGTCAAGTCTGCGCATAACAACACCCATAGATACGATGGTCTGTGCAGACCAGAATGAAGAAATAAAATAGTTGCGCAAAACAGAACATATATGACTTGAGGAAGAAATATGACAGGGAAACTTTAAACTTCGCGAACTTGAAAAAGACCGGGTATGGCTAAGGGAGAAAAGCGTTTTAATGGACACAGAGGTCAAGGAGCTAGAAAACGAAATAAAGGAAGCATTCCTCATCGAAAAACTGAGGATGGCAAGGCAAGATGCGTACAATCATACTGACAAATTGGAAATCTATAGTCGTGAATTGGTTAGTCTGCTACCATGGCGAAGACCATATCTCGCCAAACGTAGTGACCAGGGTAGCATAGTGCAACTAGTAGAGTGTGCGATGCTGATCACTATAATGGAAGATGGGGATTCTCCACGAACCACGGTGGAAGACGAGATGAAGCCCTGTACGAGTAGTGCACCCACTTGACTAGCCATAGGAAGGACAATCTTAGCGCTCTAGGCAGTTGAAAGGGAGCGTGGGACTATAAAATATTATGCTTGGGGGTTGTGCAATATAAGAGATGTGCGCAGGAGTGAGACATCATAGGGTTTGTGATCATGCATGAAGGGCTATGCTGCCGCATGAATTGGCTGGGAAGTGACCATTGGGGTCACTATTCATGACGGGATGTCTGATTTGAAGCCAAATGGAGCCGGCGGCGGGCATTTAAGACAAGAGTTATGGGCAAGATTTGGGAAAATCTACCACCAAGGAAGCATTAATGGCCCGAAATTGGGGGGAACAATCGAATTTGAATTCAAAAGGTGCTATAAGACTCAAAGGGCTAGCCAGCTAACAACACTTGGTCATTTGAGCATTGAGCAATTGAGCAGAGCACAGAGTGTTGAGAGTCGAGTGATTATAGAGCCCCTGAGTTCGAAATTGACAACATACAGTGTAAGGATGATGATGGCCACTAAGGATGGGTTGGGGATTGAAGAAGGAACTGCTGGCGAGGTTGCGCAGACCCCCATGGTACAGGATGTTCCTAAAGGAATTGGGGTTGTGATAGAAATCCCCAAATCACCATGGACACCAAGGCCAAAGAAGGATAAGTAGGCAATGGGACCAGTATGCATGTCCCTGAGGAATGCGTAGCACAACAAGTTATCAACGGAAGAAAAAGGGAAGGTAGTCACAGTTGAAAAAAATGAGGAGGAAGAAGAATTGCAGGCCCTGATTGCCGCCACAAAAGAAGAAGAAGACGTGGAGGAGGACATCCAACCATTGCACTCTGTAGCGAAACTACCCGCGTATGTCCCTCTATGGAGAGGGAAAGCCAAAGTACTGAAGGATCTAGATGCAATAAAGAGTTTACTCTAGACACCGCTCCTCCCCGATGGCATTGTATTTGAGGGCTCGCACCTAGGCTATGTGCCCACCATGAAATTTGAAGACTAGGACCTCGCAGAAAACAAGAAGTTCCCATGCTTGGAGATGGAAAATATGATGAAGCAGAATATGGAGGGGACAGTGATAATGTTAGAGCTGAAAAAATGGTTGCACGATGTGGAAAAGGTTAGGTTGCTACATTTGTTATGGATACCACATTACCACCACGCGCCCATCACCATTTTTGTCATCAGGCAGCTGCTCTTCCTGGTGCATGATGAGTATCTATGGCTAGAGGAGCCTATTCCCATCACGGCAGTTGTCATCCACTAAATTTCTCGGCTTCCCTGTAAAGGAAAGGACCCTACGATGATAGCAGGGAAAAGTAGCGGTTTGTCTCTCGCAGAGGCCATGAAGGAAAAGTATAAGTTGGAGAAAAAGAAGAGGGTCTATGCCATCTCCAGCATCAAGGATAAGGGGTTGCACTTAGCCACCCAACCCCTAGGCAGTAAAGTAATGCGAAAATGCCACGTCAATGAGGTACCAGTGCCAGTGGTCGCGTTGTCCGAACAATGCATGGAGGGGGTCCAGTTCAACTGGGCTGAGTTCCTTTGCGAGGAATTTTTGTTAAACTGTTGCGAGGCCTAGGAGCAGGGTAAGACCTTCCACTATGCATGGTTGCTCTTATCCATATTGCTGATAGCAGAAGAATTGTCAGAGGATAGTCAGTTCCCGAACATTGACTGAGACTTACCAGAGGCCGCGACGTATGCTTCGCTCCGGGCCACCAAGGAAGTGAAATGGATTCATGATACAAAAAAAATTTGTGTGCTCATGGAGGTGAGCATTTGAATGTGGATCAACAAGAGGCCATGCCTATCACCTACGGTGCACAATAGTTTGCAGAGTTTTGTAGCCTTCAAGGCGAATATGCACAACATATACATCAGGGCACGAAAGGACCCAACGAAGCAGTGGACAAAGCTACAATTTGTAGCCACTGATGACGCAATATTCACTGTATTGGAAACATGGTCTCTCGAGTGGCACGCCCCAGATATGGCAGAACTGGGGAAAGTGGCAGCACAGAAAAAGAAGGATGATGCCAAGCTTTGCGTCACCCAATTGGCCATGAGAAGGAAGAACAAAAAAGTGGTAGTTGAGGTAAGAGTAGTCTGCGAAGCGGCACAAGAAGCCACGAAGCAGAAGAAGGCCGCAGAAGCAGTAGCAGGAACACAGACAGCAGAGGCCGCAACGGGACAGGCAGAGGAGGGCCAAGCACTGTCCTCAGGGCAGGAAGCAAAGGACACAAAAATAGAACAAGGGAGTGCAGACCTAGGGATCGCGTCCACACAGCTCAAACGGCTGCACATCGTACAAAGATCAAGCCCAAGGAAGAAGGTCAAGGCCTCGAAGCTGGCCATTGACCCAATCACCTTAATCGAAGGTGATCTCCATGACATCAGCAAGACAGTTTGTGATGTCACCAGTGAAGCACTCCAAGAGTTTATGATGGAGCACCAGAGTGTGTTGGGGGCTATCAGGGAGCAGCTGCAGGAGTTACAAGTGCGGCCCCCTTAGGAAGGTACCCTGTCTACCCACATCACAGTAGGCACTTCTGCAACAAATCAGATGCTGCGCGCGAGGATGGCCAACACAATAGTGTTTCCAGAGGGAGCATTAGTATCATCAGATGCAATGGACTGAATGACGATTAGCATGATGAAAGGCCTTGGCCTTAATCTAGCTTCCCTTCCCCAGGAAACACTCTATTAGCTACAGGATGAAATAACAGCAGAGCTGCGCGCTAGGGAGAACCATGTAATCCAAGTTCTTAGTGAACAAAATATCAATATGGAGCAACTTAGCTTGCAGCGTGACGAGTTAGTGTCACAAAACCAAAGGTAGGTGTAGATGGTAGATGATGCCTACCAACGTGTCCCAGAGCTAGATATCGCAGCAGATCTACTGGTGGAAGTGCGGATCCATAGTTTGTCTAGTGGAGTCTGTGACGCGAGAGAAGAGACAACAAGGGTGTAGCTAGAGTTGAATCTCCAGATCGCCGAGCTACGGTTGAAGGCACAGCCTTCCACTCCCCCAGAAATCGAAGAACAGTGTGCTAGCACTCTTACAGTAGGGTTGGAAGAGATTGGAGGTGCAGTGCACGACTGTACCAACATGCTGGAACAGACACTAGAGGTCCTCATGACGTTGCAGGAGGACCCCAACATCCAGTGGCTGGAGATAGAGGCACGTGACCTCCAGCAACAGTATGAAAACATTAGAGGGACTGCGTCTAGACATGGATTGGCAAGGCCTTCACAATCATGGAAGATATTGAAGGAAAGCTTGCGTAGATTCAGGGGATGCATGCACAGATGCAGCATAGCACGCCGAAAACAGAGGTCTGAGAAGGGAGAATGCAGCAGGTTTAGCAAGCAGCAGCTCAGTGTGTTGCAGACATCAACATCGTACGGGAATAGTTGGAGGGAATCCGCGCCAAGATCACCGCGGCGACAGAGTGACTCAAGGGTGAGTCATGATGTTTGTGTTGGGGGCCTATTCGGCATGGAATCCCCCCCATAGCATGGTTTGGGGCTTAAAGCCCAAGTTTTGAGTAATATTGTTGTAAAGACTCCGCGAATTGCGGGCACAGAACGCAAATTGTATGTTAGAGTCATAGGGTTGTCCACCCTAAGTTTTGAATGTAGTGTTGGCCTACCCATGGTTCGCGGACCATGGGATTGTATAAATAGAGCGAGGCTCTAAGTTGTAAAGTAACTAAGGAAGGAATCGATGGAATTAGGTAGATAGAGTAAGATAACGAGCATAGAGAAAGAGTCTAAGTAACTTGGGTCGTAGTAGTAGGAAGAGGCTCTACAATTGAGTGCGCAGAGGCTTAGTAGAGTCTGCAGTTGAGTGCACGGACCCCTGTAGCTGAGTGCATAGAGCAGAGTCGAGTCTGTAACCAAGGAAGAAGAATAATAAAGAGGAGTTTTATCTGAATTCTGTGTACATGTTCTTGTGTAATTACCTGTTTGATATCATTTGCAATTATACTATTTATTTACTGCGCGCATTTGTATGAATGGTGAATATTGTTAAGTATAATTAAAAGCATACAGATAAGCCAAGTTAATCAACTAATATCGGGTTACTAATAAGGATTTGGGTAATAACATTGTTTGGACCCTAAGTAAGGCTGCGCAAAGGCAACATCCTAGGCTGCGGGGTACTGATAAGTGCATGTAACGATGTGCACGCAGGGTCAAACCGCGGACCATTTAGAACCCATCAGACATCCCCAGGGTGCAGAAACCTAGTTCTAGAACCCTCCCATACTACTTCAGGTGAGACCTCAGTCAGCGCTCCGCGAATTGTTCCTGAAAGGGCTAGTAGTACCAGGATTTGTTTGGCTAAATAATCTCCAAACCTGGGTCAGGCCCCAACAAGCCAACACCATCTTTTGTTTGTTTTGGGCTTCATGATTTCGTGAGAACCTTGCTAGTTTCACATTTTCCCTTTGGTTCTGTTTCTTTTCTCCTGCTTACTAGCCCAAGTCCCTGATTTGATTGATTTATTTATTTTTCCCTAGTTCCCTCGGACAGCATGTTTAATCGACTAACAGTCATGCCGACCAATGTGAATTAATAAGGAATAGTTGCGCTGACTAGCGTTTGATGCTTGTTGTCATTTAGGTAGTCGTAGCAATCCCTGAAAGTGAATATTAGGGCTAGACTCCAATCTTGTCTCGTGTGTTCTGCTCTTGTTTTTTTGACCTTGTGAGTCCTTTTAACTATTTTCTCCCTGATTACGAAGCTACTTTTCATTTGGTTTTGCTTGCTTGTTGGCTTGTCATCTTATTGTATGATTGATTGAGTCATTGAGTGGCCAACGACACTAGGGCATCTAGCTAGTTGCCCATTCAACAGCTTGTGGAATCATCAAGTCCGGGTGTGGGTGTGTTTGCTCCTTGCATTTGTTCTTTGGTCCTTTTATGACTTTGACCTCTTTTGCGTAAGGTTGAAAAAGGTTTCATTTACTAGCTTGAATGTCTTTTTCCAACATAGATTACATTGTTGGTCTTGTGTTTGGCAAAGTTATTGTTTCATTGATCTAAATGAACTTCTCTTTTCATGTTTTCATCTGCTTGAAGAGCTCATAATCTCGAAAACTTTTTCAGTGAAAGGTTGTATGCGAAAGGTTTGTTTTGTTGTTTCATGAGAAAGTATGGAATTCTAGCTTGATTGCATCATTATGATTTGCATCTCTTAAAAACTAGAATTGCATCAGCATTTGAAAAAGGAAGGGATTTTTTCTTCATTTTGAAAGGACTAATAGATAAGTGCTTGTCAAGAAATTAGGAATTGGAATGCATTTTTCATTAGTTTAGTTTTTGAAAAAGTGAAGTAGTGAAAGATCATTTCGTTTCAGTTGCTTGATTATTTGCATTTGATTGAGTAGTTCCTACCCTCTCTAGTTTAGGCAATTCATCGAATTGAAAGGGTCTCGTCTCATTTAGTTGAATTTTAGGTTTTTTCGAGTAGCATCGCTAAGTCCTGAAAACTGAAACTTAACTTAAGATCAACTCTGAAATGAATTCAATTAACCTAAGGTGCATTTGAAATTAACGATCATATCTAGAAGGTCTAGGTTAGAGATGTGTTCCAGCGTCTATAAACCTAGCAGTTGTCGTTAGCTTTAGCATTAGACAATGCTAGCACAGATTTGTGCTCCTCGTACTGTCGAGTATATAACGGGAGACCCCACTAGGCTGAAATCCTTTTATCCTTAGGAAGCCGAGTCAGCCACCTTGTGAACGTGATACACCGAACACAACATTCGAGGAGATTTCCTACTTGTACTTCTTGGTTCACCAGGAGGTATTCGGTAGTTCACAGTTGCCTAGTATACTTGTTTACCTAGATCATCTAGAGTAGTCATTTGATATTTTTGACTCACTAAACTTAAAAGATCATTTGAGCACTTGTCCTTTCGAGCTCAATTGAAAGTGATAGAGTAATCTTTGTTTCTTTCTCGTCTCTTTAAAAATGAAATAACATTAGTCTCTTATGTGTCTTAATAATTGATTGCCCACAATAAAAAACATTTTGTTAGTCTCCTTGACCAAATCATGGATTCCCTTAAAAGGACATTTTAAAGCCTTGAAGTTATTTGTTCTGTCGACTAAGACAAGGTCATTGTGGCTGAATCATCTGGTTCACCCAATTCCTCTTCCTCTCCTCCCTCTGAAAGATTATTTGAGGAGCCATTTCCTGAGTTATCAGAGTCACTTGAGGACCAAAATGTTGAAATCGCAATTGTTTTGAGTGTTCAACCTTTGTCATCTCATCCTCCACCTACCTTCAATGCAGGGTCATCTGCTGATCTTGGCCCAGAATCTCTGGATAATCCCATTCAAACTCCAGAGAACTCACCGACCACTGACGATCAGCTTGGACTGGTTATCTATCCTTCGAACCCTCTGTTTCACATTGTTGAGATATCATCATAGCGTCCTTACAGTCCCTACGACCAACCGAGTGTTCCTTTGGAATTATCCCCCAGTACACGTTTGGCCATTCGTCATCATTTGTTTTCGAACATGGAACCCAAAGGCAGTGCTCCAGTCACTTCTCCAAATGACTTCGAAGTCTCTACTCCACACACTGTTGAGGGAGAATAATTTCAATTGCATTTCCCCTCAAGGGTTTCCCTTATTCGGAAGTTATTCCTACCAGCTTGCCACCTGGCTATGTGTCTTTGGGACACTTAGTTTTAGGCACACCTAATGCCTCATCACTTTGCCATAATCTTGTTTGGGCGTTAGGCGCCAGGCCTACCTCAGGTCTGTTCATCACGAACACGACCTCCAAACCAGCTGTTACTTCAGTCTCGGTGCAACCGACCATCCTGAATACTCTTGTATCATCAATCCCTGTTACACGTCAGTCACAACTGATGGTTTCAAATATTGTTTCCATCAGTTCTTCTGTCCCATTAGTCATGGCCAGATTGTGCCACCGATTGGGTGGTAGAACCTGAATGTCTCTATGGTGTTAGGTGCCACTAATGTGAGCGGCTCACAAGCTCACATGCTTGGTATAAACCAACCCTTTTCTGGTATTGTTTATAACCCTGCTGACCCTACTGGATCAAGCAATGCCAGTACCAACAGGTTCAGAATCCTGGTGGTCCATCTGGATCGAGCAATGTTTAGTATCAGTAGCCCTATGGGTCTCAAGTCCAATACCAAGATCCTTACATTCCATATGGTTCTCAAGGATTGGTTAATACAACTTACACCCTGCAATCTGTGCAGTACATCCATCCTGTCTATGGCCAAAGTTCGTTCGGTAATTTCCTGGGAACTATTTAAGTACCCTTGCAACAACAAGGACAACCTTTACAATAATCAGCGTAGCCTTTGTTACCACAAGGGAAACCTTTGTTGTAGCAAGGGCTTTCCATGCAACAGTAAGGGCAGATTATCACACAACAAGGTCACCTACAACAACCTCAAGGTCAATCCTTCCAAAAGTTGTAGCAGGCCACGCAAAAGTAGATGCAATATGCTCCACATACCTCTCAACCAATACCCTCGTAGGGTCAATCTCTGCAGCCCCAGGGACAAAATTTGCAACCGCAAGGTCAGCCCTTGCAGCAACAAAACCATCCCGGACAGCAGCAACCCTTGTATACATATCAACAAGGTCAACCCTTGCAGGGACAGGGTGAAGTCATGTCCTGCAACAGCAGGCGTAGAATCCTCGTGTTCAGGGACAACAAGACCAACAACCCTATGTTCCAGGACAACAGGTCCCATATCCATATGTCCAAGTTCAATAGGCTCAACATCCTTTTAACCCATACGTTGCCTACCAGTAACCTGTGCCTAGATAGTTTCAAGGTATTCAAGGTTTGAATGCTCCCTTTGGTCAAAGTAATCCATAAAGGGGGTAGCCTCAGATGCCATATGGCCAAAATCCCCCAACGTGGGGCCAAGTCCCTTACCAGCAGGGATGGACTCCTCCTTATGGGCCCGCTTATCTACTTCCCATGCCTTTTAACACTCAATTACCTTTCATGGCTACACTTGAGTTGCCAGATGTATAGCGTCTTACGAATGATCTGATCATTCATTCATCATACTGGCCTCTAGTGTCATCCAAGATACCAAGTGATTGCCCAAAGTTCGATGGAAAAGATAAAGAAGATCCTCAGGCCCATGTGATGACATATCATACGTGTACGATTCCATTCATCTTCATCTTTTCCAACGAACCCTCATGGGTGCTGCAGTGAAATGGTACATCGAGCTACCTCGAAGTACTTTCCATGACTTCAATTCGTTAGCCATGGCTTTCCTCACGCATTTTCAGCTGTCGGTTCATTATGAAACTAACACCTATTTGCTCACATCGCTTAAGAAAGACACTGCAATGCATATCTCTAAACATATCCATGAATGGAGACGTAGATGTTGCTTGATGAATTTTGAGATAGTTGATCACTTGCTCACTGAATGGTTTACCAAATCATTCGTAGCCCAAATTTCTCACGATATAGCTATGGGTGGATGCTTCACTGAAGAGCAAGCCATTGTTCGTGCCTAGTACTTGGATCCGGTTTACTATTAGTCTGGCACCTTATACGAGTTGTTACCCAATGCTCCGTGGCCATCATTTGATCCCGCATGTTACACAACAATTTGTCACCATTTGTCACCGTCCCTGTTACCCCTCACCCGCACACTGGAGGACTCATTCTGGGACCTGTGAGAAGTGACATGACCTGAAACCACTTGCATCATATTCCTCTAAGTATGAGCTTCATATGCCCTGAAGACATCTCTTGCAAAATACCCATAAAAACAGCTCTTTTTGCATTAGCGCGGGTCCACAGTTCATTGCCTGCGCCAATGAGGGAAATCCTCTAAAAAGGGCGCGCCATTGGCGCTCTGTCTCAGAGTCGCACTCGCGCCAACCGAATTGAGTAAAGTTTTTAACTAACAAACTCCCAAAGGTTCTCTTCAACCCATTCACCAAATGAATCTATGTTGAGTTAGGATGGTTTGGCTTCGAATCTCCATAGAAGGGAAAGTGGTTTGCCACCTTTCATGGAAATTTATAAGTGATAAAACCAATCCCATGAATAATGTGGTTGATCCTATCTCTTCCTTCTCTATCTATAAAAGCTTGCCTCTATGCCTTGAGCAAGCTAGTTACAATAGTTCCAGTTCTAGCATAGTGATAGAGAGTTTGAAGCTGCAAGAGCCTTCTTTGCACCCATAAGGCCAAATCTAAGTAAGGAGATTCTTGTCACCCAAAGAGAGAGAGGCTTGTTCCTCATCCCAACAAGCTTTGCGAGACTTGTGTAGCTGACTACCCAGCCAAAGGAGGATTTGATGTCAGAACAATGGTTGTATTCTTCTTTGTTATTTATTAATAATAGATGACTATCATTATGGTTCCACTCTCATTGTCTTATGTTTGATGTTGAGTTATATCTTTTATGACTGATATATAATTGCATCTACTAGATTTTATGCTTGTTTTCGTGTTGTTCTTTGCATGTGCAGGTGTCCAATCACGGAGATCGTGGGGATCGTGACCGGCCAAGGCAAAGGAACGAGGGTGACATCTCTTCTACGAACACTAGCGTTGGAATCCAAGTAGGTTCTCACCATCCACTTTGTATTTGCAATTAGGGACTTGCGTGATAACATTGTGTGATTGTTGCTAGACCCAGTCTAGGCTAGTAGGGATCGTCTCTGTCCACATAGGGGATTTACCTCCACAACAATTTGGCGACTCCGCTGGGGAGTCTTGTCTCTTTGGTTTCTCATTTGGTTGCTTAGATAGCTTTCTGGGTTGGATTTCTTGCTGTTTCTTGCTTCCTGGTTTGCCTAGATATTGTCTTCAAGCCCTGAGTTGCTTGCTTTTGTTTTTGACTTAGAAAACTTGATTAGCGCACTTTTTAGCCTTACAGTCGCGCCAATTAGCGCAAGTTTCTAAAAAAAAACCCGTGCCAATCCCATAAAAGCACGAGTTGCAGCCTGACAGTCGCGCCAGGCCTGTCAACTTTTCCAGTTCGCTTGTCTTCAAGCCCTCTGAGCTTGGATTTTTATTTTGCCGCGTCTTTTTCAATTACTGGAGTGTGTTTGATCCTTGTTTGACTTCTTTTAGACCTTCATCCTTCGGGTGTTTGCCTCTTTCTATCGGTTTCACATTTTAGGCCTAGGGCATCTAGTGGCTTTGTGCGTCGAGCCTTCCATAGGAGTCTTGGGTTCTTTGATCGTCCAGTCGACTTTGTGATTACTTTTTGCATTTGCTCAGTAGTTGTCAAAGCTTTTTCTTGTTATTCAAGTGATTTGTTTCTTTTTCACTTGGGTTTCACTTGGCTTCGTTTGGGCTTAGATCACATAGCTCATAGAGGTCTTTGTGCTTTCTTCTTGGTCTGAAGGACTGTTTTGGTGTTTTGGGGATTCCATTGTGTGCTCATTGAGTGAAATTGATCTTTTGCTTGGTGTTACTATCTCTCAAAATTTGTTTAGTGCACTTTGCCATTGAAAAGAAAAACGAATAATCTCTTTTGCGTTACATTAGTTAATTGAAATTAGAAGCTTTTCATTGATTAAGCGATTTAAAACAAAGAAAAGTTTCGTTTATTTGTCATTAGCTGCATTATAGTGGTTCTTGATTGTTTGTGGTCATTTTGTTTGAAAAATTCTCAACTCTCTCGTAGTTAGTATTCATCGAACGAAATGATATTCTTTGGCATATAGTTTGCATTTAGGGAATTGTGAGAGATTACATACGGTAGGACCTGGAAATTGAAACTTAACTAAAGATCAACCATAAAATGAACTGAATGAACTTAAAAACGCACTGGAACATAACGCTCACTAATTAGAAGTCTAGGCTAGAGACGTGCTCCGGCGTTGTTAAACCTAGTCACTGTTGTTTCACACTACGGTTGGGTGATTCCTCCTTTTGTGACTCGATAGTGGTCTAGCACGGACTTGATCTCCCACGTACCATCGCGTATATAGGGGAGACCCCAATAGGTTATCATCCTTTATCCACAGGAAGCCGTGTCTGCCGCCTTACAAGCCGTAACGCACCAAACACAGCATTCGGGAAGATTGACTGCCATACGGGAAGTCCTTGGTTTTCATATGACTGCCAAGGTGTATATGCAGTTTTACGGATTTGTTTGGTAAACCCTTTGCCTAGTCTCTCCAGAGTAGTCACTTTTGATGCTTTTCAGACTCCTTAAAAGAAAAGGCTCACTTGAGAAGTTTGTCACTTCGGACTCACAAAACATTCGAAGGTGACTAGAGTCACCTTTTTGTCCTTTTCTCAACTCTTAAAACATGAAAAGGTCAAGTTGTGTCCTTGCGTCTTAAAATTTATTTGGCCGCGATTAACATTACCTGGTTAGATCTTGTGTGCATTAGTTTGAGTAGGGTCCTTTATCGTTAGATTCCCTTAGGTTTTGTTTGAAGTTTGTCATCCTGGCTGAACCGTCGACTCCTGTTCCAAGTGATCAAGGGTCTCCGTCTTCCGTTGCTCCTGAGGTACCGGTTGTAAGTGATACTCTTCCTGTTATCCCGAGTATCCAACCGATCAACTCTCGCGCTCTGGACGACGAAGGTTACGAAATTCATTGGAACCCCATCTGGGAGCCTGAAGAGGACGATATTCCTTTTACCCCCCCTGGTGTTTCGTCTCCAATGTCTACATCTCACATGGATGAGACATCTCCTAGAGTGAGTGAGACGCTTGTTTTGTCGAATATCGACACTCCCATCCCAGCTACTTCTCCGCTCCCCCCACACTACCAGTCGTTGAGGGATAGGGTAAGTGCCAGGACCCCTGCTTCGAGTATGTGGGACCCCCACAGCACTCCCACCATGGGATCTTTTGTTTCACATGTCCACACTACACCTGTCACTTCAGTTCCGACAAATCCAACTGTTTGTGTAGCACATTCAACTCCGGTTGTGAGTGCCATTACAGCGTCTTCAGCTCTGAATACTGGTGCTGGTCCCCCTCACGGTCAAGTGAGTAGTGGCCAACCGGCACACTCACCCAAAGTTGTTCACCCTGCACAAAGTGCTCCACCCTCTTCTGGTCCCGTCCCAGGAGGGGGGCAATATGATGCTTATGGACAAGCTGTTCAGGATCCGAATGCACAAGGTCCATTCTTTTATTATGATTCTACTGGTCAATACCTTCAGCTTTCTCGACCCTTGCCTACTCAACCTATTGTTAAGGTTTCGGTACCGTTATCTGTTGCTTGGAACGGCACCACTTTCCATGGGGGCTAAGAAATGCCTGCACAACTTCAGGGACCACCTAACCAAGGCCAGCCATCTTATGTGCAAACCCCCCAAGGGCAGCAATATTATGGCCAGTCTTACCCAGGACAGCTTGGGGGCCCACAAGGACAACCCTATCAGGGACAACCTTCGGCCACTGGTGGTCCATCTTTTACTTATCTGACTCAACCTTCTGGTTACCCGGGGCAACCTGGTACCCAGCAAGGTTACCCGTCTGGACAACTAGGACAACCTTACATCCAACAAGGCCAACCTGGTATCCAACAGGGTTATCCCTCTGGACAAACTGGACAAACTTATATTCCACAAGGTCAACCGGTAGTCCAACAGGGGTATCCTTCTGGGCATGGGGGGCAGCCTTACGTATAGCAGGGCCAACCCACTGCTCAGCCTAATCATCCTTCTGGGCAAGCGGGTCAGCTTCCTGCACAGCAAGGCCAACCCACTGCCCAGCCTAGTCATCCTTCTAGACAGGCTGGCCAACCTCAAGGTCAACCGGCCGTCCAGCCCGCTTAACCATCTGTTCCGCAAGGACAACCCTCGGTTGCTCAAGGACAACCTGGTACCCAGCAAGCACATCCTTCTGGGCAAACAGGTTCATCCCAAACCCAACCAGGCCAACCTTCCGGCCAGATGGTCCAAGCTCAACCTGTTCAAAGACATCCTTCTGGTCCCCAGACTCAAATTGGTTATCAAATGCAAGGTGGGCCACAACCCCAACCTTCTTACCGAGCGCAGCCTTCTTATCAGGCTCAGTATGGATCTCAGCAAACGTATGGCTACCAGCAACCCCAGGGGCAAACTCAATTTACCCCTTATCAAAATTATCAACAAATGCAGGTCACTCCTTACCAGAATTATCAGCAACAGTACGTTGCACCTGCAGGTCAAGGTACTAATCCATGGGGTGTTGGGGGGCAGACCCAGGGTCAACTGTCTGCTTATGGACAGAATCCTTATGGACAGAACCCCTATGGGCAAAATCCCTATGGGCAGAACCCTTATGGGCCAGGCCCATCCGAACAAAGTCCATGGGGGCAACCACCACCTGGTTGGAACCCTGGTACTACCTCCCTCCCACAGCCACAAATGTCCTTTAATCCTCAGTTGCCTTTCTTAGCGACGTTGGAACTTCCAGATGTGTCCAAGTTGACGAATGATCCCATTCTTCATAATCCATATTGGCCACCAGTTCCAACTAAGATACCCGGTGATTGCCCGAAATTCGATGGCAAAGCTGGTGAGGACCCTCAAGCCCATGTCATGACCTATCACCTTTGGTGCTCATCCAACTCATGGCTTGATGACTCCATCCGGCTCCACCTCTTCCAAATGACTCTCACCAGCTCGGCCGCTAAGTGCTATATTGAGTTGAATCGCGGAACATTTCAAGATTTCAACTCGCTGGCTATGACATTCCTAACTCATTTTCAGTTACCCATTCGGTATGAGACAGGGACACATCTCCTTACGTCTCTCAAACAGGACACGGCCACGCATATATCCGATCATATACATGAATGGAGATGGCATCGTCGCTTGATCAAATTTTGGATTCCTGATCAGCTCCTGACCGATTGGTTCACGACTTCCTTTGTCCCTGCAATTGCACGAGACATCGCCATGGGAGCTTGTGTAACTGAAGAGCAGGCTATCGCGCATGCTCGGTACCTTGACTTGGTATATTCTTAGTCACGTACTTTATATGATTATTTTCCAGACGCCCCAAGACCCGGAACATCCAAAGCTCCGCCAAAACCATCTGTTGACGGTGTTTTTGGCTCTGTATACGCGTCTTCAAAGAAATCATCCGCAAACCCTGGGAAGCAAAAATAGAATGCTTCTAATGGAAACACTTCTCAGGGTAAATCTAATTCTGGAAGTACCTCCGAGGTAAACGCCGTTCAGTCTACCACGGCGGATAAATCCTCGAAAGGGAAAAAGAAAGGGAAAGCCAAGAATAAATCCGAACAGCCCAAACAGGACTCCCCTAAACCTCCACCCGAGGAAGGAGCCAAACGTAAACCTAAGTGTCCTTGTCTTATCTGTGATGAGGATCACTACACTAAAGATTTCCCTAAGCGGTCCGAAGTTAGTCGATTATTGAAAGGTGCTCCTAGGACTCCTGTTGTGCTTAAAAAACCTTTCCCTTCGCAACAAACTCAAATGGTGGCAGATCCATCGCAACCATCTTCTTCATTCGGCTCTCAAGTGTTCATGGCTGGGACGATTCCCATCCATGTCACCACTCGAGCAAAAGAATACCCGTCTCATGCCAGGAAAGAGCCGGAGGTCCCCTCCAGCGCTCCTCCTTCCAGTTCTGGTCCACTCCACATCGAAAGACCTAGCACTGAGATGACGATCTGACCCCCTCCAAAAGGTGTAGTCTGGAAGTCTTCTTACAACCCGAATGCTCGTGCTGCTCAGCACTACAACATTGTTGAGGACTTAGCCCAGGCTCCGACTCCTATTTCCGCTGTCGAAGTCCTCCAGAGCTGCCCCTCCCAGAGGAAGTCCTTGCTATCGGCCATCGGTGGCATAGACCCGGCTGACTCGGATCTGATTTCTTTTGATCTCGAGGGCTATACGCCGAGACTGCCTCACCAAATCGCTTTCCTTATACAGGTCATCATCAATAGTAAAACGATTCATCGTACAGTCATTGATGAAGGTGCCTCAACTTGCATCATGTCTGTTGCTTGCTGGAAAGCTATTGGTTCTCCAACATTGAGCCAGTCTCCTACGACGTTAGAAGCCTTTGATGGAAGAGAGTCTCGTCCTTACGGTATCCTCCAACGCTTGCCCATCTCCTTGGAAGGGAAGACGGTAGAAGTGGAGGTCGAAGTTGTCGACGCTAATCCTACCTACAACCTCCTCCTCGTACGTAGCTGGACATACGCCATGCAAGCCGTGGCTTCCTCCCTTTTCCGTGTCATTCGTTTCCCTCATCAAGGGAAGATTGTCACAGTCGACCAGCTCTCCTTCTTCGCCTCTTCTTCCGAAGGTAATGTGCCGTTCGTGGAGCATACCTCAAAATCATTCGAGAGTGTGGGAGCCGGACTCTTTAAGGATCCCGCTCTAATGGGTGTCTTTCCCCTTCCACTCTGAATCTTGCCCCTATTAACATGATTTCCGTGCGTTCTGATCCATGGGTCCTTCCTCCCGCTAATCAGGTAGAATCCTGGGGCGATATGATGCCATTGAGTCCTGCCGAGCTCAACTACGTCGAAATTGTTGGTGTATCAGCTCCCCCTCCCGAACCTGCTTTTCTGAGCAGTGTTCCCGATTCGTATATCATTTCCCTTGGCTTGGAGATGATGCTACTTTGGATCAATTAAAGGAAATATTTCCTTCCGATGAAGCCATCATAGAGACCATGTCTCTTGAGGAGCCCCCTTGGTCAGATCATCACCACCGTTCCTCGTTTCTCCCTGCCCATCAGGAAATGATCGCATGTCTCGAACGGTTTGCTTCGTGTATCCCATCCCCACCCCTTCAAACACCTATTCAAATTTACCAAGTGTCTTCTGAGGGCAATATGGGAAACATTACGCAAACCCAACCCATCGACATCTCTGTAAAATCAGGGATTGTCGAGCACATTTACATTGGAGTCACTTGCACTCCAGAGGAAGTTCAACTCTACACTGACCTATTTCGCGAATTTCGTGATGTCTTTGCTTGGTCCTACGAAGAGATGCCCGGCATCGACCCTAGTATAGTGGTTCACGAGATACCTACGTATCTAGGTGCTAAGCCTGTTCGTCAACGCCTACGCCTGTGCACCACCAAAAGGCCGTAGCCATCAAAGCAGAAGTCGAAAAGCTTCTCAAGGCTAGTTTCATTTACCCCATTCCACTAACGGAATGGGTTTCTAATATAGTCCTTGTGAACAAAAAGCAGGGCACCATTCGAGTCTGTTTTGATTACCGTGATATCAATCGCGCCTGTCCTAAGGATAACTTCCCTACACCCTTCATCGATCAGCTTATTGATGAGTGTGCAGGAAGCGAAATTTACTCGTTTATGGATGGTTTTTCTGGATATAACCAGATCAATATTGCGCCCGCTGATCAACATAAGACGGCTTTTATCTGTCCTTGGGGCACTTTTGCCTATAAGAAGCTCCCTTTCTGTTTAAAGAATACCAGTGCTACCTTCCAACGTGCAATGTCCTATGCCTTTCATGACATTCGTCACATTGTACAGTCATACCTGGATGATCTTCCAGCTCATTTAGTCAAGCGTCAGGACCATCCTTCCCATCTTCGCGAATTTTTTCTCCGCTGTCGACACTACCGTATTAGGCTCAATCCTCATAAATGTGTCTTCTGCATTGAATCAGGCCGACTACTCGGGTTTATCGTCTCCCGAGAAGGCATCCGTTTGGATCCCCTCAAAGTCGAGGCCATTCTGAATCTTCCTCCCCCTGCTTCTTTGCAGCAGTTGCAGAGCTTGAAGGGCAAAGCAAATTTCCTCAGACGATTCGTTCTGAATTATGCCGAGGTGGCTAAGGGTTTTACACGATTATTGAAGCGAGACACACCCTTTCATTGGGATGCTACCGCTCAGGAGTCTTTCGAGCATCTCAAGGGTCTCCTTGTTTTCTCTCCATTATTGAGACCTCCGAATTACCATCATGATTATACTTTGTATCTGGTCGCCGCCGATACCACTATCGGCATGGTTCTTGTGCAAGACGATGATGACGGCAATGAACATGTTATCTATTACCTCAGCTGCAACCTCCTAGATACGGAAACTCGCTACGCTTACGTCGAGAATTTGGCATTGGCCGCTGTGTGTGTCATCCAACGTTTTCGGCATTATATCTTGTTGCGTACCACGACCGTGATTTCTGACTGCAACCCGATGACGTACATTTTGTCACGTCAGTTGCTGGGGGGCAAATACTCAAAATGGATCGTTATCCTCCAAGAGTTTGACTTGGAATTTACTGCTGCCAAGTCTAAGAAGTCTCTGGTCTTTGCTGAATTACTCTATTCTTTGCCATCTCCTTCTGCACCTTCTCTTTTAGAGGATCATATCCCGGACGAAACTCTTTTTTTGATCAGCACCCTTGATCCCTGGTACGGGGATATTATCGTTTATTTACAAACGTCCTCCTTTCGCCCCGCTGTATCCAAAGATGCTCGGCGGCGGATCCGCCATCAATCTCAACCCTATCGGATCATAGGGGACACCCTGTACCGCCTCGGCATTGAATCCATTCTCCGCCGTTGTCTTACCCTCGAAGAAGCTGAGAGAGTCCTGAATGACTGCCACTCTGGCGCCTGTGGTGGCCACATGTCCGGATATGCCACAGCTCAAAAAATCCTTCGCGCTGGTTACTTCTGGCCCTCCATTTTTAAGGATTGCATTCTTGTTGTCTGCTCATGTCATGCATACCAGATATACCAGCGGAAGATGCGTGCGCCACCGGCCCCGCTGCACCCTGTAGTGACTGTAGGCCCTTGTTCAAAATGGGGCATTGATTATACAACCTGTAAGCCGCGCTCGGCCAGGGGGCATGGGTTTATTATCGTTGCCGTCAATTACTTTACAAAATGGGCCGAGGCGATGCCCACATTAACTGAAGACGGTCATACAGTGTCGCAGTTTTTGTTCAATCATGTTATTATGTGGTTCGGAGTTCCACAGGCCATCGTCACAGATCACGGAAAGCATTTCCGTAATCACATGATGACCGAGCTGACAACCCAACTAGGCTTACGGCACGATAGTTCAACCCCGTACTATCCTCAGTCTAACGGCCAGGTTGAAGCCGTTAACAAGATTTTGGTCACGATGCTTCAACGTACTGTCGACATGCATAAGTCTAATTGGCATCTGATGTTGTTTCCCGCCTTGTGGGCCTACCGAACCTCTGTGAAGGATGCCACTGGTTTCACTCCATTTCAACTAGTTTACGGACTGGAGGCTACCCTTCCTATAGAATGTGAAATTCCTTCGTTGAAAATAGCCGTCGAGTTGCTTCCCAACACTACTCCAGTAGAGGAACGGCTTCTTTATCTAGAATGGTTAGACGAGACCCGTCGCTTAGCCTCTCTAGCCATCGAAGCTCAAAAGAAGAGAGTCAAAACTCATTTTGACCATACCATTCGTCCTCATTCCTTCGTTGAGGGAGACCTCGTCCTGCTATACGACCAAGCAAATAACAAGCTAGGCGCAGGAAAACTCGAGCCCATGTGGCTAGGCCCTTACATTGTAAAGAAAGTGTTGCAAAAAGGGGCGTATGAGCTAGTTGACTACGAAGGTAATTCTCTTGATAAGCCCCGCAATGGGTTGTACTTGAAAAAGTACTATGCATGATTCATGCGCTTCGATTTGTACATGTGTGTGTGTGTGTGTGTGAGTTTTCATGTTTTTGGTTTGGTGTGAAAGCGTGATTGCCCTTATTGTGTCTTTTTGCTTCTTGTGCAGATGTCGGGTGCACCTTACATTGGTTTCGCTGATGGTGCCTGCCGCAGCACTCGTAATTTGTCCTCTGCGGCGTGGGTGATCTACGATCCTCACGGTGAGTTGATAGATCTTCAAGGTATCTGTTTAGGCTGTACTACAAACAATGTTGCTGAATATAGCGCTGTTATTGAATTATTAGCGGAGGCAATTAATCTCGGTATTCGTACATTGCTTGTTAACCTAGACTCTCAACTTGTCGTTCATCAGCTCAATGGACGATATTCTGTCAGAGACCATCACATATTAAGGTTGTACTTACGTGTTAAATTGTTAGAAAGGAATTTTGACTTTATCACATATCAGCATATTCCACGACGATTAAACACATTATCTGATGCATTGGCCAATCATGTATTAGATAGACATTTGCGTAATTTATAATCAAAACATCATACAAGCAAGCACATAAAAAGACAATAATAAACCATAGGCATATGTATATATATGTGTGTCATAATGTTTGCACTGCGTGCGTTACAAAACCCAAAAAATAATTCATGTTCATCCTGATACATCCTCGGACAACATGTCCCTCAAAAAAAATATGCATGAAAGAAGCCTATGAGTCTATTCGTGGTGGTGCTCATGATAGCACGTCACCGCGCGCACCAAACGTCTCAACAGACGATGGATGCGGGTCGGCACCCCCACTGTGTGCCTCTGGTATGCAAAGGGCACGTCTGCCAATCTAGCGTAGCCTGGAATCCCTTGGGTAAGTCCCTCGAGATTCTGCACCAGCTCTTCCCCCACGGCACCCCTTGCCTGAGGATCAGCTGCAGGTTGATCCCTCCACGCTATAGGAGACAAGCCGGCTGGTCACTCTGGGCCCACATCTGCATATACATACAACTGTCATCAGAACATGCATGTATTGACAAAAAAAATGAAAATACATAAAACATCAAAAAGAGAAGATCATACCTAACTCCTCTTCCCACTCCTCTCCCTCTGGTAGTGGGAGGTCTGGGTCCTCCATGAAGTTGGTTCCCGCGTATGGCCAATCCTCTACCACGATCAGCTGACGGCGAAGCCATATGAAGAACTCGGGCCGCCAAGACATCTGCTGGCCCCCTCCTCCTCTGGGCATCAATGCTGCCCAGTGAGCCATCCTAGGCTCTTGCGGCAATGGGTCCACCACTACAGCTCCCTGGTACTGGAAGAGGGGTAATCGTTCCAAGAAGAACGACACGACAATCGAACCATACCCGAACTGTTTCACTCCCCCGAGCTTACACTTTGTAAGCTGCCTTTTGATATTTGTAGTCACCATTGTAGCCCAGTCAAAAATGGTGGGGCTAAGGCATTCTGTCGCTAGTAACAGATGATTCTTGCTCGCCTCATGGGGCGCCTGTACCCCAGCTGCACGCGTGATAGTGAACAGTATCACCCTAAGAGCCAAGTCATGGATGGTGGCGATATCCACCTTGGCACTGTTTTTCCCAAATTGTGCCTCTGGACACACACGAGCCTTCACTTCACCTATCTTCTCCCCGGAAGGCCTGCTTCTGGTCAAAATGGGGCTCGCCCCTCTCCGTGACAGCCCAGTAATGAAGTACACATCAGATACATCTAGCTCTAAGGTCTGATCCCGTAAGCGAAATACTTGGTCATCAACATCCCAAGCATCCACTATGAATTGTAATAGCTCCGGTTGAGCTCACAGATAAGAGGTGAGGAAGAACTTTTTGAGACCACAGTCTCTCAAAGCATTCATACATCCCTCATCCGCTATGGCCAAGGCATCTACGGCATCATGCTCCCGTTCTTTCCATTCCCCCACCATTTGTTCTTGTTTCCTGCACCCACAAGGATGAATAAATCATTAATGAAACCCTGGTAGGCTTACAAACCGGACAAATTTCAAAAATGATGGGCAAATTCAAGTAAAAAGTTAGGTCGCGCGGTTGGCGCGACTGTTTCTAAAATAGTCGCGCCAATGGCGTGGCACCTTTGGGCAAATCACCCCATTGGCGCGGACCCGTGTCGGATACCCGCGCCAATGGGGCGCAACCCTAAATTTTAAAATCCTCCTTGCGGAGGCTCAATCAGGGAACAAAATGCATAAAAAAAGTATGAAAATGGAGCTAAGGGAAGCGCCTCTTACCTGGAACTGGCGGAATCTCAAATGGTTGCACGGATTGGCGGTAATCACTGTTCGAAGTTTGCTCCCCAAATGGACCACTACTACTATGCAAGAGGTAAAAAGTAAAAGTAATTCTATTTTTTACATTTTCACCATATTTATAGACTTTTTGACTTGTAATTAGGGTTAAAGAGTTCTTTTTTGAATCTTTTAATATATTTTTGGTCCAAAATGGATTTTACGCTTGCTTTTGGTGCTATGACAGGTCCTTTTTGCAACTTCGATGGTGAAACGAGTTGTATTTTATACTTTTTCGGACTCGGTAAATACATGAAAAAGTCACTATGGAGTCATCTTTCAGCTCTTTTCTGACTCGCTAAAAATGAAAAGATTGCCGGGTTACCCCTCTTGACTCGTTAAACGTAAATAAGAGGCGGTCGTCTTTAAACCCTTTTCCGACTGTGTAAAAAATGAAAAGATCGTCGGACCCTTGTCGTTTCAGGTTCATTAATGGTTACGAAACGACGTGATGTTGATCGTTTTTTTACTTTTTCAGATCGATATCACTACTCATGAAAAGTACTCCTCGATCGTAATGGTTGGGTGGTTCTTTCGAGCATTGTTTTATACTTTTTCGGGCTCGGGAGACACAACTTTACGAAAAAGGACCCCCCTGGAGTTCGCTTTTCTGCTGTCTTTTCAGACTCTCTAAATAGGAAAAGACGCCAAGTTCTTCCTTTGTCAGACTCGTTAAAACTTAATGACATCGGATTCCGTCATAATGATGCTCACAAGCATATGCTATCCCCGTCAAGCTTGCTAAAAATAACTTGGGTACTCGCCAGAAATGGTGGGGAAAAAGGACCCATAATTATTGTCGTGTCGGTAGTATGTCACTCTTGAACATGGCACCAGTCTGCGTTCGTGTCTGGGTGGGAACATCTCATCTTGTTTTACGCTAGCCTCCGTGGGTTTGGATGATCCTATTTGACCTCTCATCTGCCCATTGCCTTGTCACCATGACCTCTACTCATTTGATGTCAGATACTGCCAAGTCCACTATCGTGCCGCCGATATGTTCAAGAGAAGTTGACCTCTGCAGAATTACAACCTCCCTCTGATACCTCACATAATTCTGATTCACCACAACATTCTTCCTCTGTCTCGTGTCAATGATGTGGGAAACACTATGGCCCACCTTTGATCAAGGTCACTTCCTGTCGACTTCAGCTCATTATCCAGGAAGCTGATCTAGAGACTCCCTTCCGGTGCCTTGGAGCCTGCATGCCTCAATGGCAGGTTCTTCGTGTTCGACGAGAGGTTTTCATTAGTGGCCTCCGATCGAATGATTCTACGGGTGTTCGATGCCAGCTCATTACTTCACACGCCGTAGATTGTACTTGTAGTACCTTGAGGGCCATTGTCATTATTGGTGGTACCTCTCACGTCTGTTAACAGTTTTCATCATTGACTGGTAATCAGGCGATGTTCATGCATGTTCGACTTCAACTCCTGTATTCACATGCTTGGACTTGTACTCTGTTCGGGTCGAGATGGAGCACAAGACCCTGGATTTTTTTTGTTGGAATCCAGGCTACGATTTGTGGCTTATTATGATCATTACATGACTCATTCACTGGATGGTTGCGACCATGCCTGAGTCTCTTTATCGATCCTCACTGGATGGCTGCGCCCATACCTTGGATCTAGTTTATTGTGTACTCTGTTATGGATGGTTGCGCCCATACCACATTTATCATGTATTTGAGATATCAGTTGTACTTCTTCACGCAGGTTCTCCAGCGGCCGTGTTTTCAGTCACGCATGTTCTTGTAAAGCATTTCACCCCTCTCTCTCTCAGGCCTCATGCTTTAGGGGGCATCTGTTACACAGCAATTTGTCACCATTTGTCATCGTCCCTGTTACCCCTCACCCGCACACTGGAGGACTCATTCCGGGACCTATGAGAAGTGACATGACCTGAAACCACTTGCAGCATATTCCTCTAAGTATGAGCTTCATATGCCCTGAAGACATCTCCTGCAAAATACCCATAAAAATAGCTCTTTTTGCATTAGTGCGGGTCCACAGTTCACTGCCCGTGCCAATGAGGTAAATCCTCTAAAAAGGGCGCGCCATTGGCACTCTGTCTCAGAGTCGCACTCGCGCCAACCGTATTGAGTAAAGTTTTTAACCAACAAACTCCCGAAGGTTCTCTTCAACCCATTCACCAACTGAATCTATGTTGAGTTAGGATGGTTTGGCTTCGAATCTCCATAGAAGGGAAAGTGGTTTTCCACCTTTCATGGAAGTTTCTAAGTGATAAAGCCAATCCCATGAATAATGTGGTTGATCCTATCTCTTCCTTCTCTATCTATAAAAGCTTGCCTCTATGCCTTGAGCAAGCTAGTTACAATAGTTCCAGTTCTAGCATAGTGATAGAGAGTTTGAAGCTGCAAGAGCCTTCTTTGCACCCATAAGGCCAAATCTAAGTAAGGAGATTCTTGTCACCCAAAGAGAGAGAGGCTTGTTCCTCATCCCAACAAGCTTTGCGAGACTTGTGTAGCTGACTACCCAACCAAAGGAGGATTTGACGTCAGAACAATGGTTGTATTCTTCTTTGTTATTTATTAATAATAGATGACTATCATTATGGTTCCACTCTCATTGTCTTATGTTTGATGTTGAGTTATATATTTTCTTACTGATATATAATTGCATCTACTAGATTTTATGCTTGTTTTCGTGTTGTTCTTTGCATGTGCAGGTGTCCAATCACGGAGATCGTGGGGATCGTGATCGGCCAAGGCAAAGGAACGAGGGCGACATCTCTTCTACGAACACTAGCGTTGGAATCCAAGTAGGTTCTCACCATCCACTTTGTATTTTCAATTAGGGACTTGCATGATAGCATTGTGTGATTGTTGCTAGACCCAGTCTGGGCTAGTAGGGATCGTCTTTGTCCGCAGAGGGGATTTACCTCCACAACACCGCATCATCAAAGTCACCAGCTATTCCTCCCATTGATGGATTTATTGGTTCAGTATCCCAGACCCCTACAAAAACTTCTTCCAAAAAAAAGTCGGTCTCGAATGCTTCTCCTAATAGTTCATCTCAAAATCCACCAAGCCTTGGTAAAACCTCAGAGGTCCACGTTGTCCAGTCTACTACAGTGTGTAGAAATTTGAATAATATAACACTTGTTCAGAGAGATTATCCTAATTATACGCTATTTTCGGAATGCATGCATAATACATAATGTCCTCTACCATTGATCATCAATTTGCGGAATTAAAAAAAGCAATCGCATGCGCACATTGAAACATGAATCACACATATCAACACAGTATGTAATGGGAAAAGCGTACAGCTGAAAACCCCCAACTATCTATATATTATAATGATAGAGAACATGTAACAATACATAGTACAATACTCTTCACAAGTACTCAGTACTATCTCCACATGCTACACACAAACTAGCTCAGATCTGAACAAGTCACTGGTTCAAATCTCCTCCACAATTTGTCTGCCTCTACTACGCAATCCAAGTTGAGAATAGATCAGATCCAAGTTCAAATTCCCTTGGCTTGTACTACGCAATCCTCATTGGCAATCTCAATCAATGATTGTGCAAATCTCATGCACAACTATAGTCACAACTGATAATAGTCTTACCCTTTCACCCACCTCTAACACTTGTCTCCACTGAACTGTCCATGCACTGAGATAACTGATGTATTCTTTAGTTGATTTATGAGTTAATAATTAGTGAATTAATTAATAATTAATTCACATCACTCATCACTAGTGTATTTGGCAATTAGACTAAATACAACTAGTTCAACTAAGTCAAACTGAACACAACTCCATCAACTCCTCAATCAACTCCACCAAACTCAATCACTTGAGTTCTAACTAAATTCCATCATGCAATAGCTCAACTAACCCATAGGAAAATCGTATTTCCTTCTGGAAGTTGCATGTGCCACATCCGTAGCTCGAACTGAAGTGCTGCAAGAGGATAAGATAATGTTTATAGTCCAAATATTATTAAGAGCTAATAATATTCGACTGTTCTATTTTTTTGACTGGCAGTCTAAAAATAGATTCCGCCCATATGTCTAAAAATAGAGGTCCATCTATTTTTACCAACATGACCAATCATCCATAAATAGCATCCTGTAACTCATAGACCATGATCCATATGTCTAAAAATAGACTTTGCGCCAAAAATAGCCTGCGGGCCCACTTGGTGAAGGCGACTTCTTTTCACTAAGCTCCATCACCTTGTTGCATTTTCAACACTCCCTCTCAACAAGATATGGATTATCTGCAACCCCTATCCTACCTATGTGGTATTCGAATTTGCTTCTGGTGAGCACCTTCGTCAAGATATCAACATCTTGATCCTCTGTGGGAATGTATGAAAGCAACATGATTCTCCGTTGCACACAATCTCTGATATGATGGTACCTGATGTCGATGTGCTTGGATCTATCATGAAATACTGGATTAGCTGAGAGTTTAATGCAACTTTGGTTATCACAATAAATCACAGTAGGCTCCAAGTGTGACCCGAACAACCCGACCAGGATCTTCCTCATCCATATAGCCTCTCATGCAGCCAAACTTGCTACCATATACTCGGCCTCTGTTGAACTAAGTGCTATGGATCTCTGCTTCCTGCTGTACTAAGAAATTGTTGTCGACCTGATACTGAAGATCCCTCCATATGTGCTCTTTCTGTCCATTGGGCTCCCTGCCCAATCCGCATCCGTGAAGCCACATAGCTTCACCTCATCCTCTTGTCTATACATGCTTGTCTGCGTTCCAGAAGAGCTTGGTTGGCTTAACCATAGCTTGTGAAAGCTGGTTAACAGCATAGCATATATCGAGTCGTGTATTGACCAGATACATAAGCGACCCCACCAACTGTCGATAAACAGTGGCATCCACTACCTCCGCTGAAGTAGCATCCTCCTTCCTCCAACCTCCAGGAAGAGGAGTATCAACAGGCTTGCAGCCATGCATGTTGAAATTCTCCAGTATCTCCCGGGCATACTTACCCTTAGAAACAAATAGTCCATCACTGCGCTGCCAAATTTCCAATCTGAGGAAATAATGAAGGAGGCCCAATTCCTTCATCTCAAACTCTCTAGCAAGATCCTCCTTGCATGAAAGTATCAACAGCTCATCTCTCGTCAAAATCAAATCATCTACATAAAGTACAATGATCAGCAACTTACCCTCCACCATAATCTAGTATAGGTTAAAATCTGCATCACTCTTGGAGAATCTAAGTCTGGTGAAATAATTGTCTATCCGTGTGTACCAAGCACGAGGTGCTTGTTTCAACCCATATAGCGCTCTCTTGAGCCTAAACACATGCAACTCGCTACTGAAGATCTCGAAAACTTCGGGCTGCTCTATGTACACCTCCTCCTCAATGACTCCATTGAGGAACACAGTCTTCACATCCATCTGATGGATGTGCCACCCCATCTGCGCTGAGAGAGCAAGAATCGTCCGTATGGAAGAATACCTTGTGACAGGTGCAAAGGTCTCCTCATAATCGATCCCCTCTATCTGTGAGACGCCTCGGGCAACAAATCTTGCCTTGTACTTCTCCACACCCCCGTCAGCTGCCTGCTTCACTTTGTAGATCCATCTCAAACCCACCACTGATTTCCCCTCCGGTCTTGGGACAATCTCCCATGCACTGTTTTTGACAATCGAATCATACTCTTCCACCATGGCATCTACCCATGCGGGATCCTCCACAGCTTCCTCGAAAGAGGATGGCTCAGTCACGACACATTTGGTCACAAGATCCATGTATCTAGTGTACCGATCAGGTGACTGTCTCTATCTGCGTTGTGCTGTAGGTGGTCCTACAACCTTCTCTGCATCTTGAGCCTTTCGCTCAGCTTCTGTAGTGCGCTTTCACCCTCTGATGGTTGGCACTACATGAGTGGTCTCTTCCACTACATGAACTTCATCTTGTGGCTGATCCACATCCTGAAGCTCATCCTTAGGAACTAATAGCTCATCATCTGCATGCAAGTGTGGCTCCCTCTCAGGAAAACACTTCATGGCTTTCTCCTCCTAAAATTTGATATCCCGTCGCACAACAATCTTGCGACTGTCTGGAAAATACACACGATAGTTGTGGGGCATATCAATGTACCCCACAAATATCCCAACCTCTGTGATCGGCTCCAGCTTCTTCCTGGCATCCTTCGTCACATGCATGTAAACAGGAGAACCAAAAATCCTCAAATGGGAAATATCAGGCCTCTTACCAGAATAAGACTCCTCGGGTGTACTCATGCCAAGTATCTTGTGAGGACAACGGTTATGCACATATATTGCAGTATTTCATGCCTCCACCCACAAGTGAAGGGGTAGGCCCTGATCATGCAACATCGCCCGTGCAGCACCCAGGATCTTTCTGTTCTTCCGCTCAGCAACCCCGTTCCGCTGTGGGTTATGGGGAGCTATGAGCTCTCTTCGAATCCCTTATGCGCTGCAGAAGTCCTTGAACTCGCCAGAGATGAATTCACCACCATTGTCGCTCATGAGAGCCTTCACCTTCTTCTCCGATTCCTTCTTGACCAGTGCTTTGAACTCACAGAACTTTGAGTATGTCTCGCTCTTCTTCTGCATGAAGAAGATCCAGCACTTTCGAGAGAAATCATCAACAAAGATCACATAGTACTTTTGCTTTGCTGTCGAAGCTACTGAGAAAGGTCCACACACGTCTGTGTGAATTCTCTCAAGGATCATCGTGGTGCGACTATCCTTCTCATGAAAGGTGGCTTTCATAAATTTTCCCAAAGTACACCCCTTGCACTGATCTGACTGCACAAGAGTGCCTTTAGGAAGCCCAGTAGAAATCTGCTGGAGTATCTTCAAGGCTCCATGGTGAAGGTGGCCCAATCTCCGGTGCCACAGCTCACCATCATCCTGGCTCACCAATCCTTCTACCTTGCATGCCATTGCTACACATCCATCTACATGCAATTGATAAAGGTTCTTGACTCGAACCCCTATCTTCCGGGTTTCTCCAGTTGTCTTACTGCGCAGGAAATCCTTTCCCTCGCTGAAGACAACATCATATCCCTTGTCTTCTAACATCGCCACAGAGATAAGATTCTTCTTCAATCCTGGAAAATGCATCACTTCCTTCAATACGAAGGGTTTAGTAGACTCCCTCTCAAAGGAAATGGTACCAATATTGGTCGCACTGTATCTACCATCATCGCCCATCTCGATGTGCACTCCAAGATCTTTCTCATCCAGATCAGAAAACAAATCTCGATCTCCTGTCATATGAAAAGATGCACCACTGTCTAAAAACCATATCGATCCCATCACACTTGATACCAAGCATGCGATCAGTGAAAAATCTAGCTCAAACTGCGAGGCTAAAGCCTCTCCCGCTGTAGATCCAGCAGCTTGCTTATTTTTCTTCTTCTGCGGACAATTTGTGGCATAATTTCCGTGTTGGTGACAGTGAAAGCACTTCACCTTGGATATGTCCTGCTTCTTTCCTTTCACACCGAAATGAGAAGCTTTCTTGTTCTTCCCCTTCTTTTCTTTGGCAGCCAAAGCGTAGTTTTCTTCATCAGATGCCTTTGATGAAGATCCATCCCTGGTATTCCGCCTGATCTCCTCTTGCACAAGATCAGACCAAAGTCTCTCCCATCCTGGCAATTTCTCCAGACCATTGACAGAGTCCTGATAGGAATGCCAACTCTTTGGAAGACCAAGGAGAGCCAAGCTCACCAAGTCCTCATCATCGACAGTCACTCCCACACTTCCCAGCTCATCCCGGCATTGGGTGAACTTCGTGAGATACTTAGGCATATTGTCTCCTTTCTCACACTTAATTTTTCTGAGTTTATCCTTGAGCGCCAACTTCCTCTGGTCGCTCTTGCTTTGGAATAAATCTATCAATGATTTCCACATCAAGTATGGAGAAGCCTTTCCATGCAGGCTGGATACAATGTGATCCTTCACGCCCTCCAACAGAATCCTTCGACACTTTGCTGTCTTCTTTTACCAAGCCTCAACTTGAGCAGCATCAATAGGCTTTGGGACCTCAGCCTCTATGAACTCCTTCAACCCATTGTTATCTAACACCACCTCCATCCCGTCTTTCCATGCAATATAATTCGAGCTACCTTCAAGGGCATACTCTAATCGCAATCCGTTGAAAGACATTTCAACTTCGACACCAAGAAAACACTGCTGCAAATTTGAATTCCACCAGCTCAAAACTCTACCGCTTCTGATCTAAAATTCGTGAGAACAAAGTATTTCTCGTACAGAGATTGACTGTATAGGCATTTACTGGATATCTCACCTTCCAAAAGAAGGATGAATCGAGAGGCTACCTGACCCGATTACAGACTTTGCCTGAAGAAATAAAAATGAAATCACTTTCTGAATAATATTTCTGATGATCAACTTCGCTCTGATACCATGTAGAAATTTGAATAATATAACACTTATTCAAAGAGATTATCCTGATTATACACTATTTGCGGAATGCATGCATAATACATAACCTCCTCTACCATTGATCATCAATTTGCGGAATTAAAAAAAAAATCGCATGCGCACATTGAAACATCAATCACACATATAAACATAGTATGTAATGGGGAAAGCATACAGCTGAAAGCCCCCAACTATCGATATATTATAATGATATAGAACATGTAACAATACATAGTACAATACTCCTCACAAGTACTCAGTACTATCTCCACATGCTACACACAAACTAGCTCAGATCTGAACAAGTCACGGGTTCAAATCTCCTCCACAGTTTGCCTACCTGTACTACGCAATCCAAGTTGAGAATATATCAGATACAAGCTCTAATTCCCTTGGCTTGTACTACGCAATCCTCATTGTAAATCTCAATCAATGATTGTGAAAATCTCATGCACAGCTATAGTCACAACTAATAGTAGTCTTACCCTTTCACCCACCTCTAACACTTGTCTCCATTAAACTGTCCATGCACTGAGTTAATTGATGTATTCTTTAGTTGATTTATGAGTTAATAATTAGTGAATTAATTAATAATTAATTCACATCACTCATCGCTAGTGTATTTGGTAGTTAGACTAAATACAACTAGTTCAACTAAGTCAAACTGAACACAACTCCATCAACTCCTCAATCAACTCCACCAAACTCAATCACTTGAGTTCTAACTGAAGTCCATCATGCAATAGCTCAACTAACCCATAGGAAAAGCATATTTCCTTTTGGAAGTTGCATGTGCCACATTCGTAGCTTGAACTGAAGTGCTGCAAGAGGATAAGATAATGTTTATAGTCCAAATATTATTAAGAGCTAATAATATTCGACTGTTCTATTTTTTTGACTAGCAATCTAAAAATAGACTCCGCCCATATGTCTAAAAATAGAGGTGCGTCTATTTTTACCAACATGACCAATCATCCATAAATAGCATCCTGCAACTCATAAACCATGATCCATATGTCTAAAAATAGACTTTGCGCCAAAAATAGCCTGCGGGCCCACTTAGTGAAGGCGACTTCTTTTTCACTAAGCTCCATCATCTTGTTGCATTTTAAACACAGTGGACAAATCCTTGAAAGGAAAAAAGAAAGACAAAGGCAAAGCTAAAGCCGATGCTCGAAAACAAGGTCCCCCCAATTGTCTGCTGGCGAATCTTCACAATAGAAACCTATGTATCCCTACTCATTTGGGAGGAGGATCACTATACTAAGGATTGTCCACAATGATCCAAAGTTAGTCACCTGTTCAAAGGGACCCCTACTGTCCTTAAGAGCCATTTCCATCTCAGTAGACTCAAATGGTAGAAAAACCTCAATCTGCTTCCTCTGTATATAAAGTGTTCATGATGAGCACGCCCATTAATGTGGCTACCCAATTGAAAGATTATCAAACTCCAGCTTCGGCAGCTGGGAAAGAAAAAGAAGCTGCACCTTGTTACACAGTAATTTGTCATTGGCCTTATATCCCCTGATCTTGGATAAAGTTAGTCTCTTAGCGACATCTCTGTTGTGTCATAAATCAAATGAATGTGTCGACATCTTCCTAATCATTCAAGAAGATTAAACAAGTGCTCTTTAATCTTGAAGATTGACCCTTTTACTGATGTTTCTACGTTGTCGCAAGTAAACCTCATTCTGCCTATGACGATTCTCTGTAATGCACTATAACGTCACGACATCATCGTAGGGGTACATCTGTTCCCTGCGACGGTCGCTTTTTAGGGCTTGGTGCAAGTACTCAAGATCTTTCTTGCGATGATGGCTCTGAATACACTACTTCCTTGCGACATCTTTGCTAACTCCTAGTGTATGACTTGCGCCGATCCAGATATGGCGAATTAGTTCAAACAAAATGCTTCTAGGTGGTTCTAGAACTGGTTGTTCGTTTAAGGGAGTTCACCTTTCCTCCTCTGGGATGGTGGTTCCACCTTTTGAGAAACCTCCCTTGAGGATAAGCTCCCTCTCCCTCATTTATGGAGGCTCCTCCTCTTATAAAAGCACTCCCTATTGCTATGATCAGCTAGTTTCTTTGGGATTGAGCAAATCAGCTAGCTTTGGTGTGAGTTTGATAGTTTAGCAATTGGTTTTGGATTTCCTTAGCCTTTTATTAGTGCTTGTGAGTGAGAGAGAGAGCCATCATCTACTTGGGAGAACCTTTTGAGAGTGAATGCTTGAAGAAACATACTAGCTAGACCCTCCGAGAAAGCTTGCGATGTCAAGGCTCGGTTGTAAGCTTTGCTTTTGTTCATTTTAATACAATCAATGGTGATTTCCTATGTCTTGTGTAAAATATACTTGATAGCTTATGGTTCCTTGAATTTTAAGTAAATAGATCATTGTTGTACTCTATTACGTTTTCTGTTGTTCTCTTGTGTTGTTTCAGGTGAATTGCTCATCAAGGAGAAGGAAACTTTAGATGAAGTGGTGCAATGAAAGCTTCATCGAACACTGGTTTGAGGTAAGCTCTTTCAACAATGACATTTTAAGGAAATTAGTTGTTGTTTTGTATTGTTGTGACTAGACCCACTCTAGGGCTAGAGGGGTTTCCTCTGTCCATAGAGGAAACATTTCCTACATCACAAGTCAGTGACTCCACTAGGGAGTCCTTTGTATGTTGTCTCTTGTTTGATCTTGATCTTGATTTGTTTTCGATTAAGTGTCTCTTGAGTTCGGAGCTGAGCCATCAATATTTTGGGTTACTTGGGTCAATTTGGTAGTCCCTCTCACTGTTTGATAGATTATTCTGGTGTCCTTTAGGTGTTTTTACTTTGTTTTTTTCTCTTAATTGAGATCGTCGTTGTTTATAGCTTAACTGCTACAACGACATCGTGCCTGTCCACTTTAGTAAACCTGCACGTCACAGATAACACATTGTACAGTTGCGACGATTCCTGAAATCGTAATGTCGCAGAAGACAGGTGTACACCTGTGATGACGTTGCCTAGTTGCTAGTTTTCTGCTTGCGACGATTTGCCTTTCATCTTAGGTTGCTACTTATAGCCTTGTGATGATTCCTATACAAGTTGTTTTTACAACTTTACCTCCTGAATTAACCAGTGCTGCTTGACCCCTGTTGTCTCTTGTCTCTCATCAACTTGTTTTTACTACTTTAGGTTAAGGCACCTTCTCTTTGGTTTCATTGAGTGAATCTTCTGTTCTCAAACCGCATGACGTTGCTCTTTTCAAGGTTTCATCAAGAAATCATTTGCTTGGGTTACTCGTCCCTCCAAGATTCATCCACAATAGTCTGATAGATTTGCTTGAGGCTGTTTTACTACTTGTTTTCTTTCTGATTAATCTCTAGTGCTTGGTTATTGAACCGTTTCCTCATATTGATTTGATTTCCACACTATCAAAAATACATCACGTTTGTTTGGACTAGTCAAGTTTACACATGCTTGTTTGTTATTAAAATTCCAAAAATAAAAAAATATTTCATTTATACAGCATACGAAGGTGAAAGTACATTTGCATTACTGAATTTTCATGATTGATAAATTAGGAAGCAAAGTTTAAATCTTTCATTAGTAGTTGTGAGATAAGTGTATTGATGCATTGCGTTTTGTAGTGTTTTCATTTTCTTGTCTTGGTTTGTGTTTGCTTGGAAATGAACTCTTTACCCTCCTTTAGGTAGTTGTTCATCAAAATGAATGGTGCTTTACGCTTTGTAGTTGCATCGTAGGAATTGTTGAAATACATTCAGTAGGGCCTGAAAACAAAAACTTAATCCAAGATTAACTCTTAAAATCTATTGAATGAACCTAACAATGCATTGGAACTTAACGTACATTATCTATAGGTATAGGCTAGAGATGTGTGTTGGAGAGGCAAATCCCCTCTACGGATAGAGGCGATCCCTACTAGCCCAGAACGGGTCTAGCAACAATCGGTCAATGCTACTACGCAAGTTCCTAATTGCAATTAAACAAGAGGTAAAGAACACCTACTTGGATTCCAGCACTGTTGTTTGATGAAGAGATGCCACCTTCGCTCCTCCGCTCTGGCTGGTCACAATCTCCCGCGATCTCCGTGAATAGATACCTGCACACACGAAGAGGAAAAAAACACAAGCGTGAAATCTAATAAAAGCAACCATACATCAGTCAGAAAAGATGTAATTCACATTTAACCATTGCATAGACAAAGGAGAATGGAACAATAATAGTAGTCATCTATTATTAATCAAAATCAGAGAAGAGTACAACCAAATGTTCTGACGTCAGTATCCTTCTCAGGAGGGGTCAGTCAGCAAGTATCTCAAGCATTCACCTTTGGAAATGATTCTCCCAAGACAAGAAACTCTCTCTCTCACACAAGCAACACAAAACAACCTTCCCTAAGCTATCAAGCACTTCCACACTTATCACACCAACTACCTATAATAGCAGCAATCTGAGCACTATAAGCTCCACACAATCCAAGCTATTCCAAACTAGCTGCTCATGGTAATGGTGGAAGTTTATATAGGAGAAGGAGCCTCCTAAAAGGGTGGAAGGATGAGCTTATCTTCAAGGGAAGTAGTTGCAAAGGTTCGAACAGACATGCCATAGAAGGGAGGCGATACTCACAAAGCCAACAACCAGGTCTGGAGTTATCTGGAAGGCTGGCTGTTGGAACAAATTCACCAAAACTGGATCAGCGCGGGTGCATAATTGGTCTGGCGCGCTGACGTCACAAAGACATAATGGAAAGGGCCATGTCAGCGCGGGTAAATACAAACAGGGGCTGTGCTGGTCATGAAATTCGATCAGCGCGGGAAAGTCGTGTGCTTCCGCGCTGGCAGCGCACGCAGTCTGTTATGAAGCGCCAGTCATCGCGGATATTTTAGAAACAGACGCGCTGATGAGGAAAACTTTGGAAAAGTGGGTTTTTGGCCAGTTCAGAAGGCATGAACTTGATTATTGTGAACTCCTGACACAGTAGGGTGACTGACAGGGAGACAGTGACAAATTACTGTGTAACAGATGCCCCCTAAAGCATGAAGACCGAGAGAGTGGGAGGGGTGAAATGCTTTACAAAACTTGCCGAACTGGAACACCACCAGGAAGGACCGAATATCTCTGATAATCAAGTACATGCAGTCTAGGCATGGGCGCAGCCATCCGAAAGACATGCGAAAAGGTCTGTGGAATGGACGCAGCCACCCAGCTAAAGAGACCAGAATAATGATAAGGTATGGTCGCAGCCATCCATGAAGACTCAGGTATGGGTGCAGCCATCCATCAATGAGTCATGTAATGATCATCCACAAAATCGCAACCTGGACCATAACAGACAGAGATCCAGGGTCTTGCGCTCCGTCCCGACCCGAACAAAGTACAAGTCCAAACATGTGAATATATGAGCTGAAGTCGAACATGCATGAACATCGTCTGATTACCAGTCAATGATGAAAACTGTTAACAGACGCGAGAGGTACCACCAATAATGACAATGGTCCTCAAGGTACTATAGGTACAATCTGCAGCGTGTGAATCAATGAGCTGGTGTCGAACACCCGCAGAATCATCCGATCGGAGGCCAATGATGAAAACCTCGCATCGAACACGAAGAACCTGCCATTGAGGCATGCAGGCTCTAAGGCACCCGAAGGGAGTCTCTAAGTCACCTTCCCGGATAATGAGCTGAAGTCGACAGGAAGTGACCTTGATCGAAGGTGGGCCATAATGTTTCCCACATCATCGACACGAGACAGAGGTAAAATGATTTGTGTGAGATAGCAGATGAGGTTGTATTATTGCAGAGGTCAACTTCTCTTGAACATATCGGTGGCACGGCAGTGGATTTGGCAGTATTTGACATCAAATGAGCAGAGGGTATGATGATGACGGAAATGAGCAAATGAGAGGTCAAATAGGATAACCCATACCCACGGAGGTCAGTTGTGAAACAAAAATGAGAAATTCCCACCCGACACGAATGCAGACCAGTGCCATGTTCAAGAGTGACATACTGCCGACGCGACAATTGCAGTTTCATGTCCCCCACCATTTCTGGCAGGTACCCCGGTTATTTTTGGATGACAAGCTTGACGGGGATAGCATATGCTTGAAGAGTGTCATTTCGACGATGCCCGATGTCATCAAGTGTTTAACGAGCCTGACAAAGGAAAAACTCGGCGTCTTTTCTTGTTTAGAGAGTCTGAAAAGACAGCGGAAAAGGAAACTCCAGGGGGGGTCCTTTTTCGTAAAGTTGTGTCTCTCGAGCCCGAAAAAGTATAAAACAATGCTCGAAAGAACCGCCCGACCAAAATGATCGAGGAGTACTTTTCGTAAATAGTGACTTCGACCCGAAAAAGTAAAAAAGCAGTCAGAAGCACGTCGTTTTGGAGCCAATAACGAGTTCGAAACGACAAAAACCCGGCAATCTTTTTAGTTTAAACGGTCGAAAAAAGAGCTTTAAAGGCGACCGCCTCTCATTCCTTTTAACGAGTCAAGGGGAAACTCGGCAATCTTTTCATCTTTAAACGGTCGGAAAAGAGCTGAAAGTAGACCTCCATTTTTATTCTCTTTAACGAGTCAAAAAGGGAAAAATACTCGGCAATCTTTTCACATTTTACGAGTCAGAAAAGAGCTTAAAGGTGACTCGTCCTAGAGGAACGAGTGGTATAAAAGGTAGCAACTGGTTCCGGAAATGGTGGAACTACTCAAAACATGTAATGGTCAAGAGGCAGGCTAATAAAACCACTCATCGCTACGGTTCCTCAGGAAAGGATAAACAACCAAGTGAGAGCATATGATCGGCCAAAGAGATGGTAGCAATGGAATGAAACAACCAAGGCTCATCTAGCCGAATTTAGCAGATAAAGATAGCAATCACGAGATGTAAAATGGGTATGGGTTCATTTTTACACAAGCTTGAACCATGGAGAACTTTGCTTGGACTCAGTTTCATGTTTACACAAGCTTGAAACGAAAAACTATGCTTGTTATAAGTTCGCATGCCCCCAGCATAATAACGCAAATCGAGGTACATGCCCCCCCAAGCTTCATTGCATTCAACAAAGTGGATGGAATGAAGGTTCACTCTCGAGATCGATGAAAGACTCGACTTGTATTTTACAAGATCTTAATCAAAAGACTCGATTTGGAAAGGGAGGTGTTTCATTTTTTAATGAGGTTGACACAGTAAAAGAACTATCCTCATAACCCTTGTTTCATTTTTTAACGAGCTTGACACAAGATCAGGAACTATGCTTGGGACACTTTGTTTCATTTTTTAATGAGCTTGACACAAGACAAGGAACTGTGTTCCAACCAGACCCAATTTCATTTTTTAGGGAGCTTGACATAGGAAAGTGAACTATGCTCCGTTACCTAGTTTCATTTTTTAAGGAGCTTGACACCGGAAAGGAACTATGCTCCACACGAACTTCATCATAATGAACAGGAAGTCGGGGCTTCCAAGAGTGGCGCTCCCGGTGGGAGGTCAATATCTCAGAAATCAGGACCCAATGCCCCCAGGACACTATGCACGACGGCGACATTGCTGGATATAGGCACGGGGGAGGTGGCCACGTAGTTGATCTGGGGTGAGACAGATGCAACAGGTGGATGAAAACCAGGAGGGAAGGACAATTGTGCCGGAGGGGCTTGTGGACAAACGAATGATAATTGATCGATCGTCACTATTCTTCCATCGCGTGGAAAGCAAACCACACGGAAAAGTGAAGAAACAAGGGCTCCCATGGCATACACATAGTCACAACCAAGGAGAAGACTGAAGTCTAAAGAAACTTGGGTAACCGAGACGTCTATATAGACGGTCTTGCCTCCCAAAGTAATAGGAAACTGTGGAAGGATCCCTAATGGTTGACTCGTTCCTCTGTCAAAGGCGGTGAGATTCGGTGCGACAGGTACAAGCGATGGGGAACCCAAAGCCTGCCAAGTAGTAACGGGCATAAGACTAACCGATGCGCCTTCATCCAACACAGTGCCAGGTAGCGCCATATGGGAGGCATAGGCGGTGACCCAGAAAGGCACATGGGATGGAAGGGGAGGGGTAGTCAAACAACTCCAATCGAAGGAAATGACCGAACTACTTGGTGGGGGAACCATATGGGTGCCCCCCTGCTCGGAAGGAACCGAATCGGGATTCTCCGGAGAGGTTGGGACGGGCAAACCATTATCAAGCTCAGGAGAATTCGATGAGACGAGAAGAATATGGGAATTTTGCTCTTCCGAAACAGGGTGGTCGACAGGAGGTGGACTCCAGTCAACACTCTTTCCGACCAATGGTTGGTCTGGAACAGGCTGGACACAGCCAGGTTCGGGAAGAGGGGCCTGGACAAGAGAAAAATGTGAACCAATCTCATTGTCGGGAGGCGAATGATCTGCAGCTGCAGAAAGACATTGATATCCAATGGGGAGTTGGGGTGAAGGAGCTGGGAGACTTTCCAAAACAGTGGAGGCTTTATCCATGAGTGGACAAAGGTGAAGGGGATGATTGCCTTCACAAAGTCTACAGGGAATTCGAATCTTCCCTTTTCCCTTGCCATTCCCAACTGATGAGGTAGCGTCGCCGTGAGACTCAGTGGACGATGAGGGGTGGGCCGGATCACGAGACCATACTTCTAAGATCCTGGGAATGCCAGGACAATCACGAAGAAGATGGTCCTCCTTGCATAATCGACAAGGAAACTTAACCTTCCGCGGAGGAGTGAAAGGGGGCCCGACTTCAGGTGTACTCGAGGGAGTAACAGTCGTACTTGCAGCCTCTCCCTTAGGGGACTTCTTCTTCTTGGTCTTCTTCTTCTTCTTCTTAGCCACCTGGTTACTCGAAACGAGGTCTTCACCAGGCGAAGTAGAAGATGAGGACGTAGAAGTAGGCGTCGAAGGGGAGAGGTCCACCTTAGGATCAACATGATGTTGTTCAGGTGGAGGGACTGATGGACTAACAGCCGACACGGCAGGGACCAAAGAGGTCGAAAACAACCAGACAGGCAACCCAACAGTTAACCCTGGTAGGGACAACATTGCCATATACGGAGCACCAACATTCCCAAGAGGAGGGAAATGCCCAAGATTCCCGTCAGGAGGGGAGCTTGAGTTGGTGAACCCTGGAAAAGTTGCCATTGATCCCTGGGAGGGGAGCTTGGGTTGCTAGCAACAATCGGTCAATGCTACTACGCAAGTTCCTAATTACAATTAAACAAGAGGTAAAGAACACCTCCTTGGATTCCAGCACTGTTGTTTGATGAAGAGATGCCACCTTCGCTCCTCCACTCTGGCTGGTCACAATCTCCCGCGATCTCCGTGAATAGATACCTGCACACACGAAGAGGAAACAAACACAAGCGTGAAATCTAATAAAAGCAACCATACATCAGTCAGAAAAGATGTAATTCACATTTAACCATTGCATAGACAAATGAGAATGGAACAATAATAGTAGTCATCTATTATTAATCAAAATCAGAGAAGAGTACAACCAAATGTTCTGACGTCGGTATCCTTCTCAGGAGGGGTCAGTCAGCAAGTATCTCAAGCATTCACCTTTGGAAATGATTCTCCCAAGACAAGAAACTCTCTCTCTCACACAAGCAACACAAAACAACCTTCCCTAAGCTATCAAGCACTTCCACACTTATCACACCAACTACCTATAATAGCAGCAATCTGAGCACTATAAGCTCCACACAATCCAAGCTATTCCAAACTAGCTGCTCATGGTAATGGTGGAAGTTTATATAGGAGAAGGAGCCTCCTAAAAGGGTGGAAGGATGAGCTTATCTTCAAGGGAAGTAGTTGCAAAGGGTCAAACAGACATGCCATAGAAGGGAGGCGATACTCACAAAGCCAACAACCAGGTCTGGAGTTATCTGGAAGGCTAGCTGTTGGAACAAATTCGCCAAAACTGGATCAGCGCGGGTGCATAACTGGTCTGGCGCGCTGACATCGCAAAGACATAATGGAAAGGGCCATGTCAGCGCGGGTAAATACAAACAGGGGCTGCGCTGGTCATGAAATTCGATCAGCGCGGGAAAGTCGTGTGCTTCCGCGCTGGCAGCGCACGCAGTCTGTTATGAAGCGCCAGTCATCGCGGTTATTTTAGAAACAGACGCGCTGATGAGGAAAACTTTGGAAAAGTGGGTTTTTGGCCAGTTCAGAAGGCATGAACTTGATTATTGTGAACTCCTGACACAGTAGGGTGACTGACAGGGAGACAGTGACAAATTACTGTGTAACAACGTGCTTTGGCATTTTTAAACCTAGACACTATTGTTATCACTAAGGTTAGGTGATTCCTCCTTCTGTGATTCAATAGCTGCTAGTATGGACTTATGCTCCCCGTACCATCGAGTATATATCGGGGGACCCCACTAGGTTATCATCCTATCATCCATAGGAAGTCGAGTCTGCCGCCTTATGAACTGTAACACATTGAACACAACATTCAAGAAGATTGACTGCCGTACAGAAAGTCCTTGGTCATTTGTCTTTCATTTGATCACCAAGGTGTATATTCAGTCTTGCGGTTTGTCTGGTTAACCTCTTGTCTAGTACTCCAGAGTAGTCACTTTCATTCCTTTTCAACTCCTTAAAAGAAAAGGATCATCTATGCACTTGTCCTTTCAGGCTCATTAAACCTTGAAAGAAATAAAGTCACCTTTTCATCTTTTTCTCGACTCTTGAAACATGAAAAGGTCAAGTTTTGTTCTTGTGTCATAAAATTTACTACCCACAAAATATTCCTGGTAACGGTTAGAGTTTTTGGTTATATTGAGAGTGTGTTTCAAGGTTTTTTCCGATGGCCACATTCCCCAAGTCTACTGGTCAAGGTCTTTCCCAAGATGGGAATCCTAGTCTATTTCCTCCTTTTGGAAATGCCGGTGCTCCATATATGGAAACATTATCTTTTCCTGGGTTAGCCATCGGTTTGCCCGTTTGGTTGTTTTCGACATTGGTGGTCCTGAACGTCATGACCCCTATTCTACTGTCTCCTTCGTTTGAATCATGATGCGATGATTCTAGGGTCGATCGTTCGCCTTCTTCCCCTCTTTCTTCATCCTCCTCACCTACTTCGCCTGGTGAAAATTCCACATCCAGTAACTAGGAGGCTAAGAAGAAGAGGAGGAAGACGAAGACGAAGAAGAAGAAGTTGGATAAGCAAGAGCTTTCCCATGCAGCTATCACTCTGAGTACATCCCAAGTCAAGAAACCTTCTAATCCTCCATGGAAGGTTAAGTTTCCTTGTAAATTGTGCAAGGGTGACCATATTCTTTGTGACTGTCCTGGTATTCCTAGGATCTTAGAAGCATGGTATCACGATCTAGCTCATCCCTCATTGTCCTCTGAAGCTCATGTCAATGTTTCATCCTTAATTGGCAGTGGTAAAAAGAAAGGGAAGATTTGATTCCCCTATAGGCTATGTGAAGGAAACCATCTCCTTCACCTTTGTCCGCTCATGGATAAAGCTTCTACTATTTTGGAAAGTCTTACAGCTTCTTCGCCTCCACTTCCTGTTGGTTATCAGAGGCTCTCCTCAGACCCTCTCCCCGTTGACAAAGAGATTGACTTGGATTCTTCTCTTGTCCATCCTCCTCTTCCCGAGCCTAGCTACACTTAGCTTGTTCCTGATGTTACAGGGAAAAGTGTCTACACAACTGCTTATCCCACTAAGGTGTGGTAGCTACCTTAGAAACAAACAAAGTAAAGCTACTTTCATTTTTCCTTTATGAAATATAGATGAGAGAAGAATAAAGAAGACCAACCTCTGTCTTGCGCTAATCTCCTAGTTTGATTCCTCTCTATCTTGATAGTCTTTCGCTACTTGCTCCCTTGTACGCCCGGCTTCATAGAGTACCTGTAGGATCACAATAGCATAAAACTATACAATAACATGGATCTATAATCATAAACAATCTAGGATCAGATGTAAATTGACCATACAGATGCATAAAACATAAATGACACAAGAGTATGGAGGAAAACTTGAATAGCTTTTATTGATAAAAAAGAAAGAGCCAAGGGAGTTACAACCAGTTGTTCTGACCCAGCATCATCCTCTCAGCAATTAAGCCCTTCTTCACCTCATACAAAGCTTAGATCAACCAACACTCTGATGTTGTCTCAAGAAACCAACAGCAATTCCTTACAATATGCAAAATTCCAGCCTCTGGATCTCTGGGATGAGGGATCCATATATAGATATCTGTAAGGGAGATGAGTCAGCTTGTGATTTGATTAGTGTCTTCCCTCTGATATTCCTTGCTTCCACTTGGATATTGATGATCTCTTACTCATCCTTGGTCGAATTTAGAGAGGCAAGTGTCACAGGAGAAGTTTCTGGAAGATTCCATGCCTCTCCACCTCGCGGAATGACACTGCCATTTGTCATTTCTCGCCCTTCACACCCCATAGAAGGGATTTTTGAAATGCAACGCACCCACACAGTGTATTTAGGTGAGATGCAACACACTTTGCCTATGGAGCAGCTGAAATGATCCTGTTTTGACCAGTTCTAAGTAGTTTTTCATGGAGAACTTCTGGGAGAAGCTGTAATCAGTTGACCTTGTTCCTTTAGGGGTTATAACAACACTTTTAGGGACCTAGGAGCCCTTGGTTTATGGACATTTCATGCTTGGGGTTGCAGTGCCCAAAAATGTCTATAACAGTTGCCCCCTAAAGCGTGAGGTCGTTAATCTTTTGATGTCGGGTGAAATGCTTTATTATGAGGATCCGAAGTTCTTTCAAGCTGGGAGGAGACCTATAATAAGATACAATACAATACATTATCTTCATAAATTTTCATGATCTAGCTGAGGCGGACATTCCCATGCTCAGCTTTATAAATTCATTTTCATGTACATAGGACAGACAATCGTCTGAGTGTAGACTGATGATTCTGGTAGAGCCATCATCCCTTTGATTGGATGATTATCTGTGCAGCAATGATGTACATCTGATGTCTTTATTTCCCTGAATATATATCGCAGCCTGGATGGATGAAACTAGATCTGGGGTCTTCAATCTCATTCGATCTTCACTCGAAGTACAAGTCTATCCATGTGAGAGATGTTCTGGAGTCGAACATGGAAAGACATCGCCTGATTACCAGCCAATGATGTAAGCTGTTAACAGGCGCGAGAGGAATCACCGATAATGATAATGACCCTCAAGGTACTGCAATACAATTCACGTGGTGTGAATAAAGGACTTGGCGTCGAACACCACGCAAAATCTTTCGGTCGAAGGCCATTGATGTAAACCTGTCGCCGGAAGTGAGAAACTTGCCATTGAGGCATGCAAGCTTCAAAGTACTGAACGGGGTGTTCCTAGATCGACTTCTTGGATGATGAGCCGATGTCGACAAGAAGCGATCCATCACAGGAGGGCCTTAATGAATCCCACATCAATGACACAGAACGGAGCAAATTATTTTAATGGAGGTGAAAACAATTTGATGACATAAGGTTCAGGGTGGCGGTCATGAAAGAATGGAGTGTAAATGTATTGTAGCGGGTGAGACACAGGTGAATTCTCTGAATGACTTCTCTTGAACATATCGGCGACACTGACGTGATGGAATGGTAGCATTAACCCCAAATGTGGATGGCGTGATGGGACCATGGTGATGTGACCGGTGAATGAAACAACCCAACCCGACTTGGATGCGGAGTGAAAGTGTCATGTTCAAGAGCGACTTGCTACCAACAAAGTTTCTTCAAGTTTTCTTCCCAATTTTTCCCCAGTCATTGCTGACCAGTACCTCTTTATTTTTTTCAATCTTGAGGAGGATAACATATGCTTGTTCTATAATTTTCCCTTCAGGAAAATCCATCGTTATGTTTTAACGAGCCTAGCGATAGTGAAACTCGTTCTTGTCTGCTATGGACAAGTTTTTCGCTATTAAGTTTTAACGAGTTTAACGACAAAGATAACTCGGTCCTTTTCAATTTTAGAGAGTCTGAAAAGGGACGTAAAGGAAACTCCAAAATTCCTTTTTCGTCATCTAATCCCTTAAGTCTGAAAAAGTATAAAACAATACAGAAGGGATGAATTTTCAATACTTTTAACGAGCCGAACAAAACAAGCGCTCGATCTTTTTGTGTAATAATCCCTCAAGTCCAAAAAGATTAAAATCTAAAGGAGGCATAGCACTTTTGGTCCCTTTAACGAGCTGGAGAGGCCAATGGCTTGGCAATCTTTTCATATTTTACGAGTCAGTTGAAAAGAGCTTAAAGGAGACTCGTCTTTTGAGGAACGAGTGATAAAATTGGGTAGCAACTGATTCCAGGTAAGGTTTGGAATTTTCCAATCATGGCAGTGTTACAAGGATGGCTAGTGAGATCACTCTTCGCAGCTGTTCCTCAAAAGGGGTAAACAATCAAATGGAGGTGGATGATCGGCCAATACAGAGTGGAGGTGATGATGAGAACACGACCAAGGCTTTTAAACGCTGAAGTACTACATTCACGATGGTTATTTACTGGGAAAATAGTTCATTTTTTAATGAGCTTAAACGCGGGGAGAAATTTTGCTCATGACTTATGTTTATTTTTTTAACGAGCTTGAACTATGTGCTAAAACTGCTCGATTAATCCAGTCGTATAATAATAATGTCCCATTTAAAATGGCAATTTTTAGAGTTTTTCCCCACATCCTTTCTTTATGCAAGTTAGGAAACGACTAATCCTACGAGTTTAAATGGTTAGAGGACCTACAAATTAAAAAAAAAAAATAGTCGCTCTTTGCTTGCATGCCAAAAGGTTTGCATGCCCCCAGGTATAAAATAAAGTTTCAAGGTTACATTTTGTTCTACCGACAAAACATTTGTTTTATCAGGAAAGGTTTACCTCTTTCAGGTTACCAAAGATTGTTCTATTCACAGCGCAAACAAAACATTTCTTCGGCGATGTCTACCGAAATAGACAAAGGCGAGTGGTGGAGATGACTCCACTCACATAACTTTGACGAGGGAATCTTATTCTAGTCTAACTCCCTTTTCCAATCTCGGACGGGAGTACAGACTAGTCATATATCTCTCGCGAAAACCTACCCTATACCCGAAGTTTTCCTGCCGAAGCAGACCAGGGTGCATGCCCCTTGGGTTTCAGTCATGTCCCCCGAATCACTCACGCTCATCAGGTGGACGGACTGGAGATTGATGAGACATTCCTTTTGTGAAAAGACCATTCAAGGATGGTATATGACTATTTGCTATGCGTGATCCGGGAAATGAAAGCTGGTCTACGAGCTTGACCACTCTTCCTTCTTGCGAAAAACACATTACTCTAAAGAGTGATGAGACAATGGCTCCCATGCAATAAATATAGTCTCGTCCAAGGAGTAGATTATAATCCAGGGGTCCTTGAACTACCATTACGTTCATTTGAATGGTTTTCCCCCTCAATGTTATGGGCACATTGAGAAGGATCCCTAACGGTCGACTGGTTCCTTTATCAAAGCCTGTTAGATTTCTCATCTCAGGCAAAAGCGATGGCGAACCAAGCGCTTTCCAAGCAGTTGAGGAAAGGATACTCACAGAAGCCCCTTCATCTATGATAGTACCAGCCATAACCATTCTATATATTTGAGCAATAATTCGGAATGGTACACTAGCCGGTAAACGGGGTCTGCCTAGTTGATTCCAATCGAAAGAAACAACTAGGTTGCTTGGAGGTGGGACCGAATAGACGGCCGGGTAAGACTCTGACGAACTTCCTTCCTACGGTAAAGGAATGGGTAAATTTCCCCCATGTTCATTGGCATCTGTGCTTACGAAAAGAATTTGGACGGTGTCATCCTTATTCTCTTTTGTGACTGTATCATTTGAAGATGGAACCTCTGAAGGCAAGACCGGGTCAACTACTGCCTCGACCTTTTGACTTTCGTCTTGTATGAGTTCAGATGGTTTGTCTTCAATAATAGATGCTTTGGCCAACCACCTGGGCAGGTCAGCCGGATTTTAAACTAGTGAAGGACTTGGTAAGAGTTTTTTATATCCAGGAGGAAGTCGTAACGGTGAAACTAGACGATCATCCAAAACTCTTTTAGCCTCGTCTAAGAAGGGACAACGGTGGACGGCATGATCACCTTCGCACAGTTTACAAGGAAATCTATACTTTCCTTTTTGTCCTGGGGCTTCACTTTCACTAGTCGACGGTGTGTTTTCAACATGATCATCAGAGGTTGACGACACCAGGTTGTGCAAACGAGGAGACCAGTCCCTTAAGATCCGAGGGATGCAAGGACAATCTCTATGATAGTGGTCTCCTTTGCAAATGACACATGGCGATTTAGGCCTGGTCGGTGCAGTGTGTGGATTTTCGCTAGACAATGCTTAGTTGCCCCCTTTCGCTTTTGGCTCCTTCTTCTTCTTCTCTATCTTCTTCTTTTCCTTCTTCTTCTCAGGTACTTGATTTTTGGCTTTAACAACCCCATCAAGCGAAGAAGAAAGAGGAGAGGAAGAATTGGAGGAAGTAGAAGGTTGGTGGGTAACTCTGGGTTCGTCTAGTTGCTGACTCGATTGTTCAGGAATTGCGGTGTTCTGAACGATAGAGGTTGAGAAGAGCCATACGGGAAAGCCGATTGTCAATCCTGGAAGTGACAATGTGGCCATATGGGGTGCACCAACATCTCTCCAAGAGGAGAAGGGACTAGGATTTCCTCCAAGGGGAATTCCTTGGTTGGTGGGTTCCATTTTCTCAACTTAAGATCAACGTGGGAAAGGGTGATGATTATTCCGTTTAAAATAAATTTTAGACGCTTTGACACAACTTGTTTTTTCAATTTTTAAGAGTCGAGAAAAAACAAAAGATGACTCTAGTCGCCTTCGATTTTTAATGAGCCTGAAGTGACAAGTGCTCAGATGGACCTTTTCCGTTAAGGAGTCTGAAAAGGAATGAAAGGGACTGCTCTAGAAATCTAGGTAGAGGGATTACCAAACCAATCGCAAAACTACAGAATACTTTTTACGGTATGGCAGTCAATCTTCCCGAATGCTGTGTTCAGTGTATTGCGATCGATAGGGTGGCAGACACGGCTTCCTATGGATAAAGGATTAAGCCTATTGTGGTCTCCCGAAATATACTCGATGGTACGTGGGAGCACAAGTCTGTACGGGCACTTATCGTCTCAAAGTGGAGGAATCACCCAACCATCAGTGAGAACAACAGTTACCAGGCTTTACGACGCCGGAATACGTCTCTAGCCTAGACTTCTAGATGTTGTGCAATAGGTTCCAAAGCGTTGTTAGATTCATTGAATTTATTTTATAGTTGATCTTCTTTAAGAAATTTGCCTTTCAGGTTCACCGCGAGATGTAGATGTATAATTCCTAAAATGCAATCTAAGATGATAAACAGTCTTTTATCTTCTTTGTGCAATGAAAATCCTAGCTACTAAGGAAAGAGAGACAGTATTCTTTCACAAAGAGCAAAGAGCACACTCTAAATGAACTGTCCTAAATCAAACCAGTCAAACAGTCTAAATGCAAATGCACATGCATGTATTTGTTTTCGGCTTTCTTAGTATGTGAATGGTAAAAAGAAAGCTAATGCACAAATCTGAATTACTTTTCAAGCGACAATTATTAGCAAGCTTCTTTTCAAAATTAAAAATGGAGACAATCACAACATTTTACGATTTGGAAATGAATACTTGTTTTTGACACTAGAAAAACTACAAATTCAGACCAAATACAATAGTAACAGGATAATCGACTATCAATAGCAACCAAACTCTTTCCTATGACTGAAAATGACACTTGCGACACTTTCAAATCAAAGGACGACAGTACGATTACGTTACTTTTTGCAAAGGAGAACTGAAAATGACTCAACAAATACACAAAAACATTTACAGTTCTTTTGCACAAAGGAGGTGGAATAACAGCAAGGAAAAGGGGTTTCAAATAGAGATATACTGATTACAGGCAGCAAAATTCATGAATAGAACTGAAAAGAATGAATCACAGAAACCAAAACTAAACAATGCCTAGTCTGATCAGCGCACCTGTAACACAGAGAATTTGAAATGCAGCGCACCTATTACACTCGGGAAGTGTGCTGAATTTCAGATTCACATAACAGTACCTGCGCTGGGCCAGAGACGAGACTTTGCTTGGGTTCCGGGTCACAGTTTGCAGTTCAGTTCATGGGTTTTGGTCGAGCAAATGGTAATCAGTAATGCAACAATCAGGGGTAGATCTAAGGAGGTTCTAAGAGCTGCCACGAGGGCAATCAGAGATTTTGTGAATCAGTTGTTTAAGTCATAAACAAATCACGGAGACTGAAGCGACATTTATCTACTTTGCATTTGCATAGAAAATGCAGTTCGAAAGCTACCTGGCTCGACTTCAGGCTCTGTTTGTAAGTTTATAAAATAAACAACAAGGAAGATAAACAAACTAACTAATTCGTCCCCAGCGGAGTCGCCATTTTGTTACAGGGAAAAGTGTCTACACAGAACTGCTTATCCCTCTAAGGTGTGGTAGCTACCTTAGAAACAAACAAAGTAAAGCTACTTTCGTTTTTCCTTTATGAAATATAGATGAGAGAAGAACAAAGAAGACCAACCTCTGTCTTGCGCTAATCTCCTAGTTCGATTCCTCTCTCTCTTGATAGTCTTTCACTACTTGCTCCCTTGTACGCCCAGCTTCACAGAGTACCTGTAGGATCACAGTAGCATAAAACTATACAAGAACATGGATCTATAATCATAAACAATCTAGGATTAGATGTAAATTGACCATACAGATGCATAAAACATAAATGACACAAGAGTATGGAGGAAAACTTGAATAGCTTTTATTGATAAACAAGAAAGAGCCAAGGGAGTTACAACCAGTTGTTCTGACCCAGCATCATCCTCTCAGCAAGTAAGCCCTTCTTCACCTCATACAAAGCTTAGGTCACCCAACACTCTGATGTTGTCTCAAGAAACCAACAGCAATTCCTTACAATATGCAAAATTCCAGCCTCTGGATATCTGGGATGAGGGATCCATATATAGATATCTGTAAGGGAGATGAGTCAGCTTGTGATTTGATTAGTGTCTTCCCTCTGATAGTCCTTGCTTCCACTTGGAGATTGATGATCTCTTACTCATCCTTGGTCGAATTCAGAGAGGCAAGTGTCACAGGAGAAGTTTCTAGAAGATTCCATGCCTCTCCACCTCGCGGAATGACACTGCCATTTGTCATTTCTCGCCCATCACACCCCATAGAAGGGATTTTTGAAATGCAACGCACCCACACAGTGTATTTAGGTGAGATGCAACGCACTTTGCCTATGGAGCAGCTGAAATGATCCTGTTTTGACCAGTTCTAAGTAGTTTTTCATGGAGAACTTCTGGGAGAAGCTGTAATCAGTTGACCTTGTTCCTTTAGGGGTTAGAACAACACTTTTAGGGACTTAGGAGCCCTTGGTTTATGGACATTTCATGCTTGGGGTTGCAGTGCCCAAAAATGTCTATAACACCTGACGAACCATTGGTCGAAAAGAGTGTCAACTTGGGTTCACCACCAGTCGTTCACTCTGTTTCCGAAGGGCATCATGATTACACTGCTCATGTTCTTCTCATCTCGTCAAATTCTCCTGAGTCCGAGAATGACCCTCCTATCCTAGCTGATCAAGAGAGTCCTTCTTCGGTTCCTGTAGAATAGGGGGGCACTCATATGATGCCCCTGCCAAGTAGTTCTATTGTCTCCTTCGACTGGAGTCACTTGACTGCATTCCGCCTTCCATCCTATGTGCCTTTCCAGGTTACCATAGACGCCTATAACAAGGGAGTGCCTGACACTCTTTTGGACAAAGGTGCGTCTGTTAGCCTCATACCCTCCACCACTTTGCAAGCTTTGGGTTCCCCACAACTTGTGCCTATTAGTCAGAATCTGTTGGCTTTCGACGGAGGAAATTGTCAACCTTTAGGGATCCTTCAAAAGTTCCCTGTTACTTTGGGAGGAAAAACCGTTTATATCAACGTGATGGTCATCCAAGGTGCTTTAGAGTTCAGTCTTCTTCTTGGCCGTGATTATATTTATGCCATGAGGGCTCTTGTTTCTTCGCTTTTCCATGTGGTTTGTTTTCCGCAGGACAGAAGAATGGTGACTAGAGATCAATTGTTGTTCTGTAGTCCCCCAGTGCCTCATGTGCCACCATCATCCCCTCCCAGTTCTTGTTTGCAAGCAATGCCTTCCCTGCCACAGGTCAATTATGTGGCTACCTGTTCCACCTCCCCATCTGTTAATGATCATGCAGATGGTCTCGTACATCATGTACTGGGGGCATTGGAACCCGATCTGTCGTTGGTGCCCAATGACATGTATTCATCCCAGGGTGCATTTCTTCCATCCAATGAAGATCTCTAGATGCCCACCTCATGATCCTGGTCTGTCGCTGTCCTGGCAACGAGACTTCCATATCCTGCAAATGTTATCGCGTATGTTTGTCGAATAGGTCTTACGCTTGGGTTTCTGTGCAGGAATAGGTATGACGGATATGAGTTCTGGTCGATGCATGCTTGGTACATACCATGAAATTTCCTGTGAGTCTTCTTTAATCTCTTTTTTGACTCGTAAAATATGAAAATATTTCCAAGTATTTTTTCCCTTTTTAACTTGTTAAAGAGAATAAAAATGGCGGTCTACTTTCAGCTCTTTTCCGATCGTTTAAAAACGAAAAGATGGCCAGTCTTTTGTCGTTTCGAGCTCATTTTTGGTTATGAAACGTCGTGACTCCAATCAATTTTATATTTTTCAGATTGGGAACACTAGTTACGAAAAGTACTCCTTGATCGAAATGGTCAAGCGGTTCTCTCGAGTATTGTTTTCTACCTCTTCAGGCTTGAGGGACACAAACTTACGGAAAGGGGCCCCCCTAGAGTTTTCTTTTCCATGTATTTTAAAACTCTCTAAACATAAAAAAGGCTCTGAGTTTTACCTATGTCAGAATCATTAAACCCTGACGACATTGGACTCGTCATCATGATGAGACCCGAGCTTCTCCTCCCTAGGGCTCATTAAAATTTTACTAGGTTGGATTTTTCCGAAGGACGAACTTATATCGCAAGCATATGCTATCCCCTTCAAGCTTGTTTTTCAAAAATAATTGGGGTACTTGCCAAGAATGGTGGGGGGAAAATTTGGAAATCTTCATTGCTTACTTATGGCAGTTAGTCACTCTTGAACATCGACACTTTTGCTTCTCGCCAGGTTTGGGATATCCTCACATCGTCATTGGCCTTCTAGGGTTTTGGGTTTGTCATTTTGCCTTGTTGTGAAGGTAAATCCCCTCTGCAGACAGAGGCGATCCCTACTAGCCCAAATGGGGTCTAGCAATAATCAAACAACGCTAACACGCAGGTTCCTAATTGCAAATCAAAGACCGATGATGAGGGCCTACCTAGATTCCAACGCTATTACTTGTAAAAGAGTCATCGCTCCCGTTCCTTTGCTCTGGTCGGTCACAATCCCCATGATCCGCGTGAACGGACACCTGCACATGCAAAGAACAACACAAATACAAGCATAAAATCCAATAGATGCAACTATATATCAGTCAGAAAGGATATAACTCAATCATCATTACAAAAGACAATAAGAGTGGAACCATAATGATAGTCGTCTATTATTGATAAACAAAGAAGAATACAACCATAGTTCTAACGTCAAATCCTCCTTTGGCTGGGTGATCAGCAACACATGCCTTGCAAAGCTTTTTGGGAATGGGGAACAAGCCTCTCTCTCCTTGGTTACTTGGACAAGAATCTCCTCACTTTAGATTTAGCCTCATGGGAATGAATAAGGCTCCTTGTAGCATGAGCTTAGCAATTCTCAGACTTTGGGACTTAGAATTTGGAACTTGGAGACTAACTTGTCAAAGGCAAAAGGACAAGCTTTTATAGATAGAGGAGAAGGAGTTAGGGTCATCCACAAGATTCATGGGATTGGCTTTATCACTAAGAAGCTTCCATGAGAGGTGGAGAACTACTTACCTTCTATGGAGATTCGAAGCCAAACTGACCCAACTCAATATAGATTCAGTTCATGAGTGGGTTAGGAAGAACCTTCGTAAGTTTGTTTGTTAAAAACTTTACCCAACTGGGCTGGCGCGAGTGCGACTTTGAGACAGAGCGCCAGCTGGCGCGTCCTCTTTGGAGGATTTCCCCCATTGGCGCGAGTGATACACAGTGGAACCGCGCCAATGGAAAAAGGGCTATTTTTATGGGTATTTTGCAGAAGGTGTCTTCATGGCATATGAAGTACATACTCAAGGGGATACAATGCAAGTGTTTTTAGGTTATGTCACTTCTCACAGGTCCCGGAATAAGTCCTCCAATGTGTGGGAGAAGGGGTAACAAGGACGGTGACAAATTACTGTGTAACAGCCTCATTCCATTTGATCATTTTGTCTCCGTCAGACCTCCGATCCCTTGTTACCAAAATGTTTCCGCCTTCTGGAGTCGTGTCACCGATATGTTCAATAGTTTAATCCTTCTACTGTATGTGCCCTTACTTCCTCCTCTGATTCCCTGTTTCATCCATCTTCATCTTGTTCCTTGTCTCGTGTCGCTAATGTGGGAAACATTATGTCCCTCCTATGACGGGTCGATTCCTGTCGACACCAACTCATTATCTAGGAAGTTGATTTAGAGATTCCTTTCAGTACCTTGGATCTTGGATGCCTTAATGGCAAGTTCCTCGCATTCAATGACAGGGTTGCATTATTGGTCTTCGATCAGGTGATTCCACGAGTGTTCGACTCCAGATCATTCTTCACATTTCATGGATTGTACTGGTAGTACCTTGAGAACCATTGACATTACTGGTGGTCTCTCTCATGCTTTTTAATGGTTTACATCATTAGCTGGTAATCAAGTGATTTTATAGTATGCTTGACTTTAGCACATGTATTCACATATTAGAAATTGTACTATGATCGGTTGGGATTCAAGACCCCGGACTAAGATTACATAAGTTCTGGTTGTGTGGATTGGTTTGTGATTACATACATGACTCTTTGATTGGATGGCTAAAACCATACTTGAGTCTTTCTGGATGGTTGCGACCATACCTCTATCTTTATATATGGTCTTGTCGACTGGGTGGCTACGTTCATACCACAGACCAAGTTTTATATGTCTTTTGGATGGTTGTGCCCATGCCTAGACTACATGTATTTCACTATCAGAGATATCTATTGTACTTGTGCCTGTAGGTTCTTAGTATGGTATTTTGGTTCGGTTATGATTTCATAAAGCATTTCACCCCTCCCACTCTCTCGGCCTTCATGCTTTATGGGTCATCTATTACATAGTAATTTGTCACTGGCCTCATATCCCCTGATCTCGGATAAAATCCGTCTCTTAGCAACATTTGCACTATGTCATACATCAAATGAATGTGTCCACATCTTCCTAATCATTCAAGAAGATTAAACAAGTGCTCTTTAATCTTGAAGATTGACCCTTTTACCCATGTTTTTGCATCATTGCAAGTAAACCTCATTCTTCCTGCGACGATTCTCTGTAATGCAATATAATGTCGCGACATCGTCACAGGGGTACATCTGTTCCCTGCGACGGTTGATTTTTAGGGCTTGGTGCAAGTACTCAAGATCTTTCTTACGATGATGGCTATGAATACACTACTTCCTTGCGACATCGTCGTTGAGCCCTAGTGTATGACTTGTGACGATCCAGATATGGCGAATTAGTTCAAATAGAATGCTTCTGGGTGGTTCTAGAACTGGTTTACGGTTTAGGGAGTTCACCTTTCCTCCTCTAGGATGGTGGTTCCACCTTTTGAGAAACCCCCCTTGAGGATAAGCTCCCTCTCCCTAATTTATGGAGGCTCCTCCTCTTATAAAAGCACTCCCTGTTGCTATGATCAGCTAGTTTTTTTGGGATTGAGAAAATTAGCTAGCTTTGATGTGAGTTTGATAGTTTAGCAATTGGTTGTGGGTTGCCTTAGCCTTATATTAGTGCTTGTGAGTGAGAGAGAGAGTCATCATCTACTTGAGAGACCCTTTTGAGAGTGAATGCTTGAAGAAACATACCGGTTGGACCCTCTGAGAAAGCTTGCGACGTCAAGGCTCAGTTGTAAGCTTTACTTTTGTTCATTTTAATACAATCAATGGTGATTTCCTATGTCTTGTGTAAAATATACTTGATAGCTTATGGTTCCCTAACTTTGTAAGTAAATAGATCATTGTTGTACTCTGTTATGTGTTCTGTTTTTCTCTTGTGTTTTTTCAGGTGAATTTCTCATCGAAGAGAAGGAAAGAATAGCTAAAGTGGTGCAATGAAAGCTTCATCGAATGCCGATTTGAGGTATGCTTCTTCAACAATGACTGTTTAAGGAAATTAGCTGTTGTTTTGTCTTGTTATGACTAGACCCACTCTAGGGCTAGAGGGGTTGCCTTTGTCCGCAGAGGGAACATTTCCTACATCACACACCTTCTTCTTCTACCTCGAGTTCTGGCCCTCTGCAAATCAAGTGCCCTAACCTTGATTTTGCTACGCGGCCACCCTCTCGAGGTGTGCTACCAAAATCATCGTATAATCCCAACGCCGGAGTTGCTCAGCACTACAATATTGTTGAAGATTTGGCTTAGGCACCATTAGTCATTTTGGCTCTTGAGGTACTCCAAAGCCACCCATTGCAGCACAAATCTTTGTTGTCAGCTATCGGGGGTATCAATCCCACCGATTCTAATTTGATCTATTTCAATTTGGAGAACCATGTTCCGTGGTTCCCTCATCAGATTGTCACTATCCTTGTAGTCCTCGTTCCCTGATCCTGGAGGACCTCTACAGTGAACCCTGCATGCTTTGCCTTCATGGAGAAACTCCCATTATGTACCTCTTCATGAGCAAATCATTTCGCTTTTGCACAATTTCCCCTGAATCTTCTGTTTTCCTCAGTTTACAAGGCCGGTGCTAATGACCTTTGTCTCCCATGCACCGATGTGCAGATATTAGCAATATTCCCCACACTGACCAGTGTGACTTAGTTGTGTTCCAATCGTGTCAATTTTTTTATGGAAAGTTTTTTAAATTAGAGCCGAAGCTTCCAGCTCTAGAAGCTCCGTAACGGAACTCTGGTAAATAGTTTGACCAGATGGGGTTGAGGATGATAGTTTGGGTTCCTTTCCCCTATAATGATGGAACTAACTCAAGGGATAAGTCCTTCTCCCATGAGAAGAGGATCCATTTCCCATCCATATTCCCTATATAAAACTCCCTTCTTCCCAAGCACAAGCTAGTTAGAGTTTTGGCTGAGTGTGAGTATACTATTTTGATTAGACAAGCAAGCTATTACTAGTTGTAGCCATCTAGTTGTGTGAGGGAGAAGTGTTTTTGGTTTGGAGTGAAGTATAAAGGGAAGAGCCTTTAAACTATTGTTGTTTGAAGCCATCATGGAATGCTAGCAGAAGTGTGTGGGAACTCAGTCTTGTCAGAGGAATATTGTGATGTCAAGACGAATGGTTGTAATCTCTCCTTGATATTAATATATGTAACTATCGATTGATTTCCTACATGTTTTGTAAAATTACATATTCATGTCTTAATGCTTCTTGACTCATTAAGTAGGTTGAATTGCAATTTGTCTATTATTATGTTTGTGTGCTGTTGTTTTTTACTTGTTTCAGGAGCTTCAAGAAGGAAAGGAGAGATTGATGGAGCAAGCAAGAGAGGACATCATCAAGCAGGATAAGCGACCAAGAGGTAAGCCCTCTTGATTGATTCTAACCTAAGGAAATCTTCCATAGAATGTATCTGTTATGGCTAGAACCATTATCAGGCTGGAGGAATTTGTTCGTGTCCGCACTTATAATTTTACTTCACCACATCAAGCTAGGTGACTATATGAAGGTAGCATAGTCTTAGCACCCCAAGTAGCTGAAAGGAGGTGCGGGACTATAAACTACACTGCCTAGGTTGGGAAAGTGCATGATCAGGGGATTGCACAGAATGATGAGATGTCACAGTGTTTGCAACAGCGTGGAGGGGGCTGCGATACCCAAGGAAAAATCGCATAGGTTAGCTGGAAATTGACCATTAAAGTCACTGTTCATGATTTGACGATGAGAACGTGGCCACATGGAGTGGGGGGGCAGCATTTAAGATGAAATTTATGAAGGAATTTAGACTTCTGTGATCCATAACATTGTTAGAAAATCTTCGGCAAAAATCACATAATCAATCTTTTGTCGACGCGTTTCGAACCAACCAGTGTGGTTCATCGTCAGGACAAGTTGAAGACTAATCTGGTTAAGCTGGTTTAAATATAGTATGCAGAGATTCCAACGGCTATAATGCCAACGGCTAATTTTGACCAAAGGTCCAAGTCAAACCACAATTATATTATTAATATTCTTAAAAACTGCTAAAACAAATAATTTATATATTAAGGGATTTCTTTTGTTATTGTAATAAAATCATCTATATAATTAGTAATTCAAGTATTATTAAATTAGTATTCTTGTTAAATCTTTAGTATTTAGTTACAATAGGTAAATCCATATTTAAAGAATAAGTTTTTTAATGATAGAATATAGTAAATTGTGTATTAATTTAATAATAATTGTTTAAATCTAAGGTCCAAAGATAACCCTTATTGTATTATTTTAATTAATTATATCAAATTAGCCAAAAAATATTTTATGTTTATTAAAAGATCTATATAATATATAATCCCAAAGTTTATTAAATTAGTATTCTTGACAAATCTTTAATATTTAGTTACATTAGGTAAATACATAATTAAAGTATAATAGAAAATTGTGTATTAATTAATTGTTTAAAGCTAATGGTCCAAAGGTGAACTCTAATATATTATTGTAATTAATTAAATCCAATTGGCCCATTCTAAAATAATTTATGTTTATTAAATAATCTATATAATTTATAATTACAATATTTCTAAATTAGTATTCTTGTTAATCTTTATTATTAAGTTACATTAGGTAAATACCTCATTAAAGTATGTTTATTAATAATAGAATATAGGTAAATTGTGTATTAATCTAATATTAATTGATTAAAGCTAATGGTAAAAAGATAAAAATAATAATTTATGTTTGTTAAATAATCTATATTATGTATAATTCCAAAATTTAATATTCTTGTTTAATCTTTATTAATTAGTAACATTAGGTAATTATCATACTTAAAGAATATGTTTATTAATAATAGAATATCCAACTAACTTAAACTCACTCAATATTATAGGTATATCATATAATAAAATCAGATTATTATACATAAAAATAATAATTTCTTATTTATTATTTGACATAAAGGTCATTTTCCAACTATATCACTTTCTATAATTCATATTTAAGTAATATTAATTCACTAAAAAGATATCTATGCCACTTGGGTAAATAGATTATTACTAATAATTAAATATAAAAGCAATTAGTTAAAGGGAAATTCAAAAGGAATGCAAAAAAAGGAGATAAAAATCTAATCTAAAGGAAAATACCCCATAGAATTAAACGGGATAAGCCCGAAATTGCTAGAAATTAATTCATAATCCATACACTCCTTACAAATAGGATTAATCCGCCAGAAACACACCAATGGAGATGGAAGACAGAGACCCTAGGACCTAACAAAAGGGGAATGAGGAGGCTAGGAAGACAAGGCTGGGACCCAGCAACTGCTAATCTTCCAGCCATCATCCCTATTAAGATTGTTCGGCCTTTTCTCAATCTCCAGGGCCTCTCTAAACTTGCGATGGTGAAAATGGGCTACTTTTGCAATGACTTGAGCCTCTTCTATACATACATGATGCATAGTCTTCCCCGCATGCTCAGCCAGGGCTGAGGACTTGGTCCTACCATGCCAATTTGGCATTAACGAACCGAATTTGGGGGGAACAGTCGGATTTGAATTCAAAATGGCTTATTAATTACATGTGGCTACCCAACAAAAAACACTTGCCATTTTGAGCATTGTGTTGGTAAGCTCTCACATGTGCATGAACTACGCATTCTTTGAAGAATTGCTTAACTGGCTAGCATTTGATCGATTTCTAGATTCCGATCGCAATATCATCCATAACCTTATCCTAGGATCAGAAGCTATGGATGCCGAAGCAGTGACAGCCAAGGGGGTTGTGCCGGAAGTTGTCATGGAGGTAGAGGGAGCTGCTCTAGAGGTTGCAGATGTTGAAAAGTGTGCAACAGGAAATGCTTGTTGAGAATGCAACAAGATGATGGATCTTAGTGAAAAGAGTTGCCTTCAATAAGTGGGCCCACAGGCAAATTATGGCACAAGTTCTATTTTTGGATCCCAGCAAGGATGATCACAGTAGGAGTGACCACAACAGGGATGATCAAAGTATGGGTGATCACAGTATGAGTGATCACAGTATGGGTGACCACAGTATGAGTGATCACAGTATGAGTGATCAAAGTCTATTTTTAGACTGGCTGTCAAAAATAGAAAAGTCAAATATTATTGTCTCATAATAATATTTAGACTATAAACTTTGTCTTATTCTCTTGGAGCACTTTAGGATGAGCTACGGATGTAGTACATGCAGATCCTAGAGGGAAATACGTGGTTACCTATGGGATGACTAATATTTGCATGCAGGACTTCAGTTAGAACTCAAATGAGTTGAGTTTAGTGGACTGGAGGTGTAGTTGATGGAGTTGTGTTCAGTTTAGCCTTGTTAAACTAGTTGTATTTAGTCTAACTGATCAATAGACTAGAGATGAGTTAGGTGAATTAGTTATTAATTAATTCACAAGTTATTAACTCATAATGCAACTATAGAATACATCAGTTAACTCAGTTTCATGTCAGTGCATGTTCAGTTCAGCAAGGACAGGTGTTAGAGGATCAGATTGCTATCAGTTGTGACTATAGCTGCGCATGATGATTTTCACAATCAGAGGGATTGAGTATGCCAATGAATTGGCCAATATCAAGAATTGTAGCCTGTGATCACGTCCAACAGAGAGTGAGTGATTATTTGCAGGTCAAATACGAGTTTGGTAAACCATTCTCATCAATTCTTGAGCAGGTATTGAGCAGTGGAGGCAGGCAAGCAGCGGGGGAGATTTGGAGATCAGATCTAAGCTGTATTGTGTGTAGCATGTGGAGATAGTACTGAGTACTTGTGAGGAGTATTGTACTATGTATTGTTACATGATTCAATCAATATAATATACAGATAGTTGGGGTTTTTAGCAAGATGCTTTCCCCGGGATACATATTGTGTTAATGAGTTTGATTGATGCTTCTATGTGTGTCTGCGAATGTTTCTGCTTCTGTAAATTGATGATCAACGTAGAGGAGGTTATGTATTATGCATGTTCTGCTTATAAGTTTATAATCAAGATAATCTCTGTAAATATGTGTCATATTATTCAAAATTTCTACATGGTATCAGAGCGAGCTAATTTGTAGAAGAAGTTCTACATGATATCAGTGCTGTATTGATCATCAGATCTATTATTCAGAAAGTGTTTACATTTTATTTCTTCAGGCAGAGTCTATAATCGAGCTAGGTAGCCTTTTGATTCATCCTTCTTTTGGAAGGTGAGATATCCGGTGAATTCCCATACAGTCGATCTCTGTACAAGAAATACTTTGTTCTCACGAATTCTAAATCGGAAGTGGTTGAGTTTTGAGCTGGTGGAATTCATTTATTCCAAAGCAAGAGATAAACTCAGAAACATTCAGTGTGAGAATGGAGACAGTATGCCCCAGTATCTCACAAAGTTCACCCAATTCCGGGATGAGCTAGGAAGGGTGGGGGTGACTGTCGAATGAGGATGGTGAGTCTAGCACTCCTTGACCTTCCTAAGAGTTGGCATAGCTACCAGGACTCGGTGAATGGAAGGGAGAAACTGCCAGGATGGGAGAGACTTTGGTCGGATCTTGTGCAGGAGGAGATTAGATGGAGCACTGGAGACATTTCTTCATCTATGCATGATGAGGATAACTGTGCCTTAGTGAGTAAGGCGAGGAAGGGGAAGGAGAAGGTTTCTCTTTTCGAATCCAATTCTTCCAGTGGTGGGAAGAAGGTTGACAAATCGAAAGTGGGATGCTTTCATTGTCATGAGGAGGGTTCACGGGTCAAGAACCTGTATGCTCTTGAGGTTCAAGATGCATGCAAAGCCTTGAGCAGTGAGGCAACTGATGGAGACTTGGTGGTTGAGAGGGAGCGTATATTACCTCTCAACATGTAGAGCCAGAAGAAGTCTCAGACGATTATGGAGGAGCCACGATTGGTGCAGCAACTTCAGGAGGTTGTGGAGGAGCCACAATAGGGGAAGCTGAGAGGAGATCAAGTAGAAACATCTACTCATCCAGAGACCTCCAGTAGGGGGAAACTTCGAGCCAGGTGGGCTGAGGGATCATATGCAGCCATACCTCCAGGTAGGAGGTGGGGTGAGGTGGATTGATTGTCCCAAGGAGGAGGAGAAAGATCCTTGAGGTACCCAACCTCTTGGATGAGACCTTGCTACGGGAGCCCCAGATGTGTAGTAGCAGGAACTGACTGATTGGGTAGAGACAGATGCGGATGGATCGGCAGAGAGAGTGACAGTGCAAGGAATCCCAAGACAACGCATAGCTAGCAGGATGAAGCAATGCGAGAGGCACAAGTGTTTTGCACAGTGCTAGGTGGCATAGAGAGGTGTGCAATGGTGCGAGATGCATGGAGATGTTGCAGTAGTATAGATGTCAGAGAGGGAGCACTTGTCAGTAGCAGGTAGAGCTTCAGCATCAGAGGGTGTTTCTAGCCCAACAGGGAGGTCAACTGGGAGGTGTAGTGCGGATGCAATGCTGGGAGATAGAACCAGCAGCAGCACGGATGCAGTCAGAGATCAAAGTGACAGAGGCTAGAGCAGTCAGATACTAAAGAGCACAGAGATGCAGAGTTTTCAGTCGACAGAGGCAATAGCAGTCAGAGACTTTGATGACAGAGCAAGTGGACCGGCCAGATGTGTTGCATGGAGAACATTCCAGAGTTACAGGATCGGGTTTGAGAGGAACCCTTTCTTGTTGAGAGGGAGTGTTAAAAAGTGTGCAACAAGAAATGCTTGTTGAGAATGCAACAAGATGATGGAGCTTAGTGAAAAGAGTCGCCTTCACTAAGTGGGCCCGCAGGCAAATTATGGCGCAAGTTCTATTTTTGGATCCCAGCAGGGATGATCACAGCAGGAGTGACCACAGCAGGGATGATCACAGTATGGGTGATCACAGTATGAGTGATCACAGTATGGGTGACCACAGTATGGGTGACCACAGTATGAGTGATCACAGTATGAGTGGTCAAAGTTTATTTTTAGACTAACTGTCAAAAATAGAAAAGTCAAATATTATTGTCTCATAATAATATTTAGACTATAAACTTTGTCTTATTCTCTTGGAGCACTTTAGGATGAGCTACGGATGTGGTACATGTAGATCCCAGAGGGAAATACGTGGTTACCTATGGGATGACTAATATTTGCATGCATGACTTCAGTTAGAACTCAAGTGAGTTGAGTTTAGTGGACTGGAGGTGCAGTTGATGGAGTTGTGTTAAGTTTAGCCTTGTTAAACTAGTTGTATTTAGTCTAACTGATCAATAGACTAGAGATGAGTTGGGTGAATTAGTTATTAATTAATTCACAAGTTATTAACTCGTAATGCAACTATAGAATACATCAGTTAACTCAGTTGCATGTCAGTGCATGTTCAGTTCAGCAGGGACAGGTGTTAGAGGATCAGATTGCTATCAGATGTGACTATAGTTGTGCATGATGATTTGCACAATCAGAGGGATTGAGTATGCCAATGAATTGGCCAGTATCAATAATTGTAGCCTATGCTCACGTCCAACAGAGTGTGAGTGATTATTTGCAGGTCAAATACGAGTTTGGTAAACCATTCTCATCAGTTCTTGAGCAGGTATTGAGCAGTGGAGGCAGGCAAGAAGTGGGGGAGATTTGGAGATCAGATCTAAGTTGTATTGTGTGTAGCATGTGGAGATAGTATTGAGTACTTGTGAGGATTATTGTACTATGTATTGTTACATGATTCAATCAATATAATATACAAATAGTTGGGGATTTTAGCGAGATGCTTTCACCGGGATACATACTGTGTTAATGAGTTTGATTGATGCTTCTATGTGTGCCTGTGAATGTTTCTACTTCTGTAAATTGATGATCAATGTAGAGGAGGTTATGTATTATGTATTTTCCACTTATAAGTGTATAATCAGGATAATCTCTGTGAATATGTGTCATATTATTCAAAATTTCTACAGCAGAGGTACTAGCTGAAGTCCCGAAGTCACCACGGATGCATAGAACAAAGCCTACCTCGACCAAGGAGAGTGGGAAGGATAAGGAAGGCAAGCAAGCTATGACACTCGTGCATGCATCACCTAGAAGAAACCCATAGAAGGACAACCCCACCACACAAGAAAAGGGAAAAACTATTAACTTGGAACTAGAGGAGGAAGAGATTGAGGGCATCCCTATGGATAATGAGGATATGGGGTTGGAAGTAGAGGACGTTAAAGTCGAGGGTTTTGACCCTATTACTAAGTTGCCTAAAAACATCCCTCCGCAGAAGGGCAAGACCAATGTGCTGATGGACATTGACGAAAGCAAGGTCGCCTTGCACATACCTCTACTACCGGGCAAGATTGTCTTTCAAGGACCATGCTTGGGTGGGTCTCGCTCTTGAAATTGGAAGACTGGGAATTAGCTAACACTGAGAAGTTCCCTCACTTGGTGAAAGACCAACTAATGCACCGTGTTGTTCATACAACCAGTGGGATGACTACGTTGGAACCGCAGAAGTGGCTGAAGGGTGTAGACAAGGAAAGTCTGCTCAACCTGCTATGAGTGCCGCACTAGAATCGCACACCCATTACATTATTGGTAATTAGTAGCTGCTATGCTTGGTGCACGACGGGTGTCTATGGCTGGAGGAGCTAATATACATCACCGACATGTTGTTCCATAGGATCACATGACTACAATATACAGGGGAAAATACGGCCATGATGTTTGGCAGAAAAGGTGGTGAGCATACCCTTGCATAGGCCATGAAAGAGAAATTCAATCTTGTGAAGAAGTTGTGTGGTTATGCCATCTCGAGTATCTATGATCCAACGGTCAAGGAGACCACGCAGATTTTGGCAGGAAAAGTTATGCGGAAGTGTTGTGTAGATGAAGTGCTGGCACCCATCATCGCTCTAGTGGCCCAATGCGCAAAAGGCATTAAATTTAATTAGGTGCGCTATCTTCGTGGTGAGTTCCTCACGAACTATCGCGAGGCACATGAACTCAACAAGACCTTCCATTATGTGTGGCTCTTGCTGTCCATTGTGCTGGTAGCCTGGGATTTGCCTGAAGATAGTCAATTCCCCTTGGTCGCGCTAGAATTGCCAGAAGCGGTGAAGTATGCTTTGCTATGGGCAACCAAGGATGCTCAGTGCATCAAGGATAGCAAGATATTTTGGATCTTAATGGAAGTGAATATACGCATGGCTATCAACCGCAAGCTGCGATTGTCACCTACTATTTTTTAAAAACTGCAAGAGTACATGGAGTTTAAGGCAGACTTTCACCGTGTGTCAATCAAGGCACGAAAGGACCCAGAGCAGAAGTGGCATGCCTTGCCTTACTTGGAAACTGATGACATGATTGATGCAGTTCTTGATTGCTGGTCGACAAAGTGGCAAACTACCTCAGACTTGGCAGTGGGATTGAGCAAGTTCGCCGTACAGTGCAAAAAGGAGGAGGCCAAACTCAAGATGCCACAACTAGCCAAGAAGAGGAGGAAGGATGTTGATGACAAGGCCCAGGTAGAGCACGATGTCGCACAACAGGTGGAGTAGGGGACGACTCTGACAAAGGTCTGAGGTCACCCTCGCTCGAAACAAAGGAAGAAATGAACAAGCAAATAGAGCAGCGCTGAGCGGACCTACATACAACGTCATTCCGTATCAAGCATCCAAGATGATAGGAAAATGTTGGGACACAGAAGAAATCCAAGGCCAGTAAGACGTCACTAGACCCAATCACCCTAACAGAGGGAGATTTGAATGACATTGGAGATACAATGTGGGATGTCACTGCAGAGGTACTACAACAGCTTGAGCAGCAATAGCAGCAAGTATTGGGGGACATCCAGATGGGTCTACATGAGTTGCAGATCCTTGCATCATAGATAGATGCAGCATCCACCAACCTTGCCATTGATACTTTGGAAGTCGCCGGGATGGTGCACGTGAAGGACTCCCGAGCGATAGTGCTACCGAAGGGAGCACTAATCACAGAGATCAAAGTTGACAGGTCCCCTATGACCACCCTTAAGGGAGTAGGGCTAAACTTGGCAGTGCTTCTTGGAGAGGCACTCCACCTACTGCAGAATGGGGTGATCATGGAGCTGAGGGCCCATGAACAGTTCTCTTTGCAGGTGATTAGTGAACAGAAGTTCAATAATGTGTAGATGGCCCTACAGCGAGACACCACCCTCACTTCCATGATGGAACTTAATAACACAAATTAGCACATGATTAAGGCCATGAAGGAAGCCTGCTGAATGATCACCGAATTGGCCATTCCTGAGGATGTGGAGGTAGATGAACAAGTCCACAAACTTGTTACGGGGGTGCGCGACACTCGCACAGAGTTGGCCAAGGTTCAGCTGGAGTTGAACCTCCAGGTTGCAGATTTGCAGTTGAATTCCCAACCTTCAACTCCATCGAAAGTAAAGGAGTAGTGCGTAAATGTTATCACAGAGGCGATAATGACAGTAGATAGTGCAGTAGAAGACTACACAAGGTTGTTTGAATAGTCGTTCAAAGTACTGATCAATCTGCAAGAAGATCCTAATGTACAAAGGCTAGAGACAAGGCGCGAGAATTGTAGCAGCGCTACAATGAGGTGAAAGGAACAATGTGCACTATTGCCCTCACATAGAGACTTACAAAGCTGCATGAGGACAAAACACTGAAGGAACAGGTAGATGAAGCTCAACACAAAGAGGTAGTGCTAAAGGTGCGCTTGAAGCCTTGGTTGGACGAGGCCTATTTGGTCATGGCCTCCATTAAAGGCAAGCTTGATAGTCTATAGGTGACTCAGTAGAAGCTTCAGGCTGACACTTCAAGACCACCAACAAAGCAATTAGTCAAAGAAGTGACGCAAGTGGCCACACAGTGCATCGCCGCGGTGGCAATCATACAGATCGAGCTGGGAGGTCTTCGCACCAAGATCTCTGCACCCGCAGAGTGACTTGAGGGTGATTCACCATGTTTGTGTTGGGGGCCTGTTGGGAACGAGTTCCCCCAAGAGAAGTTTTGTGGCCAAAAGCCAATGTTTTGGGACAATTTTGTAATAAAATTGTAAAGTCTCCGCATTTTCTGGTCACGAAATGCGAAGGTGTCAAGAGTCATAAAGGGTTGTCCGCCCTTATTTTGTAAAGTTTCAAGTCAGATGTAAAGATATACCCATGGTCTGTGGACCATGGGATTGTATAAAAAGGAGCTAAGTAAGTAAGCTCTAAGTAGTTAGGAAACAAGAACAGTTGAGATGGTTTTCTACAGAGTGATCTAGCTTGGCAAAATCTAAGTGTTTTCAGGTCTTAGCATAGGTAGAGGCTATGTAGCTGAGTGCGCAGAGGCCTATAGTAGAATTCTGCAGCTGAGTGCATGGACCCCTACAACTATGTTTGGAGGGTGGATAGAGTCTATATTAAACTGGAGATATCAATAAATAGAAGTATTCTGAAATTATTGTGTATTTAGTCTCTATTAATGCATCTGATTATATTGCATTATGATCTGGGTTTATATTACAATGTTTATTTGATGTGCGAATGTATGTGATTATATTTGTTAATTGAACGCAAGTAAGAATATCAGTTTATGTGACGATAACTGTAATTGATTGGTAGAATAAGTAAAACACTTGAGATAACTTGGGAACCTATATAATACATCGTCATAGGAGCGCAAAAGTACCTGAACTACTAGTTAGGGCTGCGTGAAGGTCAATCGTACACCTTCGCAAAGGTACTAAAGGGAAGGATAGAGGGTAGATTGATAAGCCCTAAGGCTTAGTGACCTGCACGAAGGAAGGAGAAAGGGGTATAAATCGACATCACGACCATCTCAGGGTGTGGAAACTTGGTTCCAACTTCCCCCCATACTACTTCAGGTGAGACTTCGGTCTGTGCTCCAGGGGCTGATGCCGAAAGGGCCAGAAGTGTAGGGATTTTTTTGGCTGACTAACACTGAACCTGGGTCAGGGCCCACCAAGCCAAAATCCCCTATCTTCGCAAACTTTGGTTCCGCCTCTGTGCCAATGTTTACCTGTCTAGTTTTCAGCGGCGTAGTGATATCTGGATTCTCGATCTGCGACCCCTAAACTTCGTGGTGACCTTTTGCCTTTGGGATGTTAATTTTCCTTGGATCCTCCTCCTCATCTTTGGTAGTAATATTATAGCACTCAAGTGCATGGCGCAACTGGGTGCTCCAATCTGGTTGAATCAAGTCCAAAGGATCCTGCGGTATTCTAAAGATCACTGCCTTAATCTCCTGTAGCACCTCGTCAATGCATTTGAACCCATCCTCAAAGTTGAATGTCATTAAGTATCCTTGTCTCAAAATGTCCCACTCTTCAATGTCGTGGCAGAGCTCTATTTCCAGGTACCAATTCATTTGTATTACATCTAAAGTGTGACAGAATAAATGCACCCACTCAGGTTGTGGCTCCGTTCCATAAGCGTCAGTCCATTTTGCTAAATGATCACTTGGATCATTCCTTCCATAATATTTATATGTTAGCTAGACTTTTGATTGACCAAATCATGATTTCATCATTTTTCTGTACTTGCTCCACCCATCAAAACTGTCTTTATGCATACCCCACCATCTTGTGGGCATAGCGCACAGTGCCAAATCCAATTCTTGGAAGCGATGCTTCTCTCATACTTCCCTTTCAAATGCATTCAAAAATTTATCTACGTTAGTTAGACCATCATAATAAGGTAAAATTCTTACCTTGGATGATACACAACACAACGATTTAGTCATCATATTATAGTGCAACGTAGACACTTAGTGCAACCTATTCTACCAGTCTTCTCATTCCTCATCTAAATCTGGTGTATAGGAACTTTCGCAGTCCCATGCAATGCGTCCATCAGCTGTTGGATTAACCCAATCTTGATCTCGTGTTGTTATCTGATAGACTTGGTCTAGATCATCGTCGCTCTCCTCATAATCGCAAACCGGTTCAGTAAAAGGCAGTCCTTCTACAGGGTCCAATGTACTAAGTGTTTCTAGAATATTTAGTGTTTCTACAAATGCCTAACCCTCTAGATCTAGTAGCTAATCTAGAAACAACAGTCAAAGCAATCTTATTTTTTCCTATAAGCAATAGATAAGATAAGGGATAGAGAACCTACTTGTAACTTCCACTTATTCCTTATCTCCTTTGACCAATTTCGCTACTCCTTCTTGTACTTAAATCGCTTGAGAAGTACCTGCACAACTTACAGAGAAAAAAAAAAAACCTGTCAAAGCATAATTATCTATTGTTCATAAATAGCATGGAATTGAAAGCATGATATACACATGAATGCATTTAACATAAACACAAGCATAAGGGAAAAATCTTGAAAACTTTATTGATAAGAGGAAAGATTACAACGAATGCGAGTTCGATCTAGTGGCATCCTTCCAATTCAATCCTTCTTCACCTCATGAAAAGAAATACATTCCAACAATATCACGATACTTGCACTCAATCCTAATCTCATACTACCAAAATCTCCTTGCAACTCAATATTTTCCAGCCTTGATCTCTTAGATGAGTGATCTATTTATAGATGAGTGAAGGAGGTTGTGTCATCAATGTTGATGATGAATGCCTTTCTATTCTTAGAAATTAGTTCCATGAAAGAGGGGGATAGGAGGTTGATGTTTCCTAATTCCTTTTTTCATCCAAGGGCGAACTCAAAGTGGCAGGTGGCACTTGAGAAACCTCTAGAGGCTTCCAATGGATAAGGAATCTTCAAACCCTCACGGAAATTTTCCCCAAGTTCACTCATCATAGGCTAAAGAGGGACTAAGTTCAATGCATAGCACTCAGTCAGTGTAAATCCTACAATGCATTGCAGCCTGATAGAAGGCTTCCTGTGCTGATCTCCTTAGGGGTACTTTTTGGATGTTTTCTATGATGGAGCTTCTTTGGGAGTAAGGCATTCTGATGACTAACTTCTTTAGGGCATGTAACAACTATATTAGGGGTTGATGAACGCTAATGGCATCGATTTGTACGCTGGGGTTGATATGCCCAAATGAATCTGTAACACTACCACGCAGAGCGATTTTCTCTCAAATGAAATTTTCCGCTTCTTCAGATTGATTACACCATTCATGTTGATAGCCCAATCAATCCTAAGGAGCGTGGGGTATGGATTGTTGTCATCAAAAATCTCTATTAATTAAAAATTGTCCAATGCGCTCGTGCCTTCTGTGTCTAATATTACTCCCTGCAATCTTCCCATGGGGATAATCTTCTGTTGATTTTCCATCCTCAATTGAATCAGAGACCACTGCAGTGTAGGTCTCCCCATTCTTTCCCATGTTTGTTTAGGCAAAACGTTCGCATCCGACCCAAGATCCAAAATAACTTGATCCATTTCATACTCTCCTATTTGCGTAGTGAGCCTCATCTCACGCGTTGTTCTTGCCTTATGCTTACCAATTTTTTTGACTATGCAAGGTCCTTCAGGAGCATTCTATTTACCTTCACACTTATTTATTAACTCATGTAATCCTTTCATAGCCTTGCTATTGCATAGCAGCTTCATACAAGTGTCCAAGAAGTAGTAAGAATGGAGGGGTCAACTTCTTCAGATAGCTTGTCCTGGATTCCTGAGGTAGAAGCCTCAATGAAGCTTTTCTTTGCTTCCATGAATGTTTCTTTCGCATGCTCCAAGTCAAACCCAACCTCTTTTTTTGGAGCTTTGCAGACACACTCACTTTCTTGAGGTTTCTTTCTTTATCCTCGCCAGTCATCATTCCAATTTGTAGCATGATATTTACATTGGGATCCTCTTCGTGGGGTTCGGCCCTCATCATCCGTAGGTTCTGTGTCGGCTACTGAGGCTATGGCCTCTTATCCTACATCTTAGCTATTAATATAGGGTAGAATTCTATCACATGATCAAGCTAAGTACAGTATCAAAATGATAGTCACATATGGCTTGTACGTTCCTGTGTGTAGTGTTCTGACACTCCGCAATTGTAGCAAATAACTTGTCTCGGACCTCTACCAGGTCCTCCTCCTCCTCGGCCTCATTCGCGGCCCTAATATCCTCTGCGCTCTCCCCTAGTGCCTTGATCCAGAGGCTGAGTTTCTATCTACATATGATACATAGATGTTCTCTCCATCATCAACTCATTGCTACAGCAGTTACGCTCATCATGACCCACTGATTTAAAGAAGTTTCAGAATAACTGTTGCGGTGTCTGCACAAATTTATGCAAAATGTGGAAATTGTCTGTTACATGTTTTCAAGCTACCTGATAGATAGTGCACCACATCATGGGCCCTGTACTTGGCCTTGCTTGAGCTTTCAGCCTTAGAGGCATTGGCCCTTCACTTGCAACATAGTTTGTGAAGACAGGGAAGTGATATTTATCATGCCCCTAGCTCTTACACTTTAGGCACCAAACTTATTCGTGCACCTCTAGCTGAGCCACTTTCTCCTTTTTCTAGCTTTGAAACTCTAATCACATATTCTACAACTCTGCATGAATCTGTTGAACTCCCAACATCACATCTTGGATAGGTGTCTCACGTAACCTCATTGCGATTTCCAGCACTTCCGCCCGAGTCCCTATCTTTTGCTGTGACAAGGCAATTCTTAAATGAGGTAGGAGAGTGACTATAAACCAATCCCGATGCTGACTATCTATGAGATTCATATTGGCTTCACGGATTCCACACTTTAGTCTCTGAGCCAACTCCCATGGTGTTTCACTGATTCTCATCGTGATTTCCTTGAATCCCACTACCGACTATGTTTTAGATTTAGGCCTACCAAATTCTGTGTTCAGTGCGGTCTAAGTATCTGCCAATGATGCCATCAGGTTATAAGTGTAGTACTTAATGTACCATGTCAATGCACGATCTTATAAAGAAGTAACCAACTGTGCTTTCTTCATATGATCATCTGTAATATTTTGTGTTGTCCACACGGCCTTTGCGACAAACCAAAACTAGTCTGGGTCCTCATTTCCCAAGGCCTTTAAAATGGGCAATTTCATCATATTCGACATATTGAATGGTGGCAGAGGTGGTGGCGGTGTGGCCGAAGGTGTATGTTGTGGAGGGGAAGGTGGAGGTGGTGTGGGAAGATGAGGTATTCATGGAAACCCTTATCTTTTTAAGTAGAAAACATTCTACAGTGAAGCCTGTGCTACTCCCTCGTTGTCACTCAGAGGAGGCTCAATCAACGAGCTGTATTCAGGGCCTGTTCTCCCTTTATGCCTGCAAATATTTCCACTTCTCTAAGCTCCAAACATCAAGGTAATGGCATAACCCTCTTTTCACACAAGAGCATTTGAATCAAAGTATTCAAAGATCTTAAATACTTACCTCGCAGTCCCTTGAAGAAGCATTGCTTTGATTCGCTGTAGCTGGCTGAGGTATCGATCGTGAATTCTGTCACAAATCCTCCTATGATTTGATCAAGCCAGTGATCGACAACACACGCGAGCTTACCTTCCGAAGCTTCCAATATCCACACTAGCTTCGGGGTCCAAACTATTGGATCGTCCAAACTCCACCTTCCCTGGCCGTCTGCCAATTTAGTGATCCATTCGTATAGTTCAATAGGGAAGGTGTAGAAGAATATTTCATGTATTTCTATGTATAGGTATTTTTCAAACCATTGTTCTTTCGTTAGGCGTGGATTTCTGTTTTCTTACACCACAAATTCATGGATATTTCTATCCAACCACTCCTCAATTTCTTTCTTAGTTGGATTCCAATGATGCGACATCACACATCTCTTTATGCAGATCCCGGACCCAGAAATGGAACCATTTGTTGGCTTAGTGGGTCCTGACCTAGATTCAAAGTTAGTTTTTCCAAACAAATCCCTATACTACTGGCCCTTTCGAAATTAATCCATGGAGCGTGGACTGAAGTCTCATCCAAAGAAGTATGGGGGGATGCTGGAAACAAGTTTCTGCACCCAGAGATGAGCGTGATGTCATTTTATGCCCTAAATTGGTCTTCGTGCAGATCGATAAGCCTTTATGGCTTATGGATATAACTTCCCTTAATCAACTTCTATACCTCCGCGAACGTTCACGACTGTTTTTCGTAGATCTTGAATATGTGAATCAACTACTTACACACATCAAAGATTAATATTAACCCATTAATTACTCAGATGGACTTAAGTGTTTAATAACTTCCGCATACAATAAGATAATCCTCACGTAAACAGTTAACAATAATTGCATTCATGTAACAAAATCAATCATGTAATGTCGCACATTAACACACCATTATTTCATAAATCCATTATAGCATAAAATGCATTCATATAAATAGAAGTAAATAGAAAAAACACAGGAGTTTATGGAATAATATCTTTATTAATGCTCCTATTCTGCTTACAGACTCAAGACTTCCCTACGCACTCAGTTGCAGGGGTCTGTGCACTCAGCTGCAAACTCTACTCTAGGCCTTTGCACACATAGCTGTAGAGCCTCTCTTCTACTCTAAGACTTCTTTGCTCTTCTCTCTATTGACCCATTACATTCGTCTTCATTCTTCTTTATCTCAATATTAGACTCTTTAAGACACACCTACTTATACAATCCCATGGTCCACAGACCATGGGTAGATCTTCAAAAGCCGACTCAACTTATATAAAAGAAGGGTAAAACCCTTTATGACACTTTAACTATCTACATGCTCTGCAACCACAACTTGTGGAGAATTTACATTTTATACAACAAAAATTGGGCTTTGCCCCAAAACTGACCCTAGGGGACCCCATCCCAATAAAGATTGAATGACCCTATCCATGCTATTTTCTTCATCACAAAAAACAATGATAATCACTTCCTTGATCTCTTTATCTTAACTTCAGATTTAGGAGTGTGGGTCACCAACCTATGTAAATAAATATATATAATATTAGGGACTTTGATTGAGAATCTTGTTTTCTACTAGTTTGAATTCAAAATCTTTTAATTTTAACATCATTTCATTGTTTAGTTCCTAGAAAGTCTAGACGGGTAACATTTGAACAAATTCATATAGTTGGCCCAAGGAATATGGTGATGAAGAGGTTGCTAAGCCTATGACACATTGTCACACTAATAATTAAATTATCCCTTAAGCGAATCCCAGAGTATAAACACAAATACTATAATCTCCCCTTATATTCATAGAATTTTGTGTGGAGTTTATGAGAAAAATTGCACAAGGTAAGAAGCTATTGAGGGCCCCGAAATCGGGTCAACAACAATGGGGATACCCACCCGGTCGGGAACCTGGTTGGCGGCTCCTTGCCCGTTTGGTGTAGCGGGTCCGACTGGGGATGATGGGACCAGCTTCCCAATCTAAAAGATGTGTGTGTGTGTGTGTAGATTTTGAAGACACTAATCTAAAGGTAATTTTAAACTAATTTAATTCTAGACTCTAAACTGACTCTATGCTACTGTAATCTAACAAAAACAGCACATCTAATCTATACTAACCCGGGGTAAAATTCTTTCGTTATGCGATCTAAAAATATTTCATACAACAACTGGTAATAAAGATCATTCAGCTATCATAAGAATATAAATCAATTTAAGATGAACCATTCTGCATAAGAAGTTAGGCAAAACAGTTGTGAACAGCATATCGCATAATCAGTTATTCATATGTCAAGCACAAACAAATGATTCCACCGTACAAAAGTGCCAAATGGTAATCTAGACATTCATACATTAACATATAAACAAATCAGCTGTATATCACTCTAAGAATATGAGCAGAAATTAATCAAGAGATAAAAGTACCATTTATGACTGATTTCACTCACAAACTTCAAGCAATAACGATTTATCTCTACTTAATTCTAACATCTACTAAGAGTACAGAAGTGCAACATCAGTAGTAGACATTAAAATGTAAACATAAATAAATCTCGATCCATCCATTCATCAAAAACCCCCTCCGAGGGTGCAAAAGTGCATGTTCTGAGGACAAGTTTTTTGACAAATTTCCGGACCCTTCTCCAAATGCCATGAGAAGGGTTAAATACTACTAACTAATCTTAATTACACAAATTTATGGAACGGCTTCAAATGACCGCCCTTTCACTAAAGCAAATTTATTTCTAAAAATTGAATCTAATTTCTAACCGTTTCTGTATCTGCTCCTTAGTGCTGTAAGCAATGTGAGGTTCGCCTGGAAAGAGTCGGCTGGTTGTCTTTTCCTTTTGCTCGGGCGATGAAAGTAGAAATAACAAAAGCTGGCACCTCTTTCTAACAACCTAGAAGATATTTTTGAAAATCTTCCTCTGGCTGGGTGTTTTTTGTTGTGTGTATACTTAGTATAACCCAGATTTCTTTCAAACTGATTGTGCTGTTGCTATTTCGGTTTCCGGCCGTGTGAATGACTCAATGAGTTAGGGATTTCGTTGCCTAAACAATCTTACGTATTGAAAATTGCTTCCATTCTTTTTCCAGGCTTTTCTGAAGCATCATCCCTTTTCAGCGTTTTTCTTTTTGCTTTACCCAATCTGAGCTTCAGGATCTTTTGCAAACATGCTGCTTTTGTGCGCCTTTGACTCTGAGTCTTGGATAGTCTATTTTCATCAGTGCCTGTGGAGTGATACTCTAGACTCCGCGGCTCTGCTGCATGTGGCATTCATTTGCGAAGGCATCTCCTCTCTGTTCTTCAAGTATTGGCGCTTTCCCCTTTTCCTTAGATGTTTCCTGCATATAGATTTATATCAGTTACTGCCTTACAGCTTACGCAAAGGAAAAGAGACATGACGAAAAGATTGACATGAAAGCTTTAAACTCTAATGAATGCATAATCATGACACTCATAAAGACTTGGCTCTTCAAAAAACGCAATACGATCATCTTTGGATACTCAGGCATGCAATCATTAATTTCCCTTAAGGTGAGAGCTCGATTTTGGGTTTACAGATCATGCCCAAGAAACTTTGCGATGAGTGGTTTCTGCGATTCGTATTGCAGCAATTAATAGTTTCATTCATCGCAGATCGCAAATCGCAAAATTGCAGTTTGTAGGATCGCAAATCGCAATATCGCAATTTTCATTTGCTCGATGTGTGCTGCTTTTGCGACGTTTGCGATATGCAATGTCGCATATCGACCGTCGGCGATTCCTTCTCATTTTCTTTTAAGGGCGCTTTCAAAATATGCGATGCGATGAATTTCGCATCACTTTTCTTTGCAGCTTATTTACGCGCATAGGAAAACTCTTCACTCTCTCTCTGCGATGAATTTAGCTTTTAGGGAGTTAAATACAAAAATTTGGATAAAAATATTTTTGGGATTTTTTGTTAAGGGTCCCCCTTTGCTTGATATTATTGCTAATACTAAACAAAGAGGGGGGTTGTTGGTGACCACAACAATGGCGATTCACTGTGAAGAACCAGTTATCTCTGCTTTTTTATTAACATTTCCACTTCCGAAACAGAAAAATTTTCATATGTCTAAATTTTGTTATGGACAGATAGAGTAGATTACCCCTCATCCTGTCAATGATACTTTGTTTCAACCCTTCTCTTATTCCAATTGTCTGCTTCCCTAGGCTTAGTTCTTGCATTCATACTAGACATTACTCGGTCCTTTTTTAAAAGATAAAATAAGGTCTTCTCTACGTGCTGGCTTTAAAATATGCTCATTTGTTGTAGGTAGAGCCTCTGCTGCCCGCAAGCGTCCATAGCCTCGACAGGGTTACCATGTTATTCAGCAATGATCCTTTTTCTTGCTTGAGGTTATTTACAACATTTCAGAGAAAAATCCTTTTTGGCACTTTTTCCTTTTTTACTCTCTAAAGAACAATGTCTTGGTTTGGTGGCCAAATTATGACACAGTCATTCACTTGATTTACACTTTTGCTGAACAAGCTGGCTCGTGATGAGACCCCTTGTCTTTTGATTGCAACAATCTTGAGTCGTTGCCCTGTTTTGATAGACAGTATTGGCAAAGTCAGCAAGTTATAATATCTGTGATCATGATAAGCCGGCTCGTGATGAGACCTCTTATTCTTTGAGATATAGTGCTTTCTCGGATTGTTTCTCTGAATGCTACGGTTTCCTTTGGCAGGGAGGAAGTCATTGTTTTTCCTTAAGAAAGCTCTGGACGACAATAATAGAGTTTTGAAAATAACAGCTTTGGAGAGAATATTTATTTTATTATTGTTGATACCTTTCATTGTGCTGGGATAAAACAATTTTTAACCAAAGGTTTCTTTCATCAAAGTCTTTTGAAAGTTTGAAACTAATATCATTATTCAGGCTAAAGTTAACTCTATCTGTCAATAATAAAAATCAGATTTTTCGAAAAGTTTTGCTATTTGTACAAGTGAAATCAAAATCTAATAGAGAGTTAGTGTGCTCTTTCATGAATCTTATTCAATGGTCATTTACAACCGGTTTTATTTATAAGAAAGAGGAAACAAAATAAAAGAAACAGAAACTATCCTACAAAAAATAGAAGAGTGATCTTCTATGGAAAATACATTTTAAGAATCTGTCCATTCACAGGCAAAGAATCTCTTCTACCTGCCAAATCCTGCAACACAAACGTCGATGGGCCTATGACTTCTACAATCTGAAAAGGACCAAGCCACAACTTCTGAAATTTCGTATGTTTGCCCTTTTCTTCATGAGCCTTATCCCATTTCAAAACTAAATCTCCCATCTGAAAGTTCTTTCTGGTTATGATGGCTGAGTCAAAAGAGGATTTTATTAGCGCTTGGTGGTGAGCATGGGTTTTCTTAGCTTGTTCTCGGCGTTCTTCTAGTTTGATTATTTCCATTTGTCTTAATTGCAAAGAGGAAGTAGATACTTCATCGATGTGTTGTACTAAAGACAAAGAGGGAATGACTAAGTGAGTTGGAAGAACCACTTCTTTCGCATAAACTAAATTAAAGGGAGAAGTGCCGATTGAAGCTTTCTTCGTGATTCTATCTGCCCATAAAGCATTTATCAGCGCTTTATGCCAATTCTTTTGGTTTTGGTCGACTGTTCTTTTGATAATCCTGATTAGGTTTTTGTTTGTTGATTCAGCCAACCCATTACCTTGCGGATAGTAATTAGCAGAATATTTCAATTTGAACCCTCTTTTTAATGCAAACTCAGTCATTGCATTTCCAGAAAAGTATGATGCATTATCAAACATTAAGGCTGTTGGCAATCCAAACCTAGTGATGATAAATTGATCTATGAATTCAATAATGTTTTCAGAATTAACTGTCTTGAGAGGAACTACTTCTACCCATTTAGTAAAGTAATCTGTTGCCGTGAGGATATACCTATGCTGCTTAGAAGAGTGAGGAACGATCTCACCTATTATTTCCAAGCCCCATTGGTTGAATGGTTGCTCAATGTTGACTGGCTGTAGTGGCATGGACGATTTCCTTTGTTTCCCCGCAGCAGTCTGGCAGATTTGGCATTTCCTTATGTAATTGTATGAGTCTTTGAACAGCGTGGGCCAATAATATCCTGCACGTAAGATCTTATGCGCAGTAGTCTCTCCAGCATAGTGTCCACCTGCTGGTCCATCGTGGAGTTCCTGCAAAACCTTTTCGGCTTCAATTTTCTCAAGACACCTAAGAAGTACAGAATCGTAATTCCTTTTAAAAAGAACATCATTTATGAGCTGGTATTGTTTAGCTTTCAATCTTAGAGCTCTTTTCTTGGTGTGATCCAAGTGCGATGGAGCATACCCGTTCTTAAGATAATAAATGGTGTCCGTATATAATGATTCTGCGTCGTTTAGGCTTACCTCATACGTCTGTACCTCTTCAGATGAGTTCTCAGGAATTTGCGATGCTCCAGCTAACATCTTGCAGAAACCTTGACCTCTTACGATGTTTTCTAGTTTGATCTCAAGATCGTATTCTTGTAGAGCGGTAATCCAATTTGCTCTCTTTTCACCCACATCCTTCTGTACCAAAAGGTTTCTTACCGCTGGAAACGGTACTACGACTTTGGTATGGGCTTTAAGTAAGAAAGGTCTGAAATATTTGATCGCTTTGAAAACAGCATAAGCCTGTTTCTCCACGTCTGAGTAATTGAGTTCAGCACCTTGTAAGTTCGAGCTAAAGAATGCGATTGGAGCTTCCGCCTTTTCTTGATTTACTTGAGTCAAAATCGCGGCATAAGATTTCTCTGAGGCAAAAGTGTATAAGATGAAAGATTCTGAAAAATTTGGGGTAGCTAAAGATGGAGCATTGATGATAGCTTGTTTGATCAAGTTGAATGCTTCGTGCTCATCTATGCCCCATTTAAAATTTGAATTCTTTTTTATCATATTTTGTAAAGGAGAAATAATACGTGAAAAATCGGGGACAAACCTTTTTACAAAATTGATTTGTCCAAGGAAAGATTGCATGGCCTTTTTTTTATGGGGTATGGATATTTCGGAAATTTCTTTGATTCTGTCAGGTTCAATGTGAATACCAGATTTTGACACTATGAATCCGAGCAATTTCCCTTCACTTAATGCGAAAAAAGATTTCTTTGGGTTAAGTGAAATTCCATACCTTAAGCATCTTTGAAAGATCTGTTTCAAATCTTTGAGATGGTAGCTTCGCTTCTTGGAGTACACTGTTATATCATCTAGGTAAATCACTACCGATTTATTGACCAAACCTTTAAACGTGATGTCCATGGCTCTTTGAAAGGTAGCGCCGGCATTGATCAGACTAAATGGCATCTTCCGATATGCGTATGTGCCCCACTTGGTTCGGAATGTGGTTTTCAACTGATCATCGGGATGCACCAGCACTTGATTGTATCCTGAAAATCCATACAGGAAAGACATTAATTCTGAGCCCGCTACTGCCTGTAGTATTTGCTCCATAGGTGGGAGGGGAAAATTGTCTTTCTGACAAGCTTTGTTGAGATTCCAGAAATCAATACAGATTCTAATATCTTCGTTTTTCTTCCTAATAGGCACCATATTGGATACCCATTTGGAGTGTCTGTCGGGGAAAATTATTCTGGCTCTCAACAACTTATTTAGCTCAGTCTTTATCTGATTTTCTAAGTTGGGGTGGATTTTTCTGAGCTTCTGCTGGACAGGTTTTTCATTGTCAATCATAGGGATAGTGTGTTGAATGATAGAAGTGTTGTATGTTTTCAGCTCATCGTAATTCCACGCAAAAACGTTTTTGAATTGTCTCAGAAGACGGATATATGCTGATTTTTCTTCAGGGGCCAGGCCGTGGCCTAGATTAACGTTTTGCGGCTTCTGATCGGTTCCTAGGTTCACTAATTCATAGTTCAGAGTTGAACTGTAGAGTTTAGAATTGGCAGACCTTTTAAACCGACTTTTCAAATCATACAAATCTTCTAACTTAACCACCGATTTAGGTATAGCGTTATCAGTGCTATTTTGCTGAATTTGGTGATCATGATGGTCTTCGTCAATTATTTGATTTGAGTAGGATCCTTCAGAAGTGAGGAAATTTACGATGTCTGGATCGTCATTGAATACTCTCCAGTTGGTGATGTTGTCAGGGATGGATGGTTTAAAGATTAATTCTATTGAAAACCTATCAGGACTAAAATCTTCGAAGGGAATCAGTCTAGAGGCTACGTTAGCTAACAGGTCTGCGCTCGCATTTTGGAGTCTTGGGATTGACGAAATATTGAATGCTATGAAATGTGAAGTCAGATCTTGTACTAAAGATTGATAATGCTTTAAATGACTTGACAGGCAATGTATGGTGTTACGTACCTGTTTGACGACAATTTCGGAATCTCCAAAGACTTGAAGATACTTAACATTCAAGCCGATTGCTTTGTATAGGCCTTGCACCAAGGCTTCATATTCCGCTGTATTTTTTGTGCAATCGAACTCAAGTCTGCATGTAAGCATGGTCTTGTTTCCATCTGGGTTAACCAGAACGCATCCTGCTCCTGCTCCCTCATTAGATTTAGAGCCATCAAAATATAATTTCCAAAATAAAGATGTATTTATAGAACTATCTAAAAAATTAAAACACCTTGAATCATCAATTTGGGAAAAGTTTTCAACTTGGGACACAATTGAATTTTCTAAGTAAGGTGAAGTGTGAGCATTGAAATTGCCGAGGAAAGAATCTACCGAGTAATTGCCTATGATACTGCTGTTGTATGCTATTGCTTCGTTCTCTCCTTCCAATTCTGTCACTATGTACTTTTGGTGCAATTCTCGTTCAACTTTTATTTGATTGGGTTTGCCATTGTAGGGTAACCACATGTGCGACCAGTCGGTTGAGAAATATCTGTGGAGTTTCTCGGACCAATCCCTGCTAAGAATTAAACCATAGAATTCAGGGATATCAGCTACTAGAATGTCGATAACCTGACATACTTTCAGGTTAGACGACAATCTTATGGTCATCTGGTTAAGTTCACCAATCACTTCGAATTGAGATCGATCAAGTTGAACTATGCGCACTGCAGATTTCTGAGGTTGAACATTTAATTTGGCACAAATTGATCTGGGTAGAATATTCGTTGAAGCACCAGAATCAATCAGGCAATTGTGCACGTTTTTATTGAAAATTTCATAAGTGAGGAGAAAAGGAGGAGTATGGGATCTTGACCTTCCTCCAATCAAGGCAATGTCATTCGGATCAATCTTATTGATCATGTTGGTTGGAGGTCTTCCCATGTTGTGGGAAGCTACAGCTGTAGGTAAAGATGTAGTAGGCACGGCATGTAATTCCTTCATCATTATTTTCTGTTGATGTTTCAATTTGCTCAATTCGTAAAGAGTGATATTAGCCCTAGTCTTTTTCATGTCATCGATAATGTTATACTCCATTTCATCCGACACTATCAGTGTTCTTGATGGAGGTGCTTGATCTGATTGGACTGGGCTAAATTGGGTCGCTCTAGCGGTTGTTTTCTTTGTTGCGACCTTATCTTTTGTTGCAGGGCTTGCGCCCTTCTGTTTAGGGGTAGTTTGGGGAGGATCAAGTTGATTTTTTCTTCGTGTGCTAACCGGAAATGCTTCTTGATCCTCTTCTTGTGGGAGGATGAAATCCCACATTCCTTGTAGTTCCACAACTTCTTCATCATCGGTCTACCCTTCAGTGGTATTCTCTTCTTCTTCTTCTTCTTCAGATTCGACGTTTGAGACAGCATTGGGTGGTTTCACCTCCATGGGAAGGTTTCTTTTAAAAGATCTGTAGGGCTTTTTTGAAGAAGTTTCTGCTACTTTCTTTCTTATATCAATCATCTCGTTAGACATGGCCTTTAACACCTTTTGTAATCCTTCCATATCGAAAGGATCTTTCGTTTGATTCTTCTTGGTGTCTTCTTTGAAAGAGATTTTCTTAGATTTGCGTTCTTCTATTGCAGATCTCTTTTCTAGGGCAACTACGCGTTTTTCTACTGCTAACGCCTCAGTTAAGTTTTCAACTAAGGTCGTCTTGTTTGCCCTATCTACGAAGATAGCCAAGTTAGATGGTAAGGCCGTGATGTACCATTCACATCTTACTTCCTCGCTGGGTTGAGAAGCAGCGGGAATCTTGTTGAGGATCTTATTGAACCGTAAATTGAAATCTTTAATGGGTTCTCTAGCCTCAGCTTTAAGATTGGATAGGTCATTGATCAATGTCGCTGTTGATCTGTCATCGCCAAACTTGGTGAGGAATTGACTCTGAAAAATGTCCCAACTTGTGATGGACCCGCAAGGTAACGAAAAGTACCATGACCCGGTTGTTCCTTGCATTGTGTAAGGAAAAAGTCGGACGACAGCATCTTCGTTGGTAACTCCGTTGAGATTAACAGAAAGCATGAAATTATTGATATGCTCTTCAGCTAGCATGCATGTTTCTGGATTGAATTTAGGTAGCCACTTCTCAGGATGGGCCGGTATTGGGCTCAGGGGTGGAGGCATTAAAACCGCCCCAGGATTGTTCCATGGAGACTGGGCCATCGTTGAGCCGCTAGTTAATGAGAGTGCAGAAGATGGTCCCTGATGCTGAGAAGATGAAGGTATTATGATCGTTGATGATTGAAGAGGAAGTGTGGAAGATGGATGAGTGATTTGGGATGAGGATGTGGGTGGTTGACTTCGCGGTGAGGGTGTTGAAATGGATGAAGTGGATGAAAGAGTCTCACGGTCAGACTCTGGTGGTGCTTTCCTTGCTCTTTTCCTAGTAGGAAGAGGGAGTTCACTTGGTTGAATACCAAATTTTTCACTCTTCAATCTGGTCAGAGGGTGAGCAGGATTGTACTGCGAAGTCACGCTGCTGTTAGATTTATCAGACCTATGAGAAAAAATAGAGAATCCCTAGAGTTTACGAATCAAAGTTTGAATTTCAGGGGGTTCAATAATGAGTTGGTCTGATATATTGGAGTAGGTAGCAGCAGTGGATACTCGAGCGACTTGTAACTCCGGGTTTAATCGTAGTGGAGAAGTCGGGGGAGTTGATGAGGGTGATTTACTCTCAGAATGGCATTTAGATTTTGACTTAGTTGCCATTCATAGTTCGGCCCCTCCTTCTAGCGCCAAATATGTTGAGGGCCCCGAAATCAGGTCAACAACAAGGGGGATCCCCACCCGGTCGGGAACCTGGTCGGTGGCTCCTTGCCCGTTTGGTGTAGCGGGTCCGACTGGGGATGATGGGACCAGCTTCCCAATCTAAAAGATGTGTGTGTGTGTGTAGATTTTGAAGACACTAATCTAAAGGTAATTTTAAACTAATTTAATTCTAGACTCTAAACTGACTCTATGCTACTGTAATCTAACAAAAACAGCACATCTAATCTATACTAACCCGGGGTAAAATTCTTTCGTTATGCGATCTAAAAATATTTCATACAACAACTGGTAATAAAGATCATTCAGCTATCATAAGAATATAAATCAATTTAAGATGAACCATTCTGCATAAGAAGTTAGGCAAAACAGTTGTGAACAGCATATCGCATAATCAGTTATTCATATGTCAAGCACAAACAAATGATTCCACCATACAAAAGTGCCAAATGGTAATCTAGACATTCATACATTAACATATAAACAAATCAGCTGTATATCACTCTAAGAATATGAGCAGAAATTAATCAAGAGATAAAAGTACCATTTATGACTGATTTCACTCACAAACTTCAAGCAATAACGATTTATCTCTACTTACTTCTAACATCTACTAAGAGTACAGAAGTGCAACATCAGTAGCAGACATTAAAATGTAAACATAAATAAATCTCGATCCATCCATTCATCAAAAACCCCCTCCGAGGGTGCAAAAGTGCATGTTTTGAGGACAAGTTTTTTGACAAATTTCCGGACCCTTCTCCAAATGCCATGAGAAGGGTTAAATACTACTAACTAATCTTAATTACACAAATTTAGGGAACGGCTTCAAATGACCGCCCTTTCACTAAAGCAAATTTATTTCTAAAAATTGAATCTAATTTCTAACCGTTTCTGTATCTGCTCCTTAGAGCTGTAAGCAATGTGAGGTTCGCCTGGAAAGAGTCGGCTGGTTGTCTTTTCCTTTTGCTCGGGCGATGAAAGTAGAAATAACAAAAGCTGGCACCTCTTTCTGACAACCTAGAAGATATTTTTGAAAATCTTCCTCTGGTTGGGTGTTTTTTGCTGTGTGTATACTTAGTATAACCCAGATTTCTTTCAAACTGATTGTGTTGTTGCTATTTCGGTTTCCGGCCGTGTGAATGACTCAATGAGTTAGGGATTTCGTTGCCTAAACAATCTTACGTATTGAAAATTTCTTCCATTTTTTGTTCCAGGCTTTTCTGAAGCATCATCCCTTTTCAGCGTTTTTCTTTTTGCTTTACCCAATCTGAGCTTCAGGATCTTTTGCAAACATGCTGCTTTTGTGCGCCTTTGACTCTGAGTCTTGGATAGTCTATTTTCATCAGTGTCTGTGGAGTGATACTCTGGACTCCGCGGCTCTGCTGCATGCGGCATTCATTTGCGAAGGCATCTCCTCTCTGTTCTTCAAGTATTGGCGCTTTCCCCTTTTCCTTAGATGTTTCCTGCATATAGATTTATATCAGTTACTGCCTTACAGCTTACGCAAAGGAAAAGATTGACATGAAAGCTTTAAACTCTAATGAATGCATAATCATGACACTCATAAAGACTTGGCTCTTCGAAAAACGCAATACGATCATCTTTGGATACTCAGGCGTGCAATCATTAATTTCCCTTAAGGTGAGCGCTCGATTTTGGGTTTACAGATCATGCCGAAGAAACTTTGCGATGAGTGGTTTCTGCGATTCGTATTGCAGCAATTAATAGTTTCATTCATCGCAAATTGCAAAATCGCAGTTTGTAGGATCGCAAATCGCAATATCGCAATTTTCATTTGCTCGATGTGTGCTTCTTTTGCGACGTTTGCGATATGCGATGTCGCATATCGGCCGTCGGCGATTCCTTCTCATTTTATTTTAAGGGCGCTTTCAAAATATGCGATGCGATGAATTTTGCATCGCTTTTCTTTGCAGTTTATTTACGCGCATAGGAAAACTCTTCACTCTCTCTCTGTGATGAATTTAGCTTTTAGGGAGTTAAATACAAAAATTTGGATAAAAATATTTTTGGGATTTTTTGTTAAGGGTCCCCCTTTGCTTGATATTATTGCTAATACTAAACAAAGAGGGGGGTTGTTGGTGACCACAACAGAAGCCAATAGAACATTTAAGCTAGCCTTAGACTAGCTTATCCATATAAATTAAATGATTAGTAAATTCTGATATATGTCAATCCATGATAAGCATCAACACTTCATGATTCATCTCACATTGCTAAAATTAAAAATAAAAACATAAAAATTAACTAAATTATAAATTTATTATTATTATTATTATATAAAGAATTGATATAAAAATTAAACATATATACATTTAAAAAATATGTAAGAAGATTATTAACCATGGTGATTCACTGCCACTTTACCATGGATATTCTTAATTTTTAAGTATGCTTTGTTATAATACCATGGGCCAATACCATGGCTTATTAATACCACATGCCAAAAAACCATAACTCATTTCGTACGACACTTGTTCATATGCCAATTTTTTTTTTTAATTAATCAATCTTGGGATAGTGAAAGAATACAAATATATTGGGATTTCATTCCACCATAATCTCAGTTGCAAGGCTTGTAGGGCGAAAATAATTCAAGGAGGATAGAGAGCCTCATACTTACTCCAAAATAGGTGCATAAAAGATGAACTTTGGGATTGGAAAACCAAGAAAACCATTTTTGGTTCGTTGGTTACACCGATTTTTCTCTACAATTGTGAGGTATAGGGAAGTAGCATGTCAACTTGTAGCTAGAGGCATTTAGAAAGAATGCATAAACAACTAATTACTAACAATCTCAAAGTTAAAGCCACAATCCCATACGAAATACTTTTCGCTGAAGCATGTACTTTATCATTAGAGGAAACAACGATAATCAGGTTAATAAACTATTTAAATAAGGCTAAAAACATGGATAACCAGTGTTGGCCCATGATAGCTATGAAAGAGAGATTAGATCATAGAAAGAAAACATAGATGAAGTAAAACAAAAAGTGGTTGGTTAAGTGGAATATCAAGTTGTATGGATGTCCTAGCACCAACGAAGAAATAAAAAAAATTGTGATGGAAAAATTTAGGATTGCCATGTGGACCAATCACAATGGATGTAAAAAGGAATACTGCATCAAAAAGTCTAATACAAGTTGTGATCATGGTGAGAAAACATATTTAGCAGTGGCTATTAAAGTAAAATCAATGGTGCTAGTGGCACAATTGAGGACAGGGTCACATCACCTTAGATGTGAGACTGGTAGGTGGAAGATCCCCAAGGAAGTTTGGGAAGAGAGAACTTGCATTTTCTATGATAATGGTGTGGTGGAGACGAAATGGAACTTTGTCATGGAGTGTGCAACATATAAGGATATCCACATGCAGTATGAAAACAATCTAAAGGTTAAAAACATGCACCATCTATTTGACGAAGAGAAGATCAATCAGATTGCTATCTTTCTAGTCAAGACTCATAGGAGAAGATACAACATCGAAAGGAATATGAAGATGAGTTAAGGTCGTTATTCTCTTGGTCCCTTAGGCTGCTAAGACTCATGGACATCATTAAAATCATTCATTCATTCATTCATCTAATTAAAAGGGAAAATGGAATAACTACTTTCTAGATAAATCTCAACCTTTAATCTATGGCTACTACTAAGAATATTCCACGGCAGTTAAATCCCTACCATCCACCTAATAATTCTTGATAATTCAATTACAATTTTGGAATCTCTATTAAAAAATAGATACGCCTATCGACATTTTATAAGAGTGTCTATTTTGGAATAGGGATTCTACAATTTTAATTTAATTATCAATAATAATTAAGTGGATGGTAAGGATTTAAATTTTCTAGCATATTCTTAGTAATAGTCATGGATTAAAGATTGAGATTTATCAGAAAAGTAGTTATGCCCTTTTTAACTTTTAATTAGAATGATTAATTAAAAAAATGTCATACGGAATGAATTATGGTTTTTTGGGAATGTCCTATTGATAAGCCATGGTACTAGCCCATGGTATTGTAACAAAGTCTATTTACAGATTAAGAATTTTGATGGTTAAGTGGGAGTGAATATCCATGGGTAATAATATTTGTACATGTTTTTTCAAATGTATATATGTTTAACTCATTTATTAATTCTATTTGTAATTAATAATAATAACAATAATTTAAAATAAAGTTATAATTTAGTTAATTTTTATTATTTTTAAAAATCTTGACAATGTGAGAAGGATATCAAGTAAGTGTTTTGATGTTTATCATGGATTGATGCTCATCAATACTTATTAACCATTTAATTTATATGGTTGCACTAGTTACACATATTTTTATTAAAATTATAAGTCATATTGTACTGCTATTGTTGCAAATACAAGGCACAATACCTACACAATATCTCATAAAAAAATCACATTATTATCTTGACGAATTGAATCCATGCTAAAGAATTCAACAAAATTTTCATAATTCATTGGTCCATCACTTCTCTTTTCAATAACATCACAATTTTAAATAAATTATTAACATTTTGTAGCTGCTACAAGACCCTCCAAATTTTTTCCTTCATTTAAATTTTGGAACCCCCTAATGTTCATGTGATCTATCACTTTAAGTCATCAAATTCATTTCATGTTGGGTCAATTTTTTCTAAGTCTTCAATATCCTCTTGAAAACCCTAAGTGTCAAAACACCTTGCTAGGTCAACTTTATTCCATGGTGCATTTCTCTTCTTTAAGCGTAGCACACTTTCTAGAAATAGGTCGAGTGCACTCTTGAAACACAAGACAACACATCTTCAAAAGTTTGTTGGGTGCACTTTCTAGAGACAGGTAGAGCGAACTTTGTTAAGGCAGTGCTATCACATTCTTTAGTGGTAGTTATCACACCATTATATCTTGATTTTGTGACATGCAATAGGTGAAAATTCAAACCCTAACCTGCCCACACATGTGCTCTCCCTATATAAAGAGCCCAACCCAAGAGCTCATTCCACACTTATCTTTTGCTTTGGAGTGTTGCACACATTTGGAGCAAAAAGATCATCCCTGATTCTTGGTCGCAAGTGTGCCATCTTTTGGGTAAGTTTATCATATGTCACACTTTGAAATTTCACTGTTGGTCAATATTTTCCATTCTTATGATCCCTCTTTATTTCTTTCATTCAAAACTTAGTCGATTTTGAGCAAACCCTTGTCATTACGACTTGTGATAGCACCAAATCCTTCAATGCAAAGTAAGAGCACACAATGCACTTATGGAGCACAGCTCTCTAGTCCTTGCTACTTAGATATGTGACCTTCACCCATCACAAGGAAATCTCTCCTTTAGAATGGATAACACACTTCTAAAGAGATTTCCTCACTCTCTTTCTCCCTGGACTTATGACATGTGCCGAACCTAGCCTTGAGTAGTGCAGAGTGCACTTCTTGTTGGAAGGCAAGATAGATCTCTATCCATTGTAATTATGCGCTATGTTCAATCAAGAGGCTCTCTCTGAATGGTGCACTACAAATATCTAGAACATAAGCCTCTAACCTCTCTCTCCAATTATTGCGCCCTGTGGCCAAGTCAGTCTCTCTCCCAACACTGGCATATAACGCACTTCCAGTGACCAGTTTGATTACCCTTTCCTAATTTTTTCAACTGCAATCAACTTCAACCTTGGAAACCTCAAATGATTGCAATTATGATTGAATTAGATTCCTATTTTTGAGAGGACCAAAATCGACCTAAAGATCACCCAGTTTGGTCAAGCAGAAGTTGAGTTATGAATTATTTTATTCATACATGTATTATGGAATGGGTCGGCCCTAACCACATGAGTAACTGCTTGGGTCAGTTTTAACCCCAAGTGACCCCTCAGTTAAGCCTATAAATAGAAGATACCTCAAGATCATTTGGACACATCTTCACTTCTCTTTTGTCTTGGTTCACACAAGTTCGACGGAAGGAGTTCGTGAAAGGTTCCAAAATCACAGGTGAAGGGTTCACTCTAAGTTAGGGTTTTCTAGATCTTAGATGTTGGCACAGAACAGGGAATTTTGGTCCCTAGATGTCGGCACACAAGCCTATAATAGTGACCAAGGAACCTTGTGATCAGGTGCTCATGTCCTAAGTGTCGTAAAATGCTCAAAATTTAAAATGCTCAGAACTAGTTGAAAGTTGAACGATTGGAAATTTCTCGTCTTCCTGATTCTGGCACCGCAAACGATTCGAAAAATGGTCGCCGTATGAGAAAGTTATGGCAAAAAGAAGAATTTCTCAGTAACATTGGAATTTTGAATTTTTCAAAAAAAAATAAAAAAAGAATATTCCACAGAATATTCTAGGAAATATTCCTTTTGGGCAGCGAATGGTAGGATGCCACGTGGTAGGCCTGGAGGCTGCCACATGGCCCAAGGTGACTTCAGCAAGGTATGTGCATTGTTAAAATTTTGGTCGGATTGTGGTTTGAACACACGACCTATGTTACAACACTCCCACGCCTTACCGTTAGGCCACGGTAACACTTCTTGTTATATGGGCGGAAAAAACGTTATTTGAAGTTTAAAATTACTTTGGGCGGGGCCCGAAGGGGGCCAGCCCCCATACCATATGCCCATCCGCCGAGACCAGGTGCTACACTCCTTAAACGCTAGCATGAAATCCGTTAACGGTTGAAACGTGGTCACATTACCACGGGATCTGGGAGTAACAAGTAGTTTAACCGCCAGTTAACCAAACAACTTGCACGGAATTCAAGGCACAAACCGCCAAACCATCAAACGGTCACATGCGCCATAACTCAAACTGTCAGTTAAACGCGGTTTGTTGGCGGGATTCTTGGCGGACTGCCAAATTTGGGCGGTCCCGCCATAATTGGCGGAGTTAACTGTACTCCAACTAAAGTTAGCTGGAGTCTTTTTAGGACCAGCTGGCAGTTGGGAGTAAATGGCCATAACTTTGGCTAGGAAAGGCGGTTTTGGACGAATTTTTTTTTATTTTGGGTATTTTAGACCTTCTGAAGCCATTTGTGTAGGTCTTACAGCCATCTAAGGTCATTTTCAGAGGTTTTGGGGCCGTTGAAGTTCTAGGAGCCACTAGGGCCCAGTACTGGAAAGACTGTATAGGGTTGCAGGTATCCATTTGAGGTGAACCAGTAGTCAATCCTAAAGGATTCAAGTGTTCTGAATCTATTTTTACCATCTATTCCACCTGTAGATGCTTCTATTCAGCTGTATATTCAATTTGAGCATTTAATTAAAACAAGGACAGGCCCATTTGGGAGCTTTGGACCCAGCAGACGTAGCCCAGGAGGGGTGAACTGCTTCATCAACTTCTTTTGCATCTGTGGTTGATTTATTTTGCAGAAAAAATTCGTTTTAGTGTGTTAAACAGTAAAAGAAAATAAATCTGCTATACTTAAATGGGTCATGAACAGCTGAAAATTTCATTTGTTTTCTTTCTGCAAGACATTGACATCTTTTAAACATGTATATATCTGAATTGAATACCTTGGAAACCATTTACAAGTAGTTTCAAATTCAGATCAAGTTGGTATCAGAGCTATGTTGTTGTTTCTTTGTATCAAAAGCAGTCAAATAAACTATAGACAGAGCCTGAAACGAGCCAGGAAGCCTTCGAAATGCTCTCGTTATACAATTGCAAAGTAGATAAATGCTCTTTCAGTCAATCTCTGGTATAGTTGTCTTTTGATTATTTTTGTGCAAAGATCTTCTAACTGTCTTGCAAGTATTGATGCTTACCAGGTTGAAACTTAAAAGAGGGGAAGGCCAGTTGACTAGAGAATGAGAGAATCCTCAGTCAAGGAAGGCCAAAGAGCCATCACCTCCACCTTCAATTTCACCCTCAAGAGTCTCAGCAGAAGCTTCAAGAATGTCTGCACATGAAGGAGAAATTCCTGCATACATGGATCCAAAAGAAGAAGAAAGAGTCTTCAGAAAGGCTTTCTTGGACCTCACTGAAATGGTGAGGATATTGTACCAAGAAAGAAATGAGAAATTGGCCGGAGAAGGGTCCAATTATCCACATGAAGGAGAGGGCTCTTCAGGAGGTAAGAAGGATGATGATCATTCCAAGAAAGGACATGGAGGTAATGGTGATCCACCACCCCCATCGTCACCTTCTTCCTCTTCATCCTCGTCTTCTTCTTTTGTGCATAAGCATAGATCCTCTGGAAAAAGTCCTTTTTTGAAGCTTGATGTAAAATTCGAATTACCTATGTTTAATGGTGAAGTGAATGCAGAAAAGATTGACAACTGGATTAGGCAGTTGGAAGTTTACTTGAGGATCCAGAATATGCATGATGATGCCACAAAGATTCAGTTGGCTTCTTTGAGAATGGATGGAGCAGCATTGGTCTGGTGGGAGGCCAAGACTAAAGAGGAGATCAAGAAATTTGGTAAGGTTACCTTAACATGGCCTGAATTTCTGTTAGCCATTAAAAAACAGTTTTATCCTCTTGCTCACATGTAGAAAGCCATTATGAACTGGCAAAATTTCAGACAACTTAAGGGTTAGAGTGCCCAAGACTACACCCAAGAATTTAGGAGAAGAGCTCTCTTGTTAGGGGTAGATTTACAGATCTAGGAAACCTTGCTGAAATACATTGGTGGCTTGCATAGCTACCTTAGACACACCATCATGATGTTTAACCCTACTAGCCTTGACGAGGTTTGTGTCCAAGCTACCCATTTAGAGGCAAGGGGAAAAAACACATTTGAAGAGGGTAGAAACAAGCCCCCCAAGGGGAAAAACAAAGAGAAAACCTCCAAGGGAAAAGGCAAAAAGAATGCATTTATCAAACAGGAGAGTGAGAAAGTGATCTGTAAACACTGTTCTAAACCAAGCCATGAGGAGAAAAACTGTTGGAAATTACATCCTGAAAAAAGACCTCAATTTAACAAATCCAAAGGGAAACAGAAAACTGCTGCTACTACATCTACACCACAAGATTTAGGGGATGATTCAGGTGATGAAACCAAAATTGCAGCCATGGGTTTGAAAAAATTGAAGGGAAAAGAAATTGAAACTCAAGCCAGCACTAGTACCTCAAACTGTCATGTACAAGCTCCTAATGAGGAATAAAGAATTGAACAGTTTCATGTGAGGGTGATTTCAAAACATACTAAAATTGACACACTTTTTGATAGTGGGTCACAAGCAAACCTTATATCAGAGGACTTGGTCAAGCAGCTTAAACTTGAGACCATTCCACATCTGAAGCCATATCCACTTGTCTGGATTTGCAAGGATGCAAATTTACAAGTTTCAAGAAAGTGCACATTGCGCTTTGCAATTACTGCACATTTCATTGACACAATTGAACTTGATGTGGTACCCTTTGATATAGCAGGAATTGTTTTGGGAAGTCCTTACTTGTTTGACAGGAAAGCTATCTTTCATCGCCATGAAAACAAATATCATCTTTTCAAAGATGGCAAGGAGTTCATTGTTAGAGCTCATTGCAAGAAGACAAATATAGCGATGGTGAATGCAGGACAGGTAAAAAGGCTGGTCAATTCAAGTAAGCATTTTGTTCTTCTTATGATTAAGCCCAAGGTTGATGTGAATCATGAGTCATTTGACAATTGTGATCCAAAACTTAAGTCAGAACTGTATGATGTAGTTGATGCATATCATGAGATGTTTCAGGAGCCAACAGGTTTGCCTCCTAAGAGGGAGATTCAGCATGAAATCCATTTGCATCCAGATTTTCCTCTTCCAAACATAGGCATGTACCGCATGTCTATTATGGAGAATGCTGAAATAAAGAAGCAAATCAAGGACTTGTTGGACAAGGGTTTCATAAGGCCAAGTACTTCGCCATGTGGGTCACCGATTGTATTGATTCCAAAGAAAGATGGCACTTGGCGTATGTGTGTTGATTTCAGGGCCTTGAACAAGATAACGGTAAAGAATCGTTACCCACTCCCAAGGATAGATGATTTGCTAGACCAGCTGAAAGATGCTCGATATTTCACTAAGTTAGACTTACGCAGTGGATATCATCAAGTAAGAATTGAAGAAAGTGACATTTGGAAGACAGCCTTTAAAACCAAACAAGGACTCTTTGAGTGGCTTGTGATGCCATTTGGTTTGTGCAATTCACCTGCAACTTTCATGCGGGTAATGGATGATGTCTTGCGTCCTTTTCTTGATGATTTTGTTATTGTCTGCTTAGATGACATCTTAATTTTCAGCAAGTCTAGAGAAGATCATGTCATGCATGTTAGGAAAGTACTTGATGTTTTGAAGAAGAATCAGTTATTTCTTAAAATGTCAAAGTGTGAATTTGGAAAGACTTCTTTGGTTTATTTGGGACACATAGTAGGAGGAGGTGCTTTGAGAATAGATCCTGCTAAAATAGAGGCTATTGTGAATTGGCCTACTCCCAAATCCATAACAGAGGTAAGAAGTTTTTTGGGTGCAGCTCAATATTGGAGGAAGTTCATCTCTAACTTCTCTTCTATAGCAACTCCTATGCATGCAGTGACAAGTGTGAAGCATGCTTTCCAATGGGGAGGCAAGCAGTAAAAAGCTTTCGAATCTTTGAAAGAGAAGATTAGTTCAGCTCTGGTCCTTGCATTACCGGATTTGAGACAACCATTTGAGATACAAACCGATGCTAGTGATTATGCCATGGGTGCAGTTCTTCTACAGCATGGTAAGCCTATTGCTTTTCATTCTGAAACTTTTAATGGTGCTGTTGTAAATTATCCTACATATGATAAGGAGTTGTATGCATTGGTACAAAGCGTCAAAAAGTGGAAACACTATTTGATGGGCAAAGAAACTATTATACATACCGACCATCAGCCCTTACAGTACTTGTAATCACAAAGCAAGTTACAACAGTCACGACACTTCAGATGGATGGGCTTCTTGCAACAGTTCCATTTGGTAACAAGGTACAAGAAAGGTACTTTGAATAAGGTTGCTGATATGCTTTCAAGGCCTATTATTGGTGCTGTTACTTTACTTAAGAATGATTCCATTGTACATGATAGTTACATCGAACAATATGCATCTGATGATGACTTTAAAGATGTGTATGCTAACTTGAGTAAAGGGAATCATGTAGAGGAAAATGACTATCACATGCATAACAATTTGCTGTTTCATTTGGGCAAGTTGTGTATACCACAGGGGGAGAGAATAAATGTCATAAGAGAAGCTCATTCTTCTCTTATTGCTGACCATTTTGGGGTAAGCAAAACAGTTGCACATCTACAGAGGTATTGCTATTGGCCTCGCATGGTAGATTCTGTTTCAAGGTTCATAAGAGGATGTTCATTATGTGCTACAAGCAAGCCTAGTAATAGGAAGCTTGGTTTGTATACTCCTTTGCCGGTACCTTCTAGACCATGGGAGAGTATCTCTATGGATTTTGTAGGAGGTTTGCCAAAATCTAGAAAGCAGCATGATTATTTATATGTAGTAGTTGATCGTTTCAGCAAAATGTGTATACTTATGCCTTGTAAGAAAACTATAACTACTGAACAAACTGCTGAATTATTTTTTCATCATGTATGGATTCACTTTGGTTTGCCTACTTCCATTATTAGTGACAGGGATTCCAGATTTGTGGGGAATTTTTGGTGCAACCTATGGGAGATGATGGACACAAAGTTGAAGAAAAGTACTGCTTTCCATCCGCAAACAGATAAACAAACAAAAGTTGTGAACAGAACCATTGTGCACCTCTTGAGAGGATATTGCAGCAAGCATCCCAAGCTTTGGGATGAACATTTGCACTACATACAACATGCTTACAACCGTGCCAAGCACTCTTCCACAAACACCTCACCGTTTGAAGCTTGTTTTGGTTACTTGCCAAAATCACCTCTTGATTTCATTCTTGAGAAAGATGTTGCCATTGAGGGACATAGTGATATTGACAAAGCTCGTTCATTCATTGAAAGAATTCAGCAAATACATCATCAAATTCAAGAACAGCTTGAGAAGAGTCAAGGCAAGTACAAGGAAAGACACGACAAGCATAGAGTCGATCACAAGTTTCAAGAAGGGGATGAGGTATGGCTGTACATTAGTAAGGAAAGGATGCAAGGAGAAGGTAAAAAGCTGAATCCTATTCATTATGGTCCATTCAAAATCCTCAAGAAGGTTTGAAATAATGCTTTTCAATTAGATTTGCCTTCCTACATGCAAATGTATTCTGTTGTCAATGTGGAGAACTTACGTTTGTATGAACCTCCTTTGATTGTTGATCATGAAAGTGCTATTCAGCTGCCATCTATATAAGATTTCTCGCCAGAATTCTTAGATGAGCTGAAATAAGATACAATCCTTGACAGAAGGACACGCACTTCAAGGAGGGGCAATGTAGATTATGTTCGGGTTGGTTTCAAAGGCAGCAAACCGAACAAGGAAAAGTGGATGGAGGTGGACAGAGTGAGGGAGTTGTACCCTCACCTCTTTAACAGGTAGTTGAAGGCTTTTGGGGTCCAAAAGCTTCCCAATGGGGAGGCGTGATCAGGTGCTCATGTCCTAAGTGTCGTAAAATTCTCAAAATTTAAAATGCTCAGAACTGGTTCAAAGTTGAACGACTGGAAATTTCTTGTCTTCTTGATTCCAGCGCTGCAAACGGTTCAAAAAACGGTCGCCGTATGAGAAAGTTATGGCAAAAAGAAGAATTTCTCAGTAACGTTGGAATTTTGAATTTTTCAAAAAAAATTAAAAAAAGAATATTCCACAGAATATTCCTTGGAATATTCTAGGGAATATCCCTTTTGGGCAGTGAATGGTAGGATGCCACGTGGCAGGCCCGGAGGCTGCCACGTGGCCCAAGGTGACGTCAGCAAGGTATGTGCATTGTTAAAATTTTGGTCGGATTGTGGTTTGAACACACGACCTATGTTACAACACTCCCACGCCTTACCATTAGGCCACGGTAGCACTTCTTGTTATATGGGCGGAAAAAACGTTATTTGAAGTTTAAAATTACTTTGGGCGAGGCCCAAAGGGGGCCAGCCCCCATACCATATGGCCATCCGCCGAGACCAGGTGCTACACTCCTTAAACGCCAGCATGAAATCCATTAACGGTTGAAACATGGTCACATTACCACGGGATCCGGGAGTAACAAGTAGTTTAACCACTAGTTAACCAAACAACTTGCACGGAATTCGAGGCACAAACCGCCAAACCATCAAACGGTCACATGCGCCATAACTCAAACAGTCAGTTAAACGCGGTTTGTTGGCGGGATTCTTGGTGGACTGCCAAATTTGGGCGGTCCCGCCATAATTGGCGGAGTTAACTGTACTCCAACTAAAGTTAGCTGGAGTCTTTTTAGGACCAACTGGCAGTTGTGAGTAAATGGCCATAACTTTGGCTAGGAAAGGCGGTTTTGGATGAATTTTTTTTTATTTTGGGTATTTTCGACCTTCTGAAGCCATTGGTGCAGGTCTTACAGCCATCTGAGGTCATTTGCAGAGGTTTTGGAGCCATGGAAGTTCTAGGAGCCACTAGGGCCCAGTATTGGAAAGAGTGTATAGGGTTGCAGGTATCCATTGAGGTGAACCAGTAGTCAATCCTAAAGGACTCAAGTGTTCTGAATCTGTTTTTACCATCTATTCCACCTGTAGATGCTTCTATTCAGCTGTATATTCAATTTGAGCATTTAATTAAAACAAGGACAGGCCCATTTGGGAGCTTTAGACCCAGCAGACGTAGCCCAGGAGGGGTGAACTACTTCATCAACTTCTTTTGCATCTGTGGTTGATTTAGTTTGCAGAACAAATTGATTTTAGTGTGTTAAACAGTAAAAGAAAATAAATCTGCTATACTTAAATGGGTCATGAACAGCTGAAAATTTCATTTGTTTTCTTTCTGCAAGACATTGACATCTTTTAAACATGTATATATCTGAATTGAATACCTTGGAAACTATTTACAAGTAGTTTCAAATTCATATCACCTTGGAGAATGGCACAGAAGCTTATGGGAGCGAATAGGGCTTCAAAGGCAGATCCGTAAGTATCGGTCCCTGGTCGCTTGCACATAGTGGTCTTGAGAGCGACCAGGTTGTCCCAGATGCATGCACATGACCTTTAAGGGAATGACCAATGGTTTTTTTATATATTTGATGAGGCTGTCCCCGAACACATGCACAAAATGGTATGGGAGTGTCTAGAATGCCATAGTCGCTAGCACACAGTTCTCAGAGAGAATCCAAGGCTGCTATAGTGACTCGCACAATTCCTCATCCCTGCTTTCGAGACTTAAAGATGATATTTCAGTATTCCAAAGTTTCCACTTAGTGGAAACAATACTCAGCAGTGTTCAGCATAGTGACAGAAATATACAGCAGTTGACATCAGTTTATGACAGCACATTACAACCATCAATATAAGGATTTTTTATTTCTGGCATGATTAGATCTATTTCATGGATATCGTTATTGTTTTGCTGCATAGATAAAGTTATGGATCATTATACTCTCTTTTTCTGCATCATTTGATGATGATCTAAGAAGAAGAATATTTGCAAGGGTTTTCCCCATAGTGGGGTTTTCCCTAGTCTTTGACTAATCCTTGTGTCTCTATGTGCATTCTTTCTTATACTATTCCTTTTATGTTCCCTTTCATTGATGATGATGATGATATTTATTTCTGTATAATTGCATATGCTGATGTATAATGGTGTATATCTGAATAATGTAATGATGATTTGGGGTGAAATTAATGTATTCATGGTGAAATTAAATTATCAAAGTAAAGAACAATTTCTCTCTAAAAATATTTGACATAGTATCGGATCTAGGTTGAAGAAAAGTCATGGAGATCACCCCGATGATGACACCTTTGATGGAAGAAAGAAGTGGATGGTGGAGACCTAAAATAATTCTAGGGTTTGAAGAAAAACCTAGGCATCTTGATGATTAGGGTTTTATGGATTCTATGATGGAAAGAAAACCCCGGTTTATGGAAAAGACTTGAGATTTGATGTATGAAACTCTAGCATTGTACATGTGAAGCACTTGACAATGATTTGATGAATCCCTAGATGGTATAATCCAGAGCAGATCTAGTTGGATACTTGAAGGAAACATTGGTACATTGGTATATGGACCATGGACATTGATGGCTCTTGAAGATTGGTTCAAGAAGGAGAGGATCACCTCTCATTGAAGATAAGTATTTCGTGACTTATGATGCTTCTTACTTGTTAGACTTATAGATATGATTATTATGTTTATTGTTTGCACTTCCTGTATATATATTTGAGTATATGGATGCTTCTAAACTCCTTTATGAGACGTGATGAGTAGATCCTTATTGTGGATTACTTTGAGATGCAAATATGCAAAGAGATAAAGAGGTACTTGATGAAAAGATGACAAAGTGCTTCAAGCGACCTATTTGTAATGAAAAGGTGCACAGGTAATACCACAAGGTATGATGATAATTTATCTTTCTTTGATGGCTCATACATGTATATGAAAGTGACTTGGATCTATGTCTCCTATAATTAAATGTTACTCCTAGTGTTGAAATTTTGACCTTCTTGATTTCTATGAGGCTATATAATGTTGATACATTGATACATTTGATGTTTGGCTAACATCCATGATCTATTTGTTGGATATCTTGATCCTAGAAATAAGGCTAGCACCTTGAATCTATTAAATGATACTCTTGATACTTTTCATGATGGATTTCATATATAAGGATAGATCATTGACTCATTTACTTGAGTCTGCTGATAATGCTTATGATAAGCATAATGAAGAGCATGATAATATTGATGCTAGAGGTATAAGTGTAATATTGATAAGTAGATCTCTTACTAACTATGGTCATGTCTTGACGACATATGGTTAAACATGATGTCGTAACTTGATGAAGTGACTCGATAGAAAGTGATATTGTGTTCATAATATTTGAGATATGATGTTATATATATCATTTTCTTTGAGTCTAAACTTTAATGAAAGATTGATGTCATGATGTTAATAGCCACGATAGGTATATGTTTAAGATCTAACAAATCTACTATTGCATGACTCTAGTAGAGACAGGTCAATGATATGAATGAATATGAATGAAGTAGATCCCCAGTGAGAGGGAGAATCTCTTCTTAAGACTCTTACTCATACTACTATTTTCATTATGTGTCGCTGAAGTATGATTTATGTGCATATGACAGTATTGATCTGCAGCAAGGTCTCAGATCTAAAGCTCGTACTAAATTATGGTTTTTTCTTTAGATGTAATCACTAATCTAGGAGATCTCATCCCTGGACACATGCATGCTAAGTCCTAGACATCGTCCAGACAACTAAAGTTGCTCTCATGCTAACTTGAAGGGAGCGACCATATGTTTGATTATAGTTGACCATTAGATGAATATTTCTGAAGTTGTTTGAACTTTGAATCAAGATGTTTCTGACATATCCTGCCACTTTAATCTAGTTTCTGAAGTTGTTGGGTTAAATTATTGAGCATAATGAAGTATTATGCAGGAAACCAGATGGTCACCTCGAATATTTCAGCTCCACAGATGTGTCACAGATGGCTAGACCTGCAAGTACGGAAAGGTTGAATTTTTTCCATAATATGAACATGAAGATTGAACTTGTGCTTGAGATGCAAATTGAGATGCTGTGATTACAGATCTCTCTACAATAGAAAATTTTGACCTGATATGATGTATAATGATATGATTTGAAGATGGTTGATTTTCCCTGATGTCTATGCTATGTGGGCATAATGACTTATGTGAATATTCAGAAGCATGATTTTGAATTGGCCTCCTTATTCCTAGCACAATGGTTGAGGTAATGATAGTTGTGATTCAGCATGAAAATGGAACCTGCATGACTCATCCTTGATGTATGCATTTGCACCTAGTGACAGAAATGACTTATGTTATGATTATGAGAATGACTTGATAAAGTTCAGATTGATAATACATGGATGTAGAGATAATGCATGGTTGATGACAACTTGTTGGCATAATAAGAAATGAAGTCATGATTTGATATGAGCTCCACCTGTCTCCTGGTTGAAAGTATTGATACTGTGATAATGATGACTTTGATAATGGTCATGATTAGACTTCTAAACTCTAATGAGATGACTTTGTTGATATGATACAACATTGATTTATGTAAGACTGATTATGCTGGCTTAGCAAGAAATTATGCTTAGATAATTCCATAAAGAAAGCTTCCTGATCCTGATATGTCTATATTTGACAGTTATCTGATGAAGTCAGGATGATGAGTTCCAAGGTGTGGCTTTGATATTGATTATGGTTTTGGTTTTATATCTTGATGATCTATTTGTGACTGGTAATGAGCCTATGATGATCTAAATCAAAGGGAGATGGCTTCTGAAGCCCGAAATGATGTATCATGGCATGATGAATCGATTTCTAGATTTTGGTAAAGAAATTCAATATTGCAAAGTTATGGGATTTTTTTTTTTGAATAATGAAAATGTATATCCTTGGATACTCCGATTTATATTTCAAGACGTTGTTGAACTTGACATGGCACTTGAAAAATTAATTGAAGCATTAATGTTCTATTTTGAACATCTATCTGTATATGTGTGCATACAACCCATTTAAATTCATGATTGAACCACTTCACTCACATAGAGGTGCCGCCGAGAATGCTTTGAAATATCTACATGAGGTGTTCTATTTTTGAAAAAGAGATATATCTCTTTTGATATGTTTCTGCATAGATGTATTGTTGATAAGCACATTTTGATGTTGCTTTAGTATGATACCTGCCATGATATCTTGGATGAGAGGTCCATAGCATGACTGAGGATGATCATGATGCTACTAGCATTACTAGCTATGAGGAAGAATACAAAATATCCTTAGAGAGCGGTTGAGCATGATCTGGATATGACATGGTTACATTACGATGATTGAGAATCCCATATATTAGGACTAGGATACTCTGATATATTGAGACTGTGCAGTTGTTTGAAACAAGCTCAGTCTTGTGGTTGGCACCTCCTTAAGGGGGAGGATGATTATGGTATCTGAGATTCTAGATTCGGATATTCCCTAGTCTTCATTTTCATGTTGTCTACGTTTTGAGTCTAGAACAAGACTCATCCTTGGGACAGATTCACAAAGAAGAGAAATGGGAGCTATAAATATGATCTGGAGTGATGTCAAGTTGGGGAGCCGACCAACTCAAGATGAATGAAAACAATTTTTTATTATTTCAATTCATTATTATTCTTTTTTTATTTAATAAATTATTTATTTTTAAATCTCTCTATGTTACTCTATTTTATTTTAATAATGATCAATGGAAAAACGATTTACTTATTATTAATATATTTTAATATGAGTTATATTATATTTAATAATATAAATCTTGATATTAATAATTTCATTACTACCTTTATGTTTTCAAATTATTGTAATGATTCTTTAATAAATTACATTTTAATTTTAATTTTATTTTAGTTTTAATTTTAATTAAATTATAATTTCTTTTGTTTTATGTTTATAGGAGTTAATATATTATTTCACTCTCACTTAGATTTTTTGATTTATTTAAGCCTATGTTATTAGTTTATTGCTAATATATTGTTATTTATAAAGAGCTAATATAATGTTATTTATTTATTGCTAATAAATTATTTATTTTAAATCTCTCTATGTTACTCTATTCTAATTTACTAATGATTCATGAAATAATGTTTTAATTATTATTAGTATATTTAAATATGAATTTTTATTATATTTAATAATATAAATCATGATATTATTAATTTCATTATTACCTTTATGTTTTCAAATTATTGTAATGAGTTTTTTCTTAATTTTATAATAAATTATATTTTAATTTTAATTAAATTATAATTTCTTTTGTTTTATTTATTATTTTACTAATGTTTAGATTTCTGATTTATTTAAGCCTATGTTATAAGTTTTTGCTAGTATATTCACGTATGAAACTTAATTATACTTAATATTAATTCATGTTACTAGCTTATATATAAGTAGTATTTCTTAATAATGCTTAATATTATTTTTTTAGGGTTAGGAGAGGGGTGGAGCTAGTTTAACTAAGGCTTGGGTCAAAGAGGGGAGGGTTTCGAAAGGGGTGGGGGGGGCCATGGGGCGGGCGGGGGGGCTGTGTTAAAATTCATAGGGGGGGATCATGAGAGGGTGATAGGGAAATTTTAAGAGGAGAGGGGGAATGTGATATAGGAGATAATTGTGAGGGGTAAGGGGTGAAGGGCGGGCATGATGAAGAATGGTAAGGGTGATGTGAGAGGATGAGCATTTTATTCAATGTGGGGGAGAAGGGAAATCAAATTTATGCTAAATTGGATTTCCCTTCTCCACCACAATGAATAAAATTCTCATCCTCTCACATCACCCTTACCATTCTTCATCATGCCCACCCTCCGCCCCCTACCCCTCACAATTATCTCCTATATCAAATTCCCCTTCTCCTCTTAAAATTTCCCTATCACCCTCTCATGATCTCCCCTGTGAATTTTAACACCCCCTTTTGAACCCCTCTCTTCTTTGACCCAGTCCTTAGTTAAACTAGCTCCACCCTTCTCCTAACCCTAAAAAAATAATATTAAGCATTATTAAGAAATACTACTTATATAAGTTAGTAACATGAATTGATATTAAGTACAATTAAGTTTCATACGTGAATATATTAGAAATAAACTAATAACACATGCTTAAATAAATTAGAAATCTAAACATTAGTAAAATAATACATAAAACAAAAGAAATTATAATTTAATTAAAATAAAAATATAATTTATTAAAGAATCAAGAAAAAACTTATTACAATAATTTGAAAACATAAAGGTAATAATGAAATTAATAATATCATGATTTATATTATTAAATATAATAAAAACTCATATTGAAATATATTAAGAATAATTAAAACATTATTCCATGAATAATTAGTAAAATAGAATAGAGTAACATAGAGATATTTAAAATAAATAATTTATTAGCAATAAATAAATAACATTATATTAGCAATAAACTAATAACACGCGCTTAATAAATAAAAAATCTAAGAAATTGTGAAATAATATATTAACTCCTATAAACATAAAACAAAATAAATTATATTTTAATTAAAATAAAAATAAAATGTAATTTATTAAAGAATCATTACAATAATTTAAAAACATAAAGGTAGTAATGAAATTAATAATATCAAGATTTATATTATTAAATATAGTATAACTCATATTAAAATATATTAACAATAATTAAATCATTTTTCCATAGATCATTATTAAAATAAAATAGAGTAACATAGAGAGATTTAAAAATAAATAATATATTAAATAACAAAATAATAATAATAAATTGTTTTCATTCATCTTGAGTTGGTTGGATCCCCAACTTGACATCACTCCAGATCATTATTATAGGTCCCATTTCTCTTCTTTTTGAATCAGTCCTGAGGATGAGTCTTGTTCTAGACTGGAAACGTAGAGAACATGAAAATGAAGACTGTGGAATATCTGAATCCAGAATCTCAAAAACCACACCACAGAAATCTACAAACCATGATTATGGTATCCTTTTGTAATTTGTATGATTATATATGATCTAAGATGACATTTGATTTGATGTTTTGTATGAATAAGAAGCAACTGTTATTGAGACAAGCAGATACCAGATTAGAGTATGATGAGAGCAGCACTGATCGAGGACACTGAGCCAACTCTTCCCCCCTGTTTGAGCTCCTAAGGTGAGGAATTGAGGGAGAAGGTCTCCTGGGTTGACGGAACTCTAGAAAATAGGGCGCCACCCCTATCTGTTACCCATAGGGTTGGAGAATGTTGCTCCCCTATCTTCATAGGGTCAGAGAACGTTGATCCCTTATTTGGTATTTGTAGAGTATACCCTAGTTCGAATCATACCCACAAGAAAGCTAGCTTTTTGGGAATACCGCTCCTTGTTAGGCCAAAGAGTTGAGAGTGTACTCGGGGTGTACAATCCAAGTCGATTATGATGCAAGTGTCCTACCACATGACTATTATGCATCATCGATGGGTAGTTCAGTAGGAAATAGGATGGGTTGAGATAACCCGATATGATTCTGGATTGAGGGTAAGCTCCTCGATGAAATTTTAGGGTCAAGGGTGTACTCCCCTATGTGATGAGTTATCCAATTTCTTGGTTTGGGTGGAAACTATTTCTCCCCGATGTGGTTCTAGGTTGAGATGTACTCCTTGATGATATCCTCTCTGATGATTATTGATGATGATATTTCGGGTTGTAGCCCATTCACAGAGATTCCAGATAGCACTCTGATGGATAAAGGGTGGTATCTTGAGCTCCCCTCCGATAACAAATTATTCTTCTTCTAGATCCGAGAATGTTCACCATATAAGCAGGAACAATCAAGAGATAAAAAGGAATAAGAAAAGGGTAGTTCAAGATGTAAAATGATGATTTTTGATGATGAGACAATTGAGATGGATGTGGCACGATGACTACATGACAAAGATGATCCATGGTGACACTTGAAGATTCTAGAATGGCATATTGATCGACAGACAAATATTGGCAGGTGGAATTCTCTCTAGTTGAGAGGGAGTGTTAATTTTTATAACTGCAGTCAAATTCCACCTTGGACAGCTAAAATGACTGAGATTATGATTGCATTAGATTCCAATTTTCAAGAGGACCAAAATCGACCTAAATATCACCCAATTTTGTCAAGCAGAAGTTGAGTTATGAATTATTTTATTCATACATGTATTATGGAATGGGTCGGCCCTAACCACATGAGTAATTGCTTGGGTTAGTCTTAACCTGAAGTGACCCCTCATGAAAGGCTATAAATAGAAGAGACCTCAAGATCATTTAGACACATCTTCTCTTCTCTTTTGTCTTGGTTTACATAGGTTCGATGGAAGGAGTTCATGCAAGGGTCCAAAATCATAGGCGAAAGGTTCGCTTTGAGTTAAGGTTTTCTGGATCTCGGACGCTAGCACAGAACAAGGCATTTTGGTCCCTGGACGTTGGCACAAAAGCCTATGAGAGCGACCAGAGACCCTTGGAAATTGACACAGAGGCTTATGGGAGTGACTAGGGATTCAGAGGCATGTTTGGAAGTATTAGTCCCTGGTCACTCACACAAAGTGGTCCTGAAAGCGACGAGCCTACCCCAGATGCACACACAGTAACTTCAAGGGAGTGACCAAGGGTTTTTCATAGATCTGATGAGTTGGTACCCATATGCATGCACATAATGATATGGGAGAATCTCGAATACCACATTCGTTGGCACACATTTCTCAGAGATCGGCCAAGGCTGTTATAGTTTCTTGCACAGTTCCTCCTCCCTGCATCCGAGAATCAAAGATGAGATTTAGTATTTCGAAGTTTCTTCCTATTGGGGCCTTCATTTAAATATTGGAAAGGTTTTGACCTATTTTGATTGACTAAGGGGCAAGAAGGAAATAGGTGGCAGCAACGGTTGGCTGGAGGAACAAGCAGTTACGTAAGAGTTGTGGTAAGGTGGCAGCGGGAGGTAAAGGCAACTGAGGGGGTGGGAAGGTGCAGAAGCAGCCAAGGGGAAGAATTGGTAGCCCAAGTAATAGAGAAGGGATATAAAAAGAGAAGACCAAGAAGGGAGCAGGGTTAGAATCAACAAGGTTAAGGGAGGGTGACAAGGATTCTAGTTACAGCCGGCGGAAGGGAAGATCGCAGGAGTCAAGAAGACCTGATCCGTGGAGTTGCATAGTACCCGAAGGACTAACCCGGGTATTTTATGTAGTTGTTTACGATGGAAGTCGAGTGATGTTGTAATGGTTAATTGTTATGATTAATATAAAGATCTACTAAGATCAGTTGCAGTTTATTATGTATCCGGCCCTGTGTATGAGGGATATTTAAACATTTTTGAATGACTTAACAATTGCATGTAATCGGTAGTTCATGAGTATGTTGTTATCTCTGTGTTTTGTGTAATGTGTTCATGTATTTGATCAAATGAAACTTGGTTAAGCCTTCCATGACTCCATTCTGAACCCTTCTCCCTTTTGGTCGCAGCGCGCCTCAGGTGAGACTCCTTGCCCTTTGGGGTAAGGTGAAAATGTCAGCACTATCCTAGAATACAATAAACCATTGTTGGCCTACTATGCCCGAAACCAGGGTCTTCCCCCTGATGAATCTCGCGAGCCAACAAATGGTTCCGTTGTCGGGATCTGAAGTTATGAGAACTGGTTCAGACTATGGTCTCGAGGATATTTAAAAGAAAGATCAGGGATTGGCAATACCATAGAGTACATCAGTTTGTAGTGGATCAGGCTACCCGTAGAAGTCAACCGATCAACAAGGTAAGCAAGGAGATTTTATATGCTGACGACACTAATGATTAGTATGAAATTTTCTGGTGTAAGTTCCGGGAGGATTTGTACAATGGGTTAAGAAGGCTAAAGAGGAAGACTCAACCAGGTGGATTGGCGACAACTTTCTAAAGCTGGACCCCTTCAGATTTCACCCTGCTGCAATAGTTAGATAATGATTTGACCAGAGAAGTTGACTTTTGGGTAAGGACTACGATGGAAGGATACGTATTTGAGTTTTCCGTGGAGAGTTATCAATCTTTCTCAAAAGAAAAAGTTGTGTTCGGAACGGGACTGAGAGGTGAGTTGATGAGGGAAGTCTCGACATGGATCAAGATGTTTATGGTGGAAGAAGGACTATTGTCTTTGCCCATTGCAGGGATGGCAGTGTAAATCCCCAGTACCAAGGGGAGATGTAGAGGGGGGGATGCTTCCGGTTGAGGTATAGAGATGCTGTTGAAGGGATGAATGTTTAAGAACTTAATAAATAAAGAGATGGTAGGGCACAGAGAAGGGCACTGCTAGCGGATAAGTGGCAGGTGAGGGTGACTCAGACTCTAGGGAAGAAAAGGATGGGGCCCCACCAAGTAGGAACGGTGAGTGGAAAACCTTGAGTCGAAGAGGAAGGATAAGACGGTAATGGGCAAAGTGAGAGAGGTTAAGGAAGATGAAAGAGTTGGGGAAATGGGGACGGGCCTTCCTTGTAGGTTGCGAAATCTGTATCGCAAGTACAGGTTGTGACAGGCAGATCGCAAGAGAAGGGGCTGCATGGGCATAGAGAAGAAAGCAAGGATGATACGAGTGAGGTGATGAGGAGGTTATTTAGTGAAGAAGAATCATCCATTAAAAGTCAGCAGTAATACCCCAAGACAAAGGTAACGTTTCCCATGATCTTCACCTGGTACTTTATCACAATCCGGAGGAATTTATTATTAGCTTAGCGAAGGCAGTGTGGGTATATAGTGCGCCGGAGAAATACCGAGTCTAGTTCAACATTGGGAGTGGAATAGGAACTAGTAATATCAGTAACTCAGGATTACATGGATCCTAGCAGCCGGGGAGCAAGGGGTTTGTGCTGATAGCGCCTACCCAGATAAATATGGTGGGATCTTTTACCAGATACCCCGAATTTGCGTGAAGAGGAAACGAGGATGTAGAGTAGCATTGGTATCTCTGCGAAGCTATTTGGAGGGCCCGTTAGACTCCAGACAATGTAAGGGTAGTAGAATTCCAAACCATGCTGAGAGAAAGGGCTCTGCGTTGGTTTATAAAGTGGGCAAAGAAAAATCAGAACCCCACAGTAGATGACATCAAGAGAGGGTTTTTGCAGGAATTCAAGGTACATAGACGGATCAACAAGGGCTCTCAGAACTTTGGGAGATTAAGAAAAGGGAAGGAGAGATAACTTGGGAGCTTATGCAAAGTTTTAAGGATGCCATTTCCAAGTTGAGTTACACTTTGAACCAAAACCACTAGTGGGACTGGTTCATTAAGGCACTATTGCCTTTGACCAAAAAGCCACTAACACAACATAGGATAGGAACCCTCCAGGATGCGTTGGAACAATCATCCCGCATAGAAGTGATGGTGGATACCCACATGAGTACAGGGGAGGGGCGAGCCTGCAAGACCCACCAATTTTAGACCTGTAAAACCAGATCACGACCTGATGGAGAAATTGAAAGATCTTTAGCCAGTGCATCTAGCCAGACCCAACATTTGGTGCACCCACTGCATGGTGGAGGGGCACGTCATGATAGAATGCCCGAGGTTGCAAGGGATTAATCATGCAGGTGGGGTTTCGGGGTCATCAAGAGCCCAACCAACTATGGGAGTTGTGGCGGTGGGAGCACAAGGAGCCTTCCTAGGGAGGAATACTCAGGACTTTTGTGAAGTCTATAGGGCATATGGACACATTCCACAGATGTGCCCCATTTTGCAAAAGTACTCCAACGTCCCCAATAATACCTACTATGAGTTTTGCGCATTAACAGTGCATCACACCGATCAGTGCCTAGCGCTGGATGCCCTAGTAGAAAGGTGGACAGATCCACGTTCAGGGTCAATGAATCAAACAAGGGGGACAAGGAGGAAATGGGTGAGGGGTAAGAATAGGAGGAAGAGGGCCTGTGAGGTGTTACAATTGTGATCAGGAAGGGCATGTTGCTAGAGAATGTATGCTGCCGAGGAGACCTTAGTGATCGCAATGTCGAATTAATACCCACGTAATGGAGGACTATTCGGAACTCATTGCAAAGTGGGAAGAAAGGACCAGACAGAGACGGGCCAACTTGATGGATGCTGAACCATGGACCAATGACGGCCTCCCCACAATCAATATTAATATAGTCACCAAGGGAGGAAAGAAGACATGGGAGGATTGCTACACAGAGGACCCCCCCCCTTAATCCTTAAAGCAGTGTCTCCATAGAAGGGGTATCAGCTTGAACACCAAAAGTAGTACTATCAGGAGGAAGCTAAGATATTCGAAGGATGACCGCAGAGAAGGATACTAAAAGACCGCGGAACGACATGCTTGATCACACTCAGCGGATTGGAGAATGGTTTAAACTATTCTTGAAAATTGTTGAGGATGAAGACATGATGAAGGAATTGAGAAGAAGTCTAAAGGATACATTATCCCTGGAGGATGAGGAAGTGGATCGACCAGGTGTAGGGTTGCCAGAGAAGACCTCAAGAAGAGTGAAATAGAACAAGAGAAGAAGAGGAAAGGAGTTTTGAATCAATGCGCAAGTGGTAGGATTCCAGATAAGAGACACCATGTTAGACTTGGGGTTGGATGTAAACATCCTACCTAGGAAAACTTGGGAGGAAATGGGGAAGACTCAATTAAAATACTTGCCAATTCAACTAAGAATGGAAACTCAGTACTACATATTGCCAATTGGGAGATAGGAAAATGTAGAGGTTGATGTGGTGGGAGTGAAGACACACAAAAAATTTGAGGTGATTGACATCATGGGAGATAAGGAACCATACCCAACACTCCTGGGCATTGATTGGGCATACGAGAACTACACGGTCATAGACCTGAAGAACGAACTGATGATTTTCGAAACAGACGGTTTAAGAGTGATCCAACCATTAGACCCCTACCAAGGGCCTAGGTTCATAGAACCAACAGATGAAAGGGATGAGCCAGGAGGGTTAGACAAACTATACGTGCTCACAATAGGGAAGAGGGAGGACTACATCAACCCCATGATTGGAGGATCGATGAGTTGGCGAAGTATCCAAAGCTCGACGGCCGGCTCAGAAGTTGCATGGATGCATGGTAGAAGGGGGGATACGAATTGACCACTAGACATTGTGCAATGATAAGCTGAGTAAACTAGGGGAAAATGGAGATAACTAACTACCCAAGGTACCATGGCATTGTGCCAGTGGGCCCCTTCTTAGACAGAGTAGACTGGGAAGTAATAGAGGATCAAAGGATCTCCTATCTAAGTATCGGCCTCATGGCGACACTGGCAAGACGGTGGAGAACACATTGCAATACACTAAAAGACTGGCCAAGAGTTAAACAAACCATGAAGGAAAGGTTTGCCTGGGATGAAGATCAGCCATAGGATAGGGAAAAATATAAGGGGGATTCAAGTCCCAAGGAGCACATCAAGGATTGCATGGTCAATTGGAAAAACAGAGGTACGCCGAGGGATCGGTGGGTACACGCATTTATACATACCCTCAAACCTATTCCCCAAGCGTGGTATGTGCAAGAGGAGCTCCGTCAGTAGACAACAAATTGGGATACCATGGAGGCAGAGTCTGTTAGAAACTTCTCATTCAGAGGGGACGAGGCACAAATGATAGGGCCACTCCAAGCAATAAAGGGAGTTCTGTTCACACCGAAGCCATTGGTTGAGGGAGGGCTTGATGAAAGTTTTCTGTAGTATTTGTATGAGATAGAGTCGCTAGGATATGCAGCGTGCGACAGGGTAGATGTAGGACGAGATGACGATGACGGGATGGAGGGACTGAGGCATCTAGCCTTCAGGGAAACAGAAGGGGAGAGGGATATCCGGGAGATCCCCCTAATGGAAGGTGCTCACCTTCTACCAATGAAGCTGAGGAAGTAGAACGTTGGGTCAGAGGATAAGCCTAAGATAGCATCGGTGGGAGACTACTGGGATGAACAAGCCACCAAGGAAATTTTCAACCTATTGCACGAATATCAAGACCTATTCCCGGCTTCAGTGGCAAAACTGAAGGGAATAAAAGGAAACCTTGGGGAGATGAAAATTGTCTTCAGACCAGATGCCCGACTGGTAAAACATTGAACATACATATTAAAACCAAGGGTGAAAGAGAAAGTTAAGAGGGAAATTGACAAAATTTTGGACGTTTTTGGAGTTGTTGAGATATGTACCATATCTTACTAATGAGAAGGCTAAAGTTCAAAGATTCATCAATGGTTTTCCATTAGCATTTAGAGAACGGATTGAGTATGGAAAGCCTCAGTCACTTGAGGAATTCATTGGGAAATTTAAGCATTGCTATGAATAGTCAAAGCATAAGAATGAATCTCAGCAAGGATGGAAAGGGAAAGACAAAAGTAGAGGTAAATGGTAGCCTTAGAGAACAAGGCCTCAGAATGTAGATGGGAAAGAAAATATGGCACCACAAAAGAATTTTAATGTAGCTAGACAGGGACACGGGTCACAACAGCAGCAGCATAGAGGTGAGGGCACTGGTTGGTTGGAGTGTTGGACATGTGGTGAGGAGCACCTTAGGAGAGGTTATCTATAGCATCAGGGTGGGAGGCCTAAGATATACAGTGCACAGGAGGTGTAGACTATTGGAGATGTTGGCTAGAGTATTCCTCGTATTTATGTAGCAGTGGACAATAGGCATGTAGAACACCAGGCATCTATCATTGAGATGGACGGTAAGCTTTGTGATCAAGTTATTTCTATTTTGATTGACCCTAGATCTAATTATATCTATGTTAGTCCTTACTTGGTGGATAAGTGTGGTTTGAGTAAGGAATTGCATGCAGAGTCTTGGTTAGTGCATTTCGCTACAGGTACAAAGAATCAAGTTCATCATTGGGTAAGAGCTTGTGCATTTTATTTGAATGGTATGCCTACAACATCATATTTTAATGTATTATCATTGGGATCATATAGTATGTTGTTGGGCATGGATTAGTTGTATATTCATAGAACCAAGGTAGAAACTATGATAAATCTATTAAATGTGTTGATGAAAATGGGGAACCAAGAGTCTTATAGTGTAAGAAGAAAGCCACATCAGTTAGGATGGTGATAGCTATGCAAGAAAATCGTAGTCATGGGAAAGGGTGTATGTTATTTGTAGTACACATTTCTAGTGATAAGGGTAATGAGGTTGAGGATGCAGATGTGTTGATTAGGTACCTAGGTTTGCATATTTTTGGGATGTATTTCTTGAGGACATTATCCACCTCACAAGGAAGTAGACTTTTAGATTAAGTTAGTTCCAAGGGTATCTCCAACATCAAAAGCACCTTCCATGATAAGAACACCTGAGTTGGTTAAGTTAAAGTTGCAGTTGAAGGAAATGTTGGACAAGGGATACATTAGGCCAAGTGTATCATCTTGGGGTGCAACAGTGTCATTCATGAAGAAGAAAGATGGCACTCTCAGACTATGTATCAATTATAGGCAGTTTAACAAAGTGACCATTACGAACAGGTACCCTTTGTCAAGGACTGATGACTTGTTTGATCAGATGAAGGGAGTAGCAGTGTTCTCGAAGATTGATCTGAGATTCATATACCATCAGGTATGCATCAAAGAGGAGGGCATTTACAAGACTATGTCCTGGACAAGGTATGGGCATTATGAGTTTGTTGTTGTTCCATTTGGTTTGACTAATGCTTCAGCTACATTTATGTGTTTAATGAATAGTGTGTTGGGTCCATATTTGGAAAAGTTTGTTATTGTGTTCAATTATGATATGTTGGTATATTCTAAAAATGAGGAAGATCATGCCAAGAATTTAGCAGCAGTGTTGAGGTTGTTGAAGGAGCATAATTTGTATGCTAAGCTCAACATGTGTAGTTTCTTTCAAAGTGAGGTACACTACTTGGGACATGTTGTCTCCAAGGAAGGCATTGCAATAGATACAGAGAGATATTTCATGGTTCTGGCAGGCTATTATCGAAGGTTCATCAGGAAATTCTCACATATTTCTTATCCTATCACATCATTGCAGAGGAAAGGTAAGAAGTTCGAGTGGATAGAGAAGTGTGAGGCTAGATTTGAGAAGCTTAAGCAGTTGCTGACACATGCACGAGTGCTACAGATTGTGGATCCAGACAAAGAGTTTGTAGTATGCATAGATGCTTGAAAGAGAGGACTTAGTGGAGTCCTTATGCAATATGGACGGGTGGTATGCTATGAGTCACGGAAACTAAACGAGCACAAGAAGAACTACATGACACATGATCTTGAGTTAGCAGTGATCATGCATGCATTGAAGATGTGGAGACACTATCTTCTTAGCAGGAGGTTTGTACTTATGAGTGATCACATTAGGTTGAGGTATTGTTTAACCAGCCGAATCTGAACACCGGGCAGGCTATATGGTTGGCCATGATCAGTGAATTTGATTTCGAGATTAGGTACATCAAAGGTAAAGAGAATAGGGTGGTGGATGCTCTTAGTAGGCAGATATAGGTAAACCACTTGGAAGCTATGATATCCTATGGGACAGACTTACAGGATAGGATCTTGTAGGTAGGTCAGCAAGATTTCATGTATATAGAGATTACGCATAGGTTGTAGCAGGGTGTTGGTACAAGTACAGGTGATATTACAGTTACAGGTGCAGATATAGGTACATGTAGTGGTACAGGTACAGGTGGCAATACAAGTACAATCAGAGGTACAGGTGCAGGTGCACAGGGTATGGATTATTGTCTTACAGCGGATGGATTGGTCAGATTCAGAGATAGGATATATGTGTCAGATATCAACAAGCTCAAGAAGGTGATCGTGAGAGAGTTTCATGCGAAACATTATTCAAGTAACTCAGTTTATAAAAATACATTGACGGCAGTGAAGAAATTTTATTATTAGCTAAATATGAAGAGGGATGTAGTAGATTTTATGGCTAGGTGTTTTGATTGTCAGCGAGTGAAGGTAGAGTGAAAACATCCAGGTGGAATGATATAGTCAATCATGATTCCAAAGTGGAAATGGGAGGTCATTTCCATGGAGTTCATCACATGGTTTCTGAAGACAGTGAGACAACATGATTCCATCATGGTTGTTGTGGACAAGTTGATAAAGGTTGCAAATTTCATTTTGGTGAAGTCTACATTCTCAACCAGGGATGTAGCATAGGTATTAATCCAAGATGTGGTCAAATTTCAAGCTGGTCCAAAGAAGAATGTGTCAGATAGGGATGTGAATTTCACTTCCAAGTTTTGGAAGGATTTATTTCTAGGTTTGGACACAGATTTGGCCTTGAACACATCTTATCATCCATAGACAGATGGATAAACATATGGTTTCAATAGGATATTGGATGAGATGTTGAGGATATATGTGATGCATCAATGGTGGGAAGTGGGAAGACTATCTCCCCTTGGTAGAGTTCGCATACAACAATGGTTATTAGGATCCATTGAGGATCAGTGCTTTTGAGGCATTGTATGGGTGGAGTTGCAACACTCCTATCAGTTGAAGTGATCTGGTTAGCAGGGTATTGATTGGACCAGATATGTTGATAGTCATGGAACAAAAAATGCAGGTGATCAAGAAGAATCTAAAGGCAACACAGGATAGGTAGAAGAGTTACGCAGATAGGAACAGGTTGTTCAAGGAGTTCTAGGTCAGGGAACAGGTGTACTTGCACATCAAACTGAAGAAGGGCTCCTTGCGGATTAGATCTTGTGCCAAGCTCACACCACAATTTTTTGGACCCTTTAGTATCATTGAGAGGATTGGGCCAGTAGCACATCAACTTTGACTGCCTCCGACAGTGAAAGTCCATGATGTTTTCCATGTATCTTTGCTTAAGAAGTATGTTAAGGATGTTGACCATGTGATTGATTGATTTGTATTACAGGTCTAAATAGATGGAGAATTTTAGTCAGAGCCTCATTGCATATTGCATAAAAAGGTGCTCATGCTCCAAAACTAAGCAATTGAGCAAGTTAACATGCAATGGAAGCACTTTGGGCATGATTAAGCTACATGGGAGATGGCAGATTACATGTGAGCTATGTATCCTTCCTTGTTTTCTGATTGAGGCATAGCAACTTTGATATGGTGTTTTGGTATATGATTTGATATGGTGTTTTGGTATATGATTTGATATGGTGTTTTGGTATATGTTTTGATATGATGTTCTGGTATATGTTTTGGTACATGTTTTTGGTATATATTTTGGTGATATTGCTATATGTACATATGTATATGGATGTAAATACTGCCATGATCTATGTTATAAATCTCCACTAAGCGGTATGGGTGTCATGTCATTATGATTATGTTGTCATGTTACTATGCTATCATGTGGTTATGCTATCATGGTGTTATGATTTCATGTGGGTTGGTACTCAGGAGAATGATAATTGTAAATACCATAATGAGTTATGTTATAAATCTCCAGTATGCAGTATGTTGTCATGATGTTTTTCTTTTGAGCAGGTCCTTCATTGTAAATACTGCATTGATCTATGTCATAAAGCTCCATAAGTAGTATGTCTTCTTTCAGCAGGTTGCTGAGGTATATGTGTGATTGAACATTGAGGATGGTGTCCCCCAAGGGAGAGGGTTCTATAACAGCCTTGGTAAAAATTCCATGTAATAAAAGTTTAAAAAAAATAACCACAGTTGATGGTACACTTATTCCAAGATTAATGTTGGGCAAGACATCTTAGGGGGTGTTCATTTGGTCATTTATGGCTAAGGAAATTGGCAAATGTAATGGATAAGGCTTTGGAAAGAAAAAATGACATTTTTGGCACAATTATTTATAAAAATAATGGAAATTAGGAGAAAAAGGAGGTGAAAGGTCACAAGTTGCATGTGAGGAGGAAAATGAAGGAAAATAATGGAAAATGAAGAAAATAGAACCCTCATTCATAAAAAGGATTTTGAGGATCAATTGGTAACTTTTTGTTACTTGAGTTTTGGAGCTCTCTCATTATTCTCTCTCTCTCACTCCTGGATTCTTAGAGCTTCTTGGAGCACTTTGGCATGGGAGCAAGAAAGGAAAAGAAGGCAAGAGGAAGCAAAGATCAAGCAGGAAAAGCCAGGATCAAGTAGTTACAGCAGGCTTCATTGCATGTATCAACTTGCATGTGTATTTTCTTTTCTATATTTGGCACGCAAAGTATTTCATGTTGTTTCTTTCTATCATGGCATGGGTTTTTCCAGGTGTGACAATGTTCTTCATCCTAGCCTTGCCATTTCCTGATAGCTTTGATGAGATGGGTTTCTCATATTCGGTTAATGTGGGATGGTCGGATGGATTCGAAGTTGAGTGGGGGGGATCTCTGAACTGACAAACACATGGACTAGTGGTCCCTAAACTGGACTGTGGATCACAATAAAGCCACTAGCCTAGTAACTAGTGAACCGAATTGTGGGTTGTAGTAAAGCTAGATTTTGTGCCTTGGTGGGCCTAGGAATCCTTGTCGGTGAATGGCGGGATATACAATAAAGCCAAGAGGTGGATTGCTCTTTGTTGGGCCTAGTAGTCTTGGGATGGGATGTATGATAAAGCCTGGAGAGTATGTCTCAGTGTAGGGCCTACTGATCCCTAGATCAGACTCTGAATTATGGTAAAGCTTGAGATGCTAGGAGGCACTCAAATTCCTCACAGTGTAAGCGAAGAATTCCGGTGGAATCCATGCTTATTTGGTGTTTTTTGCTGTGTTCTATGAGTCCCGCATTCATTCTTGGAATATGGAATGGGGTTGATTGGCTAAAGAGAGACTTAGCTCATCCAATATATGGTCAGGTGGAACGTGGTAGTCCCATCTCCAGTTGGTTTATTGCATTCAATAATGAGAAATTCATTCCCTTAATTTTCATGTGTAAATGTATTGATGTATATGTGGATTTTATGGTTGATATGTTTATGATATTTCTATCCCTATTATGATGTTTATATGTATTCTTTTATGACAAAAATTATGTATGGCTCTCAGCATGTTTTTACGTGTAAATGAATGGATAATGTATCTATGGCCTAATAGATGATAATGCAGCAAATGACATGAGGGAACAATGGTTCATAGCAATTCTCAGATAAGTATGAGATCCCTACATGTAATTTTGTTGTTTTCACCTGTAGGTTACATGTTGATGATATGTTTGATGAAATGCATGTCATGGCTAGTAGGGGTCTGCTTAAGGTCTTGTTCAACTTATTAGTTTGGCGTCATTGTTTTCCTGTTCTTTTATTGACCTTAATCTATCACTCCATTCTGGGCAATGACCTGGGCTCTGGGCCTGAAAAAGTGGCTTAAATACCTGGGATGCTGGAACATAATCCTGTGAGAGTGACTTTGGGTTTTGGACATTCTCATGCCTATAGAATGAGAGCCACTGAGGCCAAAGATGGTAAAAACTTTAGTAGGACCCAAGGAAAAGTTATCTAAAGTGTTGGATTTGTTTATGTGGGTCCTGAAGCTGATGTTGGATGATTGTGTGTGATGTTTCCGTCGATTCAACTTCCTTAAGGTCACATAGAAGGTTGAATCCAATCATAGTAGCCTGACGTCACATGTTTACCCTGATTGGATAGTTACTTGGGTAGATGTGGGAGGAGGTTGTTACATAGCATCTCCACGTTTTTGGTCTAGGTCCTTCTTTATTTCTGCTACTACTTCTTGTGACCTTTGTAATAAATATTCCTGCTCAAAAAAAAAAATTAAACGCCATAACTCAATTACTGATACATTGATGTCTATCCAAATATTATCCTTAGCCTAACAAATAGTTTGTGCAATTAAGGCTTCATTTTCATAAACTTCTAATTTATGAGTTACTTCATAATTCTTTTGAATCTCAACCAAATATGCATTATCATATGTAATATTTTGTTCTTGGATCTTTTGAATTTTCATTTTAAGTTTTTCAATCTCTTGATCCTTCAGAGATAAGTCTCCCATGGATTTTGACGGTTGTTTTGTTGAGTCAGTAGATTTTTCTTACTATGATGGTTGTTGCTATAGATGTCTATGTTGTTGATGTACCTATTGTAGAAGTAGTAGCTATAGGAATAACATCTGAAATGTTGAGTTGTTGCTCTTTTTCTTTTAGGAGTGATTCCATATCACCTTCCATTTTCTGAATTTTAACATTTTGTTCAACTTATCAATTTGAACATATTTTCTTTCTCCCTTTCTAGCTAACTGACTTCCTTAGTTTGTGGATGTTTAGTAGTAGGAAGTTTAAGTTGCTTCCTCAATGCCTGAATGTCAACATTCTTATTTTTAATCATCTCTTCTGCTACTTTGATATTACTAGGATCATATCCCAGTTTGATCACCAGATCTTCAAGAGATTTGATTCTGGTATATTTAGCTAGAGATGACATTCTCTCCATCTTCAACTATGTCTAAATATTGTTCAGAGAAGCTTGCAGTTTGGAGGTTGCCATAGCTGAATTTGTTAATGTAGAGTATATCATTTCATGAGCCTGCTTATGCAGGTCAATTTGATCAATGGCATGAATTTGCTTGGTTTCAAAAGAAAAAATAGATGTTTTGTAATCTTCTGCACTCTTAGGGATGGGAATTTTGGGTTCCAAGAAAGCTAATTGAAATTGTCCCTTCTCAGTATCAAGTGCAGATAGAAGTTTGTGTTTTGTAGTGGAAGACTACTTCCAAAATTCTAAATAGGTAGTGGACTTCAATGCTTAATTCTTCCTTTTAATTTCTTTGTATCTAGAAAAAATATTTTGCTACGTTGTATCATGGGAAATAGACGATATAGGAGAATCTGTAATTTCTTCGATCTATGGAGAATAAGTGGTGGGAAAACCTGATAGCATCACTGTAGGTTGCTCTTGTGAGATCTTGTCCTGTGAAGACTCTTGATTAGCGTTTGTCTTCTTTATCCTTTTGAAAACTATGAAACATATCTCTTTAGTTTCTAAGCCTATAGGAGACAGATTTTAACTTGGTCTTTTGGTTTCTTTTTCTTGAGGAACTAGAGTCTATGAAGATGTTGGACTAAAAATTTGTTCTCCAACTTCTTGTAATGTATTCTCTTGCCACTCTAATTGATTTTCATATTGCTCTATCTCTGGCCTGGCTATAAGTACATATGGATTTTCTTTTTGCTCAACTCTCAACTTCGAAATAATTCCCAAGGGATCATAGGACTAGTTAAAGCTCAACTTGAATTTCATCTGCTTTAATAACATATCTACCTCCTTCACTACTACCTTGGTATTGACAATGAAAGGCCCAATATGTGCCTTTAACTTGAATTGGGCTTTCCATTTCCTCGATACAAAATGTAGATCATTCATGCTCATCATTTTCCTGATGTATTCCAAGGAAAAGATCTTTATTGGCACAAATACTAGTAACCTGTAGGGAGGAAGTTCACATCCATATATTTTGATTCCTGTGTAATTCTAGTAGAGGTACCAATCTCCAATTTTGGCTTGTTCGGTAAGGTGCATAATTATTGGGCGCAAGATCCCCCAAGGAAAGTTTTAGGACTTAAGACCCAGATTTTGGCTAAAAATTGTAAATCTAATGTAAAGACTCTACATTTTGTGGGCACGGAGTGAAAAGTTGTAAATGAGTCATAGGGTTGTTCGCCCTCAATTTTGTAATGTAATGCTAGCTTTAGAGATCTACCCATGGTCCACAGACCATGGGATTGTATAAATAGAGCAAGGCTCTAAGTTGTAAAGAAGAAAAAAATCTAAGTGATCTAAGGATGAGGAATTGAGTCTTTTCTGAAGTGTAAGTCGAGTCTTTGGGTTGTAGAGTAGGAGAAGGCTCTGTAGCTGAGTGCGCAAAGGCCCAGTAGTCCGTAGCTGAGTGCGCGGACCCTTGCAGCTGAGTGCACAGGGTGAGTCGAGTCTGTAACCATGGAGGCATTAATAAAGAGAATTTTTCGTATCAATTATGTGTAATTAGTTCTTGTTTTATGCATTGAATATATTGGATATATGTTGGCTTGTTGGGGCCTGGCCCAGGTTCAGAGGTGATTTAGCCAAACAAATCCTGGTACTACTAGCCCTTTTGGCAATAGTCTACAGAGTGCAGACTGAGGTCTCACCCAAAGTAGTATGGGAGGGTGCTAGAACTAGATTTTCGTACCCTGGAGATGTCTGATGAGTTCAAGTGGTCTGCAGTTCAACCCTGTGTGCACGTTGCTACGCGCACTTACCCGTTCCTCGCAGCCTAAGATGCTACCGTCGCGTAGCCCTACTCAAGGCTCGAACATTGTTATTACCCAAGTCCTTACTACTATTCTACCATTAGTTGATTAACTTGGCTTACTCACATGTGTAAAGTATACTTAGCAATATAAATCATTCATACAAGTGCACACAGTAAATAAATAGTATATTTGCAATTGATACCAAACATGTAATAACTCAAGAACAAATACACAAAATTTGGATAAAACTTCTTTTATTATTATCTTCTCTAGTTACAGACTCGACTCCGCCCTATGCACTCAGCTATAGGGGTCCGCGCACTCAGTTGCGGACAACTAGGCCTCTGCGCACTCAGCTGCAGAGCCTTCTCCTACTCTACGACCCAAAGACACACTTAGACACTTTGACTTAATCTCTAAGACCTTTCATGCCCATTCTCTATTATATGTCTTTACAACTTAGAGCCTCACTCTATTCGTACAATTCCATGGTCCGCAGACCATGGGTAGGCTGAAACTACATTTAAAACTAGGGCGGACAGCCTTATGACTCTAACATACATTTCGTGCTCGCAATTCACGGAGCTTTACAACAATATCAACTCAAAACTTGGGTTTTAAGCCCCAAACATGCCGTGGGGGGATTCCCTGCCCAACAGGTCCCCAACACAAACATCGTGACTCGCCCTCGAGTCACTCTGTCGGTGTGGAGATCTTGGTGTGGAGTCACTCCAACTGTTCTCGAATGGTACTGATGTCCACAGTGCACTGAGCTGCTACTTGTTGAACCTGCTACATCCATTCCTTTGAGACCTCTACATCTAGCATGCTTCCCTGCATCTGCGCATGCATCCCCTATATGTGTGTGAGATTTCCTTCGATATTTGTCGTGATTGTGAAGGCCTCACCAATCCATGGTTGAACGCGTGCTTTGAGAACTGCTTCCTTATGTCGTGCCGTGTCCACCTGCTCCTTCAGTGCCTTAGCTTGTTGCATCCTTGCAAGCCGCTGAGTGAGGACTACTATCTGTGCAGTTCCTCAGACACTGTCGTATTGCTGCTAGAGTTCTCGTACCTCTATCTCCAGGTGCTAGATGTTGGGGTCCTCCTGCAAAGTCGTGAGGACCTCAAGTGCTTGTTCCAACATGCTGGTATAGTCTCATACTACACCCCCAATTTCTTCCAACCCTGCTGCGATAGCGCTAGCGCGTTGTTCTCTAACTTCTGGGGGAGTGGAAGGCTACGCCTTCAACCGCAGCTCGGCGATCTAAAGATTCAGCTCCAGCTGAACCTTTATCATTTCTTCCCTGGCCTCATGGACTCTAGTTGCCAACTTGTGAATCCGCACCTCTACTAGTAGATCTGCTAGGATGGCCAGCTCTGGGACACGTCAGCAAGCATCATCTACCATCTGCTCCAAGCGTTGATTTTGTGACACCAATTCGTTGCGCTGCAAGGTGAGTTGTTCCGTGTTTATCTTCAGTTCGCTAAGAACTTGGATCGCATGTCTCTCCATGGCCCGCAGATATACAATTATCCCATCCTGTAGCAGATACAGTGTCTCTCGCAGAAGGGCAGCCAAATTAAGGCCAAGGCCTTTCAACATGTTAACCAAAAATCTATCGGTGTCATTCGCTGCGACTAGGGCCCCTTTCGGAAACACTACCGTGTTTTTCATCTGTGCGTGTAGCATCTACTCTACTGTTGAGGATCCTGCTGCAAGGTGGGTAGAAAGCATACCCACCTGACGGGGACGCACCTGTAACTCCTGCAACTGCGCCCTGGTGGCCCCCAACACAGTCTGGTGATCCTGATTAAAATCCTACAGTGCTTCATTGGTGACATCGCGGACCGTCTCACAGATGTCATGGAGATCACCTTCGGTTAAGGTGATCGGGTCAATGGCCAACTTCGAGGCCTTAACCATCTTCCACAGTTCTGTTCTCTCTACCATGTGTGGGCACTTCAGTTGTTTGGACACGGTCCCTGGGTCTGCGCTCCCTCCTGCTGTTTCTACTTCCTCTGCCTCCTGCCCCCATGAGGACGTTGCTTGGTCCTCATCTGCCTTTGTTCTTGCTTCCTCTATCACCTGTGCTACTTATCCAGCCTTTTTCTTTTCTGTATCTTTCTACATCGCTTCCCGCACTGCCCTTTCCTTAGCTATTGTTGTTTCCTTCCTCCTTTTCTCGACCAATTGTGTGACGTGCAGCTTGGCATCATCCTTCTTCTTCTGTGCTATCGCCTTCTCAAGTTCAGCTAGATCTGGGGCGCACCATTTTGGAGGCCATGTCTCCAAGACAGTGAAGATGGTGTCGTCAATGGCTATAAAAGGGAGCTTCGTCCACTGCTTCGTTGTATCCTTGTGCACCTTGATGTATACATTATGCATGTCGGCTTTGAATTCTGCAAAAATCTGTAGGTTGTTGTACATTGTAGGTGATAGGCGTGACCTCCGATTGATCCACATCCGAATGCTCATCTCCATGAGCACCCAAAATATTTTGGTGTCACGTATCTGTTTCGCGTCCTTTGTGGCCCAGAGCAAAGTGTACTTCGCGACCTCCGGTAATTCTCTATCAATTCTGGAATTGACTGTCCTCCAGCAGTTCCCCCGCTACGAGCATTATGGATAACAACAACCACGCATAGCAAAAGGTTTTACCATGCTCCTAGGCTTCGCGATAGTTCTTCAAAAATTCCTCACAGAGGAATTCAGACCAGTTGAACTAGACCCCCTCCACGCACTGCTTGGCCAGTGTGACTACCGGCACTGGTACCTCATTAGCACGGCACTTCCTCATAACTTTTCCAGCTAGGAGTTGGGTTGCTACGCGTACCCCTTTGTCCTTGATGCTGGAGATGGCGTAGCCCCTTTTCTTCTTCTCCAGCTTGTATTTTGTCTTCATGGCTTCTGTAAGGGCCAAATCACTGCCCTTTCCTTTGGCTATGGTTGTGGGGTCCTTTCCTTTGCATGGGAGCCGAGAAATGCAGTGAATGAGGTTTACCGTGATGGGATAGGCTCCTCCAGCCATAGATACCCATTATGCACCAGGTAGAGCAGCTATCTGATCACGAAAATGGTGATGGGCGCGCGGTTGAAATGAGGTATCCATAGTAAGTGCAGCAACCCGGCCTTCTCCACACCATGCAACCATTTCCACGGCTCTAACGTTGTCACCACCCCCTCAGTGTTCTGCTTCGTTGTTTCTAGGAAAATTAGTGTCCTTTCGAACGACTAACCCTCTAGGTTTGGTAGCTAACCTAGAAACAACAGTTAAATCAATTCAATATCTTTCCTATGAGTGACAGATAAGAAAGAGATTATGAAAGACCAACCTGTAACTTTCGCTTAAATCCTCGCTTAATCTACCTCTCCTTTGGTGGATCCTGTAACTCCTCCCCGTACTTAACATGCTTGGAGAGTACCTGCACAACTACAAAAACAAAGACCTATCAAAGCATAATGATCCATCATAGCATAAACATCATAGAATTAGAAATATGATAAACAAATGAATGCATTTACAGTTAACACAATCAATTGGGAAAAATCTTGAAGAACTTTATTGATATCAAGGAGAATTACAACCCATAATAATTCTGATCCAGTTCCATCCTCCCAGCTTCAAGCCTTCTTCACCTCATGAATCAGCAAGAACACACCAACAATGACACAATGCTCTCACCTCAATACTGAAACTAGCAGCACTTCTTTACAACCCAGAATAATTCAACCTTCATGATCTCTTGGATGAGAGATCCTCTTATAGATGATTGTAGGAGGTTGAGTCATCAATGGGGATGATGAATGCCTTTCTATTTTTAGGAATTGGTTCCATGAAAGGGGGAATTGGAGGTGGTTTCCTAATTCCCTTGGTCATCCTTAGGTGAATTCAGAGGGGCAAGTGGCACAGGAGAAGTTTCTAGAAGTTTCCATGAGCAACCAAATCTCAAACTCTCTCAGAATTTTGTCCTACCTTCCCCATCGCACCTACTAGAGGGCCAAACTATGATGCACAGCACTTTGACAATGCAATACCTACTATGCATAGCACCCTAACACAGGGCTTTCAACAATGATTCATTTTAAGCACTTTCTGGATGATTTTTGGAATGGAACTTTTGGGGAATGAGGCATTTAGATGACTTAGTTCCTTTATGGAATAAAACAACTATTTTAGGGGTTGATGAACCCTAATACGTTGACATGTGAGTTGGGGTTGATGTGCCCAAATATGTCTATAACAGTTTCCTCCTAAAGCATGAGGTCGTAAATTTTCATGTTGGGTGAAATGCTTTATCATGAGGATCAAAATTTTTTAAATGGAAGGTGACCTACATCAATTACAATACAATACATCATGATAATATGATTTTTCATGAACTAGCTGAGGGAGGCATCCCTATGCTTAGCTTTATAAACTTTCATTACATGTACATAGATCAGACAGTCGTCTACAGATATAGACTTGTAATCCATGATCGGATGACCATCTATGTAAAGCCTTTGTACATTTGATGCTTTTGTACTCCTGAATATATCGCAGCCCAAATGGATGAAAGTAGATATGAGGTCTTCAAACTCATTCAATTTTCACTCAATGTACAAGTCAAACCACGTGAAATGATGTTCTGAGGTCAAACATGGAGAGGCATCGTCTGATTACCAGCCAATGATGTAAGATATAAATAGACGCGAGAGGGATCACCGATAATGATGATGATCCTTAAGGTACTACAGTACATTTCACGCGGTGTGAATATATGATTCGATGTCAAACACCACGCAAAATCTTTTGGTTGAAGGCCATTGATGTCAACCTGTCGCTGGAAGAGAGAAACTTGCCATTGATGTATGCAAGCTTCAAAGCACTGAAAGGGTGTTTCTAAGTCAACTTCTTGGATAATGAGCTGATGTCGACAAGAAGCGACTCATCATAGGAGGGCCTTGATGTATCCCACATCTACGACATGAAACAAAGTAAATGATTTTGGAGATGAAAACGAACTAACGACACAAGGTTCAGGAATGGCGGTCATGAAAATGAAGGTTTGTGGTATTGCAACGGATGAGACTTTAACTGGATGACTTCTCTTGAACATATCGGTGACACTGAGATGAATTGGTAGCGTTAACCCAAAAATATGGATGGTGTGATAGACCAATGGTATGATGACCAGAAAACAGAATAACCCAACCCAACTCAAACACGAAGATGAAGTGAGAGTGTCATGTTCAAGAGCGACTTGCTACCATAAGTCTTCAATATTTTTCCCCTTTTTCCCCAGTCATTGCTAACCATTACCTCTTTATGTTTTATCAAGCTTGAGGAGGATAACATAAGCTTGTTTTGTAATTCGCCCTTTGGGCAAACCCATCGCCATTTGATGTTTTAACGAGTCTAGCGATGGTGAAACTCGGTCTCGTCTAGATGGATAAGTTTGTCGCTATTATTTTAACGAGTTTAACGACTAAGGATAACTCGGTCCTTTTCATGTTTAGAGAGTTTGAAAAGAAAAGAAAACTTCATAAGTTCTTTTTCATAAAATAACCCCTCAGGTCTGAAAAAGGATAAAAAAATACAAGATGGATGTTGTTTCCAATACTTTAACGAGTTGGAAGAGACAAGCGCTCGACTATATTTTCTTGTTTAAAGAGTCTGAAAAGAGTTTAAAGAGGACTCTATAGTTTTCTTTTCATTTTTAAATCAAAGCTTGAAAATAAAACGAAAAGTTTGCTTGGTGGTCAAAGATGCTCAATTCACCGTTAGCACATCAAATTCTATTCTCAATTGTTCACCCTGCTCAAAACTCCATCAAAATGATTAAAAATACATATTTATGGATGAAAAAATAAATAAAATCAACATTTACTTGATGTACATGAAAAAGTAAACATAAAAACAAGTTTTAACAATTCATTTTCACCATTTCATTTCTAACATTGGATTTTGGAGCTCTGAAGCGGTTTTTCCCCCAAATTTCACCAGTCAATTATGAGAGATTCTGTGGGTCATTTCCCGCATCTTCATGACCAGGTAGGAGCTAACCTTATGCTCTTCAATTCTATTCCATTCTTTTTCAGTTTTAGGCAACTTTTCTCAGCTTTCAGGTCCTCTAGGGTTTAAAATTTCATTTTTCAACCATCGCACCCTACCCCTATCGAAAAGTGCGATGCATACTGGACTGCTAAGAGGAAACCTACTATGCATAGCACCTTCCTCAAGGGCTAAGTGTGATGGGCGCAGAACACCAAGTTTGAACAGTTGTTTTTCATCAAATTTTGAACTGATTTTTGCCCAAATTGGATCCTAATTTTCCTATTGATTGTGTTTCAGGTATTCATTGGATCAAAATGGTCATTACATGGCAAGAATGAGAGCATGAAGAGCAGGACATGATTGCCTTAAATGACCAGGGCACAGTAAATGCATTAAGGAACTGTGGTTTGCTAAAGTTTTTCTGCTTGTCCAACATGATACAACAGATGGATTTGCTACAGTATCTTGTTCATGGGATCTTATTGACCAGGTGTTCCAGATCAGGGGTAAATCTATTCCTATCACTGTCGAGGATATTTATTTTCTGATGGGTTTATCAAGGAGGGGTGCCCCACTTTCATTATCAGGACTCGCCCGAGGAGGCGAATCGGTGAGAGATTATATTCATCAGTTCTGTCGGGAAGGATCCCAACCCAGCAGAGATGGAAAGATTCATATCCGAGATGTTATTGATCGACCTTTGAGGACTATTCTCTTTACCCTTGCTAGATTGGTTGGCAGTGCAGCTTTACATTTAGCAAACAGATCTTACATGCAGTATGCCTTGGAATGCCTAGAACCAAAGGTATTCAATTGGTGTGAGGTGGTTCTTCCACTTATGAAAGATCAATTGTCCAAAGTGAAGGCTGGAAAGACCAAAAATTTTGGTTATGGGTCCATTTTGATTTCCTTTGCTTTGGAAAGAATCCTGCTCATGCAACCACAAAACATTTCTCTGGGAGTGCCTGGACCAAGAGAACCACGGATGTAGCGATGGGTAGACCTTATGGCTAGGCATGCTGGCCAGTCACAGATCTCTTTTTCATCTGCCTTCTTCCATTGGTTCGACCATCAGTAGATGGCTTTTGCGGAATATCCATATGTAGGGATGGAGTTCTGAGGCGATCTAAATTTAGCATTACCAATCTGGGAGCAGTGGAGCACTATCGATAAATTGATTTGACCACACTTTTTCTTTTTTGAGTTTTCCAATTTTTTTGTTTTTTGATTGTTACCAAGACTAAACGAACTCATGTGTGTATGCAAATATTGGACCAGTTTGACCTGTGGCACGCCCATGGGAAGCAGATGTTCCAGTGGAGGGAGCTATCGGGAGGGAAGTCCTTAGAGATTTGGACATCGTCGAGACCTTGGCTCAGTTACAGGATCATGTGGAGAGCTTAACTCTTGAAATCCCCGATGTCCAGATTGATGAGTTACCCATGAGGCTGCAGTGCCATACCACTGTTGTGCCGAGTCGTTGGACAAGGCTCCTACGTATGATAGCACAAGCAGTGACCTGTTATCATCAGCAGCATTAGTCGAGGATGTTTTTCTGCATTTATTTTGAGTTTCTGGGGTCAGATGACCAATTTTGTCTTGGACAAAAAATATTTGTGAAAACTTATAAACAACTATCTATTTTTCAAAGTTTTATAGTGGTTAAGTGCTGAAATCATATGCAAATGATAATGTGAAATGCTTTCTTTACATATGTCGCAAATGTCTATTTAACACATAGTTTGCTAAAGAGTCAGTCAATGTGTTTAAATTTCTGGAAATATGTTGTTATTGAATGAAATCAAAATGTCTTTCCAAAATTATAACTCTTAGGAACATGTGATGAATAGCTGGGTTTCAGACATAATAAATGTCGGTAAGCTGTAGAATGACAAGTTTTGAATCTAGCCTAACAATGATTCAGCGTATGCCATGTGAAATGGCATCAAAGAGGAGTTCAATCAATGCAATATACTCAGCGATATTGTTTGTCTATAGACCAATACATATCCCTCTGAAACTCACTAACTTGTCGTTTGGAGTGAAGATGGCCCAGGCTGCAGAAGATAAGTTCTGTGTACTACGACTAGCTCCGTTGGCATACCCAACAAATGGTTCCAAAAATTTTGACATCTGCAACAAATGTGAAGTGGATTACCTAACCAAATTGAAACTCTAAAAGAAAAACTAACACACAAAAATGCAATGAAAGCATATGTACAGTGAGTTTTACTACACTCAATCAAGCATAGTAATGTTTAAGATACAACCCATTCCAGGGCTGTGGCAATGGAATCCCATCATAATCGACTAACTCGTAGGTTCCTTTTGTCAACACACATTTAAAAATATAAGGGCCCATCCATAATGGTTCAAATTTCCCTGCTCCTAATTTGTCAGAATCCTGATCGTAAAGCAAGACCAAGTCACCTTCTGAGAAGACACGAGGCTTAACATTTTTGTCATATTGTGCCTTGATGCGTTTCTTATGTGCTTTGTTAGCCAATGCGGCATCATGACGGGTTTCATCCAGATGGATTAATTCCAAGAAATGAGCTTCTTCTTCAGAAGTGTCAGGTAGCAGGTCAATTGCGAGCTTGAGGGATGAGATTTCACATTGAATTGGTAAGACTGCTTCCAAACCATACACCAACTGAAAGGGCGTAAATCCGGTCACATTTCTCATCGAGTTCCAGTATGCCCACAGAGTTGAGTACAATATTAAATGCCAATTCTGCTTATGGACTCTAATCATTCTTTGCAGCATGCACTTAAGGACTTTGTTGATTGCTTCAACTTGTCCGTTAGCCTGCAAATAATATGGGGTAGAACTATCATGGGACAGTCCTAATTTGGTAGTTAACTCGATCATCATGTGATTGTGAAAATGCGACCCATGATCAGTGACTATAGCCTGTGGCACACCGAATCTAGAAACTACATGATTGAAAAAATAGAGAGCAGCCGTTTCGCCACTATTGTTCAATGTAGGCATCACCTCGGCCCATTTGGTAAAGTAGTCGACAGTGACTATAATATACCCATGGCCCCTGGCTGAGGTGGGGTTACATGTCATGAAATCAATGCCCATTTCATGAATGGGTCAACAACAACTACTGGATGCAGTGGTGCAGGTGGTAATCTGGTTTTATGATCGAAAATCTAATAAGCATGGAAACTTATGACTGCAAATATGCAATCTTTGAATATGGTTGGCCAAAAGTAACTAGCTCGTAAGATATTTTGTGCAGTTGTGTAACCAGATAAATGCTGCCCATAAGCACCTGAATGACATTCATTCAAAGCTTTTTTGGCCTCCTCATGTGTAAGGCACCTTCGTAAAATCGTATCGACACCACAACAATAAAGTGTATCACCAACGATCAGATAATCTTTGGCTTGGTATCGAATACATCATTGTTTAGAGTGAGAGGTGTTAGGCGTAAAAGCTTGGGTCTGGAGATAGACCAGTATATCCCCATACCACGGATCACTTGATGATATCAAAAACAGAGACTTATCCACGATTGATGCTTCTAATGTTAAATCGTTGGAGGACGAGGGAAGGTTGCAAAGTAGCTCTGCAAAGACGAGAGATTTCTTTGATTTGGATTTGATGAATTCCATATCAAACTCCTACAAGATGACTATCCATTTGGAATATTTTCCCCCCAGCAATTGACGTGACAGGATGTATGTCATAGGGTTGCAATCTGATACAATGGTAGTTTTCGAAGGGGAATATAATGTATAAATATCTGTATAGCTTGGACAGCTACTAAAGCCAACTTTTCAACGTAAGAGTACTTTCTTTCTGTATCATTAAGATTGTGACTTAAATAATATATAGGATGTTCAATTCCACCATCTTCTTGCACTAAAACCATACCGATGGTTGTATCTACAGCGGCGAGATACAGGTAAAAGTCTTTTTTATAGTTGGGGGCATACATTAATGATGCTTTTATCAGGGAATCTTTGAGAGCATGAAAGGAAGCTTGCGGAACCTGATCCCAATGGAAGGGTACCCCTTTCTTCAAAAGACGTGTATAACCTTTAGCGAGCTCCGCATAATTTGGAATGAAACTCCTCAGAAAGTTTGCCTTCCCTTGAAGTCTTTGGATCTGTAACAAATTTGAAGGTGGAGGCATGTCAAGAATTGCCTGAACCTTTATTGGATCGAGTCAAATTTCGTCTTTAGAAACTACAAAGCCAAGCAGTCAACCAGAGCCAACACAAAACACACATTTGTGTGGATTGAGTCTTATTTTGTAGTGTTGGCAACGTGAAAATATGGCTCTCAAATGTTACGAGTGATCAGTCCGTTTTCGCGAATGAGCAGGCATATCGTTAAGATATGGTTGAACTATGTGTTTGATGTCATGGAAAGCATAATTGATTGCCCTCTGAAATTTAGCCCCTACATTCTTCAAACCGAAAGGTAATTTACAATATGTGAATGTGCCCCATGGACATATGAATGCAGTTTTTGATTGGTCCTGTGGATGGATATTGATTTGATTGTAGCCAGAAAATCCATCCATGAATGAAAAGATTTCGCATCTGGCACATTCATCAATGATCTGGTCAATAAAGGGTGTAGGATAGTTGTCCTTCGAACATGCTTGATTTACATCCCTATAATCGATGCACACTCTAATCGTCCCTTGTTTTTCATCACTGGAACAATATTCAATACCCAATCAGTGAGAGGTACAGGGTAGTTGAAGCCAACATGAAAAAAAAATTCAACCTCTATTTTAATGGCAACGGCTTTCTTTGGATGAATAGGTCGAAGCTATTGTTGTACTGGTTTGACATCAGGATACATTTTCATCTCATGTTCAACAATGCTTGAATCAATGCCTGGAATTTCCTCATAAGACCATGCAAAGACATCTCTAAATTCACGAAAAAGAGCACAGTAATTTTCTAGTTCTGATGGAGAACAAGATTTTCTAACGTGAATGTTTTCTACAACATTGGGTTTGGTCGAAATATTTATGGAGATTGTTTCTTCAATGTTAGACAGATTTCGCTCAAAATCGATTGTATTTACAGAATTCGATAAAAAATCAACGATTGAAGGGTGATTGAGTTCTTTTGAATAATCTTCACTGTCATCTTGAAGGTGGGAACGATGATGATAATCTTCCCACGGAATCTATCCTATCATCATTGATTGGATTATTCCTTCGTCTGTAGAATGTATACGTGACCAAGGATCAGAAGAGGTGCCATATTCTAAATACCTATCTACCTATTCTTAAGTGAATGTGAGATAAAGTATTTGTTTACGCGAAGTTAACTAACAATTGTAAGAAGATAAGTAAGATATGTGGTGTAACTTGGGGAAATAGCACAAATCTCTGCCCTAGTAGTGCGAAAACATCTCAGCCCCTAGTTAGGGTTGTGCGAAAGGTGATCCTAACATATCATGAAGGTCTCGCAGGTTAGTACATTGTGGGAAGTGACATGCACAAAGGAAGACATTGTTGGACTAAATTGACACCTCAGTCATCTCAAGGGTGCAGAAACTTGGTTCCAACATACCCCCATACTGCTTCGAGTGAGACTTTAGTCCATGCTCCGCGGGCTGTTTCCGAAAGGGCCAATAGTGTAGGGATTTGTTTGGCTAATTAACTTCGAACCTGGGTCAGGCCCCAACAAGCCAAAAAATGGTTCTGTTGTCAAGACCGGAATCCTCATAGATATGTCTAATGTCGTATCATTATAATCCAACTAAGAAGGAAATTGAAGGTTGGTTGCACAGGAGAATTCACGAGTTCACGACACAGGATAACAGAAATCTGCGACTGACAAAAGAAAGAGTGGTTAGACTGCTACCTGTACATAGAAATCCATGAAATCTTCTTCATATCTTTCCCTACTGAGTCGTACAAGTGGATCATGAAGCTAGTAGATAGCCAAGGAAGGTGGAAGCTTGACGGTCCTATTGTGTGGACCCCAGAGTTGGTCCACAGATTGGAAGCATCGGAGGATAAGATCGTGCACGTTGTTGATCACTAGCTTGATCAGATTATAGGAGGATTCATTACTGAGTTTGAGGTAGATACTTCAGTCAGCTATAGCGAGGCAAAGCAATGCTTTCTCAAAGGACCGTCAGGTAAGTACGTAAAGTCTCTGAATACTTGGATTAAAATTTTGTTGTGTAAAAAGAGGGTTATTCAATTACCTTGATGTTCGGAGCTACGCAAAGTGGAAAAACCTATAGGAACGAAGGAAGTAAGGGACCAGAGAATAGCCCTTTGATTTCACCTTTGCGAGGGGACGAGGAAGAGCTTGCGAAGGTCTCTCTATGAAGTGTGATCCATTTGATAAGGCAAATAATTCCGCGCATATCACCCCCACCCACACTGCCACTAGCTTCACCGCCATCACCTCCATCTTCACCCATACCACCTCCACCACCACCGCAATTCAATATGACAAGCACAATAAAGCTGCATGTGTTCAAGGGATTGGGAAATGAGGATCCGGACCAATTTTGGTTCGTGGTAAGGGCCATATGGGAAGCGTAGGGGGTTACATATGACAATATAAAGAAAGTGATGCTAGTTAGCACTCTGCAGGATCACACGATGACCTAATATATTAAGCACTCAAATGATAATCTGAATGCGGGAATCACAGATATCCAAATTGCGCTAAATAAGGAATTTAGTTGGCTAGAGTCAGAAGCACAATCTATCATTGGATTCAAAGAGATCACAATGCTACTAGGCGAGACTCCTTGGAAGTTGGATCAAAGTCTGAAGTGTACAATTCGCGAAGATAATATGAATCTAACGGATGGACAACACTGCGAATGGTTTGTAGCGTCGCTAACACCACATTTAAGGAGCACGTTGTTGCAGCAGAAGTTAACAACTCAGGAAGAGGCCTTAGAGATTGCGATGAGGCTTCATGAGACCCCAATGCAGGATCCTAACTTGGGAGTTTAGTAGATCCACGCACAGTTGAAAAACTTATGCCTTGAGATGTAGAGTCTGAAACAGGACAGGACAGCTCGACCAGAAGTATGTGAAGAGGTGTGGTGCGTAAAATGCAAGGGTCAGGGTCATGATAAGGACCACTTCTCGGTGTTCGCAAATTACCTCACAAGAGAAGGACCAATGTCGTTAAGGCCGGAAGCGCAAGCAGGACCTAGCGCGACACCTGCTTTGTGGTGCGTGATTTGTCAAATAGGTAGAAAGCATGCTATGGACAACTATCATTTGTTACAGAAGTACACGTAGAATTTGCAATAGTTTTTCTATAATTTTTGTAGGTCGGTGGGACATGATGAGCGCACTTGTAGAAGCTATGAGTTAATGATGGATAAGACTCTGACCTATAGATTTCAGGCCGAAACATAGCCCCTAGACCAAAATGTAGGAGTGGCGCGAACAGGATTTGAGGGGCGCAGACGAGGCCGAGGTGAAGGAGGACCTGTAAGACGTCACGAACAGCTGATATGCTATAATTGCAAAGGGCCAGGACATTATGCCCGTAATTGTATGAACCCAACACATCCATCATGTCTGTATTTTACCTTGTTTGATCATGAGATGAAATATTGTCCTACGATGATAGCTAGGATATGCGACAAGGGAGCGCTACCACCTCCCCCGACTTAGAACTTGCAAATGATGAGGTCTGAGTTGCGCGAGGAAGATCCAAATGTGAATATTGTGCTCTGAAGTGGAATCACAATGAGATATGATAAGGGAAAATAGCCATAAGATAGTACTTGGGTTCTCAAAGCTTCGGCGAAAGAAGCAGAGTTTGATTTGGATCACACTCAGGAAACCTTCATGGAAGCTAAGAAGAGCTTCACTGATGCCTCCACTTTAGGAAGCAAGGATAAACTAAAGCTAAAGATGGACCCATCTATGCTCACGACGTTCCTAGAAACATGCATGAAGTTACTGCGTAACAGCAAGGTTGTAAAGGGATTACAGGAACTCATTAACAGATGTGCTGGGACCACGCTAGGAGAAGCGTGTGTAGTCCAGAAGATTGGAAAGCATAAGACGGGGACGGGAAGAGAAATGAAATTAATCACACAGAATGGAGAATATGAGATGGACCTAGTAATTCTAGATTTAGGATCGGACGCGAATGTTTTGCCAAAGAAGACATGGGAGCGCATGGGGAGGCCTATGTTGCATTGGTCTCTTATTTAGCTACGAATGGCGAACCAGCAGAAAATACTACCCATGGGGCGATTGCAAGGGATCACTATGGATGTTGAAGGAGCGAGCGCACTAGCAAACTTTGAAGTGATAGAGATTGTTGATGACAATAATCCATACCCCACGCTCTTAGGAATTGATTGGGCCACTTATATGAATAGGGTGATTAATTTGAAGAAGCACAAGATGATTTTTGAAAAGAAGTTTCTACGCGTAGTTATACCCCTTGACCCTACTGAGGGATCATGCTATACAGAGCTAATGCGCGACTATGAAAGTGATGATGATTTAGAATGCATCTACAAGATAACCACACGAGAGGAAGACTGGGTAAATCCCACCGCGAATGGATGAATTTCATGGGAGCGCAAGAACTCCTGTACTTCAGATTCTGATGAGGAGATAGAGTGATGGCAGAACCGGTTACGTGAGGTAACCATGCTTAATTGTAACATGATGACAAAATCACTGCATTGCATATCGACAGAAATGAGAGATCTGCCTACTTATGATGGGTTAAGTGAGGTAGATGCCTTCTTGGACAAATTTGAAAGGGAGGTGTCAGAAAAGCAACGCTTCCAAGCCCTAAACCGGGTATTGCGCACTATGCATACAAGGTGATGGGGTACACACAAAGGGATCTTTGATGACTGGCATGAATGTAGGAGGACGATGCACACATAGTTTGGGAAGCATAGAGTGCGATGGGCATATAAATACAATGGGCAGGATGTTCCATGCGCACATCTAGCCAAGTGGGTGTAGGTATATGGAAAACCACCTACGTTGATGTACATGAACTCCACGCTGAGAAGTATGGTCAATAAGCATGTGTTTGGGGGCCAGATGTGTGAATGGCTCTTCAGGCTAGAAAAACAATATGTAGGAAGAACAATCGCGTAGAAGGTTATCCACACGGAAGCGTTCAATAAGGGCTGAACAAGGTATGTGACGTGCAACGAAGTGATTGGGACCTCCGCGTACCCAGACAGATGCCTCTTTGGCTGGTCAATGGAGTAGAAGTTGTAATGCCTATGGAGTCTATCATGTCTAGTCTACGCATAGTGGCGCTTGTAGGGGTAACAGACCACGGAGCCCTGGAAGAAAGGCTCACACCGTTGGAAGAGCTCGAAGAAGAATGGTTGGGACTCGATGAAGAGATCTAGCAGGGTGATCTTAGGCTCCAAGAACTCATGAATGAAAGAGTTTAGTTGAGGGAGAAAAGAGCCAGGGCAGAAGGGGAAGTCAAGAAGCTTGAGGAAGGAATAAAGAAGGACTTTCTTGATAGAAAAACCGTAGTGATAGAGCAGGATGGGCTCAATTACATTGACAGACTTGGGGACTACCATCGAGAGTTTATCAGTTTGATGCATTGGATTGGACCATATGTTATTAAGGATCTCACAGGTGGTGGCGTGGTGTAGTTGGTGAAGTTAAATGGTGAACTCTTCCCAGGAAAAGTAAACAGTAGTCGGTTGAAGCCATGTACAGGTGGCCCAGCCATCTGACTAGTTGCAGGAAGCATAGTCTTAGTGCTCTAGGCAATTGAAAGGAGGCACGGGACTATAAACTACTCTGCCCGAGAGCTGTATGATGTAAGGACTGGGCACAGTAATGAGGTGTCACAAGGTCTGCGACAGCGCAAAGATAGTTGTGCTGTCGCGCAGGTTGGCTAGAAAGTGACCATTATAGTCACTATTCATGATGTGATGCTTGATTTGAGACCAAATGGAGCGGGCGGTAGGCATTTAAGGCGAACTTTATGGGCTAGATTTGGGAAAATTTACCGCCAAGGGAGCATTAATGGACCGGATTTGGGGGGAACGGTCGAATTTGAATTAAAAAGGTGCTAAGAAATTGCAAAGGGCTGCCCAAAAAACAACACTTGGACATTTGAGAATTGATCTATTGTGCGCCCAGAGATTTATGAACCTAGATTTGTTTGATCTTTTGAAGTCGAAGGCATTGTTTGAGCACTTACCTGAGCCATTGAGAGATTTTTGGAATAGCAATATGGCAGCATCTGAAGAAGCCATGGATATCGGAGAGATGACCGCTGAAGAGGCCGCGCAAGCCATGACGATAGGAGATGCCCCAGAAAGCGTCAGGATAGTCACAGAAATCCCTAAATCACCGCGCACGTCGAGACCCAAGAAAGACAAGTAGCCTATGGTTCCGGTGTGCATGTCCTCTAGAAACCCATTGAGAACTAAACTTACCATGGAAGAAAAGGGGAAGGAAATAAATTTGGAAGTCGATGAGGAGGAGGAAGACCTTGAGTGTTTTGGGAAGTTTTAGTGTCTACAAATAAACGCTTAAACCCCTAGACTAGTAGCTAAGTCTAGAACAATAGTGCAAAGAATTCTCTACTTTTTCTATGATCAATAGATTAAATAAGAGGTAAAGAAGCCTACCTATAGCTTTCACTTACTCCTCATCTCCCTTGATCAATTCTATCGCTCCTCTCCATACTTAATCCACTTGAAGAGTACCTGCACACAGACATAAGACAACAATCGATCAAAGCATATGATAATGATCTATTGATTAAACATAACATGGAATCAAGTACATGATACACATATGAAAGCATCAATGAATAACACAAGAATATGGAAAAAGCTTTGAACACTTTATTAGTAAAAGAAAGAGTTACAACCTATTGCTCGATTCAGCATCACTCCTCCAGTTCAATCCCATCCTCTCCTCATAACAAGAAGACATTTTGACATCATTACAATACTTTAAATCAACTCAAGTCTCATACTAACATCATCTCCCTATAATTCAATAATTTCCAGCCCCTGATCATTTAGATGAGTTTTCTTTTTATAGGTAAATGAAGGAAATTATGCCATAAATGGTGATAATGAATGCCCTCCCAAAATTAGAATTTAGTTCCATGGGGGAAGGGATAAAGGGATTGATGTTCCTTAACTCCCTTCCTCATCCAAATACAAGCTCAAAGGAATAGATAAACTTGGGAAACTTCTAGATGCATCTAATGGAAAAGAATACTCCCAAACCCCAATGAAATTTCACTCAAATTCACCCAGCACAGGCCAAAGAGGGCTCAAGTGCACTGCATAGCACCCTATCCGTGTATGATCTGCATTGCAGTGCACCCTAATGAAGGTTTGCCTACGCTGATTTTCTTAGAGGCAGTTTTTGGATGATTTTAGTCATGAAACTTCTTGGGAAGCTAGGCATTCTGATGGTTTACTTCTTTAGGGAATGTAACAACTGAATTAGGGGTTGATGGGCCCTAATAGTATTGATCTGTAAGTTGGGGTTGATGTGCCCAAATGGATCTGTAACAGTTGCCCCCTAAAGCATGAAGTCGTAAATATGTATGTCGAGTGAAATGCTTTATCATGTGGAGAGGAGGTTTTGAAGCAGAAGGTGACCTGCATCAATTACAATACATATATCATGATAATTTTATTTTTCTCATGAACTTGGTGAGGGAAGGCATACCCATTCTCAGCTTATAAACTTTCATTACATGTACAAATATAGTCATCTACAGATATAAACCCATGAACCATAAATGTAAGGCCATTGTACATTTGATTTAGTACTCCTGAAAATATCGTGGTCGGATGGATGAAACTAGATTTGGGGTCTTCAATCTCGTTCAATATTTCACTCAAGTACAAGTCTAACCATGTGAATAGATGATTTGAAGTCAAACATGGAAAGACATCGTCTAATTACCAGCCAATGATGTAAGTCGTTAACAGACACGAGAGGAATCACTAACAATGATGATGACCCTCAAGGTACTACAGTACATTTCACATGGTGTGAATAAATGATTTGATGTTGAACATCATACAAAGTCTTTCGGTCAAAGGCCATTGATGTCAACCTATCATCGCAGCAAGAAACCTGCCATTGATGTATGCAAGCCTCAAGGTACTGAAGGGGTGTTTCTAAGTCAACTTCTTGGATGATGTGCTATTGTCGACAAGAAGCAACTCGTCGCAGGAGGGCCTTGATGTATCCCACATCAACGACATGAAACGAGGTAAATGATTTTGGAGATGAAAAAACGACTGACAACACAAGGTTCAGGAATGGCGGTCATGAAAATGAAGGTTTATGGTATTGCAAAGGATGAAGTTTGAACTGAATGACTTCTCTTGAACATGTCAACGACACTAAGATGAATTGGTAGCATTGACCCAAAACAAAGTAATGGATGGTATGATAGACCAACGATGTGATAACCATCAAAATGAATGACCCATCCCACATAGTCACGGTGATGAGGTGAAAGTGTCATGTTCAAGAGCGACTTGCTCCCATGTTAACGAGTCTAGCGAAGGTGAAACTCGGTCTTGTCTTGATGGACAATTTTGTCGCTATTTGATGTTTTTAACGAGATTAATGACAAAGATAACTTGGTCCTTTTCATGTTTAAATAGTTTGAAAAGGGACAAAAAGAAAACTCCATAAGTTTTTTTCGTAAAATAATCTCTCAAGTCCAAAAAAGTGTAAAATAATACGAGAGAGATATCGTTTCCAATCCTTTAATGAGCTGGAATGGGCAAGCGCTCAGCAATCTTTTCATATTTAGAGAGTCTGAAAAAAGGTTAAAGAGGACTCCAAGGGGGTTCCTTTTTCATTTTTAACAAAGCTCAAAAAAGAGATAAAAATTTTCTTTGTGGTCAAAGATGTTCAATTTACATTTGAGCACATGAAATTCTACATTTCAGTTGTTAAACCTACTCAAAACACCATCACAATAGATTAAAAATACCTGCTCCATGGTTAAAAATGAATAAAACTAATGTTTACTCGATTAATGTGCAAGAAATAAACAAAAAAAACAAGTTTTACCATTCATTTTTACCATTTCACATTTACCCTTTGATTTTGGTGCTCTGGAGCAGTTTTTACCTCGAAGTTCACTAGCTGATTGCAGAGGATTCAGTGGACCATTCCTCATGCCGTCCGGACCAGGTAGGAGCTATCTCTGTTCTCTTTCATTTCATTCCATTTATTTTCAGTTTTAAGCAAAATTTTTGAGTTTTTGAGGCCCCTAGGGTTTCAATTTTGAACTCTGGAATCAGAGCACCCTTTCAATATCAAAAGGTGCGCTGCATTGCACACACCTAAAAGGCTGCATGCATTTTAGTGCATTGTCCCTAAGGCAGGGGTGCGCTGGACGCAAAACCCAAGTTTACACAACTATTTTCTCCAAAATTTTCCGCTGTTTTTTGCAAAAAATGGATCCTAATTTGTCTAATGGTTGCATTGCATACATTCATCAGATCAAAATGGTGATTATATGGAGAGAACGAGAGCACAAAGAACAAGATATGATTTCCCTAAATAATCAGGGTACGGTTGAGGCCATAAGTAATTATGGGTTACTCAAGGATTTCCGATTATCTAGCATGCGGCATCAAATTGATCTTTTACAGTTCCTTGTTCATTTATGGGATCCTACTAATCAGGGATTTCACATTAGGGACAAGTGATCCCATTTACCATCGACAACATCTACTTTCTGACTAGACTATCAAGGTGGGGTGCCCCCATCTCACTATCAGGATTTACCAGAGGAGGTGAATCAGTGAGAGACTATATACAATAGTTCTGTCGGGAAGGAGCTCAACCTAGCAGAGACGAAAAGATTAACGTCAGGGATGTTAGTGATTTACCATTGAGGATGATCCTCTTCACCCTTTCCAAACTGGTTTGCAGCGCAACAATACACTTGGCAAATAGATCATACATGCAATATGCTTTAGAGTGTTTAGAGCCAAAAGTGTTCAACTGGTGTGATGCAGTTCTTTCATTTGCGAAAGAAAAACTGACCAAGGTGAAGAGCCAAAAGACAAATAATTTTGGCTATGGGTCGATCTTGATTTCTTTTGCCTTGCAGAGAATACCACTTATGCGGCCACAACTTGTTTCACTGGGTGTATGTGGACCTAGAGATCCATGGATGCAGAGATGGGTAGATCTTATGGCTAGACATGTTGGTCAGTCATTGATCTCATTTACCCCTGCATTCTTTAAGTGATTTGATAGACAGGATATGGCCGTCGTAGAATATCCATATTCAGGAATGGATTTCCATGGTGATCCAGACTTGATGTTATCAGTTGGAGCATAGTGGAGTGCTATAGGTAAATTATTTGACCAAAGTGTTTTTTTTATTTTAAAGTTTCTACATTTTTTTTGTGCTTTTTTCTTAACTCCAAGACTAAACAAAACATTTTTTACATATGCAGATGTTGGACCTGTTCGACCTATGGGGCACCAATGAGAGGCGGGTGGGCCAGCACAGAGACCTGTTGGGAGAGAAATTCTCTGAGACTTAGATTTAGCCAAGACATTGGTTGAGCTATAGGACCACATAGAGGGTTTGACCCTAGGCATTCCGGATGTCTGGATCGAAGAGTTATCTATGTGACTGCAGCGCCACACCATCGGTGTGTTGAGTCATTGGATGAGACTTTTACACATGATAGCATAGGCTATGACCTGTTATCATGAGCAGCACTAGTCTACTTAGATGTTTTTTGCATACATTTTGAGTTTTTGGGTCAGATGACCAATTTTTGTCTTGGACACAAACTGTTTGTAAAAACTTTTAAAACAACTATCTATTTTACTTTCAGAGTTTTATTATGGTTAAGTGATGCAATCCTATTCAACTGATGATGTGAATTGAAAATATTTACTTTACATATGTCGCAAATGTCTATTTAACACATAATTCGCTAGAGAATCAGTTAATGTGTTTAGATTTCTGGAAATATGATGATATTGAATAAACTCAAAATACCTTTCCAAAATACGAACTCTAAGGAACATGTAATGAATTGTTGGGTTTCGGACGGTATAAATGCCAGTAAGTTGTAGTACAATGAGTTGTGAGTCTAGCCTAATGATGATTCGACATATGCCAAGTGAAATGGCATCAGAGAGAAGTTCAATCAACGTGCTATACTCAGCAATGTTGTTCATCGATCGACTAATAAAAATCCCTCTAAAACTCACTAACTCGCTGCTTGGAGGAAAAAATGGCCCATGCTGCAGAGGATAGATTATGCATACTACGACTAGCCCCATCGGCGTAACAAAAAAATGGTTCCGAAAAGTTTGACATCTGCAACAAATGAAAAGTGGATTACTTAACCAAATAAGAACTCTAAAAGAAACACACACACACATGCAATCAAAGCATATATACAGTGAGTTTTACTACACTTATCTAAGCATAGTAACTTTTAAGGTACAACCCATTTCAGAGCTGTGACAATGGAATCCCATCATAGTCCACTAACTCGTAGGCACCTTTCATCAAAACACGCTTAACAATATAAGGGCCCATCCAAAGCGATTCAAATTTTCCTACGCCAAGTTTATCAGACTCCTGATCATAAAGCAAGACTAGGTCACCTTCTGAGAAGACACAAGGCTTGACATTTTTATCATATTGCACCTTAATACATTTCTTGTGTGCTTCGTTAGCCAGTGCGACATCACGACAGGTTTCATCCAGATGGATTAACTCTAAGAAACGTGCTTCTTCTTCAGAAGTGTCAGGTAGTAGGTCAATCGTGAGTTTGAGAGATGAGATTTCACATTGGATTGGTAAGACTACTTCCAAACCATACACCAATTGAAAGGGTGTAAATCCAGTCACATTTCTCACCGAGGTTCGATATGCCCATAGATCCGAGTATAGGATTAAATGCCAATTTCATTTATGAACTCCAATCATTCTTTGCAACATGCACTTAAGGACTTTGTTGATAGCCTCAACTTGTCCATTAGCTTGTGGGTAGTATGGAGTAGAACTATCATGTGACAGTCCTAACTTGGTGGTCAATTCAACCATCATGTGATTGTGAAAATGCGATCCATGATCTGTAACTATGGCTTGTGGTACACCAAACCTGGCAACCACATGGTTGAAGAAAAATAAAGCAGTCGTTTCGCCACTATTGTTCAATGTTGGCATCGCCTCAGCCCATTTGGTAAAATAGTCAACGGCAACTATAATATAACCATGCCCCCTGGCCGAGGTGGGGTTACATGTCATAAAGTCAATGCCCCATTTGGTGAATGGGCCAACAGAAATGACTGGATGCAGTGGTGCAGGTGGTAATCTAGTTTTTCGATCAAATATCTGGCAAGCATGGAAACTTTTGATAGCAAGAATGCAATCTTTGAATATCGTTGGCCAAAAGTAACCAACACGGAGAATTCTTTGTGGGGTAGCGTAACCCGATAAATGCCCCCTACAAGCACCTGAATGACAATCATTAAAAGCTTTTTCGGCTTCCTCATGAGTGAGGCACCTACGTAAAATCGTATCGACACCACGATAATAAAGTGTATCACCAACTATCAGATAATATTTGGCTTGGTATTGAGTATGTCATTGTTCAGAGTGAGAGGTATTAGGCTGAAAAGCTTGGGTTTGGAGATAGACCAGTATATCTCCATACCATGGATCACTTGACGAGATAAGAAATAGAGACTCATCCAAGATTGATGCTTCTGATGTTAAATCATTGGAGGATGAGGGAAGATCACAAAGTAACTTGGCGAAGACAAGAGATTTCTTTGATTTAGATTTGATGAACTCCAAATAAAACTCCTATAAAATTACTATCCATTTTGAATATTTCCCCCCCAGCAACTAACGTGACAAAATGTATGTCATAGGGTTGCAATCCGATATAATGGTAGTTTTATGGAGGAGGATGTAATGACAAAATCTCTGTACAACTTGAACGGCTTCCAAAGCTAAATTTTCGACATAGGAATACTTACTTTCTATATAGTTGAGATTATGACTCAAGTAACAAATAGGATGTTGAATTCCACTTTCTTCTTGGACTAAAACCATACCAATGGTTGTATCTGCAATGGCGAGATACAGGTAATAGTTTTTTTGATAATTTGGGGCATACATTAATGATGCTCTAATCAGGGAATCTTTAAGAGCATCAAAGGAAGCTTGCGCAACCTGATCCCAATGGAAGGGTACCTCTTTCTTCAATAGATGTGTAAAACCTTTAGCCAACTCAGTATATTTTGGAATGAACCTCCTCAAAAAGTTTGTCTTCCCTTGAAGTCTCTGTAACTGTAACAAGTTTGAAGGTGGAGGCAAGTCAAGGATTTCTTGAACCTTTATTGGATCGAGTCGAATTCCATCTTTTGAGACTACGAATCCAAGCAATCGACCAGAGCCAACACAAAACACACACTTGTGTGGATTGAGTCTTATCTTGTAGTGTTGACACCGTAAAAATATTGCTCTCAAATGTTGCGGGTGATCAGACTGCTTTCGTGAATGAGCAGGTAAATCATCAAGATAAGGTTGAACAATGTGCTTGATGTCATGGAAGGCATAATTCATTACCCTATGAAATGTAGCTCCTACATTCTTCAAACCAAAAGGTAACTTTCGATAAGCAAACGTGCCCCAAGGACAAATAAAAATTGTTTTAGATTGGTCCTATGGGCAGATATTGATTTGATTGTAGCCAGAAAATCCATCCATGAACGAAAAGATTTCACATCCAGCACATTCATCAATAATTTGGTCAATAAAGGGTGTAGGATAATTGTCTTTTGGACATGCTTGATTACATCCCTATAATCGACACACATTCGAATTGCTCCTTGTTTTTTCATAACTGGAACAATGTTAGATACCCAATCGGTAAGAGGCACAACGAAAATGAAGCCAGCATGCAAAAGTTTTTCAACCTCTACTTTAATGGCAACAACTTTCTTAGGATGAACAGGTTGAAGCCATTTTCATACTGGTTTGACATCAGGGTACATTTTAATAACATGTTCAACAATGCTTGAGTCAATTCCTGGCATATCCTCATAAGACCATGCAAAAATATCTCTAAATTCACGAAACAGAGCATAGTAATTATGAAGTTCTGATGGAGAATAAGATTTACCGACATGAATGTTCTCTACAATATTGGGCTTGGTTGAAATGTTTATAGAAATTATTTCTTCTCTGTTTGAAAAATTACGCTTAAAATCTACAGCATCTACTCTAACAGAATTCGACAAGAAATCAATGATTGATGGGTGGTTTAGTTCATTTGAATAATATTCATTGTCATCTAGAAGGTGGGAACGATGATGATAATCTCCCAACAGTTTCTCTCTTATCATCATTGATTGGATGATTCCTTCATCCGTAGAATGTATACGTGAAAAAGGATCCAAAGAGGTGCCATATTCTAACGATCTATCTACCCATACAAAAGTTGAGTGCAGATTTGGGTTTGTCGCACAAGCCTGAAAGATTGATAGCTATGATAATTCAATGGGGCTTAACGGAAACACCTCCATATTACCATCAACTTCAATTTGATTCGAACTCCTCCTTAAATCAGATGAGGTGGAGGAAATCATGTTTCAGGTTTCTACTCTTGCCACTTCCACCAAATTAGATGGTGACGGGAGGGTAAAATTGCCCATTAGGGAAGGATCTTTAAAGAGACCTACTCCAACACTTTGAAGTGACGGCGGGGGTCCATGTACCAATGGAATGCTTCCCATAGCCTGTGAACTATTGGCAAAGAAGGCTAACTGATCAATGACTATGATTCCACCCTTAAAAGGGAATGCAATAGTACAAAAGTACGTGGAAACCATAGTAGCCATAGCATATACCCAAGGCCTTCCTAGTAAAATGTTGTAATCGAGGGGTCCGCCAACTACCTCAACTTCAACAGTAACCATTTTGACCCCTAGTTTGATTTGCAGGTTACTCAAAATCCCACATGGAGTATATGTTCTTCCATCAAAAGCTTTCAATGTGGTTGGTGATCGTGACAACGGCAATGAACCAATTGTTTTCCAGCAGCTCATGGACATAATGCAAATAGATTCCCCCTCATCAATAATAGTTTGGTGAACATTCTTATTGAGAGCTTTTACTTGGATTAGGAAAGCTAATTGTGCCGGTAACTGTGGTGAATATCCTGCATGGTTAAAAACCACAAGATTTGAAGCCGTAGGATCTATTCCACCTATTGTTGACAATAAAACCTGTTTTTGAAAGGGATAGTTTTGCAACATCTCGAGTGTCAACATAGCTGAAGGTGATTGAGAAAGATCTTCTACTATGTTACAGTTTTGAGCTACTTGAGCCCGAGGATTGAATGTCGATCTGTGCACAACTCCCTTTGGTGGTTTTATTGTCAATTCAAGTACAACAGGTGGAAACACTTCAGATGGAGTCAAGGTTGAAGGATTAGGTTGATCAATGTCCTGATTATTCGAAGACGATGTATTTCCATAACATTTGTTTCTTGTCGACACCAAAACATCATTTTGTGGCTTTGTGATGGATAACATGAGTACTTGGGATGTGGAAGCATGGTCTGTTGCAACCAAATGTGTTTCCGGGGTTGGAAACAGATCTATCAACATTGTTGATGTGTTTGAAGTCTTTAAAAGTTTAGAGACCTCAGAGCGATGTGGACAATCTCTTGTATAATTCTCATCATTACATATCAGACATGGATAATGTGGTTTCCTTGTTGTGGTAGAGGAATCAGATGATTTCTCTGGAGGGGAATTTTCTTGTTTCTTTTTGTTCTTCCCCTTTTTCTTGCCTGCTGGTTGCTTTTGATTTTTTCCTTTGTCAGATGACACGACATTAATATCGGAGGCAAGAGTGTTTTATGATGCCTTGGTGGTTTGATTGGAAACAACAAGAGTTTGACCAGATGGTATTCCGGCTATTTGTGTGCTTGAAGAACCGATCACACCGTCACCAGCATGAGAGTCCTTACTCGATTGTGGAGGAGGTGGAACAGTGAAAGCAAGTCGAGGTGCATTAGGAATTTTATCATAGAGCATGCCGAATTATGTGTAAATCAAATCCAAGTGTTGGGCACGAGCAATGACTTTCTCTTTTGTGACAACTCCACCTTTTGCCACATCCTTGGTGATGATGGCAACAAGTATTTCATGAACCATTTAGCTAAAAGCTGAACGGGAACATATGTCTTAACCATTCGACGACGACGCCGCCACTCATGAATATGATCTGATATATGGGTAGCAGTAGTCTGTTTAAAGTTGGTTGGGAGTTCCATTCTGGTCTCGTATCTAATAGGTAACTGGAAGTGGGTCAAAAAAGTAGTGGCTAAAGTGGTGAAGTTATCAAAAGAAGCTCTTGGTAATTCAATGTACCATTTAGCAGCTAGATCAGTAAGTGTTCTTTGGAAAAGATGAAGTCTGACTGAATCGTCAATTAAGGAGTTAGATGAACACCACAAATGAAAGGTCATGACATGATTTGATGGGTCTTCTCCAGGATTTCCATTAAACTTCAGAATGTTAGATGGTAACTTATGTGGAATTACCAGCCACCAAGGTGCATATAAGATTGGTTCATTAGTGAGCCAATTTAAATTTGGTAATTCTAAAGTTGCTACAAATGGCAACTGTCGATTCAATTTAGGTTGAGCATACCCAGGATATAATGGAATTGCCTGAGCAATAGGTCTTTGCATACCGACATAGGGCATCTACATTTGGTAACCTTTGTATGGTTGTTGAAAAAAAATAATATAAGGTGGTTGTTGATAACCAGGTTGAATATGTGGTTGTCCATAACATGCAAAGCCTTATTGACCTTGACCTTGGTAAGCTTGAGATTGACCAAAACCAGGTTGAGCCTATGAAACAGGTCCAAACTGAGGTTGGAACTGCTGGAATTGGGGTTGTTGAAATTGAGGCTACCACGGTTGTTGAATCAACTGTTGTTGTTGTTGGTACAACTTTTGTGGATTCAACGGTTATTGTTGTCTAGCAATGAAAGGTTGACTGGGTTGTGAATAAACTATACCAGTGTAAGCTTAGGTCAGTCCAGATAAGGGTACACTAACCTGAGGTTGTTGCTGGACTCCAGAAACAAGTGGTTGTTGTACAACAACTTGAGGAATTTGAACTTCTTGACTTGAAACTTGTGATTGCAAGGTAGAAGGATCAGTTTGAACTGGTTGAGATACAACAGTTTGAACTTGTGACTATGGTACAATAGTAACAATAGGTGTAGTAGGAATAGCTGACACAGTTTGCATTGGTTGTGTTGGATACACAAGCCTTGGTTGAACCAGCATTGTTGGCTGCCATTGACAAACTCTAATTCTAGGTTGACCTGAATACTATGGGACATTACCATATGGTAGTCCCCCAGAATAAGGATGATATTGTGAATAAGCATATTTCTCTCCATATGGTGGCAATCCATTATTTAAGGGATACATAAGTCTTTATTGACCAAATTTCCCAGCTTGATACTGGTATGCAAGATCAAACTGTTGAGTTCCCATTAGAGAAGAACTAGGTAAAATTCTAGTTGAGGACATGGGTGATGACCATGGTGTAGAGGCAAACCCTGAGTGGGTTCCAGACAATGATTGGTAACCAACCAGGACAGACGATTCACCATACAGATGTGACTCGGGTGTGGTAGAAAACATCGAAGAGGTTACAACAGAAGAATCTGCTATAGCTGCATCAGATGATACAGTCTGAGATGTTGACGGTTGTTCGGCCATAGTTAACTGACCCAAAAGTTGTCCTAAAGATTCGACAGGTACTTGAAAAGAAGCATGATCAAATGAAGCAAAGAAATCAGTAGTATTAGGGTAAAGATAAAGCCAAGTTCTAAAGAGAAATGGGGTTCCAGGTGTCTAATATTCTTCCAATTCCTCCTCTATGGCAATCAAACCTGGTGGAAGAACTTCACCATCAGGTCCATAAAAGATTTCTAGTGCTGGTGAAGTTGAATTTTCAATAATTATGATGTCTGAGGGGTAATTGTAAAGTAACAAGTTCTGAATGTTCAAATTCGAAGTCCATATGTTCGGGTAAATGAACAACAATTTTAGTAAGAGGTTCCTGAACAACTTCAGGCTCAGATGTAACTTCTATTTGAACTAGGATAGATTCTGGATTAACTTCTAGTTGAACTGATTCAAGTTCAGAAGTACTTTCTTGTTGAGCAATTTCAAGTTGAGGATCAACTTGTGGTTGAACAACTTCGGTTATTGTTTCACTAGGATCAGTGTTAATGTCCTCAGGTAATTATGAAACTTCTTCTTCAAGAATAGATGTACCAGAAATAGTTGGAGTAACTGGAGTCATTGTACTTACCAAAATAGATGATTCAGGTAACTCAAATGAAGAACTATGAGTTCTTGATGTACTAGACTCAGTTAAGCGAGACTGCTTTACCCGAATTGGTGTCGCTTCGGGAGGCAAAGGCAGTTTGCTCACTATTCTCCGCAAACGATGGGGTATGGGTTGATGTTTCTCCATGATTACTGATTAATTTTATTATCAAAAAGGAAATAAACAAAAAGGGGTATACTAGGCAAAAGGTTTACCAAGCAACTGTGAACTACAGAATATCTCCTAGCGAACCAAGAAGTATGAACAGGCAATCTCCCTAAATGTTGTGTTCGGTGTATCACAATTACAAGGCAACCGACTCGGTTACTTAAGGATGGATAGAAACCTAGAATTTTCCTCCCATATATACCCGAAGGTACGTGGAGGCCCAGTCCATATAAGCGCTGTCTAATGCAAAACCACACAATGAGAGCATTCCCATATACTTTACGTACTGTAACACCGCCCTATATACCCAAAGGTACGTGGACGAGCTACGATATACTCACGTATGTGGATTGAGGTATCACACTCAGGATGTATTGCAGACAAGTTAGCGACAGCTACTTTGTTTTACGATGCCAGAACACATCTCTAGCCTAGATCCACTAAATGATTGTGTTAATGACAATGCTCCATTAGGTAAATTGATGTTTATTTTAAGTTGATCTTGCTTAGGAATTTTCCTTTCAAGTTCACCACGTGATGTATTCTAAAATTCCTAGGAATGCAACTATCATGATAAGCATTCTTTCTATTCAATTTAATGATGAAAATCCTAGCTACTTAGGGATAGAGCAATCAGCTTTCTTTTGATCAAAGAGAAAAGAGCACAATCTAAATGAAAATTCACTACACTATTCATTATCAACACACACAAACCTTTTCAATGCAACATGCATGTATTTCTTTTCAATTTCCCTTAATGTGAATCAACAAAAGGAAAATTAATGCACAATCGATCAATAAACTCTTTTCATAAAAATGACGATTTTGCGACAATTTCTTTTCAAGGAAAGGAAGACCTTACGACACTTTCATTTTCAAAGAAATGAGGAATTATGACACTTTCAACGAAAATACTAATCATTTGCACACATCAACCAATCGATCTTTCATGAATGAAGATTTGACGAGAATTCAATTTTCGAAGGAAAAGACGATTTTACGACACATTCTTTCGCTAAAAGATCAATCAATCAAAAAACTAACTTTCAACTATAGATTGAAAATGAAAAAGTAAATACATAAGAAACATTTATCAATCCTAGTCTAAGTAGGGCCAGGTAAGGAGATGAAACACTATTTTCAAAGGCAAAACATCATTGACATTCAGCAAATCTTTCAAACAGGATAAAATTGGCTCAAAAACTTCACCTCCTAGATGGGAAACTAACCCTCAAGGGATCAGCGCAGGCAGCAGTGAGAGACAATGTGTTGAAGTGCACTAGATCTATGCGGGAATTGCATTGCAGTGCAATGTGTCCTTCATTGGACTGCGCTGGTGATAGTAAGCAATTTTGAAGACAATTTGGCACAGTTTTGGCTCAATTTTCAATGAAATAAGACTGAAATTCAATCAACGACCACAAGTACAGTATGTAGAAATGTATAAGAGGCTAATAAGCTACTAAGCTGGATGATCGCTCCCCAGTGGAGTCGCCAATTTGTTTTGGGAAGTTTTAGTGTCTACGGATAAACGCTTAAACCCCTAGACTAGTAACTAAGTCTAGAACAACAGTGCAAAGCATTCTCTACTTTTTCTATGATCAACAGATTAAATAATAGGTAAAGAAGCCTACCTGTAGCATTCGCTTACTCCTTATCTCCCTTGATCAATTCTGTCACTACTCTCCATACTTAATCCTCTTGAAGAGTACCTACACACAGACAGAAGACAACAACCGATCAAAGCATATGATAATGATCTATTGATTAAACATAGCATGGAATCAAGTACATGATACACATATGAAAGCATAAATGAATAACACAAGCATATGGAAAAAGCTTTGAACACTTTATTAGTAAAAGGAAGAGTTACAACCCATTGCTCAATTCAGCATCACTCCTCTAGTTCAATCCCATCCTCTCCTCATAACAAGAAAGACATTTTGACATCATTACAATACTTGAAATCAACTCAAATCTCATACTAACAGCATCTCCCTATAATTCAATAATTTCCAGCCCCTGATCACTTAGATGAGTGGTCTTTTTATAGGTGAATGAAGGAAGTTATGCCATAAATGGTGATAATGAATGCCCTCCCAAACTTAGAATTTAGTTCCATGGAGGAAGGGATAAAGGGATTGATGTTCCTTAACTCCCTTCCTCATCCAAATATGAGTTCAAAGGAGTAGATAAACTTGGGGAACTTCTAGATGCATCCAACAGATAAGAATATTCCCAAACCCTAATGCAATTTCACTCAAATTTTCCCAACACAGGACAAAGAGGGCTCAAGTGCGCTGCATAGCACCTTATCAGTGTATGGTCTGCATTACAGCGCACCTTAATGAAGGCCTACCTGCGCTTATCTTCGTAGAGGTAGTTTTTGGATGATTTTAGTCATGAAACTTATTAGGAAGCTAGGAATTCTGATTGTTGACTTCTTTAGGGCATGCAACAACTAAATTAGGGGTTGATGAGCCCTAATAGTATTGATCTATAAGTTGGGGTTGATGTGCCCAAATGGATCTGTAACATTGAGGAAATACTGGTGGAAGAGGAGGAGGATGAAGAAATGGAGGAAGAAACCCAGGGTGCAGACCCTCTGACCAGGTTTCCCGCATATGTTCCTCCATGGAAAGGGAAAGCAAGGGTGCCCAAGGACCTAGATGAGAGAAAGAGCTCTCTGCAGACTCTGCTGCTACCCGATGATATCGTTTTTTACGGAGCGCACTTGGGACAGGTGCCGACTCTAAAATTTGAAGGCTGGGGTCTTGCGGACCACGAGAAATTCCCACATTTGGTAACCACGTAGCTAATGCAGCCGAAGAAAAATACAGCGGCGAGAGTCATAGAGTTGGAGCTGCACAAGTGGTTGCGAGGAGTAGAGAAAGCAGGGTTGTTAAACCTGCTCTGGGTGCCACATTACCATCGTGCCCCAGTGACTATCTTTTTCATCAGGAAGCTACTCTGCCTTGTGCATGATGGGTGTTTGTGGCTGGCGGAGCCCATCCCCATCACACACCACCTAATTCACAAAATTACTCAGCTCCCTTGCAAAGGGGAGGATCCAGTGAACATATCTGAGGGTAAAAGTGATGATTTGGCCATCGAGGAGGCCATGAAGAAAAAGTTCAAGTTGGAGAAGAAAAAGAGAGGGTACGCGATCTCCAGTATCAATAACACTGTGGTCAGAGTCGCGACATAGATACTGTCTAGGAAGGTTATACGGAAGTGCCTCGGGGATGAGGTGCCCCCGCCAGTGGTTTCACTTGTCACGTAGTGCGCAGAGGGGGTCCAGTTTAACTGGGTGGATTACTTGTGCCGATAATTCCTAGAAAACGGTCGTGAGGCACAAGAATAGGAGAAGACTTTCCACTACGCATGGCTTCTGCTATCCATAGTGTTGGTGGCTTACGAATTGCTTGAGGACAGCCAGTTCCCCATAATCATGTAGGATCTTCCAGAGGCAGTGAAGTACGCTTCGCTATGGGCAACTAAGGACGTGTAGAGGATCAGAGATAGCAAGATATTCTGGGTGTTCATGGAGATGAACATCAGAATGGGGATTAATCGCAAGCCACAATTATCGCCTACTGTCTACAATAGTTTGCAAAGTTTCACGGAGTTCAAGACAGAGTTCCATCATGTGTATATCAGAGCGCGCAAGGACCCTGCGAAGAAATGGAACGAGCTCCCTTACCTAGCCACGGACGATGTCATATTATCTGTGCTTGAGTCATGGCCACCGAAGTGGCATGCTCCATGCGGCTCCACGATGGATTCAGAGAAGTTCGTTGCACAGAGGAAGAAGGAGGAGGAAAAATTGTGGATGGCACAGTTGGTAGAGAAGAGAAGGAACGAAGCAGTAGCAGCAAAGGTGCAGGAGGTGTGGGACACTGCGAAGGTAGTAGAAGAACAACAAAAGGAAGTAGAGAAGGAGTGCAAAGCCCAGAAGTCACCTTCACCTGAACAGGAGACAGACACAGAGGAAGGTGGCGCGTACCCACAGAAAGCATCCACAAAGTTGAAGCAACAGCGCCCGAGAGAGCAGGTGGGGCCGCGGAAGAAGTCGAAAGCCTCCAAGACTTCTTTCAACCTGATCACCCTCACTGAGGGGGATCTCCATGACATAGGGGAGATGGTGTGGGATGTCACCACGGAGGCCCTCCAATAGTTCGCGGAGGAAAAACAGATGGTGTTGGGGGCCCTCTAGGCACAGATACAAGAGTTGCAGGTGCGCACTCCTGAAGCTAGCACTCTATCAACTAGCCTCGCAGTAGGCATGACCGCGGCTGAGGAAATGTTGCGTGCCCGCATGACCAACACTATAGTGCTACCATAGGGCGCAATGGTTACAGAAAATGAGGCCGACAGGCCTATGGTCAGTGTGCTGAAGGGAGTTGGGATAAACATGGTTGCGCTCCCTCAGGAGATGCTCTATGTTTTGCAGGATGGAGTGATTGCAGAACTGCGGGCTAGAGAGGGCTGCACGCTCCATGTGATGAGTGAGAAATGAATTAATATTGAACAATTCATCCTACAGCACGACGAGGTCATGACACAGAACAAACAACTAGTGCAAGTGGTTGAGGAAGCCTGCTAGATGGTCCATGAGTTGGCCATCCAAACAGAGAAACCATCAGAAGCGCGCATCCGGAGACTAGCAACAGGGGTGTGCAAGACAAAAGAAGAAATGGCTAAGGTTCAACTGGAACTGAACCTTCATATAGCTGAGCTGCAACTGAACGCGCAGCCTTCAACTCTGCCTGAGGTGAAGGAACAGCGCACCAACGCCATTACAGCAGGAATAGCGGAGATCAACAGTGCAGTGAAGGACTGTACAAAATTGTTTGAGGAGTCATTCAAGGTTATCACTACTCTGCAAGAGGACTCAAACATACAGCACTTAGAAACAGAGGCGCGTGAGCTGCAGCAACAGTACAATGAAATAAAAGGGACCACGCAGATGATGGCCCTTACACAGAGGCTCGTGAAGATGCAGCGGGCAAAAGCGCTCAAGGAGCAGGTAGATGTTGCGCGACATAAGGAAGATGTCATGAAGCGTGCATACAACCATGGATCGATGAGGTATTCGTCATTACCACCTCGATTGAATCAAAGCTCACGCAGATGCAGGGAACGTAGGAACAGGTACAGGGTAGCAGTTCAACTACAGCAGTCTCTTAACAGTGTGTCCAGGAAGTGCAGCAGGCAGCTGCTCAATGCGATGCCGATCTTGCAGCAGTCCAGGCAAAGTCAGGAGGTCTCCACGTGAAGATCTCTGCACCGATAGAGTGACTCGAGGGTGAGTAACGATATTTGTGTTGGGAACCTGTTGGGGGCTTGTTGGGTGCGGCAAGGAAATTTTTGGGGCTTAAATCCCATATTGGCTAAAAATTTTAAATCCGATGTAAAGACTCCACATTTTGTGGTCATGGAGCGCGAAGTTGTAAATGAGTCATAGGGTTGTCCACCCTCAATTTTGTAATGTAATGTCGGCTTTAGAGATCTACCCATCGTCTGCAGAGAATGGGATTGTATAAATAGAGTGAGGCTCTAAGTTGTAAAGAAGAAAAAAATCTAAGTGATCTAAGGATGAGGAATTGAGTCTTTTCTAAAGTGTAAGTCGAGTCTTTGGGTTGTAGAGTAGGAGAAGCCTTCGCAGTTGAGTGCGTAGAGGCCTAGTAGTCCACAACTGAGTGCGCAGGTTGAGTCGAGTCTGTAACCATGGAAGCATTAATAAAGTGAAGTTTTCATATCAATTCTGTGTAATTAGTTCTTGTTTTCTACATTGAATATATTGGGTATAAATTACATTTCTGTTGTTTATACGGTGCACAAACATATATGATTGTGTTGATTAAGTGAATGTGAGATAAAGTATCTGTTTATGCGAAGTTAACTAACAATTATAATAAGATAAGTAAGATACGTCATGTAACTTGAGGAAATAGCGCAGATCGCTTCCCTAGTAGCGTGAAAGTATCTCAATCCCTAGTCAGGGCTGTGCAAAAGACGATCCTAACAGATCGCGAAGGTCTCACAAGTCCGGACAGTGCACGAAGTGACCTGTGTGAAGGTAGGCACTATTGGACTAAATCAACACCTCAGACATCTCAAGGGTGCAAAAACTTGGTTCCAGCATCCCCTCATACTGCTTCGAGTGAGACTTCAGTCCGCACTTTGCGAGCTGTTGCCAAAAGGGACAGTAGTGTAGGGATTTGTTTGGCTAATTAACTCCAAACCTAGGTCAGGCCCCAACAAGCCAACAATAATTCTTATGATTTTAGTTAAAATCCTTAGTATAACATCACTACTAAGAAGACATATGCAAAAATTGGTTTACATAATCACTAAAGGAATATTCATTTGTATTCTTGCTTACCAAAGAAGTTGAGTGAATGACTGACTAGGGCTTTCCTTGTGCATCTAAATTTTTCAATGGAAACTTAAACCTATCTGCTTGATGAAATAAAAGTAAATACACCAAAACTCACTGATGTGTAAAAGCACCTTCAGTTGAAAACTTAAAAAAATGATCATGAATATTGTCAACCAAAAACTAACTGTAGTTGAAAATCAATGAGGGCTTATTACCCACAGAGAACACTGATAGAAATCCCAATATTACTTCATCAGCCCACTGATCGGTAGGGTAACCTAACAAGCATGAAACCATAGATATGACTTGCCTAGACATTTCTGCGAAAATTGAAGTGGAATAGGGTGGATTGGTCTTAGGTAGTTCGGAGTTCTCGGGTAAAAATGACTCAAATATTCGGCCTCGGTGAGGAAATGTAAGTTTTTGGTAAATCTCCATGAGGGAATAAGTACAAAAAGGGTGTAGAGGGGTTGAAGGATTGATTTGAAGTGCTTGACATATGGAATCAGGAGTAGTAACAAATAAAACTTCATTATTTTGGGCAATTACAGCCCTTTGACTATGAAGATATCTGAGATAACACCAGGTAACAAATTCAGGGAAGATATGGGTCTAGGGAAAGATGAATTGGGGAAGGAATGACTCCCAAATGCTCAATTCATCACTGACATCAAGAAACTTTTGGTTTTCCCAATTGTTGAGTTCATAAAGGTCGAACTCACATTGGGTTTATGAGATTTTATACTGCATATCTACTAGGGGAAGCTCATCTAGGTTAACTACAGAAGGTAACGTAGGGTTATCTATCACTAATTCTGATTTTCCTTTAGATGAAGACATCGTAAACAGTAAATTACAGGCTAAGGTTGTTGAATTATCATACAATTGTTGATTAGTGGTGTATGAAGATCAACGACTGCACTATTGGTAGAATTCGGAGTCGCATTGGTAACGCTAGGAACTGGAATGGAGAAAGGGCATATTCAGATAAATGAGGGAATTCAAACGGTTGAAGAGGTTATAACCATTTTTAGGTGCATCTAATTAAAGATAGATTTTGGCACGAAAAAATAATGGTTGAACGGTTATATGAATGTTTGGAGGGAGGAATTAATGTATAATGCTTAATTGGTGGGGGTGAATAGGAAGAGGACAGGTGGCGAGGTGTGAATAGGCATGGGAGCAGAGCGGGAGTGGGAAGTAGTTTTCGGAGGGGGGGTGCGCGGTTAGTGGTCTAGGACAGGGGGTCCCGAAGTTGTTGAGGAGGCGCCACGTATTAACAGGTGGTTAATTGAAATCGGCTTTTTGGACCCCACCCTCGTTAAACTCTGATGGTGCGGGGTGGGCCCAAACTCATCCCCCATCGTTGATGCGGATGAGGATGATCTCGTCCATTGGTTTTGATTTGAAATTTATCGCAACACGACAAGATGTCAAATCTTCTTTATTTGCAAATTAAACTTATAATCTTTTGGTAAAATATAAAAAGATTAAAATAATAATCATCTAAAGCAATGTGGCATTTTGTCTTGCTCGCGAATTTGGGGATTTTTTATTATATTTATCATATATATATAGATATATCCCCTTTTTATTCTTTTCTTTTGACATTTTTTCTTTATTTCGTTTTCTCATTTTCTTTTCTTTCTTTTCTATTTTTTAGTTTTCTTTTTTTTTAACAAAAATGAAAAACAACTAGGATAAAAATAAGTTACAACTGGCAGCATATGCCCATTTTTTTGTTCAAGATCCAACATTTTATCCCACTGGGGTTTCTGGTTTTATTTCTGATGTGCCCCTTAGGGCTTCTTGACGAGCCTACGTGCTCTTCTTCCTTGGTGGCATTTCGACCATTTATATAATTTGTCGTAAGGCATTAATTGCTTGAATGTGTTCAACATATGCAAAATATATCTTTGTATGTAGCTTTGAGCTCTTAACAATGTAAACTTTGAAATGGGAACTATAAACTCAAAATGGGAACTCTAGCAAAAAAAAACCCAAAAAACATGAAAAACAGTGCTAAAAACGAAAAGTCTTGATGTTGGAATAACACTTTTTTTTTCTAGGGTAAATTTTCAGCATGTTCTAAAAATTGCGGTGAAAACCAATTTTTTGTGCAAAAATTGTCCAAAAAACACCCCCAAAACGAAAAGTGTTGATGCTCGAATAACACTTTTTTTTTTCAAGGGTAAATTTTGTGCAAAAAACACTCTCAAAATGAAAAGTGTTGGCACTAGAATAACACTTTTTTTTCAAGGGCAAATTTTCAACATTTGCAAATAATGGCATAAAAGATTTTATGAGGACTCTGAAAAACATTAAAATTTCAAAAGAATAATGAAAACATAAAAAATAAAAATTAAAACAATGAGAAAAAACAAAAAGAAGGTTAAAAAAATAATAAAACGTAAATAAAAATATATATTAAAAACAAAAAACAAAAAATCATATATATATATATATATATATATATATATATATATATATATATATATATATGACCAAAAAAAAAAAATCAATCATAAGAATGTTTAAAAAAACCAAAATTACCCATAAGAATTTAAAAAAAAAAAAAAACTTGTAAACCATTAAAATAATTGGACAAAAAAAAACCAAAAAGAACTATAAAATTAAGAAAGTAAAAATAGAAAAATTAAAAAAAAAACCATAAAAAATTAAAATTAAGATTAAAGCAAACTAAAAAAAAAATAGAAAATTACCAAAAAAAAAATAAAAACTACTACATTAAGATTAAAAACAATTAAAAAAGACACCTAAAAAACAAAAATATACTCAAATTAAAAAAACAAAAAACAATTAAAATTTAAAATATATATATATTTTTTCAAAAAAAATAAATAAATAAATAAAAATAAAATAAAATCTTTTTTATTTAAAAAAAAAAATTATTAGCATTTTGTTTAAATAAACTTAAAAAAAAAAAAATTGATGCCGCCCATGGGGTCTTTTTTAATCAAACATATATATATTTAATTTTAATTTTTTTTGTTTTTAAATAAAAAATATAGGGCTTAATAAAAAATTTAAATGTTTTTTTTAAAATCAAAAATAGATATTTGATTTTAAATTTTAAATGTTTTTTAATTTTTTTTTTTTTAATTTGAATATATATATATATATAGATATATATATATATTTTAATTTTTTTTTTTTAATTTGAATATATTTTTGTGTTTTTTAATGTTTTTAATCTTAATTTTAGTAGTTTTTAAATTTTTTTTGGTTAATTTTCTATTTCTTTTAATCTAATTTGTTTTTATTTTTTTTTTAATGTTTTTTTAAATTTTTCTATTTTTACTTACTTAATTTTATAGTTTTTTTAAACTTTGTTTTTTTTCCAAATTCTTTTTTGGTTTACCATAGTTTTTTTTTTGTCTTTTTATATATATATTTTTATATTTGTTTTTCTAAGTAATCAACATTTAAAAAATGTTTAAAATAAAAAAAAAATTATATTTAAAAAAAAAATGTTTGTTTTATATATATATATATATATATATATGCGCATAATTTTATTTTATTTTTAAATAAAAAATATTTATTTAAAAAATATATATAATTTTTTTTTAAAACAAACATATATAAATATTTTTAAAATTTTTTGTTTTTAAACCAACCTAGATCCATCTTAACACTGGATCTATCAAGCGTCGAGAGGGATTTTTTGTTTTTAAACCAACCTAGATCCATCTTAACACCGGATCTATCAAGCGCCGAGAGGGATCAAATCTCTCGAGGTGCAAACCTATTTCTTGAGTGCAAAACTTGAGGAAATGTTTGCACCTCGAGAGATTTGATCCCTTTCGGTGCTTAATAGGTCTGGTGTTAAGATGGATCTAGGCTGGTTTGAGTCATGTGAGGTCATATAAAATTCATTGAACATCTAATTATTTTGATCATTTTAAATATGTTAAATATGTCTAAGATTGATTTGGTCAATTTAATTTAAAATTTGCTTTGTTACCTTAGTTTGTTGAGATGAGAGAGATTGTTAGTAACTTGAATGATGAAAAATGATGAAATACAAATTTTGAGTGCAAAGTGTCAATGTAACAATTTTGATAGATAGAAAATGTGAATACTAAGAATATAGTCAATTACAAACAATCTTCATTGCAATCAATCTGAAACTATTTTCTTCTATTGTTCCTATTGTCACACCTCAATCTGAAACTATTTTCTTCTACTGTTCCTATTGTCACACCTATTATTTTTATGAGTAGTTGGAATCATAGACCATTCAAATATTTAACTCGAGCTACTGTATTAAACAACATACCTTATCTCTGTTGCTCTCTAATATTAATAGTAGTTTTCTCCAAAGTCAATCATTGTGACTTATGGAGTGTTAAACCCCAAATAATTTTCAATGGTAGTTATTTTCTATTACTGCATTTGAATGCAAAGTAATTAACAATGTTGAATGATGCAAAATGGGAATAATAAGAATGTGCCCAATTATAAATAGTTTATAGTTTCAAGAAGCAAACATTTGGGGTAAGGAAATATTTTATTTAGGATGAAAATTCAAGTATTGTATTTATGGTTGAATAATTTTTATGTGCTTCCATTAACAGTGTGTGTGTGTGTGTGTTTTGGGGGTGAGAAGGAGAGACAAGGGGAGATAGAGATATAGATGGGGCGGGGACAGGGAAGAAGAGAGAGGCAAGGACAGGGAGGGAGGAAGAGATATATATATATATATATATATATATATATATATATATATATATATATAGATGGAGAGAGAAATGTTAAAGAAATAGAGAAGGGGAAGAGAGAGAGAGGGAGGGGAAAGAGATGGAGGAAGCGAGAGATAGATAGATATATACATAGAGAGTGTGTGTGTGTGTGTGTTTAGGGGCTAAGATAAAGAGATAGAGAAGGAGAGACAATGGGAGATAGAGATATAGATGGAGGAGGTAGAGATGTGCTTACACTGAAATCAATGCACACTAAAATCAATGCATCTAGCGCAAACAATCAAATAGGATTAGAAATCAACATCTATACTGAAATCAATGCATCTAGTGCAAGACATCAAATAGGATTAGAAATAAATACCTACACCGAAACCAATGCATCTAATGCAAGAAATCAAATATGAGTAGAAATCAACATCTACGTTTAAATCAATGCATCTAGTGTAAGTTATTAAATATGCTTATAAATCGACATCTAAACTGAAATCAATGCATCTAGTGCAAGTGATTAAATAGGATTAGAAATCAATATCTACACTGAAACCAATGCATCTAATGCAAGTAATCAAATATGAGTAGAAATCAACATCTACGTTGAAATTAATGCATCTAGTGTAACATATTAAATATGATAGAAATCAACATCTACACTGAAATCAATGCATCTAGTGCAAGTGAGTAAATAGAATTAGAAATCAATATCTACACTAAAACCAATGCATCATGTGCAAGCAATCAAATAGGAGTAGAACTCAATATCTACACTGAAACTAATGCATCTAATGTAAGCAATCAAATATGAGTAGAAATCAACTTCTATGCTGAAATCAATGCATCTAGTGTAACGTATTAAATATGATAGAAATCGACATCTACACTTAGACTGAAATCAATGCATCTAGTGCAAGAAATCAAATAGGATTAGAAATCAATATCTACACTGAAACCAATGCATCATGTGCAAGCGATCAAATAGCAGTAGAAATCAACATTGACATTGAAATCAATGCATCTAGTGTAAGGTATTAAATGGAATTATAAATCGACATCTATGTTGAAATCAATGCATATAGTGCATGTGATCAAATAGGATTAAAAATTGACAACTACCTTGAAATAAATACATCTATTTTAGTGAAAATCTAAAATATGCATGACTTTCTAGATCTAGCTTCTATATTTGTATTTGTCTCTGTGAGACTCTTTCTTCTTCCCTCTCCCTCTACCTTCCATTATGTGTCTATCTACCTCCCCCTCTCCTTCTCTCTCTTCCCCTCCCTCTCTCCCCCGTCTCACTCTATCTGCCTCTCCCTAACATTCTATATCTTTCTCTTATTTCCTCTCTCCCCTACCATCTATATTTATACCTCTCTCCATCTATCCTTATTTGTCTCTCTATCTCAATCCCCCAAACATATGTCACACACTCTCTGTCTCTCCCCATATCTATCTATCTATCCATCTATCTCTCCCTCTTCCTTTCCCTCTCTATCTATTCCCCTTCTCTCTCTCTCTCTCTCTCTCTCTCTCTCTCTCTCTCTATATCTCTATCTCCCATCTATCCCTCTTCCTTCCTCCCTCCCTCTCTTTGCCTCTCTCTTCTACCCCCTCCCCCTCCCCATCTATACCTCTATCTCCCATTGTCTCTCCTTCTCACCCAGAAAACATACACACTCTCTCTCCATATCTATCTATCAATATATCTCTCTCTCTGACTCTCCATCTCTCCCTTGTCACTCCCTCTCCACCTTTCTCTCTCTATGTCTTTCTTCCCCTTCCAACTTCATCTCTTACTCCCCCCCCCCTTCTCCTCTCTCTCAAGTCATCTCTCTTTTTCCTTCCTCTCTCTCCCCTTCTCTCCCACCTCCCTCCGTCTCTCACCCCATCATACACACACTCTCTCTCCACCCTCCAACTCTGTCACAATCTCCCTCCCTCCCTCCTTCTCTCTCTCCCCCTCCCCCCCCCCCCATATCTATGTCTCCCTGTCTCTCTCTTCCACTTCTTTCCCTATCTTTATCCTCTCCTTTTCTCTCTCTTCCCTCGTCTCCCCTCTCCCTCATTCCATCTTCATCTTTTCCTTGCCACTCCATCTCTTTCCCCCTCCAAATCCATCTCTTTCCCCCTCCAAATCCATCTCTCTCCCTCCCTCTCTCCCCCTCCTCTCTCTCTTCCTTCCTCTCTCTCACTATGTCTCTCACCTCTATGTCTCTCTCCAACACTCTATTCCCCCTTCCATCTCATTCTCTTTCTTAAATATCATACCATTGTATTGTATTTAAGAAAGTATCTAAATTAATAAAAAACATAATTGGTTGTGAAATATTAAACCTATATTTTGGATCAATCATGTCAAAGAAAATACAATAATAAAAAATTTCCTCTATCATTGTTAATCACTTTGCTTTCTCACTTTGCTTGGATCCTTAGTTAAGATGCATCTATCCTAGTTCATTATAATATTATTCATATTAAATAAATTTCACATATGTATATATAAAAGTATTCTCATTTTTTAATTTATTAAAACCTCCATTTAATCTCTATGAAAATTGTTAGTAGTCGTGAGGATGGAGGGTTTAGATATATCTCAAAATTAATTATAACCATTTTGTGCTTAGATTTAATTAAAAAATGTTATAAAATTAAATTAAAATAAAACATTTGTAAAATATTTTTATTTTTAAATAAGTTATTATTTTTTGGCATGTGGTATTGATAAGACATGGTATTGGCCCATGGTATTATGACAATTAAAATCCTAGATCCATAACATAATAATCAAAATTCTAGATGACCCATGGTATTATATTTTTCTTCCCTCCTCTCCCTCTCTATCTTTCTCTTGTGGGTATTGGTCCATGGTATTGTAAAAAAACCTACTTATAAGTTAATAATATCCATGGTAAATATTCATGATTAAAAATCTTGTCATATTGTAAATATTAAGTTTTTATCCACTTATTAATTAAATTTAAAGATGGAACACATCTATATTAATTGTTACAATTATATTTATTACATAAAATATAATATTACAATATTATGTGTTACCCAATATTTATAACCACCCCACAGAAATACTAATTAAAATGTAATATTATTAAATTTTACATAATATTTCAGGTCACACCCCACCCTAGGGGAGAGAGAGGAAGGAAAAAGAGAGAGGACTTGAGAGAAAGAGAGTATGTTTTTGGGTGAGAAGGACAAAAAATGGGAGATAGAGATATAGATGGGGCGGTGGAGGGGGTAGAAGAGAGAGGCAAAGAGAGGGAGTGAGGAAGAGGGATAGATGGAGGGGGTGGAGAGAGAGGGAGAGAATGGGAAGATATAGAGAGGGAAAGGAAGAGGGAGAGATAGATGGATAAATAGATAGATATGGGGAGAGAGAGAGAGAGCATGACATATGTTTAGGGGGTTAAGATAGAGAGACAAATAATGAGAGATGGAGGTAGGTATAAATATAGATGGCAGGGGGAGAGAGGAAAGAAGAGAAAGATAGAGAAAGTTAGGGAGAGGCAGATAGAGTGAGATGGGGGAAAGAGGGAGGGAAAGAGAGAGAAGGAGAGGGGGAGGTAGATAGACACAGAATGGAAGGTAGAGAGAGAGGGAAGAATAAAGAGTCTCACGGAAACAAATACAAACATAGAAGCTAGATCTATAAAGTCATGAATATTTTAGATTTTCACTAAAATAGATGTATTGATTTCAATGTAGTTGTTGATTTCTAATCCTATTTAATCGCTTTCACTAGATGCATTGATTTCATTGTAGATGTTGATTTCTAATCATATTTAATACCTTACACTAGATGCATTGATTTCAACATAGATGTTTATTTCTACTCATATTTGATTTCTTGCATTAGATGCATTCGTTTCAATGTAGATATTGATTTCTAATCCTATTTGATTTCTTGCACTAGATGCATTCATTTCAATATAGATGTTGATTTCTAATCCTATTTTATTGTTTTCACTAGATGCATTGATTGTAGTGTAGATGTTGATCCAGGTGGATATTGGTGGCCACCTGCCAAGTCCACCTGGACCCCCACCATTGTCTTTCTCAGCATTTTCAGTTTCCTTAATTGTAGCACAACTTACTATTTTTAGCAGTTTTTCGGGTCCTAAACTTCCGGAGCCATTTTGAGGCCCTAAACGATGTTTTTTGGGGAATCCAGGGGCAACAATGACAGTGCCCGTTCCAACAATGATAGTGCTCGGATAGATCTTTCTAATGAGCTATTGTACGCGTCAAACGGAGATCATATGCCAAAGTTACGACCCCGGGAAGTTGATGTACCAACTTACCCCCAAACGGGGCCCCACAGTTTGGCGTTTCATCTCCTAGGGTTAGGTTTTGGAATGTTAAGGGTTTTCCATTGTTTCTCAACAATAAATAGGCCTTCGAGCCTCATTGTAACACAGTTCAGAGGCATGTAGCCATCACATCTCTTCTCAGAGATAAGCTACCATCGCCCTAACTAGTTTGTTTCCATTTATGGTTGTAAGCATATTTCAGTATTTTCCATTAATGAAATGAAGTATTATTTCCGCTGCATCTTTGTGTATATGGTTATCTCTGTAATTTGTTGCGTTCCTGTTTAAATCCGGATCAGTGGTATCAGAGCGGTCTGCTTTTTCTCTGTTTTTCGTTGCATGTCCCCAACAAGGTCGGGATATAAGGAGTTAGGGCTTGAACTGGTTGAACCTTTGCAAGACCAGCCTCGCAAATCCCGACGGCCTCCCATGGCGGACGAGAAGAAAGACGAGGGGGCAGGAGATCCCATCAAAATCTTGCTCGAAGAAGCCCTCGAGCGACAACGGAACGCGATGATGGACAACTTTGCCCAAATCCTTCAGCGGCTACCCAGAAGCAACGCATCGGCTTCCAGCAGCTACTCTGGAAACGCCACACCCTTTAAGGTACAAGTTAATTTTGAAATCCCCATATTCGAGGGTCAGATAGACGCAGATGCCGTAGATAAATGGTTAAATCTGCTAGAGGGTTATTTTTCTGTTCATGAATTTTCGAGTCGGGAAAAGATTGTTTTTGCTCTGCTCAAAGCAGCCCCCCATGTCAAGGACTGGTGGGAAACCTACTGCGAGCAGAAGGATGAAAGTACTGGCTCACTCTTTTCAGCCGCACCCACCTGGGATTCATTCCGGGATGCCATCAAGGAGCAGTACTACCCTGTCGGGAGCTATGAGGATGAATACATAAAGTGGACCACGCTGCGGCAGGGAAGGGACCAAGACGTGCCGGAGTTCACCAATCTTTTCCATACCCTTCGCACAAAGTTGGGTATCAAGGATTCGGAGCAACATTTGATACTCAAATACCGTGGCTGCCTGCACAAGTACATCCAGGAAGAAATACAATTCCTAAACATCCCCTCGCTCGGCGCAGCATACCGGTATGCCGTCAAGGTCGAGCAGAAGTTTAAACAAAAGAAGCGAGACTTTGGATCTGCGAATCCAAAGCAGGGGAAAGGTGCCCCTAAACCACAGAACAAAGGACAAAGCCAAGGCGGGACAGCCCAAGACAACCAGCCGAAGCTGCAAGCAAAGAACAGCGCCGCGAAGCCGAGAAAGGACACTGGAAAATGGTGCAAGTTCCATAAGAGCTCCACTCACAACACAAGTGAGTGTCGGGCCAAGCAGTCACTGGTGGCTGAGCTAAAGGTTTCAGAATCAGATGCATGTTCCGACTCTGAGTCAGAACCCGATAAGGGGTATGAAAAAGGGAAGCAGATCATTGATGCGGACCCTAGCGCCACTGTTGCTACCGCAAAGATCCAGAAAAATGAACCCGAAGATTCAGAGGAGGAGGAGCGTCTCTTCCACTCCCAGATGTGGGTAAAGGGCTCCCCGATACAGTTCATTGTTGATAGCGGGAGTCAAAAGAACCTCATTTCGGCAGAGGTTGTGAAGCGGTTGGGCTTACCGACCACAGCACATCCACAACCATACACCATTGGGTGGCTTCACCAAGGACGAGATCTTCGCGTGAACCAGCAGTGTCGCCTTCCATACAACATCAAGCCCTTCACGGATGAGGTATTGTGTGACATTGCTCCCCTTGAAGTTTGTGATGTATTACTAGGACAACCATACTTGTGGAAGTGACATGCTGTGTATGAATCAAGGCCCCGTGCTGTTATTATTACATTGGGAAATAAGTTGTTCAGGATACCAGAGGTAGCACCACCTGCCGCCCTCTCTTTGATTACTGCAAAACAATGCAGTAAGATCATTTCCAAAACCAGGAAATTTGTTTTCCTGATGATACGCTCTCAAGGAAAGAAGAAGATAGTGGTCGCGGCCTCCAAACGGGGCCCCTCTGCACGACAACTACACATGGACAAGATTGTGGAGGAGTACGAGGACATCTTCACCTCCCCGGCAGGGGTTCCTCTGCACTGTCAAGTCAAGCACTCCATCGATCTAACCCCAGGTGCGCCGCTACCCAATGGACCAATTTATCGGCGCTCCGTTCTGGAGAACGATGAAATCAAGAGGCAGATTCAGGAGCTCCTACAGAAAGGTCACATCCGTCTGAGTTCATCGCCCTGTGGGAGCCCGATCGTGTTGGTACAGAAGAAGGATGGGACGTGGAGACTCTGTATTGACTATCGGGCGCTGAACAAGATCACTGTCCGTAATAGGTACCCGATCCCGCGAATTGATGACCTCCTAGACCAACTAAAGGGGGCGAAATATTTCAGCAAGATCAACCTGAAGTCGGGATATCACCAGGTACCAATCGAACCCTCCGATGTGTGGAAGACTGCCTTCAAATCCAAGGAGGGCCTCTTCGAATGGTTGGTCATGCCTTTCGGATTGACGAATGCTCCTGCAACCTTTATGAGGCTAATGGATGACATCTTGCGGCCATTCACCAACTCCTTTGTAGTAGTATACTTGGATGACATTCTGATCTTCAGCCAGAGTTGGGAAGAGCACCTCCACCACATCCGACAGGTTCTCCAAACACTGCGGCAACACCAGCTATGTGCCAATTTGGAGAAATGCACTTTTGGCATGACCCAGGTTCAATATCTGGGATACATCATTGATGAACAGGGGGTGCATGTCGATCCAGCCAAGATCCAAGTCATTCGGGATTGGCCCTCTCCAACCACTCTAACAGAGCTCCACAGCTTTCTAGGTCTTGCCAACTTCTACCATAGGTTTGTGTTGGGGTTTTCTCATATTTCTTGGCCCTTGAGTCAAGTCACCAAGGGCGGGGCGAAAGCAAAATTCTTTTGGTCTGGATCTCAACAGAAGGCATTCAGGGAGTTGAAGGATCGCCTCTGCACGGCACCAGTGCTCACGTTACCAGATTTACAACAACCATTTGAGGTCGAGACAGATGCCTCTGACTATGCTATTGGGGCAGTCCTTACTCAACATGGACATCCAGTGGCATATCACAATGAAACACTTTCAGACACAGTCCGGAAGTACCCCACTTATGATAAAGAGATGTATTCCATTGTACAGGCCTGCCGACAATGGAAGCATTACATTTTGGGGAAGGAAACGGTCATCCACACAGACCACCGACCTCTGCAGTTCATACAGACCCAAGGGAAATTGCAGAATGATCGCCATCAGAAGTGGTCTACATACCTGCAACAGTTTCACTTGAATATCAAGTATAAAAAGGGCAGCACCAATAATGTTGCAAATTGCCTCAGTCGACCACCGATCATGGCGCTAACCACCGTGCTCAACTCTTGTGGGCATGAGACTTCTGATTGGCCACTTCTCTACAAAAGCGACCCAGAATTCGGCCACACATACCAGACACTCTTGGAGGGTCGGCAGGTTGCAGATTTTCACCTCCAGGATGCCCTATTATGCCACCTCGGTCACCTTTGTGTTCCTTCAAGCGAGCGTGCCAAGATGATTTGGGAAGCACACTACAGTCGGGCTGCTGGGCATTTCGGGGTCGAGAAAACAGTGGCAGTACTGCAAAATTATTTCTATTGGCCGAATCTTCGACAGGATGTTGGGAAGTACATTCGATCATGTACTGCCTGTGCCATTGCCAAATCGGCCATTAAGAAGCACGGCCTCTATACCCCGTTGCCTACCCCTAGTCGACCTTGGGAATCCATCTCCATGGATTACATGTCAGGCCTTCCTTCCACTAAGCATGGAAATGACTGTGTTTTTGTGGTCGTCGACAGGTTCTCGAAGATGGCCATTATGGTGGTCTGCAAGAAGAATATCACAGCAGAAGCCACTGCTAAACTCTTCTTTGAACGAGTGTGGGTGCACTTTGGGATCCCACAGTCTATCATCTCAGATCGGGACAGTCGGTTTCTCAGCACATTTTGGTCCAGTCTCTGGTCAATGCTGGACACCAAACTCACGAAGTCCACAGCCTTCCATCCTCAAACTGATGGCCAGACAGAGGTTGTCAATAGGATGATTGTGCACATTCTGCGCATGTATAACTCAAAGCATCCACGCACATGGGACGAGAGCCTCCCCTATGTTCAGCACAGCTACAACCGAGCTCTTCACAGCTCCACTGGCCATAGCCCTTTTCAGGTGGGTTTGGGATTCCAGCCACTATGCCCCATTGATGTGGCCATGCCACTTGCAGCTACTCACATGAATTCAGCTCATGTCCAGTCCGAAACAGATAAGGCCACCAGCTTCATTGAGCGCATCCAACATATTCGCCAGCAGGTCCATGACATTCTTGAGAAATCAAATGCCAAGTACAAGCAGCGACATGATCAACATCGGGTGCCACACAAGTTTCAGGTGGGCGACAAAGTCTGGTTGCATTTGCAAAAGGAACGCCTTACTGGAGCCTATCGGAAATTGAGACCACTCCGATATGGTCCTTACACCATTACTAAGGCTATGGGAGACAATGCATTTGAGCTCAGCATTCCCCCATTCCTTGGCCTGCACCCAGTGTTCAATGTGGACCGCCTTCGGCCATACTTTCCACCATTGCTAGACACATCCGACATTGCAGAACAGCTCAAACCCACAGAATTAAATCCAGATTGCATGGAACAAGCTGCAACTGATCGGATAATGGACACATAGATCAAGAACACTCGCCAACAGAATATCCAACTGTATCGAGTTGTCAAAGCAGGCCAACTCCTTCAGCAGGGCAAGTGGCTCACCAGGGAACAAGTTCAGCAGAAGTTTCCTCATCTCATGGAGGAGCTCAACGCAATGGGGACCATTGCTTCCTAAGGGGGGAGGAATGATCCAGGTGGATATTGGTGGCCACCTGCCAAGTCCACCTGGACCCCCACCATTGTCTTTCTCAGCATTTTCAGTTTCCTTAATTGTAGCACAACTTACTATTTTTAGCAGTTTTTCGGGTCCTGAACTTCCGGAGCCGTTTTGAGACCCTAAACGACGTTTTTTGGGGAATCCAGGGGCAACATGGGTCCATGGAATCCGATGTTGTTCCAGCAATGATAGTGCTCGGATAGATCTTTCTAATGAGCTATTGTACGCGTCAAACGGAGATCATATGCCAAAGTTACGACCCCGGGAAGTTGATGTACCAACTTACCCCCAAACGGAGCCCACAGTTTGGCGTTTCATCTCCTAGGGTTAGGTTTTGGAATGTTAAGGGTTTTCCATTGTTTCTCAACAATAAATAGGCCTTCGAGCCTCATTGTAACACAGTTCAGAGGCATGTAGCCATCACATCTCTTCTCAGAGATAAGCTACCATCACCCTAACTAGTTTGTTTCCATTTATGGTTGTAAGCATATTTCAGTATTTTCCATTAATGAAATGAAGTATTATTTCCGCTGCATCTTTGTGTATATGGTTATCTCTGTAATTTGTTGCGTTCCTGTTTAAATCCGGATCAGATGTTAATTTCTGATTTGATGCAACAATATGTATGATGTACATTAATTTCAAAGTAATTAGATTAATAGTGTGCATTGATTTCAGTGTAAGCACATATCTACTTCCTCCATCTATATCTCTATCTCCCATTGTCTCTCCTTCTCTATCTCTTTATCTCAGCCCCTAAACATACACACACACTCTCTATATCTATCTATCTATCTCTCCCTCTCTCCCTTTCCCCTCCCTCTCTCTCTCTTCCCCTTATCTCTCTCTTTAACATTTTTCTCTCCATATATATATATATATATATATATATATATATATATATCTTCCTCCATCCTTGTCTTTGCCTCTCTCTTCTTCCCTCTCCCTACCCCATCTATATCTCTATCTCCCCTTGTCTCTCCTTCTCACCCCCAAAACACACACACACTCTCTCAATGTAAGCACAAAAAAATAATTTAACCATAAATACAATACTTGAATTTTCATCCTAAACAAAATGTTTTCTTACCTCAAATGTTTGCTTCTTGAAACTATAAACTATTTATAATTGGGTGCATTCTTATTATTCCCATTTTCCATTATTCAACATTTTTAATTACTTTGCATTCAAATGTAGTGATAGAAAATAACTACTACTGAAAATTATTTGGGGTTTAACACTCCATTAGTCACAATGATTGAATTTGGAGAAAACTACTATTAATATTGGAGAGAAACAAGAGACATTGAAAATTATTTGGGGTTTAACAATCTATAAGTCACAATGATTGAATTTGGAGAAAAACAAGAGACATTGAAAATTATTTGGGGTTTAACAATCTATAAGTCACAATGATTGAATTTGGAGAAAACTACTATTAATATTGGAGAGCAACAAGAGACATTGAAAATTATTTGGGGTTTAACACTCCATAAGTCACAATGATTGAATTTGGAGAAAACTACTATTAATATTGGAGAGCAACATTGAAAATTATTTGGGGTTTAACAGTCCATAAGTCACAATGATTGAATTTGGAGAAAACTACTATTAATATTGGAGAGCAACAGAGACATTGAAAATTATTTGGGGTTTAACACTCTGTAAGTCACAATGATTGAATTTGGAGAAAACTACTATTAATATTGGAAAGCAACAGAGACAAAGTATGTTGTTTACTGCAGTAGCGCGAGTTAAATATTTGAATGGTCTATGATTACAACTACTCTTTTCATATGATCGATATGAGAAAATGGAAAAAATAGTTTCAGATTGAGGTGTGACAATAGGAACATTAGAAGAAAATAGTTTCAAATTAATTGCAATGAAGATTGTTTGTAATTGACTATATTCTTTGCAATCAAAATTTGTATTTCATCATTTTTCATCATTCAACAGTCTCTCTCATCTCAACAAAATGAGGTAACTAAGAAAATTTTAAATTAAATTGACCAAATTAATCTTAGACGAATCTATCAAGCACCGAGAGCAATCAAATCTCTCGAGGTGCAAACCTTTCCTCAAGTTTTCCACTCAAAAAATAGGTTTACACCTCGAGAGATATCCCCCTTGGCTCTTGATAGATTAGGTGTTAAGATGGATCTAGGCTGGTTGCACCAGAAGTGCTCTACAGCCCAGTGGCTCTTGATAGATCAGGTGTTAAGATGGATCTAGGCTGGTTGCACCAGAAGTGCTCTACAGCCCAGTATATGAGATGTTGTCAAGTAACATAACATATTAAAAAATATGAGGGAGATGTTGTCAGTAAGGTTACATTAATTAAAATATTAAAAAATATGAAGGAGATGTTGTCACATTACATTAAAAAAAAATATGTGTCGGCTAATATATATTGTATATGCTGAAGATATGTGTAACGTTACTTTAAAATAAAAATAAAAAATAATTAAAATATATATATCATGTAATAATAACCAGGTAAATTTCATGCCTTCAAGTTTTCGGTTGTGTGAATTCTGTAATACTATAATAATAATAATCAGGTAAATTTCAGGTTTTCGGTTGTAGGAAGGTAAACTCAATATAATGGAAGGTGCTCAATAAAATTAGTAGGAGTGAGGGGAAATATTGAGTAGAATGTAATATTTAGGGTGGGGTGTGACCTGAAATATTATGTAAAATTTAATAATATTACATTTTAATTAGTATTTCTCCCCACCCCTTGCCACTATTTATTAGGGTGGGGGTTATGAATATTGGGTAACATATAATATTGTAATATTATATTTTATGTAATCAATATATTTGTAACAATTAATATAGATGCGTTCCATCTATAAATTTAATTAATAAACGGATAAAAACTTAATATTTACAACATGACAAGATTTTTAATCATGAATATTTACCATGGGTATTATTAACTTCTAAGTAGGCTTTTTCACAATACCATGGGCCAATACCCACAAGAGAAAGATAGAGAGGGAGAGGAGGGGAAAAAAATTATAATACCATGGGCTACTACCATGGTTTATCAATACCATGGGTCATCTAGACTTTTGATTATTATGTTATGGATCTAGGATTTTAATTGTTACAATACCATGGGTCAATACCATGTCTTATCAATACCACATGCCCAAAAACAATAACTTATTTAAAAATAAAAATATTTTACAAATATTTTATTTTAATTTAATTTTATAACATTTTTTAATTAAATCTAAGAGCAAAATGGTTATAATTACTTTTGAGGTATATCTAAACCCTCCATCCTCACCACTACTAACAATATTTTCATAGAGATTAAATGGAGGTTTTAATAAATTAAAAAATGAGAATACTTTTATATATACATATGTGAAATTTATATAATATAAATAATATTATAATGAACTAGGATAGATGCATCTTAACCAAGGATCCAAGCAAAGTGATTAACAATGATAGAGGAAATATAGTGCGTGATTCTTTTAATTTTTTTATTATTGTATTTTCTTTAACATGATTGATCCAAAATATAGGTTTAATATTTTACAACCAATTATGTTTTTTATTAATTTAGATACTTTCTTAAATACAATACAATGGGATGATATTTACGAAAGAGAGTGAGATGAAAGGCCGAATAGAGTGTGGGGGAGAAACATAGAGGTGAGAAACACAGTGAGAGATAGAAAGGAAGAGAGAGAGGAGGGGGAGAGAGGGAGGGAGAGAGATGGATTTGGAGGGGGAAAGAGAGGGAGTGATAAGGGAGAGATGAAGATGGAATGAGGGAGAGGGGAGACGAGGGAAGAGAGAGAAAAGGAGAGGATAAAGAGAGGGAAAGAAGGGTAAGAAAGAGACATGGAGACATAGATATGGAGGGGGAAGAGAGGGGGAGAGAGAGAAGGAGGGAGGGAGGGAGATTGTGACAGTGTTGGAGGGTGAAGAGAGAGTGTGTGTATGATGGGGGGAGAGACGGAGGGAGGTGGGAGAGAAGGGGAGAGAGAGGAAGGAAAAACAGAGAGGACTTGAGAGAGAGGAGACAGAGAGGGGGAGAAAGAGATGGAGTTGGAGTTGGAAGGGGAAGAAAGACATAGAGAGAGAAAGGTGGAGAGGGAGTGGCAAGGGGGAGAGAGAGAGAGGGAGATATGGAGAGAGAGTGTATGTTTTTGGAATGAGAAGGAGAGACAATGGGAGATAGAGATATAGAGATGGGGTGGGAGAGGGGGTGAAGAGAGAGGCAAAGAGAGGGAGTGAGGAAGAGGGATAGATGGGAGATAGAGATATAGACAAAGGGAGTAGAGAGAGAGAGGGAGAGAGAGAGAGAGAGAGAAGGGGAGGAGATAGAGAGGGAAAGGAAGAGGGATAGATAGATGGATAGATAGATAGATAGATATGGGGAGAGAGAGAGCGTGACATATGTTTAGGGGGTTGAGATAGAGAGAAAAATAACGAGAAATGGAGGGAGGTATAAATATAGATGGCAGGGGGAGAGAGGAAAGAAGAGAAAGATAGAGAAAGTTAGGGAGAGGCAGATAAAGTGAGACAGCGGAGAGAGAGAGGGAAAGAGAGAGAAGGAGAGGGGGAGGTAGATATACACAGAATGGAAGGTAGAGAGAGAGGGAAGAAGAAAGAGTCTTATAGAGACAAATACAGACATAGAAGCTAGATCTAGAAAGTCATGTATATTTTAGATTTTCACTAAAATAGATGTATTGATTTCAATGTAGTTGTTGATTTATAATCCTATTTGATCACATGCACTATATGCACCAATTTCAAAATAGATCTCGATTTATAATTCTATTTAATACCTTACACTAGATGCATTGATTTCAATGTCGATGCTGATTTCCACTCCTATTTGATCGCTTGCATAGGATGCATTGGTTTTAGTGTAGATATTGACTTATAATCTTATTTGATTGCTTAAAGACATCTCCCTCTATTGACTTATAATCCCATTTGATTGCTTAAAAACATCTCCCTCTATTTCTTTAATGTAATGTTACGTTACGTGACAACATCTCCCTCATATTTTTTAATATTTTTTAATGTAACATTACGTGACAACATCTCCCTCATATACTGGGCTATAGAGCACCTCTCGACGCAATAAAAATATATGGTTTAATTAAAAAATTAAATGTTTTTTTTTTAAATCAAAAATAAATATTTGTTTTTAAATTTTAAATGTTTTTTGAATTTTTTTTTAATTTGAAAAAATATATATATATTTTTAACTTTTCATTTTTTTTTTTGAGTATATTTTTGTTTTTTAGGTTTTTTTTAAATGTTTTTAATCTTAATTCTAGTAGTTTTTTAATGTTTTTTTTTTTTTTTTTTTTTTTTATATTTTCTTTTAATCTAGTTTGTTTTTATTTTTTTATTTTTTTTCGCTAGTTTTTGTTAATGTTTTTTTAAAAAAAATTATTTTTACTTACTTTTTAAATTTTTTTTTTTTCCAAATTATTTTATGGTTTACCCCATATATATATATATATACACATTTTTTATGTCTTTTTTTTGTCTTTTTATATATATGTTTATATTTTCTTTTTTAAGTAATTAACATTTAAAAAAAGAAAAATAAAACAACTTGAAAATTCGTTAAGTAATCATGATTTCAAAAAAAAACTAGACATAATAAATTTTAAAAGTGTGAAAAATAAGCCCTCTAAAAAAAAGGTATGCGACATCAACACATTTCAAAATCAACATGAAAATCACTAACATTTAAAAAAAAATATTTATATTTGGTACATAAGAAAATTTAAAGTGTCAAAAATATGCTCCGAAAAAAAAAAGTGTATTCTGCATCACCACTTTTCAAAATCGGGTCACTTTTTCGCTACCTCTATGAAACGGGTAATTGTACCAGTTCCCTTTTCAAAGTTTACATTGTTTCTTCATTTTGTAGGCTTTTTGGCTAATGTCTTTGCAATTCCCTCGGGCAGCTGCAAAATGTAATTTTGTCTTTATTTATAGGTTGAATAAAATTACAATTTTTTCTTCGGAAATATATATATATATATTCTCTGAGAGTTGTAAATGTGCAGAACCCCTACTTCCCTGTAGATTTCTTCAATTGTCTCTATACAAGGGATATGCACAAGTTTCCTTTGTTGTTAACCCTTTAGGGATTCCCCATTTTTTTTCAAGGAAAAACATTGAGACCCTTCCTTGTTTTCCAATTCACAAGCTATGTATGAAATTTCCCATCCATCACCAGCCTCCTGAAATATTCTCTACCTCTCCTCACTTACCAAGTTGTCTAAATGTGCATCCTTGCTTGCCTAGGTCATTGTCTGTGATTTTTTTTCTTTTGTTCATTTTCCTATTGGTTGACTTTCAATCTCCCCTGGCTGCCCACACATTGCCATCCTTCATAGATTTTTGTCCTTTCTACCCTGTGAATTTTTCCAAACCCAGAATGGCTCCTCGTCCTTCTTATTCAACTTGATTAATGGCATAACTAGTTCGTTTAGTCACATACCTACCAACCTTTAATGGTTGTCATGAAACAATTCAAATTTTCTATTGTAAGGAAACCTTAAACTATCCCAAGCAAGTAACCCCCTCAACTTTGGAATTTGTCCCTTGACTCAACACATCTTATTTTATCAAATATTTATATTGTATACATTGGTTGAAAATAACCAGGCTATCACACCTAGGCCAAGTTATGTCCAGTGTGGAGGTTGAATAGAATCAATAATACAGGGCCGAAAAGCTACAAGAGATAAGGAACAAGGCTGAAAGCCTTAGGGTGCCTAGCAAACTAGGTCGAGGCCTGTCCAAGGAGGTTGCAAACAAAAGAAGGGTGGTTGAATGACTTAGGAGGCTTGTGAATTCAGTCTAAGTTCCCTTAGGCCTGTGTAGAGACCAGCAGGGCATAATATAGTATTGATGTTCTAAGAAAGGAGAAAGGGTTGTTGAGTTGTATCTATGAAGTTAGTTCATCAAAGGAAGGTTAACCAATAGTTTTGAAGTCTTATATATATCGTGAATTGAAGGACAAATTTACTATAAGTAGTTAAAGTGTTTTGAAGTTGATATATGCAATTGTTTGAAGGACTTGACCATTGTGAGTAGTTGGGTTTGACAAATATCTGAAAGGAGCCAAATATTTGTGTGAAGGAGGCAAGGGACAACTAGGTGTCAAGGGAAAATAAGGACTTAAAGGGCAAGTTGTGAAGGGGCTACATCAGCAAGTAAGTTGTTTTTTTGTTCTTGTTCTTCTAGGCAGATTGAAAGTCAAAAGGAGCTGACTTCAAGCCCTAGCGTATATTGTTGTATACTAGTCGTGTATCAGGGTGTAAAAGGGCCATGATCCCCAGTACAGGAGCCCTATGTTTGTTTTATTGAATGACAAATAATAACAAGTTTTGGGCCCTATATTTGTCTTGTGTATTTCATTGATTCGTTGTTGTTATATTTCCATTATGCAAATTTGTTCATGGTTGAGCACTTCTAGTGTGTTTGTGTGCTTGTTTAGCCATAAACCAGACCTAGGATGTAGGGAAAATTCAATAGTTAACTGATTCGACTCAATGTTGGAATGCTACTTGGTTGAGAGTCAATTTGAAAATCATTGACTCCTTTCAAAAGTAAAGGATATAGTACTAAGAAATTCCAAGACAAGCACATAACAATTATAATATAAAATAATAAAAAAAGAAAGTTGTTAGCAGTATGGACTAGAAAGGATAAATAACAATGCTAAACCACATGGAGAGTATGTGAAACCAGACCTATGACAGCAAGCTTGGCCTTTATTAAACCAACCTATATTCATCTTAACTCTGGATTGTAGATTTTCCTATAGATTCACAGCTCATGTAATGTACTAAAACACAAGACAAAAATCTACTCTACTCTCAAACAGTGGAAACCAATAGATCGATGAAAACAATAATCGACAAGAGGAAGATAATCAAAGACACATAACACAATTGTTTCTCTAGGAAAATCCATTGCTCAAAACCCGACTATCTATTGCATTAATCAGAAATCTAAGTGATAATACAAAGCTTGTTCTCACAAGAACAATTCCGCACAAGTATGATAAACTCTCTACCTCAAAAGCCGAAATTGACCAACACTTAGCCAATTTCTGCTGCTTGTTGAGCCCCTATTTCCTTGTGCAATCCTGTGAGGAATAACCCATATTTAATTGGAAATTCCTTCTTCCATAATTGCGCAATCCAAATCTAGGTCCTATTCTGATTGCATGCATGATTTGTACAACTTGGATCATTCTACAGCTGATAGTACACTGTCCCTACACTCTAGTCTCAACTGGGTCTTTCTCTAAAATTACATGCATGAGTTTCTCATGAGGGAATCTTAAGTTAGCTGGAGTAGCACTGAGGATGCACCAGTGCACCAACTTACTTCTAGACCTCTACTAGTTCCACAAATAGTTAGAACTAGTTTAACTGTCTATAACTCAATCAAACTGAGTTATCTAATTACAACTAAAATAAACTCATCTTGGACCCCTAAAATTTAGGGAGAAAATATACATGACTATAGAAAGACTTCCAACTCAAAATTCTTAAGCTAATTAAGTTAGTTAATATTAATTAGTTATTTACAAGTTGTTATGAGAATAGAATTCGATTTTAATTCACAGTTTAATACAAGGACAAATTAAACTATAATTTCTTGTAGCCATTTCTCAACACTCCCTCTCAACAAGAAATGGATTATGAGCTACCCTGATCTTGTCTATGTGAAACTCAAATTTACATCTTGACAATGCCTTTGTCAAAATGTCAGCATATTGCTCCTATGTGGAAATGTACTCCAACAACATAATCCACCTCAATACACAATCTCTGAGATGATGATATCGAATATCAATATGCTTGGACCGATCATGAAAAACTAGATTTTCAGAGTGTTTGATACAACTTTGATTATCACAGTAAATCACAGTTGGATCCATCTGCTGACCAAACAAATAAACCAAAATCTTCCTCATCCATGATGGCCTTACATGTTGCCTGACTTGTAGCCATGTACTCTACCTCTGTCGCACTAAGTGAAACTGATCTTTGTTTCCTGATGTACCAAGAAATTGTTGTTGACCTAATACTGAAGATCCCTCCTAATGTGCTCCTCCTGTCGGATGGACTCCCTACCCAATTTGCATCAATGAAGCCTGAAGCTTCACTCCCTCTATCTGTCTATACCACAATCCATACTGAGTAGTGCCCTTGAGGTATCTCAACACATGATTTGATGCCTTTTAATACAGCTTGGTAGGCCTAACCATCGCTTGACTAAGTCGGTTAACTGCATACCACATATTTGGTCGTGTGTTCACCAAATACATGAGTGAACCCATAGGCTTCCTGTAAACAATAGCTTCCATTACTTCCCCTGAAGTAGCATCCTCGTTCCTCCAGTTACCTGCTAGAGGAGTCTCCATGGGTTTGATGCTCTCCATGCGGAACCTCCTGAGTATCTCATTGGCATACTTGCCCTGAGACACAAACAGTTCCCCATCACCATGCCGTACTTCCATGCCCAAAAAGTAATGCATGAGCCCCATGTCCTTCATCTCAAACTCTCTTGTAAGGTCCTCCCTGCAAGACTTGATCAACTGATCATCACCTGTCAAAATAAAATCGTCGACATACAACACAATGATCATCAATTTACAGGCTTCCACCACTATGTGGTACAGGTTTGCATTCACTTCACTCTCGGTGAAGCCCTACCTGGTGAAGTAGTTATCAATCATGGTGTACCAAGCAGGGGGTGCTTGCTTCAGCCCATACAATGCCCTCTTGAGCCAACACACATGTGACTCACAGTCGAAAGTCTCGAAACCTTCAAGCTACTCTATGTACGTCTCTTCCTCAATCATGCCATTAAGGAAGGTTGTCTTTACATCCATTTGATGTATCTTCCAACCCATCTTCGCTGATAGTGCCAATATAGATCTAGTCGATGAGTACCTTGCAACAGGAGTAAAGGTCTCGTCATAGTCAATCCCCTCTACCTGTGAAAAGCCACGGGCCACAAACTTGGCCTTATGCTTCTCCACACTACCATCTGCAACTTGCTTTACATTGTAAAGCCATCGGGAGCTCACCACTAACTTGTCCTTCGGTCTTGGGACCACATCCTAAACACTTTTATGAACTATGGAGTCATACTTCTTGACCATGGCATCAACCCAAATTGGTTTCTGCACCGCTTCCTCAAAGGAAGATGTCTCTGTCTCAACACAACCACTCATAAGAGCCATGTATCCAGTGTACCTCTCAGGTGACTTCCTATGCCTGCGCTGAGATGTGGGTGCTCCCACATTCTCCAATGCATCATTCAATAGCCCGTCAGCCTCTCTAGTGCATTTTCTCCCATTTCTGGAAGACTCTGCCTGAGTAGTTGCCTCCACTCATGGATACTCTGCATGTGGCTGCTCCACATCAATCTGAGGCTCCTCAACCTTAGGAGCTAAAATCTCCTCAACCGCATGTAGCTCAAGCTCGTTCTCAAGGGAAAATCGCATGGCCTTCGCCTCATTGAATCTAACATCCTTGCGAACCACTGTCATCTTGCTAGTCGAAAAGTACACCTGATAGTTGTGAGATGTATCAGTGTACCCCACAAATATCCCCAGCTCTATTGTCGGCTCAAGCTTCTTCCGTGTATCTTTAGTCACATGGAAACATATCGATGACCCAAAAATCCTGAAGTGACCAACATTTGGCCTCTTACCGGAATAAGCCTCTTTTGGTGTCTTCATCCCAAGAATCTGGTTCGGGCTATAGTTCTGCACATAAAATGTTGTGTTGCATGCCTCAGCCCACAAGTATAGTGGTGGGCCCTAATCATGCAACATCACTCGTGTTGCCCCTACAATGCTTTTGTTCTTCCTCTCGGCCACCACATTCTCATGTGGGTTATGGGGTGTCATTAACTCCCGTTTAATCCCTTTTGCTGCACAAAATTTCTTAAACTCATTTGAAACATACCATAATTATCACTCCTCAGAGCTTTAACCTTCTTGTCAGACTCTTTCTCAACTAATGCTTTAAATTCACAAAACTTTGTGAAAGTTTGATCCTTCTTCTGTATGAAAAATATCCATCACTTACGAGAAAAATTGTCAACAAATATAACATAATACCTTTGTTTGGTCATGGATGCTATCAAGAATGGTCCACACACATCTGAATGGACTCACTCTAGAATCGCCTTTGCTCAACTGTATCTGTTGTGAAAGGAAGCCTTGGTGTATCTTCCCAAAGTACACTCGTTGCATGTATCAACTTGCTGTAGCATACCTTTGGGAACACCGGTAGAGATATGTTGCATGATTTTCAAAGCCCCATGATGAAAGTGACCCACTCACCTGTGCCACAACTCGCCAATGTCTCGGCTCTACATCTTCTCAGCATTCATGCTCAAGGCAGCACAATTCTCTACCTACAACTTATAAATATTCTTAACTCGTATCCTTATCTTATTTACTTGACCTGTGGCTATATGTTGAAGGAACGCCTTTCCTTTCGAGAAAATCACATCATAGCCTCTATCCTCAAGCATGGTGGTCGATACTAAGTTCTTCTTCAACCCGGGCACATACATAACATCCCTCAAGGTGAGAGGAGCACCTTGCTCCCTCTGAAAAGTAATCGTGCCCAATCCAATAGCACTATACCTCTTGTCGTCACCCATCTCGATATGCATCTAGAGATCTTTCTCCTCCAGGTCACTGAACAACTCCTTGTCACCATTCATGTGGAATGAAGCTCCAATGTCAAGATACCATACACTACCCATCATTGATGACACCATGCATGCAATGAGAGTAAAGTCCAATTCGAATTGAGAGGCCAAAGCCTCACCCACCGCTCCTCCTGAGGACTTCTTCTTGGACTTCTTGAGCGGAAAATTTGTAGCAAAATGGCCCAACTTGTGACAATGAAAGCACTTAACTTTTGTCATGTATTTCTTCTTACCTCCATGGAAAGAATGCAATTTGGAATGGGACGCCTTCCCTTTCCCCTTCCTTGCCTTACCTGCTAAGGCACAATTTTCCTCATCATCAGTCTTTGATGAGGAACCATCTCTGGTGTTCCTTCTGATCTCCTCCTGCATCAAATCCGACCACATTCGTTCCCAATCTGGCAGCTTCTCCCTCCCATTGACAGAGTCCTGATAGCTATTCCAACTCTTGGGAAGGCCTAAGAGAGCTAGGCTCACCATATCATCCTCGACAATGGTTATTCCAACACTTCCAAGTTCATCATGACAATGAGTGAACTTGGTCAAGTATTTTGGAATGGTCTCACCTTTCTCCATCTTGATTTTTCAAAGTTTGTCTTTCAATGCCAACTTCCTATGGTCATTGTTGTTCTGGAATAGGTCTGTCAATGCTTTCCACATAGCATACAGAGTTTCCTTTCCATGGAGACTCGAGAGAATGTGGTCTCGAACTCCCTCAAGGATTATTCGCCTTGCCTTCACCACACACTTCTTCCATTCGGCCAGATTTTGTGCATTCGATGTTGTTGGCTTATGAATGTCTTAATCAATGAATGCCTTCAAGCCATTATCCTCCAGCACAACCTCCATTTTGACCTTCCAGGCTATATAATTCAAGTTGCCTTCCAAGGAATACCCAAGCCACAAACCGTAGAACGCCATCTATCAAATCCTAAAGTATGTATTGCAAATTTGAATTTCACCTAGAACCCAAAACTCAAAACTTCGAAATCTCCTCTAGCATACTGTCTTCAGTTCCAATACCATGTAGATTTTCATGTAGATTCACAACTCATGTAATGTACTAAAACACAAGACAATAATCTACTCTACTCTCAAACAGCGGAAACTAATATATCGATGAAAACAATAATCAACAAGAGGAAGATAATCAAAGACACATAACACAATTGTTTCTTTGGGGAAAGCCACTGCTCAAAACCCTGACTATCTATTGCATTAATAAAAAATCTGAGTGATAATACAAATCTTGTTCTCACAAGAACAATTCTGCACAAGTATGATCAACTCTCTGCCTCACAAGTCTGCACTAACCAACACTTAGCCAATTTCTGCTGCATGCTAGCCCCTATTTCCTTGCACAATTCTTGTGAGGAATGTCCCATATTTAATTGGGAATTCCTTCTTCCATAACTACGCAATCCAAATCTAGGTCCTCTTCTGATTGCATGCATGATCTGTACAACTCGGATCATTCTACAACTAATAGTACATTGTCCCTGCACTCTAGTCTCAACTGGTTCTTTCTCTGAATGAGTCTCTCATGAGAGAATATTCAGTTAGCCGGAGTAGCATTGAAGATTCAGCAATGCACCAACTCACTACTATACCTCTACTAGTTCCACAAACAATTAGAACTATTTTAACTTCCTATAACTCATTCAAACTTAGTTACATAATTACAACTCGAATAAACTCATCATGGACCCCTAAAATTTAGGGAGAACATACACATGACTATAGAAAGGCTTCCAACTCGAAATTCATAAGCTAATTAAGTTAATTAAACTTAATTAACTATTTACAAATTGCTATGAAAATAGATTTCGATTTAATTCATAGTTTAATTCAAGGACAAATTAAACTGGAATTTCTTGTTGTCATTTCTCAACATAGATCTACCAAGAGCATAGAGGAATCAAATCTCTTGAGATGCAAACCTCTTTTAGAGTGAAAAGAAATTTGATCCCTTTAGTACATATGGGGTTAAAATGGATCTAGGTTGGTTTAGAATTGTATTTCTAAATATAGATATATATGAAGTTGATCTCGACATAAATTATTAACATAGATATTCAAATGTTTATTTAAATCACGTGTCGAAATATTTTGAAAATTATAATGTTTAAACATCTTACTCACAATTTTTTTTTACTTCTAATAAAGTTGTCTTTTTTAAGTTAATGTGAAATTACACTATGTCATGTGAATATTGAAATATTTTATTTATGACTAAGAATGGGTGAAATATTGTCACCACATTAGATTGTAATATATTATTGATATTTTATAATGATTTTAATTAAAATTAGTTAAACATGCATCATTTTATTTTTTATTATAGTTGACATTGCTTTTCTATTTAAATAATATTTTATTTTTATTTTAAAAAAGACGTGTCAACTCCACATTAAACACAAAGGAAATTACACATCGCCCTCATATTGAGTTGTAAAATGCACTTCTAGACACATCAAATAAACAAAAAAATTACTAAATAAAAAAGATATTTAAACGAGCATGTCACAACTTAAAAACAAATAACTTGAAGACACTAATATAAAAAACTAAAGCTATGTCAAATATGATTGCTGTTAAGAACAAAATATATTTTAGAAGTGTGCATGCTCACCAAAAATTGTGATAAAAAGATAGCACTTAGCCGGAAACAAGTACGAAAGTCCAACTTTTGAGTCACACTCATCCTAAGTCATAATGTTTAAAGGTATTTCTCAACCTTAGATTTGCTAATCCTTTTCTCATCCCTCAATTTAATCTACTTTAAGTACTTGGGTCCCATTTTGGGTTGAATCTTATAACCCCACCCTTTTTATGATTCAATCCTTTACGTGACCAAGTTTCTATTCATATACCATTGTAGAAGGGCCATGCCGGAATAAGGGAGCATCAATTTTGATTACCTAGCCTAACAATAATGAGATTGACTTGAGCAAAATACCTTTTTCCTCGGTCAGCAATTTACCAACCCTCTTTGGATTTTGTCAACAAGATGATTCGTAGTGACACCCTCTGCCTCATAGGGCTTATCACTTGCGGGTTCCATGCCTTTTTTGTATTCATGAGGGTCATATTATGTTTGACTAGCTATTTTTTCTCTTTCCCATCCCTTCCAGGCAATTTTGGATTCTACAAACCCAAAAATGTATAAATATCCTTGATTCTCCCACAGAAAAGAGGTAGGAGCGTTCTAAGCAAGCAACAAAACACTACTTTCTCGTCCCCCTTCGTTGGGATCCAGTAAAGTGGATCTTCTTGGTTCTAATTGATCCAGTCAGTTTCATATCTTTTTAAAATTTTGGGTTTGTTTAGAGACCCCAAAACCTGTGGGTCATGGTGGAACAAGGAGCATATCAGCTTCCATGGCGGAATCATTACTGGAATGGAAGCTGAATCATTACTGGAAATTGAGGTGTTTTGGCTCCATTATAGCCTACGTTATGTGATAACTTATCACACATCAAACCTATCATAACAACAACTACGCTAGAACATTTCTCTTATTACATATATCTCAATGATGATTTGAAATGATCAATAAAATGTTTGTTCTCTTTCATGATGCTTTGTGGAGTGGAAGAGCAAAACGATGGCTTTGTTGGAACCATTTTCAGGACCTGTCAATTCCACTAATCCATTGATTGGGGCTAAAAACTGAAAATTGCTTGTTTCAGGGTTTAAATGGCATTTCTGTGGGGTTAAAACTTGGCCAAAGCAGCATTGCAGTTTTGTCTCATAGTCACACTATCCTTCTGATTGGAAGCTTTCCACCACTGTATCATCAAATACCTAGTTGAAGTTATGTTAGCAAAATCCCTGTCCTTAATCCTTATTACTAAAGTTGCTGTTAAAACTAAAAGTTAAAAGGGAGACAAGAGGATCCATTCCTATGGTAGTAATATTTTGTCCTATAGATGAACTGTGAGGGAATATTATGGCAAAGTAGAGGAAGAAGGAAATCGTGTGGCAACATATCACAAGCCACAATGTCTTCTAATCAATGATGACAATATCACCGAAATACCGCCAATATTCGAAAATATCGCAATATTTTCAGGGAGACGACATATCGTGATATTTTGTCTCTCCGAAAATATCGTGATATTTTGTCTCTCCGAAAATATCGCTATATTTCCAAAATATTGTGCTACAATGGCAAATATCGCCGAGCATAGAAAAAAAATTCGCTGTCATGGCTAGAAAAGGCCGAATTCATTTTTTTTCATTCATTTTGTTTTCTGATTGTTGGAGAAGGAAGGGGAGAGCATTGTGCTTGCTGCCAAAGAGGATTCGAGGGTTGAATAGCCATTGTCGCCACCAACAACGAATATTTTGTTGATCAAAGATTGAAGAACAATGAGACAACCTTCATTTCTTCCATTAACATGTATGTTCAAATACCCTATGTTAATGATTTTTTTGATAGTTTTAGGGTTATTCTTGCTTGCCTATTTGCCTACAAACATTTTGCTTGTTTTTTTTTCCATTTGCTATGATTTTCATGTCCATGAGCAAATGCGAGGGTTTTCTCCATATTTGGACAACAAACTCCATTTATTTTTTTAACTTTCAAATGCACCCTCTTATTGTCATTTACGATTTTTCATTGAATTCACATTGCAAATAATGTAGCGAAAAAAATTATTTTGTAAAATGACGTGGTTATTACTTATTAATTCCAATTTTTTTTTTGGTGCCCTGCGTTTGAGTTTTTTTTTTTTTTTTTTTCCAGCTGGTTCACGGACCCTGGTCAGTTGATCCGCTACTCCAGGTTCGATAAATCTGGGTGGACCCCACCCGAAGGGGGTCCACCCCTCGGTCACCACAGACCTAACCCCAAGAGCTTTCGGGTTTCGACCCTGTGACCTCCCATTGGCGAGGCCCCGACTTGACCGATTGAGCTAACCCTTGGGGCTAGCCCTGCGTTTGAGTTAGCTCACTACAAAATTCAAATATGCCAAAAGCCTTGGACCCATTTTGGGAGTATGGGGAGCTTGATGGCGAGACGAATCAGGCATATCTATCATGCAAATTGTGTGGGACCAGGATGACAGGAGGGGTTACGCGATTGAAATACCATCTGACTAGACTCACTGTTGGGATTTGTACAGTTTCTAGTCCGGAGCTTATACAAAAAGCTCTTGAAGCAATTGATTAAAAAGACAAAAAGAAACAAAGCTGAACATGCAGGTAGATCTTTCAAATATCTTCTTCTGATTTTGATGTTGAGGGTAGTGGGAGGGGCTCCACAGCGTCACCTGCTACTGCTAGTGCGAGGTCATCATTTTTTGTTCCATGAACAGGACATGGAACACACCTTGGCATAAAATCAATTGTTAAAAAAAAGGAGAAGCAAGAAGCAGATAGAGTCATGGGGAGGTGTCTTTTCTGGAGCGACTTACCCCTCAGCGTCACCAAAACCAATCCATTTTGGTAGCCAATGTGTGATGTTATTGCTGTTGCGGGCCCAATGTACAAAAGTGCTACATATGAGGAGTTGCAGTGACCAGTTCTTCAAGTAAAAAAGCAAGACATCAACTCTAGATTGGCGGAGTTGAAAAAAACATGGGAAGTTTCTGGATGCATAGTGATGTCTGATGGTTGGACAGATAAGAAGGGTAGGACCCTTCTAAATTTCTTGGTAGATTGTCCTAAAGGTACCATATTTATTAAATCACTGGATGCATCAAAACATATCAAAGATGCAACAACGATATTTGAGTTGTTGGATGGGTTCATTCAGGAGATTGGTGTGCAGAATGTGGTGTAAGTCATAACAGACAATGCAGCTAATTATGTGTCTGTCGGCAAGAAGCTTATGGAGAAGCATCACATATTGTTCTGGACTTTGTGTGCACCGCATTGTATCGATTTGCTGCTTGAGAATATGGGGAAACTCTCCTTCATCAAGGAGGTGGTTGATATGGCTAGGAGCATCCCCAATTTTATTTATAACCATGCTTTTGTTCTTAGCCTCATGTGGAGGTTCACTAGAAACATGGAGTTGCGGCCTTCTATGATCACACGTTTTGCCACAAACTTTATTAATCTTCAGCCTTTGCTTCGATGTCAGTTCGAGTTGAAGCAAATGTTTGTGTCTAATGATTGGCGTAATTGTAGATACAACTAGAGACAGGATGGGAGAGCCATTGCAAAAATGGTGTACTCTGAGACGTCTTGGTAGGGAGTAGAAGAAGCATGCTCAGTTAGTGAACCTATAGTAAAGGTTCTGAGATTGGTAGATGGGGAGAACCCTACAATGGCTTATTTGTATGAGGCCATGGATAGGCCCAAGGAGGCCATTCATTCTTATTATGCAGACAAGGGTTCTGCTGGCCTTGATAGGCATATGATGTTATGGGATGTGATTGATAGTCGGTGGATAGGAATGCTTCATCAACCCATTCATGCAGCAACACTCTTCCTCAACCCCGCATTTTCATACAAATGCGGCTTTGATTTTGATGGCGAGGTGATGGAATGGCTCCATTCCTGTATTCATAGGATGGTACCTGATCTTGAGCTTCGTAGCAAAATCAATCGCGAGATACAATTTTATCGAGATTTTGTTGACCTATTTGGCTTTGATGATGTTATTAGGGAAATGACCCTCTTCATGCCACGTAAGTGACAAGACATCACTCATTAGAAATTAGAATTTTCAATTTAGAATTTCCTTACTTATAATTCTAATTTTTTAAAATTCAATTATGTAACTTTTATTTGAAAGTTTAATTATGTTTTACGTTTTTTAATTTTTAATCTTTTTATTTTGTTGTAGATATTTGTTGGCGAAGCTATGGTGCAAGGGCACCAAATTTGTAGAAATTGGCCATAAGAATCTTGAGTCAAACATGTAGCTCTTCAAGATGTGAGCGCAATTGGAGTGTATTTGAGAAAATACACGCAAAAAAGCACAACAGGTATAACTTTGACCTCCAGCCTTCAGTTGAGCAATTACACTTATTGTAATTTTTAATTTTTAATTTACGACCTTGAAGTGTCAAGAGTCAAGACTCATTATTTTTTTTGACACTCTTACATGTTGGAGTTCACACGCCTCAATGATTTAGTGTATGTGCATTACAATATCCGACTTCGAGTGAAGCAAATAGAAGCACCAATGGATCCAAATGTCATTTCTTTAGACAAAATTGATGTATTGTCTCATTGGAGGGTGGAGTCTGAGGAGCCCATCTTGGAGGAGTCACCTTCATGGTTAGAGCCAGATGACCCATTAGAACAGGGGTAGCAAGAAGAGGACAACTCAGAGGAGGAGCAACATGAGGAGTAGGAGGAGGAGAAGGGGGAGCAGAAGGGCACTGTGGGAGCATCAGCATCAACACCAACACCATCTGCTATAGATATAGGATAGTACAGCTCCATACCTAACAATCATTATTTGATATTAGGTGCAAAGACAGGGCTAGGGCTTTCTACTACTAGGGGCAGGGCTGGCAAACAACCTATCATGTTTTCCGGTAAAAGGGGGAGGGGGCAGTGATTTCAGATAGATAGCTGCTAGTTTTATTTGTTTTGCTACATATAACTCATGATAATGAGATACTTTTATATATGTGATATTATTTTGTAATGGTTCTCCACATTTGAGTCCTTGACAGGACAATTATCAGGGATCAACAGGATTTGGTATCTCCTTTGATGTATCATTTCTATTTGACATCATATATATTAGTGCTTTCTTCACATTCATGTGCCAATGTATTTATTTCATGTTGTTATTGCTTTATATGTTTAAAGATTTGGAAAAAAAAAAAGAATATATTATGCATTTTTTATTCTTGCCGATATTTGCTGATATTTTCACTGATATTTTGCCGATACCGATATTTTCAACACTGCTTCTAATTGCTCCATAGTGAGTCAATCTTTCTTTGCATTTTGCATCATAAATCTCAGAATAGTAACAGCAAGGCACAGTGCTTATTTCTGGCTAAAGTTTTCCCTCACGGATTTACTCCGTGCTATGCTAGTGTGATTTCACCACTGCAGTTCTACTCTTATTTCTTAGTTACTTTTATTAATACAAACAATGTGCTCCTAATGTTACAGCTTAATCATAAGATGTCACTGCACAGTGGGGTGAAGTCACACTGTAATTCTAGTGCATATTAAACCTCTGTTGTGACAATTTTCCAATGGAATATCCAAGGCAGTGTAGAGATCTAAGTAGTGGCATAATTCTGTTGACATAATATAAAAAAATAAATTCGAATATGTATGATTCTCATTCAAGAGTGCAACTGCATGAGAATTTCAAAATTTGTTTGTATCAACTAAAGAGTAGCTGTAACACAAAAGTAGTTTTCCTTTCAGTAGCAGTAAAATGTACAATGAATCCACACCACATATTCCCTTTTCCATCAACACCTTTGGTGAGATGAACAATTAAAGCACAGTGAGCACAAGCTGCCACCTTTTCAGGTTTGAATATTTACATCTATGTCTATGTATAGCCAATCTGGTATAGCATGCTTTTATAGAACAAAATTTTCTGCTATAAAAACTATGGCAGGAAAAAACAATGAAGTACCTTCCCTCTAGAACATAGTCTCCTGTCAAGAGAAGTCACTTCGAAAGGCACAACTCACCTTCGCATAAAACAGAAAAAGCAAAAACATGATACTGTACAACAAATGGCTACAATTGACTTGTGAGCATACAAAATTTCTATGAGGCCCATCTCAGGGAGTATCGAGAAGATGCTGATTTAATGCTAGGCCTGTCATAAACTTGCAAGGGATCTGTTTCTATGCCGTAGTCCATCAAAGGTCTTTCTTCTAGTTGATCATCATGATCATGAACAAAATCAGGAATCTCAATCTGTCCCTTCCTAATGAAATTCCGTAGAAATTCTAGACGGTTTACATACTTCAATTTCCAGTATAAACTGCATAACACATTAAAAAATGCATGGGCAAATCAGCACCAATTGCCTCCAATAAATTAGCTGAATCAGAATGCAAAGTGAAATTAATACTCACCCTGCACTTAAGAAAAACCGGCCAAGGGTAGCAAACAACAATCTTGACTGAATCCCAGGATGCAGGAAATACACCACTTGAAGCCTTTCTTTAAAAGCTGGAGGAAGTTCTTCATAAATCAACCACAGTGTAGTTATCCCAGGGCAGTTTTCACCCCTCTGTACTGCGGTATGAATGTAAACAACACAGTACGGACCTTCAGGTATTTCATTTGAGATCTTATGGTAAACATATTTCTGTAGTCTTTGTCCACTGACAAGAGAAGCTGCAGACATAATTATACACTGCATCTCTTAGTTTAAGGCATGAATAATCTGAAAGGGGCAGGCATAGTACAGACCAAATTTATGTTGCTGATTTATTTAACATGTTTCAAAATCATTTCATTTTTCATATAAAAGGAAAACATCCCAATTTGAACCCAAATGAATTAGCAAGCATAGGATGAAAAAAGGCTCACAGGACCAATCAGTTAACTAACAGAACTCAACCACGAGCAATCAACTTCTGAAAATAACCACCCTAAACCAAAAAACCAAAAATTTCAATAAGCCTATCAGACAACAAAATCCTTTTGCAGTATCGGGTAATAACTCTAGAATTCAAAACCCTCTCTTTCAATGACAATCTTGACCAGTACCCTAGAAATATAACAGGAGACCACTCAGATACAAAGAGAGGAAATAACACATAGAGGCCATTATAATATAGATGTATTCTCCTAACAAAATGCAAATTCATATTGTTTGCAGAATGCATGGGAGTTGAAAATGTTCTCACCTGAGTTGAAGATATGGTGCACTTATTAGACAAGACCTTATATTATGCTCTTATTGAAGACAAAACAAAAATCATAGAAATTCTGAGATAAAGACACAAAGGAGGAAGGGTGAGGGGTGGAAATCAAGTCTTTGCGTCATTAACTGATAATGACAACCTCACTCTAAAAGCAATCATAACTCCTGATTTTATCCTCCTGACCTTATTCTATGTTTCTCATGCTTATTCTCTATTTTAGGTGCATACTCCTGCAAGATAGACCGTTGAAAATACAATATAGGTATCCTACAAGAAACATGAGAAATAGAAAATGAACATATCAGATCCCTGGGTAGGGGTTTGTGATTGGATCAAAAGATTTCAAACAAGAAACTAGCTGCAGTCCCAGTTTGCAACTTTGCATTCTCAGGAGTAACAATTCGAACAAGACAGACTACCAGCAGCATTTAGAGCATCAATAGCAGTGTCAGTCAGTCTGCAGCATATGATTACAAGGTCCTGTTCAGTCATAGCCATCATGGGAAATCGTAGCATCCACCCTCCAAAAACAAGAAACATAGATCAGGAGGCAAATTTTTGAGCTTCTAGATTAGAGGGGAGAGTTTCCAATTTTCCAAAAAGGACTCAGGACATGCCGGGAGATTTGATCCTAAACATATGGGATAAACAGTGCAGTTGTAAGAAATTTAATTAACAAAGACATTGCAGAGTGGGCTAAATAATGCTTCATAAGGAATCGGGCTACAGAAATCCACTCTATACCAAACCTGTGAAAGAGAGAAAAACAGTACAACATAGAAGAGGAGTACTAATGTAGAAAAAAATCCCAAATTGGCATATGCCACTGTAGAGATAGCTTGTAGTTGTAACATTGCATAGATAAATACGACAAGCCAAAAAATAGCCTACAGGACATAACACCAAAACTTTTAGGGGATATTACCATGATGTTAGTAATGAAGTGAGTGCATTATCTTTTCTCACAAAAACCACCCCTGTAGCCAGTGATGTTAGTACCAAAGTGAGTTTGGGTAATGCCTGAAACCATCCTGTCTCACAAAAACCACCACCATAGCCAGAGATGGCGACAAGGCATGACCTCCATGTTATGATTGTTATGCATGTGGGAATACTCACAAAACACAACACTTAACATTAATGACAAAAACAGTACACAATTGACAAGAAAGGTATTAATGTGGAATGAAATCCCAAATAGGGATCTGCCATTGTAGTAATAGCCTATAACATCAGATAGATAACAGCTACAAGCCAAATACCACCTCCAAAGCATGACACAAAACTTTCCAGATGTTAGAACTGGAGAAGGGAGAATGCTATCACATCAAGATTCAATACAGGGATCAATACCCTAAAGCTAACTTTGGGATGGACAGAGCTTTTGGAAACTTAATCATTTCAGAAAGAAACAAAGATATATATTCAAGGAAGTTAGCAAAAACGCAGATCATACCAAATCTGAGATGTCAACTAAACCTATGCACTAGTCATAATTTTAAAGAAAGGGAGAGGGATGGGCATACAGAAGTAGAAGAAGTTATTTATTTCAAAAGCCCCAGAGGCAAACAAAGTCCCAAGGCAAAAGACTGTATGGTTCTTACCCGGGAAATGCTTGCCAACTATTGTCAAGATCCTACGACCCGCTTTGTCTTTACCCTCCACCTTCAACACCTGAAGATCTTCAAGATCAGAATAATCATCTTCCACAGGGGGGACTTGAGAAGATATGAGTGGTGAATCACATTCATGCCAATATTGTTGGCTTCCGCTTTTTCGTAACGACCCACAATTCACAGCAACCATGTTAGAGGCCATTGCAACTATACAGGTAATAAATCCTTGGGATTCTCTACAAGAACGTAACCCACGACCTTTAGTAGCATATAAAGCAGACTGCAATATCCATTGTTATAGATATGGAAAAAATTCGGGCCAGAGCCTAGAGGAACCAAGAGCAGGGGAAACTCAACAATCAAAGAAACGAGCACGCTCTTTGAATACCTTGGTTGCCATGAATTTATGATGGTGACGCAGAAGGGGATCCCTATCACCAAGCTTATCCATTATCCGTTATGCATGCACAGATTCCCGGAATTGATATTTCAGGATATTCCCAGGATCTACTCCAGTCGGACCTGACAGTTGAACTATCACACCTCCTATGTTTCTTTTCTTCACAGCTCAACTTCCAAGAATAGAAGATGTTTGATTTACCAAAACCATCAAACCACGATTTGGTTTTGAACTCTCGCCTCATCCTCCAACTAAACCAATGAAAGTGATGGATCTCCCTTACATCCATAATAGTAATTATTGGAGTACGTAACTCTCAGTGGTTTGCGCTTTATCTTTGATTTCATATATGAAAAAAAAAAAAATTTATTTAAATTAAATTTAAATTTTCAATTATATGAGTTATTTTTAATTTCAAAAAATAATGAAAAGTGTGTATTTATTCAATTTTTCATTAAAAAAAATTATAAAAACAATTCATTTCGATTCACAAGATTAAATTGAATATAAATTTTATAATACTATATTTAAAACAAAATATAAATTTTAATTATTTAAAATATTAAAATAAAAAATATATAAATATATAAATTAAAATATTTTTTTAATTATTTAAATTGTTAAAATTTAATGATAATTTATGTTATATGTTTTTAGTACTTAAATGTTAAAAATGAGAATATAAATCTTAAAACACAATCACAAAATTTAATATATATATATATATATTAAGCTTAATCATGTTTATTTTAAAACTTATTAGAAACATAGGAATTGTAGTAAACTTTGAGGTCTTTGTTAAAGGTTGATAATTCTATCAAAATGTTATAAAAGCAATGAAGAGATTATATACCCCTTTAAGAATATGACAATCTAGCATTACTCGTGCATTACTTATTATTTAGGTAAATGTGGTTATGATTGGAGTTTCCCAAGCATGAAAATAAAGGAAATCAATCCTCACGACCACCAAGTACTTTGTTTTATTGAGAATATCAATTGTTCACTTTATTTCTCAAACCATGCAAAAATGTGGGAAAACGTGAGATGCTAGAGCATATTCCCTAATGCTAAGTTTGATGATAATAAAAATTATTTTAACTTCTCTCTAGCTTTCTTAAGAATCCCACATAGCTTCAAAAGTCTTGTTCCAAGCATTAATGCTACAAAGGATTCATCTACTTGATCTTGCACTGGGGATCCAAGGGGAAAGAGTTATGGGGTATTCTCAAAATATTTGCAAAATATCATCACGTTGATGTCAATGTTGTTAGGAACAAGAAGAAAGTGAATGAGTATCATAGATAAAGATGCACGGAATTGTGAAAATGAGACTGATTATTTTGGAGAACAAAGGAGTGACGATTTGATGATGCTATAAATTGAATGAATAGAATCACAATTCTCATTGTTGTGATCCTAATTTTTGGTTTTGTAATCTTGACAAGGTTGATAATCTTTGTGCAAGGTCATAGTTAAACTTTATCAAGAACATATAAATTAGAAAATTTCACCAAGTTTAATAGAGTGTTTAATCCCAAACATAATCATTAATTAATTTTGCATGAAACAACTAAAAACAATGCATTATCTTTATGGTGAGCAAGACCAAACTTGTACAAGATTGGTGAGTTGTTGAGAAATTTATTCTCAGTTCTTAGTTATGTATTTTATTTACATTATTTATTTTATTAGTGGGAATTCCATGAATTACATAATAAGTTATTTAGAGGGTGGCAAATGTGTTGAAATAATAATCATATTAGATACCAAAGTTATAGCCATGCCATGAATTTTAACAGGAAAACACATAGCATTATGAATGAAATAAAATAACTATGGATCAACATGTTCAATACCATTAGCAAGATGGATTATATAAACATGAAAAAAGAAAAATGACCTAATTTATCTAGGTTTGTTTTATGTTTATTCTTTGCTCATCAAAATTGGCATTCAACAACTCGTTCATAATTAATTTTACTAGTGAGCTCTTAATGTCATTATAATTGACATCCATAACATATCATTAATTGTTTTGATTTTTTTATAGAGACATGAGTGTAGAAAAATATAACAAAGGGAATAACGTTATGGCAAGTATCATAGCTAAATATAACAAAGCAAATGGTATTATAGCGAGTTTGGGATTCAAGCACATGAAGCATGCAAACTAAATGTGATGCCAATTCCCATATTGACAAGAGCCAACAATGCTCATAACAAATGAAATCAAGTGGAGATTTACAAAGACAAGGTATCTAAGCTTCTTTAAGAATGTCACCCATCCAAATACATTAATAACCCTAGGAGAAAAATTTTCTCCTACACTGCATCTTGCAAGTCTATAACCCTACCATGATCCATATATAATTGACCTCAAATGTATCTCATCCATTTTGGTCAATACACTCATTAATTTAGCCTACTCATTAAATGAAGGTGGGTCATCTATCATGAGGTACTTTAATCACTTTTGCATTCAAGTGCTTTCATTTAATGTTTAAGGCATTCTACTATGGATCACATGTTGAATTTGATTATAGATTGCTATTAGCTATGTACTTGTTCCCTTACTTCAACTTGGTGGTTATAATGTGTCCCTAGTCTAGTTTGACCTTCCTTAGGGTCTTTTATTTTACTTTCTAGGAGGGGCACAAATAGGAGGCTCTGATAATGGTAGCATCCCATGTTATCCATACTTAAGACTTTTCATCATTTCTCGATATATGTTATCACATATTTTGAATTATTTTTGTTAGTCCCTTATACTAGTTCAGCGTTAGCCTTGTCTAATGAGTATAAGGGGTTGAACCTACTCAAGGTTGATGCAAATGTAAGAAAAGAAAGAGCATGAGTGAATTTTTAAAATGTAAATGAATGGTAAGGGATGTGAAGCAAGCAAAAGCTAATTTTAGCTTGAGCTCTACCCCTTCTTGTATAGCCACTCATCCTTGAGAGTATCTATGCATATCATGCCTATCAAAGTAAAAGGAATTCTTTATAAACATCCTAACCTTGATGAAGCGATAAACTACCCATCACTAAAGGGGGATTATATGATTAGTATTAATTGATAAATCCATAAATATTGTTAAGCAAGCATCTCAAATCAAGAAAGGAAAAGGAAAAATGTAGGGGCTTAGAGAAACAAAGGCCAATGAAGGTAACTCAAGTAGCTAAGTGATCCCTCTACAAAGGCACCCATGGACAATGATTTGCATAATGTAGTAAGAGTATGGCACCTTTCTTCAAGTAAACCCCAAGCCATAACACCTATCATTTAAAAGGGTCAACCCAAGAACTATTCCTCCACTTAGGATTAGATGCACCTAATGAAGTCATATGATAATCCTCTCATACCTAAGTGAGGTAAATTGTACATAATCACAATTAAGCTAGCTAGAAATTTAAAGGTGATCATTATGTGAATTTATTTGATGTCCTTGGCATTAAATATGGTCCACATTTATGCTTTATTGGTTCTTTTACCCATGGTGTTAATATAATTTTAGTCCTTGAGTATGTGGTATATGATTCTTACAAGTAGAACCTGGATCCCCTGAGGGATAAGTGATGCTTCTTCAACACATTGTATGGCATCTCCAACCCCATTATATGATGATATAGGACACTTGATAGAGGACATTGGAGCCTTATTGAGGAATGTTGGCTTTGATGATGACTTTTCATTAATGATGTGACCTTCCTCTAGCCCTAGGACCTTGGATGCTAAGTTTTGGAGCCAGGGCATTGACTTGAGAGATGGTTCACCCATGAGATGATTAGACTCTCCCAAGATGGCATTGTACCTTCTTGGTTGATGTTGCACTCCCTTTGATGGTTATTGATGGTGTTAATCACTTAGGACCCCTTAGACACACTCTTTAATTTGATGACAACATGCCTTTCCTTAATGATGTCATCCTAATTCCTCATTCCATGATGATGTAAGCCCTTTTAAGGATGACATGGGATTTGGAGGGTTATTTTAGTGATATGCCACCTCATTTGGATAGAGATCATTGACTTAGGGGACAAGACATGTCCCTTAAGTCATTCCTTGTGCCTTTCCATAGAGAAACATGCCCTTTGGATGATTATGTCACTTTTGGAGGAAATTAGACTCAAATGTATGGGATAATTGACAATTAATTTTATGTTATTTCATTAATTTGGCTATCTTTGGTGGCAATCTTTTCCTATCCACCTTGTATCATGAATTTAATTATATTTTAGGGTTCTACTCTAATTTAGGGAAATAAACTTGGCTACCCTCATATAAATAAAGGGGAGTCAATTTCCCTTAGATCATTGTCAGATTTTGATTACTACAATTTTTCAATAGTGATGATCTAGGTGGATATTGATAGCCACCCGCCTATTCCACCTAGACCCCCTAGTCAGTTTCATATATTTCCTTAATTGTAGCACAATTTACTATTTTTGGCAGTTTTTTGGGTCCTAAACTTCCAGAGCCATTTTGAGGCCCTAAACAATGTTTTTTTTGAAAAATTACTTTGGTGTTTTGCAAGGCAATTACATTAGTGGTTGTAGTCCTCGGAGAGATCTTTCTAACGAGGTATCATACACATCAAATGGAGATAATATGACCAAGTTACGACCCTGGGAAGTTGGCTGCCCAACTAACCCCAACAGGGCCCATAAACTCTTGGTGTTACATCTCCTCGGGTTAGGGTTTTGGTTGTTTAGGGTTTTCCCTTATCGTTCAATAATAAAAAGTCCCTTGAGCCTCATTGTAACCCATTTCAGAGGCATGTAGCCACCACATCTCTTCTCAAAGATAAGCTACCATTGCCCAAGCTATTTTATTTCCATTCTGTTTGTAAGCATAGTTCAATATTTTTCTATTAATGAAATGAAGTGTTTTTCTGGTGCATCTCTTTGTTTATCATTATATCTATAAGTTTTTGCGTTCCTGTTTAAGTTTGGATCAGTGGTATCAGAGCAATCTTCTATTTCTCTGTTTTTCTTTGCATGTCCCCAACGAGGTCAGGGTATAAGGAGTTAGGGCTCGATCTGATTGAACCATTGCAGGATCAGCCTCACAAAACCTGACGATCTCCCATGGCGGAAGAAAAGAAAGACGAGGGGGTAGGAGATCCTTTCAAAATGTTGCTCGAGGAAGCCCTCGAGTGACAAAGGGACGCGATGATGGATAACTTTGCCCATATCCTTCGACGACTACCCACAGGCGATGCATCTTCATCCAGTAGCCACTCTGGAGGTGCCACTCCTTTTAAGGTACAAGTTAACTTCGATATTCCCATATTCGAAGGCCTAATAGATGCAGATGTCGTAGATAAATGGTTAAATCTATTGGAAGGATATTTTTTAGTTCGTGACTTTTCTAATCAGGAAAAGATTATGTTTGCACGTCTCAAAGCGCCCCACATGTCAAGGACTGGTGGGAAACCTATTGTGAACAAAAGGACGAGAGTGAACCCTCGCGGTTTTTAGTTATACGCACTTGGAATTCTTTCTAATATGCCATCAAGGAACAATATTACCCTTTCGGGAGCTATGAAGATAAATACATAAAGTGGAGCATGCTACAATAGGTAAGGGACCAAGATGTGTTGGAGTTCACAAATACTTTCCATACCCTTCGCACAAAGATGGGTATCAAGGATACTGAGTGGAATTTGGTGCTCAAGTACCACGGTTGTCTACACAAGTACATCCAAGACGAGATGGAGTTCCTGGACATTTCCTCATTCGGCACGGTGTATCGGTACGCTGTAAAGATTGAGTAGAAGTTTAAATAAAAGAATTGGGACTTTGGATCTGCGAATCCAAATCAAGGAAAAGGCACCCCAAACCATAGAACAAGGGACCAAGCAAAGGCGGGGCTACCTAGGACAACCCGCCAAAGCCACAAGCAAAGAACAACACCATGAAGACGAAGAAGGACATGAGAAAATGGTGTGAGTTCCATAAGAGCTCCATTCACAATACAAGTGAGTGTCGGGCCAAGCAGTCACTGGTGGCCGAGCTGAAGGCTTCCGAATCAGATGTAGGTTCTAACTCTGAATCAGAACTTGATAAGGGGACTAACAAAGGGAAGAAGATCATTGATGTAGAGCCCACTGCCACTGTGGCCACCACAAAGATCTAGAAAATTGAGCCTAAAGATCTAGAGGAGGGGGAATGCCTCTTCCACTCACAAATGTGGGTGAAGGGTTCTCCGATGTAGTTCATTTTTGATAGTGGAAGCCAAAAGAACCTCATTTCAATAGAAGTCATGAAGCGGATGGGCCTAAAGACTACAACACATCCATAGTCGTACATCATCAGGTGGCTTCACCAAGGACAAGATCTTGGCGTCAGCCAACAGTGCCACCTTCCCTACAACATCAAGCCCTTCACGAATGAGTTATTGTGTGACGTTTCTCCTCTTAAAGTTTCTGATGTATTGTTAGGACAGCCATACTTGTGGAAGCGACATGTTGTATATGAGTCTAGACCTCACTCTGTGATTATTGCTTTGGCTAATAAGTTGTACAAAATACTGGAGGCAGCCCCGCCTATTGCCATCTCTTTGATCACTGCAAAGTAATGCAGTAAGATTGTTTCCCATACCAGGAAATTTGTTTTCCTTATGATTCACCCCCAAGGTAAGAAGAAGGTCGTGGCCATAGCTTCTAGGCATGGCTCCTCTGCATAATAGCAGCAAATGGAAAAGGTTGTGGAGGAGTACAGGGACATTTTCGCCTCACCCACAGGGGTACCTATGCACTGTCAGGTCAAGCACTCCATCAATATTACCTCGGGTGCATTGCTGCCCAATGGACCGATTTATCAACGTTTTGTTCTATAGAATGATGAGATCAAGAGGCAGATTCAGGAACTACTACAGAAAGGGCACATCAATCCAAGCTCATCACCTTGTGGGAGACCGATTATATTGGTATAGAAGAAGGATGGGACTTGGAGGCTCTATATTGACTATCGGGCACTGAAAAAGATCACCGTCTGGAATAGGTACCCAATCCCACAGATTGATGACCTTCTAGACCATCTCAAGGGGGCCAAATATTTCAGCAAGATTGACTTGAAGTCAGGTTATCACCGGGTGCCTATCGAACCCTTTGATGTGTGGAAGATTTCCTTGAAATCCAAGGAGGGCCTTTTTGAATAGTTGGTCATGCCGTTCAGATTGACGAACACTACCCTGCAACCTTCATGAGACTGATGGACGACATCTTGTAGCCCTTCACCAATGCCTTCGTGGTGGTGTATTCGACAGGTCCTTCAAACCCTTCGACAACACAAGTTGTGTGCTAACTTGGAGAAATCCACCTTTGGCCTGATCCATGTTCAATATATGGGGTACATCATTGATGAGAAGGGTGTACATCTAGACCCATCTAAGATATAAGTCATTCGGGATTGGCTAGCCCCAACCACTCTAACAAAGCTCCGCCTCTTTTTGGGTCTTGCCAATTTCTACCGTAGGTTCGTTTTTGGGTTCTCTCATATCACTTGGACTTTAAGTCAAGTCACCAAGGGCGGAGAAAAAGAAAAGTTCTTTTGGTCAGAAATCCAATAGTGAGCATTCTCCGAGTTGAAGAATTGCCTCTGTTCTACACTATTTCTCACATTATCAGACCTGCAACAACTGTTTGAGATTGAGACATATGCCTCTAATTATGCTATTGGTGCAGTTCTTACTCAACATGGGCATCCAATGGCTTACTATGGTGTAGGTAAATTCTTAGTGCAAACACAAATGATACCTCTAGCTCGAGAGAGCGGGTCTAGCCACAAATGAACAATCTATGGAAAACATCCTTAAGCTAGAATCAAATAAGAGGGCCTACCCTTAGAACGTTATTCCACTTGGTGATGATCCTGCTTCCTTACTCCAACTACTTTCCGTTTCCTTCCTTCGAATAACTGAAACAAGAAAACAAACAACAACAACAAACGTGATAGCATACAAATTGCATTCAGCCTACTTAACATGTTAAGGAACATTAAGCCATCAAATGTAAGATAACACTTCAATGTAGGAAATCAGTCAATAGTTGTATTCATATAAGTTCAGAAAGAGATTCCAACCATTACCTTGACGTTGCTGGTCTCCTCCGACATATCTAGGTTCCCACACTTCTGCTAGCATCTCATGGATAACCCCAATAATGGAAGTTTTAAGGCTTCTTCCATTTAGTCTTAAACCAAACCAAACACTCTATTCTCCTCAAACATAAACTAGAGAGCTACAAGCTATAGATGTCTTACTGATTATTCAAGCTCCAAAAATACTAAGACTAAAACTAGTGTAGCTTATAAAAAGAGGGGTTTATATAGCTTGGATGGAGGGTATATGGTTCCTCTTATCATGGGAGAAAGCCTTATCTCTTGGATTGATTCCATCCTAATAGGGGAAAGGAGCCCAAACTAACTTCCTTGGCTCCATTGAGCCCAACCATTTACCAGACTTTCGTTATGAAGCTTCTAGACCTAGAAGCTTCGGCTCCATATTTAAAAAACTTGCCAAAAGAGGATCGACGTGGCTAAGAAAAGGATCAGTAGCACCATACGATGCTAGTCCTAGTTTTAATCTCTACAAATTGGCGTGAGGAGGAAACGAGTCATTAGCATCACTCTTGTAGACTGGGGTAAAAGGAAGATTCTTGGGAAATGATGTAAAAGGGAATCATTCTGCTCATGAAGAGGGACATAATGGGAGTTTCTTCATGATGGGAAAGCATGTAGGGTTCATTGTAGAGGTCCTCTAGGATTGTTGAACGGGAGTATAGGGATAATGACAAAATGTTGTGTAACATATGCCCCCTAAAGCATGAAGGCCGAAATAGAGTGAGGGGTGGAATGCTTTACAAATAGATGCGGGGAATGAGAGTCCATCATTGAAAAACCTACAAGCAAGCATAGATACATATACATCACTGAAAACTCTGACAAATGATACATGAATCGTGGTATGGATGCAGCCATCTAGAGAATGATCATGTAAATGGATCCAAGGCATGGGCACAACCTTCCAATAAAGAGGATCATATCAAAACCAAGGTATGGTCACATGCATCCAAGAATGAGAAGGATCACATATAATAACTCATGGCATGGTCACAACCATCCATCTGAAAGAGATGTATATCAGCATGATCATGACACATCACCTTGCAACCTAGACTTTTGTAATCTAAGCCTAGGGTCTTGTGCTTCAATACGACCCGATTAAAGTACAAATCCTAACATGTGAATGAATGTGTTGAAGTCGAACATGCTAGAAAGTCACTTGATTACTGGTCAATGATGTGAATTGTTAACAAGAATGAGAGAAACCACCAATAATGACAATGGCTCTCAAGATACTATCATCATAGTCCATGGAATGTGAATAAAGGAACTGAAGTCGAACACTCGTGAAATCACCCGATCGAAAGCTGATGATGTGAACTTGCCATCGAGCGTGAAGAACTTGCCATTAGGGCATGCAAGCTCTAAGGTACTGGAAGGGAGTCTCTCAACCAGCTTCCTGGATAATGAGCTGAAGTCAACAGGAAGGGACCGTGTCAAAGGAGGGCCATGATGTATCCCACGTCATCGACACGATACAAAGGGATGCATTGATTTCAGATGATACCAAGAATCAGGAGTAAGTGTAACTGCAGAAGGACTAACTCTTGAACATATCGGCGACATGACTCCGAAGCTTGGCAACTTTTGGATCCACAGGATCGGTGGTCATGATGACGTGGCAGAGATAAAATGGAAGGAAAAAGTGAACGGCCCAACCTAGGAAGGTCAATGATGAAAGGAGGATATCCCAACCCGACATGAATCAGAAAGTGTCATGTTCAAGAGTGAGTTGCCGACACAACTGATAGAATTTCCCATTTTCCCCCACCATTTATGGCAGGTACCCCAATTATTTTTTATCGCAAGGTTGAAGGGGATAGCATGTGCTTGCACTGTAAGTTCATCCTTCAGATGAATCCAACCTATTAAGTTTAATGAGCCCTAGGAAGGAGAATCTCATGTCCATCATGGTGACGAATCCGATTTCGTTTAATGTTTTAACGAGTCCAACAAAGGTGTAACTCGGTATCTTTTTCATGTTTAGAGAGTTTGAAAAAAGACACGGAAAAGAAAACTCCACGTGGTCCCTTTTCATACATTTGAGTCTCTCGAGCCCGAAAAGGTAGAAAACGATACTTGAGAGAACTTCTTGACCATTTAAGTCAAGGAGTACCTTTTTTGTAAATAGTTTATCCTAGCCCAAAAAAGGGGTAAACATATACTGGGTAAACGATGTTTCACAGCCTTTAACGAGTTCAAAAATGACAAGAGCTCGATAGCCTTTTCATGTTTTAAGAGTCAGAAAAGAGCTTAAAGCAGACCCCCCATTTTTATTCTCTTTAATGAGTCAAAAAAGGGAAAAAATACTCGACAACCTTTTCATCTTTTACGAGTTAGAAAAGAGCTTAAAGGTGACTTGCCCTGGAGGAACGAGTGGTATAAAGGGTAGCAACTGGTTCCAGTAATGGAGGAACGAGTGGTATAAAGGGTAGCATCTGGTTCTGGCAATGGAGGAACTGCTCAAAACATGTAATGGTCAAGAGGCTAGCTAATAAAACCACTCATTGCTATGGTTCCTCAGGAAAGGAAAAAACAACTAAGTGAAAGCATATGATCGGCCAAAGATATGGTGGTGATCAAATTTAACAACCAAGGCTCATCTAACAGAAATAAGCTGATTAAAACGACAATCACGAGATGTAAATCGGGAATGGGTTCATTTTTACACAGGCTTGAACCATGGATAACTCTGCTTGGATTTAGTTTCATGTTTACACAAGCTTGAAACGAAAAACTATGCTTGAGATAATTTTGCATGCCCCTGACATAATGACTCAATTCGAGGTACATGCCCCCTAAGCTTCATTTCATTCAACTAGGTGAATGGAATGAAGGTTCACTTTTGAGATCCAGGAAAGACTCGACTGGGATTTTATGAGATATTAATCAAAGACTCGATTTGGAAAAGGGAGGTGCTTCATTTTTTTAATGAGGTTGACATAGTAAAAGAACTATCCTCGAGACCCTTGTTTCATTTTTTAACGAGCTTGACACAAGACAAGGAACTATGTTCGCACTCCTTGATTCATTTTTAACGAGGTTGTCACAAGACAAGGAACCATCCTCATGACTCCTTGTTTCATTTTTTAACGAGGTTGACACAAGACCAGGAACTATCCTCATGACGTCTATTCATGACCCATAAGGGAACATGGTTCCCAAGAGGTCTTCACTAGATGGAAGAACCACGCTTTGGGAGGAATACATGTCGTTTGGTACCAAAGATAGATCGGGTTCCAATGCCCCCAGTACATAATGTACAATACCATTTGTGTGATCATCAACAGACGCGGAGATGTAATGGGTAGCCACATAATTGACCTATGGTGAGGAAGGTTGTTGTTGGGAAAAGTATCCAATACGGAATGACCCTATCCCACTCTAAGGGTGATAGTACCTCAGCAACAATCAAAGCAAAGCTATTCGAGATTACTTCTTTATGAGATGTAAGAGAGGGGAGAAAGAGATCCACTAACCGTTGTCTTCCGCTAATGATTAATCCAATCTTCCCTCTTTGCTGCTTGTTCCCAGCTCCTTGCTCTTTCACTGGCCCAGGTACACCAAGATCCTGCAAAATAACAAGAGAGGGAAACTACAAGAAGCATACATTCATAATTGATTCAAGGATTAGAATAAATCAAATATACAAGTATCAATACGCCATTGAGACACATGCATATAGAAGAACTTCAAATGCTTTATTAATGGAAGAAGTAAAGTTTAGGAAGTAATACAACCATAAAAGGCCCAATCCAGCATCACCTCCCAGCAGAAAGAAATCTCCTCTTCACCTCCTTCAAGAAAATCACCCAATAGTTCTATATTCAAACCAACAGCACTTCCTTACATTCACCAGATTCCAGCCTCCTTAGACCTCATGAGAGAGCTCTATATATAGGAGATTTGGAGAAAGGATGAGTCAGCTTGAGCTTGGCATGGAGCTGACTAGTGTCCTCTCCCACTTCAGTTATTCTTCAGTTCTTGAGTCCACTTGGAGGTTCTTGCTTCCACTTGGAGATCTAGACCCTCTTACTCATCACTAGGCGAATTCCCTGATCCAAGTGTCATTTTGGAAGCTTCCTGGGCATTGACACCTTGAGGAATGACTATGCCACTTGGCCAAACTCGCCCAGCGCAGGTAGCCTTCTTTACAGTTGACATTCAACGCAGGTACAGAGTGGAGCAGTTGACATTCAGCGCAGATGCTCAGTGGAGCAGTTGACATGATCCAGAATTAGCTTGTTTTTGAGTGTTTTCAGGTGGAGAACTGATATTCAGTGCTGTGGTTTGCTGACCTTGTTCCTCTAGGGGTAGGAACAACATGTTTAGGGACTTTGGATCCCTTAGATTATCGACATTTCATGCTTCATGCTGTAAGGCACAAAAATGTCTATAACAGTTGCCCCCTAAAGTATGAGGTCATTTATCGGGTGAAATGCTTTATCAGGAGGATCCGAAGTTCATTCAATCGCTGAGAGGTGACCTGTAATAAAATACAATACAATACATTATTTTTCATTCTGCTTTCATGATCTAGCTAAGGCGGGCATTCCCATGCTCAGCTTTATGTTTCATTTTGGTACATAGAACAGACGATCGTCTGATGATAGACTGATAATTCTCTGCTGAAATTATCATCCTTTGAGTAGGATGATCATCTGCTGCAATGATGTACATATCAAATGTCTTTATTTTTCCTGAATATATATCGCAGCCCGGATGGATGAAACTAGATCCGGGGTCTTCAAACTCGTTCGATCTTCACTCTAGGTACAAGTCGATCCATGTGAGAATTGCGCTGAAGTCGAACATGGAAAGACATCGCTTGATTACCGGTCAATGATGTAAACCGTTAACAAGCGTGAGAGGAATCATCTATAATGATAATGACCCTCAAGGTACTGCAGTACAATTCACGTGGCGTGAATAAAGGACTTGGCGTCGAACACCACGCAAAATCTTCTGGTCGAAGGTCATTGATGTATACCTGTCGCCGGAAGTGAGAAACTTGCCATTGAGGCATGCAAGCTTCAAAGTACTGAGGGGGGTGTTCCTAGATCAACTTCTTGGATAATGAGCTGAAGTCGACAAGAAGCGATCCGTCAAAGGAGGGCCTTAATGAATCCCACATCAGTGACACGGAACGGAGCTAATGATTTTAGTGGAGGTGAAAACAATCTGTGAAATATGATTCAGGGTGGCGATCATGGGTGGATGAAGGATAATGTATGGCAGTGGATGGGACACGGTCGACTCTTTCTGAACAACATCTCTTGAACATATAACGACACTGATGCGATGGATCGGTAGCATTACCCCAAATGTGGATGGTTTGGCGAAGACCATGGTGATGAGACCGGTGAATGAAACAACCCAACCCGATGTGATACGGAGGAAAAGTGTCATGTTCAAGAGCGACTTGCTACCATTAAAACTTCGAGGTTCTCCCAATTTTTCCCCAGTCATTTCTGACCAGTACCTCTTTATTTTTGTCAAGCTTGAGGAGGATAACATATGCTTGTTCTATAACCTGCCCTTTGGGCAAGCCCATCGCTATGTTTTAACGAGCCTAGCGATAGGGAAACTTGTTCTCGTCTAAAGACAAGTTTGTCGCTATTTAATCATTTTAACAAGTCTAACGACAAGGAAAGCTCGATCCTTTTCAATTTTAGAGAGTCTGAAAAGGTACAGAAAGTTAACTCCAAAATTCTTTTTTCGTCATCTAATCCCTTAAGTCCGAAAAAGTATAAAACAATACAGAAGGGATGAGTTTTCGATAACTTTAACGAGCCGAATAAAACAAGTGCTCGACCTTTTTGTGTAATAATCCCTCAGGTCCAAAAAGATTAAAATCTAGAGGAGGGATAGCTCTTCCGGTCCTTTTAACGAGCTGGAAGGCCAAAACTTGGCAAACTTTTCATATTTTACGAGTCAGGAGAAAAGAGCTCAAAGAAGACTTGTCTTTTGAGGAACGAGTGATAAACAGGGATAGCAGCAGATTCCAGGTACAGGTTGGAATTTTCCAATCACGGCAGTGTCACAAGGATGGCTAGGTGAAATCACTCTTCGCAGCTGTTCCTTAAAATGGGTGAACAATCATATGGAGGTGAACGATTGGCCAAATGGAATGGAGGTGGCAGGTGCAAAACACGACCAAGGCTTTTTATGGCTGATAAATTTACGATCACAATGGTTATTTACCGGTATTGGGTTCAGTTTTTAAAGAGCTTGAATGCGCCAAAACACTGCTCAATCTTATGTTTATTTTTTAACGAGCATGAACTATGTGCTAAAACTGCTCGGATCTTGTGTTTATTTTTTAACGAGCATGAACTTTATGCTAAAACTGCTCGATGATAAGTTTGCATGCCCCCAGCATAATAATGCAAATAGAGGTGCACGCCCCCCAAGCTTCATTGCATTCAACTCGGTGGTTGGAATGAAGGTTTACCTCGGGGATTTGTTTCATTTTTTAATGAGGTTGACACAAGATAGGAACTATCCTCGAAGTTTTAGATCCATTAGAAATGGAAGGTTTCATATTCCACTGTGGCCATTTCCGCCAGATTACTCGGAGGCGGTAGGGCAAAAGTACCCATTAAAGCAGGGTCTTTTAGGAGACCTACTCCGATATTTTGGAGCGAATGATTGCTTCCATGGATCATTGGGACGCTTCCCGTAACTTGTGAACTGTTGGGGAGAAAATTTTGTTGGTCGACGATTGTAATTCCACCTTGGAAGGGAAATGCAATCTTCCTGAAGTAGGTCGACACAACCGCGGCCATGGCATAGATCCAGGGCCTTCCTAGTAGGATGTTGTAATCGAGGTCTCCATCAATTACTTCAACATCAACTCCTACTGTTTTGCCCTCCAGTTCAACTTGCAAGTTACTTAAAATCCCGTATGGAGTGTATGATCGTCCATCAAATGCTTTTAACGTCGTTGACGATTTCGACAAGGGTGGTGAGCCTAAATCTTTCCAGCAACTCATCGACATAAGACATGTAGATGCCCCCTCATCAATAATTGTTCAGTGAATAGTTTTGTTGAGGGTTTTCACTTGAATAAGGAAAGCTATTTGAGCTGGTAATTGAGGGTCATATCCTTTATGATCAAAGGCCACAAGATTGGAATCCATTGGGCCAATCCCACCTATTGCTGATAATAAAGCTTGCTCTTGGGAGGGGCAATTTTGCGGTACCTCAAGTGTCGACATAGCGGACGACGTTTGGGCCAGGTCCCCTATTATATTATAATTCTGTGCTATTTTTGCATGAGGATTAAATGTCGATTTGTGTACTACTCCCTTTGGCGACTTTATCATCGGTTCAGGAATGATGGGTGGCACAACTTCGGTCAAAGTTGTTGTCGAACTACTAGGTCGTTCATTAGCCTTGTTGTTCGACAGCTTTGGATTCCTGTAATCCATATTCTTCGTCAAAGCATTATTTTGCTGCTTTGATACAGACAACATAAGCACTTGGGATCGGGAAGCATTTTGATTAGCAACCAGATTTTGACCTGGATTAGGAAACGGATCAGTCAATACTGCTGGGGTTTTTGAACTCTTAAAGAGTTTCTTAACTTCAGCTATATGTGGACAATCTTTCGTCCAATGATCCTCATCGCATATATGACACCCTGCTGGGGGTTTCCTTTTTCTCCCTTTCTTTTTCTTCTTGCCCCCTGGTTGTTTCAGTTGTTTGCCCTTGTCGGTCGACATGGCATTTACTTCCGAGGCAAGAAGTTCCTCATTTGCATTTTGACTAGAAATTTTGTGCTTGCCAATCACGCCATCGCCGGCGTGAGAGTCATTGTTTGATTTAGGAGGAGGAATTGAGAATTCCGGTCTAGGGGCGTCAGGTATTTTGTCGTAGAGCGTGCCGGACTGAGTATAGACCAAGTCCAGATATTGCGCACGAGCGATAACCTGCTCTTCCGTTACGACCCCCCCCTTTGCCACATCTTCCGTTATGGTAGGAAGTAATGACTTGATAAACCATTCAGCTAATAGCTGATCGGGAACATACGTTTTTACCATCCTGTGACGACGTCGCCACTCATGTATATGATCAGATATGTGGGTGGCAGTCGTCTGCTTGAAGTTGGTAAGGAGTTCTGTTCCCGTTTCATACCTTATCGGTAATTGAAAATGGGTTAAAAAGGTTGTGGCTAAGGTACTGAAGTTGTCGAACGAAGCTCTAGGCAATTCAATGTACCATTTTGTCGCTGGACCCGTTAACGTCCTCTGAAAGAGGCGAAGTCTTATCGAATCATCATTCAAGGTATTCGATGAACACCATAGATGGAATGTCATCACATGATTCGACGGATCTTCACCCGGATTTCCATTAAATTTAGGAATATCTGACGGAAGTTTATGCGGAATCGCTGGCCACCAAGGGGCATAAGCAATTGGATCATTCGTCAGCCGGTTTAGATCTGGTAATTCTAGAGTTGCTACAAAGGGCAACTGTTGGTTCAGGTTAGGCGAAGCATATCCAGGATAAGATGGGATCGCCTGAGCAATGGGTCTTTGCAAACCAGCATAATGCTGGCAACTTTGACAAGGTTGATGGGCATAACCATTATAGTATGGTTGCCCATTACTTACAAAGACTTGTTGCTCAGGTCCTTGATATGATTGCTGGAATGGCGGTTGTTGAGATCGAACCAGCTCTGGTTGTTGGACCATTTGCTGTTGACCAATACTGGATGATTGACCAGGATGAGGAGTCACAGTACTTGTTTGAGCCTGAGTCGCTCCAGATAAGGAGGCACTACCATGAGATTGTGATTGAGTCGTTGAGACAAGAGGTTGTTGTATTGCAACCTGAGAAACTTGGGGTTGACATACAACAGGTGGAGCTTGTACTTGCGACGCATTCACTATAGCAGGTATGGTGGGAATATTCGACACAGGGTGTACTGGTTGCATTGAATATACAACCCCTGGTTGTTGAGGCAGTATTGGTACCCAACCGCTGGATGTAATTCCAGTTTGACCTGAACTTTGTTGTAAACTCCCATATGGTTGTTCTCTAGGAGGGAACAATGAAAGAGCAAATTGCCCTCCATACGGTGGAAATCCAGTACTCAAAGGGTAAATTGGCCTTTGAAGACACATTGGATCAATTTGTTGAGTTTCAACATAAGAAATACCAGATGATAATCCGGATGAAGAAATAGGAACTAACCATGTCGTCGTCCCTGATTGGACTCCGGCTTGTTGTTGACAATTTGCCGGGATATATGGTATACCAGCGAACATCGTTGGAGTAGCAGCAGGAGGCTCTGCTACTGCTGTGTCGGACGACACAGTCCTAGATGTCGACGGTTGTTCAGACATATCTAGTCTATCCAAAAGATTTCTTAGCGATTCTACAAGAACTTACGATGCCAAAAGACTAACTTCGAAGATCAACGAGGGAATGGTGATGATTGTTCCGTTTAAAATAAATTATAACGACGCTTTAGACACAACTTGCTTTTTCAGTTTTAAAGAGTCGAGAAAAAGCTAAAGATGACTCTAGTCTCCTTCGATGTTTTAATGAGCCCGAAGTGACAAATGCTCGGATGGACTTTTTCAGTTATAGAGTTTGAAAAAGGCCAAAAGAAACTGCTTTGGAGATCTAGGCAGAGGGTGTGCCAAACTTTTCGCAAAACCACAGAATACGTTTTACGGTACGGGTGGTCGATCTTCGTGAATGCTGTGTTCACTGCATTGCGATCAGTAGGGCGGCCGACACGGCTTCCTATGGATAAAGGCTTTGTTCCTATAGGGGTCTCCCAATATATACGCGACGGTACGTGGGAGCACAAGTCCGTATTGATACTTATTGCTTCACCGTGGAGGAATCACCCAACCACTCAACGCTAAGATATCACGTTTAACGATGCCGGAACACGTCTCTAGCTTAGACCTCTATGTGTTTGCGTTATGTTTCAAAGCGTTGTTATGTAAATTCAATTTATTTTAAGGTTGATCTTGTTTAGCAGTTTGCCTTTATGGATCACCACGAGATGTATGGTAACACTCCTAAATGCAGTCTAAGATGATAAGCAAGCTTTTCAATCTTTCAACTTTGAAAATCTTAACTACTGAGGGAAAAGAAAGACATCATCTTTTCACACAGATCATAGAGCACACGCTAATGCACTTTTTCCTAAATCAACATGCAAGCTGTCAAAATGCACATGCACAATGCAGGTATTTCTTTTCTCTTTCTTAATGTTGATGTAATACAAAAAGAAAGCTGTTGTATAATTTCGAATTCAATTTCAAGTGAAAGCAAACAAGCTTGTCCAAAATCAAAAGACACCTTAAGATTTACTTGTTTCGACACTAGAAATGTATAAATTCAAACCATATGATGAAAGCAAAAGCTCAATCAGCTATGAACAGTAAACAAACTAACTCTTAAGATCAAAACGACACTTAACACAGGTCTAGATCTAAGAGGCCACAGCAAGACTAGTTCACTTTCGTTACGGGAAACTGTAAATGATATAAGAAATACACAAAGAACAAATACAGTTTCTTTATACAACCGAGGTGGAATAGTGGCAAGGAAAGTTGGTTTCAGATAGGTACTTTGACTGGTAATAGGCTGCAAAAACAAGGGTGAAAACAGGGCAATAAACAGGAGGGAACCCCAGTAGTTCTAGGCAAAACTGGTTCAGCACAGGTAGTACACTGGAAGTTTGACCTTCAGCGCAGGTAGCCCCTTCGGGAACTGCGCTGAAATGCAGACTGCCTTCACAGTGCCTGCACTGAAGAGATAAACTTTCGTTTTTCTCAGTTTCCGGGTCACAGATTGCTCAAAAATTCACAGTTTTTGGCCAAATCAGAAGCTATCAGTCAAGTACACACTAAGGGATGAAAAGGAGGATGAAAAGCTATCACTAAGAGCTATTTAGAGTCCTTGTGGATCAGCTCTTCAAATCATAAACTTGCCCAGAAACTGAGCTAGAGTAGCTGCCCTCTACTTTGCATTTGAAAGATCCAAATGCAGTTCGATTCGGTACTCCCTGTGTTTATGAAATGAATAGCAAAAACAAAAACAACCAACAAGATACGATCCCCAGCGGAGTCGCCAATTTGTTGTTGGGAAAAGTATCCAATACGGAATGACCCTATCCCACTCTAAGGGTGATAGTACCTCAGCAACAATCAAAGCAAAGCTATTCGAGATTACTTCTTTATGAGATGTAAGAGAGGGGAGAAAGAGATCCACTAACCGTTGTCTTCCGCTAATGATTAATCCAATCTTCCCTCTTTGCTGCTTGTTCCCAGCTCCTTGCTCTTTCACTGGCCCACGTACACCAAGATCCTGCAAAATAACAAGAGAGGGAAACTACAAGAAGCATACATTCATAATTGATTCAAGGATTAGAATAAATCAAATATACAAGTATCAATACGCCATTGAGACACATGCATATAGAAGAACTTCAAATGCTTTATTAATGGAAGAAGTAAAGTTCAGGAAGTAATACAACCATAAAAGGCCCAATCCAGCATCACCTCCCAGCAGAAAGAAATCTCCTCTTCACCTCCTTCAAGCAAATCACCCAATAGTTCTATATTCAAACCAACAGCACTTCCTTACATTCACCAGATTCCAGCCTCCTTAGACCTCATGAGAGAGCTTTATATATAGGAGATTTGGAGAAAGGATGAGTCAGCTTGAGCTTGGCATGGAGCTGACTAGTGTCCTCTCCCACTTCAGTTATTCTTCAGTTCTTGAGTCCACTTGGAGGTTCTTGCTTCCACTTGGAGATCTAGACCCTCTTACTCATCACTAGGCGAATTCCCTGATCCAAGTGTCATTTTGGAAGCTTCCTGGGCATTGACACCTTGAGGAATGACTGTGCCACTTGGCCAAACTCGCCCAGCGCAGGTAGCCTTCTTTACAGTTGACATTCAGCGCAGGTACAGAGTGGAGCAGTTGACATTCAGCGCAGATGCTCAGTGGAGCAGTTGACATGATCCAAAATTAGCTTGTTTTTGAGTGTTTTCAGGTGGAGAATTGATATTCAGTGCTGTGGTTTGCTGACCTTGTTCCTCTAGGGGTAGGAACAACATGTTTAGGGACTTTGGATCCCTTAGATTATCGACATTTCATGCTTCATGCTGTAAGGCACAAAAATGTCTATAACAAAGGTACTGCTTGCAAACAAGATCCAATAGGGGACGATGGTTGCAAAGGAGGCGCCTGGTGACCAATGAAAGACAGTTGATCAATAGTCACAATTCTCCCTTCGTACGGAAAAAAACCACACGGGAAGTGAAGAAACAAGAGCTCCCATGACATAAACATAGTCATGTCCAAGGAGAAGATTGAAATCTAAGGGACCTTGGACTACCATCACGTCTATATAGATGGTCTTTCCTCCCAAAGTAATAGGGAACTTTGGAAGGATCCCTAAGGGTTGACCTATTCGTCTGTTGAAAGCCAACAGAATCTTGGTGACATGAACAAGTTGTGGGGAACCAAAGCTAGCCAAGTAGTAGAAGGCATGATGCTAACAAACGCGCCTTCATCTAATATAGTGCCATGTACTACCATATTATTGGCTTGTACTGTGATCTGGAAAGGCACATAAGATGGAAGGCGGAAAGTAGTCAATTTACTCCAATCAAAAGAAATGACAAAATTACTTGGTGGGGGTATCATATGATTTCCCCCATTCTCTGTAGCATTAGGAGAAGGACTCTCCAGAACAACCGGGACGAGAGAGTCACTCTTCGATTCATGAGAATCTGAGGAGATGAGAAGAACATGAGTAGTATGATCATCAATCTCTTTGGGAACAAGGTGAACAACTGAAGGTGGAGCCAAGTCAACACTCTTTTCAACCAATGGTTGGTCGAGAACAGACACAAGAGAGTCATGCTCAGGAAGAGAAATATGGACAAGAGATGAATCCAAATCAATCTCTTTACCAACTAGGAGAGGGTCAGAAGAAAGTCTCTGATAACCAACAGGGAGTTGGGTTTGAGGAGTTGTAAGGTTTTCCAAAATTTTGGAAGCTTTATTCATAACAGGACAAAGGTGAAGAAGATGCTTCCCTTCACATAACCTATAGGGGAATCTAGTCTTTCCCTTCTTCTTATCATCATTAGTTGAAGGTGTAACATCGACATGATCTCCAGAGGTCAATGGGGATGGTCGATTCAGGTCTTGAGACCATTACCTCTAAGACTCTGTGAATGCCAGGGCAATCTCGAAGGAGATGGCCACCCTTACATATCATTCAAGGGAATTTTACTTCCAAGGAGGATCAGAAGGTTTGTGTACAGGAGGTGCATTTGGAGTAACAACTGCACAATTGGCCTCTCACTTATTTGTCTTCTTCTTCTTCTTCTTAGCCTCTTGGTTACTGGATTTCAAACTTTCACTAGGTGAAGTAGAAGAGGAGGATGAACAAATTGGGGAAGAAGGTGAGAGGTCAACCATAGAATCAACGTGATATGGTTCAAATGAAGGAGATGGTTGGGTAGGAGTTGGGACACTCGGGACCACAGAGGTCGAAAATAACCAGATAGGTAAACCAATGGTTAACCTAGGGAAGGACAACGCTTCCATATAAGGAGCACCAACGTTTCCAAATGAAGGAAAAGGACCAGGATTCCAATTCGAGGGGAATCCTTGATTGGTAGACTCTGGAAATGTTGCCATTGGAATCGACCCTAAACAATTACTAAGGAAGATAACTTTAACCAGGAATATTTTGTGGGAACTTAATTTTAAAACATTGAAACAAAAATCTGTCTTTTCATGTTTTAAGAGTTGAGAAAAGGGCAAAAGGTGACTCTAGTCTCTTTCGGTTTGAACGAGCTCGAAAGGACAAGTGCTCGATGATATTTTAAATTTAAAGAGTCAAAAAGACCAAAATGGCTTCTTTGGATGATCTAGGCAAAAGGATTACCAGGTAACTGCGAACTGTAGAATACCTCCCGACAAACTGAGAAGTACAGGTAGGAAATCTCCCTGAATGTTGTGTTCAATGTATCATGTTTACATTGCAGCAGACTTGGCTTCCAAAGGATAAAGGATTGCAGACCTAGTGGGGTCTCCCTTTATATACTCGACGGTACATGGAGCACAAGTCCATACTAGCACTGTCTAGTGACGAAGCGAATGACAACTACTAGGTTTAAAGACGCCATAATACGTCTCTAGCCGAGACCTCTAAATGTGAGTGCTAAGTTTCAATGATTCCTTAGGTTAATTCAATAGATTTTAACGGTTGATCTTGAATTATGTTTCAATTACAAGGCCCTACCGTTGTTAACTAAAAAAAGTCCTACATGCAGCTATATGAGAAAGGAAATCTTTGTCTTCGATGAAAGTTAACACTAATTGAGAGATAGAGAACACACAATCAATGCAACAATCAAAGAATAAAATCTTTCACTAATAAATCTCGAAAATGCATTGAATCGTCCTATCTAATGCACTTCAACTAGTCCTTTTAACAGTAAAGAGAATTCATTTCTTTTCTAATAAAAATGATGATGCGACTCTAGTCTTCAATGATGCTAGCTAATGTAACATATTGATTCAACAAACTAGAATTATGTATTTTTCAATGGAATGATAACATGAATCTTTCACAAACACTTCAATGAAAAATTTTCAAAACAATCAACATCAATCAAATGGAAAGCACGAAAAGAGAATTCCTTCCAAACCAATGATGAAACGATTCAATCAAGAACAAGACGAGCAACGTAATCTATGCTCAAAAGAGACACTTAATCAAGAGAAGAACAAATGAAACTTTTCAAACTTGTTTAATTGAAATCAAAGCGATAAAAGGACTAAAAAATGAAAATGCATGGAGCATCTAACAAACAACTTGACTTGCTGAGTACAAAAACAACTGAATGGATGACGACCTAGATTCCCTAGGGCCACAAACCATCCAAAGACTCAAAAAATCAAGTAAAAGAAGGCAAACCAAACAAGCACACAAACCAAGCCAATGAAGCTTTCCAGTCAAGGAGAACACAGGAAAAACGAGCTAAGAGGCAGAAATTAAGAGGGCAAGACACACTGGTTATGATCTAGGAGAAACCCTGATCTTCACCTACAGGAATCGACACCACTGCCTAACTGGCAACAAGCGCTGATTAACATGACCGACACGACTGGACAGACTACAACTAGCGTTGATAGGCCTGATCGATGTGACTTGTTTGGCCAAAAAGGGCGCTGATCAAGGGATTCAAGAAAAAAATAAAAAATTTCAAAGGCCAAAATCAGACTTGCCACTATAAATTTCAGACTCAGAGCAGTAAACTAGGTAAAGTAGAGAAAACTAAAGGGAAATAGTGATACTAGAAAAGTTCACACAAAACCATGAAATGACAATCAATGAAACAGGAGGATTGGCTCCCCAATATGGTCGCCAATTTGTGGTGCAGGTAAATTCTCAGCGCAGACACAAACAATTCCTCTAGCTCAAGAGAGCAGGTCTAGACACAAACGAACAATCTATGGAAAAATTCCTTAAGCTAGAATCAAATAAGAGGGCCTACTTCTTAGAACGTTATTCCTCTTAGTGATGATCCTGCATCCTTACTCCAGCTACTTTCCATTTCCTTCCTTCGAATACCTGAAACGAGCAAACAAACAACAACAACAAAGGTGATAGTATACAAATTGCTTTTAGCCTACTTAACAGGTCAAGGAACATTAAGCCATCAAATGTAAGGTAACACTTCAATGTAGGAAATCAATCAATAGTTGTATTCATATAAGTTTAGAAAGTTATTACAGCCAATGCCTTGACGTTGTTGGTCTCCTCCAACGTATCCGGGTTCCCACACTTCTGCTAGCATCTCATCGATAACCCCAATAATGGAAGTTTTAAGGCTTCTTCCCTTTAGTCTCAAACCAAAACAAACACACTATTCTCCATCAAACATAAACTAGAGAGCTACAAGCTATAGATGTCTTGCTAATTATTCAAGCTCCAAAATAATAAGACTGAAACTAGTGTAACTTGTAAAAGGAGGGGCTTATATAGCTTGGATGGAAGGGATATGGTTCCTCTTATCATGGGAGAAATCCTTATCTCTTGGATTGGTTCCATCCTAATAGGGGAAAGGAGCCCAAACTAACTTCCTCGGCTCCATCCAGCTCAACCATTTACCAGACTTTCGTTACGAAGCTTCTAGACCTGGAAGCTTCGACTCCATACTTAAAAAAATTGCCAAAAGAGGATCGACGTGATTGAGAAAAGGCTCAGTAGCGCTATATGACGCTAGTCCTGGTTTTAATCTCTGCAAATTGGCACGAGGAGGAAACGGGTCATTAGCATCGGTCTTGTAAACTGGCGTAAAATGAAGATTCTTGAGAAATGATGCAAAAGGGAATCATTCTACTCATGAAGAGGGACATAATGGGAGTTTGTTCATGATGGGAAAGCATGTAGGGTTCACTGTGGAGGTCCTCTAGGATCGTGGAATGAGGAGTACAGGGATAGTGACAAAATGTTGTGTGACACTTACCACAGTGAGACACTTTCAGACAGTCCAAAAGTACCTCACTTATGACAAAGAAATGTATTCATTGTGTAGGCCTGCCATCAATGGAAGCATTACATTCCGGGGAAGGAAACGATCATCCACATAGACCACCAACCTCTATAGTTCATATAGACACAAGGGAAGTTATAGAACGATCGCCATCAGAAATGCTCCACCTATCTACAACTATTCCATTTGAACATTAAGTATAAGAAGGGCATCACCAATATTGTCACCGATTGCCTCAACCGACCACTAGTCATGGCGCTAATCATAGTGCTCCACTCCTGTGGGCACGAGACATCAGGGTGGCCGCATCTTTACAAGAGCGATCCAGAATTCGGTAGCATGTACCAGACACTCCTAGAAGGGAAGAAAGCTCCAAATTTTCACCTTCAGGATGCACTGTTATGCCACTTGGGAAACATATGTGTTCCTTCAAGTGAGCATTCCAAGATGATTTGGGAGGCGCATTATTGTTAGGTCACTGGAAATTTTGGAGTAGAGAAAACATTGGTGGTATTGCGAAAGTATTTTTATTGGCCGAAACTTCCTCAGGATGTTGGGAAGTATATTAGATCCTACACCGCCTGCTCCATTGCCAAACCAACCATCAAGAAGTAAGTCCTGTTTACTCCTCTACCTACTCCTAGTCAGCCTTGGGAATCTGTCTCCATGGATTATATGGCAGGCCTTCCTTCTACTAAGATGGCAACGATTGCATTTTTGTGGTTGTCAACAAATTCTATAAGATGACCATCAAGGTGGCCTATAGGAAGAGTATCACAACAGAGGCCACTGCTAAGCTCTTATTTGAGTGAGTGTGGGTACACTTTGGGATCCCACAGTCCATTATCTTAGATCAGGACAGCGGATTCCTAAGTGCATTTTGGTCAAGTCTCTGGTCGATGCTGGATACAAAACTCACTAAGTCCACAACTTTCCATCCCCAAACTGATGGCCAAACGGAGGTTGCCAACAAGATGATCGTACACATTCTGTCCATGTACAACTCGAAGCATCCATGCACATGTGATGAAAGTCTCCTCTATGTCCAACACAGCTACAGCATAGCTCTCCATAGCTCAACAGGCCATAGCCCCTTTTAGGTAGGGCTGGGATTTCAACCATTATCCTCCATTGATGTGGCCATGCCATTTGTAGCCACTCAAATATATTCGGTTCACATGTAGTCCGAATCTAAAAGGGCTAACATCTTCATTAAGTGCATTCAACACATTTTCCAATAAGTCCACAATATATTGGACAGATCCAATTCTAAGTACAAGCAACACCATGATCAACATTGAGTGTCGTACAAGTTCCAAGTAGCTGACAAAGTTTGGCTTCATTTGCAAAAAGAGCACCTTGTTGGACCCCATCGCAAGCTTGGCCCAATCCGATATGGGCCATACACCATCACCAAGGCCATCAGTGACAATGCCTTCGAGCCCAACATCCCATCGTTCCTTGGTCTACACCCTGTTATCACTCCTCCAGATCTCCAAGGCTGAGGAAGAAGTTTGGCTGAGGTAACCACAAACCAGTCTTTTAGCTTGGTAGCTATCCCTACCAAGCTAGAGAGGGCTCTCTCCAAAGGGTCACAGCTAGGAGGGTTGGATAGTTTAGGATTTTAGGCTAGATGTATAGTGCAGAGGGTTGTTTGAGTTGATTTGGTTGGGTAGTCACAAGGATGAGTGATTTAGGTCAGAGGGACTAGGTCAGGGCAAATGAGATATGATTGCAGACATTCAAAGGGGCAAGGTAGGTATGAAGCTTAAAACTTAAAAGGTGATTTGTTGAGATGGTTTAAGACTGATGAGGAGTTAGGAAGAGCATAAGAGATGTATTCATCCTAAACTGAAGAAAAATGGACAAAGTATGATAAATTTCCCAAAACAGAGCATGAGCAAGCATGTATTCTGCCTATCAACTTGAAAATTACCATATAACAGACATGAAATGGTTTATGAACTGATAAAAAATTCATACAAATGATCACAAAGAAGAAACAATGCTAAACATTCATACCATATGTATCCCAGAAAAATAGTTGCAACTCACCTATTGATGGCCAAAAATCTGATACAATAGTCTCTGATCACTAGTACAACATCCCACTAAATCCAACTTGTAAAATGAGTAAGAAAATACATAATATAGGCCTAAAACCAGCTCATCGTAAGCTCAAGGTTTGATTCCATGAGAGGAGTAGAAGTTGCAAGAAAGGCTGAACTGATAGCTAGAGTGCAGGGTGGTCAAAGTGACTCATTCCTCACTCTAGCAAACTAATTCATTACATGCCACGTAGGCCATTTAACTGATGTATCTACCCTAGATAAAAATAAAAACATAATAATTACATCATCTAGATCAATTAAATGAGTAAAAATTGAAATTTCCATAGGTAAAAGTCAACTTGGAGTGAAACAGTGAAAATAGCATAAGACTGTCAAACACACAACGACCTGGTCAAACGCGCAGCGCTAATGTCAAATGCGCAACAACCTCTTCAAGCTGACTTTTGACTACCTTCCTGACGTCCAAATCTAACCCAGGATAGCTCATTGGAAAGCTTATCCTGTCTAGTTTCCAAAACTTCCCTTGGTTTTCAAAATGGGCTTGATTTTCCCCTCCAAAATTTCAATCTACCAAGACTACTCAAACGCGCAGCAACCAAGCCAAAAAAGAGGCAGAAAGGTGATTTTTTGGTAGTTTTGGACCCTTTTGGCTGACCATTTTTGCTCCAAATGCTTAGAAAAAGTACAGGGTGCATGTCCTCATCATTTGGAATCCAAAAATTCTGACCATTAGCTCATTGGATGCCCCAAAAAAGAGCACATCATCCAAGGTGCTGCGCGTTTGACCATGCTGACTGTGCCAAAATTTCTCAAAAGACACAACAAAACATATCTTGCCAAAATTGTTCAACAATGGTCAAAATTGGTGGGCAGAAAATTGGATATATGTTTGAGGCATGGAGTGATGCCTCATCAAGGATATCCAACCTCTTTTTCTCCTCTTGCTTGGTCAAGGCCTTGATTTTTGCATGAGCTCTTTTGAGCTTGGCCCTTGCAATTTTGTCTCTCATGCCATAGTGCTTCGCCATCCTTCTTTGAATATCATTGTCCTTCTTGGCCTTGTCTAGGAGGTTCTCCAGATGACCATTTACCTTCTCAAGCCAATATTCTCAGTTTTCATTTACCATCTTGTAAAATTTCTCATTCAAGGTGAGCTCATTGGCTAGTTCTTCCTCCCTTTTCCTTTCTTTCTCCAAAGCTCTCTTTAGGCCTCTAGTCCTTTGCCTTCTTCTTGGCACCTATTCATTAGGTTGCTCACCATACTACCCATATGCCTCATCAAGTAAGGCCTTAGCATTTTCAGCCTCTCTCTTTGCCTTTCTGAGCTGAATCTCCATGAGTTCATGTTTGACCTCAAATAGCTTGTTTTCTTGATTATAGTAGGAAATGATCCATTTGGCCCTTTGCAAGTTGACCTCGAGCTCACCTATGAGTGCATTCTTCTCCCTAATGAAAATATCTGTGCTTTTACTGTCATCATTCTCATCTGAGTCAACTAACTGAAAATCATGCTCTATCTCATGGAGGTCTTCCTCCTACTGTTGGATCTCTGCCTCTACAACTTTTTCCTTACCCTTCTATACCTACTTTTGTTATAGACATTTTTGGGCACTGTAACCCCAATCAAACATGCCCATAAACCAAGGGCTCCTAAGTCCCTAAAAGTGTTGTTCCATACCCTAAAAGAACAAGGTCAGCTGATTACATCATCTACCAGAAGTTCTCCATGAAAAATTGCTCAGAACTGGTCAAAACTGGACCATCTCACTTGCTCCATGGTCAAAGTGCGATGCATCCCACCTAATGCACACGGGAGGTGCGATGCATACTGAAAAGCCCTTCTATGGGGTGCGATGGGCGAGAGTGGACAAATGTCAGAGTCAGTTTGCGAGGTGGATGATCATGGAATCTTCCAGAAACTTCTCCTGTGACACTTGCCTCTCTGAATTCGCACAGGGATGAGTAAGAGATCATCAATCTCCAAGTGGAATCAAGAACTATCAGAGAGAGGACACTAATTATAATCCCAGAAGTTGACTCACCCCCCTGTAATCATTTATATATGGATCCCTCATCCCAGAGATCCAGAGGCTGGAATTTTGTATCTTGTAAGGAAGTGTTGTTGGTTTCTTGTTGGAATATCATAGTGTTGGGTGATCTAAGCTTTTCATGAGGTGAAAGAAGGGCTTTCATGCTAGAGGATGACGTTGGTTCAAAACAATTGGTTGTAATCCTCTTTGCTTATTATTGATATTAATAAAGCTATTCAAGTTTTCCTCCATATTCTTGTATGTTTGATGATATATGCATTTGTGTGGTCAATATACATCTGGTCCTATATTGTTTATGATTGTAGATCTCTGTTCTTCGATAGTATTATGTTGCTTTGATTCCACAGGTTCTCTTTGAAGCTGGGTAGACAAAGGAGAAGCGGCAAGAATCTATCAGAAAGGAGAGGAATCGATCAAGGAACCAAGCGCAAGATTGAGGTTGGTGTCCTTCATTCCACTCTTATCTACTTCTCATAAAGGAAAATGAAAGTAGTTTTAGTTTGTTTGTTTCGGAGATAGCTACCAGTCTTAGTGGGACTAGAAGCTCCGAGTGGACACTAGATTTCCCAATAAAAAAATGGCGACTCCACTGGGGAGCGAATAGATTGTTTGTTTGTTCATATTTGTTTGTTTTATAAACTTACAGACCTTGCCTGAAGTCAAGCCAGCTAGCCTTCGAACTGCATTTTCTATGCAAGTGCAAAGTAGATCAATGCTGCTTCAGTCTATCCCCAGGTTTTGTTTATAAACTGAACAATCGATTTGCAAAATTTTTAATTGCACTAGTGGTGGCTCTAGTAACCTCATTAGATCAGCCCCTGTGATTTCTATTTACTGTACATCATTAGCTCGGCCTAAATCCCTGAACTGAGTTGCAAACTGTGACCAAGAGCCAAGTAAAGTCTCGTCCTGATACCATCACACCCTCTCTTCAAGGAAACTAGTATGCATCACACCTCCTGTGTGCAGTAGGTGGGATGCATCCCTGTTTCCCTATGTTACAGGTGCGATGATCAGAAAAGGCTAATTTTGCCTCCAGGTTTTGGTTTTTCTTCACTCTTTTCAGCTCTATTCTGGAGTTTTGCTGTCTGTGATCAGTGTAGCACTATGGAAACCCCCTTCCTTTCCATCATTCCACCTCCATTGTGCAAAGAACTGTGAATGTTTTTATGTATTTTCCTCCATTTTCAGTTCTCTTTTACAAAGTAGTAGCATAGTCGAATTGTCGTCTTTTGATTTGAAAGTGTCGCAAGTGTCGTTTCAGTCAAAGAAAATAATTCTATTGTTCTTGATGGTCGATTATATAGTTACTCTTGTATTTGATTTGAATTAGTATTTTTTCAAGTGTCGAAAGCAGTTTTCAATTCAAAATAGTAAAGTGTCGTCATTATCTTCCTTTCGTTTTTGAAGAGAAATCTATTAGTGCTGTCGCTTTGAAAAGATAATTCAAATTTGTACTTAGCATTCTTCTTGTCATTCACACATTAAGAAAGCTGAAAAAAATACATGCATGTGCATTTGCATTTAGACTGCTTGTTGGTTTGATTTAGGACAGTGCATCTAGTGTGTGCTCTCTGCTCTATGTTGAAAGAATATTGTCTCTCTTTCTTTAGTAGCTAGGATTTTCATTGCAAAAAGAAGATTAAACACTTGTTTATCATCTTAGATTGCATTTTAGGAATTGTACATCTACATCACGCGGTGAACCTAAAAGGAAAATTTCTTAAGAAATATCAACTGTAAAATAAATTTAATGAACCTAAAAACGATTTGGAACCTAATGCACAACATCTAGAAGTCTAGGCTGGAGACGTATTCCGGTGTCATAAAGCTTGGTAACTGTCGCTTTCATTGTTGGTTGGGTGATTCCTCCTCTTTGAGATGACAAGTGCCAGTACGGACTTGTGCTCCCACGTACCATCGAGTATATATTGGGAGACCACAGTAGGTTATATCCTTTATCCATAGGAAGCCGTGTCTGTCACCCTATCAATCACAATGCACTGAACACAACATTCAGGAAGATTGACTACCGTACTGTAAAAAGTATTCTGCAGTTTTGTGATTAGTTTGGTAATCCCTCTGTCTAGATTTCCAGAGTAGTCTCTTTCGTTCCTTTTTAGACTCCTTAAAGGAAAAGGTCCATCTGAGCACTTGTTACTTCAGGCTCATTAAAAATCGAAGGCGACTAGAGTCATCTTTTTTTTTTCTCGACTCTTAAAAATTGAAAAAACAAGTTGTGTCAAAGCGTCTAAAATTTATTTTAGTCGGAATAATATCACCATTCCCGCGTTGGTCTTAGGTTGAGAAAAATGGAGTCCACCAACCAAGGAGTTCCCCTTGGAGGAAATCCTAGCCCTTTCTCCTCTTGGGGAGATGTTGGTGCACCTCATATGGCCACATTGTCACTTCCAGGATTGACAATTGTCACCTCCGTCATTCAGAACACCATGATTCCTAAACAATCAAGTCAGCAGCTAGATGATACTAAAGTTATCCCCCAACCTTCTACTTCATCCGATTCTCCCTCTCCTCCTTCCTCTCCCTCTCCTCCTTCCTCTTCACTTGATAAAGCCGGTAAGGCCCAAAACCAAGTAACTAAGAAGAAGAAGGAGAAGAAGAAGAAAGAAAAGAAGAAGAAGGATCCACAGGCGAAAAGGGGAAACCATGCATCGTTTAGCGAAAATCCACACACTGCACCATCCAGGCCTAAATCGCCATGTGTCATTTGCAAAGGAGACCACTATCATCGAGATTGTCCTTGCATCCCTCAGATCTTAAGGGACTGGTCTCCCCATTTGCACAATCTGGTGCCATCGACCTCTGACGATCATGTTGAGAGTACACCATCAACTAGTGAAAATGAAGTCCCTGGACAAAAAGGAAAATGTAAATTTCCTTGTAAACTGTGTGAAGGCGATCATGCCCTCCACCATTGTCCCTTCCTGGACGAAGCTAAAAGAGTTTTGGATGACCGTCCGGCTTCACCGTTACGACTTCCTCCTGGATGTAAGAAACTCTTTCCAAGTCCATCACTGGTTGAAAATACGACTGACACGCCATTGTGTTTAGGTCGAAGCACCTGCCATTGAAGATAAACCCGCTGAACCCATACCAGACGAAAGTCAAAAGGTTGAGGCGGCAGTCGACCCGGTCTTGTCTTCGGAAGGTCCATCTTCAGATGACACAATCACCGAAGAGAATGAGAACGACACCGTCCAAATTATTTTCGTAAACACAGACTCCGATGAACATGGGGGCAGTCTACCCGTTCCTTTACCGCAGGAAGGAAGTTCGTCAGAGTCATATCCGACCATCTATTCGGTCCCACCTCCAAGCAACCTAGTCGTTTCTTTCGATTGGAATCTACTAGGCAGACCCCGGGTACCGGCCAATGTACCATTCCGAATCATTGTACAAGCTTACAAAATGATCATGGTCGGTACCATCATAGATGAAGGGGCTTCTGTGAGTATCCTTTCCTCAATTTCTTGGGAAGCGCTTGGTTCGCCATCGCTTCTGCCTAAGATGAGAAATCTGACAGGCTTCGACAAAGGAACCAGTCGACCATTAGGGATCCTTCCCAATGTGCCCATAACGTTGAGAAGGAAAACTGTTTACATGAACGTAATCGTAATCTGAGGACCTCTAGATTATAATCTACTCCTGGGACGCGACTATATTTATAGCATGGGAGCCATTGTCTCCTCACTCTTTAGAGTAACGTGTTTTCCGCATGAAGGCAGAGTGGTCAAGCTCGTAGACCAGCTGTCGTTTCCTGGCTCACATATAGCTAATAGTCAAATACCATCCCTAAATGGTCTTTTCACGCAAGGAATGTCTCATCAATCTCCAATCCATCCACCTGATGAGCACGAGTGATTCGGGAGGAATGACTGAATCCTAGGGGGCATGCACCCTGGTCTGTTTCGGCAGAAAAACCTTGGGTATGGGGTAGGTTTCCGCGGAGGATATATGACTAGTATGACACACCTGTCCATTTAGGAAAATGGGATTAGAGTGGAATAAGATTCCTTTATCAAGGTTAGGAGGTTGGGATTTAGAACCACCCTGGTCCAGATGGACTAAGCCAGGAAGTGTTTCTATCTGCGGTGTGGATGGAAATTATCTCGCGGAAGCAGGAACTTCTATATGGTAACCTGGGAATTTTTCACCATACCTGGGGGCATGCAAACCCTTTTGCATGCAAGTGAAGAGCGACCATTTATTTTCTTAGTTTGTAGATTTTCAAACCCTTTAAACTCGTAGGATTGGTAGTTCCTAACTTGCATAAAGAAAGGATCCGGGGCAAAGCTTTGTAAGGTGCAAGCTCCATAAAAAATGGCATCTTAGATGAGATATCCTTATTATATGACTGGTACGAGCAGTTTTTATGTGGAGTTCAAGCTTGCTAAAAATTAAACATAAGCAATGAGCAAACGTTCCCCCAGAGTTTAAGCTCATTAAAAAATAAACCAATTTCCAGTAAATAACCATTGTGAATGCATTATCATCAGCTTTTGAGCCCTGGTCGTGTTCTCATCATCACCTCCACTCTGTTTTAGCCGATCATTCACCTCCATTTGATTGTTTACCCCTTTTGAGGAACAACTACAAAGAGTGATCCTGTTAGCCATCCTTGTGACACTACCGTGATTGGGAAATTCCAAACCTTACTTGGAATCAGCTGCTACCCGAAATTATCACTCATTCCTCAAAAAACGAGTCTCCTTTAAGCTCTTTTCACCTAACTCATAAAACATGAAAAGATTGCCGAGTGATTGGCCTCTCCAGCTCGTTAAAGTGGCCGAAAGTGCTATCCCTCCTCTAGATTTTAATCTTTTTGGACTTGAGGGATTATTACACAAAAAGATCGAGCGCTTGTCATGTTCGGCTCGTTAAAATTACCGAAAATTCATCCCTTTCGTATTATTTTATACTTTTTTGGACTTAAGTGATTACATGATGAAAAAGGATTATTGGAGTTTCCTTTACGTCCCTTTCAGACTCTCTAAAATTGAAAAGGACTGAGTTATCTTTGTCATTAAACTCGTTAAAACCGAATAGCGACAAACTTGTCCATACAGACAAGAACGAGTTTCACTGTCGCTAGGCTCGTTAAAATATAGTGACGAGTTTGCCCGAAGGGAAAATTATAGAACAAGCATATGTTATCCTCCTCAAGCTTGACAAAAGTAAAGAGGTACTGGTTAGCAATGACTGGGGAAAAATTGGGAAGAAAACTTGAAGAAACTTTATTGGTAGCAAGTCGCTCTTGAACATGACACTTTCACTCCACATCCGAGTCGGGTTGGGTTGTTCCGTTCACTGGTCATATCACCATTGGTCCATCACACAATCCATATTTGGGGTTAACGCTACCAATCCATCATGTTAGTGTCGCCGGTATGTTCAAGAGAAGTCACTCAGAGAATTCACCTGTGTCTCATCCGCTGCAATACATTCACGCTCCATTCTTTCATGACCGCCACCCTGAACCCTGTATCATCAGATCGTTTTCACCTCCAAAATCATTTACTCCGTTCCATGACGTAGATGTGGGATTCATTAAGGCCCTCCTACGGCGGGTCACTTCTTGTTGACATCAGCTCATTATCCAAGAAGTCGACTTAGGGACAACCCTTTCAGTACTTTGAAGCTTGCATGCCTCAATGGCAAGTTTCTCACTTCCGGCGATAGGTTTACATCAATGGCCTTTGACCGAAAGATTTTGCACAGTGTTCGACGCCAAGTCCCTTATTCACACCATGCGAATTGTACTATAGTACCTTGAGGGTCATCATCATTATCGGTGATTCCTCTCGCGCTTGTTAACAGCTTACATCAATGGCTGGTAATCAGGCGATGTCTTTCCATGTTTGACCCCAGAACATCTTTCACATGGATCGACTTGTACTCTGAGTGAAGATTGAAAGAGTTTGAAGACCTTGGATCTAGTTTCATCCATCCGGGCTGCGATATATTCAGGAAAATAAAGACATCAAATGTATATTGTTGCCGCACAGATGATCATCCGAATCAAAGGATGATGACTCTATTAGAATCATCAGCCTCCCGCACAGATAGTTGTCTGTCTTATGTACATGAAAATGAATTTATAAAGCTGAGTATGGGAATGCCTGCCTTAGCTAGATCATGAAAAATATTATGAAGATAATGTATTGTATTGTATCTTATTACAGGTTGCCTTCCAGCTCGAAAAAAAACTTCGGATCCTCATGATAAAGCATTTCACCTGACATCAAAGATTAACGACCTCATGCTTTAGGGGGAAACTATTATAGACATTTTTGGGCACTGCAACCCCAATCAAACATGTCCATAAACCAAGGGCTCCTAAGTCCCTAAAAGTGTTGTTCCATACCCTAAAAGAACAAGGTCAGCTGATTACATCATCTCCCAGAAGTTCTCCATGAAAAACTGCTCATAACTGGTCAAAATTGGACCTTCTCACCTGCTCCATGGTCAAAGTGCGATGCATCCCGCTTAATGCACACGAGAGGTGCGATGGATACTGAAAAGCCCTTCTATGGGGTGTGATGGGTGAGAGTGGACAAATGGCAGAGTCAGTCTGCGAGGTGGATGATCATGGAATCTTCCAGAAACTTCTCCTGTGACACTTGCCTCTCTGAATTCGCCTAGGGATGAGTAAGAGATCATCAATCTCCAAGTGGAATCAAGAACTATCAGAGAGAGGACACTAATCAGAATCCTAGAAGCTGACTCACCCCCCTGCAATCATCTATATATGGATCCCTCATCCCAGAGATCTAAAGGCTGGAATTTTGTATCTTGTAAGGAAGTGCTGTTGGTTTCTTGTTGGAATATCATAGTGTTGGGTGATCTAAGCTTTTCATGAGGTGAAAGAAGGGCTTTCATGCTGGAGGATGACGTTGGGTCAGAACAATTGGTTGTAATCCTCTTTGCTTATTCTCTATATTAATAAAGCTATTGAAGTTTTCCTCCATATTCTTGTATGTTTGATGATATATGCATTTTTGTGGTCAATATACATCTGGTCCTATATTGTTTATGATTGTAGATCTCTATTCTTCAATAGTATTATGCTGCTTTGATTCCACAGGTGCTCTTTGAAGCTGGGTAGACGAAGGAGAAGCGACAAGGATCTGTCAGAAAGGAGAGGAATCGAGCAAGGAACCAAGCACAAGATTGAGGTTGGTGTCCTTCATTCCACTCTTATCTACTTCTCATAAAGAAAAACGAAAGTAGTTTTAGTTTGTTTGTTTCTAAGATAGCTACCAGTCTTAGTGGGACTAGCAACTCCGAGTGGACACTAGATTTCCTGATAACAGCTTTGTCGATGAAGAAGGCAAGGCCCCTCCCAACAATCAGTGGGGCAAACACTTGCCTATGCCCTCTGTGATAGGTATGTTCCAAGGTACCTAAACCAACCCTTTTGGGCTTGCTGCTCTCACCATGCTTAATATGCTCTTGCCCAGTGCCTTCATCTCTCCCAGGTGAATGAATATGCTTATTAAATGGTGATGATGGAGGTGATGGTGTGGATGAATCATTAGATGAAGATGAATGCTGTATGGACTGAGGTGGAGGAATGGAGGTGGATGGATGAGAGGTTGAAGGTGCCTCTTGGCCATGCTTAACAGGTAGGACTGTGAAAATCTCATTGTATATGAAAGTGTCCCATGCAATTTTAAGCAGATCAAGGCGATGTAGGACTATCATCTTGATGAGAGAATGGTGAAATATGCCATGCATTTGATGATCATTATCTTTCCTTCGGGCAATGTATGACATCTTGTTGATATCCTGGTAAAGATAGTAGGGTAGATTGAGCATTCTAACTCTTGTAAATTGCATGAGTAACCGAATATGATAGGAATAGAGCCTAGAAAACCTACCCTCACATGTGAAGTACTTCATGATGATTTTCATCATAGGAACTTGTCTATCTAGGAGTTAAGAGAAAGGGAAAATCCTCCTTCTTTCATTCTTCTGGTTAGGTTTAAGATATAGCTCATAGTAGCAATAATCCAATTTTGCCTATTTAAACCATTTTTCCCCAAAATTTGGGATCCCAGTAGCAGCTGATATAATAGCAGAAGATATAGTAAAGGTGACACTGGCAAGGGTTGCTTGGTTTTCATGGAGGTTGATGATGAATTGTCTGGTCAATTCAGAATGATGTTGGATTCTTTCCACCTTCTCACAAAACTCAAAACAACCCATATGTTTGAAGCTTGTGATAGTGATGGGAGATGCCATGAGCTCTCTAGTGTTGGTTGGCTCATATCTGATGATTTTCCCTCCTTTTTTATGTTTCCTCCTCTATTGTTTTTCTTCCTCACTCTCACTTCTGTGTTCTTCTTCTGATTTGCTGAAGTATATGATGACTGACTTGGAAACTTGGTGGTGATGGAGGGTTTGTAGCACGTTTTTTCTCCTTCCAAGTGAATGCACAACGACCCGAGCAAAGGCGCAGTGACCTAGGCAAATGTGCTCTTTAGCTACAGGAGCGCAACACCGTTATAAATTGCACTAGGATCCCTAGGAAATGCACAATGACCCAGCTAAATGTGCAACAACCCTACTAAACACGCCCTCTTTCTCTGTTTTGCCCAATTTCGCCTTAAAATCGCCAATTTTCTTTTGTTGAGGAGTTTTGAGAGTGCTAGAGTGCAAATGAAGCTTTCATGGGTGTCTTGAGAGTCTTTATAGTTAGATGAAATATAATTTATAAGTCACACACCCACTTTCTAATGTTTCTTGTCATTTCCAAATTTTCATATTAATGCTTTTTGACTTTTTGACCTTTTTGCTCTTGATAGGTGGATGATGCTTTGCTAATCCTGATTTTGACTTTTTCTTGGGATGATTTTGGCAATGGACTTGAGTATGCAACTAAAAAGTAACTTATTACATATAATAGACATAAAATTACATAAACAAAAATAAAATTATTACATCTGTTTGAAGTTTTAATTTACAAACTTGGAATAAAATCCCTTCTTGAAATCAAATTTAGGGCTTTTAGTAACCATGGTTACATGCTTTGGAAAGCTTTATTTAACTGAAAAAGATATTATTTTCTTGACTCTCATATTTTTCTGACCTTATGCAGTGAGATGGTGATTTATTGGACCTTGGGAAAATAAAACCTAGGTGACCTAATGGAACCTCAAATGACTGAATTTTAGGTGGATTTGACTGATATAAAATATGATGAAATGAGCCTTCATGTTCAATGGAAACCTAGAAGACACATGAAGGAGGGCCAGCAAATACAAACTTTTGAGAGGGGAAAGTGATTTTGGATTTTGGGCTACCATCAATGAACAATTTTTTTCATGATGACCTAAGTGGAATGCAAAAAATTTCAAATGAGACTCTAATATGATATAAAAGAGAGATTTTGATCACTGGTGGCAGTATGAAAATACTGAATCTAACACACACAGTGTTCAATGTAGATCACCTTTGGCCATACTTCCCACCATTTTTGTTGAAAAGTGTGCAACAAGAAATGCTTGTTGAGAATGAAACAAGATGATGGAGCTTAGTGAAAAGAGTTGCCTTCATTAAGTGGGCCCGCAGGCAAATTATGGCGCAAGTTCTATTTTTGGATCCCAGCAGGGATGATCACAGCAGGAGTGACCACAGCAGGGATGATCATAGTAGGAGTGACCACAGTAGGGATGATCATAGCAGGAGTGACCACAACAGGAGTGATCACATCAGGAGTGATCACAGTAGGAGTGATCACAGCAGGAGTGATCAAAGTCTATTTTTAGACTGGCTGTCAAAAATAGAAAAGTCAAATATTATTGTCTCATAATAATATTTGGACTATAAACTTGATCTTATTCTCTTGGACCACTTTAGTTTGAGCTACAGATGTGGCACATGCAGCTGTCAGAAGGAAGTACACTTTCTTTGTGGGTCAGTTGAGTTGTTGCATGCATGACTTCAGTTAGAACTCAATCAATTGAGTTTGGTGGAGTTGATTGTAGAGTTGATGGAGTTATGTTCAGTTTGACTTGGTTAAACTAGTTGTAATTAGTCTAACTGAAAATAGACTAATGATGAGTTGTTAAAATAATTATTAACTCATAATGCAACTATAGAATACATCATTTAACTCAGTTGCATGTCAGTGCATGTTTAGTTCAGCATGGACAGGTGTTAGAGGATCAAATTGCTATCAGTTGTGACTATAGTTGTGCATGATGATTTGCACAATCAAAGGGATTGAGTATGCCAATGAATTGGCCAATACCAAGTATTATAGCCTCTACTCACATCTTTCCCAGTGTGAGTGATTCTTTGGAGGTTAAATACGAGTTTGGTAAACCATTCTCATTCATTCTTGAGCAGGTATTGAGCAGTGGAGGCAGGCAAGCAGTGGAATATATTTGGAGATCAGGTCTGAGCTGTATTGTGTGTAATAGGTGGAGTTGGTACTGGATTGCTTGATATAAGCATTGTACTTTGTAATGTTACATGATTCAATCAATATAATATACAGATAGTTGGGGTTTTTAGCGAGATGCTTTCCCCGGGATACATACTGTGTTAATGAGTTTGATTGATGCTTCTATGTGCGCCTGTGAATGTTTCTGCTTCTGTAAATTGATGATCAACGTAGAGGACGTTATGTATTATGCATGTATTCCACAATAGTGTATAATCGGGATAATCTCTATTGAATATGTGTTTATTATTCAAAATTTCTACATAGTATCGGAGTTGCTTGATTTGTAGAAGAGATTTTTACAGGATATCAAGCGAGGTTTGATCATCTGATCTATTATTCAGAAAGTGATTACATTTTATTTCTTCAGGTAGAGTCTGTAATCGGGCTAGGTAGCCTCTGGATTCATCCTTCTTTTGGAAGGTGAGATATCTGGTGAATGCCCAGACAGTCAATCTCTGTACAAGAAATACTTTGTTCTCACGAATTCTAGATTGGAAGCGGTTAAGTTTTGAGCTGGTGGAATTCGAATTTAATTCCAAAGCAAGAGCGAAACTCAGAAACATTAAGTGTGAGAATGGAGACAGTATGCCCCAGTATCTCACGAAGTTCACCCAATGCCGGGATGAGCTGGGAAGTGTGGGGGTAACTGTTGAGGATGAGGATATGGTGAGTCTAGCACTCCTTGGCCTTCCTAAGAGTTGGCATAGCTACCAGGACTCAGTGAATGGAAGGGAGAAACTGCCAGGATGGGAGAGACTTTGGTCGGATCTTGTGCATGAGGAGATTAGATGGAGCACCAGAGACGGTTCTTCATCCATGCAGGATGAGGAGAACTGTGCCTTAGCGAGTAAGGTGAAGAAGGGGAAGGGGAAGGTTTCTCTTTCCGAATCCAGTTCTTCCAGTGATGGGAAGAAGGTTGACAAGTCGAAGGTGAGATGCTTTCATTGTCATGAGATTGGTTCATGGGTCAGGAACCTGTATGCTCTTGAGGTTCAAGATGCATGCAAAGCCTTGAGTAGTGAGGCAACTGATGGAGACTTGGTGGTTGAGAGGGAGCGTATATTACCTCTCAACATGCAGAGCCAGAAGAAGTCTCAGACAATTGTGGAGGAGCCACGATTGGTGAAGCAGCTTCAGGAGGTTGTGGAGGAGCCACAACAGGGGAAGCTGGGGGGAGATCGAGTAGAGACATCTACTCATCTAGAGACCTCCAGTAGGGGGAAACTTCGAGCTAGGTGGGCTGAGGGATCACATGCAGCCATACCTCCAGGTAGGAGGTGGGGTGATGTGGATTGATCGTCCCAAGGAGGAGGGGCAGGATCCTTGACGTACCCAAACTCTTGGATGAGACCTTGCTACGGGAGCCCCGATGTGTAGTAGCAGGAACTGACTGATTGGGTAGAGATAGATGCGGATGGAGCGACAGAGAGAGCGACAGTGCAGGGAATCCCAGGACAACGCATAGTTAGCAGGCTGCAGCAATGCGAGAGGCACAAGTGTTTTGCACAGTGCTAGGTGGCACAGAGAGGTGTGCAATGGTGCGAGATGCATGGAGATGTTGCAGTAGCGCAGATGTCAGAGAGGGAGCACTTGTCAGCAGCAGGTAGAGATTCAGCATCAGAGGGTGTTTCTAGCCCAACAGGGAGGTCAATTGGGAGGTGCAGTGCGAATGCAATGCTGGGAGATAGAACCAACAGTAGCACAGATGTAGTCAGAGATCAAAGTGACAGAGGCTAGAGCAGTTAGATATTGAAGAGCACAGAGATGTAGAGTCTTCAGTCGATAGAGGCAATAGCAGTTAGAGACTTTGATGACAGAGCAAGTGGACCGGCCAGATGTGTTGCATGGAGAACATTCCAGAGTTACAGGATCGGATTTGAGAGGAATCCTTTCTTGTTGAGAGGGAGTGTTGAAAAGTGTGCAACAAGAAATGCTTGTTGAGAATGCAACAAGATGATGGAGCTTAGTGAAAAGAGTCGCCTTCACTAAGTGGGCCCGCAGGCAAATTATGGTGCAAGTTCTATTTTTGGATCCCAGCAGGGATGATCACAGCAGGAGTGACCACAGCAGGGATGATCACAGCAGGAGTGACCACAACAGGGATGATCACAGCAGGAGTGACCACAACAGGAGTGATCACAGCAGGAGTGATCACAGCAGGAGTGATCATAGTAGGAGTGATCACAGCAGGAGTGATCAAAGTCTATTTTTAGATTGGCTGTCAAAAATAGAAAAGTCAAATATTATTGTCTCATAATAATATTTGGACTATAAACTTGATCTTATTCTCTTGGAGCACTTCAGTTTGAGCTACAGATGTGGCACATGCAGCTGTAAGAAGGAAGTACGCTTTCTTTGTGGGTCAGTTGAGTTGTTGCATGCATGACTTCAGTTAGAACTCAATCAGTTGAGTTTGGTGGAGTTGATTGTAGAGTTGATGGAGTTGTGTTCAGTTTGACTTGGTTAAACTAGTTGTAATTAGTCTAACTGCAAATAGACTAATGATGAGTTGTTAAACTAATTATTAACTCATAATGCAACTATAGAATACATCAGTTAACTCAGTTGCATGTCAGTGCATGTTTAGTTCAACATGGACAGGTGTTAGAGGATCAGATTGCTATCAATTGTGACTATAGTTGTGCATGATGATTTGCACAATCAAGGGATTGAGTATGCCAATGAATTGGCCAATACCAAGTATTATAGCCTCTGCTCACGTCTTTCCCAGTGTGAGTGATTCTTTGGAGGTTAAATACGAGTTTGGTAAACCATTCTCATTCATTCTTGAGTAGGTATTGAGCAGTGGAGGTAGGCAAGCAGTGGAATACATTTGGAGATTAGATCTGAGCTGTATTGTGTGTAACAGGTGGAGCTGGTACTAGATTGCTTTTGATAAGCATTGTACTTTGTAATGTTACATGATTCAATCAATATAATATACAGATAGTTGGGGTTTTTAGCGAGATGCTTTCCCCGGGTTAATGAGTTTGATTGATGCTTCTATGTGCGCCTGTGAATGTTTCTGCTTCTGTAAATTGATGATCAACGTAGAGGAGGTTATGTATTATGCATGTATTCCATAGTAGTGTATAATCGGGATAATCTCTGTTGAATATGTGTTTATTATTCAAAATTTCTACAATTGTTGGACACATCTAACATTGCAGAATAGCTTACACCAACAGAGTTGAACCCAGACTGCATGGAACAGATCACAACTGATTAGATCATGGACACATAGATCAAGGACACTCAACAATAGAGGATACAACTATATTGAGTTGTCAAAGTAGGCCAACTTCGTCACCAGGGCAAATGGTTCACTAGGGACCAGGTTCAATAGAAATTTCCTCACCTCATGGAGGCTCTGCACATAATGGGGACCATTACTTCCTAAGGGGGGAGGAATGATCCAGGTGGATATTGGTGGCCACCCACCTCCACCTATACCCCCCAGTCAATTTCATCTGTTTCCTTAATTGTAGCACAATTTACTATTTTTGGTAGTTTTTTTTCGGGTCCTGAACTTCCAGAGCCGTTTTGAGGCCCTAAATGATGTTTTTTTGGAAAAATTCCTCTGGTTATCATTGTGGAAATCACATTAGTAGCTGTAGTCCTCGAAGAGATATTTCCAATGAGGTATCATACATGTCAAACAGAGATAATATGACAAAGCTACAACCCAGAGAAGTTGGCTACCCAACTAACCCCAACGGGGCCCATAAACTCTTGGTGGGTTAGGGTTTTGGTTGTTTATGATTTTCCCATATGGATCAATAATAAAAAGGCCCTTGAGCCTCATTGTAACTCAGTTTAGAGGCATGTAGCCACCACATCTATTCTTAGAGATAAGCTACCATCGCTTGAGCTATCTTATTTCCATTGTATTTGTAAGCATAGTTCAATATTTTTCTATTAATGAAATGAAGTGTTTTTCTGCTGCATCTCTTTGTTTATGATTATATATGTAAGTTGTTGCATTCCTATTTAAGTTTGGATCAACTAGTGATCCCTTTATTCTAGTGCACAATGGAAGACTAGTAAAGTGAATTTTTCTTGGATGAATCTTGGATGTGATGTTATCTATTCTCATGGATGTTGATGGTGGATCTTGGATTATGCATGGTGAAGTAATTTAGTTTATTTTATTTATATTTGTTTCATATTCCATGGGATGTATGTTCTTGTGCTAATTTAGTTTATTTGGTAATTATTTCATTATCCCTTCTTGAGTTAAGCCCTTCCTCCAAGTTTTTGAGGAATATCGATACCGATAGATTTTTCTTTCCCTTAATCATCTGGAAAATTGAAAACTTAAATTAAAAGCTCTAGGGTAAGTTACTTTATTTCTCCTTGTTTAGATTTACAATTATTCCAAAGGAAATCCTAGAATAGTTTGTATCCTAGACTATGTTTTCCCTAATTTGATGAGGCACTAGCATTTATCATTTGTAAAATTCCTTTAAAAACTTAAATTTGTTTCTTTTTGCTTCATGGTAAATTAGGGTTAACTTTAAGCAAAATATTGTGTTATTCACATTTAATTACTTTCTGATGTATGCCCTAGGGTTAAGTTTTCTTTAAAGGTACATTAGAGAAGCTAATTCAAAGTTTTTCATTCATTTTCAACCATTTTCTAAGTTGACATTATACTTTATTGGTTTTTATATGCTATATTAATCGTCAAAAAATGTTGAAATTTTGTTCTTAATTTTCCCTTAAATTCAACCTTCTTCCCATGTAATTTTTACACATTTTTAAGTGCTAAATTTGTCAATGTTATAAACTATTGTTTTTCTTCCCTAAAACCCTAGTTTATAGTAACCTTAATTTCTCATTTTGGTGTGTTCGGGTAACATATTTGAGACTCCTTAGATTAAACCTAGCCTTTATATTGACCCGTAGGTTCTTTGAACCTAAATCTTGAACTTACTCTTTCATCCACTTCAAACCCTAATTTGACATTTAATCTCTACAACAAAATGAAGCCAATAAAAAATGAACCAAAGCCTCTTTTAATCATAAGATCACCCCTCGCTCCTTTAACAAGGGGGATTTAGTCCATCGCTACGTTGTCACCAACGAAGCTTTAGGATCGGGGAAGTTTGAGACTTTACGGAAGGGCCCATACATTTTCAGACATTTCCTCATCAAAGGTGCATATGTTTTGGCAGAGCTTAATAGAAGGTGTCTCGAAGACCCATCAATAGGCTCTACTTCAAGAAATTTCATCCCTAACCAAAATACCTTTATGTTGACATTGATGGATCCTGCCAACATATATGGTATCTCCCTAATATGAGGTCCCAATTAGACCTCACACCATTTGGTGTAGGAGTCCCATCCTAAAATATGGCCCAGGTGACATTAAGTTAGAGATTTATCTTAGATTAGGCAATTAGCATGAGAGATTAGCGTGCATGTTCTTTTGAATAAGTAAGAGAGTGTGCCTTGTGAAATGTTCAATTGTAGATGTATCAAGGTTCTTTCACTACAAGGAAGAGAAATTGAGCCTCTAAAGGAAAATTAATAGTACTAATCTAATGGAGACTCACACACATAAAAGAGGAAGAATTATTAGACATAAAGCAAAATAGTTCACATAGATGCAATGATCATTAAAATCATCACAACACATTTCCAACAAGTTGAGCACCAAATTCACCAAAATAGTTCAATTACTTGAGTACATATGAAAGCCAACATAAACCACAAACATTAGAATAGTAGTCTTAAAAATCCATGATCCCTACATGAAAATGTGTTGGCCAAATGGATTCAAGTCTTAAGAAAAAGTTCCAAGATACATAAGTATAATGAAAATCACTGGCTCCAGTAGTGGAGCATTAGAGCCACTACTTTCTCCCCAAAATTATTATCTCTACCTCTTTAATGCCTAAAGGGAGAAGCCAAGGTTAAAATTTCTATGCTTGAGTAATGAGGCTCCTTTTATAACTTGAGGCATGACCTTTCCTATCCTCATGACTCTCTTCTCAAACGACTTTTCAACTTCTAATGACCTTTGGACTTCTATAACTATTGAACTTCCAAATGACTTTTGGAATTATATATGACTCTTGGAATTACATTTCTTTTGAACTTATACACATGGTTCTTTTGTCCATACATGACTCTTGGATTTATACTTCTTTGTCTTTACAATAATTACATAATTACATCATGATTTCCACATCATCATGTGGTGAGGAAATGACAAGTCATTATCATTGATGACTTGGACTCATAGTGACTGATGACGTAGACATTCTTGGCGGGTGACAATGTTTCCACTTGTATGTTCGATCTTGCATGCAAATTCCATGTTGTTGATGTCTTCACCCTCCAAAGGGTCTTTGATCATATGGATTCCTTTAGGTTGCTTCGATCATTAGGATTTCAATGTGTTCTTCAATCTTGAATGCTTCCTTTGACTACCCTCTTTTTTGAATCTCATCATGCATCATTGCCATGCTATTTGAGAATATCTGCAACTGAAATGACTCATGGAAAGTAAGCATCAACCTGAAAAATATCTTATCCTAACATGTTTCATGCAAATTTTCTATTCATGACTTATTACTTCACTTGGGAAGAGGAAGGGAAACTTCTGGGCACAGAGTGGACTGCTAAAGGGGGAAGGAGTTAGGCTTCGAGGCTTCGATATGCGCTCATGTGCTCAACAGGAGAGAGAAAACTCAAGGGAGGGCATAGGGTTGAGGTACAAAGGAATAAGGAAGACCACTGAGGCTTCCCAAGTGTGTTGTGTGCTCAAGGGAGATAGGAAGGGTGTAGGGAGCACTGCCGAAGGCTGAAGGGATGAATCTTCAAGCTTCCCAAGTGCGTTATATGCTCAAGAGAGGCTGGGCGGGCACAGGGTGTAGTGTTGAAGGTTGAAGGGGTTAGGTTTTGACCTTCCCAAGTGCTTCATGCACTCAAGGGAGTCAAGGAGGGCCTAGGGCACAAGTCCATAGGATGAAGGGATCATGACGTTGCTTTGATGGTGTGCCATGCAGTTAATAGGGAGGAAGGATTTATTTAAGGGAACAATTCAGAACAAGGAAGGGGGAATGATGCTTCAGAGTAAACTATGTGATCTTGGAGGGTGAAGAGTGAACTTATGAACAAGGGAGGGGTCTTGATCAAGGCTTAAGATTGTGCCATGCGCTCCTAGCCTAAATGGGTTAACTTGTGAAACCTAATTTTTTCTATGTCTGGAAGATGGAACAAGGGGTTAACACAATGAGTTTATCCATGAAATCAAGTGTGATAGGTACCAAATCATGAATACAACTTAGACATGATTTACCAATAAGGAATACAAATCAAAATTCTAGTTTACAAACACTCCCCAAGTATAATAAAAAAAGTGTGTGTGATTGCGACCAAAAGTGACGTTTTACAACAAACAAAGATGTTATAACCATGAAGTGCACTAGAGATGTTATAAACAATACAATGACACTTATGAATGATCAAGAACACTTGAAACATGTGGAATGACTTGAAATGACACTTGACGACCAAAGAGACACTTGATGGGGTAGTTTGGTAGCCTCCAAAATTTGAATGTAGTGATTTTTTGGAGGGTGTTGTAACAACGACAACACTTGGTGACACATTGGATGAAATTTAGCTTCTCTACCTAGGTATATCTTTTCAGGTTTTTTTTTATCCCTTCAAGAAGTATTTTTTCACCAATTACATTCCCTTGACTTCCCCTCTCGACCCAATTGTATACATAGCACCTTACTTCCCTTTACTTGGTTCAACACACAACAAATATGCCATATCACAATTGTTTCAACCCAGGAAAGGGTAATATGCGCAATTAAGATATTCAAATTATGAGTTTCATCTCTTATGTTTCTCCGTTGGTAGTAGGCCTAGATAGTACCTCGACAGAGTCACTACAAGAGCACAAGCTTTGCTTTGGTGCCACCAAGCCTGAATAGTACCTCGACAAAGTCACTTGTTTCACCTCTCTATGCAAAAATCCTTTCTCTTCTTTCACCCTTTATTTATTTGTTTAATAGAATTGTGCTTCGACATTTAATTTTTTGATGGGTCGAAGAGGGATTCCAACTTATTGAAAGAAGAATAGGTTGTCCCTTTAGAGAAGTAGTAATATAACCTATGATATTGGTTTGCTCGCTATAGATTTTCCCCTTATCCTTTCTCTAGTAGATTGGATAAGCATATAAAAAAACCAAGTAGATTTAACATCAGGCTGAGGAGTTGGGATACTAGAATAGATGCAGATCTAATATTTTCCCTCAAGGTTTTTCTTCTTGGATGTATCATACTTTTTTTCCTAACTTAGCTCAACCTATGGCATCTTCTCAAACAAAAAAGGAGAACTAATAGATAGGAAAGCATTGTGGTTGTCACATTTCCTCTTTATTCCACCACAAAGCCCTTTTGAGCCATGTACTTTTTCACACAAGCTATTATTTATATACAATGACCAAGACAAAAGACAAGATGGACATGCCTAGACATGACAAATGTGAAACAAATAACAGATGATGAATAAAGAAATTGCACAGGAAACACAACTTAGAGTGGCTACTAAAAATATAGTTTCAAATATCGACCATTAATGGGAAGAGGATCAATCCTCCCGTCTAAAGATTTCAGCTTGAAATAATTATGGACAAGTTTCTCTTTGATGGTAAAGGAGCCTTTCCACAGGGTTTGGAGCTTCATGTGTTTTCCTTTCTCTTCATGGGCTTTATCCCACTTCAATACTAAGTCATCCACATCGAAACTCTTTGTCCTTGCAAATTTTTTTTCGAACCAATGCTTAATATGGTTTTGATGAATAACAAACATTTATTTAGCTTGAGCCTCTCTTCCTCAAGTTAAAGAAAAATATCTATGCTACTTTGACCTAGAAGGCATGGTTTTCCTTGGGACTCTTTGGAGAGTTGCAATGCTTTGAGATACAAGTTAGGAGGTAAGATATCTTCTTTACCATAAACCAGGAAATATGGTGAATTTTTAAGGGAAGGTTTAGGAGTTACATGGTCAACCCATAATGCATTTATCAAAGCATTGTGCCATTTGGTTTTCTCAGAGAAAATGGTTTTCTTGATTATGTGAATGAGATTTTTATTTGTTAATTCTTCTAAATTATTTCTCTGTGGCTAATAATTTGATGCATGCTTTAGGACAATGCCATTTTATAATGTTAATTCATAAAGTTTCAACAAAGAAAAATAAGTCGCATTATCAAAGATAAGAGACGTTGGAACACCAAACCTAGTTATAATGTTCAATTTTAGGAATTGGATGACTTCTTGGTTGTTAACTTGTCTTAAAGGAACTTCTTTTGTCCATCGAGTGAAATAAAATGTCACTGTCAAAATGTATTGTTGTTGATTTTATGAATGTGGGAATATTTATCCAATAACATCTAGTCCCCACTGTTGAAACAGTTCTTCAACTACTATTGGTAACAGTGGTGCAACTGACTTCTAGTCTCGATTGATGCATCTCTAAAAAGATGGGCACTTACAAGCATAAGCATGAGAATCCTTGAATACGATGGGCCAATAATAACCAACCCTTATCACTTTATATGTAGTTGTATCGCCCGCATAGTGACCATCGACCGGTCCATTGTGCAGATCTCTTAATACCTTCTCTATGTCTCGAGGCTCTGGGCATCTTGGAAAGACACCATTATGGTGTTTTTTGAAAAGCACTCCATGAATAACCTGATAGGAAAGAGCTTTAAGGTGAATTTCCCTCTTTTTTTTATTCGATAAGAGTATGGGAAAAGTGTCGTTCTCTAAAAATTTCCATATATATTAATACCATGGCATTGATAAAATTGTCTGGGGAACTTGTTCAATATTATACATTTCTATTTCCTACTCCCATCTTGAAAGATCTGGCTCTGTGACATATCTTTCTTCAGTTGCAAGTTAACAGGGGCCATGACCCTTAATTATATGAGCTAGCTTAAACTCCTGATCATATTCTTGCAAACATGTCATCCAATTTACCCTATTGTCACCTAGATCCTGTTACACAAAGAGAGTTCTAACCACTGAATGAGGCACATATACGATCGTGTGATCTTTAAGGAGGTAGGGCCTGAAATGTTTGACTAACTTATATACAATATAATCTTGTTTATTGATGGAAGGATAGTTCAGCTCTAACCCCTGTAAGCCAACACTCATGAAATAAATAGGTTGTTTGTTTCCTTCAACATCCTTTTATGTCAATATAGACATAATAGATGAATCTGAAGAAAAAGTGTAAAGTAGGAAATCCTTGCCATGATGAGGATTAAACAATGCAGGTGCATCAACAATAGCTTGTTTGATATGAGCAAAAGCATGTTTCTTTTCTTTTGTTCCATTTATAGATTGCATCTTTCTTAATCATCTCTTGTAATGGTTTAACTATCTGAGCATAGTTAGAGGTGAACTTGCGCAATAAAATAATATTCCCTAATAAAGATTGCATAGACTTCTTATTCACTGGGAACAATATTTGAGCTATAGTTTTGACCCTTTCCGAATCAACTTTGATTTCACTCTTGACAATGATGTATCCAAAAAGAATGCCTTCTGACACATCAAATATTCTTTTCTTTGGATTGAGAGAGATCCCATACTTAAGACATTGCTCAAATATTTGTTTTATATGATGCATGTGGTCTGACCTTCGTTTAGAGAATACAATTATATCATCCAGATAGACTACTACATTTTGGCCAATTAGGCCACGAAAAATGATTTCCATTATTATTTAAATGTAGTGATAACATTAATAAGCTCGAATGACATATGTTTAAAGGTGAATGTTCCCCACTTGGTCCTGAAAGTGGTTTTAAGGTGGTATGGTTCTGCCACTAGCACCTGATTTTAGCCAAAAAAATCATCTAGCACTGAGAACATTTCAGACCCAAATATTGTTTGGAGGATCTATTCCATGGATGGCACTGGGTAATTATCTTTGTCTAATGCCTGGTTGACACTGCGAAAGCCAACACATAAAATTATCTGATTGGACTTCTTCTCGATAGGGACTAAATTCGAAACTCGAGTAGAATGTATGACTTTAAAAATGATCCAAGCATCTAGCCGATTTCTTAATTCCTTTTGGATCAGGGGATTTAGCATTGGATGAACTTTCCTTAACTTTTATTGAAAAGGTTTCACCCCTTCTTTAATGGGAATGACATGTTGAATAATACGAGTATCGTATGTCTTTAAATCATCGTAAGTCCATGGAAATACATCATGGTACTATTTGAATAAGTAGATAAATTCTTTTCGTTCTTGTGAAGAACAACATGTATTGAGGTTTACATATTTTAGGTCATCTTGAGTTCCCAAGTTGACTTGTTGGAATGATAACTTCGAGCTCTGAGTTTTAGTATTAATTGGTCCTCTAAACCCGTTTTGCAGGTCATATAATTTTTCTAGGGACACTACACCTTGAGGCATAGTATTTCCTTCCATTGTATTAACTTCTTCCTACAAAGCCTTGGCATACTCATCCTCTTTGATGGCAACATGTTTGAACATGTATGCATTAGCCATAAAATGCAGTATTTTTTGGTCATCATTGAAAACAAAAAAATTAGTTACATTATCAGGTACACATGGTTTATATATAATCTCTACATAAAAACCATTTTTCAAATGCTACATTCTAGCAGCTTCATTCGATAATGTGTTTGTTGCAACATTTCTAATTCTAGGAATATAAATAATATTGCAAGCTTTGAAACAAGTAATCATTCCCCATACCGCATGTTGGTAATTTCTTAGATTTGGTGAAACATAGTAGATAGTATCACGTACCTTACAAGTGACCACTTTCGAGTCACCAATTACCTTAGCAACTCTACCTTCAGGTCGATGGATTTCTTTAATCCAAGCATGAGTGCTTCATATTCGACAATATTATTTGTGCACTCGAACTCCAAATGGCATGATAGGATGTACTTATTTTTATGTGGGTCTATGAGAATGCAACCAGCTCCAGAGCCATCTTGCATTTTTGAACCATCAGAGTACAAAGTCCAAATATTCTCAGCTACTATACAGGTTCCTAGAACATTACTACTATGTACATCTATGTTACAAGATAATTCATTAGCACTAGTTGGAGTGCAAGGAAGGAGCTCCAACTATATATTTGATGGGATGGGTGATGGCTATGCTTGATAACACCCATGATCAATTTCCAAGAAATAGTTTCCAAAGATTACATGTGCAAAGCCAACAAGCTGATTATGACTCTAAAATGGTGTCACAATTGTTGTCTAGGTAAATCATCTCTATGGACAGAGACAATCCCTCTAGCCCAATGAGTGGGACTAGCAACTTAAGTGACAATATACCAGACACTTTCCTAGGTTACAATTAAAAAGAGAAACGAAGAAGATGGCCTACCTCGATTTGATGTTATCTCGATCTCCTTTGTTGAAGACCTTGAATCCCTTGTGTCACGGGCTTGTTCTTGTTGCTCACAGTGTTTATACACTTGCACAAGAGATCAAGACACTGTTGTAGCATTTTTTGGTTTTGGTAAGTTAAAATAAATTAGTCCAAAAAATGAAAATATTTTTCAAAAAAAATTTTAAACTAGGATATGGACAAAATGAATACTGAATAAAAATGTTAGGAAATATTTTGATAAATATGTCCATATCAAAGAAAATGTTAGAATATATACCCTAAAAAATGAAGGAAAAAGTAAAATGTTAGGTTAGAGATAAAAGCAAAAAGCAATAAACTCTGAAAGTGTTGCAAATCTAAATGCCACTACTTTTACTCTAATTCAATTTTGAAAATAATAGTTGTGTGTAGTTTGTTTATATGCCACACTAGTTTATTTAATCCAATTATACAGTTTAATCATAATTAGATTTGTTTTAAATTGATTGTCATAGGTAGAAAATAAAATTGTCTCAACCGTTTAATCTGAGCCAATGGAGAGAATAAGGTATAGAGGTAGATTATTCATGAAAATAAATAAAGGGTCTGCTAGATTAAATGCACCCAACTAAGTGAAGAAAAAATGTTAGGGTATGTAAAGGGTAGGTAGAAGAAAGGTTGCAGAAGTACAAGGTTGGTGAAGCATAAGCACATTCATCATGCTTGATCCAATGTTTCAATGTGCAGGACTAGTTATGAAAGTGAAAGGATGTTCACAAGCCGATTTAATTAACTTCCTCTCATTTCATTTCAGCCCCCACTACATACTTACTGATTTCCCCATTATCCCATCATTTCTTGTTAAAATACCCTTTTCCCTTAATTTTCACCCTTTCCATTTGGTTTCACACATTTCCCTAGCAAATTACCCTCCAAAATCATTCCCCTACCCAAAAACCCCTTTATCCTAAGTTTTGTCTCCCCCCAGTTTATCTTAATTAACTCTGCAAATTCACCATTTTCCCGATATAAAAACCTCTTAACCCACCACCCTTGGTGCAGTTAACAAACCCAACTAATTTTTAACCTTGGTCCCATTGTATTAAAACCTGCTCGTTATATTTTTAACCCCGCCTTGTTCGTTAATTAATTACGGTTAAGTGTAATTATCCCCCGGGCCCCACTAATCTATGCCCAATTGCCCTCCGTGCAGCTTCACTGCGTGATAGCTGTTAGATCTTTCACCCCCAGATCTAACGTCCCACATCCATATCGCGTGCTCTCGATGTTCGACAGTTAAAAGCCTGAGAGCACGCGAGATTCGTGGTTTTGCTCAGGCCCCTTTCAATTACATGGCAGCTTTACGTGAACTCGTGTGCTCTCATTAAAAAATTGCCCGAGTGCCAAAAGTGGTGCGATGAACCTTAATACCACCTCCCTGCATAGGCCAAAACCATCCACTATTCACTTATCGAATTCCACACCAAATTTTAAACGTTACCTGTTAAAAAGCTAAAGACCCTCATTTTCGCTCTTTTCGCCCGTTTGCACATTGAAAGATGCCTACCCCTTCCTACGCCACTCTGAACATCTGAAACCCAATTTGACCTCTGGTTACCTTCCAAACACTGCTCCAGACTCCATCCACAGACTTTCCTGTTCCCTGAAACCATTTATCACCTCCCTGTCAACCTGTGTTTTTATTAATGATTGTTTTATTTTGCAGGTGATTAGAAGGCCAGAAGCTTAGATAAACAGTTTTGATACTAGTCCCAAAACCTGTTTACTCCAAGATTCTCAGGAAATCTATTCAAAGGCTTAATTTATCAGAAGTTTTGTGTACAAAAAGAAAATCAAGTTTAAACCAAAAATAGAGCAGAAGGAAAAAATTTACACAGTAATTGTTAAAACAGAGATAAATCAGCCACAACATATTCACCTTTTTACATGAAGTCAAACAGGTATTTTAGTAAAATTCACTTTTACTAAAGACATAAATGCAGGATAAGAGTAAAATATGCCAAATGATGTGATTTACTGTGACTGGTAAAAATAAAAGCAGGTGACATACCATACAGTTGAAAGACAAATATAGATAAAGTGTATCAAATGAAAGGTCATAAGTAAATATGACATCCAATGTGAAAATCAAACAACATTCAGCTTTTGAAGCAATAGTCAGCCAACTTCAAGAATTTTTAGTTTTTTCAACGATAGTCACCAACAGCACAGCATCAAAATAGTGCCAGATCAACTAGCAGTCTTTATTTTGATTTTATAATAATCTATTTTTGTAAAAATAGTTTAGGATATTTTCTTAGTTCTACTATTGTATAAATAAATCTCTTCATGAATTATTAAAGGGTGGCACCCTTGATGAAACATTTGAAAACATTTGATGTACTTGAATTTTTGGATCCTTTATACAAAGCAAAAAATTCTGAATTTTGTTTTACACAGTTTGTGTTTCCTGTAAGTTTTTCCAATATTATTCATTATGTTTTTCTTCATATTCTTATGTCTTACAGAGATAACTAGGTAGGAATAATTGTGTTTCAATCTATTCCTATAAGCTTCTGAAGTGATAATCTATAAAGAGAATGAATTAATGGACTGTTTGTTTAATTAATTCCCTTTGAATCAATAAATCATTAGCATCTTTTGTAAGCTTAAGCATATCCTCTCAAAACCTTCTGAACATGGTTTTAAGGTTTTCATACTTATGATTATTTAATTTTCAATTTGAAAACTGTGATAATCATATTATTTCTTTGTTTCTGCTTGCCACCATACAAGCTATATCACTGTGTGAAATTTTATAGCAGCCCTCTGCTTTGATATTAATATTATTCAAAAGGTTAGGCATATCAGTGTTACATCTGTTTCATTCATTGGTCCTCCAAATTAAAACAAAAACCCAAAAACAATTATATTAGATGCTTTGGCATGATAGCTAACCATTATCATCTCAGAGGTACAACATCAATCTAGCGCCGTTCCAGGAATTCGAATCTCATTAAGTTTTCATGGGGCAACAATATTTATTCTATTCCTTTAAGGTGATTAAAGGTCTAGAAAGGTTGAAATCCTTCACCTGGTGACTCCACTAGCCCAAAATGGCACCTTTTAAGCACATTAGATCTCATTCAGAATTTGACTTAGTTAATCCTCCGTCAGATCCTGAAAAAATTCTGAGAAAAGCCAGTTCTAAAAGGAGACATTAACCATCTTATCCTTCCTCTTCAGCCTTGCAGTCTGAAGATTTAGTATCATTTTATCCTTTTAGTAATATTCCATCCAATCTTGATTGGACACAAATACCTCCTAGGGTTTCTGAACTATTAGATAGGGGAGTTGATTTAGATTCATCTTTCCTCATTCATTCTTTTGAAATGCATCAAGAACCCCCACTACCACCAGGATCACCTAACACTGAGTCTGACTTGGGTGTTCATTTACTTGAATACAAACCCACAGATTTCATATTCCCTACCAATTATTCATTTCCTTCCACTTGTGAACGATCTGAAGCTTCTACTTCTGAACAACCTGAAGAGACCCTCTCTGTATATTCAAATCAAATTTTTGAAACAAAAGAGGGTATTCATTCACAGGTCTCAAATTTATTTCTTAAGACTCCTTTAAAGTTATTCAGGAGATCCCCTTCTTCTTCACCTCCACATAGTCACACACCCCCTCAATCACCTTCTTCTACCTCTTCTTCATTTCTTCTTCTTCATCCACACAAACACCTCATACACTACCTTCTACTATGGCATTCCGACCTATTGTACAGGCTAGATATGCAGCTTTAGTCTTACCTACTAACCTTGATGCATTCCCAGCTGGGTACTTGAAATACCTCCCCAGGTATAATGGAGAAACCAGTCCCTCAGCTGAGGACCATCTTCAAGATTTTCTAGACTTTGCAGACAACATGAATATCGAACAAGAAAATGTTTACATGAGATTGTTTGTATAGTCACTTGAAGGAAATGTAAGAATCTAGTTTAAGCAGTTACCTATAAATTCCATTAGAAATTGGGAAGAGATTACAAACATATTTAAAAATCAATGGGGTGTAAAGAAAGATCCTCTTTACTTTCTGACTAAGTTTGAAGAACTTAAAAGAAACTTTAGTGAACCTTTATCAGATTTTATCAAAAGGTTCAATAAAATTTATCACAAGATTCCTCCTGATTGTAAACCCCCTGTAGTAGTAGCTAAGTCTAGGTTTTGTAAAGCCTTTGATGATGATTTTGCTATAAGGCTAAGAGAGAGAACTTCAAGAACTCTTGAATATATGCAAACAAATTCTATAGAGGTGGAAGCAAATAAGGCTGCTTCGACTTCCTTGAAAGCTAAAGAGGAAAAGGCCCAAAGAAAACTCAAATCTATTCAAGAGGCCTCTAGTTCCTCTAGTTATTCTAAGACTAAAACAAAAGATTCTAAAATAGATGAAATAACTTCTCTTCTTAGAAATCTATTTAATAGAATTTCCAAGATTGAGACTCAACCTAGGACAGTTAAAAAAGTAGTTTTAGACCCCAAAATCAAAATCAAGGTCAGTATAAAAGGAATCCACAATTACAAATTCTTCAGAGATCTAGTAATGATCAGTAGGTTCCCACTCCTTTACTGATAGATGAATAACAACCTGATGAAAATATTATGACTATTACTGAAGATGTCAATAACATGGATAGTTCTTCTAATCAAACAGTGATAATTCCTCACAAAAAAATTAGGTTCAAAAAGATCGAGAATCCTCACAGGTTTCTAAATACCATGCCTTCTCTGAATTTTTAATTGCAGAGTTGAACAAGAGATATGATCTTAGGCCTAGACCTGGCCCTGGAAGACCTCCTAAGGAGACTCCAATAATTGAACCTCATACCAAAGTTGCTGAAACTCAAACAACTATTATTCGACCATTAATCAATCAACTGATACTGCTCAAAATGATAAAAATGCTTTGACTACATTTAATGTTGAAAAAGAGTTAGAAATAGTTAAAATCCCAATTCCACTTTCATAACTTTCCAAAAACTCTGGGTATAAAAATCAAGTCTCCAAATGGATACAAAACACCTCGGTTGATGCTGAAAGTGATATCATTAGTCTGCAAGATGAAAAACCAACAGTTGTCTTTGGTCCTAACTCAAATATGATAGATGAAATAGTGCGTCCTTTCCATGTAACTCTTAAGACAAATGATTCCATGTTATATAATTGTATGCTTGATTCTGGAGCATCACATAACCTCATGCCAAAAACTATCATGGACCATTTGAAACTTGACATAACTAGATCCTATCATGAATTGTACACCTTTGATTCTAAAAGGGTACCCTGCTTAGGATTGATTAAGGATTTAGTAGTCACCCTTTCCCAAATTCCAGTGAAAAGTGTAGTGCTTGATACAGTTGTCACAGATATTCCTCCCAAATTTGGAATGCTCCTTTCTAGGTCTTATTGTGCCAAATTAGGGGGAAATCTTTAGATGGATATGTATTATGCCACTATTCCAGTTTATAGGGGAGAACAACTAAGGTTATATAGAGAGGTAAGATTTATGCACATTGTTTGCAAAACAGACCAGCCAAGGAACCATCACATTTATGCAATTGATTAGGATTTTGGTTGCTTTCAACTCTCTTCAAACCAAATACGTGAAACTCAAGTTAAAATAAAAGATGTAATTGAAAGTCCTATACCAAATCAAACTGATGTATGGAAACTATTTTTTGATGGTTCTTGTACAAAATATGGAGCAGGAGCTGGGGTAGTTTTAATTTCACCAGAAAAAGAAAATATCACCCAATAATGAAAACTCAACTTCGAAGTTACAAATAATTTGGCTTAATATGATTCTTTTGGGACTGCAATTAGCCAAAAGCTTAAAGGCTCAAAACTCAAGTGTTTTTACTGATTCAGAACTTATTGTCAAACAAGTGAGAAATCTTTGCTAGACTAAGCATCCTAGACTTAGGTCTTATTGAAATGAAGTTTGGGATTTAGTTGAAAACTTCCTTGATGCTTTTAATTTGACTTATATTCCAAGAAATCAGAATATTCATGCAAATGCCTTCGATGTTTCTGCTAGTTCATTTAAAATTCCTGATCAGACCAATGTACTCTATCAAATATAAGTCAAGTACAGACCATCCATCCAAGACAACTTAAAACACTAGCAGATATTTGAAGATGATGAGCATTTGAAATATTTTCTGCAGGTTATAGATGAGTTTTCAGTTCTACAAATTGATGAAGATAGAACCGAAATAAATGAAAATACAAATGGAAATGATACTTCAAATTTCAATTCAAAAATTGCAGATCATGACATTATTCAATTGTTTAACAATTTTATTCCCAAAGACCTCATTCCTTTAGAAAAATTGTTTGATCAAAATGATGTCCTCCGAAACCCTCAGTCCATTTCTTCATAAGATGACATAGAAGAAATTAATATTGGAACAAATGATGATACTAAAAACATCAAAATCTGTGCATCTCTAGATCCTGAGATCAAATTTAAATATCTTAAGTTACTTCAAAATTATAAGGATGTTTTTGCATGGACCTATCCTGATCTAAAAACCTATGATACTTCATTAATACAACATAATATTCCTTTAAAGCTAGAAGCAGTTCCTTATCAACAGAAACTTAGGAGGATCAATCCATCTCTTCTACCAACTGTAGAAAAGGAAATTAAGAAAATGCTAGATGCCCAGATTATTCTCCCTCTTAGATATTCTAATTGGGTTGCAAATTTAGTTCCTATTAGAAATAAGAATGGAGAAATCAGGCTCTGCGTGGACTTTAGAAATTTGAACAAAGCATCATTAAAGGACAAGTATCCTTTTCCCAAAATGGATCAGTTACTTCAAATGGTTTCAGGAGCACAAAGAATTTCTATGCTTGATGGTTTTTCAGGCTATAATCAGGGAAATGTTGATTCAACAGACAAAGAGAAGACAACCTTTACTACACCCTGGGGCACATTCATGTATGCTAGAATGCCATTTGGCTTATCCAATGCTGGAGCAACATTTCAGAGAGCTATGGACGTAGATTTTGTAGGTCAGGTAAATAAATTTGTGGTCATTTATCTTGATGACATAACTATTTTTTCTAAATTTGATTATAAACATCTAAAGCACTTGATGAAGGTTTTTGATAGGTGTAGAAAATTCAGAATATCATTGAATACTAAAAGGTCTATGTTTGCTATTAAAGAAGGAAAACTGTCGGGCCATATAATTTCAAAATAAGGATTGGTGATTGATCCCAAGAGTGTGTCTGCCATTAAAACATTGACCTTACCTAGAAACAAGAAGGAGATTCAAGCTTTTCTAGGCAAGATTAATTTTTTAAGGAGATTCATCCCAAATTATGCTGAGATTGTAAAAGATATAATTGACATGCTCTGAAAAGATCATGAAGTTAAATGGACTGTCTCTTCCAGGCATGCATTTTATTAGATCAAGAAAGCTATCTCTGAAGTTCCCACCTTGGCCAGCCCTGATTACACTAATCATTCAATATCTTTTCCTTTGCCTCAAAAATAACCCTTGTTGTTGTTCTACTACAAAAGAATGGAGATTCCCATGACCAACCCATAGCTTTTTTTAGTAAGGTTATGAGAGATGCTGAACTTAAGTATGACATAATTGAGAAGCAAGCCTATGCCCTTATTCAAGCCCTGAAATCATTTAGGATGTATGTCCTACATTCTCCTATTACTGCTTATGTTCCTAACAGTGTTGTGAAAATCATTTTAACTCAACGAGACATTGATGGAAAGGGAGGTAGATGGATCACTCAAATACTGGAGTTTGATCTAAATATCAAAAATACAAATCTAGTAAAAGGCCAAGGATTAGCTAAGCTTCTAGATGAATCCAACTGTAAAGTGCTCGAAATCAATTCTGTTTTAGAGATACAAGGGAAGAATCCACAAGAACCTTCTCAAAATTCAGATAAGAATAATACACAGGAACCTTTTGTCCTTGCAGAAGGGGAGAATCCATAAGAACCTTCCCTTCATCCAGAAGAAAAGAATCCACAAGAACCTTCTCAAACTTAAGATAAGAAAAATCCACAAGAACCTTTACCTTCAGATCATATCCACCCTTTATACGTTGATGACAAATTTCTATTGTCAAATTGGTACAAAGACATTGTAAATTTCTTGATCCATTTTGAATGTCTAGCATCATTCTCCAAAAGCCAGTATAAAACTCTTAAACTGAAAGTAGTCAAGTACTGTATCATAAATGTGAATTTGTACTAGAAAGACCCACTAAATATTTTGTTATTATGTTTAACAGAATCAGAAACTGAAGGAATCATTGACCAGTTTCATATAGGATTTTGTGGAGGACATTATGCTTGGAGAGAAACAACATATAAGATATTAAGGGGAGGATTTTATTGGCCAACATTGTTCTTACAAGTAGGAGCAAAGGTAAGAGGTTGTGTTCCTTGTTAAATGTTTGCTGGTAAGAAAAAATTAGTAGCTCTTCCACTGGTTCCATCAATAGTCTCAGAACCTTTTCTCCAATGGGGATTAGATTTTGTTGGAGAGATTCATCCCACTTCAAGTAATCAGCATAGATGGATCCTCACTGCAACAGACTACTTCACTAAATGGGTGGAAGCAATTCCAGTGAGAAATGCTACTGATTCAATAGTAATCAAATTTATTGAAGAGAACATCTTATCTAGATTTGGTTGCCCAACTCAAATTGTCACTGATAATGCAAAAGCTTTTTCTAGTGTTAAAATGATTGAGTTTTTCCAGAAATATTAGATTTTGTTACATCATTCAACTCCATATTACCCACAAGGTAATGGCCTTGCAGAATCCTCAAATAAAAGTATGGTAAAGGTAATCAAAACGACTCTAGCAGATCATATAAAGAGCTAGGACTCTCATTTAATTTATGTAGTATGGGAAAATAGAATTAATTAAAAGAGATCTACTGGAAAATCTCGTTTCCAGTTAGTTTATAGGAAAGACGCAATCTTCCCTACCAATTTGGTCTTCCTTGTTTTAAAATTCCTGTAGGATTCAACAGATGAACCTGATCATTTTTCAAGGAGAATAAATTAGATTATTGAACTAAATGAAAACAGAGATGAAGTTCAATACAAATTGAAAAAGTATTAGAATAAGATGAAGAACCTATTTGACAGAAGAGTCAGGGAAAGGGACTTCAAGGAAGGTGATCTAGTTCTAATATGGGATTCCAGGAGAGAAGAAAAGGGAAAACATGGCAAGTTTGATAACCTGTGGTTTGGACCTTTAGCAATTGCTGACGTGAAGGGAAATAACACTTTTGAGCTACAAAACCTTGAGGGGCTATATTCCACTTATCCTGTAAATGGAAGGTTTCTCAAACATTACATTAAGTACTGAGAAGTTGAAGTAGATTTCATTACTACCATTGTAAAAGCTCTAGTTTCTTTTACTCTTCAAGCTGTTAGTATGATTTTTTATAGCAAAAGACTCCATAGCCCGAGGAGAAGGCACATGGATCTGCAGGTTCTCTGCATTCTATAGGAGAAATCAGTCTCCAGATGGAGCCAATGTTGTAGCATTTTTTGGTTTTGATAAGTTAAAATAAATTAGTCCAAAAAATGAAAATATTTTTCAAAAAAATGTTAAGCTAGGATATGGACAAAAAGAATACTGAATAAAAATTTTAGGAAATATTTTGATAAATATGTCCATATCAAAGAAAATGTTAGAATACATGCCCTAAAAAATGAAGGAAAAAATAAAATGTTAGGTTAGAGAGAAAAGAAAAAAGCAATAAACTCTGAAAGTGTTGCAAATCTAAATGCCACTACTTTTACTCTAATTCACTTTTGGAAATAATAGTTGTGTGCAGTTTGTTTAGATGCCACTAGTTTATTTAATCCAATTATACAGTTTAATGATAATTGGTTTTGCTTTAAATTGATTGTAATAGGTAGAAAATAAATTTGGCTCAACAGTTTAATCTGAGCCAATGGAGAGAATAAGGTATAGAGGTAGATTATTCATGAAAATAAATAAAGGTTTTGCTAGCTTAAATGCACCCAAATAAGTGAAGAAAAAATGTTAGAGTAAGTAAAGGGTAGGTAGAAGAAAGGTTGTAGAAGTACAAGGTTGGTGAAACATAAGCACATTCATCATTCTTAATCCAATGTTTCAGTGTGCAGGAGTAGTTATGAAAGTGAAAGGATGTTCACAAGATGATTTAATTAACTTCCCCTCATTTCATTTCACCCCCCACTACATACTTACTAATTTTCCCCATTATCCCATCATTCTTGTTAAAATACCATTTTCCCTTCATTTTCACCATTTCCCTTTGGTTTCACTCATTTCCCTAGCAAATTACCCTCCAAACTCATTCCCCTACCCAAAAACCCGTTTATCCTAAGTTTTGTCTCCCCCTGCTTTATCTTAATTAACTCCGTAAATTCACCATTTTCCCAATATAAAAACCTTTTAACCCACCACCCTTGGTGTGGTTAACAAACCCAATTACTTTTTAACCTCAGTCCCACTATATTAAAACCCGCTCATTGTATTTTTAACCCCACCTTGTTCATTAATTAATTATAGTTAAGTGTAATTATCCCTCGGGTCCTGCTAATCTCTGCCCGATTGCCCTCCGTGCAGCTTCACTGTGTGATAGATGTTAGATCTTTCACCCCCAGATCTAACGACCCACATCCATATTGGGCACTCCCGATGTCCGACAGTTAAAAGCCCGAGTGCAAGTGAGATTCGTGGTTTTGCTTGGGCCCCTTTTGGTTATGTGGCAGCTTTACGTGAACTCATGTGCTCTCATGAAAAAATCGCTTGAGTGCCAAAAGCACTGCGATGAAACTTAATACCACCTCACTACGTAGGATGAAACCATCCACTATTCACTTATCGAATTCCGTGCTAAATTTTTAACATTACCTGTTAAAAAGCCAAAGACCCTCATTTTCGCTCTTTTCGCCCGTTTGCACACTGAATGCTGCCTAACCCTTCCTGCGCCACCTTGAAAATTTGTAACCCAATTTGACCTCCAAATACCTTCCAAACACTGCTCCAGACTCCGTCCATAGACTTTCCTATTCCCTGAAACTATTTATCACCTCCCTGTTAACCTGTGTTTTTATTGATGATTATTTTATTTTGCAGGTGATTAGAAGGCCAGAAGCTTGGATAAACAGTTTTGATACTAGTCCCAAAACCTGTTTACTTCAAGATTCTCAGGAAATCTATTCAAAGGCTTCATTTATCAGAAGTTTTGTGTACAAAGAGAAAATCAAGTTTAAACCAGAAATAGAGCAGAAGGAAACAATTTACACAGTAATTGTTAAAACAGAGATAAAACAGCCACATCATATTCACCTTTTTACATGAAGTCAAATAGGTCTTTTAGTAAAATTCACTTTTACTAAAGACATAAATGTAGGGTAAGAGTAAAAGATGCCAGATGATGTGATTTACTGTGACTGGTAAAAATAAAAGCAGGTGACATAACATACAGTTGAAAGACAAATATATATAAAGTGTATCAGATGAAAGGTCATAAGTAAATATGACATACAACGTGAAAATCAAACAACATTCAGATTTTGAAGGAACAGTCAGCCAACTTCAACAATTTTTAGTTTTTTCAAGGATAGTCACCAACAACACAACATCAAAATAGTGCTAGATCAACTAGCAGTCTTTATTTTGATTTTATAATAATCTATTTTTGTAAAAACAGTTTAGCATATTTTCTTAGTTCTACTGTTGTATAAATAACTCCCTTCACGAGTTATTAAAGGGTGGCACCCTTGATGAATCATTTGAAAACATTTGATGTACATGACTTTTCTAGATCCATAATACAAAGCAAAGGATTATGAATTCTGTTTTACACAGTTTGTGTTTCTTGTAAGTTTTTCCAGTATTACTCATTATGTTTTTCTTCATATTCTTATGTCTTACAGAGATAACTAGGTAGGAATAATTGTGTTTCAATCTATTCCTATAAGCTTTTGAAGTGATAATCTATAAAGAGAATGAATTAATGGACTGTTTGTTTAATTAATTCCCTCTGAATCAATAAATCATCAACATCTTTTGTAAGCTTAAGCATATTCTGTTAAACCTTTCGAACATAGTTTAAAGGTTTTCATACTTATGATTATTTAATTTTCAATTTGAAAACTGTGATAATCATATTATTTCTTTGTTTCTGCTCGCCACCATACAAGCTATATCACTGTGTGAAATTTTATAGAAGCCCTCTGCTTTGATATTAATATTATTCAAAATGTTAGGCATATCAGTGTTACATCTATTTCATTCATTGCTCCTCCAAATTAAAACAAAAACCCCAAAACAATTATCTTAGCTACTCTGGCATGATAGATGGACATTATCATCTCAGAGGTTCAACAGACACAACAAGGAATGAAAATACAAACAACATATTCAAAAGCAACCTACTTAACTAATCAAGGAATGTTAAGATAGATGATACATGAGCATACACATCAATGGAAAATGAACCAACAGTTGTGTATTAATAAAAAATAAGGGGAAGCATACAACGAAGCCTTAATGTTGATAAGCTCTCCTTGAATGAATATCCAAGTCCAAGCTAAGCTCTCCAAGCACTCCTTCTCCAAGCCAAATGAGTAGCATATAGGCACAATCTTAGCATAAGGGTGCAAATAGACATAGACCAACCATTTGGGAATGGTAGAGGATGAATATATAGGTTGGGAAAGAGAGTTAGGATTTGTCCAAAGATAGGAGTAGGCCCTCATCTCAAGGAGGTAGCTCATAGGGATAACACCAAGAGGCCAATTTTGGATAATTCGACCTCATCTACACCGAACAACCTCCACCTCGTCGCTTTGGAAGCTTCTAGATCACAAAGCTTTTTCATCCTCTTTGGGAAAATTTCCTTTTTGGGATCATCGTGGGTATACAAGTAAACATAGTGATGTCATCGCAGGTAGAGTATGATACAACAGGCGACCATCGTGCCTTTTAGTCTCATAAGAGCGATGACTCTCAAATTAGGGTTTAAGAGCTATTTTCTTCAGGGGAAGCTCAAGGCATTTTCCAATCAATGTCTTAGGGAGTACCTGAGCTACACATATGAATGAGTACACTACATAATGGTCATGTTTTGGGCACTTCGGGGTATGCCACTATTGGCTTGAGGGGGCCTGATCCAGGTTTAGAGTTAATTAGCCAAACAAATCCCTACACTACTAGCCTTTCGCGATCAGCCCGCAGAGCGTGGACTGAAGTCTCACCTGAAGCAGTATGGGGGGATGCTGGAACCAAGTTTCCACACCCTTGAGATGTTTGAGGTGCCGATTTAGTCCAACTGTGCATACCTTCGCATAGGTCACTTCGCGCACTATCTTTACCTTCAATACCTTCACGATCTATTATAATCGCCTTTTGCGCAGCCCTAACCAGGGGCTGAGATGATTTCGCGCTATTATGGCAACGTCCTACACTATTTCCCCAAATTACACAGTGTATCTTACTTATCTTCTTAAAGATATTAATTAACTTTGCGTAAATAGATATTCTATCTTGCATTCACTTATTCAACACATTCATACATATTCGCGCATCATATAAGCATTAAAAGTGCAATGTATATTCAATGTAACAGATGCATAAAACAGGAAATAAATACGTAGAATGGATATGAAACTTTTCTTTATTAATGCTCCAACTGTTACAGACTTGACTCGCCCTGTGCACTTAGCTGCAGGTGTTCGCGCACTCAGCTGCAGACTAATAGGCCTCTACGCACTCAGTTGCAGAGCCTTCTCCTACTCTACGACCCAAAACTAGACTTTACACTTCAGATACAACTCAATCCTTCATCATTGTCCTTATTATTCCATGATCTCTTGATTACTTAGAGCCTTGCTCTATTTATACAATCCCATGGTCCGTGGACCATGGGTAGATCTCTACAGCCGACATTACATTACAAAATTGAGGATAGACAACCCTATGACTCTTTTACAAACTATGCGCTCTGCGCCCACAAAATGTAGAGTCTTTATATCGAGGTTACAACTTTTGACCAAAATCTGGGCTGTAAGCCCCAAAAATTCCCTTGGGGGATCCCGTGCCCAACAGGCCCCCAACACAAACATCGTGACTTGTTGTCAAGTCACTTTGTCGGTGCGGAGATATTTGTGCGAAGACCTCCCAACTCTGCCTGGATCACTACAAGATCGGTAGAGCACTAAGCGAGTGCCTGCTGCAATTCCTGGATGCGCTGTTCAGAGACCGTTGTAGTTGAACTACCTCCCTAAACCTGTTCTTGTGTTCTTTGCATCTGCACAAGCTTTTCTTCAATAGAGGTTGTAATGATATACGCCTCATCAATCCATGGCTATAAGCGTGCCTTCAAAACTGTTTCCTTATGTTGAGAAACATCCACCTGCTCCTTGAGTGCTTTCACCTGCTGCATCTACGCGAGCCTCTATGTTAGGGCAACCATCTTTGCAGTCCCTTTTACTTCATCATATTTTTGTTGTATTTCACACGCCTCTGTTTCTAGGCGTTGTATGTTTGGGTCCTCCTGCAGAGTGGTGACAACCTCGAATGACTCCTCGAACAGATTTGTGCAATCTTTCACTGCACTATTGACCTCTGCTATTGCTGCTGTAATCACACAGGCGTGCTGTTCCTTAACCTCTGATGGAGTTGAAGGCTGTGCCTTCAATTGTAGTTCGGTTATCTGAAGGTTTAGCTCTAGCTGAACCTTAGCCATCTCTTCCTCTGCCTCACGCACCCCTACTACTAGTTTCTGGATGTGCACCTCCGTTGGTTCCTCTGCTTGGATGGCCAGCTCCGAGACCATTTGGCAAGCTTCCTCAACAACCTACACTAGCTGTTGGTTCTGTGCCACTACCTCGTCACGTTGCAGGCTTAGCTGTTCAATGTTGATGCGCTGCTCGCTCATGACCTGGAGCACGTAACCCTCCTTGGCTCACAGTTCTATAGTAACTCTATCCTGCAAAATGTAGAGCATCTCCCAAGGGAGCACAACCATATTTATCCTGATCCCCTTCAGCCCACTGACCATAGGCCTGTCAGCCTCATTTTATGTAACGAGTGCTCCCTCTGGCAGCACTATAGTTTTGGTCATTCTGGCATGCAACATTTCCTCAACCACAGATGTGCCTACTGCGAGGTTGGTTGACAGAGTGCCAGCTTGTGGAGTGCACACCTACAAATCCTGTATTTGTGTCCGGAGGGCCCCCAACACCATCTGGTTTTCCTCCAAAAATTGCTGGAGGGCCTCCGTGGTGACGTCCCTCACCATCTCCCCAATGTTAGGTAGATCCCCCTCAGTGAGGGTGATCAGGTTGAAATAAGTTTTCGAAGCCTTCGACTTCTTCCGCGGCCCTACCTGCTCTCTTGGGCGCTGTCAATTCAGCTGTGTGGACGTTTTCTATGGGTCTGCACTACCTTGCTCTATATCTGTTTCCTATTCAGGCGAAGGCGACTTCTGGCCTTCGCGCTCCTCCTCTGCTACCTTCTACTACTCTTCCACCACCTTCGCAGTGTTGTGTGCCTCCTAGGACTTGGCTATTGCTGCTTCGTTCCTTCGCTTCTCTGCCAACTGCATCATCCATAGTTTTGCCTCATCCTTTTTCCTCTGTGCGACGGAATTCTCCGCTTCCACGACGGAGCTGGTTAGAGCGCACCACTCCGGCAGCCACAACTCAAGGACGATGAATATGACATCGTCTATCACCAGATAAGGAAGCTCATGCCAAGTCTTCACTGGGTCCTTCCTCGCCTTGATGTACACGTGGTGGAAATCTACCTTGAACTCTACGAAGCTCTGCAGACTGTTATAGACTGTGGGTGATAATTGTGGCTTGCGATTAATCCCCATTCTGATGTTCATCTCCATGAACACCTAGAATATCTTACTATCCTTGATTCTCTATGCATCTCTAGTTGCCCACAACGAAGCATACTTCGCTGCCTCCGGAAGGTCCTGCACAATCGTCGGGAACTGGCTGTCCTTGGGAAATTCCCATGCCACCAGCACAATGGACAACAACAAACATGCATAATTAAAAGTCTTCCCCTGCTCCTGTGCCTCACAACAGTTCTTAAGGAACTCTTTGCATAAGTAGTCCACCAAGTTAAACTGGACCCCTTCTGTGCATTGCATGGCAAGAGCGACCATCGGTGTGGGCACCTCATCTGTGCGGCACTTCCACATAACCTTTCTGGCCAATATCTACGTCACGACTTTGACCGCAACGTTGTTGATGCTGAAAATTGCATATCCTCTCTTCTTCTTCTCCAGCTTGAACTTCTTCTTCATGGCCTCTGTGATAGCCAAATCATCACTTTTATCCTCTGAGATGTTCGTTGGGTCCTTACCTTTGCAAGGGAGCTAGGTAATTCTATGAATTAAGTGGTCCATGATGGGGATGGGATCCTCTAGCCACAAGCACCCATCATGCACCAGGCAGAGCAGCTGCCTGATGACAAAAATAGTCATTGGGTGCAATGGTAATGCAACACCCAGAGCAGGTTTAACAATCATGCCTTTTCTACACCTCTTAGCCACTTACGCAGTTCCAACTCTATAACTCCCGTCAGCACATCTTTCTTCTGGCACATGAGTTGCGTGGTTTCTAAATGTGGGAACTTCTCGTGGTCTGCGAGATCCCACCTTCAAATTTTAGCACAGGCACTTGCCCCAAGTGTGCTCCTTCAAAAATGATGTCGTCAAGGAGTAGTGGAGTTTGTAGAGAGCTTTTTCTCTCATCTATGTCTTTGGGCACCCTTGCTTTTCCCTTCTACGAAGGAACATATGTGGGCAGCCTGGTCAAAGGGTCCACACCCTGGGTTTCCACCTCCATTTCTACATCCTCCTCCTCTTCTACCAGGATTTCTTCAAAGTCTTCCTCCTCATCAGCTTCCAAATTGATTTCCTTCCCCTTTTCTTCCATGGTAAGCCTAGTCCTTAACGGATTCCTAGGGGACATGTGCATCGGTACCATAGGCTGCTTGTCTTTCTTGGATCTTGGCGATTTAGGGATTTTTGCAACTATCCTGACACTTTCTGGGGCTTCTCCTACCATCATGGCTTGTGTGGCCTCCTCACCAGTCATTGCTCTGGTATCCATGGCTTCCTCAGGCGTGGCCATAGTGTTATTCCACAATTCTCTTAATGTTTCGGGTAAGTTCTCAAACAAAGAATTCGCCTTCAACAGGTCGAACAAGTCTGGGTTCATGAATGTCTGGGCACGCAACAACTCATTTCTCAAATTTCCAAGTGTTGTTTGCTGGACACCCCTTTGTAATTCATAATTCCTTTTGAATTTGAATTCTCACTTGGCGGTAGATTTTGAAGAATCTAGCCCATAATGTTCGCCTTAAATGCCTGTCGCCCACTCCATTTGGTCTCAAACAAAGCATCACATCATGAATAGTGACTGTAATGGTCACTTTCCAGTTGACCCGCATGTCAGCGCAACTACCCTCACACTGTCGCAGACCCTGCGACACTTCGCTACTACGCGTAGACCTAACATCGTGCAGCTCCTGGGCAGAGTCGTTTATTGTCTTGCACCTCCTTTCAGCTACCTGGAGCGCTAAGACTGTGCTTCTGTCAGCTAGTCAAATGGTCAGGCCACCTATGTACACCTTCAAATGATTGCCATTGACTTTTCCTGGGAAGAGTTTTCCATTTAACTTTACCAACTACATCGCGCCACCATCTGTGATCTCCTTAATAACATGTGGTCCCAGCCAATTCATTCTGAGCTTCCCTGGGAATTTATCGAACTTACTATCATACAACAACACCAAATCATTCACCTTGAAGGTGCACAGCTTAATATGTTGATTGTGCCAAGCCTTTTCACATTGCTTTTGGGCCTGTTGTTGAAATCCAGCCAAAAATCGTTCTTCCTAAAGCTCCTCCAACTATGCGAGCCTCTCCTCCAGGGTTTCGCGATCCATCATACCTGTGAGTGCTACTATGCGCAGAATAGGCACGATGTATTTCATAGGCATTACAACTTCCACTCCATAGACAAGCCTAAAAGGTGTCTGTCCCATCATCTTCTTGCATATCATCCTATAAGCCCATAATACTGTGGGTACGCGCAGGTCCCAATCACTTCGCTACACATTGCATACCTTGTTCAGCGCATTGCATACCTTATTGAATGCTTCCGCATGGATAACCTTCTGTGTGATTTTTCTTCCTACATAATGTCTTCCCAACATTAAGAGCCATTTTCACATTTGTCCCCCCAACATGTGTTTATTGATCATACTTTTCAACACAGAGTTCATGTGCATCCACATAGGTTGTTTTCCATATGCCTATGTCCACCTGGCCAGACTCACGTGCGGATCATCCTGTCCATTGTATTTGTTTGTCAATCGCACCCTAGGATTCCCAAATTGCATGTGCATCATTCTCCTACATTCACACCAGTCATCAAAGCTCCCTTTGTGCGTACCCCACCACCTCACGGGCGTAGCGTGTAGTGCCCAATCCAAGGCCTAGAAGCATTGCTTTTCTGGCACCTCCCTTTCAAATTTATTCAAGAAGGTGTCTACCTCACTTAAGCCATCATAAGTAGACAGGTCTCTTACTTTTGTCGATACACAGTGCAACAACGTTGTCATCACATTACAATTCAGTGTGGTTGCCTCATGTAACCGATTCTGCCATTGCTTCGTCTCGTCATCTAAATCCAAAGTACAGGAGCTTTCGCACTCCCATGCAATCTGTCCATCCGCAGTGGGATTCACCTAGTCCTAATTTCGCGCTGTTATCTTACAGATGCAGTCCAAATCATCATCACTTTCATAGTTGCACACTGGCTCTGTATAGCGCGATCCTTCAGCAGGGTCCAGGGGTATAATTACGCGTAGTGACTTCTTCTCAAAAATCATCTTGCACTTCTTTAGATTAATCACCCGTTCATGTCAGTGGCCCAATCAATTCCTAAGAGCATGGGGTAGGGATTGCTATCATCAACAATCTGTATCACTTTGAAGTTTGCTAGCACCCTCGCTCCCTCAATATCCACGGTTATTCCTTGCAATTTCCCCATGGGTATTATTTTCTGTTGGTTCACCATTCACAGTTGAATAGGAGACCACTACAACGTAGGTCTCCCCATTCACTCCCATGTCTGTTTCAGCAGAACATTCGCATCTGATCCTAAATCCAGGATAACTTGATCCATCTCATATTCTCTGATCTACGCAGTTAGTCTCATTTTCCTTCCTGTCCTTGTCTTATTCTTTCCAATCTTCTAGACTATGTGCGGTTCTCCTGGCGCGGTCCCAGCGCATCTGTTAATGAGTTCCTGTAACCCTTTCACCGCCTTACTATCGTGTAGCAGCTTCATACAAGTTTCTAGGAACGTTGTGAGCATAGATGGATCCATCTCCAGCTTCGGTGTATCTTTGCTTCCTGAAGTGGAGGCATCAGTGAAGCTCTTCTTAGCTTCCATGAAGGTTTCCCGAGTGTGCTCCAAATCAAACTCCACTTCTTTCGGCGAAGCTTTACGAACCCACGTGCTATCTTCTGGTTATTTTCCTTTGTCATCTTCTGTTGCGATTTCACTTCGGAGCACAATGTTTACATTAAGATCTTGCTCGTGCGGCCCAGACCTCATCATCTACAGGTTCTGAATCGAGGGAGGTGGTAGCAGTCCTTTGTTGTGTATCCTAGCTATCAGTGTAGGACAATTTTTTGTCTCATGATCAAACAAGTTGCAATACAAACATGATGGGCGTGTTTGATTTGTAAAATCACGGGCATAATGTCCAGGCCCTCTATAATTGTAGCATATCAACTGTCCGAGATCTCTTCCAGGTCCTCCTCTGCTTCGGCCTCGTCTATGCCCCTGAAATCCTATTCGCACCATTCCTGCATTTTGGTCAAGGGGCCACATTTCTTCTTCAACTCTGTAGGTGGGAGTTCTATCAATCATTAACTCATACCCTCTACAAGTGTGCTCATTATGTCCCATTGACCTACAAAATTTGCAGAACAACTGTTGCGAATTTTGCGTATACTTCTGTAATAAGTGACAATTGTCCGTGGCACATTTTTCAGCTATTTGACAAAACACACACCACAAAGCAGGTGCCGTGCTAGGTCCTACTTTTGCTTTTGGCCTTAATGGCATTGGTCCTCCCCTTGCGAGGTAATTTTCAAAAACTGGGCAGTGGTCCTTATCATGACCCTGACCCTTGCATTTCACGCACCACACCTCTTCACGCACTTCTGGTTGAGCTGCCCTGTCCTGTTTCAAACTCTGCATCTCAAGGCATAAATTCTTCAGTTGCGCGTGGATCTGTTGAACTCCCAGGTTAGGATCCTGCATTAGGGTCTCATGCAGCCTCATCGTGATCTCTAAGGTCTTTGCCTGAGTCGTTAATTTCAGCTGCGATAGTGCACTCCTCAGATGTGGCATTAGTGGCGCTACAAACCATTCGCGATGTTGTCTATCCGTCAGATTCATATTAGCTTTGCGAATTGTACATTTCAGCCTCTGATCCAGCTCCCAAGGAGTCTCACCTGGTAGCATCGTGACCTCTTTGAATCCAATGATTGACTGTGCTTCAGACTTCGGTCTGCTAAATTATCTATTTAGCACTGTTTGGATATCCGTGATTCCCACATTTGGATTATCATTGGAGTGCTTAATATACCAGGTTATCATGCGGCCCTGCAGGGTGCTAACCAATGTCACTTTCTTTATATTTTAATATGTAACTCCTCGCGCTTACCATATAGCCCTTAGCACGAACTAGAATTGGTCCGGATCCTCATTTCCCCAACCCTTGAACATAGGCAACTTCATTGTGCTTACCATATTGAATCGTGGTGGTGGCGGAGGTGGTACGGGTGAAGATGGAGGTGATGGCAGTGAAGTTGGTGGCGGTGTGGGTGGGGGTGGTATTCACGGAATTCTTTGCCTTATTAGATGGATCACACTTCATGGTGAGACCTTCGCAAGCTCTTCCTCATCCCCTCGCAGAGGTGAAATCAAGGGGCTAGTTTCGGGTCCCTTACTTCCTTCGTTCCTGTAAGCTTTTCCACTTCGCATAGCCCCAAATATAAAGGTAATTGCATAACCCTCTTTTTGCACAATAACATTTTAATCCAAGTATTTAAAGACTTTACGTACTTACCTCGTGGTCCCTTGAGAAAGCATCGCTCTGCCTCGCTATAGCTAACTGAGGTGTTAATCGCGAACTCAGTAATGAATCCTCCTATAATCCGATTGAGCCAATGATCAACGGTGTGAGTGATCTTATCCTCCGATGCTTCCTGCTATCACTCAGGTTGTCCCTAAGTTGGAGTAAGGGATACGGCCGAGGTAACCACAAACCAACTTTGGATTGCACGTTCTAGCCCATCTGCAATCAGAGAGGGCTCTCTCTTTGGGATTTAGCTTTGTTGAAAATGATCTTAGGCTAGCTATTGAGTTCAGGGGTTTTTTTTTCTGATTTTGGTGGGAAAATTGATGTTTCAGGTAGAGAGGCAGAGCATAGTCTAAAAATTTCAAACCATTGGGTGTGGAGTCAAGGAGGAGGACTCCTGGTGTGTTTTCTTGGTCACCATAGGGAAAATGGAGCAAGATAGCTGCGCATGAAATGATGTTTCAGGTTTAAATGATGGAAAGAATGCTAAGTAACGAGAGGCAGTTAAGAATCTCTCAATCAGCTTAACAGATGGAGGTAACAGAGCTCTACCTAGGGGCAGTGAAGAATCCCTAGATAATCGGCAAAACACAGGTGAATCGGGGTAAATATGAGCTAGAAGGAATTCATATTCATGACCAATTCATTTAGAGGAAAACATAAAGAAACAGCAGAAATTGAGCATAGAGTGTATTTAAACAAATTCTAAGCTATTCTATCTTTCTGCTATTTAGATAGTGGTGAACAATAAAACAGAGGTAAGATGCACTTATTGTTTTAGGCTGCAGCACAAGAATTCCATCTTCATATCTTCAAAACATTCATTTACAACAGGCAGTTTTCTCTCCAAGCTTTCAGCAATCTTTGGTTATAGAAAAAACTCAGGTATACAATGCGAGCCTCTAGTGAAAATTCTCAATTGACCAACCCTTGAAACAATGTAGAGAGCGGTATATATAGGAAAAACTCCTTAAAATTGCTTATTTACAGTTTGACCTAAACAGATCTGAAAGAAAGATGATTAATTTAACCTAATCCTATCCAAAAATAAATGCATAAAATATCTTGAGCTGCGCTGAGGGCCACCGTATGGGGACTGAGTAAATGTGTTGTCCTTGGTGGCTTGGTGCAGTTGTCTCTGCAATAACTATGCATGGGTTTCTGCTCCATTATAGTTCAGTGGCCTTAAATGCTTCAACTTGTGATTTGAGAGCTGGGACGGGCTTTCACCGCCTGATTTGACTTTGTTGGCGGCCATTCAATGTTACCTTGCTTTGGGAACTGAAGGTTTCTATTAAACAATTTAACTGGTACACTTTGCTGCTTCTCTTTCCTCTGATACTCTCTGACAAATGAATTGGGTCGCTTTTCTCCTTTGCTGTGGGTCTAATCACGAATTAATGGCCGCTGTTCGGCCTCTGTTTCCTTTAGAATTGTCTTCTGCTCCTTTCAGCAAGCTTTGCGAAGAAAAATGGGTCATTCGGCGCCTTTCGGGCTTGCTGGGGGCTGCGTAATGAAAATATTCCCTAAAGATTCCCCATTGAGGCCTAATTTATCCAGCGATGCGCGATTTGCGCAAATCGCGCATCAAAAACTACCTCAGAAACTGATTCTAGGGCTCCGGAGTGCGATTTTCGCCCTTCGCGCTAAAATTGCTGATGACGTCAGCATGACATCAACATGATGTCAGCATGATGGACTTCGTACGGCGGATGACGTCAGCAATGATGTCATCATGATGACGTGGCGGGATGACGTCAGCATGATGATATCATCACATACGGAGGTGATGTGGCAGTACGACAATGGACACGGTGGCAGGACACGTGGCAGGGTGACTCGGCGGTACAGTGGCAGGAGGCCACGCAGGCGGATGATGCGGCAGGAGACGTGGGGCTTACATCACAGGGGGAGGGCGGTAAGTGATTTCTGGGCGCACCGCCTTTGGACAGAGGTGTTTTCGGGGGAAGGGGCTCCGCCACAGCCCAGGAGGTGACGCGTGGCGGGAGTACGGCGGCAATACCGCCCATCTCCTGGACGCTAACCTTCGAGCGTGTTGGGGGACAGGAAGGCCCGCCCATCGTAGATCTGTGGGGTGGGCGATCTAACGGTTGGCGGCGAAGGTGAGGTGGCGGAGGGATAAGGGGCGGGGATTCCGTGGAATATTCAGATTTAAATAAAGCGCGGCGGGGGTTTAGACTTAGGTTTTGTGGGTTTGGGGGGTTAATAACGGGCGGGTTAATATATTTACGTTCGGGACTTTAGCATAAGGGGTAAAACATGGGTTTTTGAGGGTTTATGAGCGGGGTTTTAACGATTTATGCACAAAAACTTAAGATAAGGGCGGAAATGTGGGTTTTTGAGGGTTTTAGGGCTAGGAGAGAGGTTGTTAGCATGACCAGGTGTCATCTAACTCCTGCTATGACACGGATGGGTTAAAAACAACCCCAGATGGACCATTTTTTCCCTGACTTTAGAAGAAATATGGCTATATTGCCAGGGAGGGGATATTTACATGGGGGAGTTTTATATACATAGTTTTAGTAAGGGAAAGGGAAAAATGATAGGGAGTTATATACTAGAGTTAGTAGTTAATGTGGAGATGATAAGCAAGCGCTAAGGTAAGGGACCTTAGGCTGTTTTTTGGGGAAAGTGACTCATAAATGAGAAACAAAGAATCCTTGAGTGAAGCAGATCTTCACCAAGACAAATGACATGGAGAATGATGAAACTAAGAGGAATCAAGCAGATCTTGACCTCTTTGGGGAAATTAGTAAGTGACTTGGGGAATTAGAAGAAGGGGGAGTTAGTGATGTCCAGCTTGACATCCTCCAGATGAAAACTACCTGATAACTATGATCTGAAAAGATAAAACACTTTGTAACACAAAATTGATCATAAATCATCATTCTGCAACCTCACAGCTACCTACCCAGCCTACTCACCTAACATTTTTCTTCTTTTGATTTGGGTGCACTTAGACTTGCAGACCCAGCTTTACAATTTTTCTTTTGAATGTTTCCTATCTAAATCTACACTTATTTCTGCCAGGGCCCAGATTAAGCAGTTGGGTCCCTTTGATTCTCTACCTATCTACAAATCTGCCAAGATTAAACTGTTTGGACAGATACATTCTCTATATTCTAAAACAGGAAATTGAAACCTAGGGAGACCAAGATTAGACTGTTTGGACCTCCCTTTAAAAACTCTTCAAAACTGGAACAACTCATCAAAATTGGAAAATAGCAGTGCTATTTGGACTAAGCACACTTCATGGTATCCTGTAGAAATATGGAACACTGCAGCCTGCAAAGTATGACATATTTGGCATGTAAAAATGTCAATCATGAAAAATGAAACCCTGTTGCAACAGGAGGCTAACAGTGGCTCCACTTGGGGATGGATTTTCCTTGTGAAAAGCCAAGAACAGCAGGTCAGAATACCTTGATCTTCTATGGTTGCTGTAGACTGGGAACATTTGTTTTGGCTGCTAAAAATGTAAAACTTTGAACTATGAACAACCTCCTCCTCAATTGAATTACTGTGAACTGTGCAGCATCGCCTGCTTTCTTCTGCATGCTTGATAATTATGTACAATGCTGCTGGAGCACTGCCTTTTAAATCATGGGTCTAAACTGATGTATTTGCCTTGTTTCTTGCTTTGGGCAAGTATGGTGATATGAACTGAAAATACTCCTCTGTTCCGATACTTTTGACTGCACACAGTTCTTCTCTACCATGAATTGCTTGTAGTGTGATATTTCTCTTCTTCCTGTTTTTCTGAAATTGGTGTAGAGACAGAGTTTTTAGAACTGGACTACTTGCATCGCCTGTATCTTTACAATTTACTGCTGCTCCTTAAACAATCGGCCTATTTATAAATGAAAAACAGAGTGTTGATATATACAAATAAGACTGTACAAAGATATATACAGGGCTGCATTGTTTTCTTTAAAAGGGATCATGGTAATGTTTCAGCATATGGCCATTGAAAAGGCCTTCTTCAATAATGATGTGCTCTATAGATCTGAGAAAATAAGTGTTATTTCCCTGAACAGCAGAAACAACAAATGGACCTCTCCATAAAAAATCAAACTTTGCATATTTTCCCTTGTCTTCTCTTCTTGAGTCCCATCTTAGAACTTTGTCACCAACATTGAAATCCTCAGCCTTAGCTCTCTTATCAAACATCTTTTTGAGCTTTTCTTGCAAAATTTGAGCTCTATCATAAACTTGTTCTCTGGTTTGCTGAAGATGAATGGTCTGATTGATTCTTCTTTGAATGTCATTTGGTTCAGCCTGAATCTCTTGTAACAGCTTGATAGTAGGAATGCCCAGGGATGAAGGAAATCTGGCCTCCATGCCATATACTAGCTCATAAGGACTCATCCTAATGGATCTCTTGCTTGAGAGTCTGTCTTCCCATAGGGTGTTCACCAGGATTTTGTGCCAGTTCTTCTTGTTTTCTTCCAGCACTTTCTTTATGATGTTGATAAGGCTTTTGTTAGATGATTCGGCCAAGCCATTGCCTTGAGGGTAATAGGCTGTAGAGTGGCCCAAGGTAATATGAAATCTGTGGCAGCAATTGATCATTTTTTTGGACTTAAAGGCAGCGGCATTGTCAGTGATGATTTTCTCAGGGCAGCCAAATCTAGAAAGGATATTGCACTCAAGGAATTGGATAATGATGGTGTCATTGGCTTGTCTGCAGGGAATGGCTTCAACCCACTTGGTGAAATAGTCAGTGGCTGTTAGGATCCATTTGTGCTGGACTGAGGAAGAGGGATGGATTTCTCCAATGAAGTCAAGACCCCATTGTTGAAAAGGTTGTTCGGTTGAGATGGGTTTCAGGGGCAGGGGTAACAGCTTTCTCTTGCCCTAAAAAATTTGGCATTTGTGACATGACATGGCAAACTTCTTTACATCTGCAAAAAGAGAGGGCCAATAGAAACCAGCCCTTAAAATTTTATCAGCGGTGGACTTCCAGTATAAATGTCCTCCACAGTCACCTGCATGGAATTCTTTCATGACATTGTTAGTTTCATTCATGGTTAAACAATTAAGCAATATACCTTCATGATTTCTCCAAAAAAATGCATCATCTATAACACAAAAATTTAAAGCCTTCATTTTCAAAAATCTTTTCTTGGTCCTGGACAATCCTGGGGGAGCACATAGGTTTAACAATACAAAGCAAATATCAGTGTACCAAGGGCATTGCAGAAATATTTCACTGATCTGTGGAGTCGCCAGCTTCGATTCCTTGTCCAGTTGGTTAATGTCTAAGGCTTGAAAATTTGTTTCGGACATCAGTTTGGCTAAACCTTGTCCCTTTATCAGCTTGGTTGGTTTTATTTCTATGTCATACTCAAGGATGCTTGCAATGCACTTGCCTCTTTTGCCTTCTAATCCTTCTTGTTTCAATATGTCTTTTACAACAGCGTGTGGGACATAGGCAATCACATGTGAATATAAAATGTACACTCTGAAATCCTTGATGGCCTTAACAAGTGCGTAGGCCTGCTTTTCCATGATTGGGTACTTCAAAGGGGCGTCTCTTAAGGTTCGGCTGTAAAAAGCGATTGGCTTTTCAGCTCCTTGTTCATCCTTTTGCAAAAGGACAACGGCTATTGTGTGATCAGATGCAAACGAAAATATGATAAAATCTTTCTCAAACTGCGGACTGGTGAGTACAGGGGTTTGGGTTAATGCAGCTTTGATACTTTCAAATGCTTGCTTGGTTTCCAGGGACCATCTTACCTTGGCATCCTTCTTTAACATGTTGCTTAACAATCTTATCAGTTCAGCTAGATTTGGAATAAATCTTCTTAAGAAGTTAATCTTTCCAAGGAATGCTTGCAGCTCTTTTATGTTTCTTGGATATGGGATTTGGAGGATATCTTGGATTCTTTCAGGGTCAATTCTGATCCCATCTTTTGATATGATATGGCCAAGTAACTTGCCTTCTTCAAGGCCAAAGAGAGACTTTTTGGGGTTTAAGGAAATGCCATATTTCCTACATGTCATGAATATTTGCCTGAGGTGCTTGAGGTGTTCTTCATCAGATTTTGAGAATGGGGTTAAGTCATCAAGGTAAACAACTAGGAAATCGTGTATTTCTTTAGTGAATGCAATATCCATTTCTCGTTGAAAAGTTGCACCAACGTTTTTAAGACCGAATGGCATCTTTACATACTTGAATGTTCCCCAGGGTGTGGTAAAAGCTGTTTTGTCTTGGTCGTCCGGGTGAACAAGTATTTGGTTGAAACTTGAAAAACCATCTAGTAAAGAGATTCTAGATGACCCCACTACTCTCTGCAAGATGTGGTCCATTTTAGGCAAAGGGTAATGGTCTTTTAGGGAGACTTGGTTTAAATTTATGAGATCTACACAAAGTCTGATTTCACTTGTCTTTTTTCTTGTAGGAACAAGATTGGATACCCATTCAGAAAATCTGATGGGTGCTATGATGCCTGCTTCAAACATCCTCTTTACTTCCTTCTCAATCGATGGAAGAAGCATAGGGTTAATTCTTCTAAGTTTCTGTTTGAAGGGTTTCTGGTTCGGTTTTAAGGGGATTGTGTGTTGGATCACCGAGGTGTCATAGGATTTCAAATCCTCATAGCTCCAAGCAAATACATCTTGGAACTCTTTGAACAAGTCAATGTATTTGGGCTTTTGATCGGGTGGTAAATTTTTGGATAGTTTGATCATTTTTGGATTTTCTGCCGTCCCAATGTTGTGTTCTTCTATATCAGTGTTAATGGGTTGCAATTTTGGCTTTCTAGGAACGTCATTGGCATCAAACATGTCTTCTAATGGGGTTAGGCCAGCAGGCAGAAAGTTATCCTTTAAGTCAATGATCTCTGCCTCTGCTTTGGCAATGTCTTCCAAATGCATTTTTTTCAACTGTTCTATGTTTTCTTTGTCAAAAACAGTCGGGTTCAGGATTTGCTTGGATGTTGTAGCTGTTATAGCTTGCTGATCTTCATTTGTTTGTTGTTCCGGATCTGTCATAGTATCCAAGTCAATGTTGATATTGGAAATCTCATGCTCAAGAGCGAGGAAATTATTAATCTGGGTATCATTTTCGAACACTTGCCAATCCTTAACGTTATTTGGGACAGCGGGCCTATGTTTTATTTCAGCTGTGAAGTGATGGTTTGGGTCAAAAGGAAGCTTGCATGTACTAGCAAAGGTGGCTAGGCTGTGTGCATGAATGTTATGTTCTCTTGAAATTTTGGCCAGCTTGAATTCAGTGAATGCATTGAGTATATTAGTGGCAACAGTCCTATAGGCTCTCATTCTGTTGTCATTGGTCACAAAATTACCTTTCATCTGTTGTATGATTAAATCAGAGTCTCCTAAAATAGACACTTTTGCAGCTCCTAGAGCTTTGAGCAGTTTAAGCCCTAGCAGCAGAGCCTCATATTTTGCCATGTTATTTGTGCATTTAAAATTCAGTCTGTAGGCATGACCTTTTGCATGGTCGTTATATGTATTGTGAATCCAGACACCTGCCCTTGCTCCTAACTTGTTAACAGAGCCATCAAACTCTAAATACCATGTGATTTCTTGCTCAAGGTTAGCACTAAGAGTTTGAGTCATTATAGGATTGGGTAGATTTAAAGTTTCTGTTTGGGGAAGTTTTTCTAACATGCTGGTTGTGTTAACTGTTGTGACAGTTTCACTAGTGTGTGCAACTGATTCTTCATTGATGTGTGCTTGTTGTTCTAGAGCCAACGGCTCATTCTTGGTTGGATAATTTGTGTCGTCATTAAACAAAATAAAGGAATCCATATCAGAATGGATTGAGTAAATGGGAAAATTTTCTGGCTTTCTCTCACTACTTACCACATATTTCATGAGCGTTTCTCTATACAGTCTCTTTGGTTGCCCAAATACTGAAATGGTGGCATAGGAAAGGTCTAATTGAAGGGATCCTTGAAGCTTTGCCCCCCATGATCTTGATAGGAGCATACCGTATTTTGGTGGAATGTCGGCAACCACTACATCCATGAGGATGGTCTTATTTGGATATTGAACTAAGGAGACACACAAGTCTTTGATGAGGCCTAGACATTTCACTTGACTTGAGTCAAATGAGTACAAGTCATTGTAAGGTCTTGTAATGTCAAGGTTCAGTTTTTCCATAACTGCTTTGGGCATTAGATTGTGCGATGCCCCTGAGTCAAACATAGCATTGTGAAAAACTTTGTCATGTATATGCAAACTGACATAAAAGGGTGGGACAGGTCCGTGTGTTGACTTTCCATTGACTTCTGGGCCAAACAACAGTTCAGGGGAATCATCCAAAACATTTACATCGTCCTTGTTTTCTGGAATTTGAAGTGACCTTTGAATTTGTTGCCTATATACATCGTGTTTGGCAAGTTCTGAGAGGGGAATGGATATTTTCAACTTAGCTATTTCTGCCTCTAAATTAAATGGCTTTTCCAATGGAGTCTTGTTGTTGATAAAGGCAGCTTTTTCCTTTTCATTTAAATTATCTGCGATTTTCTCTTGTTTATCAGCGTTATGAGGACTGATAGCTTGCGGTTTTTTAGTTTCAGGAAAGTTTTTTGGAACACTGTTCGAGCTTTCTTTTGAGGGAGAAGGTGGCAAAGGTTGATCTTTGGAAGGCTGTATTTTTGTTATGTCTTCTACAGTCACTTGATGTGGGTTTGGAACATTTGTATCAGCTGGTTCTGTTATGACAGCCTTGCCTTTGGTCTTGTTGGGCTGTTTGCCATCCTTTGTTTTACTAGGTTCCGAAATGTCAATGGTCCTAGTTCTCAGCTTATATTGTTTGTGTACTTCATACACAGCAGTATCGTAACCTTGTTTAAAATCAAAAGACTCGCCAGACTTAGTTTGAAACTGATTGTAATCGAGTTCATTTTGGTCTTCTTGGGACAGGACAGTTTGGTGCTCACCCTTTAGATCCATCAGGTTCATGTGAGTGTCCTCTATGGGTTCACTAGAAGTAGATCCTTCAACATGGTTATCTTGAAAAGGGGGTCTTATGTCATGGTCTTGGTTAGACCTACCAGCATTTGTGTTCTGCATTTTCCTAAAATTTGGATTCCTTATGGTATTGGACTGTTGTCCTTCCCATGATGCTTTTCTCTCAACATTTTCTACTCTTTCTCCTAGCCTTTGTAGGCCATTGATAATAGCATCAAGCTTTTGATCAAAGGCTGAGTGTTCTTCCTTAAAGGTGGTTCTTCTTTCCATTCTAGCTCTGTTTCTCTTGGCAATTAAGTTAGCTTCTATGGTCACAGCAACATTTTGTGCATCTGCAAGGGTTTGAGGAGCTCTTTCTTTTAACTGGTATGCCATATCAGGGTCAAAACCATCCGGAAATTTGTACAAGGCCAGATCAGGGGGAGGCCTTAGGTTCTGAGGTATTGCATTATATACATTATTGAATCTTGCACAGTACTCCAAAACATTCTCTTGAGGACCTCTTTTAATTGTATCATATTCTGCTAGTATGTGCAAGGGATCTTTCTTTTTCTCCCATCTGTTGGTAAAGGATTGGTACAGCTCATTTGGGGTGGTTATGGAGTTAGCAGCAAGTGATCTGAACCAAGTTCTTACATCACCTGTTAAGCTCTGAACAAAAATTCTCATTCTCACGCTATCATCATCTATTTCGTAGTTTTCAAAATAGTCTTGCATCTTTTTGGTATGCTGAATGGCAGTAAAAGGGCCAGTACTATCAAAATATGTGATTTTAGATTGGTACTCTTGAGGTAAAGCCCCAACATTAGCAGGTAATTGCAGGGGTGCATATCTATTAGCCATATTGGCAGGGATAAGTGGAACAACGGGGATAAATGGAACAACTGGAGTAACGGGGATCACAGGAGTAACTGGAACGCTTGAAACAATAGTAGTGGTAGTATGTGCAGTGAATGAAGGTGTGGAAGGAGGAGTTCGAGGTGTAGATGATGAACTAGGGGAAACAGGGGCCAAACGAAACAAAACCTTGACAGGAGTCGGAATACAGCTAGGGTAAGCTATTTCAAGAGTTTTATCAGCGAAATTTTCCTGTCTTTCTTGCTTCCTAAGGATTTTCGAGATTATGTTAGGGTTTTCAAAAACAGCTGGAGGGTCGGGATCTGGATTTGACCTTGTATATCGTGGATTCTTCTTGGGAGCCAGCTTCCGAATTGTTTTTTGGGTACTTTTATGGGAATATTTTTGTAATTAATAAGGGACAGATTAGATTTTGGAATGGCTGTGTATATCTTAAAACTAGCATGAAGATTGACTGAAGCAGCTTTTATTTACTTCTGCTAATGTAAAACAGAAACAGTTTCAAAGGCTTCCTGGCTGACCTTCAGGCTTCATTTGTAGTTTTAAGAAATATACCGCAATTAGAAAATCAACCTTTTTACAGGGGATCTTTCCAACCTTCTTTGTGAAATTAACTGAGGATGTTCCCCAGTCGAGTCGCCATTATGTTATCACTCAGGTTGTCCCCAGGTTGGAGTAAGGGATACGGCCGAGGTAACCACAAACCAACTTTGGATTGCAGGTTCTAGCCCACCTGCAATCAGAGAGGGCTCTCTCTTTGGGATTTAGCTTTGTTGAAAATGATCTTAGGCTAGCTATTGAGTTCAGGGGTTTTTTGTTCTGATTTTGGTGGGAAAATTGATGTTTCAGGTAGAGAGGCAGAGCATAGTCTGAAAATTTCAAACCATTGGGCGTGGAGTCGAGGAGGAGGACTGCTGGTGTGTTTTCTTGGTCACCATAGGGAAAATGGAGCAAGATAGCTGCGCATGAAACAATGTTTCAGGTTTAAATGATGGAAAGAATGCTAAGTAACGAGAGGCAGTTAAGAATCTCTCAATCAGCTTAACAGATGGAGGTAACAGAGCTCTACCTAGGGGCAGTGAAGAATCCCTAGATAATCGACAAAACACAGGTGAATCGGGGTAAATATGAGCTAGAAGGAATTCATATTCATGACCAATTCATTCAGAGGAAAACATAAAGAAACAACAAAAATTGAGCATAGAGTGTATTTAAACAAATTCTAAGCTATTCTTTCTTTCTGCTATTTAGATAGTGGTGAACAATAAAACAGAGGTAAGATGCACTTATTGTTTCAGGTTGCAGCACAAGAATTCCATCTTCATATCTTCAAAACATTCATTTACAACAGGTAGTTTGCTCTCCAAGCTTTCAACAATCTTTGGTTATAGAAAAAACTCAGGTATACGATGCGAGTCTCTAGTGAAAATTCTCAATTGACCAACCCTTGAAACAATGTAGAGAGCGGTATATATAGGAAAAACTCAAAATTACTTATTTACAGTTTGACCTAAACAGGTCTGAAAGAAAGATGATTACTTTAACCTAATCCTATCCAAAAATAAATGCATAAAATATCTTGAGCTGCGCTGAGGGCCGCCGTATGGGGACTGAGTAAATGTGTTGTCCTCGGTGGCTTGGTGCAGTTGTCTCTGCAATAACTGTGCATGGGTTTCTGCTCCATTGTAGTTCAGTGGCCTTAAATGCTTCAACTTGTGATTTGAGAGCTGGGACGGGCTTTCACCGCCTGATTTGACTTTGTTGGCGACCATTCAATGTTACCTTGCTTTGGGAACTGAAGGTTTCTATTAAACAATTTAACTGGTACACTTTTCTGCTTCTCTTTCCTCTGATACTCTCTGACAAATGAATTGGATCGCTTTTCTCCTTTGCTGTGGGTCTAATCACGAATTAATGGCCGTTGTTCGGCCTCTGTTTCCTTTAGAACTGTCTTCTGCTCCTTTTGGCAAACTTCGCGAAGAAAAATGGGTCATTCGGTGCCTTTCAGGCTTGCCGGGGGCTGCGTAATGAAAAGATTCCCTAAAGATTACCCATTCAGGCCTAATTTATCCAGAAATCGCGCATCAAAAACTGCCTCAGAAACTGATTCTGGGGCTCCAGAGTGCGATTTTCGCCCTTCGCGCTAAAATTGCTGATGACGTTAGCATGATGTTAGCATGATGGACTTCGTACGGTGGATGATGTCAGTGATGACGTCAGCATGATGACGTGGTGGGATGACATCAGCATGATGACGTGGTGGGATGACGTCAGGATGATGACGTCATCACGTACGGAGGTGACGTGGCAGTACGGCAAGGGACACGGTGGCAGGGTGACTCGGCAGTATAGTGGCAGGAGGCCACGCAGGCGGATGATGCGGCAGGTGACGTGGGGCTTACGTCACAGGGGGAGGGCGGTAAGTGGTTTCTGGGCGCACCGCCTTTGGACAGAGGTGGTTTCGGGGGAGGGGGCTCCGCCACAAGCCAGGAGGTGACGCGTGGTGGGAGTATGGCGGTAATACCGCCCATCTCCCGGACGCTAACCTTCGGGCGCGTTGGGGGATAGGAAGGCCCGCCCACCGTAGATATGTGGGGTGAGCGATCTAACGGTTGGCGGCGAAGGTGAGGTGGCGGAGGGATAAGGGGCGGGGATTCCGCGGAATATTCGGATTTAAATAAAGCGCAGTGGGGGTTTAGACTTAGGTTTTGTGGGTTTGGGGGGTTAATAACGGGCGGGTTAATATATTTACGTTCGGGAATTTAGCATAAGGGGTAAAACATGGGTTTTTGAGGGTTTATGAGCGGGGTTTTAACGATTTATGCACAAAAACTTAAGATAAGGGCGGAAATGTGGGTTTTTGAGGGTTTTAGGGCTAGGAGAGAGGTTGTTAGCATGACCAGGTGTCATCTAACTCCTGCTATGACACAGATGGGTTAAAAACAGCCCTAGATGGACCATTTTTTCCCTGACTTTAGAAGAAATATGGCTATATTTCCAGGGAGGGGATATTTACATGGGGGAGTTTTATATACATAGTTTTAGTAAGGGAAAGGGAAAAATGATAGGGAGTTATATACTAGAGTTAGTAGTTAATGTGGAGATGATAAGCAGGCGCTAAGGTAAGGGACCTTAGGCTATTTTTTGGGGAAAGTGACTCATAAATGAGAAACAAAGAATCCTTGAGTGAAGTAGATCTTCACCAAGACAAATGACATGGAGAATGATGAAACTAAGAGGAATCAAGCAGATCTTGACCTCTTTGGGGAAATTAGTAAGTGACTTGGGGAATTAGAAGAAGGGGGAGTTAGTGATGTCCAGCTTGAGATCCTCCAGATGAAAACTGCTTGATAACTGTGATCTGAAAAGATAAAACACTTTGTAACACAAAATTGATCATAAATCATCATTCCGCAACCTCACAGCTACCTACCCAGCCTACTCACCTAACATTTTTTCTTCTTTTGATTTGGGTGCACTTCGACTTGCAGACCCAGCTTTACAATTTTTCTTTTGAATGTTTCCTATCTAAATCTACACTTATTTCTGCCAGGGCCCAGATTAAGCAGTTGGGTCCCTTTGATTCTCTACCTATCTACAAATTTGCCAAGATTAAACTGTTTGGACAGATACATTTTCTATATTCTAAAACAGGAAATTGAAACCTAGGGAGACCAAGATTAGACTGTTTGGACCTCCCTTTAAAAACTCTTCAAAACTGGAACAACTCATCAAAATTGGAAAATAGCAGTGCTATTTGGACTAAGCACACTTCATGGTATCCTGTAGAAATATGGAACACTGCAGCCTGCAAAGTATGACATATTTGGCATGTAAAAATGTCAATCATGAAAAATGAAACCCTGTTGCAACAGGAGGCTAACACTTCTAACCTTCACACTAACTCTGGGGTCCACATAATAGGATTATCGAGTTTCCACCTTCCTTGGCTATCTGCTAGCTTCATGATCCACTCGTACAACTCAATAGGGAAAGACGTGAAGAATATTTCGTGGATCTCCATGTACAGTTAGTAGTATAACCACTCTTCTTTTGTCAGTCATAGATTCTTGTTCTCCTATGCTACGAACTCGTGAATTCTTCTATCCAACCAGCCTTCAATTTCCTTCTTAGTTGGATTCCAATGATATGACATCAGACACCTCAATGCATATTCCAGTCTCGACAATGGAACCATTTGTTGGCTTGAGGGGGCCTAACCCAGGTTCATAGTTAATTAGCGAAACAAATCCCTACACTACTGGCCCTTTTGGCATCAGCCCGCAGAGCGCGGACTGAAGTCTCACCCGAAGTAGTAAGGGGGAATGCTAGAACCAAGTTTCCACACCCTTGAGATGTCTGAGGTGTCAATTTAGTCCAACTATGCCTACCTTTGCACAAGTCACTTCGCGCACTATCCTGACATTCAATACCTTTGTGATCTGTTATAATCACCTTTCATGTAGCCCTAACTAGGGGCTGAGATGCTTTTGCACTATTATGGCAGTATCCTACGCTATTTCCCGAAATTACATGTGTATCTTACTTATCTTCTTAAAGATCTTAGTTAACTTCACGTAAATAGATATTCTATCTTTCATTCACTTATTTAACACCTTCATACATATTCACACATCATGTAAGCATTAAAAGTGCAATGTATATTCAATGTAATAGATGCATAAAACAGGAAATAAATATGCAGAATGGATATGAAACTCTTCTTTATTAATGCTCCAACTGTTATAGACTCAACTCGCCCTACGCATTTATCTGCAGGGGTCCACGCACTCAGATGCGAACTACTAGGCCTCTACGAACTTAGCTGCAAAGCCTTCTCCTACTCTATGACCCAAAACTAGACTTTACACTTCAGATACGACTCAATCCTTCATCCTTATCCTTATTATTCCATGATCTCTTGATTACTTAGAGCCTCGCTCTATTTATACAATCCCATGGTTCGCGGACCATGGGTAGATCTCTACAGCCGACATTACATTACAAAATTAAGGGCGGACAACCCTATGACTCTTTTACAAACTACCCACTCCACGCCCACAAAATGTGGAGTCTTTACATCGGGGTTACAACTTTTGACCAAAATTTGGTCTCTAAGCCCCAAAACTTCCCTTGGGGGATCCCGTGCCCAACAATGACGGGGAAGTGCAGGAGGTGTGACAAAATACTGTTTAACAGATGCCCCCTAAAGCATGAAGGCAGAACGAGGAGTGATGGCTGAGATTATTTATGAGCTTTTGTAAGGATGATGAAAAACACTATCAAGAGACCTGCAAATCAAGGACGCATATACATATCTGATATCAAAATATGAATCCACGGCATGGACACAGCCATCCGGATAATAAGGACTATATGAAAGGATACATGGCATGGGTGCAACCATCCAAATGAGAAGAATCATTTGTAAATCCCCTATGTGGAAAAAGGCAACCCCTCTAGCCCTAGAGTGGGTCTAGTCATAGGAAAGACAAAACAATAATTGATCCCCTTAAATAGTCATCGTTGGAGGCCTACCTCAAACTGGTGGTTGATGAAGTTCTGTTGCACTACTCCAGCTTCCATTTCCTTCTCCTTAACGAGCAATCAACCTGAAACACCACAAGAAAACAACAGAGCACGTAACCGAGAACAACAATGATCTATTTACTCATAAAGTCAAGAAATCATGAGCTATCAAGTAAATTACATACAAGACATAGGAAATCATCATTGATTGTATTAAAAATGAATCAAAAGCAAAGATTACAACCAAGTCTTGACATCGCAAGCCTTCTCGGAGGGTCCAATTAGTATGTTTCTTCAAGCATTCACTCTCAAGGATGGGTCTCCCAAATAAACAATATATTTCTCTCTTACTCACAAGATTTAATACAAAGTTAAGGGCACTCCACAACCTCTTACAAACTATTAGCAATCCCACACTTGTCACACTCACACCAAAGCTATCTACCAAACTTAAAAGCACTAGCAACACTACCCAACCAAAAGAACTCTAGAACTAGGAACTAGCTTGATCATAGCAATGGTGAGTGCTTTTATAGGAGGAGGAGCCCCCAAAAAATGAGGGAGAGGGAGCTTATCCTCAAGGGAGGTTGCACAAGAGGTGGAATCACCATCCCAGAGGCAGAAAGGCGACCCAAACTGACCCAACAACCAGCTCTAGAAACATACAGAAGGCCGAATGTTTGAACTAATTCACCAAATCTGGATCGTCGCAGGTCATGAAATGGGGACTAGCGACGACGTCGAAACGATATAGTGCATGACAAAGAACCGTCACACATTTTAAGGGTTTACTAGTGATGATGTAGGAACTTAGTCAAAAAGGGTCAATCTTCAGAATTAGAGAGCATTTGCTTAATATTGTTGCATAAGTGGGAAGCTATGGACATGTTTATTTGATGTATGACACAAAAGAGGGACCGAGATGATGACAGTGATAATTTACTGTGTAACAGATGCCCCCTAAAGCATGAAGCCCAAGAGAGTGGGAGGGGTGAAATGCTTTACAAAGCCATGACCGAACTGGAACACCACCTTGAAGAACCTGCAGGTGCAAGTACAACTGATATCTTTGATAGTGAAATACATGTAGTCTAGGCATGGGCGCAACCATACAAAAGACATATGAAACTTGGTCTATGGTATGGATGCAGCCACCCAGTTGATAAGACAATGTATAATGACAAAGGTATGGTCGCAGCCATCCATGAAGACTTAGGTATGGTCATAGCCATCCAATCAAAGAGTCATGTATGTAATCACAAACCAATCCATGCAGCCCAAACATATGTAATCTTAGTCCAGGGTCTTGAAACCCTAACCGATCTTAGTACAAATCCTAGCATGCGAACAAATGTGTTGAGGTCGAGCATGATAGAAAGTCGCTTGATTACCAGTCAATGATGAAATCCATTAACAAGCACGAGAGAAACCACCAATAATGCCAGTGGCTCTCAAGGCATTGTCCAGTACAATCCACTAAGTGTGAAAAATGAGATGAAGTCGAACACTCGTGGAATCACCCAATCGAAGACCAATGATGAAAGTCTATCATCGGGTGTGAAGAACTTTCCATTGAGGCATGCAAGCTCCAAGGTACCGAAGGAGATCTCTAGATCAATCTCCTGGATAATGAGCTGATGTCAACAGGAGATGATTCATTGCAGGAGGGCCATAATGTTTCCCCCATCAATGACATGAGATAAAGAACAAGTGGTAGATGGTGAAATAGAGCATCAGAGGAGGAGGTAAGGGTGTGAACTGCAAAAGGATTATACTCTTGAACATATTGGCGACACGACTCTGGAATGTGGCAGCATTTTGGTACCAAGGGATCGGAGGTCTGACGGAGACAACATGGATCAGATGGAATGAGGCAAAATGGCAACCCAACCCTGGAAGGCCAATGTCGATGTGAGGATATCCCAACCCGACGAGAAGCAAAAGTGTCAATGTTCAAGAGTGACTAGCTGCCTAGATAACCAATGATGACTTCCAAATTTTCCCTCACCATTGCTGGCGAGTACCCTAATTATTTTTGGAAACAAGCTTGAAGGGGATAGCATATGCTTGTAATATAAGTTTGAACTTCGGACGAATCCAACCTAGTAATAGTTTAACGAGCCCTGCGGAGGAGAAGCTCGAGTCTTGTCATGGTGACAAGTCCAATGTCATCAGGGTTTAACAAGTTTGACCTAGGGAAAACTTGGAGTCTTTTTCATGTATAGAGAGTTTGAAAAAGACACGGAAAAGAAAACTCTGAGGGGGTCCTTTTTCGTACATTTGTGTCCCTCGAGCCCGAAAAAGTATAAAATAATACTCGAGAGAACCGCTTGATCATTACGATCAAGGAGTACTTTTCATAATTAGTGGCCCCGATCTAAAAAAGTAAAAAAGTGATCGAAGACACATCATTTCATAACCAGTATCGAACTCAAAACGACAAAATTCCGGCGATCTTTTCATGTTTATATGGTCAGAAAAGAGCTAAAAGTGGACTGCCTTTTTATTCTGTTTAACGAGTCAAAATGGAAAAACTCGGCAATCTTTTCATCTTTTACGAGTCATAAAAGAGCTTAAAGAAGACTCGTCCTAGAGGAACGAGTGATATAAAGGGTAGCAACTAGTTTCGACAATGGTGGAACGGCTCAAAACATGTAATGGTCAAGAGGCTGGCTAATAAAACCACTCACCGCTGCGGTCCCTCAGGAAAGGAAAAACAACCAACTGAAAGCATATGATCAGCCAAAGATATGGTGGTGATGGAATGAAACAACCAAGGCTCATCTATCAGAATTTAACAGATAAAAACGACAATCACGAGATGTAAATCGGGTATGGGTTCATTTTTACACAAGCTTGAACCATGGAGAACTCTGCTTGGATTCGGTTTCATGTTTACACAAGCTTGAAATGAAAAACTATGCTTGTTATAAGTTCGCATGCCCCCAGCATAACGACACAAATCGAGGTACATGCCCCCCAAGCTTCATTGCATTCAACGAGGTGGATGGAATGAAGGTTCACTTTCGAGATCTTGGAAAGACTCGACTCAGATTTTACGAGATATTAATCAAAGAATCAATATGGAAAGGGAGTTGCTTCATTTTTTAACGAGGTTGACATAGTAAAAGAACTATCCTCATAACCCTTGTTTCATTTTTTAACGAGGTTGACACAAGATCAAGAACTTTCCTCAAGACTCCTTGTTTCATTTTTTAACGAGCTTGACACAGGACAAGGAACTATGCTCGATGATCCTTGTTTCATTTTTTAACGAGGCTGACACAAGATCAAACTATCCTCAGACTCCTGTTCATGGGTCATATGAGAACATGGCTCCCAAGAGGTCTTCGCGGGATGGAAGAAACATACTCCGGGAGAAACACATGTCATTAGACACCAATGGCAGATCAAGTTCCAATACCCCAGTACATGATGTACAAGACCATCTGCATGATCATCAGCAGAGGCGGAGATGGAATGAGTAGCCACATAATTGACCTATGGCAAGGAAGGTACTGCTTGTGGATGAGAACCAATGGGGGATGATGGTGGTACAGAAGGCACCGGGTGACTAAAGAATGGCAATTGATCAATAGTCACCATTCTTCCATCGTGTGGAAAACAAGCCACATGGAAAAGTGAAGAAACAAGAGCTCCCATGGCATAAATATAATCATGGCCAAGGAAGAGACTAAAATCTAAAGCACCTTAGACAACCATCACGTCTATATAGACGGTTTTTCCTCCCAAAGTAACAGGAAACTTTGGAAGGATCCTTAAAGGTTGACTGGTCCCTCCATCAAATGCCAACAGATTCTGCATGATCGGCACAAGCTGTGGGGAGCCCAAAGCTTTCCAAGTAGTGAAAGGCATGAGGCTAACCGACGCACCCTCATCCAAGACAGTGCTCGGTATTGCCTTATCATAGGCATGTATGGTAATCTAGAAAGGCACGTAGGATGGAAGGAAGAACGCAATCAAATGACTCCAGTCGAAGGAAACGATTGAACTACTTGGTGGGGGTATCATATGATTGCCCCCATGCTCTACGGGAACTGAAGAAGGACCCTCAGAATTAACTGGGATAGGAGGGTCGTTCTCGAACTCAGGAGAATCTGACGAGATGAGAAGAACATGAGCAGTGTGATCATGATGCTCTTTCAAAACAGAGTGATCAATAGGTGGTGAATCCAAGTTGACACTCTCTCCGACCAGTGGTTGGTCTAGAACAGGCTTAGCACAACCAGGCTCAGAAAGAGGAGGATGGATAAGAGAAGAATCTAAGCGAATCTCTTTGTCAACGGGGAGAGGATCTGAAGAGAGCCTCTGATAACCAATGGGAAGCTGAGGTGAACAAGATGTAGAAATTGGAAGCTTTATCCATGAATGGATAAAGGTGGAGGGGATGGTTGCCTTCACACAGTCTACAGGGGAAGAAAATCTTGCCTTTCTTCTTACCGCTGCCAGTTGATAGGGTAGCATCTTCATGAGCTTCAGAGGATGGTGAGGGATGAGCCAAATCATGAGACCATACTTATAAGATCCTAGGGATGCCAGGAAAATCACGAAGAAGATGGTCACCCTTGCACAATTTACAAGGAAACTTAACCTTCCGCGGAGGAGCAAAAGGTGGTCTGACCTGAGATGTACTCGGAGCAATAGTTGCACAGATGGCCTCGCGTTTATTGGACTTCTTCTTCTTCTTCATCATCTTCTTCTTCTTCTTAGTCTCCTAGTTACTAGATGTGAAACTTTCACTAGGCGAAGGAGGAGATGAAGGTGAAGAAATAGAGGAAGAAGGCGCAGGCTCAACCTTGGAATCAACGTGTCATGATTCAGACGAAGGAGACGATGGAATAGGAGTCATGACACTTAGGACCATTGAGGTTGAAAACAATCAAACGGGCAAACTGATGGTTAACCCAGGCAAGGACAATGTTGCCATATACAGAGCACCGACATTTCCAAAAGGCGAAAACAGACCAGGATTTCCATCTGGGGGAGGACCTTGGCTAGTATACTTGGGGAAAGTTGCCATCAGGAGCGAGCTTGAAAAACACTTGCACTGTAATGAAGAACTCGAACTGTTACCAGGAATATTTCACGGCAATAAATTTTATGACACAGGAACAAAACTGGACCTTTTCATGTTTCAAGAGTCGAGAAAAGGACGAAAAGGTGACTCTATCTCTTTCGAGGTTTAATGAGCCTGAAAGGGCAAATGCTCAGATTATCCTTTTCTTTTAAGGAGTTGAAAAGGAATGAAAGTGACTACTCTGGAGAACTAGGCAAAAGGTTTACCAAACAACACGTAAAACTGCATATACACCTTGGTGATCATATGAAAACCAAGGACTTTCCGTAGTGTAGTCAATCTTCTCGAATGCTGTGTTCGGTGTGTTACGGTTTGCAAGGCGGTAGACACGTCTTCCTAAGGATATAGGATGATAACCTAGTGGGGTCTCCCAACATATACTTGACGGTATTGGGAGCGCAAGTCTGTACTAGCAGTTATTGAGTCATAGAAGGAGGAATCACCCAACCTTAAGTGAAAGCAATAGTGACTAGGTTTAACGACACCAGAGCACGTCTCAAGACTAGACCTCTAAATAATGTGCATTAAGTTCCAATGCATTGTTAAGTTCATTCAGTTCATTTTAGAGTTGATCTTGAATAAGGTTTCAGATTTCATGCCCTACCGTATGTATATCAAAAACCCTAGGATGCAACTAGAATGAGTAAAGCATATTTCATTTCAATGAACACCTACTTAAAGGAGGGTAGAAAGTTCATTCCCAAGAAAACACAAGCGAATGCAAACACTAAGAAACACAATGGATCAATACACTATTCTCACGATGCATCGATACTACTAATGAAATATTTAGAGTTCGCTTTCCAATTTCTCAAACATGAAAATTTGAAATGCAAATATACTTTCACTTTCGTATATCAAATGAATTCAATCCATTAATTTTTTGATTTTGAACTTAAAGAGAAAAACAAGCAAGTGTGAACTGATCGATCCAAAAAATTGTGATCTATGCTTGGCAGTGAAGAAATCGATTCAACATAAAAAATTGGTTCGATAATCGACACTAAAAATCAACTAGCAAGAAAACAAGCAGCGAAAAAGCCTCAAGCAAATCAATAAGATGGCTGTGGATGAACCTTGGACAGACAAGTAACCCAAGAAAATGGTTCCTCGATGAAACTACTAAAGAGCTAGGTCACATGGTCAAAAAAAAAACACAAGACTCACTCAATGAAATCAAAGTGACAGTACCTTAACCAAAAGCAATCAAAGCAAGCTGATGGGAGAGAGGAAACAACAGGGGATAAACAAGACTGGTGGATTCAGGAGGTAAAGTTGTAAAAACAACTTTACAGGAATCGTTGCGAGTGTTACACTAACAACTAGAGACAAGTCGCTGGTGTTACACTGACAAATAGAGACTAGTCGCTGGTGTTACACTGACAACTAGAGACTAGTCACTAAAGTACACCTACTTTCAGAGACGGTCCGATTTCAGGAGTCATCGTGGGAATTAAACTAGCAACCCGAGATGAAAGCCAAATAGTTGCGGGTACAAAGCTATAACATCAGTGATGTCGTCACGACTGTTAGGCTATGTTTAGTGATGATCTTACTTAAGCAAAAGACAAAGTAAAATCACCTAAATGACACCAGATTATCCTTCCAGATAGTAAGGGGACTTCCTAGATTGACCCAGGTACCCAAAAACTGATGGTTTAACCCCAAAATTCAAGAGACACTAAACCAAAACCAAACAAAAGCAAACAAGAGAAATAACATATAAAGGACTCCCCAGCTGAGTCACCAACTTGTGAAGTAGGAAAGTGTTCCCTCTGTGGACAGAGGCAACCCCTCTAGCCCTAGTGTGGGTCTAGTCACAACAAAGACAAAACAATAATTAATCCCCTTAAATAGTCATCGTTGGAGGCCTACCTCAAACCGGTGGTTGATAAAGTTCTGCTGCACTACTCCAGCTTCCGTTTCCTTCTCCTTAACGAGTAATCAACCTAAAACACCACAAGAAAACAATAGAGCACGTAACCGGAAACAACAATGATCTATTTACTCATAAAGTCAAGAAATCATGAGCTATCTAGTAAATTACATACAAGACATAAGAAATCATCATTGATTGTATTAATAATGAATCAAGAGCAAAGCTTACAATCAAGTCTTGATGTCGCAAGCCTTCTTGGAGGGCCCAGCCAGTATGTTTCTTCAAGCATTCACTCTCAAGGATGGGTCTTCGAAATAAACAATATCTTTCACTCTCACTCACAAGCTTTAATACAAAGTTAAGGGCACTCCATAACCCTTTACAAACTATTAGCAATCCCACACTTGTCACACTCACACCAAAGCTATCTACCAAACTCAAAAGCACTAGCAGCACTATCCAACCAAAAGAACTCCAGAACTAGGAACTAGCTTGATCATAGCAATGGCGAGTGCTTTTATAAGACGAGGAGCCCCCACGAAACGAGAGAGAGGGAGCTTATCCTCAAGGGAGGTTGCACAAGAGGTGGAACCACCATCCTAGAGGTGGAAATGCAACCCAAACTGACCCAACAACTAGCTCTAGAAACATCCAGAAGGCCGACTATTTGAACTAATTCGCCAAATCTGGATTGTCGCAGGTCATGAATTGGGGACTAGCGACGACGTCGCAATGATACAGTGCATGACAGAGAATCGTCACGCATTTTAAGGGTTTACTAGCGATGATGCAGGAACTTAGTCAAAAAGGGTCAATCTTTAGCATTAGAGAGCATTTGCTTAATCTTCTTGCATAAGTGGGAAGATATGGACATGTTTATTTGATGTATGACACAACAGAAGGACTGAGATGATGATAGTGACAATTTACTGTGTAACAGGGGGAACCCATGCCCAACAGTCACGAGGAAGTGTAAGAGGTGTGACAAAATAGCGTTTAACAGATGCCCCCTAAAGCAGGAAGGTAGAACGGGGAGTGAAGGCTGAGATTCTTTACGAGCTTTTGTAAGGGCGATGAAAAACACTGTCAAGAGACCTACAAATCAAGGATGCATATACATATATGATATCAAAACATGAATCCACGGCATGGACGCAGCCATTCGGATAATAAGGACTATAGGAAAGGATCCATGGCATGGGTGCAACCATCCAAATGAGAAGGATCATTTGTAAATCTATGATCTAAGGTATGGAAGCAGCCGTCCGGCGTAGAAGGATCATCATAAATGTAAAGTCCCATGGCATGGTCACAACCATCCACATAGAAAAAACATGTGTACAATCTAATAAGACATAACTCCACGTAGATTGAGTCATATCAAACAAGACTTAGGGTCTTGCGCTCCATCCCAACCAGATAAAAGTACGAATTCTAACATACGAATGAATGTGTCAAAGTCGAACATGCTAGAAAACCACCTGATTACCAGCTAGTGATGTGGACTGTTAACAGGAACGAGAGGAACCACCAATAATGATAATGGTCCTCAAGGTATGAAAATACAATTTGTGAATTTGAAAAGGAAGTTGATGTCGAACAATCATGGAACGACCCGATCGAAGGTCAATAGTGAAAACCTATTGTCAGATGTGAAGAACTTGCCATTAAGGCATGCAATCTCTAAGGTACTAAAAGGGAGTCTATATGTCATCTTCCTGGATAATGAGATGAAGTCGGCAGGAAATGAATCATCGAAGGAGGGTCATAATGATTCCCTCATCATCGACACGAAACAATGAATAAAGTGGAATAAATGAGTATGATCCAGGAATGTGACAAAAGGTCAGACGATGTATAGGTAGTAAACTGCAAATAGGATTTCTCTTGAACATATTGGCGACATGACTCCAGAGAGTGGCAACATTAGACTCAACATAGGACCAAGGGTCAGAATGACAAAGTGGAATAATCAAATGAGAGGAAAAATGGATTACCCAAACCCAAAAGGATAAGTGACTAAGTGAGGATGTCCTAAACCCGACACGAGAAATAGATGAGTGTCATGTTCAAGAGCGACATGCTACCTATACAAGAGATGTTTCACTTTCACATTTTCCCCCACTATTTCTAGTGAGTACCCCTTTATTTTTACACAAGCTTGAAGAGGATACCATATTATTTTCATATAAGTTCACCCTTCGGATGAATCCATCCTAGTAAGTTTTATGAATCCTAGGAAGGAGAAACTCGGTCTCATCATGGTGACAAGTCTTTCGTCTAAAATTTTTAATGAGTCCGACAAAAGAATAACTCGGTATCTTTTTCATATTTAGAGAGTTTGAAAAAGAGACAAAGAAGAAAACTCCATCATGTCCCTTTTTGTAATTTGTCCCTCGAACCCAAAAAGGTAGAAAACAATATTCGAGAGAACCTATTGACCATATCGACGAGGGTGTACCGTTTTCATAAATATTCAATCCTAGTCCGAGAAAGGGGTAAATGTATACTGAGATGACGTCAATTTATTTAATTTAATGAGTTCGAAAAGACAAGTACTTGACAATATTTCCATATTTTTTGAGTCTGAAAAGCGCTGAAAGGGGACTCCACCTGGAGGAACGAGTGGTATAAAAGGATAGAAACTGGTTCCGGTCATGATGGAATTGCTCAAAACATGTAATGGTCAAGAGGCTAGCTAATAATACCATTCATCACAGATGTTCCCCAAGCAAAGGTAAACAACCAAGTGAAAGCATATGATCGACCAAAATGATGGTGACGATGGAATGAAAAAACCATGGCTCATCTGGCAAAAAGCGGCTGATAAAAATGGCAATCACAAGATGTAAAGTGGGAATAGTTTCTTTTTTACACAAGCTTGAAATGGAAACAAACTATGCTTGGATTTGGTTTCAATTTTATACAAGCTTGAAATGGAAACAAACTATGCTTAGATTTGGTTTCATTTTTACACAAGCTTGAAACAAAGATAAACTATGCTTGAAATGAGTTTGCATGCCCCCAAGCTTCATTTCATTCACCTAATTAGACTATAGGTTACTAACATGTGGATGGAATGAAGGTTCACTTACGAGATCAAGTGAAAGACTCGACTAGGATTTTACGATATCTAATCAAAGGCTCGAATTGGAAGGGGGTTTGTTTCATTTTTTAACGAGCTTGACACAAGTAAAGGAACTATGCTCATGGCCTTTGTTTCATTTTTTAATGAGCTTGACACAAGAAAATAACTATGCTCATGACACCTTGTTTCATTTTTTGCCGAGCTTGACACAAATAAAGGAACTATGCTCATAACCTATTTCATTTTTTAACGAGGTTGACATAGTGAAAGAATGATCCTCATAGATACCTATTTCATCTTTTAACAAGGTTGACATAGTAAAAGAACTATCCTCATAAAAGAACTATCCTCATATCCTTTGTTTCATTTTTTAAGGAGCTTGACACAAGACAAGGAACTCTACTCCAAATCCCTTGTTTCATTTTTTAAGGAGCTTGACACAGGACAGGGAACTCTGCTCCAAATCCCTTGTTTCATTTTTTAAGGATCTTGACACGGGATAAGGAACTCTACTCCAAATGCCTTGTTCATAGACCAAAAGAGGCCATGGCTTCCAAGAGTTTCTCATCAGATGGGAGAACAACACTCTAGAAGGACTACATGTCTAGGGATCCAAATGAAAATTTGGGCTCCGATGTCCCCAGTAAATGATGTACTACGTCATCTACTAGATCATCAATAGATGTGGGCATGGAACAGGTGGCCACGTAATTAACCAGTGGTAGGGGTGATACCTCTTGCATATGAGAAAAATTTAGGGATGATGGTTGTGTGGTAGCTGACTAAGGACCAATGAATGTAAGTTGATCAATGATCATAATGCTTCCTTCATGAGGGAAACACATCACTCGAAAGAGAGAAGAAACAAGAGCTCCCATGACATAAACATAGTCACGGCCAACGAGTAGATTAAAATCTAATGGACCTTGGACAACCATCACGTCTATATAGACAATATTTCCTCCCAAAGTAATAGGTAACTTATGAAGGATCCGTAAAGGTTTTCTGGTTCCTCTGTTAAAAGCTAAGAAATTCTTAGTGATGGGGACAAGATGAGGAGAACCTAAAGCTTTCCAAGTAGTTGAGGATAAGATGCTAACAGATGAGCCCTCATCTATGAATGTGCTAGGTACAACCATGTGGTAAGGCTGTATTGTAATCTGGAAAGGCACATAAGATGGAAGGCGATATCCTACCAGTCGACTCCAATCAAAAGAAGTGACTAAACTACTCGGAGGGGGTGTCGTAGGAACGTGAGAGCTACCCTCTTGCTCTATGGGAATAGGAGAAATGCTCTCATGCACCTCAAGAATAGGAGGATTTTCCTCCAGTTCATTTGAAAATAAAGAAACCAGAAGAAGCTAAGCGGTATGGGGTTCACTCTCTACTAGAAAGGTACATTTAATTGAAGGTTGAGTCAGGTATACCATTTTATCAACCAATGTTTGGTCGAGAATGGAATCACAAGAATCACTTTCAGAGAGAGTGGGGTTGACCAAAGATGACTTTTGATCAATCAATGGATCAACTAGTGAAGGATCAGGGAAAATCTTCTGATACCTGGTTGGAAGATGAGGTTGAGAAGCTGTAATGTTTTCAAACTCTTTGGAGGCTTCATCCATAAGAGAACAAAGGTGAATGGGATGATTACCTTCACACAACTTACAGGGAAACTTGACTATTATCTTTTTCCCATGAGCTTTACTATTATTAGTTGAAGGTTTGTCACCAGCATGATTGCCAGAGACTGATGACAAAGGTCGATTTGAACCTGTAGACCACAATTTTAAGACCTTGGGAATACTAGGACAATTCCGAAGAAGCTGGTCACTCTTACATAACATGCAAGGGAATTTTAATTTCTGGGGTTGGTTGGAATGTTTTTCTACATCAGTTGCATCCATAGCAACGATTGCTTGGTTGCCCCCTTGCTTATTTTTCTTCTTCTTCTTCATCCTCTTCTTCTTCTTCTTCTTAGCTTCCTCTGTTGTTGGGAAAAGTATCCAATACGGAATGACCCTATCCCACTCTAAGGGTGATAGTTCCTTAGCAACAATCAAAGCAAAGCTATCTAAGATTACTTCTTTATGAGATGTAAAAGAGGGGAGAAAGAGATCCACTAACCGATGTCTTTCGCTAATGGTTGATCCAATCTTCTCTCCTTGCTGCTTGCCCCCAGCTCCTTGCTCTTTCACTGGCCCAGCTACACCAAGATCCTGCAAAATGGCAAGAGAGGGAAACTACAAGAAGCATACATTCATAATTGATTCAAGGATTAGAATAAATCAAATACACAAGTATAACAATACATCATTGAGACACATGTATATAGAAGAACCTCAAATGCTTTATTAATGGAAGAAGTAAGGTTTAGGAAGTGATACAACCATAAAAGGCCCAATCCAGCATCACTTTCCCAGCAGAAAGAAATCTCCTCTTCACCTCCTTCAAAGCAAATCACCCAATAGTTCTAAACTCAAACCAACAACAATTCTTTACATTCACAAGATTCCAGCCTTCCTAGACCTCATGAGAGAGATCTATATATAGGAGTTTTGGAGAAAGGATGAGTTAGCTTGAGGCTGGCATGAAGCTGACTAGTGTCCTCTCCCACTTCAGTTCTTAAGTCCACTTGGAGGTTCTTGCTTCCACTTGGAGATTTGGAACCTCTTACTCATCACCAGTCGAATTCCCTGATCCAAGTGTCATTTTGGAAGCTTCCTGGGCATTGACACCTTGAGGAATGACTGTGCCACATGTCCAAACTCGCCCAGCGCAGGTAGCCTTCTTTGCAGTTGACATTCAACGCAGGTAGACAGTGGAGCAGTTGACATTCAGCGCAGATGCTCAGTGGAGCAGTTGACATGATCCAGAATTGCCTTGTTTTTGAGTGTTTTCAGGTGGAGAACTTTTATTCAGTGCTGTGGTTTGCTGACCTTGTTCCTCTAGGGGTAGGAACAACATGTTTAGGGACTTTGGATCCCTTAGATTATGGACATTTCATGCTTCATGCTGTAAGGCACAAAAATGTCTATAACAGTTGCCCCCTAAAGTATGAGGTCGTTTATCGGGTGAAATGCTTTATCAGGAGGATCCGAAGTTCATTCAATCACTGGGAGGTGACCTGTAATAAGATACAATACAATACATTATTTTTCATACTGCTTTCATGATCTAGCTGAGGCGGGCATTCCCATGCTCAGCTTTATAAATACATTTTTCTGTACATAGAACAGACAATCGTCTGATGGTAGACTGATAATTTTCTGCTGAAATTATCATCCTTTGAGTAGGATGATCATCTGCTATACATGTCAATGTCTTTATTTCCTGAATATATATCGCAGCCCGGATGGATGAAACTAGATCCGGGGTCTTCAAACTCATTTGATCTTCACTCTAAGTACAGGTCGATCCATGTGAGAATTGCGCTGAAGTCGAACATGGAAAGACATCGCTTGATTACCGGCCAATGATGTAAACCGTTAACAAGCGCGAGAGGAATCACCGATAATGATAATGACCCTCAAGGTACGGCAGTACAATCCACATGGTGTGAATAAAGGACTTGGCATCGAACACCACACAAAATCTTTCGGTCGACGGTCATTGATGTATACCTATCGCCGGAAGTGAGAAACTTGCCATTGAGGCATGCAAGCTTCAAAGTACTGGGGGGGGTGTTCCTAGATCAACCTCTTGGATAATGAGCTGAAGTCGACAAGAAGCGATCCGTCAAAGGAGGGCCTTAATGAATCCCACATCAGTGACACGGAACGGAGCTAATGATTGTGATGAAGGTGAAAACGATCTGTGAAATATGATTCAGGGTGGCGGTCATGAAAGGATGAAAGATGATGTATGGTAGTGGATGGGACACTGTTGACTCTTTCTGAACAACATCTCTTGAACATATAACGACACTGATGCGATGGATCGGTAGCATTACCCCAAATGTGGATGGTTTGGCGAGACCATGGTGATGAGACCGGTGAATGAAACAACCCAACCCGATGTGGTACGGAGGAAAAGTGTCATGTTCAAGAGCGACTTGCTACCATTAAAGCTTTGAGGTTCTCCCAATTTTTCCCCAGTCATTTCTGACCAGTACCTCTTTATTTTTGTCAAGCTTGAGGAGGATAACATATGCTTGTTCTATAACCTGCCCTTCGGGCAAGCCCATCGCTATGTTTTAACGAGCCTAGCGATAGGGAAACTCGTTCTCGTCTAAAGACAAGTTTGTCGCTATTTAATCATTTTAACGAGTCTAACGACAAGGAAAACTCGGTCCTTTTCATTTTTAGAGAGTCTGAAAAGGTACATAAAGTCAACTCCAAAATTCCTTTTTCGTCATCTAATCCCTTAAGTCCGAAAAAGTATAAAACAATACAAAAGGGATGAGTTTTCGATATCTTTAACGAGCCGAACAAAACAAGCGCTCGATCTTTTTGTGCAATAATCCCTCAGGTCCAAAAAGATTAAAATCTAGAGGAGGGATAGCTCTTCCGGTCCTTTAACGAGCTGGAAGGCCAAAACTCAGCAATCTTTTCATATTTTACGAGTCAGTTGAAAAGAGCTTAAAGAAGACTCATCTTTTGAGGAACGAGTGATAAACAGGGATAGCAACTGATTCCAGGTACAGGTTGGAATTTTCCAATCACGGCAGTGTCACAAGGATGGCTAGGTGAAATCACTCTTCGCAGCTGTTCCTCAAAATGGGTAAACAATCATATGGAGGTGAACGATCGGCCAAATGAATGTGGAGGTGGCAGGTGCAAACACGACCAAGGATTTTTATGGCTGATAAATTTACGATCACAGTGGTTATTTACCGGGATAGGTTCATTTTTTATTTAAAAATGAGCTTAAACTCTGAAGGAAACATTGCTCACTGCTTATATTTATTTTTTAACGAGCATGAAGACCGCGTTAAAACTGCTCGGATCTTGCGTTTATTTTTTTAACGAGCATGAACCTTATGCTAAAACTGCTCGATATACCAGTCATAAGATAAGAATGTCTCCTGAAAGATCCCATTTTTTATAGAGCTTGCGCCTTACCAAAGCTATGCTCACTCTCCTTTCTTTATGCAAGTTCGGAAACGACTAATCCTACGAGTTTAAAGGGTTAGACCTACAGGTTTAAAGGGAGGACCGAAAAATTTAAAAAAATAAATAGTCGCCCCTTGCTTGCACTCCAAAAGGTTGCATGCCCCCAGGTATAAAACAGTGTTTCAAGGTTACCTCTACTTTTCTGCCATCGAAACTTTCGTTTCACCGGGAGAGGTACCTCTTTCAGGTTACCCAAAGATGGTCTCGTTAATCTTTCAAACAAAACACTTCCTCGGCAATGCCTACCGAAATAGACAAGGGTGAATGACTGGTGCCAAACACGTAACTTTGACAAAAGAATTCTATTCCAGAACAACCCCTCTTCCATCCACGGACCAGTCATATTCTCCCGCGGAAACCTACTCTATACCTAAAGGTTCCCTGCCGAAGCAGGCCAGGATGCATGCTCCCTGGGTTCCAGTCCCATCTTTCCGAATCACTCGCACTCATCGGGAAGAAGGATCGGGGGTGGAGACATTTCTTGATTGAAAAGACCATTCAGGGTTGGTATGTGACTATTTGCGATGCGTGATCCCGGAAATGAAAGTTGGTCTACGAGCTTGACCATTCTTCCTTCGTGTGGAAAACACATTACTCTAAAGAGTGAGGAGACTATTGCTCCCATGCAATATATATATAGTCTCGTCCAAGGAGTAGGTTATAATCCAAGGGTCCTTGAACGACCATCACGTTCATTTGAACGGCCTTCCCTTTCAATGTAATGGGCACATTGGGGAGGATCCCTAATGGTCGACTGGTTCCTTTATCGAAACCCGAGAGATTTCTTATCTCAGGCAAAAGCGCCGGGGAACCCAGTGCTTTCCAAGAAATAGAGGAAAGGATACTCACAGATGCCCCTTCATCAATGATAGTGCCAGCCATTACCATTCTGTATATTTGGACTATAATTCTGAATGGTATACTGGCTGGCAACCGGGGTCTGCCTAGTTGGTTCCAATCAAAGGACACAACCAAGTTGCTTGGCGGTGGGACCGAATACACGGCCGGATATGACCCTGACGATGTTCCTTCCTGCGATAAAGGAATGGGCGCATTGCCCTGACGCTCGTCAGAGTCTGTGTTGATGAAAAGAATCTGGATGGTGTCATCCTTATTCTCTTCAGTGAGGGTGTCATTTGAAGATGAATCTTCAGTGACGGTGTCATTTGAAGATGAAACTTCTGAAGGGAGAACCGGGTCAACTGCCGTTTCGACCTTTGGACTTTCGTCCGGTCTGGATTCAGTAGGTTCATTTTCAACGACTGACGCTTCAGCTGACCACTTGAGTGGGTTAGCTGTATTTTCAACCAACGAAGGACTTGGCACGAGTTTTTTGTATCTAGGAGGAAGTCTCAACGGTGAAATTGGACGATCTTCCAAAACTCTCTTCGCTTCGTCTAAGAAGGGACAATGGTGGATGGCGTGATCGCCTTCACACAGTCTGCAGGGGGATCTTGCTCCCCCTCTTTGTCTTGAACCTTCACTTTCGCTGGTTGACGGTAAGCATTCAACATGGCTATCAGAGGTTGATGCTCCCGAATTGTGCAAACGAGGGGACCAGTCCCTTAGTATCCGGGGAATACAGGGACAATCTCTATGGAAGTGGTCTCCTCTACATATGACACATGGCGATTTAGGCCCGGTCTGTGCTATGTGTGGATTTTTGTCAGATGTCTTTTGCTTGCCCCTAGTCGCCTTAGGCTCCTTCTTCTTCTTCTCTCTCTTCTTCTTCTCCTTCTTCTCCATGGGAGCTTGGCTTTTTCCGGCTCTACCTTGCGAAGATGAAGGATTGGAGGAAGAGTTATAGGAAGTAGAAGGCTGGTGGGCAGCTCTAGACTGATCTAACTGTTGACTCGACTGTTCAGGAACCATGGTGTTCTGAACTACACTGGTTGAGAATAGCCAGATTGGCAGGCCAATTGTCAGTCCTGGAAGCGACAATGTGGCCATGTGGGGCACACCAACTTCTCCCCAAGAGGAGAAAGGACTAGGATTTCCATCATGGGGAATTCCTTGGTTGGTGTGTTCCATGTTCTCAACCTACAGATCAACGCAGGAATAGGAGGTGATTATGTTCCGTTTTAAAATAAATTTTATAACGACGCTTTAGACACAACTTGCTTTTTCACTTTTTAAGAGTCGAGAAAAAGCTAAAGATGACTCTAGTCTCCTTCGATGTTTTAACGAGCCCGAAGTGACAAATGCTCGGATGGACTTTTTCAGTTATAGAGTTTGAAAAAGGCCAAAAGAAACTACTCTAGAGTTCTAGGCAGAGGGTGTGCCAAACTTTTCGCAAAACCATAGAATACGTTTTACGGTACGGGTGGTCGATCTTCGTGAATGTTGTGTTCACTGCATTGCGATCAGTAGGGCGGTCGACACGACTTCCTATGGATAAAGGCTTTGTTCCTATAGGGGTCTCCCAATATATACGCGACGGTACGTGGGAGCACAAGTCCGTATTGATACTTATCGCTTCACCGTGGAGGAATCACCCAACCACTCAACGCTAAGATATCACGTTTAACGACGCCGGAACACGTCTCTAGCTTAGACCTCTATGTGTTTGCATTATGTTTCAAAGCGTTGTTATGTAAATTCAATTTATTTTAGGTTGATCTTGTTTAACAGTTTGCCTTTATGGATCACCACGAGATGTATGGTACAACTCCTAAATGCAGTCTAAAGATGAGAAGCAAGCTTTTTCAATCTTTTCAACTTATGAAAATCTTAACTACTGAGGGAAAAGAAAGACATCATCTTTTCACACAGATCATAGAGCACACACTAATGCACTTTTTCCTAAATCAACATGCAAGCTGTCAAAATGCACATGCACAATGCAGGTATTTCTTTTCTCTTTCTTAATGTTGATGTATTACAAAAAGAAAGCTGTTGTATAACTTTGAATTCAATTTCAAGTGAAAGCAAACAAGCTTTTGTCCAAAATCAAAAGACACCTTAAGATTTACTTGTTTCAACACTAGAAATACATAAATTCAAACCATATGACGAAAGCAAAAGCTCAATCAGCTATGAACAGCAAACAAACTAACTCTTAAGATCAGAACGACACTTAACACAGGTCTAGATCTAAGAGGCCACAACAAGACTAGTTCACTTTCGTTATGGGAAACTGCAAATGATGTAAGAAATACACAAAGAACAAATACAGTTTCTTTATACAACCGAGGCGGAATATTGGCAAAGAAAGGTGGTTTCAGATAGGTACATTGACTGATAACAGGCTGCAAAAAACAGGGATGAAAACAGGGCAACAGAAAGAAGAGAACCCCAGTTGCACAAGGCCAAACTGGTTCAGCGCAGGTAGAACACTGTCAGTTTGACATTCAGCGCAGGTAGCCCCTTCGGGACCTGCGATGAAATGCAGACTGCCTTCACAGTGCCTGCAATGAAGGAGAAACTTTCGTTTCCCTCAGGTTCTGGGTCACAGATTGCTCAAAAATCAACAGTTTTTGGCCAAATCAAAGCTATCAATCAAGTACACACTAAAGGATGATTCAAAGGAGGATGAAAAGCTATCACTAAGAGCTGTTCAGAGTCCTTGTGGATCAGCTCTTCAAATCATAAACATGCCCAGAAACTGAGCTAGAGTAGCTGTCCTCTACTTTGCATTTGAAAGATCCAAATGCAGTTCGATTCGGTGTTCCCTGTGTTTAGGAAATGAATAGCAAAAACACAAACAACCAACAAGATACGATCCCCAGCGGAGTCACCAATTTGTTATTGGGAAAAGTATCCAATACGGAATGACCCTATCCCACTCTAAGGGTGATAGTTCCTTAGCAACAATCAAAGCAAAGCTATCTAAGATTACTTCTTTATGAGATGTAAAAGAGGGGAGAAAGAGATCCACTAACCGATGTCTTTCGCTAATGGTTGATCCAATCTTCTCTCCTTACTACTTGCCCCCAGCTCCTTGCTCTTTCACTGGCCCAGCTACACCAAGATCCTGCAAAATGGCAAGAGAGGGAAACTACAAGAAGCATACATTCATAATTGATTCAAGGATTAGAATAAATCAAATACACAAGTATAACAATACATCATTGAGACACATGTATATAGAAGAACCTCAAATGCTTTATTAATGGAAGAAGTAAGGTTCAGAAAGTGATACAACCATAAAAGGCCCAATCCAGCATCACTTTCCCAGCAGAAAGAAATCTCCTCTTCACCTCCTTCAAAGAAAATCACCCAATAGTTCTAAACTCAAACCAACAACAATTCTTTACATTCACAAGATTCTAGCCTTCCTAGACCTCATGAGAGAGATCTATATATAGGAGTTTTGGAGAAAGGATGAGTCAGCTTGAGGCTGGCATGAAGCTAACTAGTGTCCTCTCCCACTTCAGTTCTTAAGTCCACTTGGAGGTTCTTGCTTCCACTTGGAGATTTGGAACCTCTTACTCATCACCAGTCGAATTCCCTGATCCAAGTGTCATTTTGGAAGCTTCCTGGGCATTGACACCTTGAGGAATGACTGTGCCACATGTCCAAACTCGCCCAGCGCAGGTAGCCTTCTTTGCAGTTGACATTCAACGCAGGTAGACAGTGGAGCAGTTGACATTCAGCGCAGATGCTCAGTGTTGCAGTTGACATGATCCAGAATTGCCTTGTTTTTGAGTGTTTTCAGGTGGAGAACTTTTATTCAGTGCTGTGGTTTGCTGACCTTGTTCCTCTAGGGGTAGGAACAACATGTTTAGGGACTTTGGATCCCTTAGATTATGGACATTTCATGCTTCATGCTGTAAGGCACAAAAATGTCTATAACATCCTCGTTACTAGAATCCATACTTTCACTAGATGAAGAGGAAGAACAAGGTGAAGAAATAGGCAAAGAAGGAAAGGGGTCAAATTTAGGATCAACATGAGGTTGATGTTGTTCAGGTGGAGGGGAACTTGATTGAAAAGTAGTTTGGACACTCAGAACCACTGAGGTTGAAAATAACCAAACTGGAAGACCAATGGTCAATCCAGGAAGGGACAACGTTGCCATATAGGGAGCACCAACATTTCTGAAAGAAGGAAAAGGACTAGGATTCCCATCAGAGGGGTTTTCTTGATTGGTAGACTCAGGAAATGTTGCCATTGGTATCAACCTAAAATCTACTAAGCAGTGCTTCCACAAGAAGGATGTTGTTCTACGATCAATTAATTTTAGAATTTGAAACAAAAACTTTACCTTTTCATGTTTTAAGAGTCGAGAAAAGGACAAAAAGGTGACTCTAGTCAATTTCATTAGTTTAGCGAGCTTGAAAGGACAAGTACTCGATGATCTTTTCAAGTTTAAGGAGTCATAAAAGATCGAAATGACTACTCAGGTTACTCTAGGAAAAAGGGATTACCAAGTAACATTGAACTACAATATACACCTTAGCAAATAAATTTACTAAGGATTTGACGTATGTGCAGACAATCTCCCTGAACGCTGTTTTCAGTGTATCACGTTTACAGGGCGACAGACTCAGCTTCCTATTGATAAAGGTTTGAAACAAATTAATTATCAACCCAAGGTTCATAAAAAATTAAGAGGTATCCAAACTATATGTTCAGCATACAATGTGTCCTTCCTTTTTTTTCACGATGTAATGGAGTGCATGTACTGAAGTCAAATGCTAAACTAATTGCAAAAAATGAAATGCTCGAAATGGAAACCTCAACCTATTGCAAGAAAGAAAGTACAAGGAAAGAAACCTATTCTAATTGCATAAATTAAATATCATGAAATAAATGTCAACCATTACATTTCAAATACTTTAGATCCATTAACAATGTTTATTGGATGTGGCAATAAAAAAAATCATCATTGTATTATCCAATTCATAAAGTTGTTCATTAACCCAAATCGTTGAAATGTTTTGCATGGGTAAAGAAGCAAGTCATAAGTGGTCTTTAGTATTCCCTAATCATTTATTTAGAGCCTAGGGGTCTTTATTCAACCATAAGGGACAATAATCAAGCTTCTTGATTGAATATGGGCAAGTATATTCATGTTGGAAGGCTACTATAGGGTTTCTTGTAGTACTACTCTAGGAAACAATAGATTTTCTATAGGACGTTATAATTCACCGCATGAACAACCAAATCAAATCAAATTTGGATGGGAAATTTTTTTCTATTGACTAGGATGTCTTAGGTATCCATTCCAAGTGGAATCACTCAAAAATACCTCTGTTAACCCATGCTAAAAAATGGCAGAAAATTACTAGTCTAAAATCTAGAAATTCAAGAAATAGTGAGCTAGTAAATATATCAAATGCCTAACCTAATCAAATGAAAATGAAATGGGGTAAATTTTTTTATTAACTAGATTTTTTTTGTGATCTAATGCAAGTGGAACCAACTCAATTTAATCTCGTTATAATGATCTAAAAAATAGAAGAAATTTACTATTATTTGCCACAAAAGACTTCCAGAAATCTAGATTTGGGAATAAGAAAAATAGTCCAAGTAGATAAATGATTACTATGACCTTCCAAAGATTTTCAAAGGATGAAATGATACTTGTGATCCTGAAAAATATCTTACTTTAACCATTTAACCCAATCCTACAATAAGAAATCATTAACACTAAATGCAGAAATAGAAAAAAAAACAAGAACAAGAGATGTATGTGAATAAGAAGTGAAAAGAAGAAAAGTAAATGATACAAAAGGGATCTGAGGCTCTTGGCATGGCCAAGCCCAAGGAAACTCAGAGGCCTATGAAGGATACCAAGGTTTAGAAGTTGAAAATAACACCAATCTTCATTATTTTCATCAATACAATTACATCCCTGCAAGAAATGACAATGGAGCTGCAAAAATACGAATTCTCTCCACAAGAAGACTAATAAAAATCAACCCCTAGAGGAAAATTCGACTTGGTACTTATAGAATATGACTAGGAATCATTACCCATGAAATAAGGAAGCTTTCCCCACCAAAATTCCTTTATTAGTGGATCTAGTTCCCAATACTAGGAATCTGCATTAAATGGCAGGGAACACATTCCTAGAGAAGCTAGTCACTCTTAGATAACATGCAAGGGTATTTTACTTTCTGGGGCTGGTTGGAATATTTTTCTACATTAGTTGCATCCATAGCAATGACTGCTTGGTTTCCCCCTTGCTCATTTTGCTTCTTCTTCTTCGTCCTCTTCTTCTTCTTCTTAGCTTCCTCGTTACTAGAATCCATACTTTCACCAGGCGAAGAGGAAGAATGAGGTGAAGAAATAGGCAAAGAAGGCAAGGGGTCAAATTTAGGATCAACATGAGGTTGATTTTGTTTAGGTGGAGAAGAACTTGATTGAAAATCAGTTTGGACACTCGGAACCACCAAGGTTGAAAATAACCAAACTGACATACCAATGGTCAAACTAGGAAGGGACAACGTTTCCATATAGGGAGCACCAACATTTCCTAAAGAAGGAAAAGGACTAGGATTCCCATCAGAGGGGTTTTCTTGAATGGTAGACTTAGGAAATGTTTCCATTGGTATCAACCTAAAATCTACTAAGGAGTGTTTCCATAGGAAGGATGTTGTTCTGCGGTCAATTAATTTTAGAATTTGAAACAAAAAGTTTGCCTTTTCATGTTTTTAAGAGTCGAGAAAAGGACAAAAAGGTGACTCTAGTTTCTTTCGTTCATTTAGTGAATTTGAAAGGACAAGTACTCATTGATCTTTTCAGGTTTAAGGAGTTAGAAAAGATCAAAATGACTACTCAGGTTACTCTAGGCAAAAGGGATTACCAAGTAACCGTGAATTGCAATATACACCTTAGCAAATTGTTGGCTTATGGGGGTTTGACCCAGGTTCGAAGTTATTTAGCTAAACAAATCCCTACACTACCAGCCCTTTCAGCATCAGCTTGTGGAGCGTGGACTGAAGTCTCACCCGAAGCAGTATGGGGGGATTCTGGAACCAAGTTTCCGCACCCTTGAGATGTCTGTGATGTTGATTTAGTCCAACTAGATTTTCCTTTGCGCAGGTCACTTCATGCACTATTATAACATTCAATACCTTCGCGATCTGCTATAACCATCTTTCGTGCAGCCCTAACCAGGGGCTGAGATGCTTTCGCGCTGCTATGGCAACGACCTGCGCTATTTCCCCAAACTACACTGCATATCTTACTTATCTTCTTAACATATCTTATTTAACTTCGCGTAAATAGATATTCTATCTTGCATTCACTTAATCAATACAATTATACAAATTCGTTTATCATATAAGTGTTAGTATTGAATTTCATACCCAAGATAATAGATGCATAAAATAAGAAATGAATACAAAAAAACAATAGGAAACTTCTCTTTATTAATACTTCCAATTGTTACAAACTCGACTTGCCCTGCACACTCAGCTGCAGAGCCTTCTCCTACTCTATGACTCAAAACTAGACTTTTCTCCACAGATATGACTCAATTCTTCATCCTACAACCAACATTACATTAACAAAATTAAGGGTGGACAACCCTATGACTCTTTTACAAACTACGTGCTCCGCGCCCACCAAATGCGGAGTCTTTACATCAGAATTACAATCTTTGACCAAAATCTAGGCTCTAAGCCCCAAAATTTCCCTTGGGGATCCTACACCCAACAGGCCCCCAACACAAACATCGTGACTCGCCCTCGAGCCACTCTCTCGGTGTGGATATCTTTGCGCGAAGACCTCACAACTCTGATTGGATCACTACAAGTTCGTCGGCACACTGAGCGGCTACCTGCTGTACTTCCTCGACACGCTGTTCAGTGACCGTTGTGTCTGAACTACTACCATGGATCCTTTCTTGCGTCACTTGCAACTACGTGAGCTTTGCTTCAATGGAGGCTGTAATGGTGTATGCCTCATTGATCCATGGCTGTAGGTGCACCTTCAAAACAACTTCCTTATGTCGAGTAGCATCCACCTACTCCTTGATCGCTTTAGCCTGCTACATCCTCATGAGCCTCTGTGTAAGGGCGACCATCTGTGTGGTCCCTTTTACTTCGTCGTATCTCTACTACACCTCATGTGCCTCTGTCTCTAGGCACGATATGTTTGGGTCCTCCTGCAGGGTGGTGAGGACCTCAAATGACTGCTCAAACAAATTTCTGCAGTCTGTCACTGCAATGTTGACCATTACCATTGTTGTGGTAATCGCAGTGGTGCACTATTCCTTAACTTCCGGCGGAGTTGAAGACTATGTCTTCAACTGTAGTTCTGCTATCTGAAGGTTCAGCTCTAGCTGAACCTTGGTCATTTCCTCTTTGGCATCACGCACCCATACTGCTAACTTCTGGACGCGCGCCTCCACCAGTTCTTCTACTTGGATGGCCAACTCTGGGACCATCTGGTAGGCTTCCTCCACCACCTGCACTATTTGTCTTTTTTACACCACTATGTCATTGCGCTGCAGGCTAAACTGTTCAATGTTGATGCACTACTCGCTGATTACCTAGAGCGCGTGACCCTCCCTGGCTCGTAGTTCTACAGTGACTCCATCCTACAAAATATAGAGTGTCTCCCGAGGGAGTGTAGCCAAATTTAATCTAATTCCCTTCAACCCATTGACCATAGGCCTGTCGGCCTTATTTTCTGTAAAGAGTGCGCCATCTGGAAACACTATTATGTTAGTCATCTGGGCGCGTAGCATTTCCTCCACTGCAGATGTACCTACTGCGAGGCTGGTTTACATGGTGCCAGCTTGTGGATTGTGCACCTCCAACTACTGTATCTGCATCCGGAGAGCCCCCAACACCATCTGGTGTTGCTCCTAAAACTGTTGGAAGGCCTCCGTGGTGAAGTCCCTCATTGTCTCTCCAATACCATGGAGATCCCCCTGAGTGAGTGTGATCGGGTTGAACGAAGTCTTTGAAGCCTTCAACTTCTTTCACGAGCCTACCTGCTCTCTTGGGCGCAGACGTTTTAGCTGGGTGGATGCTGTCTACGAGTCTGCACTACCTTGCTCTGTATCGATCTCCGACTCAAGTGAAGACGACTTCTGTCCTTTTCGCTCTTCTTCTGCTATGTTTTGCTCCTCTTTTGCCAACTTCGTAGTGTCGTGCGCAGCCTGGGCCTTAGCCACTGCTTCTTCCTTCCTACGTTTCTCTGCCAACTCCGCCATCCACTGTTTCGCCTCTTCCTTCTTCCGTTGCATGGAAGACTTCTCTACTTCCACCGTGGAGCCAGCTGGAGCACACCACTCCGGCGGCCAAGACTCAAGGAACGCGAAGATGACATCATCAGTCGCCAAATAGGGTATCTTGCACCACGTCTGCGCGGGGTCCTTCTGTGCCCTGATGTAGACATGGTGGAAATCTACCTTCAACTCCACGAAGCTCTGCAGACTGTTGTAGACCGTAGATGATAACCGTGGCTTGTGATTAATCACCATTTTGATGTTCATCTCCATGAACACCTAGAATATTTTGCTATCCCTTATCCTTTGTGCATCCTTGGTTGCCCACAATGAAGCATACTTCGCTACCTGCGGAAGGTCCTGCACGATTGTCGAGAACTGGCTATCTTTGGGCAATTCCCATGCCACCAGTACTATTGACAATAGAAGCCATGCATAGTGAAAAGTTTTTCCCTGCTCCTGTGCCTCGTGATAGTTCTCAAGGAACTCTCCGCATAAATAGTTTTCCCAGTTAAACTGGACTCCTCCTGTGCATTGCGCTGCTAGTGCAAACACCGACGTGGGCACCTCATTCACATGACACTTTCGCATAACCTTCCCTGCCAATATATGCATCGTGACTTTAACCACAAGGTTGTTGATGCTGGAAATGGCATACCCCCTCTTCTTCTTCTCCAGCTTAAACTTCTTCTTCATGGCCTCGGCGATGGCCAAATCATCACTCTTTCCCTCCGAGATGTTTACTGGGTCCTCCCCTTTGCAAGGGATCCGGTTAATTCAGTGAATCAAATGGTCTGTGATGGGGATGGGCTCCTCCAGCCACAAGCACCCATCATGTACCAGGAAGAGCAGTTTCTTGATGACAAAAATGGTCACTGGGGCGCGATGGTAGTGCGGCACCCAGAGCAGGTTTAGCAACCATGCTTTCTCAACTCCTCTTAGAGATTTACGTGACTCCAAGTCTATGATTCTAGCTAGCACGTCTTTCTTCTAGTGCATGAGCTGCGCGTCGCGAGATGTGAGAACTTCTCATGGTCCGCGAGATCCCAACCCTCAAACTTCAGCACGGCCACTCGTCTCAAGTGTGCTCCTTCAAAAATAATTTCATCAGGGAGTAGTGGAGTCTGTAGAGAGCTCTTGCTCTCATTTATATCTTTGGGGACCTTTGCTTTACCCTCTTGTGGAGGAACATATGTGGGTAGCTTGGTAATAGGGTCCGCACCCTGGGTTTTAACCTCCATTTCTACATTCTCCTCCTCTACCAAGATTTCTTCAAATTATTCCTCCTCATTGGCCTCTAAATTGATAGCCTTCCCCTTTTCTTCCATGGTGAGCCTAGTCCTCAGTAGATTTCTAGGTGATACACGCACCAATACCATGGCCTGCTTGTCTTTCTTGGGTCTCGGCGTGTGCGGCGATTTAGGGATTTCTATGACTATCCCGGCACTTTCTGGGGCTTCCACTTCGTAATGGCCTGCATGGCTTCCTTGGTGGTCATTACTCTAGTATCCATGGCTTCTTTAGGTGCTGCCATAGTGCGATTCCACAATTCTCTCAACGTCTCGGGTAATTTCTCAAGCAACGAATTCACCTTTAGAAGATCGAACAAGTCTGGGTTCATGAATGTCTGAGCGCACAACAACTCAGTTCTCAAATTGCCAAGTGTTGTTTGCTGGACAACCCTTTGTAATTTATAGCACCTTTTGAATTTGAATTCGACCGTTCCCCCCACATTTGGTCCATTAATGCTTTATTGGTGGTAGATTTTCAAGAATCTAGCCCATAAAGTTTTCCTTAAATGCCTGCTGCCCACTCCATTTGGTCTCAAACCAAGCATCACATCATGAATAGTGACTGTAACGGTCACTTTCTAGCTGACCGTGTGGTAGCGCAGCTACCCTCGCACTGTAGCGGACCCTGTGACACTTCGCTATTGTGCGCAGTCCTAACATCGTGCAGCTCTTGGGTAGAGTAGTTTATAGTCTCGTGCCTCCTTTTAGCTTCTTGGAGCGCTAAGACCATGCTTCTATCAGCTAGTCAGATGGCCGAGCACCCTGTGTATGGCTTCAAATGACTGCCATTGACTTTTCCTGGGAAGATTTATCCATTTAACTTTACCAACTGCACCGCGCCACCATCTGTGATATCCTTAATAACATATGGCCCCAACTAATGCATTCTGAGCTTCCCAGGGAATTCATCCAACTTACTATCATACAACAATACCAAATCATTCACCTTGAAGATGCACAAATTAATATGTCGATCATGCCAAGCCTTTTCGTGCTGCTTTTGGACTTGCTTGTGAAATCCAGCCAAAAATCGTTCTTCCTTGAGCTCCTTTAACTACGGGAGCCTCTCCTCTAGGTCTCTACGATCCGTCATACCTGTGAGAACTACTATGTGTAGACTAGGCACGATGTATTCCATAGGCATTACGGCTTCCACTCCGTAGACAAGCCTAAAAGGTGTCTGTCTTGTTAGTTTCTTGCATGTCATCCTATAAGCCCATAATACTGTAGGTACGTGTAGGTCCCAATCACTTCTCTGTGCATTGCATACCTTATTCAACACGTTGCATACCTTGTTGAATGCTTCTGCGCGTAGAACCTTCTGCATGATTGTTCTTCTTGCATAATGTTGTTACAACATTAGGAGCCATCTGCGAGCTCCCCCCCCCCCAAACACATGCTTATTGACCATGTATTTCAATGCAGAGTACATGTGCATCCGCGTAGGTTGTTTTCCATATGCCTATTCCCCCTTGGCCAGATGCGTGCGCAGATCATCCCATCCATTGTACTTGTTTGTCAATCACACCCCATGCTTCCCAAATTGTGTGCACATCATTCTCCTACATTCGTGCCAATAATCAAAGCTTCCTTTGTGCGTACCCCACTATCTCGCAGGTGTAGCGCACAGTACCCAGTCCAAGGCTTGGAATCATTGCTTTTTTGGCACTTCTCTTTCAAATTTATCCAAGAAGGTATCTACCTCACTTAAACCATCATAAGTAGGAAGGTCTCTTACTTCTGTTGATACGCAGCGTAGTGAAATTGTCATCTTATTACAATTCAGTGCAGTTACCTCATGTAACTAATTCTGCCATCGTTCTATTTCCTCATTCGAATCCAAGTACAGGAGCTTTCGCACTCCCATGCAATCCACCCATCCGTGGTGGGATTCACCCAGTCCTGGTCTCGCACTGTTATCTTATAGATGCAATCCAAATCATCATCACTTTCATAGTTGCACACCGGTTCTGTATAGCGCGATCCTTTAGCAGGGTCCAGGGGTACAATTATGCATAGTGACTTCTTTTCAAAAATTATTTTGCACTTCTTCAGATTGATTACCCCGTTCATGTCAGTGGCCCAGTCAATTCCTAAGAGAACAGTGTAGGGATTGCTATCATCAACAATCTCTATCACTTCAAAATCCACCAGCGCGCTCGCTCCCTCAATATCCACAGTTATTCCCTGCAATCACCCCATGGGTATTATTTTCTGCTGGTTCTCCATCCTCAGCTGAATTGGAGACCATTGCAGCGTAGGTCAGCCCATTTGCTCCCATGTCTACTTCGGCAAAACATTTGCATCTGATCCAAAATCCAGAATTACTTGGTCCATTTCATATTCTCCGATCTGCATAGTTAGTCTCATCTCTCTTCCCGTTCTTGTCTTATGCTTTTTGATCTTTCGGACTACATGCGGTTCTCCTGGCACAATCCCAATGCATCTGTTGATGAGTTCCTGTAACCCTTTCACTACCTTACTGTCATGCAATAACTTCATACATGTTTCCAGGAATGTCGTGAGCATAGATGGGTCCATCTCCAGCTCCGGTTTATCTTTGCTTCCTGAAGTGGAGGCATTAACGAAGCTCTTCTTAGCTTCCATGAAGGTTTCCCGAGTGTACTCCAAATCAAACTCCGCTTCTTTCACTGGAGCTTTGTGAACCCAAGTACTATCTTCTGGTTGTTTTTTGTTGTCATCTCCCATCACAATTCCACTTTGGAGCACAATGTTCACATTCAGATCTTCCTCGTGCGACTCAAACCTCATCATCTGTAGGTTCTGAGTTAGGGGAGGTGGTAACACTCCTTTGTCGTGTATCCTAGCTATCAACGTAGGAAAATCTTCTATCTCATGATCAAACAAGGTGCAATACAAACACGATGGGCACGTTGGATTCATGCAATCGTGGGCATAATGTCTCGACCCTCCGCAATTGTAGCATATCAACTGTCTGCGACCTCTTCCAGTTCCTCCTCCATCTTGGCCTCGTTTGTGCCTGTGAAATCTTGTTCACGCCATTCCTGTATTTTGTTCAAGGGGCCGCGTTTCGGCCTGAACTCTATAGGTGGAAGTTCTATACATCATCAACTCATAGCTTCTGCAAGTGCGCTCATCATGTCCCACTGACCTACAAAATTTGCAGAACAACTGTTGTGAATTTTGCGTATACTTCTATAACAAGTGACAATTGTTCATGGCATTTTTTCCTACTATTTGACAAATTGCGCACCACAAAGCAGGCATTGCACTAGGTCCTGCTTGCGCTTCTAGCCTTAAGGGTATCGGTCCCCCTCCTACGAGGTAATTTGTGAAAACCGGGCAGTGGTCCTTGTCATGACCCTAACCCTTGCATTTTACGCACCATACCTCTTCGTGCACTTCTGGTCGAGCTGTCTTGTCCTGTTTCAGACTCTGCATCTTAAGGTATAAATTCTTCAGCTTCATGTGGATCTGCTAAACTCCTAAGTTAGGATCATGCATCGGGGTCTCATGTAGCCTCATAGAAATATCTAAGGCCTCTGCCTGAGTCATTATCTTCTGCTATGATAGCACACTCCTTAAATGTGGTAGTAGTGAAGCTACAAACCACTTACGATGTTGTCCATCCATCAAATTCATATTGGCTTGGTGAATCATACATTTCAACCTCTGATCCAGCTCCCAAGGAGTCTCACATGGGAACATCATAATATCTTTAAATCCAATGATCGACTGCGCTTCTGATTTAGGCCTGCTAAATTCTCTATTTAGCGCTGCTTGGATATCTGTGATTCCCACATTTGGGTTATCATTGGAGTACTTAATATATCAGCTTAGCGCATGATCCTGCAGGGCGCTAAATAGCATCACCTTCTTTATATGGTCATCTGTAACACCTTGCGCTTCCCATATAGCCCTTACAACAAACTAGAATTGGTCTAGATCCTCATTTCCCAAACCTTTGAACACAGGAAACTTCACTGTGCTTGCCATATTGAATCGTGATGGTGGTGGAGGTGGTGCGGGTGAAGATGGAGGTGATGGTGGTGAAGCTAGTGGTAGTGTGGGTGGAGGTGGCATTCATGGAATTATTTGCCTTATCAGATGGATCGTACTTCACGGAGAGACCTTCATGAGCTCTTCCTCGTCTCCTCACGGAGGTGAAATCAAGGGGCTATTTTCTGGTCCCTTATTTCCTTCTTTCCTGTAAGCTTTGCCACTTTGTGTAGCCCTGAACATCAAGGTAATTGCATAACCCTCTTTTCACACAATAGAATTTTAATCCAAGTCTTCAAAGAATTTATGTACTGACCTCACGGTCCTTTGATAAAGCGTCACTTTGCCTCACCATAGCTAACTAAGGTATGAACCGTGAACTTTGTAACAAATCCTCCTATAATATGATCAAGCCAATGATCAACAACTCATGCGATCTTATCCTTCGATGCTCCCAGCCTTCGCACTAAATTTGGGGTCCACACAATAGGACCGTCAAGCTTCCACCTTCCTTGGCTATCTCCTAGCTTCGCGATCCACTCATATAGCTCAGTAGGGAATGATGCAAAAAAGATTTCATGGATATCCGTGTACAGGTAGAAGTATAACCACTCTTCTTTTGATAGTCGCAGGTTCCTGTTCTCCTGCGCCGTGAACTTGTGAATTCTTTTGTCCAACCAGCCTTTAATTTCTTTCTTAGTTGGATTCCAATGATACGATATCAGACATCTCTATACAGATTTCGGTCCCAGCAACGAAAGAATTTTTTGGCCTATGGGGGCCTGACCCAGGTTCAGATTTATTTAGCCAAACAAATCCCTACACTACTGGCCCTTTCGACATCAACCCATGGAGCACGGATTGAAGTCTCACCTGAAGCAGTATGGGGGATGTTGGAACCAAGTTTCGCACCCTTGAGATTCCTGTGATGTCGCTTTAGTCTAACTAGATTTGCCTTCACACACTTTTCTAACCTTCAATACCTTTACGATCTGTTATAACCATCTTTCGCGCAGCCCTAACGAGGAGCTGAGATGCTTTCGCACTGCTATGTCAATGACCTGTGCTATTTCCCCAAACTACACTGCGTATCCTACTTATATTCTTAACTGATCTTATTTAACTTCGCATAAATAGATATTCTATTTTACATTCACTTAATCAATACAATTATACACATTCGCACATCATATAAGTATTAGAAGTGAATTTCATACCCAAGATAACAGATGCATAAAACAGGAAATAAATACATAGAAATGATAGGAAAATTCTCTTTATTAGTACTTCCAACTGTAAAAGACTTGACTCGCCCTGCGCACTCAGCTGCAGGGGTCCCCGCAGAGCCTTCTCCTACTCTATGACCCAAAACTAGACTTTTCTCCACAGATATGCTCAATTCTTCATCCTTATCCTGATTAGATGTCTTAACTACTTAGATCCTTGATCTATTTATACAATCCCATGGTCCGTGGAGCATGGGTAGATCTCTACAACCGACATTACATTAACAAAATTAAGGGCGGACAACCGTATGACTCTTTTACAAACTATGCGCTCCATGCCCACAAAATGGGGAGACTTTACATCAGAATTACAATATTTGACCAAAATCTAGGCTCTTAGCCCAAAAAATTCCCTTGGGGGATCCTGTGCCCAGCACAAATAAATTTACTAAGGATTTGACGTATGTGCAGGCAATCTCCCCGAATGCTGTTTTCAGTGTATCACGTTTACAGGGTGATAGACTTGGCTTCCTATGGATAAAGGTTTGCAACAAATTAATTATCAACCCGAGGTTTGTACAAAATTAAGAGGTATCCAAACTATATGTTCAACATACAATGTGTCCTTCCTTTGTTGTCATGATGTAATGGAGTGCATGTACTGAAGTCAAATGCTAAACTAATTGCAGAAAATGAAATGCTCGAAATGGAAACCTCAACCTATTGCAAGAAAGAAAGTACAAGGAAATAAACTTATTCTAATTGCATAAATTAAATATCATGAAATAAATGTCAACCATTACATTTTGAAGACTTTAGATCCATTAACAAAGTTCATTGGATGTGGCAATCAAGCAAATCATCATTGTATTATCCAATTCATAAATTTGTTCATTAACCCAAATCATTGAAATGTTTTGCATGGGTAAAGAGGCAAGTCATAAGTGGTCTTTAGTATTCCCTAATCATTTATTTAGAGCCTAGGGGTCTTTATTCAACCATAAGGGACAATAATCAAGCTTCTTGAGCGAATTTGGGCAAGTATATTCATGTTGGAAGGCTACTACAGGATTTCTTGTAGTACTACTACAACAAACAACATATTTTCTATAGGGAGTTATAATTCACATAATGACCAACCAAATAAAATCAAAATTGCATGGGAAATTTTTTTATATTGAATAGGATGTCTTAGGTCTCCATTCCAAGTGGAATCACTCAAAAATACCTCTGTTAACCCATGCTAAAAAATGGCAAAAAATTACTAGTCTAAAATCTAGAAATTCAAGAAATAGTGAGCTAGTAAAGATATCAAATGCCTAACCTAATCAAATGAAAATGAAATGGGGTAAATTTTGTTATTAACTAGGTTTTTTTTATTTTTTATTATTATCTAATGCTAGTGGAACCAACTCGATTGAATCTTGTTAGAATGATCTAAAAAATAGAAGAAATTTACTATTGTTTTCCATAAAAGACTTCCAGAAATCTAGATTTGGGAATAAGCAAAATAGTCCAAGTAGATAAATGATTACTATGACCTTTCAAAGATTTTCAAAGGATGAAGTGATTCTTGTGATCTTGAAAAATAGCTTATTTCAACCATTTAACCCAATCCTACAACAAGAAATCATTAACACTAAATGCAAAAATAGAAAAAAAGCAAGAACAAGAGATGTATGTGAATAAGAAGTGAAAAGAAGAAAAGTAAATGATACAAAAGGGATTTGATGCTCCTAGGATGGCCAAGCCCAAGGAAACTCAGAGTCCTATGAAGGATACCAAGGTTTAGAAGCTGAAAATAACATCAATCTTCTTTATTTTCATCAATACAATTACATCCTTGCAAGAAATGACAATGAAGCTGCAAAAATACAAATTCTCTCCACAGGAACACTAATAAAAATCAACCCCTAGAGAGAAATTCGACTTGGTAGTTATAAAAAATGATTAGGAATCATTTCTGATGAAATAAGGAAGATTTCCCCACCGAAATTCCTTTAATAGTGGATCTAGTTCCCAATACTAGGAATCTGCATTAAATGGTAGGGAACACATTCCTAGATTTTCTCAATCATTGGAGTTCCACAATTTGTGCCATAATTTCAAAATATCTTGTTGATTTATTATTAAATATTGATCCTCCCATAGTAGGGAGAAAGTCCCTAAATTATCTCCTCCTCCAAATCTTTATAATCTAACCAATATTCTCACAATATTCCATAAAAGTAAATAATATTAGGCACAAATATGCAATTATCCATAAACCTTCCTAATGAACATATTAAAGTTAAAAATACATTATCTAATGCAAAAAGAGAGGTTTAATGTGCTGAAGGATGGTTAGATGGACTTTAATTTATCTCTAATTTAGAGGCATGGGCCTTAATTTATGTCTAATTTAGAGGCCCATCAACAGGATATACGGTGAAGCCTAGAGGGTGGAGCCTTGATTAGGCCTAGGAATCCTAGATTGTTGTATTGCAGGATATACAATAAAGCCCTATATACTAAGAGACAGGTAAATTCCTCACAATGTATGTGTAGAAATTTGGTTGCATCCACGCTTGTTTAGGCCCTAGTGATCCATTGGGGATTGTGTAAGCCTTGAGGAAACCTAGTTTGGTTTTCTTTTGAGTCCCATATTCATGCTTGGAATATGGAAAGGAGGTGATTGGCTGAAAGAAAGATTTGGTTAAGCCAATCTATGGTCAGGTGGTTCGTGGAAGTCCCAAACCTAGTTGGCGTTTGCATTCATTAAATATAGTTTATTCTCCTTGGTATTTCATGTATAAATGTACTAGCTTATATGTGGATTATATGGTTTTATATCCTTGTTATTTCTGTTGGTTATATGTTGGTTATGAGTATTTTTTATGATAGAATTGATGTATAGCTCTCATTATTTTTTGATTAGTAATTGAAAATACAATGAATACATGGCCTAATAGATTATAATGCAACTATTGTAATATGGCAACAATGCTTCTTTACAAATATTAGATAAGTATGAGACACCTACGCTAAGATCTATTATTATGGCCTGTAGATTTCATATTTGTGACATGTTTGACAAAATTCCTGTCAAGACTAGTAGGGGTCTAGTCAAGTCATTGATCAAGTGTTTGCATTATTACCTTTTTTCCAATGTCATTTATCAGTTTTGGAAGTTCCATGAAGTTCTGGGCAGTGGCCTAAGTCTCGACCCTCAAAAAGTGGCACATAATCCGAGGTTGTTGGCTCAGAACTAGCTGAAAAAGTCCACAGTTGCTGGCATGCCCTTGTTGTGGGAGTGACTGGAAGGCCTCAGCCACATGCATGGCTTATCATGGGAGTGGCTAGGGGTCCATATCAGTGAAATGTCAAGTTGCCTCAAGGGTTGGTCACTTGGAAGGGTTGGTTGGATATTGAAGGTTATGTATCATGTGTGGAAGGCTAGATTGGTTTGGTTTTGTCAATTTCACTTCCTTAACTGTACATGGGGAGTTGAATCACATCATATTAGCCTCTTGTCACATTTTTACCCAACGGATTGATTAACTTGCATAAATGTGGGAGGAGGGTGTTGTAGTTGGTTTTGCGGTCTTGGAGTTGTTTATTCACACACCTAGTTCTAGAACCCTAGCCTAAGCTAATTTTGTTGTAATACCAACAAAAATAAAATATGAGTCTAGTAAATTTTATTAAAGTATTTATTTTAGTGTTTTTTATTTCCTCAAAAGGGAAATGGTGTGAAACTTGAGTGGTGTGAATAGACTTTTTTTAGTAACACCCTAATGCATCTATATGGAAATGTAAAATTCTCTTTTCTATTTGATGAAAGTTAACTATAGTAGGGAAAGAGTATTTTAAATTTTCAAATGCCTACCAAATGCACCTCTCACTTATCCTAAAATGAAATCCTCAAATTTATAAAAATTCAGACTCAAAAGACAAAACAAGCAACATAATTTGAAAACAGGCCAAAAGCCCCAAGATAGAATGCAAAGCACTCAAAAAGCTTCAAAACTTGGAATCAATGCTAAAGAAACACTCTCAAGCAATCAACAAGAAATTTAAAAAGTGAAAAGAAGGAGGCAATGTAAACAAGCTAGGGTTGTAGCATAATGTCTCAATGATAGGCAATGTCCTACACAGAAACAACCAAACTCTAATAGTTGGAAAGACTAGGAAAGATTGAATGGGAGTGATAAAATGTGAATATGAAACAAAGAATAGAAAAAGCACTGCCAAATCAACATTTCAAGTCACAATTGACACATCCACAAACAAGAAATACCACCTCTTGCAAACAAAAGCAAGAACATAAGAAAGAATGCAGTCACTCAATCAAAAGGAGATCTAAAATTAGTTTGGTATTATAGACAAGGAAACAAAGACAAATATGAAAAATAGATCCAATCCTTTAGGGAAAGAATCCAAAAAAAAACATAATAAAGGCCTCAAAGAAACCCTTAAAACTTGGAAAATGGATGGATCAAATTCACAAACAAGGAGTGATATCAAATCTGATAAGGTCTGCAACTACCAATAATACTAACACACAGATCTAGAAGGATAAGAAAAATTCAAAGAGAAAGGAGTTGAAATCAAAACCAAATCAGCTAGTCAAGAAACCATAAGAAGACAAGAAGGAAAATATAGTCTAAAAAGACACATGGATTAGATCTGTAGTAGATCTAGACTCAAAAAGAAGTTGAAGAACAAAGTTGTTTAAAGATACAGAGTCTTGTAAGATTTCTTAATAGATCTTAGGATTCCAAGCACAATCACAGGGAAGGAAACTTGCACAGTGCAGGTATAGTGACATGGATGTAGTGGTAAACCCAACAGTTCTGGGGCAGAGCCGCTCTGTAACCCATTCTATGCCAACAACTGTGGAAGAAATACAATTAGATTATCTTCAATTGTCCATAAATTCCTCATCTGGAGTCCATTTTCAATGTTTATTTTATTTTATTTTATTTTGGGTGAAATTATGAGAGGTATTCAGATATGGGTTAATTAAATCAAATTATATATAGAAAAACCCATAATTTGATCTTAAAGCCACAACTGGTTATTCTCTCATATAGAAAACAAAACAAAAATTCAAATCTAAAGAAAATAAAACTAATGGAGATCCAAATAAGGTAAAATAGTCATAGAGAACTCAATGGAAGAAATGGGAAATTGAAAATTCAAAAAACAAGAAGAGATTGTTATCGGGAAAACTAGTGTCCATTTAGAGCTACTAGTCCCACTAAGACGGGTAGCTATCTTAGAAACAAACAAATTAAGTTACTTGTGTTTTCCTTTATGAGAGATAGATGAGAGAGAAGGAGAGAGCACCAACCTCAGTCTTTCGCTAGTCTCCTTGCTTGTTTCCTCCCTCCTTTGATAGAGCTTTCGCCACTCCTTTCTCGCTTGTCTCGCTTCAAAGAACACCTGTAGAGTCAAGGCAACAAAATACCATCAAAGCATAGAGATCTATAACCATAAATAATGTAGGATCAGATGTACATTAACCATATAGATGCATATACAAATACAAGATTCAGAGACATACAAACATATGGAGGAAAACTCAAATAGAATTATTGATAGAAGTAGTAGAAGAGAGGATTAAAACTAGGCTATCTGATCCAACATCATCCTCCCAGCATGAAAGCCATCTTCACCTCATACAAATCAAGATCATCCAACAATGTCTTCAAAGAGAAACCAACAACACTTCCTTACAAATTACAAAATTCCATCCTTCCCGGATCTCTTGGATGAGGGATCCATATATAGATGTTTTCAAGAGAGTGAGTCAGCTTCTGGGATTTTGATTAGTTTCATTTCACTGATAGTCTTTGGTTCCACTTGGAGATTTTAGATCTCTTACTCATCCCTGGGCGAATTCAGAGAGGCAAGTGTCATATGAGCAGTTTCTAGAAGATTCTCTGGGTTTCCACCTAGCAAACTGCTTCTGCCATTTGTCTGCTCTCGCTCATCGCACCCTACAGAAGGGATTTCTAGTATGCATCGCACCCCTCGTGTGTAATAGGTGAGATGCATCGCACCCTATGCATGGAGCAGTCTGTATGGTCCAGTTTTGACCAGTTCTGAGTAGTTTTTCATGGAGAACTTTTGGGAGACGATGTAATTAGCTGACCTTGTTCCTTTAGGGTATGAAACAACACTTTTAGGGGTTTAGAAGCCCTTTCTTTATGGACATATGTGATTGGGGTTGTAGTGCCAAAATATGTCTATAACAGTTGCCCCCTAAAGCATGAGGTCGTAAATCCTTTTGATGTCGGGTGAAATGCTTTATAATGAGGATCCGAGGTTTTTCAAACTGGAAGGTGACCTGTAATAAGATAAAACACAATACATTATCTTCACAGTATTTTCATGATCTAGCTGAGGTGGGCATTCCCATGCTCAGCTTTATAAATTCATATTCATGTACATAAGACAGAAAATCGTCTGTGTGGCAGACTGATGATTCTGGTAGAGCCATTATCCTTTTGTTTGGATGATTATCTGTGCAGTTGTGATGTACATTTGATGTCTTTATTTTCATGAATATATCGCAGCCCGGATGGATGAAACTAGATCCATGGTCTTCAAACTCGTTCAATCTTCACCGGAAGTACAAGTCGATCCATGTGAAAAGATGTTCTAATGTCGAACATGGAAAGACATCGCCTGATTACCAGCCAGTGATGTAAGCTGTTAACAGGCGCGAGAGCAATCAATGATAATAATGATGACCCTCAAGGTACTGCAGTACAATTCACATGGTGTGAATACATGAGATGATGTTGAACACCACGTAAAATATTTCGGTAGAAGGCCATTGATGTAAACCTATCGCCAGAAGTGAGAAACTTGCCATTGAGGCATGCAATCTTCAAAGTACTGAAAGGGTTGTCCCTAAGTCAACTTCTTGGATAATGAGCTCATGTCGACAAGAAGTGACCCCTCGTAGGAGGGCCTTAATGAATCCCACATCTACGACACAGAACAGAGCAAATGATTTTGTGGAGGTGAAAACGATCTGATAATACAAGGTTCAGGGTGGCAGTCATGAAAAATGGAGAGTGAAGGTATTGCAGCAAATGAGACATTAGCTAGGTTGGTGAATTCTCTGAGCGACTTCTCTTGAACATATTGGTGACACTGAAATGGATTGGTAGCATTAACCCCAAGGTGGATGGTATGGTGGACCAATGGTGATATGACCGGTGAACAGAATAACCCAACCCGACTCATTCATGGTGACGAAGTGAATGTGTCATGTTCAAGAGCGACCTACTACCAATGAATCTATTCAAGTTTTCTTCCCTTTTTCTCTAGTCATTGTTGACCAGTACCTCTTTATTTTTGTCAAGCTTGAGGAGGATAACATATGCTTGTCCTATAATTTGCCCTTTGGGCAAACCTGTCGCTATGTTTTAACAAGCCTAGCGATAGTGAAACTCGCTCTTGTCTGCATGGACAAGTTTGTTGCTATTGTTTTAACGAGTTTAACGACAAAGATAACTCGGTCCTTTTCAATTTTAGAGAGTCTAAAAAGGGACGGAAAGGCAACTCCAGTGGTCCTTTTTTGTAATGTAATCCCTTAAGTCCGAAAAAGTGTAAAATAATACGAAAGGGATGATTTTTTCGATAGTTTTAACGAGCTGAACAAGAAAAGCGCTCGATCTTTTTGTGTAATAATCCCTCAGGTCCAAAAAGATTAAAATCTAGAGGAGGGATGGAACTTCCAATCGCTTTAACGAGCTGGAGAGGCCAATTGCTCGACAATATTTTCATATTTTACGAGTCAGATGAAAAGAGCTTAAAGGAGACTCGTTTTTTGAGGAACGAGTGATGTTTTTGGATAGCAACTGGTTCTAGGTAAGGTTTGGAACTTTTTAATCATGGCGGTGTAAAGAGGGTGGCTAATAGAATCGCTCGTCACAGTTGTTCCTCAAAAAGGTAAACAATCAAATGGAGGTATATGATCGGTTAAAAAAGAGTGGAGGTGATGGTAAGAACATGACCAAGGTTCAAAAGCTGATAATTATGTGATCGCAAAGATTATTTACTGAAGGTGGGGTTCATTTTTTAATGAGCTTAAACTCTATGGGAACACTTGCTCATTGCTAGGTTCATTTTTTAACGAGCTTGAACTTTGTGTAAAAATGCTCATGTTTCCTTTTTATGTAAGCTAGGAATGACCAAACTATAAAGCTAAAAAGCTAAAAACGCTAAATTGGTCGTTTTTGCTTGCATAAAAAGGTTTGCATGCCCCCAGCATGAAAAAGTCCTTAGTAACCATATGGAAACTTACTGTGGTTAAGCAGGATGATTTTCTATCAATATTTAGACAAAATACTTCCTGCACTTTGTCCGCCAAATAGACAAATGTGAAAGGTCACCCGGATCGATCACATAACTTACCGGGAAACTTATCTCTATAGCTGGGTTTGTCTGCAAAATAGACAAGGGTGCATGCCCCCTAAGCTTCGTTACATTCACCAGACTACTCGTGGTAATGAGGTGGATGGAATGAAGGTTCCTTTATGAGATCAAGTGAAAGACTCGACTTGGAATTTTGCACAACCTTGTTTCATTTTTTAACGAGGTTGAGACCAGTCAATGAAATATCCTCTGGCGACCTTTGATCACAACTCATAAGGCATCATGAAGGAAAGATCTGGTTCCAATGCCCCCAATACATAGTGTACAACATCACTTAATTGATCGTTAGATGATGTAGGTATGGTAGGGCTTGGGGGTAATTCCTCGCGATGATCCACAATATCAAAAGGGTGAGAGCTTTTCTTAATATTTGATGATGTAGAATATATCATATGACAGGTTTCCACTATGGCCACTTCCGCTAGATTACTCGGAGGTGGAAGGGCAAAAGTACCCATTAAGGAAGGGTGTTTTAGGAGACCTACTCTGATATTTTGAAGCGATATAGAGCTTCCATGGATTAATGGAATGCTTCCGGTAACTTGCGAACTGTTGGGGAGGAAGTTTAGTTGGTCAATGATTGTAATTCTACCTTAGAAGGGGAATGCAATCTTTCTAAAATATGTTGACACAATAGCAGCCATAGCATAAATCCAGGGACTTCCTAGCAAGATAATGTAGTCAAGGTTTCCATCGATGACCTCAACTTCAATTTCTATTGTCTTGCCCCCCAGTTCGACTTGCAAGTTACTTAATATCCCATACAACGCGTATGTTCTTCCATCGAACGTTTTTAATGTCGTTGATGATCGTGACAAGGGTGGAGAGCCTAAAGTTTTCTAGCAACTCATTGACATAACAAAGGTAGATGCCCCTCATCAATGATTGTTCGATGAACAGTTTTGTTGAGGGTTTTTACCTGTATGAGGAAAGGGAGCTGGGCTAGTAACTGAGGTTCGTATCCTTTATGATTAAAGGCCAGTAGATTGGAATCCACTGGATCAATCCCACCTATCACTGATAACAAAGCCCGCTTTTGGGAGGGGAAATTCTGTAGTACTTCAAGTGTCGACATAGCGGATGGCGATTGGGCCAGATCCTCCACTATATTATAATTCTGTGCTGCTCGAGCACAAGGATTAAACGTTGATTTATGTACTACTCCCTTAGGTGGTTTTATTGTTACTTCATGAATGATTGGTGGAACAACTTCCGACGAAGTTGTTGTCGAACTGCTTGGTTGATCTGTAGCCTTTCCGTTCGACGATTATGGATTTCCATAATCTTTATTCCTTGTTGATATCAAAGCATCATTTTGCTGTTTTGAGATGGATAGCATAAGCACGTGGGATGGGGAAGCACGATCACTAGCAACCAGGTTTGTTTCTGGGCTCGAAAATGGATTAGTCAACACCACTGGGGTATTTGAAGTTTTTAAAAATTTCATAACCTTAGGTTTATGTGGAAAATCTTTCGTGAAATGCTCGTTGTCGCATATGTAACATGGATAATGAGGAATATTTTGCCCAGTAGGGTTTTTGGAAGATTTTTCAGGAGGTGAATTTTCCTGTTTCTTCTTATTATTTTCCCCTTTCTTCTTGCCCCCTGGTTGCTTTGGATTTTTGCCCTTGTCAAATGACATGGGATTAACCTCTGAGGCAAGAGGTTCTTCATTTTATTTTTAACTAGAAACTACAAGGGCTTTTTTAGATGTAGCCTTTGCAGCTTTCATGCTTGTTGTATCAATCACGCCATCACCGACATGAGAGTTCTGGTTTGATTTAGGAGGGGGAGGAACAGAAAATTTTGGTCTAGGAGCGTTAGGAATTTTGTCATAGAGTGTGCTAGACTAAGTATAAATAAAGTCTAAATATTGTGCGTGGGCAATGACCTGCTCTTTAGTGACAAATCCTCTCTTAGCCACATCCTTTGTAATAGAGGGTAATAATGACTTTATAACCCATTCATCTAAAAGCTGATCAGGAACATACGTATTCACCATTCTTCGACGACGCTGACACTCATGAATATGATCAGATATGTGAGTGGCTGTCATCTGTTGAAAGTTGGTAAGGAGTTCTGTCCATGTTTCATACCTTATGGGTAACTGAAAATGGGTTAAAAAGGTAGTGGCAAGGGTGTTGAAGTTATCAAACGAAGCTCTAGGCAATTCTATATACCATTTAGCTGTCGAACCAGTTAACGTTCGTTGAAAAAGGTGAAGCCTAATCGAATCATCATTTAGGGTGTTGGATGAACACCACAAATGGAATGTCATTACATGATTCGATGGATCTTCACCTAGATTTCCATTGAATTTAGGAATATTTGACGGAAGTTTATGAGGAATCGCTGGCCACCAAGGGGCATAAGCAATTGGATCATTTGTTAGCCGATTCAGATCTGGTAATTCTAAAGTTGCTACAAAGGGCAACTGTTGATTTAGGTTTGGCGAAGCATACCCAGGATAAGATGGGATCGCCTAAGCAGTGGGTCTTTGCATACCAGCATAATGCATTTGATGCTGATAACTTTGATAAGGTTGATGGGCATAACCATTATAATATGGTTGTTAATAACTACTTTGGAAATGCGGTTGCCCATTACTTACAAGGACTTGTTGCTCAGGTCCTTGGTATGATTGCTGGAATTGCGGTTGTTGATATTGAACCAGCCATGGTTGTTGGACCATTTGCTGTTGTCCAATACTGGATGATTGACCAAGATGTGGAGTCATAGTACCTGTTTGAGCCTGAGTCGCTCCAAATGAGGCGGCACTAACCTGAGGTTGTGATTGAATCGCTGAGATGAGAGGCTATTGTATTGCAACCTGAGAAACTTGAGGTTGACATACAACAGGTAGCACTTGTACTTGTGATACATTCATAATAGCAGGTGTAGTGGGAATATTCGACATAGGATGGACTGGTTGCATTGAATATACAACCCTTGGTTATTGAGGCAGTATTGGTACCCAACCGCTTGATGTACTTCCAGTTTGACCTGAACTTTGTTGTAAACTCCCATATGGTTGTTCTCCAGGAGGGAACAATGAAAAGGCATACTGCCCCCCATACAGTGGTAATCTAGTACTTAAAGGGTAGATTGGCCTTTGAAGACACATTGGATTAACTTGTTGAGTTTCAACATAAGAAATACCAGATGAGAGTCCATATGAAGAAATGGGAACTAACCATTTCGTTGAAACAGTCCCTGATTGGACTCCGGCTTGTTGTTGATAACTTGCCGGGACAGATGGTATACCAGCGATCATTGTAGGATGCTGGCCTCGCTCTTGGTTAATCAACCAGCAAACAGCAAGCAAGCGATACCCGCCAGCCTAACCAGCAAGCTCCCCAGCTCCCCAGCTAACAAGGAAGTTCTGCTACTACTGTATCGGATGACACAGTCCTAGATGTTGATGGTTGTTCAAACATATTGAGTCTACCCAAAAGACTTCCTAGCAATTCTATAGGAACTTGCAATGAAGGTTAACTATCTTCTGAATTAGAAGGATATAGGTGGATCCTAGTTCCAAAATGTAATGGGGTACTGGATGGAAGATCCTCCACAATCTCTTCTATTGTAATCAGTCCAGGTGGAAGAGGCAGACCATTAGGTCCGTAAAATATTTTTGGTGTCGAAGAAGGTACACACTCTGCAGCGATAGATGTTAGGGGGTGACACCTTCCGAATCAGTCCTAGATGGAGTTGGTTCAGGAATAGACACGTTTACTGTTACACTAGGATCAGTTCTAGTGTCCTCTTGTAACTATGGAACTTCTTCTGTAGAGGCAGGGATACTAGAAATAGTTGGAGTAACTGGAGTCTCTGAGGATGTTTAAACACAAGTTTCAAACAAACCAGGGGACTTTGACCCAGTTAAACGAGATCGCTTGGCCAGGAATGGTTTCGTTTCCGGAGTCAAAGACGGTTGACTCATTAGTCTTTGCGAACGATGGGGTTTTGATTGACTTTCTTCCACTATTGCGGATTACTTGATCAACTCAAAATAAAAAGGGGAAAATGTTATTCTGAATTAAATGACTTTTATGATGCTTTGACACAACTTGCTTTTTCAATTTTTAAGAGTCAAGAAAAATCTAAAGATGACTCTAGTCGCCTTCGATTTTTAATGAGCTTGAAGTGACAAGTGCTCAGATGGACCTTTTCTTTTAAGGAGTCTGGAAAGGAATGAAAGTGACTACTCTGGAGATCTAGACAGAGGGATTACCAAACCAATCGCAAAACTGTAGAATACTTTTTATGGTACGGCAGTCAATCTTCCCGAATGTTGTGTTTAGTGTATTGCGATCGATAGTGCGACAAACACGACTTCATAAGGATAAAGGATGTAGCCTATTGTGGTCTCCCAATATATACTCAATGGTACGTGGGAGCACAAGTCTGTACTGGCACTTGTCGTCTCAAAGTGGAGGAATCACCCAACCTATGATGAAAGCAATAGTTATCAGGCTTTACGACGCCAGAATACGTCTCTAGCCTAAACTTCTAAATGTTGTGCATTAGGTTCCAAAGCATTTTTATGTTCATTGAAGTTTATTTTATAGTTGATCTTTCTTAAGAAGTTTGCCTTTAAGGTTCACCATGTGATGTAGATATATAATTCCCAAATATGCAATCTAAGATGATAAATAGTCGTTTATTTTCTTTTTGCAATGAAAATCCTAGCTACTAAGGAAAGATAAATGAAATTCTTTCAACATAGAGCAGAGAGCACACACTAGATGCACTTTTCCAATCAACTTTAGCATGCAGTCTTAATGCAAATGCACATGCATGTATTTTTTTTTCAGTTTCCTTAATGTGAGAATGACAAAAAGTAAACAAAGTGTAGATCTGAACTATTCTCTTTCAAAGTGATAGTACTAACAATTTTCGTTTCAAAAAACGAAAGTAGGGTCAAGACGACACTTTGCGATTTTGAATTTAAACTACTTTCGACGAAATACTAATGATTCAAATCAAATACAACAGAAAAAATGCAATTGACTATCTAAAAGGGGAATGCTTTGTAATACTCTTTTTCTTGACTAAAAATGATAGTTGCGACACTTTCAAATCAAAAGACGACAGTTCGATTAAGCTACTATTTGCAAAGGATAACTGTAAATGATGAAAAATACATAAAAAAACATTCACAATTCTTTTTAATGGAGGCTGAATAATGCAGAGGAAGATGGTTTCAACGGAGATATACTGATCACAGATAGCAAAGCTACTCAATAAAGTTGAAGACAATGAAGAAAAAACCAAAATCTGGAGACAGAAACAGTCTCATCTGATCATTGCACTTGTAACACAGGGAAATAGAGATGCATCTCACCTATAGCACACGGGAGGTATGATGCATCTAGACTGCTAAGAAGAGACAATGCGACGGTCCAGGGATGAGACTGAGCTTGGTTTTTGCTCACAGTTTGTAGCTAAGTTCAGGGATTTAGGCTGAGCTAATGAGTGTCAGTAAACAAAAAGTATAGGGGCTGATCTAATGAGGTTATTTGAGCTACCACTACGGCACTTAGGATGTTTGCAAGCTAGATGTTCAGTTCATAAACCAACCCAAATATTGACTGAAGTAGCGTTGATCTACTTTGCAGTGGCATAGCAAAAGCAGTTCGAAGGCTAGCTGGCTTAACTTCAGCCTCCGTTTGTGGTTTATATAGCAAACAACAGTAACAAAACAAACAAACTATTTGCTTCCTAGTGGAGTCGCCATTTTTTTATCAGGAAAACTACTGTCCATTCAGAGCTGCTAGTCCCATTAAGATGGGTAGCTATCTTAGAAACAAACAGATTAAAGTTACTTGTGTTTTCCTTTATGAGAGATAGACGAGAGAGAATCAGAGAGCACCAACCTCAGTCTTTCGCTAGTCTCCTTACTTGTTTCCTCCCTCCTTTGATAGAGATTTCGCCACTCCTTTCTCGCTTGTCTCGCTTCAAAGAACACCTTGTAGAGTCAAGGCAGCAAAATACCATCAAAGCATAGAGATCTATAACCATAAATAATGTAGGATCAGATGTACATTAACCATATAGATGCATATACAAATACAAGATTCAGAGGTATACAAACATATGGAGGAAAACTCAAATAGCTTTATTGATAGAAGTAGTAGAAGAGAGGATTACAACTAGGCTATCTGATCCTGCATCATCCTCCCAGCATGAAATACCTCTTCACCTCATACAAAGTAAGATCACCCAATAATGTCATCAAAGAGAAACCAACAACACTTCCTTACAAATTACAAAATTCCAGCCTTCCCGGATCTCTTGGATGAGGGATCCATATATAGATGTTTTCAGGAGAGTGAGTCAACTTCTGGGATTTTGATTAGTGTCCTTTCACTGATAGTCCTGGGTTCCACTTGGAGATTTCAGATCTCTTACTCATCCCTGGGCGAATTCAGAGAGGCAAGTGTCATATGAGCAGTTTCTAGAAGATTCTCTGGGTTTCCACCTAGCAAACTGCTTCTGGCATTTGTCTGCTCTCGCTCATCACACCCTATAGAAGGGCTTTCTAGTATGCATCACACTCCCTGTGTGTAATAGGTGAGATGCATCGCACCCTATGCATGGAGCAGTGTGTATGGTCCAGTTTTGACCAGTTCTGAGTAGTTTTTCATGGAGAACTTCTGGGAGATGATGTAATCAGCTGACCTTGTTCCTTTAGGGTATGAAACAACACTTTTAGGGGTTTAAGCCCTTGGTTTATGGACATATGTGATTGGGGTTGCAGTGCCCAAATATGTCTATAACATAGATATAATAGATCTAGGGTTGACTCCCTAGTGGAATCGTCTGATCTATTATGGGAAAGTTTTACTTGACCAAGAAGGATACTTTTAACCCAATAGATCAGAGAATGATCTACCCAGATGCGAGTGTATGGACCTAAGAAGATCAAGAATTCAAGGCCTTCGTTCCAATTCATGCAAAAAAATACATTCAACACTCATGCAATATGCTACAAAAGAATGGTTGAAGGATTGATACCCATTACCTCGCAGGTTGGTGTAGCCTCTTGAGTCTGATGTTGAGAAAAACTTGCTTCCACTTGAAGATATCATTTCCTCTTTCAATATTAAGGACCCTACACACATGCACAACCAAACAAACCAACAAAAGATTTCCACAGAGGGCTTATTAGTTTAAAGTAGCATGCACCAGTTTGAAATATGATTCACATTGCATATACAAGAAAGGACCATGTAGATATATTAATCCAAAATGAAAGTACAACAAATGTATACATCTCAGTAAATGAGATCCTCTCCTCAATCCTATAGCATGGTATCCTCCTCCTAATACAACAGATCCCTCATGCTATAATATGGATACTCCTCCTCCCCACTTTCCTCTTGGTGAAATTATATAGGTTCATTCTATTCTCCGGGAGAATGTATCTTGACACCTAGAGGATTGAAAAGTTAGGAAACTTCTACAATAATGGACCCCTAGCCAACTCATACACATGTGGGTCAAGTTGATCTCCTTGGGAATGACAACCCCTAGAAACCTTTTTTCACAATAATGAGTTTTTTCTCAATTATCTCAATTATGAATAATTATTATCTCATAATTATAAAATTGTGACAAAATATTTGTGAGAAATTACTCAATCATGTAATTCCACCATTTTAACATATCATAAATATCACATAAGTAAAATAAATGGTGAAAGGCGATGCATTATAGCCAACAACTGAGGTAAGTTGAACTTGGGTTTCTATCACTATAATGGAGTGGAAAATAGGGTTATAAAAAAAATAGTTCATGTGACCATGGTTTTGAAGAGGATGGTTTAAGTGTATAACCAGGACCTTGTGTGTTATTTAACCAACATGAGCACCATAGAATTGAGGGTTTCGAGACCACAAGCTCCATTGTTGTACCCAAGTGTATTAGAGAAAATTCTGAAAATGGTGAGTTCAAGGAATGCATGGTGTATCCACTCATTGAGAATAGAAGATTTGTCATGCGGGTAAGAACATAATTCCATCTTGATAGAGAGGAATGAGCATCCTATCGGTTAGCTCCAAGTTGAGGGACCATTAATCTAAGTTGTGTCAATGTGGATAGGTGCATCAAAGTGGTATCAAAGCAGTAGTAACTCTCTCTTGGGATAATCTGACAAATGTTTGTGTTGCAGGAGTCTTGTAGCCAGGGAGTGTTCGGAAAAGTAGAGAATCTAGTGAGAGAGACCTTCGAGCAGAGATTCTAGCTAGCAAGAAAAATAAAGAGATTATATTTAAAGAGGAAAGGAGACACATAGGTTGAAGGATTCTCATAACATAACACAAAATATTTGGGAGCAAGGTGAACCCAAACAGAAGAAAATACCTTAGTGCTAAGGAGTCGTAGAAAAGAAATCTAGTTTTTAAGTTGTATTCTAATTTAGTGAAGAATTTTATAATTGCAGGTAGCAACTATTAAACCCTAAGAAGTTGTGACAATGTCAAAAGAGAATGTGGAGCTCTTAGAGAGATAAGGAAGATATCATTGTGAAGAACCCTTCCAGTAGGGGAGGAGAAGAGAACTAGCAGTTTCCTCAATGTTGGGTGTGGAACCTGATTATCTTATTTATCTAGAGGTATCGCCGCGTTGGCCCCATTTCATAACAGGCTAGAAATGCCACCTATTTGATCATTATCATGGTGGTCCAGGAGGGGAGAAACAATGATTTTATGAGGCACCCCCAACCCCGCCCGCCCCCCCACCCCCCCTTTGACAGGGGTTTAGGGGCAGCGCCCCCGAAGCTAAAAATAGATGTAAAATTGCCTTGAAAAATATTGTCATTTCGTAGTCAATCTGAGCTGTTCATTAGGCGTATGATTTGACGGCATACGTTATGTTTAATTTAGGGTTTTCTTCCCTAGAAGGAAACCCCTTGCTATATATGAGGAAATTGTGTTGTGACTATGTCTATGTGTATTTTGAGCGAAAAAGAGAGAGGAGATTGTGTGAGAGCGAAGAGGAAATTACATCGTATTTGTTGTAGGTTGTATCTCTTCATTTTGCTAGATAATATAAAGGAAGGACTAGCTATTTCTTCATGGATGTAGCCCAAATTGGGTGAACCACGTATATCTGTATCTCTCTTAATTTATTCATTTATGTGTTTATGTTTATGCAATATTTTATGTGTTCCATTACTCTGTATTATATAATTTTATAACACTCAAGGACTGTGGCAAAATGGAGCTTGCAATAGAGAGGCTAGATCTGAATAATTCTAGATGAGGTTGGAAAGGAGAGAAGGGTACAAAGGAAGTACTCAAAGAGGAGATGACAAGAGAATTTCTTAGGAGGTGAGCAAGGTGCAACATCCAAAGAGAATTAATAAGTGCTCAAGAAGTTTCAAAGGAAGGAACCGAGAGGAATACCAATAGCTAGGTTGAGGTGAGGTGTTCAAGTAACAAGTGAGGTAGGAATTGTTACAAGGCTAGGTTGTAGCTCACTATCAACATGGAGAGGCTCATAGAGAAAGGAGAAAAAATGACAATTGTAGGTTATGAAATTTTTTTAAGTGTCAAACATAGAAGGGGAGGAAAAGATGCTAAGGTAGATGGAAGAAAATGGAGAATGAATCAATAGGAATATGACAGAGAGTTTTCCAAGTTCAAGGAAAAAATCAACATCATAATGAAGATACTACAAGAGAGGGAAGAAGACCAAAGGTATAGTTGGGTGTTGAGGAAGAAAAAAGGTAAAGTGGCATTCACTACAAAAGAGGTTGATGCATAGTTTGAATTCTTCACTAAAGAAGAAAGAACTCAAGAGAACTAAATATAATGGAGAGGATGTTTTCCTCTATATACCATAACAAGGACATGTTCTTGATGAAGATGATGATGATGCTGAGGAGAGATTGATTAAAAGTATCATCGAATGTGTAAAGAAGTCCAAAAAATAGGAGAAATTATTGAAAGAGGAGAAGGCTAATGAACCTTGAATTTTGGAAACTAGTAAAATGTGTGTGGATGCAAGCTTTTTAGGAAATAATGGGGGAAAAAATTGAAATCTTTCATGAAATTGTCCCTAAGGAATAGAGACAAGGAGGATTCATCCAATGAAATGAAGTACAACAAGCTTATTATGGTGAAGGAAAGTGTCATTCTTGGTGAGCATGTGAAGAAGGAAACTACAAATTGATGAGTGCCAGTATTGTAGCAAGAATGTTGCAACTCCTAGGCTACCAACTTTACTTTATCAACTCGGGGATCATACAAACTTGGAGGTGACAGTGCTGTATACACAAGTAAAAGTGATGGTTTTGCCTGTCGTCACTGTTCAGTTAGAGAGAGACCACTGGGGTTTTCAAGCTAGACTTATATGGAGTTCGAAGAAGCTTGATTTCTTCATGGAAGAAAGGTAAATATACTCTAAGAGAGAGTTACTCTACTGCAATAATGGAGAAGACTGAAATTCAATGCTAAATCACACCATTTCCTAATTAATTGCTAAGAAACTATACTTTGCAGAAATACTAAAACAACATGAACCAAATGCTACTATTTAAGTTATATAAGTAAGAAGCATCGAACATCACTAATGTGCAAGTAAAGAGATTGAACTAAATCTGTTTTTTCCTTTTTTTCCTTTCATGCAAAATCAAGTACGCAAACTAATTTCTTCCGGTGATATGGTAGGTGAATTAAGGATGTTTGAGGATGGTTGGAAGGGTTAGGAGACGGTTGGATGGGGTGGGAGACATTTGGGAGGCTTTTGGTGACTTCCTAGAGGTTTTCCCTCAATTCGGCCTCAAAACATGCCATTTCAGGAAAACCTACAGGATGTACTAGAAACCTACAAGATTCCCTGTAAACCTACAGGATACAATCGAGAGAAAATGTGAGGTGTTGGAGGTGATGGAAGGCTTAAGAAAGGTGTTTTATGGGTGGAATGGAGTGGTAGAAGGTCTAGGATCACTCAGAAGTCAACAAAAAAGATAGGAGATGGTTGGATTCGCTCAATGTGCTAGAAGAATTTCTATGAAAAAAGATGAAAACTAGTGAAGGTGATGGTGAAAACAAGGGATGGTTAAGGTGGATGGAGTGGAATATGGCTACTAGATATGAAGTATTAGTCTCCTCCTGAAGCACTTGCTCTACATAAAACATGTATATCTTCCAAAAATCTATGTAAACAAGAAGCATTCTGATAAACTAGAAAAGCAGAATCAATGAACTAACTGCCTACATTATGCACGAGGAGAGTTGCTGAAAGGAATGAAAGCATGGATGAGATCTACTGCAAAAATGAAGATGAAAAAGATGACAATGGAGTCCTACCTTGCAAAACTGACCAAATACTAATTTAAAGACAACAAACTCCAAAGCTCATAAAAGAAATAGAAATCTGTGTTTTTGGGGCTACTTAAGGGCCCCTTCCTCAAGTCATGATCCCAGAGGGAGGAAGTGAGGCTGAGACACCTTCTGACAACCTTATGGTGCTCATTTTATCCCTACTAACCTGCTACTGAAGTAAGGCACAAATGGAAGCAAACTAATAAACAACCAATCCAATCTACACTACTTGCAATGGAAATGCATCTAAAAGCAAATTAACAATGAAGCTATGAAACTACACTAAACATACATATACAAGAAAGAGGAGCCTTGGATGCTAGGGTTGGGTCCTAACCAAAGAGCTTCAGCCCTATGAGTTAAATCAGTGCTGGCTCAAAACAAAACTCATTCTTATTACCAAAACATAAAATTACATCAATAAAACTTTCACAAGTCTACAACTCAAAAATAGATTAGAGTTTTACAACAAAAATCTAAATCCTAATGAGGCTCTAGGCCTCTCTACTTATACAACTTGAGTCCCCAAAGACTTCCCTAAAATCAGGGAGGCTCGGCTCCCGAACTAGAGATAAAATAGCTCTTTGTCTATCACTTGCTCGGTTTCCTTCTAATCCTCATGGCTTGGCTGGTTGCACTTTGATCTGGTGTGATGGATGGAGGAATATTCGAATCAGGGATAAGTAAATGAGGAGGATTTACCTCCTACAATGCCTATCCATTGTCCCATTCAAGTTTTAACCTTAGTATTAGCAAAAATTCCTTGATTTTCTCCTTCAATCCTGCATTCAATGCATATTAGTCCACTAGGCATAATATCCAACTCTAACTCATCTCATAAACAGAATATAATAAAAAAAATGTGATAAGTTGTGAGAAAAGTTGGTTTGATTAAGCCAGGAGGTCAATTAAGGCCCATGTAATTACCCAATGATGAGGCTCATCATCACCCCCCTATTGAAAGTGTTGCTCATCCTCTGAGCAACTCAATCAATATCCATATCCTTCATAGCTCTAGTGTCCTGCCTGACATCCCATGCCTCTGTTGTGGTTTCCTCTTCTTTTTCATAGAAGCCTACTTTCCTTTCTACCTCCTCCCACTGCCTCCTTTCTTCCTCTTCCTCCCTTCATTCTAGCATTCCTAAGAGTAGTGGTGGACTGAGTTTTAGGCCAATCCAATTGACTTTCAGCCTTTGCATAGATTACTTGTACATGGGTGTCATGTTTAGTGCTTCTTTCAATCTTTGAGGAGAGTGGTACTCTCTTATCTTTAAGCTTTATGGCAACGTGTTCCATCTCCTTAGGAAATCATGTATGCTATCATCCCCTAATAGCCTGAACATGTCCTCAAAATGTGAAATTTCTTGCTCTTGGGCAACAAGATATCTAGGTGCAAGCTAAGGATCATTTGAAATCAAATTATGGGTACAGATGAGGGCCATGGTTTCTGACTGTTCAGCTCTGATCAGAAGAGGTTCATTTTTCTCTCTTGCCAATATCTTCTTCATCTCTGCAGCCCTTGACTCCTCATGGTTCATCCATGAATGCTAAAGCCATCAATTTTAAATCTCCTTGCTTGGCATTAGGGTCCCATACATTCATTTCTGTTAAGTCCATGTTGTGCAAATAAAACTCAGCCATCTTGGCCCTATCTTCTAGTGTGATATGATCACAAAGATCAATGAACTGCCTGTAGTCCTGAAATGGCATGGTGCCTCTCTGTGCTAGGGTCTTGATCTATAACTGCATCCACTGTTCCTTGAGGTATAGGGGATAAAATTTAGCTGGCATCCTACACTGGATTGCTTCCAAAGAGATACTGGCCATACATGCCAATTTATTCTCTCTTTCCTGCATCTGTCCTCTCAACCATGCATTTTCTATCTCTAGTTGATTTTTCTTTATGGCCTCTCTATCTCTCAAGCTACTTAGCTCTCTGCCCATCTCCTTGAGCTCTCCTCCATGTGCCCAACGTCTTCCACCCCCTTGGATTTGGTGATATGCATCCATTGGTGAGTTCTATCTCTCCTTCTCAAGCTCGAAGAACAGTGGAATAGCAAATTTTTGAGGTATGACCATGCCTCCTTCAATAAACTTGTAGTAGGAGTCAAGGTTAGGTTGGGGGCTAGGTTATTTTGACTATGGTCCTTTTCTTTAGTTTCTTGCTACTTTCGTACCTCCCTTTCCAATTTTTGTGCTTCTTGTAGGTTTAACAGAGTATCCTGTAGGACTACTTCTGCTTCCTATAGATTCTGCTGTGTATCCTATAGGATTGCTTTTCCCTTGTAGGAGGTTGATCTAGTCATAGGCCTTCTCACATAGGTGATAGGAAACTTAGGGGAAGGCATTTTCTCCTTTTTTTTAGGGGAGTCTTCAATCACAATGGGAATTTTGGTTGGTGTTTGGGGTTTCCCCTACCTTATTCTTGTGCTTTTCCTTGTCCTAAAATATACGGGGGTCTGCCTCTATCTTTTGCCTTTTTTTCTTGATGGGGGTGCTAAGAGCAATGAGGGAAGCTACTGCCTTTCTTTCAGTGGGTTCTGGAGACACCCTAGGCAACTCCTTCATGTTTTATATCCCCTCTTTTCCATTGCTTTCTTTAGCTATGTCCTTCCTTTCTTCTTCCTCTTGTAGATCCTCAACATCTTTATCAGTTTCCTCCTTAACATCCTCCTCTGTTTCTTCATTATCCTCCTTCTCTTTCTCCTCTTCATCTTCATATTCCTCATTTTCTTCTGTTTCATCTCCTTCTTCATTCATCTCATCTTCATCTCCTTCTGTTTCTTCTTCTTCCTACTCTACTTCTTCTTCCTCTGCTTTAGTCTCTTCCTCTTCCTGTTCACTGAGAGTAGGACTAACACCATATGTGAGAGCTTTGATGTCTTCCTCTGCCTGCATGTCTCTGAATACTAACCATGTTATAGGAATTCTGAGGTTTTGGAGGCATCTTCTATAAGGATTCTAATTAAACCATGGTGAGCTAACAATTGGGAATTTCCCTCTTGCACTTTGATGCTTGAGTCTATTAGTGATTGTAGCCAGAAGTATGGTATGCTGAGCCTGTGGTGAGGGGGTGTTTCTGCTCCAAATCTCAATTATTCAAGAAGCCTAAAATGATAGTCATAGAACACACTATACCTACCCTCACATGAAATTTATTTGATCAGTTGGTAGCTTAACTCATTCCAGGGTTATGGAAAACTTTCTCTCCTTACTCCATTTTTGTCCTCATTGGGTTCCTCACCTTCTAAAAAGAATTTCCTTTTGGAAACCTACCTATCTCCTTTGTCTTCCTTCCTACATAGTATTCCTAGGGGAAGTGTGACAACTCTGCTGATGAGTTCAGGGGTGAGTACTATGGAGAGGCCTCTTGCCAGAATAGTGGCATGGACTCTAGTGAGTGGAATGATGGAGAGAGCAAAATCTCGGGCCACCTCATCATCATACCTCTTGAATTTTTCGAAAAACCCCATCTAATTATGCCTTGTGAAGATTTCTAGTACCAGAGGGTGTTGTTGGATTCTCATAGTGCTTGTGGGATCCCTCTTATTAAACCCTCCTGTCATCTTTGTTGGTGAGGTTTTGAGGAGATGAGATGGTTGATACAATGTAGAAGTAAAAAAACTAAGATGACTATGTGGAAAATTCTCTTGCACAGCTACCAAATTCACTCAAACTAGAGGATTATTTTAATAAATTTACTTGGAAAGAGGAATGTAATTATAGAGCCTACCTCCTCAGAATTTTTGCTGTGGTCAACCTTCGAGATTTCCCCTCTGAAACTCCTCTCGGCCTATCCTATAGACTATCTCTATGTATCCTGTAGGAATTCTTGTGCAGTAAAATGATAGAGTTTTGCTTTTGGTAGGTTGCCTGGGTATGAGAGCAACCTGTGAGAGCGAGCCTTGAGGAAGTGAATGCATGAATGCATGGGGACGATGATTATTTCCTCTTATGGTCATTTGGGGTGAGGTGGTGTGCTGGCAGCAAAGGTACGTTTCCATTTTTGGACCGTTGGTCCCCACTACCACCTCATCACTCCCCACTCCTCGTAATTAGCTCCCACCTTATGCATCCATAGCTTTAACTGCTTTTGTCCTTCTCCTTCTCTATTTTTGAGTTGACTGCTGCCACGTGTGAGAGAACACCCTGTTTTGTCTTTGTTGACTAAGCGAAGGTGGCCAAGTTAACTGGCCACCTTTTCGCTTATAAACCAACTTACTCGTAACCTTTACATTTTTTTGACTACATGATGCATATGAGAGAGTGAGCGGGATACTTACTTGTGGTGCCAATACCTTGCTGCAGTTGTTGAAGAACGAAGGTGCTTGCTGTGTGTATTGGTTGCATGCTATTCTTCTTCCCTTCTTGTTGCTTTCTGATGATCCCTTTGTTTGTGCAGGTACTTGTTGTTGAAGATGGTGGTGGTGTTGCTGCTTTGGAGCTCCTTTTGCCCTTGGATCATCATGATGGAGGCTTGCTGCTATTATGATTTGTATTCTATGGGATAGGCTGCTATAGGATTTCCTACAAGATGTCCTATAGCTGCTTCTCCCTCAAAAGTCTTAATCATACACTTTTCTAGGGTTGTGAGGATGGTCATGGATGGAGAGAGAGACTTTGAGTGTGGAGAACGAGGAATACTCAGGTGATGCTCTCTATTGCTCCCTGTTTCCCTTCTTTTCGAAGACTGTCAAAATTTTTTTGAAACTGATTTTGTTTTTAAGGGTGAATGTAGGGGTGATGGAATGATGGTGAGTAAGGTATGGTGATGGAATGATGATGAAGGGGGTGCTATTTCATTGACATAGCAGGTCATTTTTTCTTTAGGGTTGCTTCCTGTAGGATTTCTGGGTCACTGTGATTCCTACAAGATCATCCTGTAGGTTTTCAGGGGATCCTGTAGGTTTACAGGGGATCCTGTAGAAAACACAGTCCCCTTGTAAACTAAAGGAAAGTAGTGGAAAAAAATGAGAGAAATGGTAAAGTGATGAACGAAAATGAGTGGAAAAACAAAATGTGAGTGAAATAGGTCTCTTGGTGATCCTCCTTTGCTCTCTGATCATCCTTCTTGCTAACCTGCAAAAATAGAAATTTTCATGATTTTTCTCTTTTCCTTTTTCTTTCTTTTTCCTTTTTTTTTGAAAACAACTAGGCTGCCTCTGAGAGGTTTTCATCCTAGCTGTTTGCCCTAGGCGCCTCAAGAGAGGTTTTCACCTAGGGATCTTTTTATTCTCATTTTTTTCTCTTTTTTTTTATTGACACTATTGGGCTGCCCCAAGAGGTTTTCAACCTGATAGTGGGACTCAAGCACCTCATGGAGGTTTTCACCTGAGCCCTTATTTTTTTTCTCAGTGATTTGATGAGGCAGGAGCTGAAATTTGCTCCACTATCATCACTGTTTTATTGATATCATCAATGAACTCTTGTCTTGACAAAGGTCTTTTGTAGATTTTCAATCGGTGTCCATTAACAAGTAAAGGAATGGCCTCTTCATCTATGGTTCTGACCTGCACTGAACCATTATCATGGCATCTTTCTACAACATAAGGTCCTAGCCATATTGTCCTTAACTTGCCCTTGAAGTCTTTATACCTAGAATCATATAACAAAGCCCAATCACCTTATTGGAATTACTTTTCCTTGATGTTCTTATCATGCCAGATCTTCCTTTGCAGTTAAATTACCTCTGTATGTAGTAGGAGGGTCTGCTTTCTGAACTCATCCAAACCATTCAACTGGAGCAATCTCTCTTTTTGTGCACTGCTAAGATCTAGATCTAGTTGGGTTGGCATCCTTAATGTGTTAAACTCAAATTCAATGGACAACAAGACCCTTTTCCCATAGACCAACTCATAGGGTGTGAATCTAGTGGTGGTCTTCCAGGTGGTGTTATAGGCCCAGGTGGCCTCAACTAGTATATCTGCCCAATCCTTCCTACTGTTGCTTACCAATTTGGTCAAGATTCCCTCCAGCGCTCTGTTGGTCACCTCCACTTGCCCATTAGCTTATGGATGATAGGGAGTGGAGGCTCTATGCTTGATCTTGTGCTGGCTGAGCAAGTCTTCAATCATGTTGGAGGCAAACTGACTCCCTTGCTCTATGATCAGCTCTCTAGGGTACCCAAATTTGTAGAATACATTCTTCATTAGGAACTTAACCACCTTCTCCTCTATTGCTTCCTTAATTTCCTTGGTTTCAGCCCACTTAGTCAAATAGTCAGTGCATACAATGATGTACTATTTTTTATTGGAAGGAGGGTCAATAGGCCCAATGAAGTCCATGCCCCACTTGTCAAATGGCTCGAAAGTCACTTGAGGCTGCAGAGGCATTTCATCTCTTAGAGTAGGCCTTCCCATCCTTTGGCACCGATCACACTGACTAGTATATCTTTTCACATCCTGATGAAGAGTGGGCCAACAATAGCCTGCTTGTAACACTTTGAATGTTGTCCTCTTTGCTGTGCGTGACCTCCACAAGGCCCATCATGACAGGTCAGAAGGATGTCAAAGACTTCCTCCTCTCTGACACATCTTCTCAAGATTTGATTTGGGCCAAGTTTGAAGAGATTGCCACCAATCCAAGTGAAGGGGGTGCTCTTCCTTACTATCTTTCTCTTTTCTTTGGAGGACAAGTTTGGTGGGAACTGTGCTGATACCAAATAGTTTTTTATGTCAGCAAACCATGGAGAGAGAACTGAAATAGAAAATAAGTGCTCATCTGGTAACTGGTCATCAACTATTCCTTCTTCACCTGTAGGAAAATTCAATCTAGACAAAAAGTCTGCAACAACATTTTCCTTACCAAGCTTATCAACAATAGTTAGATCAAACTGTTGTAATAAAAGTAACCATCTTATAATCTGAGCATTCACATCTGGTTTATTCATTAAATATTTGATTGCAGCATGGTCAATATGCATAAATGTTTGATAGCCTGTAATATAATGCCTAAATTTGTTCAATGAATGCACAACAACTAGGAGTTCCTTTTCGGTCACTGTGTAATTTAGTTCAGCCTTTGACAGATTCTTATTGATAAAGTAGATAGCATAAGGCAATTTTTCATCTATCTGACCTAGGGCTGCTCCTATAGTTTTGTGTGAGGCATCAACATGAATATGAAAGGGGCGGTCCCAATTTGGGCCTCAGAGAATCGATGCAATTGTTAACTTGTCCTTTAGGGTGTCTAAGGCCTCTTGACATTTTTTTGACCATATAAACTCAGAGTCCTTGGCCAACAAACCAAATAAAGGAGAGGCCAACTTGCTAAAGTCCTCTATGAACCTTCGGTAGTATCCAGCTAAGCCTAGGAAACTTCTAACATCTCTCTTATTTTGAGGAGGTGGGACCCTTTGGATGATAGCTATTTTTTTTGGGTCCACCTGCAGTCCTTGTTGAGATATTGAATGACTTAGCACAGTCCCTGCGGTCATCAAGAATTTACTTTTTTCAGGACTGAGAGACAGATTCATTTCAATACATTTGTGCAATACTTTGCCTAGGTTGGACAAAGCCTCTTGAAAATCAAAACCATAAGGTGTAAAATCATCCATATAAATTTCCACTGCATCATGGACTAACTTGGCGAAAATACTCAGGGTTGCTCTTTGGAAAGTGGCAGGAGCATTGCATAGGCTAAAAGGAGGGACCCTATAGGCAAAAGTACCCCAAGGATAAGTGAAGGTGGTTTTATCTTGGTCTTCTGGGCTGATCTGGATTTGGTTGTATCCATTCAATCCACCTAGGAAAGAGAAAAAAAATTTCCCTGCTAGGCCATCTAGCACTTGGTCAATGAAGGGTAGAGGGAAATGGTCCTTCTTTGTGGCTTTGTTCAACTCCCTGTAATCGACACAAATTCTCCACTTACCATATTTGGAACTAACACCAAAGGAGATATCCACTTACTGTCAGAGATAGGGTAAATGAATCCTGCATCTAGCAGTTTTTGCAGTTCTTCTTTGACTATATCTTTAAGAGCTGGATTCATCCCCCTTTGGGGTTGCCAGACTAGCTTGCAACCCTCTTTCATGTATATGTTGTGAGTACACACTGAGGGGTTTACTCCCTTCATTTCTTTGTAACTCCAAGCAAATGCTTCTAAGTTTTCCTTTAGCAAGTTGCATAACTTCTCTTCTTGGAGAGCAGAAAGAGATGGATTGATTTTCAAGGTTCTCTCAGGGCTGAATTCTGTGTTTTTGACATGGAGGGGGTTGGAATCGACCAAGAATAGGTCAATTGGATGATTGTTTTGGGTTTCCTTTACTACATCTTCTAAGGGCAATGTGTTGGGAGTTGGACTTTGGAGTAGGTGTTAAATCAAATCATCCTTGTCCTGCTATCCTCCTCCCATGGTTGTTTCTAACGTATAAAGTTGAGCGGAATAAACTTCATCTTCTTCCTCGTCCTCCAACCATAAAGGTAAATCGTGCTCTAGATATGGCTGAGAAGGAGGGTATAGGACTAACTGCTTGGACATATGCCCATTCTTGATGGTAATATTCCCAGCTCTGCAGCTAATGTAAGCATCAACAATGGCCAACCATGGTCTCCTAAGGATGAGAGGGTAACCAGTAAGCTTAGGCTTAGGATGGAGAACTAGGAAATTTGCAGGGTACTCCCAAGAGTCAATGGAGACAATCACATCCTCCACAATCCCCTCAGGGGTTACTGTGGAGCAGTCTACAAGTTGGAGAACTGTTGTGGTCTTCCTCAATGAACCTTGGAGGTTGAGCTTAAGCATGGTGTTCTTGGTCATCACATTAATGGCAGCCCCAAGATCCATCAAAGTGTGTGGGAAAATGGTGCCATTGATGTGCACATCTACTACAAGGCTTCTAGGGTCCAAATATTTTGGATAGATTACCTGCCCCAGCATTAAGTCAGACAGCTGTCCAATGACATTAATGGTAGGGGCATCCCTTCTTCGCCTCCATGGATGCTTGAAGCACTTATCCTTAATCAACTTATTCTAAATATGAACATATTTTATTGCTTGGAGAAGTGGAATCTTTACACATGGAGTTTTCAATTCTCCCAGAAGTTCAATCTCTTCTGGGGTAGGCTGGAGTGGTTTGGTTAATCTCTCAGGAAAGGGTGGATTCACTTTAAGAATTCTTTCCTCTCTTCCTTCCTCAACCTCCCTAGGTGGAGGTGGAGGTTGGTTATCTGGGAGAACTCTCCCAGATCTCAGGTTAATCTCCAGGATTTCCACAGCATAAGCTATATATGATGTCTCTCCATTGTATACTTGTTGAGCCTGTCTGTTGTTCAGGTTCGGATTTGGCTGGGTAGGTATCTGGGGTTTCTTCGGTGGAGAAGAGTGTAGCAATTGTGGTTGGGCAGGTGGTGGAGGCAATAATGCTGGAACATTGTTGTATTGGGGTCTCCACCCCTGGGGTGGTGCATTCCACTGAGGTTGTGGCAGAGCATATGGTTGAAATGACTGGCTGGCTGGCTAGGAGTGATACTAAGATGCAAAGGACCAAGGAGAGGGTGTAGACTAGGAAGGATGAGTAGGGGGTCCCCAAGAAGGTATGGATGTGGTTTGGTTGGGCTTGTAATACACATGGGATGACCCTTGCATGCCCTGCTGGAATGGTCTAGGCCCATGAGGTATCTGGTTTTATGTAGCAGAGCTGTTCAGTGACCCCTTCAACTCCTTGATATACAACTTTAAGTCCAGGCAAAGAAGGGCATTTTTCTGTGGAGTGGTTTTCTTCACAGATTGAGAAAATTTCAATAGAATTCAATGGACATTCATTCTTAGGATGCCTCCTAGCGCATCTAGGAAAAAAAATGGCCAAGGAACTCTCTTCTTCCTCTTGCTTTCTCTTAATGTGCATAATGTCCATTTGCAATGCAAGGGTTTGTGGCATCTCACTTTTGAAATCTTCTAGCATGTTTCCAATTTCACCCTTGATGGATGAGTTGGAAGAGGATGTATTGACCATAGGTTGACTACCCCTACCCTTTTTCCTAGCTTCCCTAGAATGGTTTCTAAAGATAGTCTTGATATCCTCATAGGGTAATTGGTAGATATCTCCTCCTACTAACAAGTGTAGGGTATCTATAAGATCTTCCCTTACTCCCCTAATCAGGACCAACATTAGTGACTCAGGGTCAAGTGTGCACCTGGCCCTTTTGTAACTAAGATGGAATCCTTCTTCGTAATCCTCTAGGGATTCATTATTGCCTATGGACATCCTAAAAATTTCCTCTTTAGTATCCTTTGACCGACAGTAGTCTTTATATTTGTTGTTAAAGGCTTGTTGCATTTGGTCCCAAGTTGTGATGCTATCCCCAGGTAAAACCATGAACCAACACAATGTTGCATCCTTGAGGGTAGATGGAAATAGTTTTAACTTCTACTCATCATCTGTATAGTCATAGATTCGACATATAACAACAAACTCAAATAGGAAAGTGTTGGGGTCTTCTGTGGTCAAGCCATGGAAATGAGGTAGGGCAGAGGGGCTCATATTTTTCATCGTAGTGTCCCCATTGGTTTCCCTGATGGGGAAGGAACCCTCAACTCTCTCTCTATTCCCTCTATCATTTCTGTTTTCAACCATTGGTTCAGTAGGAATGGGTTCTTCTTCTTCTTCTTCCCCTGTAGGTTCTTCAAATATGTCAGATTGCTGATCCAGGTGGATGTTGGTGGCCACCCACCTATCCCATTTGGACCCCCACAACTGTCTCTTTCAGTCTTTTTAGTTTCCTAAATTGTAGCACAGTTTACTATTTTTAGCAATTTTTCGGGTCCTGAACTTCTGGAGCCGTTTTGAGGCCCTAAACGACGTTTTTTTGGGATTCTGGGGCAACATGGATCCATGGATCGATGTTGCCTCCCAAAGTGGTAGTACTCGGATAGATCTTTCTAACGAGCTATCGTACGCGTCAAACGGAGATCGTATGCCAAAGTTACGACCCCGGGAAATTGATGTACCAATTTACCCAAACGGGGCCCACAATTTGGCGTTTCATCTTCTAGGGTTAGGTTTCGGGATGTGAAGGGTTTTCCATTGTTTTTCAACAATAAATAGGCCTTCGAGCCTCATTGTAACACAGTTTTGAGAACAGTTCAGAGGCATGTAGCCGCCACATCTCTTCTCAGAGATAAGCTACCATCGCCCTAGCTGGTTTCTTTCCATTTCTGTTTGTAAGCATATTTCAGTATTTTACAGTAATGAAATGAAGTATTATTTCCGCTGCATCTCAGTATTTATGGTTATCTCATCTCTGTATTTATGGTTATCTATGTAATTTGTTGCGTTCCTGTTTAAATCCGGATCAGTGGTATCAGAGCGGTCTGCTTTTTCTCTGTTTTTCTTTGCATGTCCCCAACGAGGTCGGGATATAAGGAGTTAGGGCTTGAACTGGTCGAACCTTTGCAAGACCAGCCTCGCAAATCCCGACGGCCTCCCATGGCGGATGAGAAGAAAGACGAGGGGGCAGGAGATCCTATCAAAATCTTGCTCGAAGAAGCGCTCGAGCGGCAAAGGAACGCGATGATGGATAGCTTTGCGCAGATTCTTCAGCGACTACCTAGAGGCGACGCATCGACTTCCAACAGCAACTCTGGAAATGCCACACCCTTCAAGGTACAAGTTAATTTTGAAATCCCCATATTCGAGGGTCAAATAGATGCAGATGCTGTAGATAAATGGTTAAATCTGCTAGATGGGTTTTTTTCTGTTCACGAATTTTTAAGTCGGGAAAAGATTGTTTTTGCTCTTCTCAAAGCAGCCCCCCACGACAAGGACTGGTGGGAAACCTACTGCGAGCAGAAGGATGAAAGTACAGGCTCACTATTTTCAGCCGCACCCACTTGGAATGACTTCCGGGATGCCATCAAGGAGCAATACTACCCTGTCGGAAGCTATGAGGACAAATACATCAAATGGACCACACTGCGGCAGGGACGAGACCAAGATGTGCCGGAATTCACAAACATTTTTCATACCCTTCGCACACAGTTGGGTATCAAAGATTCTGAGCTGCATCTGGTACTCAAATACCGCGGTTGCCTACACAAATACATCCAGGAAGAGATGGGGTTCTTGAACATCTCCTCACTCGGCATAGCATACCGATACGCTGTCAAAATCGAACAAAAGTTCAAACAGAAGAAGCGAGACTTTGGATCTGCAAATCCGAAGCGCAAAGGACAAAGCCAAGGCGGGGTGACCCAAGACAACCCGTCGAAGCCGCAAGAAAAGAACAACACCACGAAGCCGAAGAAGGACACAGGAAAGTGGTGTGAGTTCCACAAGAGTCCCACTCATAACACAAGTGAGTGTCGGACCAAGCAGTCGCTGGTGGCTGAGTTGAAGACTTCCGAATCAGATGCATGTTCCGACCCTGAGCCAGAACTCGACAAGGGAAATGGAAAAGGGAAGCAGATCATTGATGCGGATCCCAGCGCCACTGTTGCCACCGCCAAGATCCAAAAAGATGAGCCTGAAAATCCAGAGGAAGGGGAGCGCCTTTTCCACTCACAGATGTGGGTGAAGGGTTCGCCGCTACAATTCATTGTCGATAGTGGCAGCCAAAAGAACCTCATTTCAGCAGAGATCGTGAAGCGGTTGGGCCTACCGACTACAGCGCATCCGCAGCCGTACAGTATTGGGTGGCTTCGCGAAGGACGAGATCTAAAAGTTCGCCAGCAGTGCCGCCTTCCCTACAGCATCAAACCCTTCACAGACGAGGTATTGTGTGATGTTACACCTCTGGATGTTTGTGATGTACTATTAGGCCAGCCATACTTGTCGAGGCGACATGCTGTGTATGAGTCAAGGCCTCGTGCTGTCATTATTTCTTTGGGTGATTCATTATACAGGATACCGGAGGTAGCCCCACCTACCGCCACCTCTTTGATCACTGCTAAGAAAGGCAGCAAGCTCATCTCACAGACCAGGAAATTCATCTGTCTGGCTCACTCCCAAAATAAGGGGAAGATCGTTGCTACATCCATGACCCCTGCAAAGGGTTCCTCCACGCAGCAGCAGCAACAAAAGGATACGGTCATGACAAAACATAGGAACAACTTCTCCTCACCCTCATGGGTACCACACAAGTTTCAGGTGGGCAACAAAGTCTGGTTGCATCGACAGAAAGAACGCCTTACCAGAACCCATCAGAAACTCAGGCGACTCCGACATGGTCCTTACACCAGTACCAAGGCTACGGGCAACAATGCTTTGAAGCACAACATTCCTCCATCCCTTGGCTTGCACCGAGTGTTCAATGTGGACTGTCGTCGACCATGCTTCCCACCATTTTTGGACACATCAGAGATTGCAGAACAGCTCACCAGAGACCCAGATCAACAGAAGCTTCCTCATCTCAGGGGTGAACTCAACGCAATGGGGACCATTGCTTCCTAAGGGGGGAGGAATGATCCAGGTGGATGTTGGTGGCCACCCACCTATCCCATTTGGACCCCCACAATTGTCTCTTTCAGTCTTTTTAGTTTCCTAAATTGTAGCACAGTTTACTATTTTTAGCAATTTTTCGGGTCCTGAACTTCTGGAGCCGTTTTGAGGCCCTAAACGACGTTTTTTTGGGATTCTGGGGCAACATGGGTCCATGGATCAATGTTGCCTCCCAAAGTGGTAGTACTCAGATAGATCTTTCTAACAAGCTATCGTACGCGTCAAACGGAGATCGTATGCCAAAGTTACGACCCCGGGAAATTGATGTACCAATTTACCCAAACGGGGCCCACAATTTGGCATTTCATCTTCTAGGGTTAGGTTTCGGGATGTGAAGGGTTTTCCATTGTTTCTCAACAATAAATAGGCCTTCGAGCCTCATTGTAACACAGTTTTGAGAACAGTTCAGAGGCATGTAGCCGCCACATCTCTTCTCAGAGATAAGCTACCATCGCCCTAACTGGTTTCTTTCCATTTCTGTTTGTAAGCATATTTCAGTATTTTACAGTAATGAAATGAAGTATTATTTCCGCTGCATCTCAGTATTTATGGTTATCTCATCTCTGTATTTATGGTTATCTATGTAATTTGTTGCGTTCCTATTTAAATCCGGATCAATTGCTCACTTGAGGGTTCCTCTAGTTCACAACCACTGAAGAAGAGGGAAGGTTGGTTGTTTGATGCAGTGGGGGTATTTGGCAAAAATTTCCCTAAGTTATCCCTATTCCTACGAGGCATGAAAGGAAATGTTTTTGGTTTGGTTTTGTGTTTTTTTTTTCAAACTTGGAAAGTACTTTGCAGAATTGGAATTGCTAATTCAATGAAAACTAATAATTGAATGAAAAGGCTACTTGCTGAATTGAAATCTTGCTTGCAAAATGGAGAGGAGAGTAGAAAATGAAAAATGGAAAAAAAAGGAAACAACTAAATTACTTTTGCAGAAATAAACTAATGGCAGAATATTGGAGATAAGAAATAGATGAAAAGAAAGCACTAATCACATTTTACTCAGACACCTCCCTGACAATAGTGCCAAAAAGTGATGAGTGCCAGTATTGCAGTAAGAATGTTGCAACTCCTAGGCTACCAACCTTACTTTATCAACCTGGGGTTCATACAAACTTGGAGGTGACTGTGTTGTATACACAAGTAAAAGTGATGGTTCTGCCTGTTGTCACTATTCAACTGGTGAGAGAAAACTGGTGTTTTCAAGCTAGAACTATTTGGAGTCAGAAGAAGCTTGATTTCTTGATAGAAGAAAGGTAAATCTACTATAAGAGAGAGCTACTCTACTGCAATAATGGAGGAGACCGAAATTCAATGCTAAATCACACCATTTCCTAATTAACTGCTAAGAAACTATGCTTTGCAAAAATGCTAAATCATCATGAAACAAATGCTACTATCTAAGTTATAGAAGTAAGAAGCATCAAACATCACTAATGTGCAATTAAAGAGACCGAACTAAATCTATTTTTGCCTTTTTGTCTTTTCATGCAAAATCAAGTATGCAAACTAATTTCTTCTAGTGATGTGGCAAGTGAATTAAGGATGTTTGAGGATGGATAGAAGGGTCAGGAGATGGTTGGATGGTGCGGGAGACCGTTGGGAGGCTTTTGGCGACTCCCTAGAGGTTTTCCTTCAATTCGTCCTCAAAACAGGCCATTTCGGGAAAACCTACAGGATGTACTAGAAACCTACAAGATACAGTCGAGAGAAAAATGTGAAGTATTGGAGGTGATGGAAGGCTTGGGAAAGGTGTTTGATGGGTGGAATGGAGTGGGAAAAGGTTTAGGATCACTCATAAGTCAACAAAAAATATAGGAGATGGTTGGATTCGCTCAATGTGCTTGGAAGAATTTCTATGAAAAATGATGAAAACTAGTGAAGGTGATGGTGAAAACAAGGGATGGCTAAGGTGGATGGAGTGGAAGGTGGCTGCTAGCTATGAAGTCTTAGTCTCCTCCTAAAGCACCTGCTCTACATAAAACATGTATATCTTCCAAAAAGTTATGTAAACAAGAAACATTCTCATAAACTAGAAAAGCAAAATTAATGAACTAATTGCCTACATTATGCATGAGGAAAGTTGTTGAAAGGAATGAAATCATGGATGAGATCTATTGCAAAAATGAAGATGAAAAATATGACAATGGAGTCCTACCTTGCAAAACTGACCAAATACTAATTTAAAGACAACAAACTCCAAAGCTCATAAAAGAAATAGAAATCTGTGTTTTTGGGGCTGCTTAAGGGTCCCTTCCTCAAGTCATGATCCCAGAGGGAGGAAGTGAGGCTAAGACACCTGCTGACAACCTTATGGTGCTCCTTTTATCCCTGCTAACCTACTACTGAAGTAAGGCACAAATGGAAGCAAACTAATAAACAACCAATCCAATCTACACTACTTGCAATGGAAATGCATCTAAAAGCAAATTAACAATGAAGCTATGAAACTACACTAAACATACATATACAAGAAAGAGGAGCCTTGGCTACTAGGGTTGGGCCCTAACCCAAGAGCTTCAGCCCTCTGAGTTAACTCAGTGCTGGCTCAAAACAAAACTCATTCTTATTACCAAAACAAAAAATTACATCAATAAAACTTTCACAAGTCTGGAGCTCGAAAATAGCTTAGAGTTTTACAACAAAAATTTGAATCCTAATGAGGCTCTAGGCCTCTCTACTTATACAACTGAAGTCCCCAACGACTTCCTTAAAATCAAGGAGGCTCGGCTCCCGAACTTGAGATAAACTAGCTCTTTTTCTCTCACTTGCTCGACTGCCTTCTAATCCTCATGGCTTGATTGCTTGCACTTCGAGCTAGTGTGATGGATGGAGGAATATTCGAATGGGGGATAAGTAAATGAGGAGGATTTACCTCCTACAATCCCTCTCCCTTGTCGCATTCAAGTTTTAACCTTATTATTTGAAAAAAATTCTTGATTTTCTCCTTCAATCTTGTATTCAATGCATATTAGTCCACTAGACATAATATCCAACTCCAACTCATCTCATAAACAAAATATAATCAAAAACATGTAATAAGTTGTGAGAAAAGTTGGTTTGACTAAGCTAGGAGGTGAATTAAGGCCCATATAATTACCCAATGATGAGGCTCATCACAAATATCAAGGTAATGCATTTAACTTTAGAAAATGAAATTTTGTTGAATGGTTGTAATGGTTCATTGGAAAGTGAGGAACATGGGAATATTGTCCCAAAGACGGAAGAAGGTGTTGAGATGGCTTCATGGAATCAAAATTAGGAAGAGGATAAATTGTCTCCCAAAAGCCATTAAAGATATTTCTTCCATAGAGAAAAATAAATGATCCCTACAACCAAAATAAAGCTGACTTATGAGGATGGTTGTGTGTAGGATGAGGGGAAAGTCTTGAAGGTTGTTAAGAAGAGACATAGAGGAAAATTGTTGAATTGTGGAGACACCTATAGCAAGGACAAGGGGCAACATATTTTTCTATCACAATATGAAAATGATTTACAATTCCTATAGGATCAGTTGGATAGTCCCAAGGATGAGGAAGACTACACCAGGAATACAACCATATAACTAGAGGTGGCTAAGGTGTTAAAGGAATCTAAATATTTTGATAATTTTCATGGTGAAAAGGTTCCCAAGGGCATAATTTAGCTTTCAAGAAAGGAGAAACAAGTGATTCCAAAGGAAGATGAGGAAGGAAGAGAATTTTGGAGGAAGTTGTGCAATTCCATATTTGAAGAATAAATACATATGTAGCTAGGTACAACCAAGGAGGAATGGAACAACAATTTGAAAGTATAAATCCTAAATTGGGTTAAAAGTGTTACAATCAATGAATCATATGGAGTCCTAAAAATAGACATGCAGTGCTACATTGAAACAAGCATAAAGCTTGTCAAAGGGAAAGGATAATTCAGGGAGATTACAATAAGCACCAATTCAATAGTGCATAGTTACAGTGAAATTTTTGCAAGAGGAATATGTTGAAGAGATGCTTTTCTGAAGTCCCTTGAGTTACAACTTTGAAATTAAAATTGACCAAAATTTTGAGCAACATGTGGAGGAGTAGAAATCAATAGCAGTCTAGGTGAGTTATGGAGCAACGATGATCAAGGTGAAGATTATGATGTTTTCCAACCACAAAATAAAGGAGGTTGCAAGCATAGAAAGGAGGTTGCAAGCATATAAATGTGGTTGGATATGGAAGATTTCATCATTACAACAAGAAGGGGACAACATAACAGGGTATGGGCTCCTGGAACCTAGAAGCTGATAATGTGACATCCCTTGACTTGAGGTTTATATGTAACTAATTGTATATATGTGTTTTGATTTTTTAATGTTAAGTTTGAAAGGAATTTGAAGAATTTAATTATCAATATTTTATTACTGATAATGAATGATTGTAAATTTGTATTTAATATGTTTATAATAAATAAAGAGCTTTCGAAAATTAATGTTGGAGTGCACTTGGTGGAATGAGACGAGGCTCCAAATTGATGATGAATATTAATTACCCAGTAATAAGTCTTAGGAATCTAATCTTCATGATTATATTTATTGTGAATTATGGAACTAACCAATTTATTATTTCCCTAAAATATAGGATGTTGTCTTTTGGAGTGGGAAACAAAAGCTTATTAATGAGATCGTAACTACGTGCCACCTGTTGGTGAGGTGGAGGTAGTTACCAACTACCAAAACCAGTGGTAGATGTGTACTGGGGGGTACTTTACTTTTTTCTTCTTGCTAAAATAGGCTCATGTTGTCTTGGAGAGACCGGGGAGAGGCAAGTGAATATGACAAAAGTAGAAAAAAAAAATGTGAACTTGTTGTGCTTGGAGGGATACATTCTCGATGCAGTATCATGGTTTGGGGGAGCTGAGTGTTCTGAAATTAATCTTCCACAACTTTACTAATTTGTAGTCAGTATTTTGAACCTAGCTTATGTGTAATATTTGTAAAGTAAAATGGTATAGATTCTAGTATTATGAATTATATAGTTATTTTTTCATACAGGCTGATTTTTATGTATTTTCTGCAAAGTTTCAAGGAGATGGATTATAGTAAATGTACTCAGGAAAGACACATTGTTATATGCCATTTTGTTAAATCTGGTAACTATGACTTCAAATGGGACCAATTCACATTCTTCAACCTATTGTCATCATCCATACACAAATCCCTAAACATGGCTCTACTAAATCCATGAGTTTCTGCTCTTGATTGTTGAGTTTCCAAGATTTTAAGGCCCAACACACCTTAAACCTTTAAGGGCCAGTGTTGACTACTAGGTTGACCCTCTCTACATTTGCGTTTATCACCAGTGGGTTGTTCAGTCTTGGGGGTGCATTAGTTCTAGAAATTTGGGAAAAAAATAAAAGAATCATGAAGCTTCTTCTTCTTGAAGCTTCTTGAGGTTGTTTCAACCATTTACCTTGGATAAGAGTCTTGAATCCTATCCTATACTACCTTGAATTTTTCACCTCTTATCCGTTGAGCTCATCCTTCCATCTCAATTGGATCTCAAGCCTAGATTGGTAAATGGATAAGAATTCATGAACTACCTCCCTCATATATATATTTATAGCCATCCATGGGAAACGGGTTGGATTTTGGAGATTTATTCTACCAACATGTCGTTGCTTTGAGATTCACTAATCCATGAATTATGGTGACATAGAGGCAAACTTTTTGAGAAGAAAAGGATAAGTAAACTTGGGGAGCTCTTCTACAAGATCAACTTCTATTTTTAGTTGTAACTCTCTCCATTTCTATTAATAAAAAGATAGATTGTTTTCCTATATATGATGTTATGATTTCATATATTTCAATACCATGTTGATCTATTGAATGAAGTGATTGAATTATGCTACATAGATGTTGTATATATTTGGCTTGTCTTGTTTGATCATGCAGGTTCTGATTATAGTGATCAGAGCTAGGATTGGAGCATACAAGCTGAGGAAGGAGAGAAGCTTTCGAAATATTTTAGGTAGGCCTCATCCCATTATTAAATTACTTTAAGGGAGACATTTTGCCCTTTGGTTTCTATTGTTCTAGGTCATTACACCAGGCCTAGGGAAGACACTTTTTTCCATATTCGTAGATTCCATATAAAAAATTGGCAACCATAATGGGGATCAATTCAATCCTTTTGTGGTTCTCTTTGCCCTTGGTATATATTTTTCCTCTTGTTTTGATATTTATAGTTTCACTCAGTCCCGATTAGACATAGGAATACCTGACGTTGAGATTTCATTGCATTTTTTCCATTGGAACTTGAGATTCGTTTCTCAGCCCACCCTTTAGTGTGGATATAGGTGTTGAAATGCACCCTAGCCTTCCCTGTACCTTCGTTGCAGTGCAATCAAACCCTCTTTGTGCCTACATTGCAGACCACTGGTGCCTCTTTAGCACCTACACCAATCATTGTTTCATGCAAAATTTTTCTTTATTTTGGTTTTCTCTCTATCCAACCTTCTTCTAGCTATTATTCCTTATGTCCCTTAGTGTCTTAATGTCTCTCAGAAGCCTTCATATTGTTTTCTTGTGGTTTTGAGTCCTTTTCATGAGAAATTGTTTAGATTTTCCTTTGTTCTTGTCATTAGGTCATTAGAAAACTGATTTGTTTATTGATTGAGTACTTGAAAGAATTGGTGTTCTAGTCATCGTTCTAAAAAGTTTGCTTTTATCAGTGATTAAACATGCATCTTAGTTTTCTCTCATTTTGAAAATTAAGAGCAATTTGAAAAGAAAAATATCTTTGCATTGTCATCTAGGTTTTTTTTGAGTAAATTTGAATTGGAACAATTGCATTTTAGGGAATTGCACTTAGTTATTGTTTGTTTCATATTCTTTATCTCTTTCCTCCTTTAGATAGATTCTCATTGAAAGTGAAAGTTTCCATTTCTTCATGCTAGCTTGCATTTCAGGATATTTAGGTGAAATTCGTGGTGAACCATGAAACTGAAACCTAATCAAAGATAAAATTCAATATCTTTTGAATCAACCTAAGGAGCATTTTTCACATTAATACAAACACTTAAATGTCTAGGAGAGAGACATGTTCTTGCATCATTAAATGTAGGGGTTGTCGTTATTTTCTAGCATTGTATCCCGGGGGTAATATCTCATTCCATGTACGTAAGTGTATCAGATTGTACTTTGCATACCTTTGGTTATATTGGATGACGCTCCACAAATGAAAGGTATATGGGAATGCTCTCATTGAATGGTTACAGATTAGACAATACTACTATGGATTGCACTTCCATGTGCCATCAAGTATATTTTGGAAGTCCACCATAGGTTGATATCATCACCATAGGTAATTGAGTCAGCCACCTTGTATACCGTGATACACCGAACACAACATTCGGGGAGATTTCTTGCACATATGTTACGTCCTTGGTTCTCCAAGGTGTATATTACAGTTCACGGTTGCTTGGTAAACACTTTTTCCTAGTTACCCCCTTTTTTTGTGTTGTTAATTTATAAAATAAATTAATTGACCATGGAACAACTCAGTGGGTATTAGGTTGCAACTAATGGCAACATTTCCCAAGTCTACCAATCAAGGAAACCCTTTTGACAGGAATCCTAGTTCGTTTCCTTCTTTAGGAAATATTGGTGCTCCTTATATGGCAACGTTGTCCCTCCTCAAATTTACCATTTGTTTACTAGTTTGCTTATTTTCAACCTCTTTGGTTCAGAATGTATAAAATGCTTCTCAACCAAGTTCTCCTAACAAATATCATCCTCAAGGTGATCCTAAAATTGACCCTTTTCCTTCCCAAATTATTATGTGGAATCTATGACTATGGACATAAGTATCTTCCCTAAGCCTAGTTGACTGACCTAGAACAATAGAAAGACAAAGGAACTATATTTTTCCTTCAAATAAATATATAATGGGATGAAGCTTACCTAAGATATGTCGTATGCTTCACTCATTCCTTGGATTGAATTCTCCAATCCTAATTCCAATCGCTATTATTAAAACCTGCACAGTCAGATAACACAAGCCAATGATCCATGAAATATATGTAGTGTCATCTAATCACTCTATTCAATAAATCAACATGGTATTGAAATATATGAAGCCATAAAATCACATATAGGAAAACAAATAACTCTTTGCATTAATAGAAATGGAGTGAGTTACAACCAAAAATAGATGTTGATCCTTTAAAAGAGCTCCTACAAGTTGACTTATCCTTTTCTTTTCATAAAGTGTGCCTCTAATCACCCTAATGCATGGGAAGATATCTCTCACATTAACAAAATAAGGGTAGAATCACTCTCCAAAATCCAACCCCTTGCCCATGGATGGTAGTAAATATATAGGTGAAGGTGGTAATTCACGAATTCTTATCCTTTTACCAATTAGGGCTTGAGATCCAATCTTGATGGGAGGATGAGCTCAATGGATAAGGGATGAAAACTCTAAAGTAGGATATGATAGGATTCAAGATTTTTATCTGAGGTAAATGGTTACAATAGACCCTAGAACCTTCTAGAAGAAGGGGCTTTTGGATTCTATCTCTTTACCCAAATTTATAGAACCAACGTAGGTGTAGCGTGGAGCAACCTATAGGTGATCAATGAAGTCCACAGTGGAGCAACCTGGTTGTCAGCACTATCCAGTAGGAGGTCAGGGAGAATTGGTCTTTAAAATGATTGAAAAAAGGTGTTTTTAGGCAGAAACTCAAGGATAAGGATGAGTCATGCTTAGGTATGTGTGTTATGATGATGAGAAGGAGATGAAAATAGTTGATTGATCCAGTTGAAGGCTTATTAAGTAGATGTGAAAAAATGGCCTATAACAGATTTCCCCTTAAAGCGCAAAGTCATAAATGATGGCTAATGACTAAAGTGCTTTACCTTGTGACAAGTCAAGATCAAGAACAACAAGTGAGATCGTTATCTTTTACAATACATTTACATCATCACATATTTGTTGAGGGAGGTATACCCATGCTCAATGCATAAGCTAACATTACATGTACATTGATCAAAAGACATGTCCATGGATGACTGATGGTGGACCCATGACTGGATGAATGCATGTATGATCATATCCATCATACATTGTGATATTATACTACTCTTGAAATCACATCTTGGATGGATGAAACAAGATCCGGGGTCTTTTATCTCATTCCCACGACTAACCAATGTACAAGTCTAACCATGTGAATCAATGAGCTAGATTCAAACATGGTAGACACCACCTGATTACTGGTTAATGATGTAATCCATTCAAAACACAAGAGAAACCACCGATGATGTTAATCGCTCTTAAGGTACTCTAGTACAATCTGTATGGTGTGAATAAATGAGTTGATGTCTAACACCGCAGAGAATATTTTGGTTGAACGCCAATGATGAAAGCATGTCATCGAGAGTGGAGGAAAATTTCCATTGTTGTATGCAAGCAACAAGGTATCAAGGAGTTTTTATAAGTAAAATGATTGGATAATTAGTTGATGTCAATAGAAAGTGACCCATTGTAGGTGATCTGAAATTGATCTAAGACAAACAATTAAGCTATTATAGACTCATGTGCATGGATGTGCCTATGTTATTTTATGCAACAGATTGATAAGATTGCGAAATACATAGGCACTGAAGCAGTTAGAGAAAACATAACAAGAAAACATGTAAACACAACAAGTTTAATAAAGAGTTCACCCAACACTCCTGGGTTACGTCTCCCAGTCTAGCCTTCAGTGGCAGCCTCTCTATTATGTTTTCATAAGCAGAGTTTTTACAACAGTGAGCTCAATTTGAGTCTCACACAATATATACAATTTAGTAGGACTGTACTTGGATCCCCCATGTCTCTGGAGTACATAGACTCTCCTTACTAAAACTCAACCTCTATTGGTCACCATAGTATGAGCCCAATCTGAGACTCACACATGACAGGCATATATAGAGGAGTTCGCTTGAACCTTTCAAGCCTTCTCTAGAGCATACAGACTCTCTGACTCTCTCTGTCTCTGTCTGGCTCGATGTTGCCTCTGCTTCTACAGGTTAGCTCAGCTTTTTCTCTCTGCTCTCAGCTTTCTACATTTAACTAACTCTTGCGTCTTTCTCTGTCAGTTCGTGGCTTTAAATCCAATCTGCTTTCTAACTGTTCTTTTCCACTTCCCGACTTTCTGGTTCCCCTGCCTCTATCCATTTGAATCCCTCTATTTTTGCGTAATCATCACAATATAATGCCTCATAGGGAGGTAGCCACCTATTATGTAATGGATGAGGGTGTCAGCTCTCTTGGACATGTTTGAACAGTCGTTATTTCCTTTTTCTCCAAGAACTCCCATGAAACCGAATATTTTGCCAACTCATCATCCATGTCGGACTTCAGATCCCATGTGATCTTGTTCTATAACCTCGTCAAATCTGGTCACCCATCAGGGCGTGTCTTCATCGTTGATCTGGGCCCCCAAATCCTACGGTTGTCGCTCATATTGGGCAGTTGAGTAGCTCGATGGTTACCCGCCCGATGTGAGCGGTTTTCTCTCTCTTCCGCTGGACCCATGGCAATCGATGTGTGGCATCGGGCGGGACTTGGTTGAAACCACTTATCGCCTCGAGCCCTTCCGATATCCTGCTGGTTTTGTGGAATCCCGCTCCCGACGGAATCGGCACGATATCCTTTACATTTTATAACCTTTCGGGTCATGGCGCTCGGGGCTTTTCCTTCTTTGAGGGGTTTGCTTGGGGGTTACCATGGGCCAACAGTCTGCGTGCTTAACTGAGGGTCCTCGTTTCTCCATGCTGACCACAAATTGCAATTGTCATGAGGATATCTATGATAAGCTTTACCTTCATAAGACTTTGAAACTGGCATAATTTTAAGAGTTCATGAAAACTTAGAGTGTGTTCTAGGATCTAATTCGGATCACAACCTTCCCGTTGAAAAAGCTTTTGGACCACCAAAAGTTGGTTTTTAAGCATCAATCAAGTGAGGGTATAGATTCCTCACTTGCCCAATTTCTATCCATCTTACACTGCTTGGTTTTGAACTTTTGAGCCCAATCCTAAGGTACTCAACATCCCCTCTGGGCGTAGCTCTCACCTTTCTGTCCAAAACTATATCTTCCTACAATTCATTGAGATATTCAGGCAACAGATCATTAATAGAAGGCAATTGACTCTGCTCTTCGTGATCTTCGATCAATGAAGGTTCAAACAGTCTCAAGCTTTCTGCATTAACTACTAAATAGGTGTGCATGTAAGCTGGCAAATCAAGGCGAAAGAATTCTCATCGATTTTCTCAAGTATCTTGAAAGGTCCATACCTTATTGGATTCAGCTTCTTACCTTCACCTTGCATTCTGTCTTTGCTGATATACAACCAAACTTGATCACCAACTCGGAAACTATGCTTAGTTCGATGCTTATCATGCCTTGCCTTGTACCTGGCTTGGCTCTTTTCCAGCTATTCCTTTACTTCCTGGTGAATCTCTTGGATTTGTTCAATGAACTTGGTTTCCTTGTCCACATCACTATGTCCATCAACTGCTATGTCTTTACCAAAGACAAAATCCAAGGGAAACCTTGGTATGAAACCAAAATAGGTCTCAAAAAGGGATCTTTGTGTAGAAGAATGTTTAGCACGGTTGTAAGCATGCTGCACATAACACAGATGTTCATCCCAAAGCTTGGGATGCTTGCTGCAATAGCCTCTGAGCAACTGGATCACTGTCATGTTGACCAACTCTGTTTGGCCATCTGTTTGCAGATGAAAAGCTGTGCTCTTCTTCAGTCTGGTGTCCATCAATTCCCACAGACTCAACCAAAATTTCCCAACAAATCGGGTATCTCGATTGGATACAATGGAAGTGGGTAATCCAAAATGAACCCATACATGATGAAAGAACAACTTTTCTATTTGTTCAGCTGTAATCTGTTTGTTACAAGGTATTAAAATAAACATTTTGCTAAACCTATCTACAATAACATATAAATAGTCATGACCTTTTCTAGATTTAGGCAGTCCCTCAACAAAGTCCATGGAAATAATTTCCCAAGGATGATAAGGAACTGGTAATGGAGTGTACAAGCCTAGTTTTCTGTTGCTGGGCTTGCTTTTAGCACACATAGTACACCCTCTTACATATCTAGAAACTGTCTCATTCATTTTTGGCCAGTAACAAAATCTTTGTAGCTGTGAAACTATTTTACTTACACCAAAGTGACCTGATATTAGAGAAGTGTGTGCTTCTCGAATTATCTTTACTCTTTCGGTTTGAGGAATGCATAACTTTCCCAAATGATACAAGAGTTGGTCCTTCAAATACATTGGTTTTCCCAAAGGAAAGGAAACTTGATAAAACCAAGTTATCTAGCTTTTCTACATTCAATTCTCCGTCATAAACTGGCAAATCGAACTTCACATCTAATTTAATCAAAGAAGATTTCTTCTTTTTCTTTTCAGGGCTTTCTTTGTGTGAAGAAGATGATGATGAAGGTGATGATGGGGGAGATGGTGGAGAGGGCTTCTCTTCTTTTCCTTTACCTTTTGAGTGGGCAACTAGAATAGGTTCTTCTACTCCTTTATCTTTTTTGGAGGTTGATGACTCTTCACTTCTACCTTTCTTAAATTCTCTCTACATTTCTTCTACCATGGCTCTCATGGTCATGAAACTGTCCATGAACTAGGAGTTTGATTCCAAGGGACTTTCTTTTGACATTTTCCTCTTAGGATAGAATCTTCCGATTTTTGGGTTAGCTTCGACCAACTCTCCTTCTCCTAATTTAAGCTTTGATCTAGTTATCATTCAACAAAAGAATCTAGCACAAGCTTGTCTAACCTTAGTAACCTAGAGCTCTGATACCACTTGATCTGAAATTGATCTAAGACAAACAATTAAGGTATTACAGACTCATGTGCATGGATGTGCCTATGTTATTTTATGCAACAGATCGATAAGATTGTGAAATACACAGGCACTGAAGCAGTTAGAGAAAACATAACAAGCAAACATGTAAACATGACAAGTTTAATAAGGAGTTCACCCAACACTCATGGGTTACGTCTCTCGATCCAGCCTTCAATGACGGCCTCTCTATTATGTTTTCAAAAGTAGAGTTTTTACAATAGTGAGCTCAATTTGAGTCTCACATGGTAGATACAATTCAGTAGGACTGTACTTGGATCCCCCAAGTCTCTGGAGTACATAGACTCTCCTTACTAAAACTCGACCTCTATTGGTCACCATAGTATGAGCCCAATCTGAGACTCACAGATGACAGACATATACAGAGAAGTTCGCTTGAACCTCTCAAGCCTTCTCTGGAGCACACAGACGCTCTGACTCTCTCTATCTCTGTCTGGCTCGATGTTGCCTCTGCTTCTACAGATCAGCTAGACTTTTTCTCTCTGCTCTCAACTTTCTGTGTCTAATTAACTCTTGCCTCTTTCTCTGTCAGTTCATGGCTTTAAAGCCAATTTGCTTTCTGAATGTTCGTTTCTGCTTCCTAGCTTTTTGGTTCCCCTGCCTTTGTCCGTTTGAATCCATCTGTTTTTGTGTAATGATCACAATATAATGCCTCACAGGGAGGTTGTTATCGGGAAATCTAGTGTCTATGCAGAGCTGCTAGTCCCACTAAGGCTGGTAGCTACCTTAGAAACAAACAAACCAAAACCACTTTCATTTTCCCTTATGAAAAGTAGATAATAGGGGAACAAAGGAGACCAACCTCTGTCTTGCGCTTGGCTCCTTGCTTGATTCCTCTCCCTTCTCATAGATCTTTGCCACTTGCTTCCTCGTCTACCCAGCTTCAAAGAGCACCTGTAGAATCAAAGCAGCATAACACTATCCAAGAACGTAGATATACTATCATAAACAATATAGGACCAAATATATATTGACCACACAAATGCATATATCATCAATCATACAAGAATGTGGAGGAAAACTTGAATAGCTTTATTAATAATCAAGAATAGCAAAGAGGATTACAACCAATTGTTCTGACCCAGCGTAATCCTCTCAACAAGAAAGCCCTTCTTCACCTCATGAAAAGCTTAGATCACCCAACACTATGATGTTACACCAATAAACCAGCAGCACTTCCTTACAAGATACAAAATTCCAGCCTCTGGATCTCTGGGATGAGGGATCCATATATAGATGTTTGTAAGGGGGGTGAGTCAGCTTTTGAGATTTGATTAGTGTCCTCTCTCTAATAGTTCTTGATTCCACTTGGAGATTGATGATCTCTTACTCATCCCTGGGCGAATGCAGAGAGGCAAGTGTCACAGGAGAAGTTTCTGGAAGATTCCATGATCCTCCACCTCACAGATTGACCCTGCCATTTGTCCACTCTCACCAATCGTACCCCATAGAAGGGATTTTCAGTATGCATCGCACCTCCTATGTGCATTTAGGTGGGATGCAGCGCACTTTGACCATGGAGCAGGTGAGATGGTACAATTTTGACCAGTTCCGAGTAGTTTTTCATGGAGAACTTCTGGGAGATGATTTAATCAGCTGAACTTGTTCTTTTAGGGGTTGGAACAACACTTTTAGGGACTTAAGAGCCCTTGGTTTATGGACATTTATGATTGGGGTTGCAGTGCCCAAAAATTTCTATAACAGTTGCCCCCTAAAGCATGAGGTCGTTAATCTTTTTTGATGTCGGGTGAAATGCTTTATCATGAGGATCCGAAGTTTTTTCTGTAATAAGATACAATACAACACATTATCTTCATAAAATTTTCATGATCTAGCCGAGGTGGGCATTCCCATGCTCAGTTTTATAAATTCATTTTCATGTACATAAGACAGATAATCGTCTGTGTGCAGACTGATGATTCTGGTAGAGCCATCATCCCTTGGATTGGATGATTATCTATGTAGCAATGATGTACATGATGTCTTTATTTTCCTGAATATATATCACAGCCCATATGGATGAAACTAGATCTAGGGTCTTTAATCTCATTCGATCTTCACTCAAAGTACAAGTCGATCCATGTGAGAGATGTTATGGAGTCGAACATGGAAAGACATCGCCTGATTACCAGCCAATGATGTAGGTTTTTAACAGGTGTGAGAGGAATCACCGATAATGATGATGACCCTCAAGGTACTACAGTGCAATTCATGTGGTGTGAATAAGGGACTTGGCATTGAAAACCACGTAAAATCTTTCGGTCGAAGGCCATTGATGTAAACCTGTCATCAGAAGTGAGAAACTTGCCATTGAGGAATGCAACCTTCAAAGTACTAAAAGGGTTGTTCCTAGATCGAATTCCTGGATAATGAGCTGATGTCGACAAGAAGTGATTTGTCATAGGAGGGCCTTAGTGAATCCCACATCAATGAAACGAAATGGAGCAAATGATTTTAATGGAGGTGAAAACGATCTGATGATATAAGGTTCAGGGTGGCGGTCATGAAAGAATGGAGCGTAAACGTATTACAGTGGATGAGACATAGGTGAATTCTCTGAGTGACTTCTCTTGAACATATTGGCGAAACTGACATGATGGATTGGTAGCGTTAACCCCAAATATGGATGGTGTGACGGACCAATGGTGATATGACCAGTGAACGGAACAACCCAACCCGACTCGGATGCAGAGTGAAAGTGTCATGTTCAAGAGCGACTTGCTACCAATAAAGTTTCTTCAAGTTTTCTTCCCAATTTTTTCCCCAATCATTGCTGACCAGTACCTCTTTATTTTTGTCAAGCTTGAGGAGGATAACATATGCTTGTTCTATAATTTTCCCTTCGGGCAAACCCATCACTATGTTTTAACGAGCCTAGCGATAGTGAAACTCGTTCTTGTCTGTATGGACAAGTTTGTCGCTATTTGGTTTTAACGAGCTTAACGACAAAGATAACTCGGTCCTTTTCAATTTTAGAGAGTCTAAAAAGGGACGTAAAGAAAACTCCAATAATCCTTTTTCGTCATATAATCCCTTGAGTCCAAAAAAGTATAAAATAATACAAAAGAGATGAATTTTTAGTAATTTTAACGAGCTAAACAAAATAAGCACTCGATCTTTTTGTGTAATAATCCCTCAGGTCCAAAAATATTAAAATCTAAAAGAGGGATAGCACTTCTAGTCACTTTAATGAGCTAGAGAGGCCAATCGCTCGACAATCTTTTCATATTTTACGAGTCAGTTGAAAAGAGCTTATAGGAGACTCATCTTTCGAGGAACGAGTGATAAATTTGGGTAGAAACTAATTCCAGGTAAGGTTTAGAATTTTCCAATCACGGCAGTGTCACAAGGATGGCTAATAGGATCACTCTTCGCAGCTGTTCCTAAAAAAGGGTAAACAATCGAATGGAGGTGAATGATCAGCCAATACAGAGTGGAGGTGATGATGAGAACATGACGAAGGATTCAAAGGCTGATGATAATACATTCATGATGGTTATTTACCAGAAATTGGTACATTTTTAATGAGCTTAAACTCTAGGGGAACATTTTCTCATTACTTATATTTATTTTTTAATGAGCTTGAATTCTGCCTTAAAACTACTCGATCCAGTCGTATAATAAGGATGTCTCATTTAAAATGGCCTTTTTTCAAAGCTTTGCCCCGCATCCTTTCTTTATGCAAGTTAGGAAATGACCAATCCTACGAGTTTAAAGGGTTAGAGGACCTACAAATTTAAAAAATAAATGGTCACTCTTCGCTTGCACGCCAAAAGGTTTGCATGCCCCAGGGTATAGCGAAAAATTTCTGGGCTACCAAAGACTGTTCTATCCATACTTCAGACAAAACACTTCCTTGGCGATGTCTACCGAAAATAAACAAAGGTGAGTGGCGCAACTGGCTCCACTCACATAACTTTGATGAAGGAATCTTATTCCAGTCTAATCTCATAAACTAGTCATATATCCTTCGCAGAAACCTACCCTATACCCAAGGTTTTCCTGTCGAAACAGACTAGGGTACATGCCCCCTGGGTTTCAGTCATGTCCTCCGAATCACTCGCGCTCATCAGGTGGATGGACTGGGGATTGATGAGACATTCATTGCGTGAAAAGACCATTCAGGGATGGTATTTGACTATTTGCTATGTGTGAACCGGGGAATGAAAGCTGGTCTACGAGCTTGAGAACTCTTCCTTCATGCGGAAAAAACATTACTCTAAAGAGTGAGGAGACAATGGCTCCCATGCAATAAATATAGTCGTGTCCAAGGAGTAGATTATAATCCAGGGGTCCTTGGACTACCATTACATTCATGTGAGCAATTTTCCTTCTCAATGTTATCGGCACATTGGGAAGGATCCCTAACAGTCGACTGGTTCCTTTGTCAAAGCCTGTTAGATTTATCATTTCAGGAAAAAGTGATGGCGAACTAAGGTCTTTCCAAGCAGTTGAGGAAAGGATACTCACAGAAGCCCCTTCATCTATGATGGTATTGGCCATGACCATTCTATATATTTGAGCAATGATTCGAAATGATACACTAGCCGGTAAGCGGGGTCTTCCTAGTAGATTCCAATCAAAGGAAACAACTAGGTTGCTTGGAGGTGGGACCGAATAGACGGCTGGATATGACTTTGACGAACTTCCTTCCTGCGGTAAAGGAACGGGTAGACTACCCCCATGTCCATCGGAGTCTGTGCTTACCAAGAGAATTTGAATGGTGTCGTTCTTGTTCTCTCCGGTGACTGTATCATCTAAAGATGGACCTTCTGAAGGCAAGACCAGGTCAACTACCGCCTCGACCTTTTGACTTTCATCTGGTGTGGATTCAGAGGGTTCATCTTCAATGATAGACGATTCAGCTAACCACAATGGCGTGTCAGCTGGATTTTCAACTAGTGACGGACTTGGCAAGAGTTTCTTATATCCAGGAGGAAGCCGTGACGGTGAAACCAGATGGTCGTCCAAGACTCTTTTAGCCTCATCTAAGAAGGGACAACGGTGGACGGCGTGATCGCCTTCACACAATTTACAAGGAAATTTACATTTTCCTTTTTGTCCAGGGGCTTCACTTTCACTAGTTGATGGTGTATGCTCAACATGATCATCAGAGGTTGATGACATCGGATTGTGCAAACGAGGAGACCAGTCCCTTAAGATCTGAGGGATGCAAGGAAAATCTCGATGATAGTGATCTTATTTGCAAATGACACATGGCGATTTAGGCCTAGACGATGCAGTGTGTGGATTTTTGCTAGATGATGCCTGATCACCCCTTTTTGCCTTTGGCTCTTTCTTCTTCTTCTCCTTCTTCTTCTCAGTTACTTGGTTTTTGGCTTTACCAGCTTCATAAAGCGAAGAGGAAGGAGGAGAGGGAGAATTGGATGAAGTAGAAGGTTTGGGGGTAACTCTGGTATCATTTAGTTGCTGACTTGATTGTTCAGGAATCACGATGTTCTGAACGACAGAGGTCGAGAAGAGCCATACGGGCAAGCTGATCGTCAATCCTGGAAGCGACAATGTGGCCATATGGGGTTCCCCAACATCTCCCCAACAGGAGAAAGGACTAGGATTTCCTCCAAGGGGAAATCCTTGGTTGGTGGACTCCATTTTTCTCAACCTAAGACCAATGTAGGAAAGGTGATTTTTATTCTGGTTAAAATAAATTTTAGATGCTTTGACACAACTTGTTTTTTCAATTTTTAAGAGTCGAGAAAAAACAAAAGGTGACTCTAGTCACCTTAAATTTTTAATGAGCTTGAAGTGACAAGTGCTTAGATGGACCTTTTCCTTTAAGGATTCTGAAAAGGAATGAAAGAGACTACTCTGGAAATCTAGACAGAGGGATTACCAAACCAATCGTAAAACTACAGAATACTTTTTACGGTACGACAGTCAATCTTCCCGAATGCTGTGTTCAGTGCATTGCGATCGATAGGGCGGCAAACACAACTTCCTATGGATAAAGGATAAAGCCTATTGTGGTCTCGTAATATATACTCGATGGTACGTGGGAGCACAAGTCCGTACTGGCACTTATCGTCTCAAAATTGAGGAATCACCCAACCAGCAATGAAAACAATAGTTACCAAGCTTTACGATGCCAGAATACGTCTCTAGCCTAGACTTCTAAATGTTGTGCGTTAGGTTCCAAAGTGTTTTTAGATTCCTTAAATTTATTTTATAGTTGATCTTGCTTAAGAAATTTTCCTTTCAGGTTCACCGCGTGATTTAGATATACAATTCCTAAAATGCAATCTAAGATGATAAACAATCATTTAATCTTCTTTTTTTGCAATGAAAATCCTAGCTACTAAGGAAAGAGAGACGATATTCTTTCAACATAGAGCAGAGAGCACACACTATATGCACTGTCCTAAATCAAAACAACAAATAGTTTAAATGCAAATGCACATGCATGTATTTGTTTTCAGCCTTCTTAATGTGTGAATGATAAAAAGAAAGCTAAGCATAAATCTGAATTATTTTTCAAAGCGACATTACTAACATGTTTCTTTTCAAGACAAAATGAAGACAATGACTACACTTTGTGATTTGGAATTGAAAACTTGCTTTCGACACTTGAAAAACTATTAATTCAAATCAAATACAAGAGTAACAGTGTAATTGACTATCAAGAACAATCGGATTCTCTTCTATGACTGAAAACGACACTTGCGACACTTCCAGATCAAGAAACGACAGTTCAATTACGCTACTTCTTTGTAAAAGAGAATTGAAAATGACTCACAATACATAAAAACATTTATAGTTCTTTGCACAATGGAGGCAGAATAAAGGCAAGGAAGGGGGTTTCCAACAGAGGTATACTGATTACAGACAGCAAAACTCCTAAATAGAGCTAAAAAGAGTGAAAAAACCAAAGTCTGAAGGCAAAATTAGCCCTTTCTGATCAGCGCACCTGTTACACAGGGATTCCAGTATGCATCCCACCTATAGCACACGCGAAGTGTGATGCATACTGAGATCCTTGAAGAGAGGGTGCGATGATATAGTGCGAGACTTTTGATCCAGTTCTTGATCACAGTTTGCAGCACAGTTCAGGGATTTAGGCCGAGCAAGTGGTAATCAATAAATAAATCACAGGGGTAGATCTAAGGAGGTTACTAGAGCCACCACAAGGGCAATTAAGAGTTTGTAAATTGAGTTTTTAGTTCATAAACAAAACCCGGAGATAGACTAAAGCAGCATTGATCTACTTTGCACTTGTATAGCAAATGCAGTTCGAAGGCTAGCTGGCTTGACTTCAGGCTCCGTCTGTAAGTTTATAAAGCAAACAAATATAGACAAACAAACAATCTATTCGCTCCCCAGCGGAGTCGCCATTTTTTTATCGGGAAATCTAGTGTCTATGCAGAGCTACTAGTCCCACTAAGGCTGGTAGCTACCTTAGAAACAAACAAACCAAAACCACTTTCGTTTTCCCTTATGAGAAGTAGATAAGAGGGGAACAAAGGAGACCAACCTCTGTCTTGCGCTTGGCTCCTTGCTTGATTCCTCTCCCTTCTGATAGATCTTTGCCACTCGCTTCCTCGTCTACCCAGCTTCAAAGAGCACCTGTAGAATCAAAGCAGCATAACACTATCCAAGAACATATATCTACCATCATAAACAATATAGGACCATATATATATTGACCACACAAATGCATATATCATCAATCATACAAGAATGTGGAGGAAAAATTGAATAGCTTTATTAATAATCAAGAATAGCAAAGAGGATTACAACCAATTGTTCTGACCTAGCATCATCCTCTCAGCAAGAAAGCCCTTCTTCACCTCATGAAAAGCTTAGATCACCCAACACTATGATGTTACACCAATAAACCAGCAACACTTCCTTACAAGATACAAAATTCCAGCCTCTGGATCTCTGGGATGAGGGATCCATATATAGATGTTTGCAAGGGGGGTGAGTCAGATTTTGAGATTTGATTAGTGTCCTCTCTCTGATAGTTCTTGATTCCACTTGGAGATTGATGATCTCTTACTCATCCTTGGGCGAATGCAGAGAGGAAAGTGTCACAGGAGAAGTTTCTGGAAGATTCCATGATCCTCCACCTCACAGATTGACCCTGCCATTTGTCCACTCTCGCCCATCGCACCCCATAGAAGGGATTTTCAGTATGCATTGCACCTCCCGTGTGCATTTAGGTGGATGCAGCGCACTTTGACCATGGAGCAGGTGAGATGGTCCAATTTTGACCAGTTCTGAGTAGTTTTTCATGGAGAACTTCTGGGAGATGATGTAATCAGCTGACCTTGTTCTTTTAGGGGTTGGAACAACAATTTTAGGGACTTAAGATCCCTTGGTTTATGGACATTTATGATTGGGGTTGCAGTGCCCAAAAATGTCTATAACAGAGGTGGCCACCTATTCTGTAATGGATGAGGGTGTCAGCTCTCTCGGACATGTTTGAACGATTGTTATTTCTGTTTGCTCCAAGAATGCCCGCGAAACCAAATCTTTTGCCAACTCATCGTCCATGTCGGACTTCAAATCCCATGTGATTTTTCTCTATAACCTCGTCAAATCCAGTCACCCATTGGGATGCGTCTCCACCATTGATTTGGGCCCCCCAAATCCTATGATTTTCGCTCATATCGGGCAGTTGAGTAGCTCGATGGTTACCCACCCGATGTGAATGATTTTCTCTCTCTTCCATTGGATGAATGGCATCGGGCAAGACTTGGTTGAAACCACTTACCGCCTTGAGCCCTTTCGATATCTTGCTGGTTTTGTGGAATCTCACCCCCGACAGAATCGACACGATATCCTTTACATTTTATAACCTTTCGGGTCTGGGTGCTCGAGGCTTTTCCTTCTTTGAGGGGTTTTCCCGGTGATATGTGATTAGCGACTTCCTTGTCACTAATCGCATATCAGAAAGCACCCCCATTTCTCGAAGAGACCTCCTGTTTTTCTAATTCGTGACAGCGCGCATTGCCATGGGCTGATGGTCTGCACGCTTGACCGAGGGTCCTCGTTGCTCCACGTTGACCACAAATTGCAACTGTTATGAGGATATCTCTAATAAGCTTGACCTTCATAAGACTTTGAAACTTGGCATAATTTTAAGAGTTCATGAAAACTTAGAGTGTGTTCTAGGATCCAATTTGGATCAGTAGGAGTGCCTTGATGTATCCCCCATCAACAACACGAAACTTGTATGATGATTTGAGACAAGTTTATTAGAATGATGCTGATACATAAATGGATCAGGAAAGGTAGACATGGAATGAAGGATTAAGAGTGTTTTAGCATATATTAACTAAATGACTTCTCTTGAACATAGCAGTGACACTGAATGGAGTTGGAAACATTGACCCAAAATCAAAAGAAGAGGCTTTGAAATGATATGATCAACCAAAAGACAAGTATATCTACCAACCCTATAGCCACCAAAATGAAGTGGAAGAGTGTCATGTTCAAAGTGATTCGCTTCCATTACCAAAATGGAGTACCGATTTCCCCAATTTCTTGAACCATACTGGCCAGTACCTCTTTATTTTTTAACAAGATTGAGGAGGATAAGATATGCTTGATATATAAGTTCATTCTTTGGATGAATACCTCTGAGAATATTTAATGAACCTAGAGAAGGAGTGGCTCAATCCCATCATGAATGACCAGTCCATAATTGTTTGATGTTTTAACGAGTCGAGCGAAGGTAAAACTTGACATCTTTTTCATGTTTAGATATTTTGAAAAGGAGGCGGAGAATAAAACTCCATATGTTCCTTTTTGTAGATAGTCCCTTAGATCTAAAAAGGCATAAAATAATACCCAAGAGAACCTCTTATACATGTTTGACTAAGGTATTCCTTTTTTGTAGTTAGTCTATCTCAGTCGAGAAAATGTTTAAACTTATACTGAGTAGACATCTTTTCATTCACTTTTACGAGTTCTAAAAGACAAGTGCTCAGAAATATTTTCATATTTTGGGAGTTTGAAAAGAGCTAAAAGAATACTCCACCTAGATGAACTAGTGGTATAAAGGGTAGCAACTAGTTCCAGTCATGATGGAACTTCTCAAAACATGCAAATATCAAAAGGCTGGCTAATAAGACCACTCATCGTAGTTGTTCCCCAAGTAAGGGTAAAAAGCAACCAAGTGAAAGTGTATGATCAGACAAGAATATGGTGAAAGATGGAATGATAAAACTAAGGCTCATCTGTCATAAATAGGCTAATAAAAAAGGCAATCACGAGAGGTAGGATAAAAATGGTTTCATTTTTACACAAGCTTGTGCTATAGGGATTAATGCACGGGTGATTTTGGTGGAAATACCCTCAAGGATCTTCCAGGGATCCTTGGCAGACAATCCAATTAGCTGCAGCTGGCATAAAGATTGATGCAGGGTTACCCCCACACATACCCACAGTATGCATAAATATGCATAAAAACATCCGTCCCAGGTATTTGACTCTCAAAGGAGTCAAATCTTCAAACCATAAATGATTAAGGCCCCTTTATCATCGGTTCCTTTGTATCGAAACTCAATCACCCCGCTTAAACCTCCTATCGAGACTATTTATCTCCTCATAACCTTCATTATCCCTTTCATTAAATCCTTCCATTAATTCTTCCTTATCGGTACTTTAAAACCCTTCGTAACCTTTATACAACCCTCTAAGCCACATATATATAAACTTTCCCTTTAATACATTGGTTACATATGTTTTAACGTATAAAATGCTCTTTTCCTTTATAAACCATTTACAAAGGAAAACCCCGCAAAACATACATTTTTCTGACTTTATATGGCCTCTGCACAGACCTCGAGGCTACCTCCATCGCAATCGGCCATCACTCCTTCCACGGGTCATACGTATATACCTCATCACCCCTTCTTCTTCCGATATGCAACTATCAGAACCCATATATAAGTTCTTTTACATCATAAACCCGATCCATTCATATTATCGAGAAATATAAGAAATACGGGAATACAAAGGAAAAGCCTGCCACACACATATATTCCGGACTTTAAAATATATAGACCCGAATCTATATATCATTGGGTCCGCCACTGCAAAGTTCCTCCTCTGAACTCCGATTGACATGATTACCGATCTTCGACTAGCGCTTTATCGCTATAGGCAAATCTCTATATCGCTCATCGCCATTCCCTATCTGCTGATCTTCTAACTTATCGATTTGCGATCAACGATTTAATCATGATTGTTGTTAGCACCTAAATTTGCCTTAGGCTAAAGGAAGGCAAAATTCAGGGTAACCACAAACCACGCTCAGTCTGGTAGCTAGCCCTACCAAAACAGGAGAGGGCTCTCTCCGGGTCACACTTGGGAAAATAAAAAATAGGGTCTGAGATGATGCAAAAATGGACACTGATTTTAGGCTAGGTAAATAAATATGATGGAGGTATTTTGAAGAATGACTGAATTTTCTGGGATGTGTGGGGCTAAGGAACAACATAAGCAGAGAATTTAACTCAAAGACGCAGATTATTTCGTGAGGCAAGACAGGCGGAAAGTCTAGCAATTAGATTTGAAATATTATGAAGTGGAGAGATTGTTTAAGAGTGTGAAAAGGGCATAAATACATGAATCCTTTTCAACAGAAGAAAACATAGAACGTGAAAACTATCCCAAGGCAGAGCAATACACTGAATTCTACCTTTTTTTACTCAGAAAGATTTCAGTGGAAATGAATATGAATGAAAATATGAAACATAATGAAATACATATGAAACATAAAGAAGATACATTTGCTAAACTCACGCCATAGGAATCTCATGAACTAGAGCTACAATCTTTCATTAATTCTCTGTCAAAATGTACAGTGAGTGACTGGGTTTCTCTCCCACAGTTTCCCAAAAATTCCAACCCTTTACAAAATGACTCTCAATACAATAAATAAGCTTTTCCATGAGAAAGTTGATCAACCCAGGAAATGAAGAGCCAACCATTAGTAGATTTTTTGGGTGGCTGTTCGCCTTCATTTGGTCACTTGGATAGAAGCCAAAAATGTTTTTTAAACTTTGCCTTTTATTCTGGGAAAAATGTATTGTAAATGAGTGGTCCCACTTGGAGAAAATTGCGAATCAAAATTTTGCGAAGCGGGAGTGATTTTGGCCTTTGGGTCTCTATGCGCCGCGCCAAAAACTCTATGCGTCACGCTACTTTGGAGCTGATTTTGAGGCACCTTCTGAAGTCCAAATTGAGCCAAAGTGTGCTTGTTGGAAAGCCCTGCTTGTCTACTCTCCAACCAAAGTAAAATTTCTGAATTTGGTGCCCATTTTCCCCTCCAAAACTACAATCTCCCAAGACTGATTCTGTGTGTCAAAATAGGGGCAGAGAGGTCATTTTTTGGGTGTTTTTGACCTCCTGAGGACTCAAAATTGGCCAAAACTTCTTGGCCATGCACCAACAATAATTATTTTCCATGGAAAATCCAAAACTATAAACTTTTTTGCATTTGGAGCCTCCTATTGTAAGCGCGCGCCACGCGGCACTGCGTACAGGGAGAAAAACCCTGTTTTTTGCACAAAAATTTCCAAAAATACCAAAAATGCCCCAAATTTCTTGAAATTTGGGTTGGAGCTTCCTTATCAAGTTTTATGCTGGGATAAAGACGCTTCGGCCAATATCTGAAGTCGATCGAGCTCCCTTTGCCTCTTTTGCTTCTTGATTGCCTTCCTCAATTTCACTTTCAAATTCTTGATTCGGGCCTTGCACACTTTGTTTCATGCCATGTAGTGGAAAGACATGTGTCTCAGCAATGCATGGTCCTTGTTGGCCTTTTCCAACAGCCTCTCTAAGTGCATGTTAACTCTCTCGAGATTGGCCTCCCGATCCTCATTAATCTCTTGCTCAAATGTTGTGAGCTTAACTCTTCTCCTTTGTGCAGCTTGGCGATGCTCACGAATGTTTTGTAGCTCCATGATCGCTTGCTGATCCTCAAGCTGTTTGTTCCTCTGCTCTAGATATTTCATGTTCCATTTGGCTCTTTCCAAATCAAGGGACAAGGCTTGAATCTCTGTTTGCTGCTCTTGGATGATCTCTCTAAGTTTGGCGCTTTGTGGACCCGTTTCTGTATCATCATCATGAAGGATAATGAAGTCGGTCTCTCATTCACCTGAAGTTCCCTCATCCATGCATTGGCTCCTTGCCTTTTTCCTGTTTCTGTGATGCTGATGGAGGAAGAGAGGCCCCTTCCACCCCGGGTGGAGATAACACTCGCTTTGCCGCTGCAAACAAACGTCTGGTGCCTTTCTGATATGTGATGAAAACTGGCACACTAGCAGTCTCATGGCGCTCATACTAATGAGAAGGTTCACCCTTATGCTTAACCTCTGATACTTCCCGTGAAGCTCTGAAGAAATCACGCGAGATGAAATCATCCCAAGTGATGCCCTGCAATCCAAGCTGATGAACCACCAAAATAAGAGCAAAATGATAGACACTGTTAAGTTGCTGCTGAGGTGTTTTGCACTGTATAAAGGTGGTCATCCTTTCTATGTTATGGTGAATGAAATACAGAAGGTTCATCATCCGTACCCTAGTGAAATGCATGAGAAACCTAATGTGGTAAGCATAAAGACGAGAGAACCGTCCCTCACAGCTAAAATATTTCATGATCAATCTCATTAGTGGAGCATATTCATCCTTTAGATATCAGAACGGGAACACTCTCTTGAGCTGCCTTAAGAAACTGGTGTTGATGTATGGCTCATAATGCTGCCGGTCAATCTTCTGTTTCTTGTGCCATGGTTCACCAATGTTCGGTATACCGGTTGCTAATGATACAGATTCTGGTGTAAGTGTGAAGCTGACACCAGCCAAGATAGCTTGATCTTCGTGCAAGTGCAGCACAAAAAGACGAGCCAACTCATGATGAAATTGGACACTAGCCACCTTTTGACAAAACTCATAGCATGACTGATGCTGAAAACAGGACATAGCAAGAGGGCAGGCCTGCAATTCTGTAAGGGTGATCTGTTCTTCTCTAACATGTCTGCCACCTTTATGAGGCCTCTGAGGTGCCTGTTCTTCCAAGGGAGAGTCACTTTGGGTTTCCACCTCATAGTCTGATGAATGCTCAGATGCCATGACTGCTATACAAAATACCTTGAAGACAAGATGACTGTTGTGTATGAACTGTGCTCGAACTGCTCTTTTTGGTGTTGTATTTCAATTTCTGATAACTCCATGCAAGGGATGAGCAATTTGAAAAGATTTGACACAATTTTGGGCTCTGAAATGTGTTCGCCGCATGCTTCCAGTGTGCCACGCCACTCCACCTGTGCGCCGCGCTCCAACCTTTAACACAGTCACGGCCTTTCAAACTGCGGTTTGTTCTTCAACCTCCAAATTCGACTTTGCTATAATATTTCTTGAATGTAACTTGGTACAAATGATTTATATACTTGGAGAAATATCTTGCAAGAGTTGGATTTGATTTTTTCTTTCTCCAAAACCCATTTTGCAATGTTTTCACTTTGGCACTTTTCCACAATTAATACAACTCTGCTTTTCACACTTCCTTTTGATTTCTTTGACTAAAATGATGAAATTTTTGGCAAGTTTTTGCAGGGGTAGCTGACATGGAATTTGGCTAAGGAGACCAGGGCTATGCTTGGAGAAATCCACTGAGAAACTTTTGAAAATGATTACAAATGGCAAACTGTTGACTTTTCTTCAAAACAGAGTTTTGAAGAATAATCGTAATCTATTGATATGACGATGAAAATATTTGAATAACAACTTTATAAGAGCCTCCCTCTGGCCTTGCTGGCTTTATTGGACATTGTTTGAAGACCAAATGACTAATCCTTAGACTTAATGACCGAAATGACTCTCGTCCATTAAAAGATCAAACATGGACTGTCATGGACTTTAATACACATTGATGAAAAGACCTAAGCCAGTAGGTACAAGACATGAGGGGAATGAATGATAAGGCCCTTCCGTCAGATTATGGCATGCCCCTAGCGGAATGCAGCTGAGTGAATGGAGCGAGACACCTAAGAATGAAATTCATAAAGAGTTTTGATCTCTGATGGAGGATTGACAAGACCGACTCTAACATTGGCTCCAATGGGGGATGGTAGCTCCTTGGAGGTTCCAAGAACAGCAGAACTTTGGGAGAGAAGACAGTGCCTTCGTCCATTGGGCTATGGAGTCATTATTTCGACAAACAACACAAGACTCTGACTTATTTATTGACTAATACCTGACTCAATTATGAAACCAAAATGACCGAAAAACTGACTCAAATTTGATCTTAAAATGACTCAAAGACTGACTTGACAAACTCTAACCAAAACTAAAATAAAATGGTATTTACAGTGACAATGGAAATAACAGAAACGAGTTAGACGTGGTACCGCTTGAGAAGCCGACCATTGATCGGCCCTCCTGGACAATCTTCCCCATTCATTTCCTTCAGAAGAAAGGCATTTTGATCCCGATATGCTGCAATCTTGAAGGGACCTTTCCAGAGATTCTAGAATTTACCGTGCTTACCCTTTTCCTCATTCCTTGCATCCCACTTCAGCACTACATCATCTAGCTGAAATTTGTCTACCTTTGCTTTTCTGTCATAAATTTTCTTAATCTTCTCCTACAACTTGGATGTGTTTTGGAAAACTTCTTCTTTGGTATGCTGCAAATGGATCATTTGATTCAATCTTCTCTGCATAGGATCATCTTCACTACTGGCTTCCTGAAGAAGTTTGACTATCGGGGCTGCAAGAGAGGTAGGAAACAAGGCATCAACTCCATACACAAGCTCAAAGGGCGACATACCAATGGATTTCTTCTGACTGACCCGATTTGCCCAAAGTGCATTGACCAACTTCTTATGCCATCTCTTCTTGTTGATTTCCAGCAGCTTCTTAATGATGTTGACCAAAGATTTGTTAGAGGACTCTGCCAATCCATTGCCTTGCGGATGATAGGCAGTTGAGCGACCCAAAATAATGTGATATTTATGACAAAACTCTACCATCCTTTTTGATTTGAAAGCTGTTGCGTTATCACTGATTAACTTATTCAGGCAACCAAAGCGAGACAAGATGTTATTTTCAAGGAATGAAATAATTACCACATCTGTAGCTTGTCTGGTGGGAATTGCTTCAATCCATTTCGTGAAGTAATCTGTTGTCGTGAGAATCCATCGATGCTGACCAGAAGAAGCGGGATGAATTTTACCAATGAAATCCAACCCCCATTGCTGAAAAGGGGCACTCACCTCAATGGGCTTAAGCGGCAAAGGCTGTAATTTCTGCCTTCCTTAAAAAATCTGGCATTTATAATAGCTCTTGACAACCTTATATACATCAGCAAACAATGTTGGCCAATAGTATCCCGCTCTTAGAACTTTATTTGCTGTTGTTTTCCAAAAAAGGTGACCACCACAATCTCCTTCGTGGAAATCCTCCATGACCTGCTTTGCTTCTTCTTTCACTAAACAATTCAAAAGAACACCACCAGGATCTTTCCAATAAAGTGCAGAATTTAGAATGGAAAACTTGGTAGCCTTTAATTTGAGAGTTCTAGCTTTGTTTCTAGTCATGCTGGGTGGTGGTGACAAATTTTGAAGCACATATATGATGTCTGAATACCACGGAGAAAGAGCAAACATTTCAGATACCTGAATTGATGAATCTTCCTCATTCTCATCGGACATAGCAGCAATTAGATTTATGTCTAAGGCGTGCAAGTTTGATTCGGCCATTAACTTTGCCAATCCCTGTCCTTTAACAAGCTTTGTGGGCTTTATTTCCACATCATATTCCAACAAAGCTGCAATCCACTTGCCTCATCTTCCTTCTATATCAGTCTGCACTAAAACATCTTTGACAGTAGCATTAGGAACATAAGCCAAAATATGAGAATGCAGAATGTATACCTGAAAATCTTTCAATGCTTTCACAAGTGCAAGGGCTTGCTTCTCAATGATGTTATACTTTAAGGCTACATCTCTTATAGTTCGGCTGAAGAAAGCAATGGGTCTTTCATGATCATCTCTTTTCTGCATCAACACCACTGCCATAGTATGCTCCGAAGCAAATGAAAACAATATAAAATCCTGAGTGTGTTCTAGGCTGATTAGAATTGGAGCTGAAGAAAGAGCCAATTTGACTAAATTGAAAGATTTTACAGCCTCTTCCGTCCACTTCACTTGGTTGTCCTTCTTAAGCATGTTTGTGATCTCTCTTAGGTGCTCAGCCAGATTAGGTACAAAGCGGCGTAAAAAATTCATTTTACCATTGAACGATTGAATCTCCTTCTTATTCCGGGTAGATCAATTCGCTGAATTTCTTGCACACATGCTGGATCAATATGAATGCCTTCTTTTGAGATGATGTGCCCAAGTAGTTTTCCCTCCTCCATGGAAAACAAACTATTTTTCGGATTCAGAGATAGACCATATTTTCCGCACTTTTGAAAGACAGTTTTCAGATGATACATGTGTTCTTCATCAGATTTGGAAAACACCGTCAGATCATCAAGGTATACAACCAAAAAGACATCCTTCTCATTTGCGAAAGCCAAGTCCATTGCCCGCTGAAAGGTGGCACCTGCGTTCTTCAAACCGAAAGGCATTTTAGCATAATGAAAAATTCCCCATGGAGTGGTGAACGCTGTCTTGTCTCGGTCATCTTCATGGACATAAATTTGGTTATATCCAGAATATCCATCAAGTAGTGACATATGAGATTCTCCAACTATTCGCTGAAGTATATGATCCATTTTGGGCAGTGGGTAGTTATCTTTCAATGAAACTTTATTGAGATCCCTAAAATCAATGCACAAGCGAATCTCACCTGTCTTCTTCTGCACGGGCACCAAATTGGAGATCCAATCCGAAAATTTGATGGGAATGATGATTCCTAATTTGTACAACCTGTTTATCTCCTTTTCAATTGATGGCAGCAGTTTTGGATTTAGCCTTCTCAACTTCTGTCTAAAAGGTTTCTAATTAGGCTTAATGGGTATAGTGTGCTGAATTATATTGGTATCATATGTCTTCAAGTCAAAATAGTCCCAAGCAAACACGTCAGCAAATGAAGACAACAAATTGATATATTTGGCTTTCATCTTTTGTGGCAATGCTTTATACAGTTTTACCATTTTAGGATTAGCAGTTGTTCCGATATTGACCTCTTCAACACCCTTCTCTGTTGGTTGTAATGTTGGTTTGCGGGCTACGTCATCTTGATCAAAGGGTTCTTCTAAAGGTGTCAATCCTTTAGGAATAATGTTATCCTTTAGCTGTAACACGTCCATTTGATTGATCTGCACCTCATCTTTGCCATCATCATTTTCTTCGTCAATTGAGGTCTCTTTGAACTTACCTTTGTTTTGCAGAAAATCATCAATCTCCTCATCATCTTGGAAAACTTGCCAATATCTCTGATTTTCGGGGACAGTCGGACGATGCTTGACATGGATTTCGAATTTATTACTGGAGTTCATTGGAATCTTAAAACCACTGGCTGCCTTAGCAAGAGCATTAGCAATGCTGTTTTGAACACGAGGCACACATGTCAAGGTATATTCTGAAAATAATTTCAGGATGTCTAGGACTGCATTCCGGTAAGCCCGCATTCGAGGATGCTTTGCTTGATATTCACCTCTGACCTGCTTAATCACCAATTCGGAGTCGCCATATAATGCAATCCTCTTAGCATTAAGCTTTCTTAGAATCTTTAGGCCAACAATAAAAGCTTCATACTTAGCCTCATTGTTCGAACAATAAAAATCTAATTTGTAAGAGCATACCCGCACATTACTAGGCACCTTGTTCGAGGCAGAGAAAGGACTGCGTACCCAAATACCAATTCCAGCACCATCATTTCCCACTGCACCGTCGAAATCCATGGTCCACAAACCTTCTTCCTCTTCTTCCAAGTGCCGAAATTCGCTGGCTCTGTTTTTCCTGCTTGCTGTCCATTACCTTCAGCTGATTTCTCAACAGTGTTTTGTTGTTCTCGTCCTTCTTTCTTCAAAACTTCTGTGAAATTTTCTACTATTTCTGGAATACTTTCTACTTCAATTAACTGACTATCTACATCATTAAAACTATCTGAATACAAAACAAAAGACTCTATATCTGTATGTGCATAATTAATTAGATGATTAATGGGTTTCTCCTTGCTTGTAATCATGTATTTCATTTTTTGTTCCCGATACAGTTTTCTCATTTGACCAAAAACCGGAATTGTTGCATAGGAGAAATCTAGTTGTAATGTCCCTTTCAATTTTGCTGCCCAAGATCTAGAAAGAAGCATGCCAAACCTGGGAGGAATATTCGCTACCACAATATCCATCAAAACATTCTTCACTGGGATTTGATCCAGACTTACAACCAAGTCTTTGATGAGCCCAATACATCTCACTCTGCTGGAATCAAATGAATAGAGATCATGGTATTTCCGGGTGACGTCCAAACCCAGCTTATCCATGATAGCCTTGGGCATGAGATTGTGAGAAGCTCTGGAATCAAACATGGCATTATGTAACACAAAATCATGCATTCTTAAACTGATATAAAAAGGTGGCACATCATTATCTGGAGACTCACCATTCAATGCTGGCCCAAAAATCATTTTGGGTTGATCATCTTCGACATTCACCATATCAGACATTGGATCACAATTTAAAATTTTAGAAACTTGCCCTCTATAACTGTTGTTCTTCATTATTTCAGTCAATGGAATGGATACCTTCAATTTAGAAATTTCATTCTCTAAACTAAAGACGGAAGTCTTTTCTAGCTCTTTGACCAGGAATTCTTTCCTTTCCTTTTCTCTTGATACAATTTGCTGATTTGATTTTTCTGCTGATGGTGCATTGCTGCTGTCAGGTCCAAGTGCCTCTTTGCCTTTCTTTTGTGCAACTGATGAATCATTCTTTGATGCCGAAACTTCCTTCCTCTTCTGAATTGGGTTAACTGGCACATCTCTATTTCCAAGTGAATATTGCCGCTGCTGAGCGGATAGAGCATTCATATAGCCTCTTTGATACTCCTCTGATTCTTCTTCCAAAACTATGTCACTTGCTAGAATGAAATCTACGTCTTTGTGTGCAGTTTAACTTTCCGCATACTCCTCCTCTTCAGTAATATAAGTAGGCAAATCGTTTGGAGTAAAGAAGTGGTTCTCTTCCCCTATTGCCTTCCCTTCCTCATTAGAATTCGGTCCATTCACAAAATTTTGCTACAGAGGTGGTTGTACTAGTTGTTGTGCTATCTGATCTTAGGCTCGCTGATCTCTCTGCCTTATCCTGTATTGTGGTTGTTGCTAGCCATGGAAGTTAGAATTTCTAACCTGTGGCTCAGGTTTGTCAAGTTTCACCCTTTCAAGCATCTACTCTACCTTCCTGAGTAATTGATCCATCGAGGGAGACTCTTCCTTGACTGTGACCTTCTTTCCTGCTTTTGCTCTAGCTCTTTTGGACAATAGATTTGCTTCAACGCTGACCGCGATTTTCTGCATGTCTTCCATTGTGGCAGGCTCTCTCTCTCTCAATTGATAAGCCATGTCAGCATCAAAACCATCCGGAAATTTCATCATGGCTAGTCCCATAGGTGGCCTTAGATGATCAGGAATTTCATTATAAACGGAATTGAATCTAATGCAGTAGTCTTGGACCGACTCACCAACATTTCATTTGATCTGCTCATATTCAGCCAGAATTTGAAGAGGATTCTTTTTTACTTCCTAGCGGTCTAAAAATTGTCTTTGCAGTTTGGCCAAGGTAGCGATACGTGCAGCCGTCAAACCTCTGAACCATTTCCTAACTTCACCTACAAATGTCTATACAAAGAGTCTCATTGTCACATTCTCTGCATCAATCTCATGAAGATCACATAAATCTGCCATTATGTCAACATGTTGCTGAGCGGTAATGCTGTTAGGAGTGCCATCAAACAAAGGGATTTTGCTTTGATAATCTGCGGGCATGTCATCTAGAACTTGAGGCAGCACAAGTGGTGCAAAACGGGCAGCCATCACTCTTGGTGGGTTTGGTCTTGGAGGTGTTGGATGGGTGGGTGCAATTTGTATGGAATTAACAATTTGAATTTGAAGTTGTGTCGCAATATAATTATCAATTGACCAGTTAGCCCTTTCAGTTTCTAGGTCTACAAGAAACTGTGGATTGGGACAGTAGAGTCAACAGCCCTTTTGGATTTGGTCTCGAATAATGATATTTCAAACCGTTCATCAAACTCAAGCTCTTCAAGATACTCAAAAATGTCAGGACATGAATGGGATTTGAACACGGGAGTTATAGAGCTCTCTTGATGAAGGAGTATTGGAATCAAATTGGGGTTTTCATAGATATGAGGAGGATCTGGATCTGGATTGGCTCTGGTATATCGTCTCGAAGCCAGCGTGCTATTTTCGAAAAAATTAGAAGGACATGAACAACTTACTCAGCCTATCAAATCCTAAACTTTTCATTCGGAAGCTTAGAATTATCAGAAGTATGGGGTTTTCGTAGGTTAAGCCTGCCGTTTACGCAACGGAGATTCGCCACTATGTTAGCACCTAAATTTGCCTTAGGCTGAAGGAAGGCAAAATTCAGGGTAACCACAAACCACGCTCACTCTGGTAGCTAGCCCTACCAGAACAGGAGAGGGCTCTCTCCGGGTCACACTCGGGAAAATAAAAAATAGGGTCTGAGATGACGCAAAAATGGATACTGATTTTAGGCTAGGTAAATAAATATGATGGAGGTATTTTGAAGAATGACTGAGTTTTCTGGGATGTGTGGGGCCAAGGAACAACATGAGCAGAGAATTTAACTCAAAGACGCAGATTATTTTGTGAGGCAAGACAGGCGGAAAGTCTAGCAATTAGATTTGAAATATTATGAAGTGGAGAGATTGTTTAAGAGTGTGAAAAGGGCATAAATACATGAATCCTTTTCAACAGAAGAAAACATAAAACGTGAAAACTATCCCAAGGCAGAGTAGTACATTGAATTCTACCTTTTTTACTCAGAAAGATTTCACTGGAAATGAATATGAATGAAAATATGAAACATAAAGAAGATACATTTGCTAAACTCACGCCATAGGAATCTCATGAACCAAAGCTGCAATCTTTCATTAATTCTCTGTCAAAATGTACAGTGAGTGACTGGGTTTCTCTCCCACAGTTTCCGAGAAATTCCAACCCTTTACAAAATGACTCTCAATACAATAAATAAGCTTTGCCATGAGAAATTCGATCAACCCAGGAAATGAAGAGCCAACCATCAACAGTTACAATTAATTTTCTATGAGGACCAATTAGAAAAAAGCAAATATGAGCGTAGATTTTTTGGGTGGCTGTTCGCCTTCATTTGGTCACTTGGATAGAAGCCAAAAATGTTTTTTAAACTTTTCCTTTGATGGCGAGAAAAATTTATTGTAAATGAGTGGGCCCACTTGGAGAAAACTGCGAATCAAAATTTCGTGGAGCGGGAGTGATTTTGGCCTTTGGGTCTCTATGCGCCGCGCCAAAAACTGTATGCGTCACGCTACTTTGGAGCTGGGTTTGAGGCGCCTTCTGAAGTCCAAATTGAGCCCAAGTGTGCTTGTTGGAAATCCCTACCTGTCTACTCTCCAACCCAAGTAAAATTTCTGAATTTGGTGCCCATTTTACCTCCAAAACTACAATCTCCCAAGACTGCTTCCTGTGTGTCAAAATAGGGGCAGAGAGGTCATTTTTTGGGTGTTTTTGACCTCCTGAGGACTCAAAATTGGCCAAAACTTCTTGGCCATGCACCAAAAGTCATGATTTTCCATGGAAAATTCAAAACTATAAACGTTTTTGCATTTGGAGCTTCCTATTGTAAGCGCGCGCCACGCGACGCGGCACACAGGGAGAAAAACCCTGTTTTTTGCACAAAAATTTCCAAAAATACCAAAAAAGCCCCAAATTTCTTGAAATTTGGGCTGGAGCTTCCTTATTAAGTTTTATGCTAGGCTAAAGAGGCTTCGTCCAATATCTGAAGTGGATCGAGCTCCCTTTGCCTCTTTTGCTTCTTGATTTCCTTCCTCAATTTCGCCTTCAAATTCCTGATTCGGGCCTTGCACACTTTGTTTCGCGCCATGTAGTGGAAAGCCATGTGTCTCAGCAATGCATGGTCCTTGTCAGCCTTGTCCAACAACCTATCTAAGTGCATGTTAACTCTCTCGAGATTGGCCTCCCGATCCTCATTAATCTCTTGCTCCAATGACGTGAGCTCGACTCTTCTCCTTTGTGCAGCTTGGCGATGCTCACGAATGTTTTGTAGCTCCATGATCACTTGCTGATCCTCAAGCTATTTGTTCCTCTGCTCCAGATATTTCATGTTCCATTTGGCTCTTTCCAAAGCAAGGGACAAGGCTTGAATCTCTGTTTGCTTCTCCTTGATGATCTCTCTAAGTTTGGCGCTTTGTGGACCCGTATCTATATCATCATCATGAAGGAGAATGAAGTCGATCTCTCATTCACATGATGGCTCACCTGAAGGCCCCTCATCCATGCATTGGCTCCTAGCCTTTGTCGTGTTTTTGTGATGCTGATGGAGGAAGCGAGGCCCCTTCCACCTCGGGTGGAGATAACACTCGCTTTACCGCTGCAAACAAACGTTGGTGCCTTTCTGATATGTGATGAAAACCGGCACACTAGCGGTCTCATGGCGCTCATACCGATGAGAAGGTTCACCCTCATGCTTAACCTCTGATACTCCCTGTGAAGCTCTGAAGAAATCACGCAAGATGAAATCATCCCAAGTGATGCCCTGCAATCCAAGCTGATGAACCACCAAAATATTAATAAGAGCAAAATGATAGACACTGTTAAGTTGCTGCTGAGGTGTTTTGCACTGTATAAAGGTGGTCATCCTCTCTATGTTATGGCAAATGAAATACAAAAGGTTCATCATCCGTACCTTGGTGAAATGCATGAGCACCTTGATGTGGTAAGCATAAAGACGAGAGAACCGTCCCTCACAGCTGAAATATTTCATGATCAATCTCATTAGTGGAGCATATTCATCCTTCAGATATCGGAACGGGAACACTCTCTTGAGCTGCCTTAAGAAACTGGTTTTGATGTATGGCTCATAATGCTGCCGGTCAATCTTCTGTTTCTTGTGCCATGGTTCACCAATGTTCGGTATACCGGTTGCTAATGAGACAGATTCTAGTGTAAGTGTGAAGGTGACACCAGCCAAGATAGCTTGATCTCTGTGCAAGTGCAGCACAAAAAGACGAGCCAACTCATGATGAAATTGGATACTAGCCACCTTTTGACAAAACTCATAGCATGACTGATGCTGAAAACATGACATAGCAAGAGGGCAGGCCTGCAATTCTGTAAGGGTGATCGGTTCTTCTCTAACATGTCTGCCACTTTTATGAGGCCTCCGGGGTGCCTGTTCTTCCAAGGGAGAGTCACTTTGGGTTTCCACCTCATAGTCCGATGAATGCTCAGATGCCATGACTGCTATACAAAATACCTTGAAGACAAGATGACTGTTGTGTATGAACTGTGCTTGAACTGCTCTTTTTGGTGTTGTATTTCAATTTCTGATAACTCCACACAAGGGATGAGCAATTTGAAAAGATTTGACACAATTTCTGGCTCCGAATTGTGTGTGCCGTGCCAAGAACCTAGTGTGCCGCGCCCTCTATGTGCGTCGCACCCATTCAAATCAACACTGGGCGGAAATCCCCAGTGTGCCACGTGCTTCTAGTGTGTCGCGCCACTCCACCTGTGCGCCGTGCTCCAACCTTTAACACAGTCACGGCCTTTCAAACTGTGGTTTGTTCTTCAACCTCCAAATTCGACTTTGCTCTAATATTTCATGAATGTAACTTGGTACAAATGATTTATATACTTGGAGAAATATCTTGCAAGAGTTGGATTTTATTTTTTCTTTCTCCAAAACCCATTTTGTAATGTTTTCACTTTGGCACTTTTCACAATTAATACAACTCTGCTTTTCACACTTCCTTTTGATTTCTTTGACTAAAATGATGAAAATTTTGGCAAGTTTTTGCAGGGGTAGCCGACATGGAATTTGGCTAAGGAGACCAGGGCTGCGCTTGGAGAAATCCACTGAGAAACTTTTGAAAATTATTATAAATGGCAAACTGTTGACTTTTCTTCAAAATAGAGTTTTGAAGAACAGTCGTAATCTATCGATATGACAATGAAAATATTTGAATCACAACTTTATAAGAGCCTCCCTCTGGCCTTGCTGGCTTTATTGGACATTGTTTGAAGACCAAATGACTAATCCTTAGACTTAATGACCGAAATGACTCTCGTCCATTAAAAGATCAAACATGGACTGTCATGGACTTTACTACACATTGATGAAAAGACTTAAGCCAGCAGGTACAAGACATGAGGGGAATGAATGATAAGGCCCTTCCGTCAGATTATGGCATGCCCCTAGCGGAATGCAGCTGAGTGAATGGAGCGAGACACCTAAAAATGAAATGCATAAAGAGTTTTGATCTCTGACGGAGGGCTGACAAGACCGACTCTAACAACCGTCAATCTTGATTCACGATCCGATGGTTAATGATTAGTCGCAAGATTGCAATCACATTGTTTCAAGGCCGATTCTAATATCTACAAAAAGAACTTGTCGATGCAATACAATCTGAACCGTTGATATTTTGAGATCTAACGACTACTAAGCACTAGTTCTTAACTCTTCCATTCTTCCTTCCACTTGTTTTTTCCCCATTATTTCTTCGATTTTCCTTAGTGATTGAGTTTCTTCAAAACTCCCATCCCTCGCTGTTTCCGCTGCGTGACTCCTCTTCGCTTCTCTACTCTCCTCTTTACTTATGGTTTTGCCATCTTCTCAGCATTTCTCTATGGGTTTTGGTTTGTTTCCTCAGGTTTCATTCTTCCACTTCTGCTCAACTTCTCTCCTCTGCGAACCTTCACTTTGCTACTTCTTCAGAGCTTCACTCTATTCATCAATTGGATTCAATGACCCATTATGATTCCTCTGAATCACTCCATTCCTCTGCGTCCTTCAGAATTCTACCTGCAACCTATTGCCAAGCCTATGAATTCACAGTAAATCATCCATGAAATACTCTTCAATACTCTGACACAGTCAGGAACAAACATCTACATATATTAATATAAAAGCAAGGGTTACATTCGAGACTTCTCGGTCTCGCACAGGCCTATTTTTCAATGTCAGTGGCCTCTCCTCTCTACTCTGCCCGTAGGCTTACATATATCCAGAATGGTTCTGTTGAACTAATTCTGGGGTAAATCCTAGATTGACTCCTAAATCTATTAAACTGACTCCTAAATCCTCTCGGTCCTCTATGTCCACTTCTAGTTTTAATTAATTCCTAAAGTCTCTCCTTAGTTCCTCGAATCATGCAACTATTTAAGAGTTATAGTTGACTTTGGACTCTTTTGGCATTATTGCCACTCATGTTCTCATTTATTCGAGAGAACTTACAATCTCCTCTAATTATCTAATTAAATCACTTAAAGGCCTAAATATTACATTAACTTGAGACTTAGGAAAACTACTTCCTAAAAATACATGACCCCCTATGTCTACTATTTACAATGATTTTCCCTTGGTTGAATGCTCCTGCATCAAAGATACATGCACATATCCGTATTAATGAAATGATAATCAAAGTAAGCAGGAATATTGTTACCTCAAAACTTGGTGTGGTGTTGCTAGAGAACTCAAAGTAGCTGAGCAGAAGACCTCTCAGCTAGCTCCTAGATCAATACCTACACATAGACAAGACGAGGTGTAATATCAAAACATATAACCTTGATAATCAATACAATAATACATAGGGATATCTAACTACAAATACCTAAGCTAATCATAATCAATAGTGTTGCATAAACATGTAAATAAATCACAATACCAATGCCATGGAGTGGACAACACAACTGTAGGTCTATATTAATGATAAGAAAGAGTGATTACAACCACTAGTTGCATTAAGCTTCCCTTACTCCTCCAGCTCTCTCTCTCTCTCTCTCTCTCTCTCTCTCTCTCTCTCTTCTAAACCTCTTGATAAGCCAATGTCTAATACAAAGGTTTGACAGTCAATAGGAAATCATTTCAATACTTTTGACCTCTTTCATAATGCCCTAAGCCTCAAATATATAGCATGAGAGGATAACCCTTGCCAATTCTTTCATCAGTCCTTTTGGGAAAAAGATGAGATGTTTCCATGCTTTATCACTCTTTACCTGTTTGTTAGACTCTATTAGGAATACTAATTCCTCAAACAGGTCGAATCTGGATGTTTTCTTACTTTATGGGCTGACATATGAGTGAATATAGGGATATTCTTCAGTCAACCCGCTACTTTGACCTCCAAAAACTTACTAAAGTTTACTAACATTGCCCCCAAGGCAACACAGAGAGTTACCCTAGGTACTAATGCACCTGTTTCATGGCTAGGAAGCTTCATAAAGAGCCTTGCTAGTTCCTGGGGAGCGTTAAATTGAAAAATAGGCCTGTGAACTTGGTAAATCTTTCAGTCATCTTGCCTTTCTCCTCTTAGAGGAGGTCATTTTCTTGTATAACAGCTTGAAACATGGGAAACTATGCTTGAAAATACTTGAAGGCGGTTTCATTTTTTCACAAGCTTGAAACATGAGAAAAACTATGATTGACAGTGGTTTAAGTTTTGCACAAGATTGAAATAGAGAAAAAATATGCTTGGAATAATTTTTCATACCCCCCAAGCTTCATTTCATTCACCTAAGTAGACTACAGTTACTAGTAGCTGGATGGAATGAAGGTTCATTTACAAGATCAAGTGAAAGACTCGACTGGGAATTTACAAGATCTAATCAAAGACTCAAATGGGAAGGGGATATGTTTCATTTTTTAACAAGCTTGACATAGGAAAAGAACTATGCTCAAGGGAGATTGTTTCTAATGAGCTTGACACAAGAAAAGGAACTGTGCTCCTGGCACCTTGTTTCATTTTTTAACTAGCTTGACACAAGAAAATGAACTCTTCTCTCATGCCTTGATCATGACCTACATAAGTCCATGGCTTCCAGGAGGTTCTCATTAGATGGGAAAATAATTCTATTGAAGGTATCAAAGGAACCAACCGAAACATTAGACTCCAATTCCCCCAGCAAATGATTCACCATACCACCTACTAGATCAAGGTCGTAAGAAATTGAGAAGACAATGAAAGGCTCATATTCATCAATAGATATGTGAATGGGATATATTTAAACATAATCAACCTGTGGTTGTCGGTTTTGATTTTGGCTAACCTAGGTTTGAACCATACGGCACACCAATAAAATCCTCAATCATAGGCCCTTTTGGCAATGACTTGTAAGAAGATCGCAGTCTCACCTAAAGTGATTATGCGAGGATGCAGAACCAAGCTTTTGCAGCCTTGAGGGATGATGCGATGTGATATTTTTATGTTCTTTTATCTTTAACATACATAGATTACTTCGACACATTCATTTAATCACATAAACATATAATATAAACCCATAATCATCACTGCGCTATAATAAAATGCAATTGTAATAAACTGCTACTCTACAATAGATAATAACAAAATATACAAGTGAAGACACATATTTAATCATGGTTCACCCCAATGTGGGGCTATGTCCACAAGAACGGTTTCTTATAATAAGAAATTTGTACAACAAACAGTTCTTGGTCTACGCACTTAGCTGCAGGTAGTCTGCACACTCAGCTATAGACTCGGGCCTCTATGCACTCAACTGCAAAGCCTCCCTTATTGCCCAAACCATAGATCACAAAGATAAAACCATTCAATTCAAGATGCGATTGTAAGTTGATTCTCTCCTTTATTATTGATCCCGTTATAAACTATTACATCGAGGGATATATCATGACAATACCATGGTCTACATACCATGGACTCCCCTAATACAAGCTACTATGGTATAAAAGCCATTCATATTTTACAATATTACATGATGTTTTACAAAAATGAGGGCCTTCAATATGCCTCGAATCGCATATACTACACAATATATTTACTGTACAGTCCACTTTGGCGCTCTACTGCACGGTCCACTTCATGCTCTGCTACATTATTTACTATGCACTCCACTCCACAACATGCATAGTCTTTATCAAAATCTAGGCCAAGTTGGGCTGCACCCAAAAGGTCCCCAACACTCACATGTGAGTCATCTTGAGTCACGCAACTACTTTTCCTTTGATTTTTGTTGTAATGCTATTGTAGGTCTAGTTGAACTACTACAGAGTCTCTATTACCTACTTTTCCTCACTACGCACTTCCTCCAACAGTGCATCCATCACATGTTCTGCAACCTTCTGTACCAATGTTGTCTCCCTCTATTGAAGATTTTGAAGCTTCTCATCTACTAACTGTGATAGTTAGAGGACCTCATCCTCCCAAGGCCGAGTCCTCTCTTTTAAGACCTATTATTCCTTCTTCAACTCCTCAATTGTCTTCTAGTGGGCCTTTGACTCATTGATCTTCACGAGCTTCTATGAGATTGGTAAGGTCTTCACATATGCCCAAATTTCTTCTAACTATTATTGCTTCTGTTGCATTTCTTCCTGTATTTTCTATATATTTGGATCTTCCTGTAGCAAAGTCCAAATTTGTAGACTTTCATCCAAGAGTTTCCACATTCTACCACTACTACAGAGATGTTGGTCGTTGAAGTCTTTAGGTCAGTCTCCCTCTGATCTTGTACTTCCTATGGCGTAGTTTGTTGTGGCTTCATTTTCAACCCATTGATCTGCATTTCATACTTGAATTGCACTGCAACAATTTTCTCCTTGTTCCCCTTCACTGCAAGGTCGAGCTTCATGACCTTGTCTTCTATTGGCTCTTCCTCTTGGACATAAAGGTCTGAAATTTCTCTGCACATTTCTTCCACTTCCTCCTTGATATTCTGGTGCTTTTGTGCTACTTGATCCCTTTCTTGGATTACCTGCTCAAGCTTCTACCAAAGCGCAACTCGCTCTTTTTCTAATTGAATATTTCGTTGCAAGGTGTGTTGTTCATGCAACCTCAACTCTTCTATAATTTCCAAGTGCAACTTATGTAATCTTTGCAACGACACTATTGTGATGTTAATATTGACATGCTTCCATTCCTTAGCATGCTGCTGAATTTCAGTGAAGTCAAACTGTAGGGATCTTGTAGGTATTTGTGCTAACCTTGTTGCAAGTGTAGGCTCTATCTACTTTTCTACTCCAAACTTTTCCTTTATCTATGTTGGTTGTCTGATCATATGCACCAGTATCTTCAATTTTGCAATTCTCTCTTCGACCTCAGTTAGAAGTGCGCTGTAGTGATCTTCTACTATGTTCCATGATTTAGTTGTCACCTCTTGAATCCTATCTCTAATCTGCTCTAGGTCCCCATAAGTAAAGACCATTGGTGTGATATCCTTCATTTTATATTCCTTCTTCTTTTTCTTGATCTTCGTGGGAGCTTGGCCCTATGCTTTCCTCTTTTCTATGGAATTTTGTTCTGTTTCCATCTTCTCAGACTCCTTAGTATTCTTATCTCCTTTAGGGAGATCTTGGTGATCCTCATCATGTTTCTCCTCTTCCTCTAATTCAAGCTTATATTGATCCTCATCCTTGTCTTTTCAACTCATTTCATTATGCTGTGAAGTGTCCTTGTCTTCTTCTATCGCACTATCTTCTGGCTGTGTTTCCACACAAACATCCATTCTACAGGCCACTATTGTGCTAGTTCCAAGAGGTCATCCTTTGTGAATAAGTATGGTAGGGGATGCCATTTATTTCTTATATCCCTGTGAGCCTATATATACACTTTGTGAAAATTAGCCTTGAACTTTGAAACATCATTATACCATTCGTATCAGCTCGGTGATAGGCAAGTGTGTTGGTTCACTAACATATGAAAATCCATATGATACAATACAAAGAACATCATGTTTTCCATTACTTGTGTCGGTTGGGTGGTAAACCATAGTGAGGCATACCACGTGGCTTAACAAACATCTTATGCTACTGGGGGGAACTATGAATCCTCCATCTCTCTCCATGCTAATATTGCAATAATCAAAATTAACAACATATAATGCAATGCGGTACCTTTCTCTTGGACTTCACAACAATCATCCAAAAATTCCTTGCACAGGTAATTGACCTAGTTGTACTAAACCCCATTGGCGCATTGTGAAACTAATGAAATCATGGAGGTATGGATTTCATTAGCCCAACATTTTCTCACAATCTTCCTAGCCAATATGTGCACTTTGAAGTGAATTTCCTGGTCAGTGATTGAATTGATGTCATATCCCCTCTTTCCTTTTGCTAGCCCAAAATTCTTCTTCATACTATCCGTTATAGCATGATCCTCATATTTTCCAATGAACTCCTTGGGGTTCTGCAATTGGTATGGTAGTCTCATGATCCTCCAGATCAACATTGGGTCTATAGGTATCTTATTTACCATCCATAATCCTCCATCATGCATCAAAGCGAGCAATTGTCCCACACATGTTGTGCTCCTCGGAATTCAACCAAACTATGACACATTTAACATATTTAGTAGTCCTGACTGCACCAACCCATTTTCCCACTGCTTTGGTCTAGCCTTGTCACTCTGTTTTTTGGGTAGTTGATCCGAATTGGATCCTAAAAACTCTCTAAGTTTTCATGACTATTTCAAATTATGCTAAAAGATTCAAGTCCTAGAAAAGATCAAAGCTATCAGAAGGAATCCTCATAACAATTGCAGTTGTGGCTAAAGCAGAGCAACGAGGACCCTCGATCGAGCGCGTAGACCATTGGCCCATGGTAACGTGCATTGGCACAAATTGGAAAAACCGGAGGCCAAATCAAGAAACGAGTGTGGTTTCCTAATTGTGTATCGTAGGGTGTCTCCCTCAGTGAAGGAAAGCCCCGAAGCGCCCGGACCCGAAATTGCTATGAAAAACGGAAAAGTAACTGTTTTAGTTCCATAGCGTGGGATTCCCCAAACTGGCAGGATATTGGAAGGCTTCGAGGTAGTAAGTAGTTTTGACTGAGTCCCGCCCGATGCCACACATCAAGCGACATGCGTTTGGTGGATAAGAGAGAAAACCACCCACATCGGACGAGTAAACATCGTGCGACTTGTCTGCCCGATATGAAGGACGACCGTAGGATCTGGGGGGGCCTAGATCAATGGCGGAGATGCATCCCGATGACTGACCAAATTTGACAGGTCAAAAAGCAAGATGACAAGGGATTTGAATTCCGACGTGGATGATGAGTTGGCAAACGATTCATGATTCGTGGGCGATCTTGAAGAAAATGGAATTAACGACCATTCAAAAATGATTCAAAGAATCTGACACCCAGTTCGTTGGGAAACAAGTGGCCGCCTCCCTGCGAGGCATTACCCAGTGATGATGACGCAAAGCAGAGGAATTCAAACGGACAGAGGTAAGGAAACCATAAGGTTGCGAAGCAAAAATTAGCAGTCAAAGAACAGACTGGATTTAAAGCCATGACCTGAAAGAAGCAAAGGAGATAACACAGAGAGGTAGACAGGAGTTAGTTAGACACAAGAAGCTAATTGCAGAGAACAGAGAGTAGAAGCCGAGCTGACCTAAAGGTGGCATCGAGCCAGACAGAGCTAGAGAGAGTCAAAGAGTCTGTGTACTCCATTGAAGGTTTGAGAGGTTTAAGCAAACTCCTCAGCATAGACGTGTCATACTACTGTGACCCTCTGAGGTCAAGTTTCAATAAGGAGAGTCTATGCACTCCATTCCTACTGACTTCATTCTGTTTAGTGAGTCTCGAATTGAGCTCACTGTTGTAAAAACTCTGCTTGAAAACATAATAGAGAGGTCACCACTGAAAGGCTAGACCAGGAGACGTAGCCTAGGAGCATTGGGTGAACTCCTTATTAAACTTGTTTTGTTTACATGTTTGACTGTTATGTTTTCTCTGATTGCCTCAGTGTCTATGTATTCTAGCAATCTTATCGATCCGTTTCATAAGTAACATAGGCACATCCATGCACATGAGCATGTAATACCTTTAATTCTTTGTCCTAGATAAATTCCAGATCAAGTGGTATCAGAGCTCTAGGTTACTAAGGTTAGACAAGCTTGTGCTAGATTTTGTTGTTGAATGCTAACTAGATCAAAGCTTAAATTAGGAGAAGGAGAATTGGCTGAAACTAACCCAGAAATTGGAAGAGTCTATTCTAAGAGGAAAATGTCAGGAGAAAATCCCTTGGAATCAGACCCTCAGTTCATGGATAGTTTTATGACCCTGAGATCCATGGTGAAGGAATTGTATAGGGACTTTAAGAAACATAGAGATGAAGATTCATCAAGCTCCAAACAAGACAAAGGAGTAGAATAATCTCTCCTCCATGACCACTCTAAAGGCAAAGGGAAAGAAGAAAAATTTCTCACACCTCCTAATAGCCCTGAAAATAGAAAGAAGACATCTTTGATTAAATTAGATGTTAAATTTGATTTACCAATATATGATGGAGAGTTGAATGTAGAGAAGCTGGATAATTGGATCAGACAAATTGATGTTTATTATAGAGTGCAGAGCATTGACTCAGAAAAGAGTAAGATTTAGCTAGCCAGCCTATGCCTTGGAGGCATTGCCTTGGTATGGTGGGAAGGAAGGACATAAGCTGACATGAATAAACATGGTAAGATTCTTTCTGTCTGGAGTGAATTTGTTTTTGCAATTAAAAATCAATTCTATCCACTATCCTACATGCAACAAGACATGATGAGCTGGCAAACTCTTCGACAACTAAAAGGGAAAAGTGTACAAGGTTACACCCAAGAATTTAGGAAAAGAGCTTTGATTCTAGGAATTTCTTTAGGCTCACTTGAGACTCCATTGAAGTATATAGGTGGTATACACAGCTAGATGAGGCACACTATCCTCATGTTCAATCCCACTAGCATAGATGAGGTATCCATTTAGGCTATGCATCTAGAAGCTAGAGGTAAGAATGAGAACCCAGAAGTTGGGGGATCATCCAAACCCACTGCAAGCAAAAATAGGGAGAAAAGAAAACAAAAATGGAAAGAGAGGAAGACAAACATTGTACAGAAAAGCAAGTCTTCATGCACTCACTGTAAGAAGGATGGGCATGACGATGAACACTACTGGATTTTGCATCCGGAGCTAAAACCCAAGAAGTTCGAGGGCAAGAAGAAGAAGACTGCTGCAGCTATTCATAAGGATTTGGGGTCAGACTCAGGAGATGAAGCAACAATCGCATCCATAGGTATAAAAGGTAAAAATTCTAAAGCATCTACTAGTAATTATACACAATCTACTGATAATGAAGAAAATGAGAGAAAAAGACATGAGCTTTTTCATATTCAGGTTATTTCCAATCATCAAAAGATTGATACTTTGTTTGATAGTGGCTCACAAGTAAATTTAATTTCTGAAGCAATTGTAAAGAAGTTGGAATTACTAACCACACCTCACAAGAAACCATATCCATTAGGTTGGTTATGTGATAAAGCAAAGCTACAAGTGACTATACAATGTAAACTTAAGTTTTCTTTTGGGTCAGAATTTGTAGATGAGGTTGAGTTAGATATAGTTCCTTTGGATATATGTGGAATTGTTTTAGGAAGTCCTTACTTGTATGATAGAAAATCTATTTTCTATAGAGCTGAGAACAAGTATCTACTTGTTAAAGATGGAATCGAATATATTGTAAGAGCTCATAAGCTCAAGAATAATTATACTCTCATAAACTCAGGGCAGATGAAACGAATTGTAAATTTATGCAAACAATTTTTACTAATGCTTGTAAAGGAAAAGAAACCTGATAAAACCATTGTGTTCGAGGGCTGTGATGCTAAACAACAAGCTAATTTAGAAAAAGTTATTTCAGAATATGATATATTGTTTCAAGAACCTAAAGGTCTGCCACCCAAAAAGGAAATAGTGCATGATATTAATTTGCAGCAAGATGCTCCATTGTGTAACATTGGAATGTACAAGTTGTCTGCTTTATAGAATGAAAAAATAAAGAAGCAGGTATAGGAGCTACTCGAGAAGGGATTCATAAGACCTAGCACATCACCATGTGGGTCTCCAATTGTTTTGGTGAAAAAGAAAGATGGCTCATGGAGAATGCGCATTGATTACCGAGCACTGAATAAGATAACAATAAAAACTCGTTACCCCCTTCCTCGCATAGATGATCTATTAGATCAGTTAAAAGAAGCTATTTATTTTTCCAAGTTAGACTTGCATAGTGGCTATCATCAGGTCAGAGTTGCAGAGCAAGATGCATGGAAGACTGCTTTCAAAACAAAGCAAGGATTGTATGGGTGGCTGGTTATGCATTTTGGCTTAACTAATGCTCTTGCTACTTTCATGAGAGTAATGAATGATGTACTTCTTGAGAGAATGCAACAAGATGATGGAGCTTAGTGGAAAGGAGTCGCCTTCACTAAGTGGGCTTGTAGGAAAATTATGGTGCAAAGTCTATTTTTAGACATATGGATCATGGTCTATGAGTTGCAGGATGCTATTTATGGATGATTGGTCATGTTGAGAAAAATAGATGGACTTCTATTTCTGGTTCACAGCGGTGTGATCAAAGTCTATTTTTAGACTGCCAAGCTAAAAATAGAAAAGTCAAATATTATTGTCTCATAATAATATTTAGACTATAAACATTATCTTATCCTCTTGGAGCACTTCAGTTTGAGCTACAGATGTGGCACATGCATCTGTCAGAAGGAACTATGCTTTTATTGTGAGTTAGTTGAGCTATTGCATGCATGAAATCAGTTAGAACTCATGCATGTGAGTTCTGTGGAGTTGGATGTGGAGTTGATGGAGTTGTGTTCAGTTTGACTTTGTTAAACTAGTTGTAATTAGTTTAACTACAAATAGACTAGTGATGAGTGATTTGAATTAATTGGTTAAAGTTAATTCACTAATTATTAACTCATAATGCAACTGAAGAATACATCAGTTAACTCAGTGCGTGTACAGTTCAGTGGAGACAGGTGTTAGAGGTTGAGATTGCTATCAGTTGTGACTATAGTTGTGTATGAGATCTTGCACAAGCAATGTATTGAGTATGCCCATGAGGATTGCACCATATATGCCCAGTGATATAGCCTGTGCTCACGTGATTTCCAGGGTGAATGATTTTCACTTGGTATTGTGCAATAGAGGTAGGCAAAGCAGCAGAGGAGATTTGAATCTGTGACTTGTTCGGATCTGAGCTAGTTTTGTGTGTAACAGGTGGAGATAGTACTGAGTACTTGTGAGGAGTATTGTACTATGTATTGTTACATGTTCTCAATCATTAATATACAGATAGTGTGGGGTTTTCAGCTGTAAGCTTTCCCCGGGTTACATACTGTGTTAATGTGTGCATGCGATTGATGTTTCATTGTTTTTAATGTTGCTAAATTGATGATCAACGTAGAGGAGGTTATGTATTGTGCATGTATTCTGCAATAGTGTATAATCGTGGTAATCTCTGTTGAATAAGTGTTTATTATTCAAAATTTCTACATGATAACAAAGCTGTTGATCGATAGATCTACTATTCAAAACGTGTTTACATCTTATTTCTTTAGGCAGAGTCTGTAATCAGGCTAGGTAGCCTTTGGATTCATCCTTCCTTTGGAAGGTGAGATATCCGGTAAAATCCCATACAGTCAATCTCTATACGAGAAATAATTTTTTCTCACGAATTCTAGATCAGAGGCGGTTGAGTTTGGAGCTGGTGGAATCCGAATTTGCAACAGTGTTTTCTTGGTATCAATGTGGCAATGTCTTTCAACGGATTGCGATTGGAGTATGCTCTTAAGGGTAGCTCAAACTATATTGCATGGAAGGACAGGATGGAGGTAGTGTTGGATGATAATGGGCTGAAAGATTTCATAGAGGCTAATGTCCCAAAGCCTACTGATGCTACTCAAGTTGATGCTTGGCAAAAGAAGACAACAAAGTGTCGAAGGATTCTGTTGGAGGGCATGAAGGATCACATTGTGTCCAGCCTGCATGGAAAGGCTTCTCCATACTTGATGTGGAAAGCGTTGATAGATCTATTCCAAAGAAAGAGTGATCAGAGGAAGCTGGTGCTCAAAGATAAACTCAAAAACATCAAATGTGAGAAGGGAGACAGTATGCTGAAGTATCTCACGAAGTTCACTCAATGCAGAGATGAGCTGGGAATTGTGGGGGTGATTGTCGATGATGAGGACTTGGTGAGCTTGGATCTCCTTGGTCTTCTGAAGAGTTGGCATTCCTATCAAGACTCTGTCAATGGTCAGGAGAAATTGCCAGGATGGGAGAGACTTTGGTCAGATCTTGTGCAGGAGGAGATCAGGCGGAATACCAGGGACGGATCTTCATCAAAGGGACCTGATGAAGAAAATTGCGCTTTGGCTACTAAAGCAAAGAAGGGGAAGAGCAAGAAATCTTCTCAATTCGGTGTGAAAGGCAAGAAGCAGGACATGTCCAAGGTGAAGTGTTTTCACTGTCACCAGCACGGACACTATGCCACTAATTGTCCACAGAAGAAGGAGAACAAGCAAGCTGCTGGATCTGCAGCAGGAGAGGCTCTAGCCTCGCAGTTTGAGCTTGATTTTTCATTGATCACATGCTTGGTTTCAAGTGTGATGGGATCGATGTGGTTCTTGGACAGTGGTGTGTCTTTTCACATAACAGGAGATCGAGATTTGTTTTCTGATCTGGAGGACAAAGATCTTGGAGTGCACATCAAGATGGGTGATGATGGTAGATACAATGCGACCGGTATCGGTACCATTTCCTTTGAGAGGGAGTCTGGTAAACCCTTTGTATTGAAGGAAGTGATGCATGTTCCAGGATTGAAGAAGAATCTTATCTCTGTGGCAATGTTAGAAGACAAGGGATATTATGTTGTTTTCAGTGAGGGAAAGGCTTTCCTACGCAGCAAGACAACTGGAGAAACTTGGAAGATAGGGGTTCGAGTGAGGAACCTTTATCAGTTGCATGTAGATGGATGCGCAACAATAGCATGCAAGGCAGAAGGATTGGTGAGCCGGGATGATGGCGAGTTATGGCACAGGAGATTGGGTCACCTTCACCATGGAGCCTTGAAGATACTGCAGCAGATCACTACAGGGCTTCCTAAAGGCACTCTTGCGCAGTTAGATCAGTGCAAGGGGTGTACTTTGGGAAAGTTTGTGAAAGCCACCTTTCACGAGAAGGATAGTCGCGCCACGACGATCCTTGAGAGAATTCACAAAGACGTGTGTGGACCTTTCTCAGTAGCTTCGATAGCAAAACACAGGTATTATGTGATCTTTGTTGATGATTTCTCTCGTAAGTGCTGGATCTTCTTCATGCAGAAGAAGAGAGAGACATACTCAAAGTTCTGTGAGTTCAAAGCACTGGTCGAGAAGGAGTCAGGGAAGAAGGTGAAGGCTCTTAAGAGCGATAATGGTGGTGAATACATCTCTGGCAAGTTCAAGGATTTCTGCAAAGCAGAAGGGATTCAAAGAGAGCTCATAGCTCCCCATAACCCATAGCAGAACGGGGTTGCTGAGCGGAAGAAAAAAATGATCATGGGTGCTGCACGGGCGATGTTGCATGATCAGGGCCTACCCCTTCACTTTTGGGTGGAAGCATGCAATATTGCAGTATATGTGCAGAACTGTTGTCCTCACAGGATACTTGGCATGAGTACACCCGAGGAAGCTTATTTTCGTAAGAAGCCTGATATTTCTCATTTGAGGATTTTTGGTGCTAATATTTACATGCATGTGACGAAGGATGCCAGGAAGAAGTTGGAGCCAACCGCAGAGGTTGGGATATTTGTGGGGTACACTGATATGCCCCACAACTATTGTGTGTATTTTTCAGACAGTGGCAAGACTGTTGTGCAACGGGATATAAAATTTCAGGAGGAGAAAGCCATGAAGTGTTCGCTTGAGAGGGAGCCAAACTTGCATGCAGATGAGGAGCCATTAGTTCCTAAGGACGAGCTTCAGGACGTGGATCAGCCACAGGATGAGGTTCATGGAGTCGAAGAGACCACTCATGCAGTGCCAACCATCAGAGGGTGAAAGCACTTGACAGAAGCTGAGCGACTGGCTCACGATGCAGAGAAAGTTGTAGGAAAACCTACAACCCAACGCAGGCAGAGACAGACACCTAATCAGTACACTGGATACATGGCTCTTATGAGAAAATGTGTTGTGATTGAGCCATCCTCTTTCGAGGAAGCTGTGGAGGATCCCGCATGGGTAGACGCCATGGTGGAAGAATATGATTCGATTGTCAGAAACAGTCCATGGGAGATTGTTCCTAGACCAGAAGGGAAATTAGTGGTGGGTTCGAGATGGATCTACAAAGTTAAGCAGGCAGTTGACGGGAGTGTGGAGAAGTACAAGGCAAGATTTGTTGCCTGAGGCTTTTCACAGATAGAGGGGATCGATTATGAGGAGACCTTTGCACTTGTCGCAAGGTATTCTTCCATACAGACGATTCTTGCTCTCTTAGCACAGATGGGATGGCACATTCATCAGATGGATGTGAAGATTTCATTCCTCAATGGAGTCATTGAGGAGGAGGTGTACATTGAGCAGCCTAAAGGTTTTGAGATCTTCAGCAGCGAGTTGCATGTGTGCAGGCTCAAGAGAGTGCTGTATGGGTTGAAACAAGCACCACGTTCTTAGTACACACGGATAGACAGTTATTTCACCGGACTTGGATTCTCCAAGAGTAAGGCGGATCCTAACCTATACCAGATTATGGTGGAGGGTAAGTTGCTTATCATTGTACTTTATGTAGATGATTTTATTCTAACAGGTGATGAGTTGTTGAAACTTTCATGCAAGGATGATCTTGCTAAGGAGTTTGAGATGAAGGACTTGGGCATCCTTCATTATTTCCTGGGATTGGAAATTTGGCAGCGTAGTGATGGACTATTTGTTTCTTAGGGTAAGTATGATCGGGAGATACTGGAGAAGTTCAACATGCATGGCTGCAAGCCTGTTGATACCCCTCTTCCTGGAGGTTGGAGGAAGGAGGATGCCACTTCGGCAGAAGAAGTGGATGCCATTGTTTATCGACAATTGGTGGAGTTGCATGTGTGCAGGCTCAAGAGAGGCACATCGGGATATGGATCTTGGTATAGATAGGAGGATGCAGATTGGGCAGGGAGCTCAACGGATGACATCAGGTACCATCATATAAGAGATTGTGTACAACAGAGAATCATGTTACTTTCATACATTCCAACGGAGGATCAGGATGCTGATATCTTGATGAAGGCGCTCACTAGGAGCAAATTTGAATACCACTGAGGCAGGATAGGGGTTGCTGATAATCCATATCTTGTTGAGAGGGGGTGTTGAGAGAATGCAACAAGATGATGGAGCTTATTGGAAAGGAGTCGCCTTCACTAAGTGGGCCCGTAGGCAAATTATGGCGCAAAGTCTATTTTTAGACATATGGATCATGCTATATGAGTTGCGGGATGCTGTTTATGGATGCTTGGTCATGTTGGGAAAAATATATGGACTTTTATTTCTGGTTCATAGTTGTGTGATCAAAGTCTATTTTTAGACTACCAGGCTAAAAATAGAAAAGTCAAATATTATTGTCTCATAATAATATTTAGACTATAAACATTATCTTATCCTTTTGGAGCACTTCAGTTTGAGCTATAGATGTGGCACATGCAGCTGTCAGAAGGAAATATGCTTTTCTTGTGAGTCAGTTGAGCTATTGCATGCATGACATCAGTTAGAACTCATGCATGTGAGTTTTGTGGAGTTGGATGTGGAGTTGATGGAGTTGTGTTCAATTTGACTTTGTTAAACTAGTTGTAATTAGTCTAACTTCAAATAGACTAGTGATGAGTGATGTGAATTAATTGATTAAATTAATTCACTAACTATTAACTCATAATGCAACTGAAGAATACATCAGTTAACTCAGTGCATGTACAGTTCAGTGGAGACAAGTGTTAGAGGTTGAGATTTCTATCAGTTGTGACTATAGTTGTGCATGAGATCTTGCACAAGCAATGTATTGAGTATGCCCATGAGGATTGCACAGTCTATGCCCAGTGATATAGCCTGTGCTCACGTGATTTCCAGGGTGAGTGATTTTCACTTGGTATTGTGCAATAGAGGCAGGCAAAGCAGCGGAGGAGATTTGAACTTTTGACTTGTTTGGATCTGAGATAGTTTTGTGTGTAACAGGTGGAGATAGTACTGAGTACTTGCGAGGAGTATTGTACTATGTATTGTTACATGTTCTCAATCATTAATATATAGATAGTGTGAGGTTTTCAGCTGTAAGCTTTCCCTGGGTTACATACTGTGTTAATGTGTGCATGTGATTGATGTTTGATTGTTTTTAATGCTGCTAAATTGATGATCAACATAGAGGAGGTTATGTATTATGCATGTATTCTACAATAGTGTATAATCGAGATAATATCTATTGAATAAGTGTTTATTATTCAAAATTTCTACAGTACTCAGACCTTTTCTTGATGATTTTGTTATTGTATATCTGGATGACATTCTTATATTTAGAAAAACGTGGGAAGAACATTTAAAGCATGTTAAGCTGACACTAGATGTTTTGAAAAGAGAAAAACTTTATGTTAAACTCTCAAAACGTGAATTTGACAAAACATCTTTGAATTATTTGGGACATATAGTAGGGGTGGTGAATTGAAGATAGATCCATCTAAGGTTGCAGTCACTGTAAATTGGCCTAAACCCAAATCTGCTACAGAATTTAGAAGCTTCTTAGGAGCAACACAATATTGGAGAAAGTTTATTTCTAACTTTTCCTTAATTGCAGCTCCCTTACATGCTTTAACATGATTGAACAAGGTGTTTCAGTGGGGAGGAAAACAGCAGAAAGCCTTTGACACCTTGAAAGAAAAGATTAGTACAACACCAGTACTAGCACTGCCTGATCTTTGAAGACCATTTGAGATTGAAACAAATGCCAATGACTATGCCATGGGAGTAGTGTTGATGCAACACAGTAAACCCATATGTTATCATTCTGAGACATTTAATTTTGCAGTAGTTAACTATCCCACATATGATAAAGAATTGTATGCATTAGTACAGAGTGTGAAAAAAGTGGAAACATACTTAATGGGCAAAGAGATAGTTATACATACTGATCATCAACCACTTCAATATCTACACTCCCAAACTAAGTTGCAGCAATCAAGACACTATAGATGGATGGATTTTCTACAACAGTTTCATTTAGTCATCAGATATAAAAAGGTCATACACAATAAAGTTGCAGATATGTTATCTAGACCAATTATAAATGCATCTACTATACTTAAGCATAATTTAGTATTGCATGAGAGCTACATTGAACAATATGCTGAAGATATAGATTTTAAAGATGTATATGCAACTTTAAGTCAAGGCAAACAAGTAGAAGAATTGGATTATCATGTTAAGGACCAACTCTTGTATCATTTTGGGAAGCTATGCATTCCACAAACTGAAAGAGTAAAGATAATTCGAGAAGCACACACTTCTCCAATATCAAGTCACTTTGGTGTAAGTAAAACCATTGCATAGCTGCAAAGACTTTGTTATTGGCCAAAAATGAATGAGACGGTTTCTAGATATGTAAGAGGGTGTACCATGTGTGCTAAAAGAAATCCCAACAATAGAAAACTAGGCTTGTACACTCCACTGCCAGTTCCTTCTCATCCTTGGGAAAGTGTTTCCATGGACTTTGTTGGAGGGCTACCTAAATCTAGGAAAGGTCATGACTATTTATATGTTGTTGTGGATAGATTCAGCAAAATGTGTATTTTAATACCTTGTAATAAACAGATTACAGCTGAACAAACTACAAATATGTTCTTTTAGCTTGTAGGGTTCATTTTGGATTGCCCACTTCCATAATATCTGATCAAGATACCCGATTTGTTGGGAAAATTTGGTCAATTTTGTGGGAATTGATGGACACCAGGCTGAAGAAGAGCACAACTTTTCACCCGCAAATAGATGGCCAAAAAGAAGTTGTCAAACAGACAATGATCCAGTTGCTCAGAGGCTATTGCAGCAAGCATCCAAAACTTTGGCATGAACATTTATGTTATGTGCAACATGCTTACAACTGAGCTAAACATTCTTCTACACAAAGATCTCCTTTTGAGACCTGTTTTGGTTTCACACCAAGGTCTCCCTTGGATTTTGTCTTTGGTAAAGACATAGCAGTTGATGGACACAGTGATGTAGACAAGGCAACCAAGTTCATTGAACAAATCCAAGAGATTCACCAGGAAGTACAAGAACAACTGAAAAAGAGCCAAGCCAAGTACAAGGCAAGGCATGACAAGCATCAGATGGAGCATAGTTTCCAAGTTGGTGATCAAGTCTGGCTGTATATCAGCAAAGATAGAATGCAAGGTGAAGGTAAGAAGTTGAAGCTAATAAGGTATGGACCTTTCAAGATACTTGAGAAAATTGGTGAAAATGCTTTTCGCCTTGATTTACCAGCTTACATGCACATCTACTCAGTTGTTAATGCAGAGAGCTTGACACTATTTGAACCTTCCTTAATTGAAAATCCTGAAGAGTAGAGTCAATTGCCTTCTATTGATGATCTGTTGCCTAAATATCTTAATGAATTATAGGAACATACAGTTTTGGACAGGAAGGCAAGAGCTACGTGCAGAGGGGATGTTGAATACCTCAGGATCGGACTTAAAGGTTCAAAGCCAAGTAGTGAAAAATGGATAAAAATTGAGCAAGCGAGGAAGCAATACCCTCACTTGATTGATGCTTGAAAGAAAACCAACTTTTGGTGGTCCAAAAGCTTTTTCAATGGGAAGGCCGTGATCTGAATTGGATCCTAAAAACTCTCTAAGTTTTCATGACTATTTCAAATTATGCTAAAAGATTCAAGTCCTAGAAAATATCAAAGCTATCAGAAGGAATCCTCGTAACAGTTGTAGTTGTGGCCAGAGTGGAGCAACGAGGACCATCAGTCGAGCGCGCAGACTGTTGGCCCATGGTAACGCACATTGGGGAAAACTGGCAAAACGTGAGGCCAAATCAAGAAATGGGGGTGGTTTCTGATACGTGATTAGTGCTAGGGTGTCCCCCTTAGTGAAGGAAAGCCCCAAAGTGCCCGGACATGAAATCACTATGAAAAATGGAAAAGCAATTGTTTCGGTTCCATAGTGCGGGATTCCCCAAACTGGAAGGATATCGGAAGGCTTTGTGGCGGTAAGTAGTTTTGACTGAGTCCCACCTGATGCCACACATCAAGTGACACCCATTCAGCAGATGAGAGAGAAAACCACCCGCATAGGACAGGTAAACACCATGTGACTTGTCTGCCCGATATGAAGGACAATCATAGGATCTAGGGGGGCCCAGATCAACAGCGGAGATGCGTCCCGATGACTGACCAGATTTGACAGGTCAAAAAGCAAGATGATAGGGGATTTGAAGTCTGACGTGGATGATGAGTTGGAAAATGATTCATGATTTGCGAGCGATCTTGAAGCAAATGGAATTAATGACCATTCAAAAATGATTCAAAGAACCTAACACCCAGTTCGTTGGGAAATAGGTGGCCACCTCCCTGCGAGGTGTTAACCAGTGATGATGACACAGAGCAGAGGAATTAGAATGGACAGAGGTAAGGAAACTAGAAGGCTTGGAAGTGGAAACAAGCAGTCAAAGAATAGACTGGCTTTAAAGCCATGACTTGACAGAAGTAGAGGAGATAACACAGAGAGGTAGACAGGAGTTAGTTAGACGCAAGAAGCTAATAGCAAAGAACAGAAAGTAGAAGTCGAGATGACCTGAAGGTGACATCGAGCCAGACAGAGCCAAAGAGAGTCAGAGAGTCTATGTACTCCATTGAAGGTTTGAGAGGTTCAAGAAAACTCCTCGGCATAGGCCTGTCATACTACTGTGACCCTCTGAGGTCGAGTTTTAGTAAGGAGAGTCTGTGCACTCCATTCCTATTGACTTCATTCTGTTTAGTGAGTCTTGAATCAAGCTCACTTTTGTAAAATCTTTGCTTGAAAACATAATAGAGAGGCCACCACTGAAAGTCTGGACCAGGAGACGTAGCCCAGGAGCATTGGGTGAACTCCTTATTAAACTTGTTTTGTTTACATGTTTAACTTTTATGTTTTCTCTGATTGCCTCAGTGTCTATGTATTCTAGCAATCTTATCGATCCGTTGCATAAGTAACATAGGCACATCCATGCACATGAGTCTATAATACCTTTAATTCTTTGTCTTAGATAAATTCTAGATCAGTAGTGCACCTATTTCAAATATCGGTTTGGTGCAAACTGAGGGTACTTTTTCCTATCATTAAAGTCATAATCCGCGAACTTCAGCAGGATAATTTTCCCAAACAATTCTCCGAAAAATGGTACTACTTGCAGCAATAAGGGTGTAAATGTGCCATACTTCGCATCCTTCGATTCTTTTAAGGTTTTGCATTTGGTTTCTGATGAGCACCAGTATTGCAACAAGGATGCTACAACTCCTAGTCTACCATCTTTACTTATCAACTCGGGGTTTGTACAAACTTGGAGGTGACAGTATGATATGCACAAGTAAAAGTGAAGGTCCTGCTTGTTGTCACTTGTTCATCTGGCGAGAGACTCTAGGGGTTTCAAGCCAGACTTCTATAGGGTAAGAAGAAGCTTGATTCTTGGATGGAAGAAGAGCAAATCTATTCTAAGAGAGCTACTCTACTACAGTAATGAAGAAAACAACATGAAATGCCAAATCACACCATATCCTAATTAACAATTTAAACAGCTATGCTAAGAAGAATTGTTAAATCAACACTAACATAATGCTGCTATCTAAGTTACAGAAGTAAAGAGCATCAAACCAATGTAATGAGTAAGAAAGGAAACTAAACTAAATCTATTTTCACTTTCTTGGTTTTTTGATGATCGGATATTGTTAGAGTCTGATTGAATAACAAAATTGAAGCTCAGAAGCGGCAGCGTGTAAATGATTTGCAGAACAAATTTTGGGAAGGAGTCAAGTGGAAAAAGCAATTGAAGATCGAAATCAGTGAAGGGAGGGCATAATGAGGTAGTAGTGCATAGGAACCATTGGATCGATTAGCGAACAATAAAAACGAAAGATGAGCAGTGGAGATCTTATCGCAAGAGATTACGTGAATGAAGGGACGAGTAAGATTAACAAAAGTTGAGTGGCGTAGATCTTATCACGGGGATTAAGTGAATAGATGGATGGATCGATCAATGAACAAGATTAACAAAAGATGAGTGGCGGATGTTGAAAGGTGTGCAACAAGAAATGCTTGTTGAGATTGCAACAAGATGATGGAGCTTAGTGAAAAGAGTCGCCTTCACTAAGTGGGCCCGCAGGCTATTTTTGGCGCAAGTCTATTTTTAGACTATGTCTATTTTTAGACATATGGATCATGTCTATGGATTGCAGGTTGCTGTTTATGGATGATTGGTCAAGTTGGGAAAAATAGATGGACTTCTATTTTTGATGAAAGTGTGAGTGATCAAAGTCTATTTTTAGACTGGCTATCAAAAAATAGAAAAGTCAAATATTATTGTCTCATAATAATATTTGGACTATAAACTTGATCTTATTCTCTTGGAGCACTTCAGGATGAGCTGCGGATGTGGTACATGCAAATCCTAGAGGGAAATACGTGGTTACCTATGGGATGACTAATATTTTCATGCAGGACTTCAGTTAGAACTCAAGTGAATTGAGTTTAGTGGACTGGAGGTGCAGTTGATGGAGTTGTGTTCAGTTTAGCTTTGTTAAACTGGTTGTATTTAGTCTAACTAATCAATAGACTAGAGATGAGTTGGGTGAATTAGTTATTAATTAATTCACAAGTTATTAACTCATAATGCAACTATAGAATACATCAGTTAACTCAGTTGCATGTCAGTGCATGTTCAGTTCAGCAGGGACAAGTGTTAGAGGATCAGATTGCTATCAGTTGTGACTATAGCTGTGCATGATGATTTGCACAATCAGAGGGATTGAGTATGCCAATGAATTGGCCAATATCAAGAATTGTAGCCTGTGCTCACGTCCAACAGAGTGTGAGTGATTATTTGCAGGTCAAATACGAGTTTGGTAAGCCATTCTCATCAGTTCTTGAGCAAGTATTGAGCAGTGGAGGTAGGCAAGCAGCGGGGGAGATTTGGAGATCAAATCTGAGCTGTATTGTGTGTAACAGGTGGAGATGGTACTAGATTTCTTGTGATAAGCATTGTACTTTGTAATGTTACATGATTCAATAAATATAATATACAGATAGTGTGGGGTTTTTAGTGAGATGCTTTCCCCGGGATACATACTGTGTTAATGAGTTTGATTGATGCTTCTATGTGTGCATGTGAATGTTTCTGCTTCTGTAAATTGATGATCAACGTAGAGGAGATTATGTATTATACATGTTCCGCTTATAATTGTATGATCAGGATAATCTCTGTGAATATGTGTTAAATTATTCAAAATTTCTACAGCGGAAATCTTATCGCGGGAGTTTAAGTCAATAGATGGACGAACATGATTAACGGGAGATGAATGGCAGAGATCTTAACACGACGATGAAGTGAATATATCGATGGATCACATCAAGTCACGTGGCGATAGAAGGGTAAAAAGGTACGGAATGATGGAGCAGGTTTCATAGGTGGTAAGCAGTTTCTCGTGCATGCTCAAAGCTGTAAGCTGTATTTCTAATTTTCACATGATTAGCATAAGTGATTGACACGTAGCACGAGAAAACCACTTTTATTGCATGCTCTCAGGCAGATGTCGGTCATGCAAGAATTCATGTGAGATTGTGCAATAGTTGTTAGATCATGTGGGATTGATCAACGGTGGAGATCGGCCAAGCTAGTTGGCGATCGGGTGATGTGATAGCTGTTGGATCGAGGGCGTGATAGATCGACAGTGGAGATTTGGGGCGCATAAAGTAGGTGGAAGAATTCATGATAGCCATTGGATCAAGCTATACAGATCGACGGTGGAGATCTAGAGCACATAAAGTCAAGTATTGAAATGAATCAGACGGTGATTGGTTAGGTTTGTTGTGGATCAGATGGTAAGGAAATATATGGGTATAATCTGATCAGGATGTGTTTTATTAGCTTCCGTTTAATTATTTCGTGTTGAAGCAGATGAGCATATGAGAAAAAAGTGATGGAAAAAGACAACAATGAAATGAACCTCGTAGTGAATCAAGACAACAAACTTCATGCAAGAGCTCCTGGCTAACTGGCTAATTGAAAGAAGGCACAAATTGAAACAAACTAAAACACAACTATTCTACACTACACTACTGTAATAGAAATGCAGGTATTTAAGAAAATGAACGATTAAACCTTGAATCTACACTAGCATACGTGTGCAATAAATAGGAGCCTTAGCTGCTAGGGTTAGGCCCTAACCCAAGAGCTTCATCCCTCTGAGTTATCTCAGTGCTGGCTCAAAACAAAACTCATTCTTATTATCAAAACAATGGATTACATCAAAAGCTATCACAAGTCTTGCAGCTCAAAAATAAAGTAGAGTTTTACAATTAAAAATCCCCATCCTACTAAGGTCCTAGGCCTCTTTGCTTATACCTCTGAAGTCCCCAATGACTTCCTTAAAATTAGGGAGGCTCGGCTCCCAAACTCAAGATAAACTGGTGCTTTGACTTTCACTTGCTCGGCTGCCTTCTAGTCCTCATGATTTGGCTGTTTGCACTTTGAGCTGATGGAGGAATATTCGAATGGAGGGGTAGTAAATGAGGAGGATTTAACTCCTATAATTCCTCTCTCTTGTCCCATTCGAGTTTTGACCAAGGTCTTTGCCAAAATTCCTTGCTTTTATCCTTTAATCCTGCATTAAATGCACATTAGACCACAAAGCAGAATATCCAACTCTAACTCATCTCATAAATAAAATATAATCAAAAGTATGCAATAAGTTGTGAGAATAGTTAGTTTGGCTAAGCTAGGAGATGAGTTAAGGCCCATATAATTACCCAATGACGAGGTTCATGTCAGGCGGAAAGAGTCGATTGTGCGGACACAACCAACCTCCCTAGGAGCCTAAGACTCTCTAGTGACAAACAAGACAAACAAGAGCAATCCTTCCCTAAACATGCATTTACTATATAAGAAATCAAATGTTTAGATCCTACCTGTAGTCCCACGCTGTTGTAGCAGTCCAGCCTCGCTGATCCGGATGAGCTCCTCCTTCACTTTGAAACCTGCATCCACTAACAATCAAACGATTAAATAGCACTTGATAATCTCATAAAATAAAACATATTTAACACATAGACCAAGGAGTACATGAAACAACTCATAAATAACAAGTTATTGAGAAGAATGGACTCATTTGCATTAATAGGTAACAAAAGGAACAAATACAACCTGAGCCTTGGTGTTGTGCAAGTCCCTCCCAAGGTCCATCAAGAGTTCTCCTTTACTTTGACAAAGCTCACCCACTTCCATATAGAACAAGCAAAGATGGCAATCTCTCCTCACAAGCTTCTAAATGGGAGTCCTAATTCCAGCAGCATCTACCCTTAGAAATGTATAGCTTCCAACCTCCCCTCCTTCTGGCCCAATGCCTGTATTTATAGTGCTCAAGAGGAAGTTAATCAGGTTCACCATCAATGGGATAATCCCCTCTTTGGATGGGATAGCTCCCTTATTGATGGGATAAGTTCCTCTTTGGTAGGGGTACATGAACCATCTGGAGGCGCTCAATACACGTCGAACAACCTTCTAGAATGCTCTAGAAATGACCACAAGTAACTTTTTAAAGATGAAACTTGCACATTTTGACCTTTACGGGGGGACGCACCTGCCCCTTTACATACAGAGCGTCCAAAGACGCAGCTTTTGTGAACATTGGGTGCGTACCCGCAGGTAAGGTTGAGAGAACCTGCGTACCCAGAGATAAATACATTTATAAAGACTTTCTCTCTTTTTGGAGTATGACATGGAGAGCAGAGGCATAAGACTTGCCTAAGAGGATAGCATGACTGTTGATAGAGCCATACTAACTGTAAATAGCCATGGTGACATTTTTTGGTGTAACAGATTGCCCCCTAAAGTGCGAAGCCTGTAATAGATTAGGGTTTTGTATTATCTAGGAAGGGTGAAGTGCTTTATCATTTCAAGGATTATCTCGTGGAGAGCCTGGTCAGAACCTGCAATTTTCAACACAAAATACATGTATAAGATTATATCATCACTGAGGTAGGCATTCCCATACTCAGATCAAAACTTTAACTAACAGACTAACTACTCTGATACAGGAATGATCTTGCAGTACATCATAATCATAGACTTTTGTAGACACAGTATGGGCGCAGCCATCTGTTTATGATTAGTCTACTTAGATAATGAATACAAAACTCCTCGCAGCCTGGATGGTGGAAACTAGATCCAGGGTCTTCATTTCTACTTCTCGAATTGGTACGATTCTAGCCATGCGAATAAATGAGTTGATGTCGAACATGGTAGAAACCACTTGATTACCAGTCGATGATGTAAACTGTTAACAAGTGTGAGAGAGACCACCAGTAATGTCAATGGTTCTCAAAGTACCCAGTACAATCCATGAGATGTGAATGAATGAGTTGATGTCGAACATTTCACGGAATCCTTCGATCGAAAGTCAATGATGTAAACTGTCGTCAAAGACGAGAAACCTGCCATTGATGCATGCAGACTTCAAGGTACTGATGATTTCTAAGTCATCTCTCTAGATAATGTGCTGATGTCGATAGAAAGCAACCCGTTGCAGGCAAGCCCACAACATGAAATCATTTGTTCAAGTTGAAGAAATGTTGCTGTAAGGACTGACTCAGGGATGGCCAAATGGATGACAAGTATTTTGCAGATGAAAGTTTTGCTTGCAAACCTCTTGAACACATAACGACACGACAGATGGCTTGGTGATGAATAACTCAAAGTTAATCCCCGGGACCCAGCTGAAGACTTTCAAAGTGGTTTGATTAACTATGAGGTAAAGGATTTCCCAACCCAGGTGAATGAAAAGTGTCGTGTCCAAGAGTGGTAATAAAGTTTCTTCTGAGACAAAAGATAACAAACAGGTTCATTCTTCTCTCTTTTCCCCCACCATTTCTGGCAAGTACCTCTTTATTTTTAACAAGCTTGAGGAGGATAACATATGCTTGATTATAAGCTCATCCTTCGGATGAGTCCAACCTAGTTTTGATTCGAACCCTAGGAAGGAGTGGTTCGTTCCTGTTTGTAATTGAACAGGTCCTTTACTGTGAAATGTTTAACGAGTCCAGTATAGGAGAAACTCGGTGTTTTTCAATTTTAGAGAGTCTGAAAAACTTAAGAAGACTCCAAGTTGAACTTTTTCGTAGATTTGTGTCCCTCAAGCCCGAAAAAGTATAAAATAATACCTGGGGGAACCGCTTGATCTTGCGACCAAGGAGTACTTTCATAATTAGTGCCACTGACCTGAAAAGTAAAAAGCGATCAAGGACACGTCGTTTTATTTCCGTATCGAGTTTGAAACGACAAAAACCCGGCAATCTTTTCCTGATTTTACGGTCAGAAAAGAGCTATAAGGGGACCGTCTTTTAATTCCGTTTTAACGAGTGTAAAAGAAACGCTCGGCAATCTTTTCATATTTTAGGAGTCAGAAAAGGGCTTAAAAGATGACTCTGATATTTTGGTTCGTGAAAAATGACAATTTTCCCTCTAAATCCCTTTGTCCTGCACAAAAACGACACATTACTCATACCTGTTTAAGATAGGCAAAAAATACATTGAAAAATATCCTTCCATGGTGAAAAATAAACAAACCTAGCATTCATTCATCCAAAAAACCTATAAAAAGACTTTTTACCATGTCATTTTTACCATTTTACTGTTGAGGTTGAAAAAAGGGCTTTTGGCAAGAAACTTCCCGTGGTCGTTGCGGAGAATCCGACCGTCAGAATCGAACGCCGTCTCTTCCAGGTATTTCACAACATCCTCCTCTTCAATTTCATCCGATTAAAAGTTTGTTTTAGGTTTTAGTTTCGATTTTTGGGGGGTTTTGGGTTTCAAAAATCGCTCTGCGGGGTACGCAGGTGCCCTAAGGGTGACCTGCGTCCCCCGACTTTTTCCCACACAGGAAAAAGGTCGGGGGACGTAGCCCACGTTCAGGCCAGCTGCGTCCCGACGCTCTGTGTTCTAAACGCGGGGTGCGTCCCCCGCGAAAGGCGGAAATTGAAATCCCAAACCCCAAAAATAACCATCTGAATTTTCCAAAACTAATTCTAATCTTTGTTTCTTGGTGTGTAGGGCACTCACCATGTTGGATTGGAGAGAAAGAGAGCACGAGGACGTTGATTTAGCCGCAATTAATCATCAACCTTCCATTGATGCCCTAAAAGCATGCAGACTATATAAATACTGGGCCATACCTGGCATGAGGGCTCAGGTGAGATTCTTGGAGTGGCTGGTTGAGAGATGGAACATTCATGAGCAATGCTTTTACATCGGAGGGCACCAGCTCGAGATAGAGCCCTCTGACATATACTTTCTCACTGGCTTGCCAAATAGGGGCGAGCAACTCAATCTAGCCGGGACTAGGCCGGGTGGCCAATCCCTTGCTAGTCTCCGGGCAGATTGGTGCACACCCAATTCACACCATGCGAAAGGCGTAGAAATCAAACACATCTCTCTGCGTGAACTCAAGGTTATAGCTTTCACGGTTACCAGAATTTGCGGTGCAACCGCTTTACATATTGCCACCGGGTCCCAAATGCGGATGGCGATTGACTGTTTCCAAGGCACCATTTTCAACTGGTGTGATCTGTGTCGGCTAATATGAAGGGCCAACTGACTAGGGCAAAGAACGGACAATTGAAGACCTTTGGATATGGGCCTCTAGTTGTGAGCTTTTCCTTAGAGAGAGTTCCGATGCTGATCCCTCAGCAACTCACTGTTGATATCTTGGGTCCTCGGGAGCCAAAGCTGATACGATGGGTTACGGTGATGGCCCGGCATCCTGACGAGGGCGCGGCGGTTGTTCGATTCCCTGATAGTTATTTTCACTGGTTAGAGGACCAAGTTTTTTCGATCCAGGACTTTCCGTATGCCGGAGTAGATTTTCGAGGTGATCCAGACATGGTTCTTCCACAGGGAGAACAATGGGACGACAGAGGTACTTTATTTTTCACAAGTTTTCAAATTATATATTTTTTTGTTTTTTATATATATCGTCTCAAAACTGACAGTAAAAATTTTCAAAATGCAGATGTTGGTCCACAGCGGCCAGCCAACCTTCGGCCTTTTGAGAGGAGAGTACCAGCTGTACCAGCACCACCCCCACAGGATGCGGCCGCAGAGACCTTAGCCGAGCTGGAACAGGATCTAGAGCGTCTGACGGCGGATATACCAGAGACCGCCATAGATGATATTCCTATTCGACTTCAGCGCTATGTGGTCGCAGTCCCAGGACCTTTTAGGAGGTTCTTGTGTAGGGTAGCGCGGGCAGTGGTCTCGTATAGAGAGCACCACCAGTGATTGGCTAGTCACTTTTGTAGACACATATGGCATTTTTGGTTTTTTGTACTTATCATTTTTGCCGATCATAAGGTGTTTTTCAGCCTATGATCGAAGACGATGTATATTTTTTGACACACTCCTATCTATATATATCACTGTTACCGGCTTATCTTGTTTAACATATGTGATGAAATATTTTTAAATTTACTTGCATGATTATCGTAAATGTCTGTCCAACATTCGAGAAGCAATTGCATCTGCTAATGTATTTAAAGACCTCGGAATATGCTGAGATTCAATGTAATCAAATTCACGTTCCAAGAGACGCACTCTCAAAAACAACCTTAATAACACAGGATTTCTAATGGCATATACTCTATTAAGCTGTAATACAACAAGTTCAGAATCTAACCTCACTATCAAACGTCGAATTCCAAATGAAATAGATTCGGATAATAATTCAACCACTGCACTGTATTCTGCAATGTTGTTCGTCGTTTGACCGAGGCTTACCCCATGCATAGAAACTAACTCATCAGAGGGCGAATAGATAACCCAAGCTGCGGAAGAGATATTCCGTGTACTACGACAAGCACCATCAACAAATCCAATGTATGTTTGGAGAGGCGTCGACATCTGCAATATCAAGAGTAAAACCAAGATAAGCCAGAATAACGACGAAAAACACACTCTCTAAGCTAAGCACACTAACTAAACTAACAAACACACTAGCTAGAAAGAAAACCTAACTTAACTAAAAATTCTCCATACCCACCATTTAAGCATAATACCTCTTTAGGTAAAGTCCATTTCTGGGTTTACCCAAAGAGTCCCCATCAAAATCTACCAGCTCATAAGCCCCTTTTGCTAGCTTTCGCTTTACAATGTAGGGTCCATGCCACATAGGAACGAATTTTCCAGCACCTAGCTTATCGTTAGCTTGATCATATAATAGCACTAGGTCTCCCTCCGAAAAACTTCGAGGGGTCACATTTCTATCATACTGACCTTTCATTCGCTTTGCGTGAGTCTCGATTGCCAACACAGCGTCATGTCGAGTCTCATCTAATTTAGCTAAGTATAATAAATGTTTCTCCTCTTCGGAAGTAGCTGGAAGTAATTCGACAGCCATTTGAAGTGATGGGATTTCGCATTCAATGGGTAATACAGCTTCCAAGCCATAAACTAGCTGGAAAGGAGTGAACCCTGTTGAAGTTTTCACTGAGGTTCGGTATGCCCATAGCGCTGAAAATAACATGTTGTGCCAATTCGACCGATGAATACCAATGGTTCATCGGATCATGATAACCAGAACTTTGTTGATAGACTCAACCAAACCGTTGGCTTGCGGATAATAAGGAGTAGAGCTATCGTGGCGCAAACCAAGCTGGATTGTAAGCTCGGTCATCATGATGTTTCGAAAATGGCTCCCATGGTCAGTAATGATTGCTTGTGGGACACCAAACCTAGTTATAATATGATTGAATACGAAAACTGCAGCTGTTTTGCCGCTTGCGTCGAATGTAGGCATCGCCTCGGCCCATTTAGTAAAATAATCAACCGCGAGGATGATATACTCATGCCCCTCGGCCGAGTGAGGGTTACAAGTAATAAAATCGATACCCCATTTGGCGAATGGACCAACGGCAATTATAGGGTGGAGAGGAGCAGGTGGTGCGCGCATCTTGCGATCAAACACTTGACAGTTGTGGCACTTCCGGACTGCAATGATACAATCTTTGAACATGGAGGGCCAGAAGTAGCCAGCGCACAACACCTTCTGAGCTGTGGCATACCCAGACATATGACCGCCACATGCTCCAGAGTGACAATCATTCAAAACCCTCTCAGCCTCTTCGTGAGTTAAACAACGTCGAAAAACTAAGTCTGCCCCCCGGCGATAAAGTGTATCTCCAATAATTTTGTATTGCTGGGATTAAAACCGAATTTTTCGACGTTCCGACTTTGAAGCTTCAGGCCGAAAGGTTTGGGTTTGGAGATAGATGATTATATCCCCGTACCACGGATCTAAAGTACTGATAAGAAACAAAGATTCGTCCGCAATGGACTCCTCTGCCACAGTCTCTGTGTCAGTACGCGGGAAATCACACATCAATTCCGCAAAAACTAAGGATTTCTTAGACTTGGACTTCTCAAACTCCAAGTCGAACTCTTGCAGGATAATGATCCATTTAGAGTACTTGCCCCCTAGCAGTTGTTTTGTCAAAATATAAATCATAGGGTTGCAATCCGAAATGACTGTAGTTTTACGGAGAAGAATGTAGTGACGAAAACGCTGGACAGCTTGAACGGCTGCCAGGGCCAATTTCTCCACATGTGAATATTTTAGCTCAGTGGGGTTTAAGGTCCTACTAAGATAATATATCACATGTTCCGCTCCGAATTCATCTTCTTGAACTAACACCATTCCAATAGTGGAATGCGAAGCTGCGAGGTATAAGAAGTAGTCCTGGTTGTAGTTGGGAGGATGCAACAACGGTGCATGGGTCAACGCGTGTTTAAGTGCATCAAAAGATTGTTGGGCAATCTCATCCCAAAAGAATTGTGCGTTCTGTTTCAACAACCGTGTAAAACCTTTAGTGACCTCGGCGTAGTTTGGAATGAATCGGCGTAAAAAGTTCGCTTTCCCTTGCAAACTTTGGAGTTGGCGCAAACTCGAAGGAGGAGGCAATTTGATGATAGCTTCGACCTTCGAGGGATCGACGCGAATGCCGGCTTTTGAAACAACAAATCCCAGCAATCGACCTGTCTCTATACAGAAAACTCACTTGTGGGGATTCAACCGAATTCGATAATGCCTACACCTCATAAAAATTGCTCGTAAGTGGACAAGGTGATTAGCTCGATGTAAAGAATGAGCAGGCAAATCATCAAGGTACGGTTGCACAATGTGCTTGATGTCATGAAATGCGTAAGACATCGCCCGTTGAAAAGTGGCCCCGGCATTCTTAAGCCCAAAAGGTAATTTGCAATAAGCAAATGTCCCCCATGGACAAATGAATGCCGTTTTTGGTTGGTCGGCAGGTAGAATATTGATTTGATTATAGCCCGAAAAACCATCCATGAAGGAAATCATTTCACTTCCGGCACAATCATCAATAATTTGATCGATATAAGGTGTAGGATAGTTGTCTTTTGGACAAGCTCGATTTATATCCCTATAGTCGATACAGATTCTTATTGTTCCTTGTTTCTTGTTGACCGGAACAATATTCGATACCCAATCCGTTAACGGGATTGGATAAATGAAACCTGCTTTCAACAGCTTTTCAACTTCTGCTTTAATCGCAGCCGCTTTCCGAGGGTGATTCTGACGCAACCGTTGCCGGACGGGTTTAGCATCCGGGTAGGTCTTTATTTCATGAACAACAATGGCAGGATCGATTCCCAGCATTTCCTCGTAAGACCAGGCAAACACATCGCGGAATTCTTGGAATAGGGCCTTGTAAGTTTGGATTTCATCTTCTGTACATGAGGCACCTATATGAATGTTTTCCTCAATTCCGGGCTTCACTGAAATATCAATGGGAATAGTGCGAGAAATATTCCCTAAATTCAACTCTGAATCAGGATGTTTTGTTGGATTCTGAGCGTCTTTGACATATTCAGCGGTAAATATAGATGAAAAATCATTTTCAAAAGCATCATTCTTAGGTAAAAACGAAGATCTGTGATGGAGATCTTCCCATGGTAGATCGTCTACACTTAGGATTTCGCGAAGTTGTTCGTCAGATGACACGACTTCGGGAAACGCTATCCGTTCTAAGGTTGAGGTGAAAAGTGATTCTTCACTGACCACATTCATTTGGTCGATTTGGGTTGAACGCGAGTCGGCAAAAGACATGACGACTTCATAAGCAATTTCATATGGACTCAAAGGCATAGCATCACCGAATGAGTCTATCTTAGATTCAGATGGGACAATCCAAGGATCATCATAAATAATGTTGTCTGACGTAATCATATGAATTGATGCAAATGAAGGGTCTGCGTTGATTGGAGGGAAAGGAAAAGTTCCCAGTAAACCGGAATCTTTAACTAAACCTACGCCAACGTCCCTATAAGGGATTGTCGTCTTACCGACATGCTGGATACTCTCTGAAGAGGCTGGGTCGGATGAAAAGTATGTCAGCTGATCAATCGTCACGATCTTACCGTTATGTGGAAACTTAATTACTCTGAAGACCGATGAAACGACCGCTGTCATAGCATATGACCAACTTCGACCCAAAAGAAGGTTGTAGTCTAGAGGGGCATCAACCACCTCCACATCCAGACTAACGGTTTTACCTTCTACCCCTATAGGCAATTCCTGTAGAATACCAAACGGACGGAACCCACGGCCATCAAAGGCCTTAAGGATGGTGGGGGATTGGTTCAGCGAAGGAGAGCCAAGCGATCTCCAACACTGAATCGACATAATACACGTAGAAGCTCCCTCATCAATCATAGTCCGATGAATAGGCCTGTTTTTGACTATCACTGGAATTTGGAAAGCCATTTGATGGGGTAGACGCGGTGTACTATTTTCTAGATCGAAGATTATCAGGTTCGGATCCTGAACATCAATAGCTCCGATAGCCGACAAAAGTAATTTTCGTTGTGCTGGGCATGATTGCAGCACTTCTAAAGCCGACATTGCTGAGGGTGAAACAGCTAAGTCCTCAACAATGTTGTAATTCTGGGCTGCTCTCGCATGTGGATTGAAAGCAGACCTTCGAAGTACACCCTTGGCGGGCGGTTTAATTACTAGGTCCGGGTTAGGTTTTTCGATCTGTAGTGGATCGGAACCAGGAGCTGAGGTTGATGGATTAGAATGAGAAGATTCTGCTTCTTTACCATCAACAGGATTCTTACTACCATAATCTTGCGATCGAGTCGCAATCCTCACATGAGACATCATCAAAATGGGTTCTTCACTGGCAGTCGAGGAAGAACCTATCATCTTATTCTCCTGCTTTGGAAATGGATTTTTTAACACAACAGGAGTAGGAGAACCTCTGACTATTTTCACAACCTCGGCCCGATGAGGGCAATCTCTCGTAAAATGATCCTCTTCACAAATAATACAAGGATATCGAGGTTTGCGCTTTTCGTCATTGGTTTCCGACTTTTCCGTTTTCTCCTTCGGAGCCTTGTCTGCTTTAGCCTTCTTCTTTCCTTTCTTCTTTCCACCGTTTTTTGATTTGGCCGTAGATGACTCTACAGCATGAATATCGGCGGAAAGTTCGGGAGAAGACTCTCCTGTCGGGGAATCAGGCAAAGTGATAATAGGAGTAGTTGAAGCCTTGGAAGACTTCTTCTTGCTCTTTGTATTCACGATACCAATCATACCGTCAGCGGCATGAGATCCCGAAGGAGCAGCAGCGATTTGATTCGACTTTGGAAGATCTGGAATCTTCTCGTGTAACGTACCCGACTGAGTGTAAACTAAGTCAAGGTACTGCGCCTGAGCAATGACTTGCTCCTCAGTAACTACTCCGGCCTTAGCTACATCTTCAGTAATCTTCGGTAATAATGATTTAACAAACCATTCAGCTAAGATTTGGTCCGGGATAAAAACTTTCACTAGCCTTCTTCGACGTCTCCACTCATGAATGTGATCAGAAATATACGTGGACGTCGATTGTTTTAGTGAAGTTAATAACTCCGTGTCGTTATCGTATCTGACCGGCAACTGAAAGTGAGTTAAGAACGAGGTAGCTAACTGGCTAAAATTGTAAAAAGAGGCCCGTGGTAACTCAATGTACCACTTGGCCGCGAGACCAATGAGTGTACGCTGGAAAAGACGTAAGCAGATCGAATCATCCGAGATAGAATTTGAAGCACACCAGAGGTGGTAAGTCATCACATGATTGGACGGATCCTCTCCAGGCTTACCTTCGAACTTGGGTATATCACTGGGCAACTTATTGGGCATTGGCAGCCAGAACTGAAGATATTGAATCGGATCATTCGTTAGGCGCGTCAAGTCTGGTAAATCCAAAGTTGCGATAAACGGTAACTGTCGGTTAGGATCTCTAAAACTCTGGGTCACAAGACCAGTCCCAGGAGGAGGATATCCAGGATAACTAGGAACAGGAGTCGCATTTGGGATATTATATCCTCCTGGAAAACCAGGATTAACCGGACCGTACTGGGGTTGTTGAGGTTGTTGATAAGTGTACCCAGGATACGGTTGATACTGGTAAACTGGTTGTTGGACAGCTTGCCTAGGTTGGTACTGTCCCTGGTACGGTTGTTGAACAAATTGAGGTTGAGTAGTGACAACCGTACTTATACCAGGCTGACCTGTAGGCATCTGGACCGTGGTTTGAATCGTAGATCCAGACAACGGTAAAGATGTCTGAGGAGTGGTTACAGAGACAGTAGAAACCGGAGCTGTCGATACTCTAGAAGTAAGTGCAGCAGATGTAGCGGTAGTTGCAGCAGCGTTTGAGATGGAGTACTAGGTGCAATTGGTGGCTGAGTAACTACCGAAGTTACAGAAGTTTGAACATTTGACTAGACAGGTTGCGGTTGCTGGGGTGGACCAGAAACTACGGGTTGTCCAGCTTGAGGTACCAACTGTAAACTTGGCTGCAACACCTGTTGACCCTGTGATGGATCCCACACTAACATTCCGGGGTATTGACCCGTAACAGGTTGAGGATACTGAGATCCATAACCAGATTGAGGATAGGATTGATAATTGTAAGGTGCAGTTCCCATACCTTGATTATATGACTGACCTTGAGGTGGTTGATAACCTTGACTCGAGTATTGACCTTGAGGTTGATAACCTTGAGGTAAATACGGATACTGGGGTTGACCTTGACCTTGAGGTTGATACCCTTGAGGTTGATACCCTTGGGGTTGATACCCTTGAGGTTGCCATCCTTGAGGTTGCCATCCTTGAGGTTGATATTGATACTGAGGTTGACCCTGGGGTACATATTGAGGCTGGGGTTGACCTTGAGGCATGTATTGCACCATAGGTACATACTGACCTTGAGGTTGCCCCCCAGACACGATTTGTGTACCTTGAGGTTGCCCCCCAGGTGTTAACTGAGGCTGCCCCCCAGGCGGTAATTGGCCACCTTGAGGTTGGGAAACGAGAACTGAACCTGACATCATGTAAATGTCTCCTACACCCAATGGTATATTACCATTGTTTCCAGCTAATAACCCATGATCAATGGGTTGAGGAGATGCCCCCGCAAAGGTACCAGAAAGTGATTGATACCCGGTGGGAACAGAAGGACCGCCGTGTAAGAAAGATTCAGGACTTTGAGTAAACACGGACGACTGACCAGACATATTTACAGGAGTATAAATACCTCCAGGTGGAAAAGGAGTACGAGGTGTAGAAAAACCTACCCCTGAGTTGTCTAAATAATTGGTTAACGAAAGGTACCAAGTAGTACTTCTAGGAGGACTGTAAAAGATAGATTCACGCTCCCTTAGATCAATAGTAAGTTGATCTTCAAGGTTAGAGACGCCTATTTCTTCCTCTGGAGCAAGTTCTTCGATAGCAATCAAACCGGTAGGAAGATTTTCGGTGATAACTCGTTCTATTCTTGGTGAATCTGGAACACTAGAAGTCGAAGTAACAGGTTCAGATATTTCAGGTTCTTCGCCTGTATCACTAGCAGACGAAAAACTACCAACAAGCTCAGAAACTGTAACAGCTTCGGGATTATAACCTGTCTCTAAACCTTGGTAATCTGAATGGACCACCAAGGAAGATTCTCCTTCTTCAGGTGAACCTACTCTACTGCCACTAGGAGGAGTTACAAGGACCTTTAAACCTTCTAGATTACTGGGGTCGTCTCGAGGAGGTTCACCCCTAAGTCTACGGGATCTTCTCAACAATTCGGCCACAGAAACAACTTCAGGAGACTGGCCCCGAAGTCTACGGGACTGTCTCGGTAATTCCGCCACAGCTAAAAACTTTTAACTACTACACACGAAAACAAAGTAAAATCTCAAATCAAACCACCTAAAGTCTCTAAAGAACCAAACAAATTTGAATCACACGCCTAAAGAATCTAGGGCGTCAAACCAAGCACAAACAGTAGCCTTCCAGATCGAAAACGCTAGTTGGAGATGAAACCCAACATCGCCGGATTCAGTACAGAAGTGGCGGGTGGAACAGTTACCCCGGCAACCTGCTTAATGAATAGACCGGCACAAGTTCCTCCACTTTAACCGTCTCGAGTGAAGTGAACCCCCCGGAAAATCCAAGTGAGTCTAGCCGACGTCTGCTCCAGGTACAGTGGGATCTTCCCTCCACCGTCACCTCGATAGAATCCTAAAGATAATGGTCACTAAGGTTACCAACCGCAACAAATGTACCTGGGGGAACAGTCTACACTCCGACAGCACGCAAGGGCAGAGTATCAAGCTCAATCCCCTTGCCGGTTCCTTGACAATAATCCAAGGTTTACCGACAAGTAACCCCTGGCTCGTCGACAATGGTTAATCCGAGGTTTACCGTTTGTAATACGTGCGTGTCTGGCGTCGTTCCCAACGAGGGGGGATTGATCCCCTCACTGGTTCGGACACGAGCTCGTGCTTCTCCTTTAAGAGGAGCTTTCCCAGAGTACAAATGAGACAATTGGATTTATTCTATCACAAGATAAGCTACTTGTTTGGTTTTGTTGTCTTGGAGAGTTAATTACTCACCTACTCCAAGACACTAGCCTGATCTAAATTGGTGTTTCAGAGCCCTAGTAAATAAAAGTTACTACGTTGATTTTACTTTAGGCGTTAATTTTATGGTTTTTCTTAAAGACAACAGGTAGCGGAAGTGAAACCAATGGTGTGTAGACTCGACTCAAACCACTACAAAGATGCACCTAAGATGATTTACGCTACTTTTCTCTTTCAATGAAATTCCTAACTAAGAGAGTTGAGAAATGCAAATTTTATAGAAAACAACTTTCTTAGTAAAGACAATCAAAGAAACAATTCTCTTTATCTTTTCAAGCATACAAACATGACCACTCCTTACGTGCACGAAAAACTCTTTTCTTTCAAAACTCTTCAAAGCTACTTGAAACAAAACTTTTCAAAGGAGATGTTTTTGTTTTTTCTTTTATTTAATAAAGCATATAAATCTATTTTAACGAAAATCAATCTCAAAAGCTATAAAATCTGTGAAAACTTTACTCACAAGCAAATCAAAAAGAAAATTACTCTAAGCAAACCTAACGAGGCAAAAGCCTACAAAGATGATTCTAGGTTGTTTTACTTGACCACAATCAAGTCAAGGACCATCTAATGCAGAATCAAAAGACTAGTCAAAACAAAACTCAAATCTTTTTGTTCTTTTTGTAAAATGGAATTCAATACTCAATCAACAAGCACTTCGAAATTTGCCAAAGAGACAACTCAATGGTAAGTTTCTCTCACAGGTAGACTTTATGACAGGTCTGACTTCTAAGAATGCTGACAAAACCAGAGAGATCTAAGGCTTGACAACTTCTACCGCCAAAGTCACTACAAGACCTACTCAAAAATCAAACCCTAGGGCTTAAACTTCTATGAAATCCACTAAAACACTCAATGCTATCGAAACAAGTTCAGGTGAAGATCTTTGACAAGAGACTAATGGATCTGGGCAGTAAAAACTAAGAAAAAGCAAAATCTAAGAGAAAAAATGCAAAAAATGGAATTTTCTTAAATTTTAACAGGGGACGTAGGCAACCCGTTAAGACAGGTGCGGGCCCGCTCTGTGCACACAGCGACAGTGCGTCGAGGGACGCACTGTGCAATACTCAGAGGGTGCGTCCTACTGGAAAATTCAAGAAAAACTAAATTGAATCTAACCCTAAGCTAACCCACCCAAAAACAAAGTCACAGAGCCAAAAACCAGAAAATAAATGACTTTTCTCAGAGCAAAGTTGCATACAAAGGAAAAGACTTTCACATCAATGGAGTCCCCAGTGGAGTCGCCAATTTGTCAGGCAGAAAGAGTCGATTGTGCGGACACAACCAACCTCCCTAGGAGCCTAAGACTCTCTAGTGACAAACAAGACAAACAAGAGCAATCCTTCCCTAAACATGCATTTACTATATAAGAAATCAAGTGTTTAGATCCTACCTGTAGTCCCACGCTGTTGTAGCAGTCCAGCCTCGCTGATCCGGATGAGCTCCTCCTTCACTTTGAAACCTGCATCCACTAACAATCAAACGATTAAATAGCACTTGATAATCTCATAAAATAAAACATATTTAACACATAGACCAAGGAGTACATGAAACAACTCATAAATAACAAGTTATTGAGAAGAATGGACTCATTTGCATTAATAGGTAACAAAAGGAACAAATACAACCTGAGCCTTGGTGTTGTGCAGTTCCCTCCCAGGGTCCATCAAGAGTTCTCCTTTACTTTGACAAAGCTCACCCACTTCCAAATAGAACAAGCAAAGATGGCAATCTCTCCTCACAAGCTTCTAAATGGGAGTCCTAATTCCAGCAACATCTACCCTTAGAAATGTATAGCTTCCAACCTCCCCTCCTTCTGGCCCAATGCCTGTATTTATAGTGCTCAAGAGGAAGTTAATCAGGTCCACCATCAATGGGATAATCCCCTCTTTGGATGGGATAGCTCCCTTATTGATGGGATAAGTTCCTCTTTGGTAGGGGTACATGAACCATCTGGAGGCGCTCAATACACGTCGAACAACCTTCTAGAATGCTCTAGAAATGACCACAAGTAACTTTTTAAAGATGAAACTTGCGCATTTTGACCTTTACAGGGGGACGCACCTGCCCCTTTACATACAGAGCGTCCAAAGATGCAGCTTTTGTGAACATTGGGTGCGTACCCGCAGGTAAGGTTGAGAGAACCTGCGTACCCAGAGATAAATACATTTATAAAGACTTTCTCTCTTTTTGGAGTTTGACATGGAGAGCAGAGGCATAAGACTTGCCTAAGAGGATAGCATGACTGTTGATAGAGCCATACTAACTGTAAATAGCCATGGTGACATTTTTTGGTGTAACAGTTCATCATCACCTCCCTATTGAAAGTGTTGCTCATCCTTTGAGCAACTTAGTCAATGTCCATGTTCTTCATGGCTTTGGTAGCCTCTCTGACATCCCATGCTTCTGATGTGGTCTCTTCTTCTTGTTCATAGAAGCCTCCTTTCCTTTCTTCTTCTTCCCATTGCCTCTTTTCCTCTTCTTCTTTTCTACCTTCTAGCATCCCTAGGAGTAGTGGTGGAGTGAGTTTTAGGCCTATCCAATTGACCTTCAACCTTTGCATTGATTTCTTATACATAGGTGTCATTTTGAGTGCCTCTCTCAACCTTTGAGGGGAGTGATATTCTCTGATCTTCAAGTTGTGTGGCAGTGTGTTCCATCTCCTAAAGGCATGTATACTATTAGCTCCTAGCAGCCTAAACATATCCTCAAAATGTGAAATTTCTTGCTCTTGGGTAGCAAGATATCTAGGTGCCAGTTGAGGATCATTTACAATTAGATTATGGGTGCTGATTAGGGCCTTGGGATTTGATTGTTTAGAAATGATGAAAAGAGGTTCATTAAGCTCTCTGGCCAATATTATTTTCATCTCTGTAGCCCTTGACTCCTCATGGTTCATCCATGATGCCAAAGCCATTAATTACAGATCTCCTAGCTCGGAATTAGGATCCCAAACATTCATGTCTATGAGGGCCATGTTGTGCAAGTAAAACTTAGCCATTTTGGCCCTATCCTCTAGTGTACTTTGATCACAGAGATCAATAAACTGCCTGTAGTCTTGAAATGGCATGGTGCACATTTGTGCTAGTGTTTTAATATCAAATTGCAGCCATTGTTCTCTAAGGTAAAGAGCATAGGATTTAGCTGGCATCCTACACTGGATGGCCTCCAAGGAGAGGCTGGTCATACATGCTAGTTTGTTTTCCCTTCCCTACAGCTGTCCTCTTAGCCATTCATTTTCCCTCTCAAGTTGATCTCTCATTATTCCTTCTCTGTCCCTTGGTGTAGGGGAATCTTCAATCCCAATAGGGATTTTTGTTGATATTTGTGGATTCCCTTGTTTGATTCTTGCGCTATTTCTTGTTTCGAAATATAGAGGGGTTTGCCTCCTTTTTTTCCCTTTTTACTTGAATGGGGTGCTGAGAGTAGTGAAGGTAGTTGTTGCCTCCCTCTCAGGGGCCTCTGGAGACACCCTAGGTGACTCCTCCTCATGTTCTTCCCCTTCTGTTTCAATGCCTTCTTCCTCTCTTTTTTTCTTATCTTCTTCCTCTTGTTGTTCTTTCTTATCTCCATCATTTTCTTCCTTCGTTTCCTCTATTTCAGCATCATCCTCCTTCTTTTCTGCTTCATCATGTTCCTCTATATTAGTTTCTTCTTCATCCATCTCATCCCCATCTAGCTCGGTATCTTCTTCTTCTTTATTTGCCTCCACCTCACTGGCAGAAGGACTAACATTATAGGTGAGGGTTTTGATGTCATCCTCTGCTAGTAAGTCTCTAAATACTGACCATGTTATAGGGATCCCAAGGTTTTGGAGTGCATCCTCAATGAGGATCCTGATCAGCCCATGGTGAGCCAATTGTTGGGAATTCCCTTCCTTTACTTTGTTGCTGGAGTCTATGAGTGATTGCATCAAGAAATAGGGTATGCTGAGTCTTTGGTGAACTGGTGTTTCTACCCCAAATCTTAATTCTTAAAGCATCCTAAAATGGTAGCCATAAACAACACTGTATCTACCCTCACATGAGATATATTTTGTAGAAAATATGATGTAGGTTAACCTGATAATGCAATATAAATCAAAGCAAAATACTATAACCTACTTCTACTATCAATTTTCGGAAGCTTAAAGATCAAGCTAAACAATATAACCAAAAGAATAAGAATCAATCACATAATACACATGAAAATACTTTGGGAAAAGCATCAACTAAAAATCCCACTATCTGTATTATCATACAAGGTGGAAATACATAGGAATTATAAAAAGCCTTAGCTCTCACAGCTAGAAGGCTCTCAGTACAATCCTCACAGATGCTCACAGGTAATCTTGGCTTCTCTCCAACCTTCCTCTCTACCCTCCAAGCTCCTATTTCCTTGCGCTATTCCTATGGGATGATTCTCCTTCAACCAAGTGGAACACTTTGATCTCACACACTGTCAGAACTGCGCAATCCTCAAGGAATGATACCTTGACTGCATGCATGAGTTTTATTTATAAGAAAACAAATGAAACTGATAGTACATTTTCCTTGACTTTAATCTCAACTAGGTCTTTCTCAGAATAGACATGCATGAGTTTTTGATGAGGGAATCTTCAGTTAACTGGAGTACACTAGTTGAGTGCATGCATGCATCAACTGATTGTTAACTCTCTATTAGTTCCTAAAACAGTTTGGAACTAATTTAACTGGAATTAACTCAGTAAACTGAGTTAACTAATTACAACTCAAATATATCTCAATATTATCTCCTTAATTTAAGGGATAACTCTTGCATGACTTGAGAAGGACTTCTAACTTGAATTTCTCCAACTAATTAATTCAAAATGAATTATTAATTATTTCCAAGTAGCTGTTAATACTAAATTTGATTTTAATTCACAATTTAATTCAAGGACAAATTAAATTGGAATATTCTTGTTGCCATATTTCAACACTCGTTATTGGGAAATCTAGTGTCCACTCGGAGCTGCTAGTCCCACTAAGACTGGTAGCTATCTTAGAAATAAACAAACTAAAACTACTTTCGCTTTCCTTTATGAGAAGTAGATAAGAGGGGAACAAAGGAAACCAACCTCAGTCTTGCGCTTAGTTCCTTGCTTGGTTCCTCTCCCTTTTGACAGATCCTTGCCGCTTTGCCTTCATTTACCCAGCTTCAAAGAGCACCTGTGGAATCAAAGCAACATAATACTATTGAAGAACAGAGATCTACAATCATAAACAATATAGGACCAGATATATATTGAACACACAAATGCATATATCATCAAACATACAAGAATGTGGAGGAAAACTTGAATAGCTTTATTAATATCAAGAATAGCAAAGAGGATTACAACCAATTGTTCTGACCTAGCGTCATCCTCCCAGCATTAAAGCCCTTCTTCACCTCATGAAAAGATTAGATCACCCAAAATTATGATATTCCACCAAGAAACCAACAACACTTCCTTCCAAAATACAAAATTCCAGCCCCTAGATCTCTAGGATGAGGGATCCATATATAGATGATTGCAGGGGGGTGAGTTAGCTTATGGGACTTCGATTAGTGTCCTCTCTTTGATAGTTCTTGATTCCACTTGGAGATTGATGATCTCTTACTCATCCCTGGGAGAATTCAGAGAGGCAAGTGTCACAGGAGAAGTTTCTGGAAGATTCCATGTCGATCCACCTTGCAAACTGTCTCTACCATTTGTCTACTCTCACCCATCACACCCTACCGAAGGGATTTTTAGTATGCATCACACCCTTTACATTGGGTAGGTGAGATGCATCGCACCCTCTGCACTGGGCAGTCTATATGGTCCAGCTTTGACCAGTTCTGAGCAGTTTTCTGTGGAGAACTTCTGGGAGATGATGTAATCAGCTAACCTTGTTCCTTTAGGGTGTGAAGCAACACTTTTAGGGACTTAGGAGCCCTTGGTTTATGGACATGTATGATTGGGGTTGCAATGCCCAAAAATGTCTATAACAGTTGCCCCCTAAAGCATGAGGTCGTTAATCTTTTGATGTCGGGTGAAATGCTTTATCATGAGGATCTGAAGTTTTTTGAGCTGGAAGGCGAGCTGTAATAAGATACAATACAATACATTATCTTCATAATATTTTTCATGATCTAGCTAAGGTGGGCATTCCCATGATCAACTTTATAAACTCATTTTAATGTACATAAGACAGAAAACAGTCTGTGTAACAGATTGATGATTCTGATAGAGCCATCATCCTTTGATTCGGATGATCATCTGTGCAACAATGATGTACATTTGATGTTTTTATTTTCCTGAATATATCGCAGCCAAGATGGATGAAACTAGATCCGGGGTCTTCAAACTCGTTCAATCTTCACTCGGAGTACAAGTCGATCCATCTGAAAGATGTTCTGGAGTCGAACATGGAAAGACATCACCTGATTACCAGCCAATGATGTAAGCTGTTAATAGGCGCGAGAGGAATCATCGATAATGATGATGACCCTCAAGTTACTACAGTACAATTTGCGTGGTGTGAAAAAGGGACTTGGAGTTGAACACCACGCAAAATCTTTCGGTCGAAGGCCATTGATGTAAACCTATCGCCCGAAGTGAGAAACTTGCCATTAAGGCATGCAAGCTTCAAAGTACTGAAAGGGTTGTTCCTAAGTCGACTTCTTGGATAATGAGCTGATGTCGAAAAGAAGCGACCTGTTGTAGGAGGGCCTTAATGAATCCCACATCTACGACATAGAACAGAGTAAATGATTTTGGCGGTGAAAATGATCTGATGATACAGGGTTCAGGGTGGCGGTCATGAAAGAATGGAGTGTGAATGTATTGCAGCGGATGAGACACAGGTGAAATCTCTGAGCGACTTCTCTTGAACATACCGGCGACACTGACATGAACTGGTAGTGTTAACCCCAAATATGGATGGTGCGATGGACCAATGGTGATATGACCAGTGAATGGAATAACCCAACCTGAATCGGATGTGGAGTGAAAGTGTCATGTTCAAGAGCGACTTGCTACCAATAAAGTTTCTTCAGGTTTTCTTCCCAATTTTTCCCCAGTCATTGCTGACCAGTACCTCTTTATTTTTGTCAAGCTTAAGGAGGATAACATATGCTTTTTCTATAATTTTCCCTTTAGGAAAACCCATCGCTATGTTTTAACGAGCCTAGTGATAGTGAAACTCGTTCTTGTCTATATGGACAAGTTTGTCACTTTTTGGTTTTAATGAGTTTAACGACAAAGATAACTCGGTCCTTTTCAATTTTAGAGAGTCTGAAAGGGACGTAAAGGAAACTCCAGTAATCCTTTTTCATCATATAATCCCTTAAGTCTGAAAAAGTATAAAATAATACGAAAGGGATGAATTTTCAGTAATTTTAACGAGTTGAACAAAACAAGCGCTCGATCTTTTTGTGTAATAATCCCTCAGGTCCAAAAAGATTAAAATATAGAGGAGGGATAGCACTCCTGGTAGCTTTAATGAGCTGGAGAGGCCAACTATTTGGAAATCTTTTCATGTTTTATGAGTCAGATGAAAAGAGCTTAAAGGAGACTTGTTTTTTGAGGAATGAGTGATAATTTCAGGTAGCAGCTGATTCCAGGTAAGGTTTGGAATTTTCCAATCATGGCAGTGTCACAAGGATGGCTAACAGGATCATTCTTCGCAGTTGTTCCTCAAAAGGAATAAACAATCAAATGGAGGTGAATGATCGGTTAAAACAGAGTGGAGGTGATGGTAAGAACACGACCAGGGCTCAAAAGCTAATGATAATGCATTCACAATCATTATTTACCGGGGATTGGTTCATTTTTTAATGAGCTTAAACTCTGGGGGAAACATTTGCTCATTGCTAAGGTTTAATTTTTAATGAGCTTGAACTTTGCATAAAAAATGCTCATTCCAGTCGTATAATAAGGATGTCTCATCGATAGGTTCAATTTTTAGGGAGCTTGCACCATTCGAAACTTTGCTCCGAATCCTTTCATTATGCAAGTTAGGAACGACCAATCCTACGAGTTTAAAGGGTTGAGAGACTACAAACTAAGAAAATAAATGGTCGCTCTTTACTTTCAGGCAAAAAGGTTTGCATGCCCCCAGGCATAGCGAAGTAGAGCTTCCAAGTTACCATATGAAAGTTCTTGCATTTGCAAGATGCTCCATCCGCGTTGTAGACAAAACACTTCCTAGGCGATGTCTACCAAAATAGACAAAGGTGAGTGGCGCGGTCGCCTCCACTCACATAACTTTGACGAGGGAATCTTATTCCAGTCTAATCCCATTTTCCTAAATGGATGGATGTGTCAGACTAGACATATATCCTCCGCGGAAACCTACCCTATACCCAAGGTTTTCCTGCCGAAACAGACCAGGGTGCATGCCCCCTGGGTTTCAGCCATGTCCTCCCAAATTACTCGCGCTCTTCAAGTGGATGGACTGGAGATTGAAGAGACAATCCTTGCATGAAAAGACCATTTAGGGATGGCATTTGACTATTAGCTGTGTGAGCTGGGGAACAAAGGCTAGTCTATGAGTTGTGTAGAAATTTTGAATAATATGACACATATTCAATGGAGATTATCTTGATCATGTACTATTGCGGAATACATACACAATACATAAGCTCCTCTACGTTGATCATCAATTTACAGAAGCAGAAACATTCACAGGGGCACATAGAAGCATCAATCAAACTCATTAACACAATATGTATCCCGGGGAAAGCATCTCGCTAAAAACCCCAACTATCTGTATATTATATTGATTGAATCATGTAACAATACAAAGTACAATGCTTATCACAAGCAATCTAGTACCAGCTCCACCTGTTACACACAATACAGCTCAGATCTGATCTCAAAATCTATTCCACTGCTTGCCTGCCTCCACAGCTCAATACCTGCTCAAGAATGAATGAGAATGGTTTACCAAACTCGTATTTAACCTCCAAAGAATCACTCACACTGGGAAAGACATGAGTAGAGGCTATAATACTTGGTATTGGCCAATTCATTAGCATACTCAATCCCTTTGATTGTGCAAATCATCATGCACAACTATAGTCACAACTGATAGCAATCTGATCCTCTAACACCTGTCCTTGCTGAACTGAACATGCAGTGACATGCAACTGAGTTAACTGATGTATTCTATAGTTGCATTTTGAGTTACTAATTAGTTTAACAACTCATCATTAGTCTATTTGCAGTTAGACTAATCACAACTAGTTTAACCAAGTCAAACTGAACACAACTTCATTAACTCTACAATCAACTCCACCAAACTCAACTGATTGAGTTCTAACTGAAGTCATGCATGCAACAACTCAACTGACCCACAAAGAAAGTGTACTTCCTTCTGACAGCTGCATGTGCCACATCTGTAGCTCAAACTGAAGTGCTCCAAGAGAATAAGATCAAGTTTATAGTCCAAATATTATTATGAGACAATAATATTTGACTTTTCTATTTTTGACAGCCAGTCTAAAAATAGACTTTGATCACTCCTGCTGTGATCACTCCTGTTGTGGTCACTCCTGCTGTGATCATCCCTGCTGTAGTCACTCCTGCTGTGATCATCCCTGCTGTGGTCACTCCTGCTGTGATCATCCCTGTTATGGTCACTCCTGCTGTGATCATCCCTGCTGGGATCCAAAAATAGAACTTGCACCATAATTTTCCTGTGGGCCCACTTAGTGAAGGCGAATCTTTTCACTAAGCTCCATCATCTTGTTGCATTCTCAACAAGCATTTCTTGTTGCACACTTTTCAACACTCCCTCTCAACAAGAAAGGTTTCCTCTCAAACCCGATCCTGTAACTCTGGAATGTTCTCCATGCAACACATCTGGCTGGTCCACTTGCTCTGTCATCAAAGTCTCTGAATGTTATTGTCTTTGTCGACTGAAGACTCTGCATCTCTATGCTCTTCAATATCTGACTGCTCTAGCCTCTATCACTTTGATCTCTGACTGCATCCGTGCTGCTGCTGGTTCTATCTCCCAGCATTGCATCCGCACTGCACCTCCCAACTAACCTCCCTGTTGGGCTAGAAACACCCTCTGATGCTGAAGCTCTACCTACTGCTGACAAGTGCTCCCTCTCTAACATCTGTGCTACTGCAACATCTCCATGCATCTCGCACCATTTCACACCTCTCTGTGCCACCTAGCACTGTGCAAAACACTTGTGCCTCTCGCATTGCTACAGCCTGCTAGCTATGCGCTGTCCTGGGATTCCCTGCACTGTCGCTCTCTATGCAACTCCATCCACATCTGTCTCTACCCAATTAGTAAGTTCCTACTACTCCACATCAGGGCTCCCGTAGCAAGGTCTCATCCAAGAGGTTGGGTACCTCAAGGATCTTTCCCCTCCTCCTTGGGACAATCAATCCACATCACCCCACCTCCTACCTGGAGGTATGGCTACATGCGATCCCTCAACCCACCTGGCTCGAAGTTTCCCCCTACTAGAGGTCTCTGGATGAGTATATGTCTCTACTCGATCTCCTCTCAACTTCCCCTATTGTGGCTCCTCCACAACCTCCTGAAGCTGCTGCACCAATCGTGGCTCCTCCACAATCGTCTGAGACTTCTTCTGGCTCTGCATGTTGAGAGGTAATATACACTCCCTCTCAACCACCAAGTCTCCATCAGTTGCCTCATTGCTCAAGGCTTTGCATGCATCTTGAACCTCAAGAGCATATAGGTTCCTAACCCTTGAACCAATATCATGACAACAAAAGCATCTCACCTTCAACTTGTCAACCTTCTTCCCATCACTAGAAGAACAAGATTCAGAAAGAGAAACCTTCCCCTTCCCCTTATTTTCCTTACTCGCTAAGGCACAGTTCTCCTCATCATGCATAGATGAAGAACTGTCTATGGTGCTCCATCTAATCTCCTCCTGCACAAGATCCGACCAAAGTCTCTCCCATCCTGGCAGTTTCACCCTTCCATTCATTGAGTCCTGGTAGCTATGCCGACTCTTAGGAAGGTCAAGGAGTGCTAGACTCACCATCCTCATCCGACAGTCACCCCCACACTTCCCAGCTCATCTCGGCATTGGGTGAACTTCGTGAGATACTAGGGCATACTGTCTCCATTCTCACACTTAATGTTTCTGAGTTTTATCTCTTGCTTTGGAATTAAATTCGAATTCCACCAGCTCAAAAACTCAACCACTTCCGATCTAGAATTCGTGAGAACAAAATATTTCTGGTATAGAGATTGACTGTCTGGGCATTCATTGGATATCTCACCTTCCAAAAGAAGAATGAATCCAGAGGCTACCTAGCCCGATTACAGACTCTACCTGAAGAAATAAAATGTAAACACTTTCTGAATAATAGATTCAATGATCAATCCTCACTTTGATATCCTGTAGAACGTTTTCTACAAATCAAGCAGCTCCGATACCATGTAGAACTTCTTCTACAAATCAGCTAGCTCCGATACCATGTAGAAATTTTGAATAATATGAAACATATTCAATGGAGATTATCCTGATCATGTACAATTGCAGAATACATACACAATACATAAGCTCCTCTACATTGATCATCAATTTACAGAAGCAGAAACATTCACATGCGCACATAAAAGCATCAATCAAACTCATTAACACAGTATGTATCCCGGGGAAAGCATCTCGCTAAAAACCCCAACTATCTGTATATTATATTGATTGAATCATGTAACAATACAAAGTACAATGCTTATCACAAGCAATCTAGTACCAGCTCCACCTGTTACACACAATACAGCTCAGATCTGATCTCCAAATCTATTCCACTGCTTGCCTGCCTCCACAGCTCAATACCTGCTCAAGAATGAATGAGAATGGTTTACCAAACTTGTATTTAACCTCCAAAGAATCACTCACACTGGGAAAGACGTGAGTAGAGGCTATAATACTTGGTATTGGCCAATTCATTGGCATACTCAATCCCTTTGATTGTGCAAATCATCATGTACAACTATAGTCACAACTGATAGCAATCTGATCCTCTAACACCTGTCCCTGCTGAACTGAACATGCATTGACATGCAACTGAGTTAACTGATGTATTCTATAGTTGCATTATGAGTTACTAATTAGTTTAACAACTCATCATTAGTCTATCTACAGTTAGACTAATTACAACTAGTTTAACCAAGTCAAACTGAACACAACTTCATTAACTCTACAATCAACTCCACCAAACTCAACTGATTGAGTTCTAACTGAAGTCATGCATGCAACAACTCAACTGACCCACAAAAAAAGCGTACTTCCTTCTGACAGCTGCATGTGCCACATCTGTAGCTCAAACTGAAGTGCTCCAAGGGAATAAGATCAAGTTTATAGTCCAAATATTATTATGAGACAATAATATTTGACTTTTCTATTTTTTTACAGCCAGTCTAAAAATAGACTTTGATCACTCCTGTTGTGATCACTCCTTCTGTGATCACTCCTACTGTGGTCACTCCTGCTGTGATCATCCCTGCTGTGGTCACTCCTGCTGTGATCATCCCTGCTGTGGTCACTCCTACTATGATCATCCCTGCTGTGGTCACTCCTGTTGTGATCATCCCTGCTGGGATCCAAAAATAGAACTTTCGCCATAATTTGCCTGCGGGCCCACTTAATGAAGGCGACTCTTTTCACTAAGCTCCATCATCTTGTTGCATTCTCAACAAGCATTTCTTGTTGCACGCTTTTCAACAAGTTGGACCACTCGGCCTTCATGCGGAAAACACATTACTCTAAAGAGTGAGGAGACAATGGCCCCCATGCTATAAATATAGTCGCGCCCAAGGAGTAGATTATAATCTAGAGGTCCTTGGACTACCATCACATTCATATAAATGGTTTTCCTTCTCAATGTTATGGGAACATTGGGAAGGATCCCTAACGGTCGACTGGTTCCTTTGTCGAAGCCTGTCAGATTTCTCATCTCAGGCAGAAGCGATGGCGAACTAAGTGCTTCCCAAGCAGTTGAGGAAAGGATACTCACAGAAGCCCCTTCATCTATGATGGTACCGACCATGATCATTTTGTAAGCTTGTACAATGATTCAGAATGGTACATTAGCCAGTAAATGGGGTCTACCTAGTAGATTCCAATCGAAGGAAATGACTAGGTTGCTTGGAGGTGGGACCGAATAGACGACTGGATATGAGTCTAATGAAATTCCTTCCTGCGGTAAAGGAATGGGTAGATTTCCCCGATATTCATCGGAGTCTATGTTTACGAAAAGAATTTGAACAGTGTCGTTCTCATTCTCTTTGGTGGTTGTATCATCTGAATATGGACCTTTCGAAGACAAGACCGGGTCGACTGCTGCCTCAACCTTTTGACTTTCGTCTGGTATGGATTCAGTGGGTTTATCTTCAATGACAGATGCTTCGACCAACCACAGTGGCGTGTCTATTGGATTTTCAAATAGCAATGGACTCAGTAAGAGTTTCTTGTATGCAGGAGGAAGCCGTAGCGGTGAAGCAGGACGTTATCCAAGGCTCTTTTAGCTTCATCTAGGAAGGGACAACGGTGGACGACGTTATCGCCTTCACATATTTTACAAGGAAATTTACATTTCCTTTTTTGTCCAAATGCTTCGCTTTCACTAGTTGATGGTGTACTTTCAACATGATCTTCAGAGGTTGATGACACTGGATTGTGCAAACGAGGAGACCAGTCCCTTAAGATCCGAGGGATGCAAGGACAATCTCGATGATAGTGGTCTCCTTTGCAAATGACACATGGAGATTTAGGCTTGGACGGTGCAGTGTGCAGATTTTCACTAAATGATGCCCGGTTACCTCTTTTCGCCTTTGGCTCCTTATTCTTCTTCTCTTTCTTCTCCTTCCCCTTCTTCTCCTTCTTAGTTACTTGACTTTTGGCTTTACTAGCTTTATCAAGCGAAGAGGAAGGAGGAGAGGGAGGATTGGGCGAAGTAGAAGGTTGGGGGGTAACTTTAGTATCATCCAGTTGTTGACTTGATTGTTTAAGAATCACGATGTTCTGAACGACGGAGGTCAAGAAGAGCCATATTGGCAAGCCAATCGTCAATCCTGGAAGTGATAATGTGGCCATATGAGGTGCACCAACATCTCCCCAAGAGGAGAAAGTACTAGGATTTCCTCCAAGGGGAAATCCTTGGTTGGTGGACTCCATTTTTCTCAACCTAAGACCAACGTGGGAATGGTGATATTATTTCGATTAAAATAAAATTTAGATGCTTTGACACAACTTGTTTTTTCAATTTTTAAGAGTTGAGAAAAAACAAAAGATGACTCTAGTCGCCTTCAATTTTTAATGAGCCTGATGTGACAAGTGCTCAGATGGACCTTTTCATTTAAGGAATCTGAAAAGGAACAAAAGAGACTACTCTAGAAATCTAGACAGAGGGATTACCAAACCAATCGCAAAACTGCAGAATACTTTTTACGGTACCACAGTCAATCTTCCCGAATGTTGTGTTCAGTGCACTGTGATCGATAGGGTGGCATACAAGACTTCCTATGGATAAAGGATATAGCCTATTGTGGTCTCCCAATATATATTTGACGATACGTGGGAGCACAAGTCTGTAATGGCACTTATCGTCTCAAAGAGGAGGAAACACCCAACTAGCAGTGAAAGTGATAGTTACCAAGCTTTACGACGCTGGAATACGTCTCTAGCCTAGAATTCTAGATGTTGTGCGTTAGGTTCCAAAGCATTTTTATGTTCATTGAATTTATTTTACAGTTGATCTTTCTTAAGAAATTTTCCTTTCAGGTTCACCGCGTGATGTAGATATACAATTCCTAAAATGAAATCTAAGATGACAAACAATTGTTTAATCTTCTTTTTGCAATGAAAATCCTAGCTACTAAAGAAAGAGAGATGTTATTCTTTCAACATAGAGCAGAGAGCACACACTAGATGCACTGTCCCAAATCAAACCAACAAGCAGTCTAAATGAAAATGCACATGCATGTATTTGTTTTTAGCTTTCTTAATGTGTGAATGACAAGAAGAATGCTAAGTACAAATCTGAATTATCTTTTGAAAGCGACAGTACTAACAAATTTCTCTTCAAAAATGAAAGGAAGACAATGATGACACTTTGCGATTTTGAATTGAAAACTGCTTTCGACACTTGAAAAACTACTAATTCAAATCAAATACAAGAGTAACTGTATAATCGACCATCAAGAAAAATAGAATTCTTTTCTTTGACTGAAAACGACACTTGAGACACTTTCAAATCAAAAGACGACAGTTTGATTATGCTACTTTTTTGTAAAAGAGAACTGTAAATGGCGCACAATACATAAAAAAATTCACAATTCTTTGTACTAAGGAGTTGGAATCATGCAAAATAAGGAAGTTTCTACAGTGTTATACTGATCACAGACAGCAAAACTCCTGAATAAAGCTGAAGAGAGTGAACACAGAAACCAAAATCTGAGAGCATATGAGGTCTTGTCTGATCAGCGCACTTGCAACACCGGGAAAGTGCGATGCAGCGCACCTACTACACACGGGAGGTGTGATGCATCCAGATTCCCAAGAGGAGAAAGTGTGATGGTCTAGGGACGAGACTTCAACTTCATTTCGGGTCACAGTTTGCAACTTAGTCCAGGGATTTAGGCCGAGCTAATGATAGTCAGTAAATAAAAATCATAGGGGCTGATCTAATGAGGTTACTAGAGCCACCACTAGGGAAATTAGAAGGTTTGCAAATCAATTGTTCAGTTTATAAACAAAACCCAGAGATAGATTGAAGCAACATTGATCTACTTTTCACTTGCATAGAAAATGCAATTCGAAGGCTAGCTGGCTTGACTTCAGGCTCCGTCTATAAGTTTATAAAACAAACAAATATAGACAAGCAAACAATCTATTCTCTCCCCAGTGGAGTCACCATTTTGTTATTAGGAAATCTAGTGTCCACTCGAAGCTGCTAGTCCCACTAAGACTAGTAGCTATCTTAGAAACAAACAAACTAAAACTACTTTCACTTTCCTTTATGAGAAGTAGATAAGAGGGGAACAAAGGACACCAACCTCAGTATTGCGCTTAGTTCCTTGCTTGGTTCCTCTCCCTTCTGACAGATCCTTGCCGCTTTGCCTTCATCTACCTAGCTTCAAAGAGCACCTGTGGAATCAAAGTAGCATAATACTATCAAAGAACAAAGATCTACAATCATAAACAATATAGGACCAGATATATATTGACCACACAAATGCATATATCATCAAACATAAAAGAATGTGGAGAAAAACTTGAATAGCTTTATTAATATCAAGAATAGCAAAGAGGATTACAACCAATTGTTCTGACCCAGCGTCATCCTCCCAGCATGAAAGCCCTTCTTCACCTCATGAAAAGCTTAGATCACCCAACTCTATGATATTCCACCAAGAAACCAACAACACTTCCTTACAAGATACAAAATTCCAGCTCCTGGATCTCTGGGATCAGGGATCCATATATAGATGATTGTAGGGGGGTGAGTCCGCTTCTGGGATTTTTATTAGTGTCCTCTCTCTTATAGTTCTTGATTCCACTTGGAGATTGATGATCTCTTACTCATCCCTGGGTGAATTTAGAGAGGCAAGTGTCATAGGAGAAGCTTATGGAAGATTCCATGTCGATCCACCTTGAAAACTGTCTTTTCCATTTGTCTACTCTCACCCATCGCACCCTACAGAAGGGCTTTTTAGTATGCATCGGACCCTTTACACTGGGCAGGTGAGATGCATCGCACCCTCTGCACTGGGCAGTCTGTATGGTCCAGCTTTGACCAGTTCTGAGCAGTTTTCTGTGGAGAACTTCTGGGAGATGATGTAATCAGCTGACCTTGTTCCTTTAGGGTGTGAAGCAAAACTTTTAGGGACTTAGGAGCCCTTGGTTTATGGACATGTATGAATGGGGTTGCAGTGCCCAAAAATGTCTATAACATCCCTCTCAACAAGAAAGGGATTATCTGCCACCCTGATCCTATCTCTATGGGACTCGAGTTTACACTTTGACAATGCCTTTGTCAAAATGTCAGCGTCTTTCTCCTCTGTCGAAATATACTGTAGCAACATGATCCTCCCATCATCAACAACTTGATTTAACTTGTAAATCTAATGGGAACTCACAACTGACTTGTTCTTCGGTCTCAAAACCATGTCCCAAACACTGTTACGAACTATCGAGTCACACTCCTCCACCATAGCATCAACCCAAATCAATTGCTGCACTGCTTCCTCAAAGGAAGATGGCTCAGTCTCAACACATTCCCCAAAAAGGGCCATGTATCCAATGTACCTCTCAGGTGACCTACTCTGTCTACGCTGGGAAAATGGTGCTCGCACATTCTCTCTCGAATCCTCCAACAATTTGTCAGCTTCTATTGTGCGCTTTCATCCATCTTTGGAAGACTCTGCTTGAGTGGATGTCTCCACTCTTGGAACCTCTGCATGCGGCTGCTCCACATCAGTCTGAGGCTCCTCCTCCTTAGGAACTAATGGTTCCTCCACAACATGTAGTTGGAGCTCCCTCTCAAGGGAAACTTGCATGGCCTTCTACTCATCAAACTTGAGATCTCTACGAACCACTGTCCTCTGACTGGTAGGCAAGGACACCTGATAGTTATGAGGTGTATCAGTGTACCCCACAAATATCCCCAACTCTGTTGTCAGCTCAAGCTTCTTCCATGCATCCTTTGTCACATGACAATATACCGTTGAGCCAAAGATCCTGAAGTGACCCACATCTGGTCTCTTACCGGAGAAAGCTTCCTCTGGTGTCTTCATCCCAAGTATGCGATGTAGGATTCTATTATGCAAATAGACCACTGTGTTGCATGCCTTAGCCCACAAGTGAAGTGGTATGCCTTGGTCATGTAGCATTGCCCATGATGCCCCTACAATAGTTCTGTTCTTCCTCTCGGCCACCCCATTCTGCTATGGGTTATGAGGTGCCATCAACTCTCGTTTAATTCCTTCTACTGCACAAAAGTTCTTAAACTCTGGAGAGACATATTCTCCACCATTGTCGCTTCTCAAGGCCTTGATCTTCTTCCCTGACTCTTTATCGACCAAAGCTTTGAACTCACAAAACTTTGTGAAAGTTTGGTCTTTCTTCTGCATGAAATAAATCCAGCATTTACAAGAATAGTCATTAATGAAAATCACAAAATACCTTTGCCTTGTTGTGGATGCTGTCGAGAATGGTCCACACACATCAGTATGAACTCACTCTAAGATAGCCTTTGCTCGGCTATCTTGATCATGAAAGGAAGACTTGGTCTACTTTCCTAAGGTACAACCTTTGCATGTGTCAACTAGCTCAAGTTTACCTTTGGGAAGTCCTGTAGATATCTGTTGCATTATCTTCAAAGCCCCATGATGCAAATGGCCCAACCGCCCGTGCCACAACTCACCAATGTCTTGGATTTGCACCAATTCTGCTTTCATACTCAATGCTGCACAATAATATCCCTATAGTTTATAGAGATTCTTCACCTGAATCCCTATCCTCTTTGTCTAACCTGTGGCTATGTGTCTTAGGAACGCCTTTCCTTTACTGAGGACAACATCGTAGCCTTTTTCCTCCAACATCATGACTGATACCAAGTTCATCTTTAGTCCAGGCACATACTTCACATCTATCAAGGTGATAGGAGCTCCATACTCCCTCTGAAAAGAACCCGTGCCCACTCCTGAAACACTATACCTTCTGTCGTCACCCTTCTCTATGCGCATCTTGAGGTCTTTCTCCTCCAAGGCACTGAATAAACTTTTATCACCAGTCATGTGGAATGAGGCTCCACTATCAAGATACCAAACACAACCCATCATTGATGACACCATGCATGCGATGAGGGTAAAGTCCATTTTGAAATGAGAGTCTAATGCCTCACCTTCCGATCCTTCTGAGGATCCCTTCTTGGACTTCTTCGATGGGCATTTAGTCGCATAATGTCCCATCTCATGACAATTAAAACATCTCACTTTAGACATGTCACCCTTCTTCCATCTATGAGAAGAATTTGATTTGGAATGGGAAGCCTTCCCCTTCCCTTTCCTTACTTGCTAAGGCCAGATTTTCTTCATCATCATTCTTGGATGAAGAACCATCTCGTGTGCTCCTCCTGATCTCCTCCTGCACAAGATCCAACCACAGTCCTTCCCAATCCGAAAATTTCTCCCTTCCATTCACAGAGTCCTGGTAGCTATTCCAACTCTTTGGAAGGCCAAGGAGAGTGAGTCTCACCATATCATCATCGGCAGTAGTTATTCCCACACTACCAAGCTCATCTCTGCATGTGGTGAGCTTGTTCAGATATGTGGAAATAGTATCGCCCTTCTCCATCTTGATTCTTCGAAGCTTATCCTTGAGTGCCAATTTCCTCTGGTTGCTACTATTCTGGTAGAGTCCTTCAATGTCTTCCACATTGAAAATGGAGTATCCTTCCCATGGAGACTTGGGACAATATGGTCTCGAACTCCCTAAAGGATGATCCGTCTTGCCTTCACCACACACTTCTTCCACTCAGCCAACTCTTGTGCATTAGTTGAAGCCGGCTTTGGGATTTCTTGATCAATGAATTCCTTTAAGCCATTGTCTTCTAATACAACATCCATTCTATCTTTCCATGCTATGTAATTCGAGCTACCTTCCAAGGCATACTCAAGTCTCAAGCCATAGAACGACATTGGCAAACATTGAAGTAAGGTATGAATTTGATTTTCACCTGCAACCCCGAACTTCAAACTTTGAATTCTCTTCTCAGTATACTGTTCACAACTTCGATACCATGTAGAAATTTCTACAAATCCAGCTCTAATACCATGTAGAAAATATGATGTAGGTTAACCCGATAATGCAATAAATCAAAGCAGAATACTATAACCTACTTCTACTATCAATTTGCGAAAGATTAAAGATCGAGTTGAACAATATAACCAGAATAAGAAGAATCAATCACACAATACACATGAAAATACTTTGGGGAAAGTCTCAGCTAAAAACCCCACTATCTGTATTATCATACAAGGTGGAAATACATAGGAATTATACAAAGTCTTAGCTCTCACAGCTAGCTATCTCTTAGTACAATCCTCACAGACGCTCACAGGCAATCTTGGCTTCTCTCTAGCCTTCCTCTCTGCCCTCCAAGCTCCTATTTCCTTGCACTATTCCTCTAGGATGATTCTCCTGCAACTGATCTCACACACTGTTAGAACTGCTTAATCCTCAAGGAATGATACCTTGACTTCATGCATGAGTTTTCATTATAAGAAAAAAAATGCAACTGATAGTACACTATCCTTGACTTTAAACTCAACTGGGTCTTTATCAAAATAGACATGCATGAGTTTCTGATGAGGGAATATTAAGTTAACTGGAGTACACTAGTTGAGTGCATGCATGCATCAACTGACTGTTAACTCTCTATTAGTTCCTCAAACAGTTTGGAACTAATTTAACTGGACTTAACTTAGTAAACTGAGTTAACTAATTACAACTCAAATATAACTCAATCTTATCTCCTTAATTTAATGGATAACTCTTGCATGACTTCAGAAAGACTTCTAACTTGAATTTCTCCAACTAATTAATTCAAAATGAATTAATTAATTATTTCCAAGTAACGTTTAAGATTAAATTCGATTTTAATTCACAATTTAATTCAAGGAAAAATTAAATTGGAATATTTTTGTTGCTATATTTCAACATATTTGATGAGTTGGTAACCTACCTCACTCCATGGGTATGGCAGACTGTCTCTCCTTACTCCATTTTTATCCTCTGTGGTTTCTTCACCTTCTAAAAATAATTTCCTTTTTTCCACCTGACTGTCTACTTTGTCTTCTTTTCTCCATGGAATTCCTAGGGGAAGTGTGGTGAACCTATTGATGAGATCTGGGGTGATATCTATAGTGAGCCCTCTAACTATAACAATGGAATGGATTCTACTATGTGGAGTGAGGGAATGAGCAAATTCTTGAGCCACCTCATCATCATACCCTATGAATTTTTCAAAAAACCCCATCCATTGGTATATTATAAATATTTCTGGGGTGAGATCTATAGTGAGCCCTCTAACTATAACAGTGGCATGGATTCTACTATGTGGAGTGAGGGAATGAGCTAATTCTTGATCCACCTCATCATCATACCCTGTGAATTTTTTGAAAAACCCCATCCATTGGTGTATTATAAAGATTCAAGCACTTGGGGGTGTTGTTGTATCCTCACAGTGTTTGTGCATTCTCTCCTATTAAACCCTCCTGTCATCTTGCTTGTGAGGCTTGAGGAGGAAATGAGAGGTTTGACACAAGAATTTTAAATTCAGGAGAAAACAGAGTTTCCTGTGTATGTAATTCACCTTCCACAGTTGTTATACCCACTAGCTTCTAGAGCATTTCTAGTTCATTTGCCTGTAAATGTGGATGGATTGTTAGATCCTACCTCTTTAGAATGGTGGCAGTGGGCAGTTCTCGTGATATTCCCTCTTAAACCCATCTCTCCTATCTTGTGGACTGCCTCTCTATATCCTGTAGACTACTCCTGTAGACTATTCCTGTAGGAATTCCTGTGCATGCTTCTATAGAAATTCTCTTACAGAATGATGGATCCTTGTCGGCTGGATAAGTCATTCTTGCGGACAAGACCGACCTCCCTAGTATCTAATGATATCTAGCGACAAGAAAACCAAACAAATTCTATCTTTCTCTAAATATGCAATTTATAAATAAAGGCAAACAAGTGTTTTAGGCCTACCTCGGGTCTAGTGCTAGTTTGTGGAAGCCACACTCCATTGATCTAAGTGAGCTCCCTTGTAAAGAATCTACAAACACAAACAAGCACACACATTAAATAACACCTGAAAAGCCAATATAATAAAACATATTTATCATGATGATCAAGGAATTCATGAAACAAACCATATAAGAAAATTTATTGAGAAAAATGAATCTGATTGTATTAACTTTAATCAAAGAAGAACTTTACAACCTTGGTGCTTTGATGTTGTACAAGCTCCTCTCAGGGTCCAACAAGAATCTCCTCTACTTTGAAAAGTTTCACTCTCTTCCCAATGAAGCCAAAAGGTATGTAATCTCTCCTCTCAAGCTTAACTAGGAAGTCTCAATTCCAACAGCATTTACCCTAAAAAATGTTCAGCTTCTAACCTCCCTAGCAACCAGCCCAATGCCTTAATTTATAGTGCAATGGAGGGAAGTTACTAGGTCCACCTTCAAAGGGATAAAGCCCTCCTTCAAAGGGATAAGCTCCTCTCATCAAGGGATTAGCTCCTTTAGTTTTGGGATGCATGAACTACCTAGGAGCGAACCATCCACATCAAGATTCCTTCTAGAATCATCCAGAATTAACCCAAAGTGAGTTTTTAAGAATAAACTTGCATCTTTTTGACTTTCACAGGGGTCCGCACCCACTCCTTTAGAGACAGAGTGGGTAGGTCCACAGGTAACATGACCATGGGGTGTGGGACCATAGGTAATAGTAAGAGAAAGTGCAGAACCAGAGCTTTATTGTTTTTTAAGGACTTTCTCTCATTTTTAAAGCTTGACATGAAGAACTGAGGTTTGAGACTTGCTAAGGAGGACAGTTGAATGATGATAGACCCATACTGACTACAAATAGTCATGGTTACAATATTTTGTGTAACAGATTGCCCCCTAAAGTGCAAAGTCTGTTGTAGATGAGGATTTCATTTATCATCTAAGAAGAGTGAAGTACTTTATCATTTCGAGGATCATCTTGTGGAGAGCCCAGTTAGAACCTGTAAAAACATTCAATACAAAATATATATATATGAGATCATATCATCGTTGAGGTAGGCATTCCCATACTCAGATCAAAACTACCTAGAAAACTAACTACTGCTCTGATATAGGAATGATCTTGTAATACATCACAAGTATAGATACATGTAGACACAGTATGGACGTAGCCATCTATTTATGAATAGTCTACTGTATAATGAATACAAAATTCCTCGCAGCCTGGATGGTGGAAACTAGATCCAGGGTCTTGATTTCTACTTCCTGAAATAGTACAATTCTATCCATGTGAATGAATGTGTCGAAGTCAAACATGGTAGAAACCACTTGATTACCAGACAATGATGTAAATTGTTAACAAGTGTGAGAGAAACCACCAGTAATGTCAATGGCTCTCAAAGTACTCAGTACAATCCATGAGATGTGAATAGATGTGTTGATGTCGAACATGTCACAGAATCCCTTGATTGAAGGTCAATGATGCAACCCATCGTCGAAGGCAAGAAACCTGCCATTGAGGCATGTAGATTCCAAGGTACTGACGATTTCTAGATCATCTTTCTAGATAATGAGCTGAAGTTGATAGAAAGCGATCCATCGTAGGCAAGCCCACAACACGAAATCATAGATCAAGTTTGAAGAAATATAGTTGCAAGGACTGACTCAGGGATGGTCAAGATGGATGACAGATATTTTGCAGATGAATGGTTTATTTGCACTGACCTCTTGAACACATAACGACACAACAGATGGTTTGGTGACAATTGACCCAAAGTTAATACCCAGAAACCAGCTAAAGACTTTCAATATGGTTTGATCAACTGTTAGGCAAAGGATTTCCCAACCCAGGTGAATAAAAAGTGTTGTGTTCAAGAGTGGTTAAATGTTTTTCTGAGACACAAAGTATGACAAACAGGATCATTTTTCTCTCTTTTCCCCCACCATTTCTGGCAAGTACCTCTTAATTTTTAACAAGCTTGAGGAGGATAACATTTGCTTGATTATAAGCACATCCTTCGGATGAGTCCAACTTAGTTTAAATTCGAACCCTAAGGAGTGGTACGTTCCTGTTTTTAATTGAACAGGTCCTTTACTGTTAAATTTTAATGAGTCCAGTATAGGAGAAACTCGGCATTTTTCAATTTTAGGGAGTCTGAAAAAACTTAAGAAAACTCCATGGTTGTTCTTTTTCATAAATTTGTGTCTCCCAAGCCTGAAAAAGTATAAAATAATACTTGAGAGAATCGCTTGATCATTACAACCAAGGAGTAATTTTCATAATTAGTGCCTCTAATCCGAAAAATTAAAAAAGTGATCAATGACACGTCGTTTTATAACCAATATCGAATTTGAAACGACAAAATCCAGCAATCTTTTCACGTTTTTATGGTCAGAAAAGGGCTATAAGTGGACCGCCTTTTTAGTTCTGTTTCAATGAGCTTAAAAAGAAAAACTCGGCAATCTTTTCATATTTTAGGAGTCAGAAAAGAGATTAAAGGTGACTCTAATGTTTTTTGTTGAAAATGACCAATTTTGCCTGAAAAATCCATTATCCTGCATAAAAACTCAAACATCGCTCATACCTGTTTAAAATAGATAAAAATGCTTCAAAAGTTACCTCTTTAAAGTAAAAAATAAACAAATTAAAAACTCATTTATTCAAAAAAGATTATAAAAAGGGCTTTTGTAAATTCATTTTTACTGTTTGACTTCAGAGTGAGAAAAGAGAGCTTTTGGTTAGAAACTTCCCGTGAAGATTGCGGAAAATCCGTCCGTTGGAATCGAATGCCGTCTCCTCCAGGTAATCCACATTATCTTACTCTTTCATTGCATCCGTTTGAAAATTGTTTTTAGGGTTTTATTTTTTTTTTAGGAAATTTTTAGGTTAAAAAACCGCGCGCGGGGGTCCGCAGGCATAGCATAGGAAACCTGCGGACCTAGACTTTTTCGTAAAAGGAAAAAAGTCAGGGGTCTGCACCTGCCGTGAAGGCAGAGTGCAGACCTACACACTGTATCTAACACAGAGGATGCGGTCCTCGCAGAATAGGTTTTCAAACTTGAATTTTTCAAAATCTTCCTAAAAACTTTGATTTTAAATATTCTAATCCGCCTTTTTATTGAATGTAGGGTATACATCATGCTTGATTGGCAAGAACGAGAGCACGAGGATGTGGATCTCGCCGCAATTAATCATCAACCTTCGATTGATGCATTGAAGGTATGCAGTTTATACAAATTCTGGGCCATACCTGGCATGAGGGCCCAGGTGAACTTTTCGCAGTGGCTAGTAGACAGGTGGGATATACAGGACCAATGTTTCTTTATTGGTGGCCACCAGCTCCAAATGGAGTTGGAAGACAATTACTTTTTGAATGGTTTGCCTAAGAGAGGTGAACATTTGACTCTATTCGGGACTAGGCCAGGTGGCCAGTCTGTCGATAGCCTCTGGCTAGAGTTTTGTAACGACCAAACTAGAGACAAAGGGATTGATATCAAAACCATCTCCCGTCCTGAACTCAAAGTGATTTCATTTACTATTACCAGGCTCTGCAGAAGTGCAGCACTACATGTGGCCACTAGATCCCAAATGCGTATGGCAGTAGACTACTTTTGAGGCACCATCTTCAACTGGTGCGAGGCTGTGTTGGCTAATATAAAAGGCCAACTAACTAGAGCAAATAACGGACAACTAAAGACCTTTGGATATGGTGCTTTAGTTTTGAGCTTTGGTCTAGAGAGGGTCCCAATGTTGGTCCCACAACATCTTACCATTAGAGCTGGACTTCCCCGAGAGCCCAAATTGATGCGTTGGGTTGCAGTTATGGCCCGTCATCCTGAGGAAGAAACAGAAGTCGTTCGATTTACTCCTGAGTATTTTCATTGGTTGGAGAACCAAGTATTTGCTATTCAGGATTTTCCTTATGCTGGGATAGATTATTGTTGTGACCCAGACATGGCTCTTTCACCAGGAGAGCAATGGGATGATTCAAGTAAAATCATTTTCAACATTTTCTAATTTAATTTTTTTTGTTTTTGTTTTTATTTCGTCCCAAAATTGATAGTAAAAAGTTTCAAATGCAAATGTAGGTCCATGGTGACCAGCCACTCTCCGGCCCTATAAGAGGAAACAGCCAGCTGCAGCAGCACCAGCCCCATAGGACGAATCTACAAAGACCTTGGCCGAATTGGAGAGCCATCTAGAGCGTTTGACAACAGCATTCCAGAGACCAGCATAGATGAAATTCCTCTTAGGCTACAGCTCTATGTGATTGGGGTCCCATGACCTTTCAAGAGGTTCCTTTGTAGGGTGGCCCGTACAGTGGTTTCTTATCGTAATCATCACCAGTGATAGGATGATCGCCGGTTGTAGACTCATATGACATTTTTTGCTTTTTGTACTATCATTTTTGCCGATCATAAGGTGTTTTTCAACCTATGATTGAAGACGATGTATATTTGACACACTTCTATGCTATACTATATCACTATTACCTGTTTATCTTGTAAAACATGTTATGGAATGTTTTTAAATTTACTTGTATGATTATTGCAAATGTCTACTTAACATTCGAGAAGAAATTACATCTACTAATGTATTTAAATATCTTGGAATATGCTGATATTCAATATAGTCAAATTCATGTTCCAAGAGACGAACTCTCAAAAATAATCTCAATAACACTAGATTTCTAATGGCATACACTCTATTAAGCTGTAATACAACGAGTTCAGAATCTAACCTCACAATCAAACTCCGAATCCCAAATGAGATGGATTCAGATAATAAGTCAATCACTGCACTATACTCTGCAATGTTATTCGTTGTTTTACCAAGGTTTACCCCATGCGTAGATACCAACTCGTCAGAGGGCGAATAGATGACCCAAGCTGCGGAAGAAATGTTCTGTGTATTACGACAAGCACCATCAGAAAAACCAATGTATGTTTGGAGAGACGTCGACATCTGCAATATCAAGAGTAAAATAAAGATAAGCAGGAATAATGACAAAAAACACTCTCTAGGCTAAGCACACTTTTTAATCTAAAACACACCAGCTAGAAAGAAAACTAACCTAACTAAAAATCTCCACACCCAGATTCAAGCATAATATCTCTTCAGGTAAAGACCATTTTTGGGTTTACCTAAAGAGACCCCATCAAAGTCTACCAATTCATAGGCCCCTTTTGCCAGCTTTCGCTTAACAAAATAAGGACCATGCCACATGGGTACGAATTTTCTAGCGCCTAATTTATCATTTGCTTGATCGTACAATAAGACTAGGTCTCCTTCCGAAAAATTATGAGGTGTAACATTTCGATCATACTGAGCTTTAATACGTTTGGCATGAGTTTCGATTGCTAATGCAGCATCACATCGATTCTCATCTAGCTGAGCCAAGTACAACAAATTTTTTTCCTCTTTGGAAGTGGTTGGAAGTAATTCTATGGCCATTTGCAATGACGGAATTTCGCATTCAATGGGTAACACAGCTTCCAAACCATAAACTAGTTGGAAAGGAGTGAAACTGGTTGACATTTTTACTAAGGTTCGATACGCCCAAAGCGTTGAAAATAGCATGTTATGCCAATTCGACCTATGAATCCCAATGATTCATCGGATCATGATGACTAGAACTTTGTTGATGGCTTCAACCAAACCATTAGCTTGTGGATAATATGGAGTTGAACTATCGTGACGCAAGCCAAGTTGGTCTGTAAGTTCAGTCATCATAATATTTCGAAAATGATGCCCATGATCAGTAATAATCGCTTGTGGAACACCAAACCTAGCAATTATATGATTGAAAATGAAAATCGCAGCAGTTTTGTCGTCTATCTCAAATGTAGGCATCGCCTCGGCCCACTTGGTAAAATAATCTACCGCAAGGATGATATACGCATGCCCCCTGGCTGAGTGAGGGTTACATGTAATAAACTCGATACCCCATTTCGCAAAAGGATCGACGACAATTATAGGGTGGAGAGGAGTAGGTGGAGCGCGCATCTTTCGATCAAAAATTTGGTAGTTATGGCATTTTCGGACCGCGTTAATACAGTCTTTAAACAAAGACGACCAGAAATAGCCAACGCGTAATATCTTTTGGGCTGTGGCAAACCCAGACATATGACCGCCACATGTTCCAGAGTGACAGTCATTTAGAACCCTTTCAGCTTCCTCATGAGTTAAACAACGTCAAAAAACAGAGTCCGCCCCACGACGATAAAGTGTATCTCCAATAATTTTGAATTTTTGGGACTGGAATCGGATTTTCCGACGTTTTGATCTTGAAATTTTAGGCCGAAAGGATTGGGTTTGGAGATAAACTATGATATCCCCATACCATGGATCTAAAGTGATGATTAGAAAAAAGGATTCGTCCGTAATGGGCTCCTCCGCCACAGTTTCAGTGTCAGCACGTGGGAAGTCACACATCAACTCTGCAAAAACTAAAGATTTCTTTGACTTAGACTTTTCAAATTCCAAGTCAAACTCCTGCAGGATCACAATCCATTTGGAGTACTTGCCCCCTAGCAATTTTTTGGTCAAAATATAGATCATAGGGTTGCAATTGGAAATTACTATAGTTTTGCATAGTAAAATGTAATGACGAAAACGTTGGACAGCTTGAACAGCTGCCAATGCCAATTCCTCCACATGCGAATATTTTAGCTCAATTGGATTTAAGGTTTGACTAAGGTAATATATCACATGTTCACTACCGAATTCATCTTCCTGAACTAACACCATTCCAATGGTGGAATGCGAGGTGGAGAGATATAAGAAGTAGTCCTGGTTGTACTTGGGAGGATGCAATAACGGTGCATGGGTCAACACGTGTTTTAGTGCATCAAAATATTTGTCAGCTATCTCATCCCAAAAGAATGGACTATTCTGTTTCAACAACCGGGTAAAACCCTTTGTGATCTCGGTGTAGTTAGGAATGAATCGACGTAAAAAGTTTTCTTTCCCTTGCAAACTTTGGAGTTGGCGAAGACTCGAAGGAGGAGACAATTTGACAATAGCTTCAACCTTCGAGGGATCAACGTGAACGCTGGCTTTAAAAAAAACAAACCCCAGTAACCGACCCATTTCTATACAGAAAACACACTTATGTGGATTCAACCTAATTCGATAATGCCTACACCTCATAAAGATTGCTCGTAAATGGATGAGATGATTGGCTCGATGTAATGAATGAGTAGGTAAATCATCGAGATAGGGTTGCACAATGTGCTTGATGTCATGAAACGCGTAAGACATGGCGCTTTAAAAAGTTGCCCCAGTGTTCTTGATCCCAAAAGGTAATTTGCAATAAGCAAATGTCCCCCATGGACAAATGAAAGCCGTTTTGGTTGATCAGCAGGTAGAATATTTATTTGATTGTATCCAGAAAAACCATCCATGAAGGAGAATATTTCACTGCCAGTACAATCATCAATGATTTGATCGATATAGGGAGTTGGGTAATTGTCTTTTGGACAGGCTTGATTAATATCCCTTTAATCGATACATATTCTTATTGTTCCTTGCTTTTTGTTAACAGGAACAATATTCGATACCCAATCCGTTAACGGAATTGGATAAATGAAACCTGCTTTAAGTAATTTTTCAACTTCTGCCTTAATAGCAATAGCTTTTCGCGGGTGGATCTGACGCAAATGTTGCCGGACGGGTTTAGCATCCAGGTAAGTTTTGATTTCATGAACAATAATTGTTGGGTCAATTCCTAGCATTTCCTCATATGACCAGTCAAACATGTCGCAGAATTCTTGAAATAGGGCCTTATATGTTTGAATTTCATCTTTTGTACAAGAGGCACCTATATGAATGTTTTCAACAATTCCGGGCTTAATCGAAATGTCAATAGGAATAGTTCGAGAAATGTTTCCCAAATTTAACTCAGAATCAGGATTTTTCATTGGATTCTGAGGTTCCTTGACATAATCAGTTGTAAAAATAGATGAAAAATCATTTTCAAAGTGATCAATCTCAGGTAAAAACGAAGATCTATGATGAATATCTTCCCATGGTAAATCAAAAACACACAGGATTTCACGAATTTTCTCATTAGTGTGAACAAGTTCGGAAAATGTTGTTGAATCTGAGTTTGATGTTGAAAGTGATTCTTCACCGACCACATTCATTAAGTCAATTTCGGTTGAAGAAGAGTCGGAAAACAACTGCACGGCCTGATACGCAATTTCATATGGACTCAAAGGCATAGCATCACCGAATGAATCTATCTCAGATTCGGAAGGTACGATCCAAGGATCATCATAAACAATAGTGTTTGATGAAATCATATGAATGGTTGCAGTAGAAGATGATACATTGATAGGAGGAAAGGGAAAAGTTCCTAGTAAACCAAAATCTTTAACTAGTCCTACTCCAACATCATTATAAGGGATAGTTGTTTTGCCGACATGCTAGATACTTTCATAAGAGGCTAGGTCGAATGAAAAGTAAGTTAGCTGGTCTATAGTTACGATCTTTCCATTATGAGGGAACTTTATAAGCCGAAAGACTGATGAAACAACAACAGTCATAGCATAAGACCAATTACGACCCAAGAGAAGGTTGTAATCTAGAGGGGCATCAACCATCTCCACATCTAGATTAACAGTTTTGCCTTCAACCCCTATAGGTAAATCCTGTAGAATTCCAAAAGGATGGAACCCACAACCATCAAAGGCCTTTAGAATCATCAGGGATTGATTAAGTGTAGGAGAACCAAGTGATCTCCAACACTGGATCGACATAATACACGTTGAGGCTCCCTCATCAATCACAGTCCTATAACAAGGTCTATTTTTGACTAACACTGGAATCTGGAAAGCCATTTGATGAGGTAAGCGTGGTGTACTATTTTCTAGATCGAAAATTATAAGGTTCGAGTCCTGAATGTCAACAGCTCCTATAGCCGACAATAGCAATTTACGCTGTGCTGGACATGATTGCAGAACCTCCAAAGTCGACATTGGTGAAGGTGAAATAGCCAAATATTCAACAATGTTATAGTTCTGAGCAGCTCTCGCATGTGGATTGAAAGCTGACTTTCAAAGTATACCCTTGGCGGGCGGTTTGATTACTAAGTCTGGGTTAGGTTTCTCGATTTGTAGCGGATCGGAACCGAGAGTTGAAGTTGATGGGTTTGAATTAGAAGATTCTGCTTCCTTACCACCAACACGACTTTTACTTCCATAATCTTGCGATCCTGTCACAATCCTAACATGGGACATCATCATTATGGGTTCTTCTAAGGCATTTGAGGAAGAACCTATCATCTTACTGTCTTGACTAGGAAAAGGATCCTTCAAAACAGCAGGCGTTTGGGAACCTTTGACGATTTTTGCAACCTCAGCGCAATGAGGGCAGTCTCTTGTAAAATGTTCTTCATCACAAATGAGACAAGGATAACGAGGTTTGCATTTCTCATCAGTCGATTCCATTTTTTCTGTTTTCTCCTTTGAATTTTTATCTGTTTTATTTTTCTTCTTCCCTTTCTTTTTACCGCCAGATTTTGATTTGGCTGTAGATGACTCTACAACACGAATATTGGCAGAAATTTTTGTGGAAGAATCTCCTGTCGGGGAATGTGGTAAAGTTATGATAGGAGAAGAATTCTTGGAAGATTTATTCTTACTTTTGGTATTAACCGTACCAATCATACCATCAATGACATGAGACCCTGAAGGAGCTGCAGTTATTTGATTTTGTTTAGGAAGGTCGGGGATTTTCTCGTGTAACATACCTGACTGCGTATAAACTAAGTCAAGGTACTAAGCTTGAGCAATTACTTGCTCTTCAGTAACGACTCCTGCCTTAGCTACATCCTCAGTGATTTTCGGTAATAAATATTTGACAAACCATTCTACTAAGATCTGATCCGGAATAAAAACTTTCACTAAACGCCGTCGACATCTCCATTCATGAATGTGATCTGAAATGTAAGTGGATGTTGACTATTTTAATGAAGTTAATAATTCTGTGCCATTGTCATATCTGAATGGCAACTGAAAATGAGTTAAAAACGAAGTAGCCAACTGACTAAAGTTATAAAAAGTGGCTCGCGGTAACTCAATGTACCACTTGGCCGCAAGACTAATTAGAGTGCGTTGAAAAAGCCTTAAATGGATTGAATCATTTGAAATGGAGTTAGACGCACACCAGAGGTGATAAGTCATCACATGGTTCGACGGGTCCTCTCCTGATTTGCCTTCAAACTTAGGAATATCACTAGGCAACTTATTCGGCATTGGCGGCCAAAACGAAAGATAGTTAATTGGATCATTCACAAGGTGCAACAAGTCAGGCAAGTCCAAAGTTGCAATGAACGGTAACTGATGATTAGGGTCCCTGAAATCCTAAGTCATGAGACCAGCCCCAGGAGGAGGATATCCAGGATAACTAGGAATTGGAATTGCATTTGGGATATTATATCCTCCCGGAAAACCAGGATTAACCGGACCGTACTGGGGTTTTTGAGGTTGTTGATATGTATATCCAGGGTACAGTTGATACTGATAGACTGGCTGCTGCACAACAGGAGCTAATTGGTACTGTCCCTGGTACGGTTGATAAGTAAATTGAGGTTGACTTATGACAACCATACTTGGACCAGGTTGTCCTATAGGCATTTGAACCGAAGTCTGAATTGTGGATCCAGACTGAGGTAAAGATGCTTGAGGAGTTGATATAGGAACAACAGAAACCGGAGCTGTAGATACTCCAAAAGTAGGTTGGGTAGATGGAACAGATGTTGCAGCAGTTGCAGCAGTCATTTGAGGAGGAGTTCGAGGCGAACTAGGTCCATGTTGAGAAACTGCAGAAGGTGCAGAAGTTTGAATAGTAGACTGAACAGGTTACTGGGTTGAACCAGAAACCAAGGGTTGTCCAGATTGAGATGACAACTGCACATTTGGTTGCAAGATCTGTTGAGATTGAGATGGATCCCACACTAAGTTCATTCTGGGGTACGGACCCATAGTGGGTTGAGCATATTGAGGACCATAACCGGGTTGAGGGTAGGGTTGATAAGTCAAAGGTACATTTCCAGCTCCTTGGACAAATGATTGACCGGAAGGTGGTTGGAAACCTTGGGTTGGGTACTGACCTTGAGGTTGATAACCTTGAGGCACGTACTGATACTGGGGTTGACCTTGAGGTACATATTGATACTGGGGTTGACCATGAGGTACATACTAAGTCTCGGGTTGACCTTGAGGAATGTACTGTCACGTAGGTATGTACTGTCCTTGAGGTTGCCCCCCAGGCGGTAATTGGGTACCTTGAGGTTGCCCCCTAGGCGATAATTGAGGACCTTGAGGCTGCCCCCCAGGCAGTAATTGGCCACCTTGAGGTTGTGGATTTGGAATGGTACCTGACATCATAAGAATAGCTTATACACTCAACGGCTTAGTTTCGTTATTACTAGTTAATAACCCTTGTTCAATAGGTTGAGGAGATGCTCCCGAAAATGTACCAGTAAGTGACTGATACCCAGAGGGAACAGAAGGACCACCATATAAAAAGGTTTCTGGAGATTGAAAAAACTTGGATGACTGTCTCGACATATTCAAAGAAGGATAGTAACCCCTAGGTGTTGGATGAAAAGGAATGCGAGGTGGTGAAAAACTTAGTGTCGGGTTTTCCAAAAAATTGGTCAATGAAAGATACCAAGCGTCCCTCCTAGGTGGACTGTAAAAGATCGATTCACACTCCCTAAGTTCTATGGCTGGTTGATTTTCAGGGATAGGGATACCTTCTTCCGGAGTAACAAGTTTTTCAATAGCAATAAGTCCAGAAGGAAGATTTTGGGTAATGACTCTTTCTACCCTGGGTGAACCAGGACCACTGGAAGTTGGAGAGGAAAATCCTGATGTTGGAGTAGCAGCAGGTTCAGTTTCAGATTCAGATATTTCAGGTTCCTCGGTTAAATCACTAGTAGAAAAAAAACTACCAGTAACTTCGGAAAAAGAAATAGGTTCTAAAATATACTCTGGTGCTTGCAAATCGTAATTAGGATGTACAACCAAAGAAGACTCTCCTTCTTCAAGTGACCCAACTCTACTGTCACTAGGAGTTATAAGGGCTCGTAGCCCTTCAAGCTAGCTCGGTGAAAACTCAGGAGGTTGGCCTTGAAGTCTACGGGACTTCCTCGATAATTCAGCCACGATTAAATATTTTAACTACTTCACACGCAAACAAAGAAAAATCTCAATGAAAACCACCTAAAGTCTCTAAAGAACCAAACAATTTTGAATCACACACCTAAAGAATCTAGGAGGTCAAACCACATACAAACAGTAACTTTCGGTACTGAAAACACTATTTGGTGATGAAATCCAACATCGCAAAATTCAATACAGAAATGGCGGTTGGAACAGTTACCCTGACAACCTGCTTAATGAATAGACTGGCACAAGTTTCTCCACTAAACTGTCTCGAGTGAAGAGAAACCCCTAGAAAATCCAAGTGAGTCTAGCCGACGTCTGCTCCAAGTACAGTGGGATCTTCCCTCCACCGTCACCTTAGGAAAGAATCCTATAGAATATGGTCACTATGGTTACCAACGGAAACAAATATACCTGGGGGAACAGTCTGTGATCCGATACACACGCAAGGGTAGAGTAGCAAGCTCAATCCCCTTGAAGGCTCCTTGACATAATCTAAGGTTTACCAACAAGTGACCCCAAGCTCCTCGACAATGGTTAATTCTAGGTTTACCGTTTTTAATACGTGTATATCTAGTATCATTCCCAATCAGGAAGGATTGATTACCCCACTGGTTCGGACAGGATCTCGTGCTTGACTCCTATAAGAGGAGCTTCCCAGAGCATAGATGTAACAATTGGAATTTATCTCCTACCACAAGATACAGCTACTTTTTTGTTTTACTATCTTGGAGAGTTAATTACTCCCTACTCCAAGATACTAGCGTAAGCTATGTTGGTGATAAAGAGCCCTAGAAATAAAAAGATTACTAGATAGATTTTACTTTAAGCGTTATTTTTATTGGTTTTTTCTTAATTCAAAAGGTGCAGAGATGAAACTTATGGTGTGAAGACTCGACTCCAAATCACTAAAAATGCACTTAAGATGAAAAAAAAAACTTTTTCTTCAATGAATTTCTAGCTAGAGAAAGAGTTGAGAATGCAAATGCTTGTAAAAACAAATCTTTCCTTAACAAACAAATAAAAAGAAGAACTTTTTGTCTTTTCCAATGAACTCAAAAACTAGACAACTAGTTATGCTCACGAAAATTTCGCTTTCTTTTCAAACACTCAAATACTACTAAAACAAACTTTTTCAAAAGAGATTTTTTTATTTTAATAAAACACTCAAAACTATTGAAAAATCTAATCTTGAGATCTATAAATTATAAAAAACTATTTGAAGTAAAAGCTTACAAGATTTATTTTCAAGGATGTTTTACTTAGTTATGAGCAAACTAAGGACTAATTTGACCAGAATCACAAATCAGTCAAAAAACAACCAGTTTTTGTTTTCTTTTCTAAAAATGAAATCCAAAACTTTCAACACAAGTTCTTTCGAAGTTTTGCAAAGAGAAAAATAAGGTGGATTCCTCAACAAAGGCAGATTTTACAAAACGGTCAGACTCATAAGAAGGCCAGTAAAAACCAAGGTGATCTAAGGTTTCTAAGGCTTCTAAGCTCTGAGTTACTACAAAGACCAAACGAAAATCAAGCTTGGCACACAAAACTTCTAGGAATTTCACCTAAAACCCTAATGCCAATGGAATTAACCTAAGAAAAGTTCCTGACAAGTCACGTGCAGATCTGGGTAGAGGCTAAAAACATATAAACAAATCCTAAGCTAACTGAATGAGAAAATTTTAAGTTTTTCAAAATTTTGACAGGGTCCACAGGCCCCCAATACACCTAGCTGCGGTACCGCTCTGTGTGTAAAACAAAAATGCGGGGATGTCCGCACTTTGTTACAAGCAGAGGGTGTGGTCCTCTCCCAAAAGTACGAAAAACAAAAAATAATTCAAGATCTACTAAACCTACCCAATCCCACACACATCAAGCCAAAAACCAAAAACAAAGACACAGTTTCTCAAGTCAAAGTAAAAGCAAAGGAAAAAATCAAAAATTCAAGTTCCCCAGCGGACTCGCCATTTTGTCGGCCGGATAAGTCATTCTTGCGGACAAGATCGACCTCCCTAGTATCTAACGATATCTAGCGACAAGCAAACCAAACAAATTCTATCTTTCTCTAAATCTGCAATTTATAAATAAAGGCAAACAAGTGTTTTAGGCCTACCTCGGGTCCAGTGCTAGTTTGTGGAAGCCACGCTCCGTTGATCTAAGTGAGCTCCCTTGTAAAGAATTTGCAAAAACAAACAAGCACACACATTAAATAGCACCTGAAAAGCCAATATAATAAAGCATATTTATCATGATGATTAAGGAATTCATGAAACAAACCATATAAGACAATTTATTGAGAAAAATGAATCTGATTGTATTAACTTTAATCAAAGAAGAACTTTACAACCTTGGTGCCTTGATGTTGTACAAGCTCCTCCCAGGGTCCAGCAAGAATCTCCTCTACTTTGACAAGTTTCACTCTCTTCCCAATGAAGCCAAAAGGTATGTAATCTCTCCTCTCAAGCTTAACTAGGAAGTCTCAATTCCAACAACATTTACCCTAAAAAATGTTCAGCTTCTAACCTCCCTAGTAACCAGCCCAATGCCCTAATTTATAGTGCAATGGAGGGAAGTTACTAGGTCCACCTTTAAAGGGATAAAGCCCTCCTTCAAAGGGATAAGCTCCTCTCATCAAGGGATTAGCTCCTTTACTTTTGGGATGCATGAACCACCTAGGAGCGAACCATCCACGTTAAGATTCCTTCTAGAATCATCCAGAATTAACCCAAAGTGAGTTTTTAAGAATAAACTTGCGCCTTTTTTACTTTCACAAGGGTCCGCACCCACTCCTTTAGAGATAGAGTGGGCAGGTCCGCAGGTAACATGACCATGGGGTGCGGGACCGCAGGTAACAGTAAGAGAAAGTGCGGAACTAGAGCTTTATTGATTTTTAAGGACTTTCTCTCATTTTTAAAGCTTGACATGAAGAGCTAAGGTTTGAGACTTGCTAAGGAGGACAGTATGAATGATGATAGACCCATACTGACTGCAAATAGTCATGGTGACAATCCTTGCTTCTGGCGGGTGGCCAGAGTTATAAGTGTGACTTGAGTGAGGTAGTTTCGAGGAGGTGGAATGCATGAATGCATGCAAACGATGTTTTTTTCCCACTCGTCGTAATTAGCTCCCACCTCATAGATCCGTAGTTAACCACTTGTTGTCCTAATCATCCTCTGTCTTTGAGTTGACTGCAACCACGTGTGAGAGGACACCTGGTTTTGTATGTGATGACTGAACGAACGTGGCCAAGTTAATTGGCCACCTTTTCACTTATAAACCAACTACCTCGTAACCTTTACAACTTTTGATAAAATTATGCATATGAGTGAGTGAGTGGGATACTTACCTGTGGTCTCGATGCCATACCGCAATTGTTGAAGATCAGAGGTGCACGTTGTTTATTTGTTGCATGGTCATTCTTCATCCTCCTCTGTTGTTCGTTGTCTGTTGTCTGCTATCTAGAGCTCCTGGATCATCCTAGTGAATACCTATAGCTGATGATTGATATTCTATGGGATAGGCTGTTACAGGACCTGACCAACCTACCATTCACCCTCGGATTGATCCCTGTGGCTTTCGAGGGATCCTGTAGGAATACAGGGGATCATGTAGAAAACACAGTCTTCGCCTAAATAGAAGCAATGAAGTGAAAAAAACAATGGAATTGATGGAGAGATGCATGGTAAGGAGTGGAGGAGATGAATATATGTGAGGCAAGGTTCCCTTTGGATCCTCTCTTTGCTCCTTGATTGTCTTTCTCACCCACCTGCAAATAACAATTATGTCTTTTTCTATTTTTCCTTTTTTTTTTTAAAACACCTACGCTGCCTCAGATAGGTTTTCACCCTAAATGTTTGCCCTAGGCGCCTCAAGGAAGGTTTTCACCCAGGGATCTTCTTATTCTTTATGTTGCATAACTTTTCATCTTCAAGAGTAGAAAGAGATGGATTAATTTTCAAAGTTTTCTCTCGGCTGAATTCTATAGTTTTGACATGGAGTGTATTGGAATCGGCCAAGCATAAGTCGATTGGATGATTGTTCTGGGTTTCACTTACTTCTTCTTCTAATGGTAACGAACTAGGAGTTGGAATTTGGAGCAAGTGTTCAATTAAGTCATCCTCATCTAGTTGTTTTCCTCCTATGGTTGCTTCCAAAGCATAAAATCGGGCTGAATAAGCCTCATCTTCTTCCTCCTCCTCCAACCATAAAGGTAAATCATGCTTTAAAGAAGGTTGAGCAAGAGGGTATAGGACTAACTGCGTGGACATATGCCCATTCTTGATGGTTATATTCCCAGCTCTGCGGCTAATGTAAGCATCAGTTATGGCCAACCATGGACTCCCAAGGATGAGAGGGTAACTAGTAAGCTTAGCCTTAGGCTGGAGAACTAGGAAATCTGCAGGGTACTCCCAGGAGTCAATGGAGACCATCACATCCTCTACAATTCCCTCAGGGGTGACTATGGAATGGTATGATAATTGCAGAACTATTGTGGTCTTCCTCAATGACCCTTGGAGGTTGAGCTTAAGCATGGTTTCCTTAGTCATCACATTAATGGCATCCCCAAGATCGATCAGAGTGTGTGGGACGATGGTGCCATTGATGTGCACATCTACTACAAGGCTTCCAGGGTACAAATATTTTGGACATATTACCTACCCCAGCATTAAGTCGGACAGTTGCCCAATGACATTAATGGTAGGGGCATCCCTTTTTCTTCTTCCTGGATGCTTGAAGCATTTCTCCTTAATCAACTTACTATAAATGGGAACATCTTTCATTGCCTGGAGAAGGGGGATCTTTACACATAGATTTTTCAATTCTCCCAGAAGTTCAAGTTCTTTTGGGGTAGGCTGGAGTGGTTGGGATAATCTCTCAGGAAAGGGTGGATTTACTTTAAGGTTTCTTTCCTCTCTTTCTTCCTCAACCTCCCTATGTGGAGAGGAAGGTTGGTTATCTGTAAGAATTCTCCCAGATCTTAGGTTGATCTCCTGGATTTCTACAACATAAGATGGGTATGATGTCTCTACATTGTATAATTGTTGAACCTGCCTATTGTTCAGGTTCATATTTGGCTAGGTAGGCATCTGGGGTTGCTTGGGTGGAGCGGAGTGTAGGAGTTGTGGTTGGGTAGGTGGTGGAGGCAATAGAGCTGGAGCATTGTTGTATTGGGGCCTCCACCCCTAGTTTGGGGTATTCCATTGAGGTTGTGCCAGAAAATAAGGTTGAAATGACTAGTTGGCTGGTTGGGAATGATACTGAGATGCATAGGACCAAGGAGGGGGTGTATACTAGGAAGGATGAGCAGGGGGTCCCCAAGAAGGTATAGATGTGGTTTGGTTGGGGTTGTAATATGCATGGGATGACCCTTGCATAACCTGCTAGTATGGTCTAGGCCCAGGAGGTCTCCTTTGGTTGATGTAGCAAAGCTTCTCAGTGACCCCTTTAGCTACTTGATATACAACTTTGAGTTCGGGTAAAGAAGGGCACTTGTTCGTGGAGTGTTTTTCTTCACAGACCGAGCAAATCTCAATGTAGTTCAATGGACATTCATTCTTGGGATGCCTCCTGGTGCATCTAGGACAAAAGATGGCCAAGGCTCTCTCTGCTTCCTCTTGATTCCTTTTGATATTTATGGTGTCCAATTGCAAGGCAAGGGTTTGCAACATCTCACTTTTGAAATCTTCCAACATATTTCCAATTTCACCCTTGATGGATGAGTTGGAAGATGATGTACTAGCCATAAATTGACTACCCCTACTCTTTTTCCTAGCTACCATAAAATGGTTTCTAAAGACATTATTGATATCCTCATAGGGTAATTGGTAGATATCCCCTCCTGCTAACATGTTTAAGGTATCTAAAAGATCTTCCCTTATTCTTCTAAGCAGGACCAGCTTTAGTGACTCAGGGTCAAGTGTGCACCTAGCCCTTTTGTAACTGAGCTAGAATCTTTCTTCGTAGTCTTCTAAGGATTCATCCTGGCCCATGGTCATCCTGAAAATATCTTCTTTAGTATCCTTTTACCTACAGTAGTCCCTATATTTGTTGTTAAAAGCCTACTATATATGAGCCCAAGTTGTGATGCTATCTCTAGGTAAACCCATGAACCAGCACAATGATGCATCCTTGAGGGTAGATGGAAACAATTTCAACTTTTTCTCATCATTTGTATAGTCATAGGTTCGACATCTAACAAAAAACTCAAATAGGAAAGTTTCAAGGTCCTCTGTGGTCAGGCCATGGAAATGAGGTATGGTAGAGGGGCTTATATTCTTCATCTTAGTGTTCCCATTGGTTTCCTTGATGGGGAAGGCACCCTCAACTCTCTCTCTATTCCCTCTATCATTTTGGTTTCTAGCCATTGGTTCAATAGGAATGGGTTCTTCTTCTTCTTCTTCCCCTATAGGTTCTTCAAATATGTTAGGTTGCTCACCTAAAGGTTCCTCTAGTTCATAGCCACTGAATAAGAGAGAAGGTTGGCTGTTGGATGCAGTGGGGGTATTTGGCAAGAATCTCCCTAAATTGTCCCTACTCCTACAAGGCATGAAAGGAAATGTCTTTGGGGGATTTTATAAGAATTTTTAGCAAGAAAGTACTTTGAAGAAATGAAATTTCCGATTGAATGAAAATTACTGACAGAAAGAAATTACTTGCTAAATTGAAATTCTACTTGCAGAATGGAAAGGAAAGTAGATAATGACAAATGAAAGAAATGAAGCTACTAGATTAATTTTGCAGAAATAAACTAATGGCAGAAAATTGGAGACTAGAAATAGAAGAAAAGAAAGCAGACTAGAAATAGAAGAAAAGAAAGCAGTACTCACATTCTACTCAGACACCTCCCCAACAACGATGCCAAAAAGTGATGAGCGCCAGTATTGCAACAAGGATGCTGCAACTCCTAGGCTACCAACTTTACTTATCAACCTGAGGTTCATACAAACTTGGAGGTGGCAGTGCTATATGTACAAGTAGAAGTGAAGATCCTTCCTGTTGTCACTTGTTCATTTAGCGAGAGACCCTAGGGGTTCCAAGCTAGACTTCTATAGGGTCAGAAGAAACTTGATTCTTGGATGGAAGAAGAGAACATCTATTCTAAGAGAGCTACTCTATTGTAGTAATGAAGAAAACAACATGAAATGCCAAATCACACCATATCCTAATTAACCATTTAAATATCTATGCTAAGCAAAATTTATAAATCAACACTAACCTAATGCTGCTATCTCAGTTACAAAAGTAAAGAGCATAAAACCAAACTAATTAGTAATCAAGGAAACTAAACTAAATCTATTTTCACTTTATTGGTTTTTTGATGATCAGATAGTGTTAGAGTCTGATTGAATAACCAAATCGAAGCTTAGAAGTGGCAGTGTGTAAATGATATGAAGAACAAAGTTCGGGAAAGAGTCAAGTAGAAAAAGCAATCGAAGATAGAAATCAGTGAAGGGAGGACGTAATGAGGCAATAGTGCATAGGAACCTCTGGATCGATCAACAAACAGTAAAAATGGAAGATGAGTGGCAAAGATCTTATCGCAGGAGATTACGTGAATAGAGGGACGAGCAAGATTAACGGAAGATGAGCAGTGGAGATCTTATCACGGGGATTAAGTGAATAGATGGATGGATTGATCAACAAACATGATTAATGAAAGATGAGTGGCAGAGATCTTATCGTGGGAGTTTAAGTCAATAGATGGATGAACATGATTAACGGGAGATGAATGGCAGAGATCTTATCACAACAATGAAGTGAATAGATGGATGGATCACATCAATTCACGTGGTGACAAAAGGGTAAAAACGTGCAGAATGAAGGAGTGGGTTTCATAGGTGGTAAGCAGTTTCTCGCGCACCCTCAAAGCTGTAAGCTGTATTTCTAATTTTCATGTGATTAGCCTAAGTGAGTGACACGTAGCACGAGAAAACAACTTTTCTCGCATGCTCTCGGGTGGATATCGGCCATGCAAGAATTCACATGGGATTGCGTGATTGATCAATGGTGGAGATCGGCCATGCTAGTTGGTGATCAGGGGATGCGATAGCTGTTGGATCGAGGGCATGATAGATTGACAATGGAGATTTGGGGCATAAGTAGGTGGAAGAATTCACGATAGCTGTTGGATCAAGCTAGACTGATCGATGGTGGAGATCTAGAGTACATAAAGTCAAGCGTTGAAATAAATCAGATGGTAATTGGTGAGGTTTGTCATGGATTAGACGGTAAGGAAATCTACGGGTATAATCTGATCAAGAGTTGTTTTATTAGCTTCCACTTAATCATTTTGTGCTGAAGGAAGTGAGCATATGAGCAAAAAGTGATGGAAAAAGATGACAATGAAATGAAACTTGTACTGAATCAAGACAACGAACTTCATGCAAGAACTCCTGGCTAACCGACTAATTTAAAGAAGCCACAAATGGAAGCAAACTAAAACACAACTAATCTACGCTACACTATTGTAATGGAAATGCATCTATTTAAGAAAATGAACAATTAAACCATGAATCTATGCTAGCATACATGTGCAATAAAGTGGAGCCTTAGTTGCTAGGGTTGGGCCCTAACCCAAGAGCTTCAGCCCTCTGATTTAACTCAGTGCTGGCTCAAAACAAAACTCATTCTTATTATCAAAACAATGGATTACATCAAAAACTATCACAAGTAGAGTTTTACAATCAAAATTCCCCATCCTACTGAGGTCCTAGGACTCTCTACTTATACGTCTGAAGTCTCCAATGACTTCCTTAAACTTAGGGAGGCTTAGCTCCCAAACTCGAGATAAACTGGTGCTTGGACTGTCACTTGCTTGGCTACCTTCTAGTCCTCATGATTTGGCTGTTTGCACTCCGAGCTGATGGAGGAATATTCGAATGGAGGGGTAGTAAATGAGGAGGATTTACCTCTTATAATTCCTCTCCCTTGTCCCATTCAAGTTTTGACCAAGGTCTTTGCCAAAATTCCTTGCTTTTATCCTTTAATCCTACATTAAATGCACATTAGACCACAAAGCAAAACATCCAACTCTAATTCATCTCATAAACAAAATATAATCAAAAGTATGCAATAAGTTGTGAGAATAGTTGGTTTGAGTAAGCTAGGAGATGAATTAAGGTCCATATAATTACCCAATTATGAGGCTCATCAGTTTCCATGGCAGGATGTATGGTGGTAGAGGAAAAAATTCTACACTGCATGTTTCCATATGCACCTCCTCCATTTCTCCTTTACTATCTATGACTTTCTCAGGTTGTTGAGGCTTGGCACATTTCTTATCATGTTTATTCGTGTGTCTCTCTTCCTTGGTCAGTTTCTTCCTCGGTGATATCCGTTGTTTTTGTGTTGATGTTTCTCCAGTTGATGCTACTACAAGTAATGCTATTACGGGCATCTTAGTCGATGTTGTGGGCATACTAGTGGCTTCCATGATTCTAGATATACCCTTCTCACGAAAATTATGCACAATTTCTTCCCAAGAATGCTCAGATGACATACGACATCTAAAACTTCTACAATTTCTTCTCACTCTTAAGACTTGAATTCTAAATTCAGTAAAGTGTTCGATCTGGGTGGGAGGCACCTTTTTATAATGATTTCAAATTTCTAACCCCGTCATTAGATTATATTTTGTTCATATTGTGCTCTGATTCTATTCATTAATTTCATATATATCCTTAGATCTTTCCAACCTGTCCTCATAAATGCAAGTTTCCATGTATTTTAACGTTAAATTTCCCTATTAACAGTCATATTATTCTAGCGAACTTAGAGGCATCCCATAATGTAGCGAACATTTGTCTTATGTTATAGCCCCTATGTAATTAGACATAATCTAGACTGTAGCGAAGTAACTCCTTACGTCGAAGCTCTCTGCAACATAGTTTATAGTCCAATGCTCACTTTAAACTGCAGGTGGCACTAAGAATTTTCTCCTTTCTTCTTTAGAGCGAAGATGTAAGGGCATGGATGTCCCTGTATAGCTTCAACCTACTGCCATTTACTCTTCCTTGAATCAACTCTCCATTTAACTTTTCTAATTGAATTGTGCCTCCATTAGTAACATGCGTGATAACGGAGGGGCCCAACCAATGGCACTTGAATTTTCCTGGAATTTTTATAAACTTACTATAATAGAGGAGAACAAGTTCCCCTACTTGGAAATTATTTTGCTTAATATGTCTATTATGTCACGATTTTTCTCTTGCTTTTTGTACCTGCTAATGGAATCCTGCTATAAATATGTCTTCTTCCAAAGAAATCAACTACGACATTCTTTCCTCCATTATATCAGTGTCTACCATATCTGTAAAAGTTGCAATCCCCAAGCTAGGCATAATCTATTCCATGGGCATCACAACTTCTTGCCCATAAACTAATTTGAAGGGTGTATGACTTTTCAACCTCTTACATATGGTCATGTAAGTCGATGCAACTACATTTTGAGATCCGAGTAATCTTTATTTACATTGCATACCTTAGTAAGTGTATTCTCCAAAATCTTGTTAAATTCTTCCATTTTTCCATTGGCTTGAGGATGATAAGGGGTACTCTTCTAATGATAGACCTATAATTCCTCAGTCAATGCTTTAATAGTTTTATTCAGGGAGTGGGAACCTTGGTCACTCATCAAAATCTTTGGACATCCAAATCTAGACAATATATAATCAAAAATAAACTTCACAGCAACCTCTACACTGTAGTTCCTTACTAGTTGTTCTTTAGCCCATATTGTCAAGTAATCATTTATTGTAATTATGTACCTCACACCAATCCTCTTCCCAGGTGGGTTGATGGGTCCAATAAAATCAATAGCTCACTTATCAAAGGCCTGCAATCTAACTTGTGGTACCAATGGAATCTCATCTCTTCTTGAAGGTTTTCCTATTCTTTGACACATATCACATGATCTGCAACATTCCTTTACATCTTTATGTAGTGTAGGCCACCACAATCATGATCTCACAATCAACTGCGCAATAGATTTTCCTACATATTGTCCACTGGCTACTCCACCATGATATTTTGCTAGAATCTTCTATCTTTCATGTTTAGGAACATATTTGTGCAGTATCTCATCAAGTTCCATCTTATATAATTGTCCTACTATTAATGAAAATTCAACTGCCTTAACCACTAATTCCCTCTTTTTCTATGTAGTATACTATTAAGGAGCCATCCTTGTGGTCAAAAATTGAATGATATATGCAAAATAGTCATCTACGACTCTGATTGCAAATAATTGTGCATCAGGGATATTATCATCTATGCTGGTTGGTTCTTCTCTTGTTTCCAATCTTGATAGATGGTTAGGGCCTGCATTCAATTTTCCTTGTTTAACAATGATTTCAATGTCATATTCCTAGAATTATAGTAACCATCTACAAATTTCCTCCTATGATAGGCTTATTAACTAAATACTTCAGTGCACAATGACTTGTAAACATTTTAAAGTGTGATCCCAGCAAATAGTGTCTAAATTTCTACAATGCATACACCATGGCCAATCCTTCCTTTTCTATAGTGGTACAATTATTTTCTTCTTTAGATAATTTCGTACTTACAAAAGCTATAGAATGATCAATTTATCCTACATCAGGTTGTGCTATTACTACTCCCAAAGCTATACAAGAGGCATCCACATGGACATGAAATTCCTTATTCAAATCAGGGAATGCTAGCATAGGTGCAACTACCATCTTTTATTTCAATATGTTGAGGCTCTTTTGACATTGTTCATCCCACTGAAAAGTTACTTCCTTCTTCAATAATTTCTCTATATGCGCATTAATATGAGCATACCCCTTGATAAACTTCGTGTAATACCATGTATGTCCCAATGTAGTGAGAAGCTGTCTACTATCTTAGGTGGAGGCAAGTTCCAAATGATAGAAATCTTACCAAGGTCCACCATTAATCCTTTCTTACAAACATTATGTCCCAACAATATGCCAAAAGGTACACATAATATGCACTTCTTTAGTTTCAAAGAGATCTGATATTGTCTACATGTGTCAAGCATAAGTCTTACAATTCTAATACATTTGATTAACAACCCAAATATTGTCCAACCATCAAAGTATACCTCCAAACATTTGTGGATGTATTCCTTAAAAGTTGCAACCACCACTCTAGAAAATATAGCAGGGGCATTCTTTAATCCAAAAGTCATTACTGTGTATTGATATGAGCCCCATTCTGTAGCAAATATGGTCTTATGCCGATCTTTAGGTGTAATCCTAATCTGATGATAACCTGAAAATCCATCTATAAATGAGTAAGCTTCCTGACCTCCTACATTCTCTAGCACTTCATCTTTGAAAGGAGTAGGGAAGGGATCATGTAAACATGCATCATTTAAATTTCTCAAATCAACACAAATCTTGATTTATCCTTGAGCCTTCTTTTCTTGCACCACCATAGGAATCACCCATTCTTATTCTTCTACTGGTTCAATAATTCCTTCTTCTATCATCTTATCAAGTTCTATATTTACTTTCTCCTTATACTTTGGGTTCATTCTATAAGGTCTTTGCTTGACTCGCTTCACATTAGGCTTAAGCGGAATCTTCATGATTCCTAAATCTCCTACTATACCCTTCATTTTTGAAAACTTTGTCGGAAATAGTTCTTGATATTCATGAAATAACTTTGTAGGCTCTTCACCCCAATAATCTCCTATTGTTTCAAACTTGGGCTCCTTCTCTAATCCTATGTTTATCTTCTTCGTCTTTAGTGGCTTCATTATATCTGGTATCTCTAACTCATGCCCATTTACTTCATGGTATCCTTTTGATTCTGTTATGTCAATGTTGTGGGGATCTTCTTCTTATTCTGCAGTAAGGTTATAGAATTCTAGTGCATTTTCTATCTATGCATCCCAATCGGGTTGCTTCCATGTCAGTGGAATTACATTCTCAAAGATCCTCTTCTTGACTGTATCAAGGGTCAAATCTATGTATTTACAATCATCTTCAAAGCTTAATGTTAATATGAAACCATCAACCATGTCTGCCCAATTTATTGTAACATGTCGAAGCTCTGTTTCTAAGTACCAGTTCTTAGGGTTTTTCTGTAATATATGAATGAATCCATGTACCCATTGTTGTTGTGGAATCTCCTTCCATGTTGTAGTACATAACTGGATATGCTCCCTAGGATTAGTTTTACCATCATATTTATTTCCATCTCTGTGTTTATCTGACCAAATCTTATCCACATCAACCTTCGAAATTCCTGCCAATCTCCTATATTCTTCTTGTGTGCACCCCACCATGACAGAGGAGTGACTTTAAGGGATATATCCAAGGCTAACAACATTTGATTCTTTGTAACCTATTCTTCATAATCATTAATAAAATTATTTATATCACTTAAGCCATTATAAGAAGGCAGATTACATACCTTAGATATCATACAATGAACTGATTTGGTGATTCTTGCACAACACCTTGTGGATACTTCATGCAATCTATTCTGCCAGTTTTCCAACTCTTCTTCTAAATCTGAGGTACAAGAAATATCATGCTCCCAAGTCAACTTGCCTTTTGTAGTAGGGTTAAAAAAATCTTGTTCCTGTGTTGTCATTTGATATATTATCTATATCAGCTGCGCAATATTCTTCTCTAACTGGTTCTGTATATATTACCCCTTTTGATGGATCCAAGGGAACAATTACTCTCATATTATTCCCTTCAAATATCATCTGTCTCTTCTTCATATTAATTATAGCCATATTTTCAAATTCCCAATCAAGTCCAAGTAATGTAGAATAGGGATTACATTCATCAACGATCTGTATTACTTCAAAATCAGCAGTAGTGCGAACTCCTTCAATGTCCACTGTTACACCTGGTAGTCTTCCTAAGGGGAAGCTCTTTTACTGATTTTCCATCCTTAATTGAATAGGTGACCATTTTAGCTTTGGCTTACCCATTAATTCCCATGTATGCTTCATTAAGTTATTAGCATCAGATCCTAGATCCAGGATAACTTGATCCATCTCATATACTCCTATCTGCAGACTAAGCCTCATACCTCTTCCAGTTCTCTTTTGTTGATGTAAATTATTGGCTGTGCACATCTCACTTCACAGAGCTTCTTTGGATGCACATGAATCTATCAACTCCTGAAGCCCTTCTACAACCTTTTGATCTCTTAATAATTTCATACAAGTTTGTAGAAAAGTATTTAAAATACCTACTTGATTTGTTGAATCCTAGTCGTGTGTTAGATCTTGATCCTGTGTCGAAGCTTGATTCTTCTTTGATGCTTGATTCTGTGTTGAAGCTGATGACACATCGTAACTAGTTCACTGTTGTGACTGTGCACTAGAGGTCAAAGCTCCAACATCCATAACGATTCACTTTGCTTCCATGAATACTTCTTTTTCCTTATTTTTCCTTCTCAACAATTTTTCTAACCCATGTACTTTCATATTCTTTCTTCTCATTTACTTTATCACTTCCGTTCGCAGCTCCACTTCTAGTGACAATACTAATTCGTGGTTCGTTATTCCTTCTTTCATTGGTCATCATTTAAATATTATGTGTCGACTGTTGTTTCCTTTTTCTTGCATATTTTCTATAAGTACAGGACATTCTTAAATTATATGGTCAAAATATTTACAGTACTTACATTTTATAGTAGGGTAATGAAAATGTGTCATAAAATGACCTGCCTATTCGCACTTATAGAAAATAATCTGTCCACGTCCTTGACCAGCTCCAACACCTCAACCTCTTCCTTGATAGACTCGTCGGCCATCACACTTCCCATTTCCTTCATGTCCATGTTCTTTTGCTTTCATTCTATAAGTGTCAGCACTACGCTCCATCATTAGTTCATAAGCTCGACAATTATCTTCATCATGTCCTACTAACTTACAAAATTTTCAATATAGGTTCCTTTGACTCTGCACATATTTTTGTAACAGGTAACAATATTTTGAGCAATGTTTAGCTCTGGTCTTACATGTCTCACACCACAGGATGGATCCTACATTTAAGGGATTCAATGCCTGACTATCCATGTAATCCATAAAGATAGGGCATTTTTCTTTAGAATGGCCCTCTGATCTGCACTTTGTACACCATACTTCTTCTCTAACTTCTTTGATTTTCTTGATATCTTGTATCTGTAGGGTTAGGTTTGCCAACTAAATCTGAATTTTTTGCATACATGCATTAGTATCTCCTATGGGCGAAGCTTCCAACTTTATCACAATCTACAGAGATTCAACTTTAATCGTTATCTTTTATTGCATCAATGGTAATCTGATATGTGGTAACAATGCAGCTATAAACCATTCTTGATATTGATGTGTAGCTATTTCAAAGCTTACTTGATCTAACAATTCCTTAAATTTCTGATCAAATTCCCAGACAGACTCAGTAGGTTTCTATTTAATTTCTTTTAACTCAGTGATGCACCGCAACATAGACTTTTGCTTTTGAAATTCTCTTATAAGTTCTTCTTTAATATATGTAAATGTTATAATCTAATTATTTGAATAATTCATATACCATGTCAATGCTTTATCTCAAAGTTTCGTAATGAGTTTCACTTTCTTTATATTTTCATCATTGATCTGCTTTGCAGTCCATACAAGTACACATAAAAACCAAAAGTGCTCTGGATCTTCCAATCCAGTTCCTTTGAAAACAAGCATCTTAATATCATCAACCATATTTCTTCTTGGAGGGGGAGAGGGAGGGGGAGGGAGAGGGGGAGAGTCAAAGATACCTCATCTCTTACTAGATTCTGGCTTCTAAAAACTCTCAGGCTTGGAAGGTGAATACTGCAGAGCTACCTAGGGTTTATTAGGGTTGTTATATTCTCTTTCACTTTCATATTCACTTAACATAGGACTATATTCAGTCTCTACAAAGGTCTTTGGGTCTTGTCCATGATCTCTTTTTCTAGTATCTACTATATATCTTTTTCCACTTCGCGTTACTACAATATTTGGCTTAGATTTATTCTCTCTTATTCCAAAGATAAGTAAACTAAAAATTTGGCTGCATTCGTAAAACTCCATTTTCACATAGAAGCATCTTAATCCAAAGTTTCAAAGATTTTAAATAATTACATCGTGGTCCTTTGAAGAGTTTTCGTTCTACTTCATTGTAGGACACAGTCTGGTCTACTAAAAAATCAATAATTAATCCTCCCAAGATGCTATGAATCCAGAAATTGATAGCCCTTGAAATCCTGTTGTTAGTTCTCTTGAGTCACTGTATCAATTCAGGAGTCTACGTCGTAGGTTCTCCACCCTTAAAATAGGTATTTCTTTTAGTCAGCCTTGATATCGAATCATATAGTTCAACAGGAAATTATGTGATGAAAATTTTGTATTGATCTGTGAAAATATATCTCTATAACCAAGCTTCAGACTTCAAATGAGGGTTTATATTGTCTTGATCTGTAAGTTATCACTCCTTCAATTCTAGCCAATCTTGAATCTCCTTCTTCGAAGGGTTCCACATAAACATATCGCTCAAACAGATCCCAGTCCCAAAAAAGGAACCATTTGTTGGCTTTGAATTGGGCTGAACCAGGTTTGATCTATCTTGTGCACCAACAAAACCCTCAATCACTGGTACTTTCGGCAATGACCTACAAGCAAATCGCAGTCTCACTCGAAGTGACTATGGGAGGATCTAGAACCAAGTTTCTGTAGCCTTGAGGGATGATGCAATGTGGTATTTTTATGTTCTTTTATCTTTAACATGCATATATTATTTTTCCACATTCATTTAATCACATAAACATATCATATAAACCCATAATCATCACTACGCTATAATAAAATGAAATTGTAATAAATTGCTACTTTACAATAGATAATAAGAAAATATACACATGAAGACACAAATTTTACTGTGGTTCACCTCAATGTGGGGCTACTTCCACAAGGACTGTTTCTTATAGTAATAAATGTGTACAACAAACAATTATTAGCTTACGCACTCAACTGCAAAGCCACCCTTCTTGCCCAAATCACAGTTCACAAAGATACAACCATTCAATCCAATGTGTGATTATAAGATAATTCTTTCCTTTATTATTTATCCCTATATAAACTATTACATAGAAGGATATATTATCAAAATACTGTGGTCCACATACCATGGACTCCTCTAATACAATCTACTATGGTTCGACAACCATTCATGTTTTACAATATTACATGGTTTTTTACAAAAAGGAGGGGCTTCAACCACCCTCGAAGCCCATATACCATGTGGTATATTTACTGCGCGGTCCACTTTGGCACTCCACTGCGTGATCCACTTCATGCTCTGCTACATTCTTTACTGCGCACTCCTCTCCACAACATGCAAAGCCTTTATCAAAATCTAGGCCAAGTTTGGATGCACCCAACTATGGTGGGGAAGATACCACTTGCATATAAGGACCATTTAGGAAATTTTGTTGATTGGGAGTCAAACTAGCTCCAACGAATGAAATTTTGTCAATAGTCATGATTCTTCCTTTATACGGGAAACACATCACATGAAAGAGTGAAGAGACAAGAGTTCCCATGACATAAACATAGTCATGCCCAAGGAGTAAATTAAAATCCAAAGGGCACAGAGAAGGCACCAGTGCTATCAAACGTAGGAACATAGAAGCCTAGATTGAGGTATAACGCTCTGTCAAAGGACCAAAGGGTGCGTTGGTCTAGGGATGCAATGTTCCGACACAAGGATTACAATTGGGACTCAATGAAAGGTATTCATAGGTATATTCTTGACTGGATAAGATAGTAAAGGTCTATAAAAGAGGTAAGAACCACACAATGGACAAAGAAACCACCAATGGAATACACTGCTCCTGAGTATGGTCACCAATTTGTTATGCAGAATCTATGATTGCGGAAAAAAGTATCTTCCCTAGGCCCGATGGACTGATCTAGAACAACATAAAGATAAAGGCACTAATGTTTTCCTTAAAGTAAATAGATAATGGGATGAATCCTACCTAGGATTCATCGTATGCTTTTCTCCTTCCTTGGCTTGAATGCTCCAATCCTAGCTCCAATCACTATTATTAGAACATGCATAGTTAGATAACACAATCCAACGATCCATGAAATCTATGTAGCATCATCTAATAACTTTATTCAATATATCAATATGGTATTGAAATATATGAAACCATAACATCATATATAGGAAAACAAAAAACTCTTTTCATTAATATAAATGGAGTGAGTTACAACCAAAATAGGTGTTGATCCTATAAAAGATCTCCTCCAAATTAACTTGTCCTTTTCTTGTCACAAAGTGAACCTATAATAACCCTAATGCATGAGAATATATCTCTCACACCAGCGTCATAATAATCACTCTCCAAAAGCCAACCCCTTTCCTATGGATGGAAGTAAATATATAGGTGAAGGAGGTAATTCATGAATTCTTATCCTTTTACCAATTAGGGCTTGAGATCCACTCTTGATGGGGGGATGAGCTCAAGGGATGAGGGAAGAAATCTCCAAGGTAGGATAGGATAGGATTTAAGACTTTTATCTAATTTAAATGGTTACAACATATCCTGGAAGCTTCTAGAAGAAGAGGCTTTGAGATTCTCTCTCTTTTTCCTGAATTTCTAGAACCAATGCAGGTGCATTGTGGAGCAACTTGTAGGTGGTCAATGCAGTCCACAGTGGATCAACCTGGTTGTCAACACTGTCTGGCAGGAGGCCAGTGAACATTGGTCCTTAAAATGACTAAAACAAGGTGTTTTTAGGTATAAACTCAGGGATAAGAATGAGTCATGCTTAGGGATTTGTGCTATGATGATTGTTATCACCAAAAAATTGATCATCTAGCCCAATTTACTAGATGGATCGAAGTACACCATGAAGGCCAGTTTTACCATAGTAAAATTGCTTTCACTATGAGAAATTACTTATTAAATCACATTTGTTAAATTAATTTATAATTAAACCCATGAAGAATAATTAAATAAATCATTATTTATTTAATTATCTTCTAGTAATAATTAATTAAACCATTGTTTAATTGATATTCCTTGTCATATTTGACCAAGTTATGAAAATCAACAAATAAATATTAATTATCTTATTTTTCTCTAGGAATAATTAATTAATCACTAATTAATTATTATTCCTTGTCAAATTTGACCAAATCCCTCAAGAATAATTAAATAAATCATTATTTGTTTATTATTCATTAACCATATTTATTGAGATGATAAATAAATAATTTATTTATTTATTATTTCTAAATAAAAGTTTAAATACTTTTTCCCTCCTAACCAAATATAATAAAATATTCCAAGTGGTTATTCCAAGAATGGGGTTAATACTATTTTATTATTGCTCATTATTCGAGGATAACTCAATATTTTGTTATAAATAGAAGGGTTTTCCATTCATTATTCACTTTTGATTATTTTCGTTGTTTCACTTACTATTGTAACTCTGATTATTATCACTGTCGCACACCATTTTTCTTCCATTTGAGCTCCCATTGAGCTTAAAGATTTTATTTGCTGGGTTTACACATTATAGAGGAGAGAGACCCTACACAAGCTGAAGACATTTGAGGATAGCCAAGAACCCATGCCATAGAGGGGGACTGGTAACATTTATTTGTTCCCTTCACAGGTGTTATAATAAAATCTATTCTTTGTATATATGGTTTCCATTGGATTATTGGAGTTATTATTATTGTTTCATTTTTCTCTTTAACTGTGATTGTGGCATAGATCAAGACATTGGAAAGTTTTTTTATATCAGTTTCTGTAGATCTATAATATTTAGCAGCCTTTTATATTGTTGAGATTGTTTTCGATCCACAGTCTTAGGTGATTTCTTTCTGTACACCTTTGAGAAGAAAAAACTATAAAAAAATTGACGACTCTACTGGGTCTTTACTTCACCTGGGTGGCCTTCAATTTTCAGCTTAAAGTTTATTCTTTTTTCAGTCTCTTAATGTTGTTTACTAGCACTATAACCCTAGATCTGTCGAATTTCTAACTTCTGGAAGTTTTCTAGTCTTTTCTGCAAGTCACAGGAACCAGTGGTGATAGAGACGACAATTTTTACAAGACTTGCCAATTGGGAATCAAGGAGTAGAAATCACACTTTTCTACCGAAAAAGTGCGACCCCCCTGAAATCAGGTCAGTGCCTACGATTTTAAGGATTTTCATGTTTTTGTGAGATATGTTTCTTGGTTTTGCTGACAGTTGTCTGCTGGGTTGGTTGACCAATGTCCTATCCCACTTAGGCCTTGATATACTCTGATTTACTCGTTGAAGTGGAATTAACCCCTTAGGGCTTCTAGTACGCTTCCACCTTTATAGGAGTAGTTTAGCTGAGTAAGAAGTCTGATTTTCTCTAGCACTTTCAGACATAGTTTCTAGATCTATACTCTTCTATTTCAGATCTTCCAAGATAATTTGTTTCCATCCATAGTTTCATATTAAACCTTGTTTGGTCATTGGCCTTAGGGTCCCATCGATTGCCCTAGGTTTTACACCCATCTCCCTATCTTTTTGTAGTGATCTTCCTCCGAGGTTTTTTTTTGTCACTGCACCACTTTTCAGCAGCCTAGTGTCATATGATCCCAATCACACCGACACTTAGATCTCTTGACCTTTTTAGTGTGTGTTTCAACTAATTTCACCACCAACTAGCACAATGTTTGCAAACCCAGTTTGGGTGGGGTTTAGTTAATTGATTTGCTGTTCATTTTTTGTTTTTAATTTCAGTTTATTTTCAACAATATTTTTTTCTTTTTTCAAACACGATTTGGGCTTAATTAATAAACACACTTGCACACACAAGCACACCTTAAGCAAAGGGCACTTGGTTTACACCACCAAGCCAAGACTTAACATAATAAATTTATCTCCCCACATAGAGACAAAGGGATATTGGTGATCTCCCTTCACCATTTATGTGTCACTTGTGTCTTATCACCATTGCACCACCAAGGCATTTGTCACAAGACTCTTATGCCTTCATCCCTAATTTCTATTTGGGCATATTACTCCTCTCCGTAGGGTACGATTTCATAGTCCCCCAAGTCCCCCTACCAACTATTATTATGGTTCATATGATTCCTCATCTGATTTCGAGCCTCCTTCACCACATATTGTCACCATGTCTGGACCCACAGCCATAACCCAACCTAGTGTTGGCTCTGTTTCTACCCCAGTGGTCACATCTAGCAAAACCATCTCAAAAACCATTCTGGCAGCCGCCATGTTCCCTTTTATGGTTGGGTGAAGTCTTGTGGATTTTATCCAGTTGATAAATGACCCTATACACCATGATTCTGGTTGGTCTGCTATGATGACTAAGCTTCCCTCAGACATCCCAAATTTTGAGGGTAATTCTGGAGAGGACCCTACAATTCATGTCCACTCCTTCCACATGTGGAGTTCATCCAATTCCATTACCTATGGATTCATTTGTCTTCGGCCGTTCGAATGCATGCTCACTGGAGACGCTGCAAAATGGTATGTAGACTAGCCCTCCAAATCTAATTCCATTTTCGCGACGCTTGATAAATAGTTCCTCTGATATTTTCAATTACCTCTCTGATACGATACTAGTACGAAGCTCTTGACCTCATTCCGTCAATCCTATACCACCCATCTTTCTGATCATATTCACAAATGGCATAGAAAGAGGAACACATTCCATGCCCCGCCCTTCGAAGACCGTGTCTATCTTGATTGGTTTCTTAGGAGCCTTTTATCACCCATTGGCAAAGATGTCGCATCCCATTTTCCTCAAATAGAGAAAGAATCTCTCTAAACCACTCTGAGATATGACCTGATTTATGCTCAATCTGGTTATGTCTATACTGTCATTCTAGACCTCCCTTGTCCTAGAGGTGTCAATACACTGGGAGCATCTCACACCACCGATGGTATCGTTGGAACCCTTTGACATCCTTTGCCACATACTTAGCAAAGTTATGGTTATCCACAGGGGGGACCAGTTCATCCAACACTTATGCCCCTCCTGCTAGCAACATGTTTTCAAGGCTAGCCTTGTCTACCAAACCGTTTCTCCTCAACCATCTTATCCCTATGCACAGTCGAGTGCTCCAACCCCTCAACCATTAATGCTGCAACCTCCCATGCATCCTTAGCCCCAACAACCACCACCCCATCAAGGTCAAGTGTTTGCACAACAGAGTGTGGCCAATCCCCAAAATTCGAAGAAAAAGAATAAGGGGAAAGGGAACAAGGGTAACCAGGGTAATCAAGGTAATCAACCTAGTGAGCCCTAGGGGAACCAGCCTAACACCAACAACTAGCAACAGGGTAGCCAACCCAAGCAGAACAAGGCTATTCATATGAACAAGCCTTGTGCATGTTTTGGTGTACATGGCCATTATACACATGAGTGTCCTTTCTTACCCCAGATGCACCAAATGTGGGAAGCTCAGGTAGCTTCTTGAGGTCAACCACCCATCCAACAATCGCCTTAGAGTCTTGCACCATCTCAACTTGCTATGATTACAAATCCTTTCCCTCAGCAAGGATTTGTTGCTACTCAACCTCAGCCAGGTCAAGCAGCCCATGCCCCCCAACCTTCTGGTCTTGGTGACTACCAGATCCTCACAATGAATTCTGATGAGGTTAATCCCTCTGATATCAACTTGCAAACTTGGTCGCGTTAATATGACAAGCCATCAACTTTGTCATCACTGAGTCCAAAACCAAAGCATCTACTAAGCCTCTTATGACACCAAATGGTCTGCTATAGATCCCTTAACCTAAAGTTGAGTCAATTCCTAAGATCCCTAAGGGACCATTACGTTGTAACATGACTTCTAACCAAGCTATCCGTACATACAGTATAGTAGATGACTTGGCACAATCACCTGCTGCCATGTCAACACTGGAAGTCCTCCAGTCTTGCCCCTCTCAAAAGAAAGCTCTACTAACTACTTTGGGCATAGTAGATCTGACTGACTATCATTTGATTGTCTTCCCAGTTGATACATTAGAACATCCCCCATTACCTTCATCAGTTGTTTTCCAGATATCAATCTGAGTCCGTAATTCCATAATCTCATGATGCATTATTAACAAAGGTGCATCCACTTGTGTGATGTCTACTACCGTTTGGAAACAACTTAAGTAACCTGAGTTGTCCCCATCCACCATCACTTTGCATGATTGGGATTGTCACTCCTCCCAACCTCTCGGCATGTGTCTCAATTGTCCAATGACTCTTGCAGGAAAGTCTGCCCATGTAGACATCGAAGTTATTGATGCCCCTTTAGATTACAACATTCTCTTGGGTCATATTTACATATATTCCATGTCAACCATCACATTTGCAATTTTCCACAAGATGTGCTTACCCCATGAAGGGAAGATCGTCACCATCAATCAATTGACATAATATGAGTGGACATCGGTGAACTCCCCTAAGTACATTATCTTGTCAATATCAGATAAGTAGTCATCAACGCCTCTCACCAGTGTTTCACCCGGAGTCTACAAAGATTCCTCATTGTTGGGTGCTTTCCCTAGTCCTCCCCCTCTCATCTCAGAGCCTAACTCTTTTGACTGTTTTCATGTTACAAGCATCATGTGCTGCTCACAAGTAGTCTGGCACATCTAATCAACAACCAGCTCCTCAGAACCCTATTTTTACCCTCTCAGCTGATCCATCTGGATACACCCTCGAGGACCTCCTCCATTTGTGGGTGCCTCTCCTATGTTCCCACTAGGAACTGTTCCTCCAAGTATCAACAATCTAGGAGTTGTTCCGTCGGGACATTACCTTGCAGGCCATGTACCTTTCTTGTTTCCTCCTCCTAGAATCTTTTCTGTCCCTATCATGGCTTCATTGGTCCTTCCTAATATGACTTTGGGGATCCCAATATGGTACATTGATCCCCTTGTAAGCACTCTGCCTGGTCAGCTAAGACCTTATCATGATTTGACCCCGATTCAACCAGTCCCTATGGCCCCTGCCACTACTTCAATTCCATCAAAACCTCAATAGGAACCCACTCCTAGGTTGAAAGCATCCAGACAAGGGGGCAAAGCCAAGAGGAAAGAACCTAAGGACAAGGCTCCCCAACTTCCTCTAGCCCCCAAGGCACCAAAGTCATCACCTTCGTGCACTTTGTGTAAAGTTGTTGGACATGCCACCAATAATTGTCCTAAACTCCCTCAACTCAAACCTTTGGTTCATGAAACGTTCCCTAAGTCAAATATCCCTAAAGTCCATGTTAACTTACCAAGTCCAACAAAGAAACTCAGAACATTATGCACAAATCACCCTTGTGCCTTGTGCAATCATCATGGTCAATATTCCCACTATTTCCCTCATCTCAATGAATTTCAAAATTGCCTTGAAGCGCTTCACGAATACAAGACCACTCGTAGTGGATCACCTACTCCTCTACCCATGGATTTTGGTACCACTAGTAAACCAAAATAGGGGGACTTTGGTCCCACCATCGTGATCCCTCTCCTCGATGTCAAAATGACGAACTCCATGGGCCATATCCTTTGCCCGTTGTCATCCTTGAGTTCCTTGTAGGCAAACCTTTCTAAGGTTTCTGCGCACACTTCTATCGAACCTCTTTCGATAGAATCCTAGGTCTCAACATCTGTAGATCCCCCATCTACTAGCTCATCATCTACCATTCTAGATGATGCATATGTGAACCTTCTCTCTTAGGTTGATGCACCAAGTATCGCGCCACATCATGTAGTCATTCCTCCTTCCGTCTGCCCATCTTCCATTCTGATAAGGACATCATGGAAGCTATGTATACCCCTTATTACCCTAGCACTTAGACAAGGGGGCATATTTTTTGGAGGATTCTAAAGGCCATCTCCTTCCTAGTTCTCCCAATGCATTCTACCTCAAGAAAATTTTCCCATAGCATATCCCTTTCATTTGTGTGTCCTTATTTATTTCATGAAGTTAGGTAGGTCACATCATCTCATCTGTTGTATTTTTCACCTTTCAGATGGATCCATCATCCACACTGGATATCAGTCATGTCGACGGTGCGAGTCGTTTTTCTAGGAATCTAGCCTCAACATCCTAGGCCATTTTCACCCCCTTGCATACATTAGTCCTTCTGAATGGCATGTGCATTGGATCTTCCACCAATAACCAGGCTGAATATGATGTAGTGATAGGTTTGTTAGTCGATTCCCTCGCTCATCGCATCCTTCATCTTCATGTTCATTTAGATTCCTTGCTACTTGTCATGCAATTGAATGGTGTTTATCATGTGCATAACCAAGTCCTATTTAGAAAATACCTATGAGTTAAGTTGTTGGTACATGAATTTGAAACTATTACTTTCAGTCATGTTCCTAGAGCCCAAAATAACTATGTAGATTTCATTGCAAACAAAATTTTAGATTGGAATTTATTACATATATACCACAGAAGACAACCATAAAACACAACACATGGTGAACCATCATCATCATATAAAATGCATAATCATATTATGTATCACATAAAACATATAAGTATTTGGAGTCCACCACTCTAAATACATCTATCACACAGAATAAGTCGATCTTGCGGACAAGATAGACCTTCCTAGAATCTAAAGAAGACCTAATGACAAGCAAACCAACCAGACACTATCTTTCTCTAAATATGCTTTTATAAACAATGGCAAACAAGTGTTTTTAGGGCCTACCTTAGGTCCAACGCAAGTTTGTGGATGCCCTCTCTCCTTTGATCCAAATGAGCTCCTTTGTCGCGAATCTACAAACACAAACAAGGCAAACAAATTAAATAGCACCTGAAAAGCCAATATCATAAAACATATTTAACATGAAAGTCAAGGAGTCCATGAAACAAATAACATAAGATACTTGTTGAGAAAAATGAGTTTGATTGTATTAATTCAAAAGAATAAGAACTTTACAACCTTTGCCTTGATGCTGTACAAGCTCCTCCCATGGTCCAGCAAGAAGTCTCCTCTACTTTGACAAGTTTCACTCACTCCCCAATGAAGCCAAAAAGGTATGTGATCTCTCCTCTTAAGCTCAACTAGGAAGTCTTGATTCACCAGCATTTACCCTCAAAAATGTTCATCTTCTAACATCCTCGGCAACCAGCCCAATGTCTGTATTTATAGTGCAATGGAGGGAGGTTACTAAGTCCTCCTTCAAAGGGATAAAGCCCTCCTTCAAAGGGATAGCTCCTCTCATCATGGGATTAGCTCCTTCTCTTTTGGGATGCATGAACCACCTCAAAGCAAACAATCCACGTCAAAATTCCTTCTAGAATCCTCTAGAATTAACCCAAAGTGAGTTTTTTAAGACAAAACTTGTGCCTTTTGACTTTCACAGGGGTCCGCACCCACATCGTTAGGGACAGAGCGGGCAGGTCCACAGTTTTTGTAAACAGAAGGTGTAGGACCGCAGGTGACAGTGAGAGAAAGTGCGGAACCAGAGTTACATTGATTTTTAATGTCTTTCTCTCGTTTCCAAAGCTTGACTTGAAGAGATGAGGTCTGAGACTTGCTTAGGAGGACAGTACAAGTGATGATAGACCCATACTGACTGCAAATAATCATGGTGACGATATTTTTGTGTAACAGATTGCCCCCTAAAGTGCGAAGTCTATAGTAGATGAGGATTTCATTGATCATTTAGGAAGAGTGAAGTACTTTATCATTTCGAGGATCATCTTGTGGAGAGCCTGGTTGGAACCTGTAAAAACATTCAATGCAAGATATATATATGAGATCATATCATCGCTGAGTAGGCATTCCCATACTCAGATCAAAACTGACTAGAAAAACTAACTACTGCTCTGATATAGCAATGATCTTGTAAAACATCACAAGTATAGACTCAGGTGGACACAGTATGGACGCAGCCATCTGTTTATGAATAGTCCATTATATAATGAATACAAAATTCCTCGCAGCCTGGATTGTGGAAACTAGATCCAGGGTCTTCATTTCTACTTCCCGAAATAGTACGATTCTATCCATGCGAATGAATGTGTTGATGCCGAACATGGTAGAAACCACTTGATTACTAGTCAATGATGTAAACTGTTAACAAGTGTGAGAGAAACCACCAGTGATGTCAATGGCTCTCAAAGTACCCAGTACAATCCATGAGATGGGAATAAATGTGTTGATGTCAAACACGTCACGGAATCCTTTGATCGAAGGTCAATGATTCAACCTGTCGTCGAAGGCGAGAAACCTGCCATTGAGGCATGCAGATCTCAAGGTACTGATGATTTCTAGATCATCTTTCTAGATAATGAGCTGATGTCGATAGAAAGCGATCCGTCGTAGGCAGACCCACAACACGAAATCATAGATCAAGTTGAAGAAATTTAGTTGCAAGGACTGACTCAGGGATGGTCAAGATGGATGACAGATATTTTGCAGATGAATGGCTTATTGGCAGTGACCTCTTGAACACATAACGACACGACAGATGGTTTGGTGACAATTGACCCAAAGTTAATACCCAGAAACTGGCTGAAGACTTTCAATGTGGTTTGATCAACTGCTAGGCAAAGGATTTCCCAACCCAGGTGAATAAAAGTGTCGTGTTCAAGAGTGGTTACAAAGTATGACAAACAGACTCATTTTTCTCTCTTTTCCCCCACCATTTCTGGCAAGTACCTCTTTATTTTTGACAAGCTTGAGGAGGATAACATTTGCTTGATTATAAGCTCATCCTTCGAATGAGTCCAACTTAGTTTAAATTTGAACCCTAAGAAGAAGTGGTTGGTTCCTATTTGTATTTGAACAGGTCCTTTACTGTGAGATTTTAATGAGTCCAGTATAGGAGAAACTCGGCATTTTTCAATTTTAGAGAGTCTGAAAAACTTAAGAAGACTCCAGGGTTGACCTTTTTCGTAAATTTGTGTCTCCCAAGCCCGAAAAAGTATAAAATAATACTTGAGAGAACCGCTTGATCTTTTACGACCAAGGAGTACTTTTCATCATTAGTTCCCTTGATCCGAAAAAGTAAAAAAGTGATCAACGACACGTCGTTTTATAACCGATATCGAATTTGAAACGACAAAAATCCGGCAATCTTTTCATGTTTTTACGATCGGAAAAGAGCTATAAGTGGACCATCTTTTAATTCCGTTTTAACGAGTTTAAAAGAATAACTCGGCAATATTTTCATGTTTCAGGAGTCAGAAAAGAGCTTAAAGGTGACTCTAAATGTTTTTTCGTCGAAAATGATAGATTTCGCCTGAATAATCCGTTATCCTACACAAAAGCACAAACATTACTCATACCTGTTTGAAATGGATAAAAATGTCGCAAAAATACCCTTTCAAAGTGAAACATAAACAAATTTGCATTTATTTACTCAAAAAACTTATAAAAAGGGCCTTCGTCAATTCATTTTTACCGTTTGAGTTTTGGGTGAGAAAACAGTGCTTTTGCTCAGAAAACTTCCCGTGAAGATTGCGGAAAATCCAACCGTCGGAATCGAACGCCGTCTTCTCCAGGTAATCCACATCATCCTACTCTTCATTTTTAACCGTTTCAATTTTTGTTTTAGTCATTTATTTCATTTTTGGGAGGGTTTTCAGGCATAAAACCCGCGCGCGGGGGCCCGTAGGTTTACCACTGCCGGCCTGCGGACCCCGACTTTTTCTCCCTTGGGAAAAAGCTCGGGGTACGCACCTTCCATGTAGACAGAGTGTGGTCCCACACACTGTGTCTAACCCAGAGGGTGCGGTCCCCGTCGCAAGGGTTTTTAACCCAAAAATTCTCAAAAATGGACCAATCAAAATAATTTCTAGCAATTTAATTTATCCATATGCTTGATGCAGAGAGTAAATCATGCTAGATTGGTGTGAACGAGAGCATGAGGACGTGGATGCTACCACATGGAATCATCAACCTTCACTTGATGCTTTGAGGGCATGCGGCTTGTACAAATTCTAGGCCATTCCTGGCATGAGGGCTCAGGTGGATTTCTTACAGTGGTTGGTTGACAGATGGAGCATACAGGACCAGTGCTTCTTCATTGGTCGCCACCAGCTCGAAATCGAGCCGGCGGACATATATTTCTTGACTGGTTTGCCTAATAGAGGCGAAGACTTGACTCTGTTTGGGGCTAGGTCAGGTGGCCATTCTGTCGATAGCCTCAGGCTAGAGTACTGCAACAGCCAGGCTAGAGACAAAGGGATAGACATAAAGACCATATCCCATCCTAAACTCATGGTGATTGCGTTTACTGTCACCAGAATTTGCAGGGCTACCGCATTACATATTGCCACCAGATCCCAAATGCGTATGGCAGTTGATTGCTTCCAAGGCACCATCTTCAACTGGTGCGATGCCGTGTTGGCCAATCTGAAAGGCCAACTGACCAGGGCCAAAAACGGACAACTAAAGACCTTTGGTTATGGGCCTTTGGTTGTGAGTTTTGGCTTGGAGAGGGTTCCTATGCTGATCCCACAGCACCTTACTGTTGGAGCTGGGCTTCCTCAAGAGCCCAAACTGATGTGATGGGTCGCAGTTATGGCCCGTCACCCAGACGAGAGGACAGAGGTTGCTCGATTCAAACCTGAGTATTTCCAATGGCTGGAAAACCAGGTCTTTTCTATTCAGGACTTCCCTTACGCTGGGATAGATTTTCATGGTGACCCAAACATGGTTCTTCCACCAGGAGAGCAGTGGGATGATTCAGGTAAAATCATTTTCAACATTTTTCCTATTTTAATTTTTTTTTCTTTTTTATCGTCTCAAAACTGATAGCAAAAGTTTCAAATGCAGATGTGGGTCCACAGCGACCAACCGCTCTCCAGCCTTACGAGAGGAAGCAACCAGTTGCACCCGCGCCAGCCCCACAGGACGAATCAGCAGAGGTTTTGGCTGAGTTGGAGGGTCATCTCGAGCGCTTGACAGGAGATATTCCGGAGACCACTATAGATGACATTCCTCGTCGACTTCAGCGCTATGTGATTGGGGTCCCGGGACCTTTTAGGAGGTTCCTTTGCAAGGTGGCCCGTGCAGTGGTTTCTTATAGAGGTCATCACCAGTGATAGGATGATCGCCTATTGTGGGCACATGTGACATTTTTGTTTTTTGTACTTATCATTTTTGCCAATCATAAGGTGTTTTTCAACCTATGATCGAGGACGATGTATTTTTTGACACACTCCTATATATATATCATTATTACCGGCTTATCTTGTAAATCATGTTATGGAATGGTTTTAAATTTACATGTATGATTATTGCAAATGTCTATTTAACATTCGAGAAGCAATTGCATCTGCTAATGTATTTAAAGATCTTGGAATATGCTGATATTCAATATAATCAAATTCACGTTCCAAGAGATGCACTCTCAAAAATAATCTTAATAATGCTGGATTTCTAATGGCATACACTCTATTAAGCTGTAATACAACGAGTTCAGAATCTAACCTCACTATCAAACTCCGAATCCCAAATGAAATAGATTCAGATAATAACTCAATCACTACACTATACTCGGCAATGTTGTTCGTTGTTTGACTGAGGCTTACCCCATGCATAGATACTAACTCGTCAGAGGGCGAATAGATAACCCAAGCTGCGGAAGAGATGTTCTGTGTATTATGACAAGCACCATCAGTGAAACCAATGTATGTTTGGAGAGGTATCGACATCTGCAATATCAAGAGTAAAACCAAGATAAGCAGGAATAATGACGAAAAAACACTCTCTAAGCTAAGCACACTGTTTAAACTTAAAACACACCAGCTAGAAAGAAAATCTATCTTAACTAAAAATCTCCATATCCATCCTTTAAGCATAATACCTCTTCAAGTAAAGACCATTTCTGGGTTTACCCAAAGAGTCCCCGTCAAAGTCTACCAATTCATAGGCCCCTTTGGCTAGCTTTCGCTTGACAACATAGGGACCATGCCACATGGGGACAAATTTTCCAGCGCCTAATTTATCATTAGCTTGATCATAAACTAAGACTAGATCTCCTTCCGAAAAATTTCGAGGGGTCACATTTCTATCATACTGAGCTTTCATGCGTTTTGCGTGAGTCTCGATCGCCAATGCAGCATCGCGTCGATTCTCATCTAATTGAGCCAAGTATAACAAATGCTTTTCCTCTTTGGAAGTGGCTGGAAGTAACTCGATGGCCATTTGCAGTGATGGGATTTCGCATTCAATGGGTAACACAGCTTCCAGACCATAAACTAGTTGGAAAGGAGTGAACCCTGTTGATGTTTTTACTGAAGTTCGGTATGCCCAAAGCGCTGAAAATAACATGTTGTGCCAATTCGACCAATGAATCCCAATGATTCATCGGATCATGATAACTAAAACTTTGTTGATGGATTGAACCAGACCATTAGCTTGTGGATAATAAGGGGTTGAACTATCGTGACGTAAACCAAGCTGGCCTGTAAGTTCGGTCATCATAACGTTTCGAAAATGGCGCCCATGATCCATCATAACGTTTCGAAAATGGCACCCATGATCAATGATTATCGCTTGTGGGACACCAAACCTAGCAATTATATGATTGAACATGAAAATTGCAGCTGTCTTGCCGTCTGCCTCAAATGTAGGCATCGCCTCGGCCCATTTGGTAAAATAATCTACCGCAAGGATGATATACGCATGTCCCCCGGCCAAGTGAGGGTTACATGTAATAAAATCGATACCCCATTTGGAAAAAGGACCAACGGCAATTATAGGGTGGAGAGGAGCAAGTGGAGTGCGCATCTTTCGATCAAAAACTTGGCAGTTGTGGCATTTTCGGACCGCCGTAATACAATCTTTAAATAAAGACGGCCAAAAGTAGCCAGCGTGCAATATATTTTGGGCTGTGGCATACCTAGACATATGACCGCCACACGCTCCAGAGTGACAGTCATTTAGAACCCTTTTAGCTTCCTCGTGAGTTAAGCAACGTCGAAACATAGAGTCCGCCCCACGGCGATAAAGAGTATCTCCAATAATCCTGAATTGTTGGGACTGGAATCGTATTTTTCGACGTTCTGACCTTGAAATTTCTGGCCGAAAGGATTGGGTTTGGAGATAAACGATGATATCCACATACCACGGATCTAAAGTGCTGATTAGAAACAAGGATTCATCCGCAATGGGCTCCTCCACCACAGTTTTCGTGTCAGCACGCGGGAAGTCACACATTAACTCCGCAAAAACTAAAGATTTATTAGACTTAGATTTCTCAAATTCCAAGTCGAACTCCTGTAGGATAACAATCCATTTAGAGTACTTGACCCCTAGCAATTGCTTGGTCAAAATGTAGATCATAGGGTTGCAATCCGAAATTACTGTAGTTTTACATAGTAAAATATAGTGACGAAAATGTTGGACAGCTTGAACAGCTGCCAATGCCAATTTCTCGACATGTGAGTATTTTAGCTCAATTGGATTTAAAGTTCGACTAAGGTAATATATCACATGTTCAGTTCCAAATTCATCTTCTTGAACTAAGACCATTCCAATGGTGGAATGAGAGGCGACGAGATATAAGAAGTAATCCTGGTTGTAGTTGGGAGGATGCAATAACGGTGCATGGGTCAACGCGTTTTTGAGTGCATCAAAAGATTTCTGAGCTATCTCGTCCCAATAGAATGGAGTATTCTGTTTCAAAAACTGGGTAAAACCCTTTGTAACCTCGGCGTAGTTAGGAATGAATCGACGTAAAAAGTTTGCTTTCCCCTGCAAACTTTGGAGTTGGCGAAGACTCGAAGGAGGAGGAAATTTGATGATAGCTTCGACCTTCGAGGGATCAACGCGAATGCCGGCTTTCAAAACTACAAACCCCAGAAATCAACCCGTTTCTATACAGAAGACACATTTGTGTGGGTTCAACCGAATCCGATAATGCCTACACCTCATAAAGATTGCTCGTAGATGGACGAGGTGATCAGCTCGATGTAATGAATGAGCAGGCAAGTCATCGAGATACGGTTGCACAATTTGCTTGATGTCATGAAATGCATAAGACATCACCCTTTGAAAAGTTGCTCCGACATTCTTGAGCCCAAATGGTAATTTGCAATAAGAAAATGTCCCCCATGGACAAATGAAAGTCATTTTTGGTTGATCGGCAGGTAGAATATTGATTTGATTGTATCCGGAAAAACCGTCCATGAAGGAGAATATTTCGCTGTCGGCACAACCATCAATGATTTGATAGATATAGGGAGTTGGGTAATTTTCCTTTGGACAGGCTCGATTAATGTCCCTATAATCGATGCATATTCTTATTGTTCCTTACTTTTTGTTAACCGGAACAATATTTGATACCCAATCCGTTAACGGGATCAGATAAATGAAACCTGCTTTCAATAATTTTTCAACTTCTGCTTTAATTGCAGCAACTTTTCGTGGGTGAATTTGACGCAAACGTTGCCGGACGGGTTTAGCATCCGGGTAAGTCTTGATCTCATGAACAACAATCGCGGGATCAATTCCTGGCATTTCCTCATAGGACCAGGCAAACACGTCGCGGAATTCTTGAAATAGGGCCTTATATAGCTGAATTTCGTCATCTGTACACGAGGCACCTATATGAATGTTCTCAACAATTCCGGGCTTAACCGAAATGTCAACAGGAATAGTTTGAGAGATGTTTCCCAAATTTAACTCTGAATTGGGATGTTTCATTGGATTTTGAGGTTCCTTGACATATTCAGTTGTAAAAATTGATGAGAAATCATTTTCAAAATGATCATCCTTGGGTAAAAACGAAGATCTGTGATGGAGATCTTCCCATGGTAAATCATCTACACATAGGATTTCACGAATTTTCTCATCAGAGTGAACAAGTTCAGAAAACGTGATTAAATCCAAGCTTGATGTGAAAAGTGATTCCTCACAGACCACATTCATTAAGTCATTTTCGGTTGAACATGGGTCGGCAAACGACTGCACGGCTTCATAGGCAATTTCATATGGACTCAAAGGCATGGCATTACCAAATGAGTCTATCTCAGATTCAGAAGGAACGATCCAAGGATCATCATAAACAATGGTGTCCGATGTGATCATATGAATAGTTGCAAGTGAAGACGATGCGTTGATCAGAGGAAAAGGAAAAGTTCCCAGTAACCCGGCATCTTTAACTAGTCCTACTCCAACATCCTTATATGGGATAGTCGTTTTACCGACATGTTGAATACTCTCAGAAGAGGCTGGGTCGGATGAAAAGTAAGCCAGCTAGTCTATTGTTGCGATCTTTCCATTATGTGGAAACTTTATTACTTGAAAGACTGATGAAACGACCACTGTCATAGCGTAAGACCAAATTCGACCCAAGAGAAGGTTGTAATCTAGAGGGGCATCAACCACCTCCACATCTAGACTAACGATTTTTCCTTCAACCCCTATAGGCAAATCTTGTAGAATGCCAAAAGGATGAAACCCACGGCCATCAAAGGCCTTTAGAATCGTCGGGGATTGGTTTAGAGAAGGAGAACCAAGCGATCTCCAACACTGTATCGACATAATACACGTTGAGGCTCCCTCAGCAATTACAGTCCGATGAATAGGGCTGTTTTTTACTATCGCTGGAATCTGGAAAGCCATTTGATGAGGCAAACACGGTGTACTATTTTCTAGATCGAAAATATTAGATTTGAGTCATGAACATCAACAACTCCTATAGACGACAAAAGTAATTTACGTTGTGCTGGACATGATTGCAGCACTTCCAAAGCCGACATTGCTGAGGGTGAAACAGCTAAATCCTCAACAATGTTATAATTCTGAGCTGCTCTCGCATGTGGATTGAAAGCTGACTTTCGAAGTATACCCTTGGCGGGCGGTTTGATTACCAAGTCTAGATTAGGTTTCTCGATCTGTAGTCGATCGGAACCGGGAGCTGAGGTTGATGGATTAGAATGAGAAGATTCTGCTTCCTTACCATCAACAGGACTTTTACTACCATAGTCTTGCGATCGAGTCGCAATCCTAACATGGGACATCATCAGTATGGGTTCTTCATTGGCACTCGAGGACGAACCTATCATCTTACTGTCTTGAGCTGGAAAAGGATCCTTCAAAACAGCAGGAGTTTGGGAACCTTTGACAATCTTCGCAACCTCTGCAAAATGAGGGCAGTCTCTTGTAAAATGTTCATCGTCACAAATGAGACAAGGATAACGAGGTTTGCGCTTTTCATCATTGGATTCCACCTTTTCAGGTTTCTCCTTTGAAATTTTGTCCATTTTATTCTTCTTCTTTCCTTTCTTCTTCCCACCGGATTTTGATTTGGCTGTAGATGACTCTACAAAGTGAATATCGGTGGAAATCTCTGCAGAAGAATCTCCTGTTGGGGAATCAGGCAAGGTTATGATAGGAGAAGAATTCTTGGAAGATTTCTTCTTACTTTTAGTGTTAACCGTACCAATCATACCATCGGTGGCATGAGATCCCGAAGGAGTTGCAGCGATTTGATTTTGCTTGGGAAGATCGGGGATTTTCTCGTGTAACGTACCTGACTGAGTATAGACCAAGTCAAGGTACTGTGCTTGAGCAATTACTTGCTCCTCAGTAACAACTCCGACTTTAGCAACATCTTCAGTGATCTTAGGCAACAAATATTTTACAAACCACTCGGCCAAGATCTGATCCGGAATAAACACCTTCACTAAATGCCGTCGACGTCTCCACTCATGAATATGATCTGAAATATAAGTAGACGTCGATTGTTTTAACGAAGTTAACAATTCCGTGCCATTGTCATATCAGACTGGCAACTGAAAGTGAGTTAAAAACGAGGTAGCTAACTGACTAAAATTATAAAAAGTGCCTCGCGGTAACTCAATGTACCACTTGGCCGTGAGACCAATTAGAGTGCGCTAGAAAAGTCTAAGACGGATTGAATCATATGAAATGGAGTTAGACGCACACCAGAGGTGGTAAGTTATCACATGGTTCGACGGGTCCTCTCCTGATTTACCTTCGAACTTAGGAATGTCACTGGGCAACTTATTCGGAATTGGCGGCCAAAACGGAAGATAATTAGTGGGATCGTTCATTAAGCGCAACAAGTCAGGCAAGTCCAAAGTTGCGATAAATGGTAACTGCCAATTAGGATCCCTAAAACTCTGGGTCATGAGACCAGCCCCAGGAGGAGGATATCCAGGAGAACTAGGAATAGGAATTGCATTTGGGATATTGTTTCCTTCCGGAAAACTAGGATTAACCGGACCGTACTGGGGTTGTTGAGGTTGTTGATAAGTGTACCCAGGATACGGTTGATACTGATAGACTGGCTACTGCATAGTAGGAACGAATTGGTACTGTCCCTGTTACGGTTGATAAGTACATTGTGGTTGACTTGTGACAACCGTACTTGAACCAGGTTGTCATACAGGCATCTGAAACGAAGTTTGAATCATAGATCCAGACGGTGGTAAAGATGTCTGAGGAGTAGATACAGGAATAGTACAAACCGGAGTTGTCGATACTCCAGTAGTAGGTGGGGTAGATTGAACAGATGTTGCGACAGTTGTAGCAGTCGTTTGGGGCGAAGTATGAGGCATACTAGACCCAGGCTGAGAAACTACCGAAGGTACAGAAGTTTGAATGTTAGACTGGACTGATTGCTGGGGTGTACCAGAAACTAAGGGTTGTCCAGTTTGAGATGACAACTGTACACTTGGTTGCAACACCTGTTGAGTTTGTGATGGATCCCACACTATATTCATTCCAGGGTACTGACCCATAACAAGTTGAGAATACTAAGGACCATATCCAGGTTGAGGGTAGGATTGATAATTGAAAGGTACATTTCCCGTTCCTTGAACATACGTTTGACCGGAGGGTGGTTGGAAACCTTGGTTCGAGTACTAACCTTGGGGTTGATACCCTTGAGGCACATACTGATACTGGGGTTGACCTTGAGGTATAAATTGATACTGGGGTTGACCTTGGGGTACATATTGAGTCTGGGGTTGACCTTGAGGAACGTATTGTCCCGTAGGTATGTACTGTCCTTGAGGTTGCCCCCCAGATGCAAATTGTGTACCTTGAGGTTGCCCCCCAGGTGAGAATTGAGGCTGCCCCCCAGGCGGTAATTGGCCACCTTGAGGTTGAGGATTGGGAATAGAACCTGACATCATGAGAATGTCTTCTACGCTCAACGGCTTAGTACCATTGGTTCTAGTTAATAACCCTTGCTCAATGGGTTGAGGAGATGCTCTCGAAAAAGTACCAGAAAGTGACTGATACCCGGAGGGAACAGAAGGACCGCCGTACAAAAAGGATTCGGGCGATTGAGTAAACATGGATGATTGATTCGACATATTTAACGAAGGATAATAACCTCCAGGTGTTGGGTGATAAGGAGTATGAGGTGGTGAAAAACTTAACCCTAAGTTTTCTAAAAAATTAGTCAAAGAAAGATACCAAGAACTGCTCCTAGGTGGACTGTAAAAAATTGATTCACGCTCCCTTAGCTCAATAACAGGTTGATTTTCAGGGATAGGGATTCCTACTTCTTCTTCCGGAGCAAGTTCTTCAATAGTAATAAGTCTAGAAGGAAGATCTTGGGTGATTACTCTTTCTACCCTAGGTGAACCAAGACCACTAGAAGTTGGAGAAACAAACCCCGATGTCGGAGTAGCAGCAAATTCACTTTCAGGCTTGGATATTTTAGGTTCCTCACCTATATCACTAGTAGATGAAAAGCTACCAGCAATTTCGGAAACAGACACTGACTGTGGATTATAATCTGCCACTAACGGTTGAAAATCAAGATGTACTATCAAAGAAGATTCTCCTTGTTCAGGTGACCCAACTCTACTGTCTCTAGGAGTTACGAGGACTTTCAAGCCTTCAAGCTGGCTCGGTACTTCCTCAGAAGGTTGGCCCCAAAGTCTATGGGACTTCCTCAGTAACTCAGCCATGTTTACAAACTCAGGAGGTTGGCCCCGAAGTCTACGGGACTGCCTTGGTAATTCAGCCACAGTTAAAAACTTTTAACTACTTCACACGCAAACAAAGTAAAATCTCAATGAAAAGCACCTGAAGTCTCTAAAGAACCAAACAAATTTGAATCACGCGCATAAAGAATATAGGAGATCAAACACACACAAACAGTAACTGTTGTGGAGGTAAATCCTCTCTGCGGACAGAGACAATCCCTACTAGCCCAGACCGGGTCTAGAAACAATCACACAATGCTATCACGCGAGTCCCTAATTGCAAATACAAAGTAGATGGTGAGAACCTACTTGGATTCCAATGCTAGTGTTCATAGAAGAGATTTCGCCCTCGTTCCTTTGCCTTGGCCGGTCACGATCCCCACGATCTCCGTGACTGGACACCTGCACATGCAAAGAACAACACGAAAACAAACATAAAATCTAGTAGATGCAATTATATATCAGTTAGAAAAGATATAACTCAACATCACTCATTACAAAGGACAATGAGAGTGGAACCATAATGATAGTCATCTATTATTGATAAATAACAAAGAAGAATACAACCATTGTTCTGACGTCAAATCCTCCTTTGGCTGGGTAGTCAGCTACACAACTCTTGCAAAGCTTGTTGGGATGATGAAAAAGCCTCTCTCTCTTTGGGTGACAAGAATCTCCTTACTTAGATTTGACCTTATGGGTGCAAAGAAGGCTCTTGCAGCTTCAAACTCTCTATCACTATGCTAGAACTGGAACTATTGTAACTATCACTAGCTTGCTCAAGGCATAGAGGCAAGCTTTTATAGATAGAGAAGAAAGAGATAGGATCAACCAAATTATTCATGGGATTGGCTTTATCACTTGGAAACTTCCATGAAAGGTGGAAAACCACTTTCCCTTCTATGGAGATTCGAAGCCAAACCATCCTAGCTCAACATAGATTCAGTTGGTGAATGGGTTGAAGAGAACCTTCGGGAGTTTGTTGGTTAGAAACTTTACTCAATTCGGTTGGCACGAGTGTGACTCTGAGACAGAGTGCCAATAGCGCGCCCTCTTTAGAGGATTTTCCTCATTGGAGCGGGCAGTGAACTGAGGACCCGCGCTAATGCAAAAAGAGCTGTTTTCATGGAGATTTTGCAGGAGATGTCTTCAGGGCAAACGAGGCTCATACTTAGAGGAATATGATGCAAGTGGTTTCAGGTCATGTCACTTCTCACAGGTCCCGGAATGAGTCCTCTAGTGTGCGGGTGAGGGGTAACAGGGATGGTGACAAACGGTGACAAATTGCTGTGTAACAGATGTCCCTAAAGCATGAGGCCTGAGAGAGAGAGGGGTGAAATGCTTTACAAGAACATGCGTGACTGAAAACACGGCCGCCGGAGAACCTGCGTAAAGAAATACAACTGATATCTCAAATACATGATGTATGTGGTATGGGCACAGCCATCCATAATAGAGTACATAAGGATCTAGATCCAAGGTATGGACGCAGCCATCCAGAGCGGATCGATAAATAGACTCAGGCGTGGTCGCAGCCATCCAGTGAATGAGTCATGTAATGATCATAATAAGACACAAATCGCAGCCTGGATCCCAAAAGACAAAATCCAGGGTCTTGCGCTCCATCTCGACCCGAACAAAGTACAGGTTCAAGCATGCGAATACATGAGTTGAAGTCGAACATGCATGAACATCGTCTGATTACCAGTCAATATTGAAAACTGTTAACAGACGCGAGAGGTACCACCAATAATGACAATGGTCCTCAAGGTACTATAGGTACAATCTACGGCGTGTGAATCAATGAGTTGGCGTCGAACACCCGTAGAATCATTTGATCGGAGGCCAATGATGAAAACCTCTCGTCGAACACGAAGAACCTACCATTGAGGCATGCAGGCTCCAAGGCACCGAAGGGAGTCTCTAGATCAGCTTCCTGGATAATGAGCTGAAGTCGACAGGAAGTGACCTTGATCAAAGGTGGGCCATAATGTTTCCCACATCATTGACATGAGACAGAGGAAAGATGTTGTGGTGATTCAGAATTATGTGAGGTATCAGAGGGAGGTTGTGATTCTGCAGAGGTCAACTTCTCTTGAACATATCGGCGGCACGATAGTGGACTTGGCAGTATTTGACATCAAATGAGCAGAGGTCATGGTGACAAGGCAATGAGCAGATGAGAGGTCAAATAGGATCACCCAAACCCACGGAGGCTAATGTGAAACAAGACGAGATGTTCCCACCCAGACACGAATGCAAACTAGTGCCATGTTCAAGAGCGACATACTGCCGACACGACAATGATTATGGATCCATTTTCCCCACCATTTCTGGCGAGTACCCCAGTTATTTTTAACAAGCTTGACGGGGATAGCATATGCTTGTGGGCGTCATTACGACATAATCCGATGTCATTAAGTTTTAACAAGTCTGACAAAGGAAGAACTTGGCGTCTTTTCCTATTTAGAGAGTTTGAAAAAACAGCAAAAAAGTAAACTCCGGGGGGGTCCTTTTTCGTAAAGTTGTGTCTCTCGAGCCCGAAAAAGTATAAAACAATGCTCGAAAGAACCGCCTGACCATTACAATTGAGGAGTACTTTTCATGAGTAGTGATATCGATCTGAAAAAGTAAAAAAACGATCAACATCATGTCATTTCATAACCATTAACGAACCCGAAACGACAAGGGTCCGACGATCTTTTCGTTTTCACACGGTCGGAAAAGGGTTTAAAGACGACCACCTCTTATTTATGTTTAACGAGTCAAGAGGGGAAACCCAACAATCTTTTCATTTTTAGCGAGTCAAAAAGAGCTGAAAGATGACTCCATAGTGACTTTTTCGTGTATTTACCGAGTTCGAAAAAGTATAAAATACAACTCATTTCACCATCGAAGTTGCAAAAAGGACCTGTCATAGCATCAAAAGCAAGCGTAAAATCAATTTTCAACCAAAAATATATTAAAATATTCAAAAAAGAACTCTTTAACCCTAATTACAAGTCAAAAATTCTATAAATATGGTGAAAATGTAAAAAATAGAATTACTTTTACTTTTTACCTCTTACATAGTGGTGGTGGTCCATTTGGGGAGCAAACTTCGAGCAGTGATTACCGCCAATCCGTGCAACCATTTGAGATTCCGCCAGTTTCAGGTAAGAAGTGCTTCCTTTAGCTCCATTTTCATACTCTTTTTATGCAGTTTGTTCCCGGATTGAGCCTCCACAAGGGGGATTTCAAAATTTAGGGTTGCGCCCCATTGGCGCGGGTATCCGGCACGGGTCCATGCCAATGGGGTGATTTACCCAAAGGTGCCGCACTATTGGCACGACCTAACTTTTTATTTGAATTTGCCCATCATTTTTTAAATTTTTCCGGTTTGTAAGCCTACCAGGGTTTCATTAATGATTTATTCATCCTCGTGGGTGCAGGAAACAAGCAAAAATGGTGGTGGAATGGAAAGAAAGGGAGCATGATGCCGTAGATGCCTTGGCCATAGTGGATGAGGGATGTATGAATGCTTTGAGAGACTGTGGTCTCAAAAAGTTCTTCCTCACCTCTTATTTGCGAGCTCAACCGGAGCTATTACAGTTCATAGTGGATGCTTGGGATGTCGATGACCAAGTATTCCGCTTACGGGATTAGACCTTAGAGCTGGATGTATCTGATGTGTACTTCATTACTGGGCTATCATGGAGAGGGGCGAGCCCCATTTTGACCGGAAGCAGGCCTTCTGGGGAGAAGATAGGTGAAGTGAAGGCTCGTGTGTGCCCAGAGGCACAATTTGGGAAAAACAGTGCTAAGGTGGATATCGCCACCATCCATGACTTGGCTCTTAGGGTGATACTGTTCACTATCACGCGCGTAGCTCAGGTACAGGCGCCCCATGAGGCAAGCAAGAATCATTTGTTACTAGCGACAGAATGCCTTAGCCCCACCATTTTTTACTGGGCTACAGCGGTGACTACAAATATCAAAAGGCAACTTACAAAGTGTAAGCGCGGGGGAGTGAAACAGTTCAGGTATGGCTCGATTGTGGTGTTGTTCTTCTTGGAACGATTGCCGCTCTTCCAGTACCAGGGAGCTGTAGTGGCGGACCCATTGCCACGAGAGCCTAGGATGGCTCGCTAGGCAGCATTGATGCCCAGAGGAGGAGGGGGCCAACAGATGTCATGGAGGCCCGAGTTCTTCATATGGCTTCACCATCAGCTGATCGTGGCAGAGGATTGGCCATACGCGGGAACCAACTTCATGGGGGACCCAGACCTCCCACTGCCATAGGGGGAGGAGTGGGAAGAGGAGTTAGGTATGATCTTCTCTTTTTGGTGTTTTATGTATTTTCATTTTTTTGTCAATACATGCATGTTCTGATGACAATTGGATGTATATGCAGATGTGGGCCCAGAGCGACCAGCCGGCTTGTCTCCTATAGCGCGGAGGGACCAACCTGCAGCTGACCCTCAGGCAAGGGGAGCCGTGGGGGAAGAGTTGGTGCATAATCTCGAGGGACTTACCCAAGGGATTCCAGGTTACGCTAGATTGGCGGACGTGCCCTTTGCATACCAGAGGCACACAGTGGGGGTGCCGACCCGCATCCATCGTCTGTTGAGACGCTTGGTGCACACGGTGACGTGCTATCATGAGCACCACCACGAATAGACTCCTAGGCTTCTTTCATGCATATTTTTTGAGGGAGATGTTGTCCGAGGATGTATCAGGATGAACATGTATTATTTTTTTGGGTTTTGTAACGCACGCAGTGCAAACATTATGACACACACATATATATATATACATATGCCTATGGTTTATTATTGTGCTTTTATGTGCTCGCTTGTATAATGTTTTGATTATAAATTACGCAAATGTCTATCTAATACATGATTGGCCAATGCATCAGATAATGTGTTTAATCGTCGTGGAATATGCTGATATGTGATAAAGTCAAAATTCCTTTCTAAAAATTTAACACGTAAGTACAACCTTAAAATGTGACGGTCTCTGACGGAATATCGCCCATTGAGCTGATGGACGACAAGTTGAGAGTCTAGGTTAACAAGCAATGTACGAATACCGAGATTAATTGCCTCGGCTAATAATTCAATAACAGCGCTATATTCAACAACATTGTTTGTAGTACAGCCTAAATAGACACCTTGAATATCTATCAACTCACCGTGAGGATCGTAGATCACCCACGCCACAGAGGACAAATTACGAGTGCTGCGGCAGGCACCATCAGCGAAACCAATGTAAGGTGCACCCGACATCTGCACAAGAAGCAAAAAGACACAATAAGGGGCAATCACGCTTTCACACCAAACTGAAAACATGAAAACTCACACACACACACACGCATGTACAAGTCGAAGCTCATGAATCATACATAGTACTTTTTCAAGTACAACCCATTGCGGGGCTTATCAAGAGGATTACCTTCGTAGTCAACTAGCTCGTACGCCCCTTTTTGCAATACTCTCTTTACAATGTAAGGGCCTAGCCACATGGGTTCGAGTTTGCCTTCCCCCAGCTTGTCATTTGCTTGGTCGTATAGCAGGACAAGGTCTCCCTCAACAAAGGAACGAGGATGAATGGTATGGTCAAAATGAGTTTTGACTCTCTTCTTTTGAGCTTCGATGGCTAGGGAGGCTAAACGACGGGTCTCGTCTAACCGTTCTAGATAAAGAAGCCATTCCTCTACCGGAGTAGTGTTGGGAAGCAACTCGATGGCTATTTTCAACGAAGGAATTTCACATTCTATAGGAAGGGTAGCCTCCAATCCATAAACTAGTTGAAATGGAGTGAAACCAGTGGCGTCCTTCACAGAGGTTCGGTAGGCCCACAAGGCGGGAAACAACATCAGATGCCAATTAGACTTATGCATGTCAACAGTACGTTGAAGCATCGTAACCAGAATCTTGTTAACGGCTTCAACCTGACCGTTAGACTGAGGATAGTACGGGGTTGAGCTATCGTGCCGTAAGCCTAGTTGGGTTGTCAGCTTGGTCATCATGTGATTACGGAAATGCTTTCCGTGATCTGTGACGATGGCCTGTGGAACTCCGAACCGCGTAATAACATGATTGAACAAAAACTGCGTCGTTGTATGACTGTCTTCAGTTAATGTGGGCATTGCCTCGGCCCATTTTGTAAAGTAATCGACGGCAACGATAATAAACCCATGCCCCCTGGCCGAGCGAGGCTTACAGGTTGTATAATAAATGGCCCATTTTGCAAAAGGGCCTACGGTCACTACAGGGTGCAGCGGGGCCGGTGGTGCACGCATCTTCCGCTGGTATATCTGGCATGCATGGCATGAGCGGACAGCAAGAATGAAATCCTTAAAAATGGAGGGCTAGAAATAACCAGTGCGAAGTATTTTTTGAGATGTGGCATATCCGGACATATGGCCACCACAGGCGCCAGAGTGGCAGTCATTCAGGACTTTCTCAGCCTCCTCGAGGGTAAGACATCGGCGAAGAACGGAGTCAACGCCGAGACGGTACAGGGTGTCTCCTATGATCCGATAGGGTTGAGATTGATGGCGGATCCGCTGCCGAGCATCTTTGGATACAGTGGGGCGGAAAGAGGACGTTTGTAAATAAACAATAATATCCCCGTACCAGGGATCGAGGGTGCTGATCAGAAAAAGAGTTTCGTCCAGGATATGATCCTTCGAAAGAGAGGGTGCAGAAGGAGATGGCAAAGAACAGAGTAATTCAGCAAAGACCAGAGACTTCTTAGACTTGGCAGCAGTAAATTCCAAGTCAAACTCTTGGAGGATTACGATCCATTTCGAGTATTTGCCCCCCAGCAACTGACGCGACAAAATGTACGTCATCGGGTTGCAGTCAGAAATCACGGTCGTGGTGCGCAACAGGATATAATGCCGGAAACGTTGGACGGTGCACACAGCGGCCAATGCCAACTTCTCAATGTAAGCGTAGCGAGTTTCGGTATCCAGGAGGTTGCGGCTGAGGTAATAGATAACGTGCTCATTGTCGTCATCATCATCCTACACTAGAACCATGCCGATAGTGGTATCGGCGGCGGCCAGATAGAGAGTATAATCACGATGGTAGTTCGGAGGTCTCAATAATGGAGCAGAGACAAGGAGGCTCTTGAGTCGCTCGAAAGACTCCTGAGCGATAGCGTCCCAATGAAAGGGTGTGTCTCGCTTCAACAACCATGTGAAACCCTTAGCCACCTCGGCATAATTCGGAATGAATCGTCTGAGGAAATTTGCTTTGCCCTGCAAACTCTACAACTGCTGCAAAGAAGCAGGGGGAGGAAGATTCAGAATGGCCTCGATTTTGAGGGGATCCAGACGGATGCCTTCTCGGGAGACGATAAACCCGAGTAGTCAACCTGATTCAATGTTGTTACACTAAAATTTGTCACCATGACTATCTACAGTTAGTATGTCTCCATCAACTGTCATACTATCCTCCTTGGCAAGTCTTATACCTTTGCTCCTCATGTCAAACTCCAAGAAAGAGAGAAAGTCCTTAAAAAGTCAATTAACTCTGGTTACGCAGTTTCTCTTAACCTTACGTGCATGTACGCACCCCAAGTTCACAATAACTGCGTACTTGTATGCTCTGTCTGTAAAGGGGTGGGTGCGTACTCCTGTAAAGGTCAAAAGGCGCGAGTTTTACTTCAAAAAAGTTACTTGTGGTCGATTCTAGAGCATTCTAGAAGTTGGTTTGACGTGTATTGAGCACCTCCAGATGGTTCATGTATCCCTATGAAAGAGGAACTTATCCCATCAAGAGGGGAGTTATCCCATTCAAAGAGGGGCTTATCCCATTGATGGTGGACCTGATTAACCTCCTCGAAAGCAATATAAATACAGGCATTGGGCCAGAGGGAGGGGAGGTTGAAAGCTGAACATTCCTAAGGGTAGATGCCGCTGGAATTAGGACTCCCTTATAGAGCTTGAGAGGAGAGATTCCCATCCTTTCTTAGCTTCATTTGGAAGTGGGTGAGCTGATCAAAGTAAAGGAGAACTCTTGCTGGACCCTGGGAAGGACCTGCACAACACCAAGGCACTGGTTGTAATGGTTTCTTTTGTTTCCACTTAATACAATTAAGCTCATTTTTCTCAACAAGTTGTTGTACATAATTTGTTTCATATACTCCTTGGTCTTTATGATGAATATGTTTTATTTTATGAGTTATTCAGGTGCTATGTAATTGTTTGCTTGTTAGTGAATGCAAGTTTCGAAGAGAAGGAGGAGCTCATCCGGATCGGAGAGCCTGGACTGCTACAAACAGTGTGGGACTAAAGGTATGTTTTGAACACCTGATTACTTGTATTCTAAATGCATATTTAGGGAAAGATAGTGTTTAATTGTCTTGTTTGTCACTAGAAAGCCTTAGCTTCTAGGGAGGTCGGTTTTGTCCGCAAAATTGACTCTTTCCACATGACAAACGCAGAAGACACATTTATGAGGATTGAGCCGAATACGCTAGTGTCGACAGTGGAGAAAGATTTCGTGAAGATGGGAAGGATGGTCCTGACGCTTGAATGAATGAGCTGGAAGATCATCCAAGTATGGCTGTACAATGTGACGAATTTAATGAAAGGCATAGGACATTGCACGTTGGAAGGTAGCGCCGGCATTCTTTAAACCGAAAGGGAGCTTCTTATAGGCAAAAGTGCCCCAAGGATAGATAAAAGCCGTCTTATGTTGATCAGCGGGCACAATGTTGATCTGGTTATATCCAGAAAATCCGTCCATAAACGAGTAAATTTCGCTTCCTGCACACTCATCAATGAGTTGATCGATGAAGGGTGTAGGGAAGTTATCCTTAGGACAGGCGAGATTGATATCACGGTAATCAACACAGACTCGAATAGTGCCCTGCTTTTTGTTCACAGGGACTATATTAGAAACCCAATCTGTCAGTGGAATGGGGTAAATGAAACCAGCCTTGAGAAGCTTTTCGACTTCTGCTTTGATGGCTGCAGCCTTTCGGGGTGCACAGGGTGTAGGCACTGACGAACAGGCTTAGCACCTGGATACGTAGGTATCTCGTGCACCACTATACTAGGGTCGATGCCGGGCATCTCTTCGTAGGACCAAGCAAAGACATCACGAAATTTGCGAAATAGGTCAGTGTAGAGTTGAACTTCCTCTGGAGTGCAAGTGACTCCAATGTAAATGTGCTCGACAATCCCCGATTTGACAGAGATGTCGATGGGTTGGGTTTGCGTAATGTTTCCCATATTGCCCTCAGAAGATACTTGGTAGATTTTGAATAGGTATTTGAAGGGGCAAGGGTGGGATACACGAAGCAAACCGTTCGAGACATGCGATCATTTCCTGATGGGCAGGGAGAAATGAGAAACGGTGGTGATGATCTGACCAAGGGGGCTCCTCAAGAGACATGGTCTCTATGATGGCTTCATCGGAAGGAAATACTTCCTTTAATGGATCCGAAGTAGCATCATCTCCAAGCCAAGGGAAATGAACATACGAATCGGGAACACCGCTCGGAAGAGCAGGTTCGGGAGGGGGAGCCGATGCAGCAATGATTTCGACGTAGTTGAGCTCAGCGGGACTCAACGGCATCATATCGCCCCAGGATTCTACCTGATTAGTGGGAGGGAGGACCCACGGATTAGAACGCACGGAAATCATGTTAATAGGGGCGAGATTCGGAGGTGGGAGTGGAAAGACACCCATTAGGGCGGGATCCTTAAAGAGTTCGGCTCCCACACTCTCAAATGATTTAGAGGTATGCTCCACGAATGGCACATTACCCTCGGAAGAAGAGGTGAAGAAGGAGAGCTAGTCTACCGTGACAATATTCCCTTGATGAGGGAAACGAATGACACGGAAAAGGGAGGAAGCCACGACTTGCATGGCGTATGTCCAACTACGTCCGAGGAGGAGGTTGTAGGTAAGATTAGCGTCGAAAACTTCGACCTCCACTTCTACCGTCTTCCCTTCAAAGGAGATGGGCAAGCGTTGGAGGATTCCATAAGGACGGGACTCTCTTCCACCAAAGGCTTCTAACGTCGTAGGAGACTGGCTCAATGTTGGAGAACCAATAGCTTTCCAGCAAGCAACAGACATGATGCAAGTTGAGGCACCTTCATCAATGACTGTACGATGAATCGTTTTACCATTGATGATGACCTGTATAAGGAAAGCGATTTGGTGAGGCAGTCTCGGCGTATAGCCCTCGAGATCAAAAGAAATCAGATCCGAGTCAGCCGGGTCTATGCCACCGATGGCCGATAGCAAGGACTTCCTCTGGGAGGGGCAGCTCTGGAGGACTTCTAGAGCAGACATAGCAGGCGGAGCCTGGGCTAAGTCCTCAACAATGTTGTAGTGCTGAGCAGCACGAGCATTCGGGTTGTAAGAAGACTTACGGAGTACACCTTTTGGAGGGGGTCGGATCGTCGTCTCAGTGCTAGGTCGTTCGATGTGGAGTGGACCAGAACTAGACCTAGGAGCACTGGAGGGGACCTCCGGCTCTTTCCCGGCATGAGATGGATATTCTTTTGCTCGAGTAGTGACATGGATGGGAATCGTCCCAGCCATGAAGACTTGAGAGCCGAATGAAGAAGAGGGTTGCGATGGATCTGCCACCATTTGAGTTTGCTGTGAAGGGAAAGGTTCTTTAAGCACAGCAGGAGTCCCAGGAGCACCCTTCAATAATCGACTAACTTCGGACCACCTGTGGCAGTCTTTAGTGTAGTGATCCTCATCACAGATAAGACAAGGATACTTAGGTTTTCGTTTGGCTCCTTCCTCAGGTGTAGATTTAGGGGAGTCCTGTTTGGGCTGTTCGGATTTATTCTTGGCTTTCCCTTTCTTTTTTCCTTTCGAGGATTTATCCACTGTGGTGGACTGAATGGCGTTTACCTCGGAGGTACTTCCAGAATTAGATTGACCCTGAGAAGTGTTTCCATTAGAAGCATTCTGTTTTTGCTTCCCAGGGTTCGCAGATGACTTCTTTGAAGACGCGTTTACAGAGCCAATAACACCGTCAACAGATGGTTTTGGCGGAGCTTTGGATGTTCCGGGTCTCGGGGCATCTGGCAAATAATCATATAAAGTACCTGACTGAGAATATACCAAGTCAAGGTACTTAGCACGTGTGATAGCTTGCTCTTCAGTTACACAAGCCCCCATGGCGATGTCTCGTGCAATTGCAGGGACAAAGGAAGTTGTGAACCAATCGGTCAGGAGCTGATCAGGAATCTAAAATTTGATGAAGCGACGACGACGTCTCCATTCATGTATATGATCGGATATATGCGTGGCCATGTCCTGTTTGAGAGACGTAAGGAGATGTGTCCCTGTCTCATACCGAATGGGTAACTGAAAATGAGTTAGGAATGCCATAGCCAGTGAGTTAAAGTCTTGAAATGTTCCGCGATTCAACTCAATATACCACTTAGCGGCCGAGCTGGTGAGAGTCCTTTGGAAGAGGCGGAGCCGGATGGAGTCATCAAGCCATGAGTTGGATGAGCACCAAAGGCGATAGATCATGACATGGGCTTGAGGGTCCTCACCAGCTTTGCCATCGAATTTCAGGCAATCACCGGGTATCTTAGTTGGAACTGGTGGCCAATATGGATTATGAAGAATGGGATCATTCGTCAACTTGGACACATCTGGAAGATCCAACGTCGCTAATAAAGGCAACTGAGGATTAAAGGACATTTGTGGCTGTGGAAGAGAGGTAGTACCAGGGTTCCAACCAGGTGGTGGTTGCCCCCATGGACTTTGTCCGGATGGGCCTGGCCCATAAGGGTTTTTCCCATAGGGATTTTTCGCATAGGGGTTCTGTCCATAAGCAGACAGTTGACCTTGGGTCTGCCCCCTAGCACCCCATGGATTAGCAACTTGTCCTGCAGGTGCAACGTACTGTTGCTGATAATTCTGGTAAGGAGCGACCTGCATTTGTTGATAATTTTAATAAGGGGTAAATTGAGTTTGCCCCTGGGGTTGCTGGTAGCCATACATTTGCTGAGCTCCATACTGAGCCTAATAAGAAGGTTGCGCTTGGTAAGAAGGTTGGGGTCGTGGCCCACCTTGCATTTGATAACCAATTTGAGTCTGGGGCCCAGAAGGATGTCCTTGAACAGGTTGAGCTTGGACCATCTGGCCGGAAGGTTGGCCTGGTTGGGCTTGGGACGGACCTGTTTGCCCAGAAGGATGTGCTTGCTGGGTACCAGGTTGTCCTTGTGCAACTAAGGGTTGTCCTTGCGGAACAGATGGTTGAGCGGGCTAGACGGCCGGTTGACCTTGAGGTTGGCCAGCCTGTCCAGAAGGATGACTAAGCTGGGCAGTGGGTTGGCCTTGCTGTGTAGAAAGCTGACCTGCTTGCCTAGAAGGATGACTAGGCTGAGCAGTGGGTTGGCCCTGTTGTATGTAAGGCTGCCCCCCTTGCCCAGAAGGATACCCCTGTTGGACTGCCAGTTGACCTTGTGGAATATAAGTTTGTCTAGCTTGTCCAGAGGGATAACCCTGCTGGATACCAGGTTGACCTTGTTGGATGTAAGGTTGTCCTGGTTGTCCAGACAGGTAACCTTGCTGGGTACCAAGTTGCCCCGGATAACCAGAAGGTTGATTCAGATAAGTAAAAGATGGACCACCAGCGGCCGAAGGTTGTCCCTGATAGGGTTGTCCTTGTGGGCCCCCAGATTGTCCTGGGTAAGACTGGCCATAATGTTGCTGCCCTTGGGGGGTTTGCACATAAGATGGCCGGCCTTGGTTAGGCGGTCCTTGAAGCTGTGCAGGCATTGCTTGGCCTCCATGGAATGAGGTGGTACCAGGGTTCCAAGCAATGGATAACGGTACCGAAACCTCAACAAAAGGTTGAGTAGGCAAGGGTTGAGAATGTTGAAGGTATTGACCAGTAGAATCGTAATAAAAGAGTGGACCTTGCGCATTCGGATCCTGAACAGCTTGTCCATAGGCATCATATGGCCCCCCTCCTGGAACGAGACCAGAAGAGGGTGGAGCACTTTGTGCAGGGTGGACAACTCTAGGCGAGAGTGCCGGCTGGCCATTACTCACTTGACCGTGAGGGGGACCAGAACCAGTGTTCAAGGTTGAAGACGCTGTTACGGCACTAACAATCGGAGTTGAATGCACTACACAAACAGTTGGATTCGTCGAAACTGAAGTGACAGGTGTAGTGTGGACTTGTGAAACAAAAGATCCCGTGGTGGGAGTGATATGGGGATCCCACATGGTCGAAGCGGGGGTCTTGGCACTTACCCTATCCCTCAACGACTGATAGCGTGGGGGGAGTGGAGAAGTAGCTGGGATGGGAGTGTCGATATTCGACAACACAGGTGTCTCACTCACTCTAGGATATGTCTCATCCATGTGAGAGGTAGACATTGGAGACGAAACACCAGGGGGGGTAAAAGCAATATCGTCCTCGTCAGGCTCCCAGGTGGGGTTCCAATGAATTTCGTAACCTTCGTCGTCCGGAGTGCGAGAGTTGATCGGTTGGATACTCGGGATAACAGGAAGAGTATCACTTACAACCGGTACCTCAAGAGTGACGGAAGACGGAGACCCTTGATCACTTGGTCGACGGTTCAGCCAGGATGACAAACTTCAAACGAGACCTAAGGGAGTCTAACAATAAAGGACCCTACTCAAACTAATGCACACAAGATCTAACCAAATAAATTTTAAGATGCAAAGACACAACTTGACCTTTTCATGTTTTAAGAGTCAAGAAAAGGACAAAAAGGTGACTCTAGTCGCCTTCGAATGTTTTGTGAGCCCGAAGTGACAAACTGCTCAAGTGAGCCTTTTCTTTTAAGGAGTCCGAAAAGGATCAAAAGTGACTACTCTGGAGAGACTAGGAAAAGGGTTTACCAAACAAATCTGTAAAACTGCATATACACCTTGGCAATCATATGAAAACCAAGGACTTCCCGTACGGCAGTCAATCTTCCCGAATGCTGTGTTCGGTGCGTTACGGCTTGTAAGGCGGCAGACATGGCTTCCTGTGGATAAAGGATGATAACCTAGTGGGGTCTCCCCTATATACGCGATGGTACGTGGGAGCTCAAGTCCGTGCTAGACCACTATCGAGTCACAAAAGGAGGAATCACCCAACCATAGTGTGAAACAACAGTGACTAGGTTTAACGACGTCGAAGCACGTCTCTAGCCTAGACCTCTAATTAGTGAGCGTTATGTTCCAATGCATTTTTAAGTTCATTCAGTTCATTTTATGGTTGATCTTTAGTTAAGTTTCAATTTCCAGGTCCTACCGTATGTAATCTCTCACAATTCCCTAAATGCAAGCTATATGCCAAAGAATATCATTTCGTTCGATGAATACTATCTACGAGAGAGTTGAGAATTTTTCAAACAAAATGGCCATAATCAAGAAGCACTCTAATGCAGCTAATGACAAATAAACGAAACTTTTCTTTGTTTTAAATCACTTAATCAATGAAAAGATTCTAATTTCAATTAACTAATGCAACGCAAAAGAGATTATTTGTTTTTCTTTTCAATGGCAAAGTGCACTAAACAAATTTTGAGAGATAGTAACACCGAGCAAAAGATAAATTTCACTCGATGAGAACACAATCGAATCCCCAAAACAGTCCTTCAAACCCAAGAAGAAAGCACAAAGACCTCTATGAGCTATGTGATCTAAGTCCAAACGAAGCCAAGCTAAACCCAAGCGAAAATGAAACAAATCACTTGAAAAAAAGCTTTGACAACTACTGAGCAAATGCAAAAAGTAATCACAAAGTCGACTGGACGATCAAAGAACCCAAGACTCCTACGAAAGGCTCGATGCACAAAGCCACTAGATGCCCTTGGGCTAAAAAGTGTAATCGATAGAAAGAGGCAAACACCCAAAGGATGAAGGTCTAAAACCAGTCAAACAAGGATCAAACACACTCCAGTAATTGAAAAAGACGCGGAAAAATACAAATCCAAGCTCAGAGGGCTTGAAGACAAGCGAACTGGAAACGTTGACAGGCCTGGCGCGACTGTCAGGCTGCAACTCGCGCTTTTATGGGATTGGCGCGGGTTGTTTTTGAGCAACTTGCGCCAATTGGTGCGATTGTAAGGCTAAAAAGCGCGCTAATAAAGTTTGCTAAGTCAAAAACAAAAGCAAGCAACTCAGGGCTTGAAGACAGTATCTAGGCAAACCAGGAAGCAAGAAACAGCAAGAAATCCAACCCAGAAAGCTATCTAAGCAATCAAAGCAAGAAAAACCAAAGAGACAAGACAAACTCCAAGTTGTTTAGCCCGTAAACCAAACCAGAGATTGAGTGAAGTGGCGTTGATCTACTTCGCTAATGCAAAGCAATAGCGTTTCGAAGGCTACCTGGCCGTACTTCAGGCTCTGTCTAAAGTTTACAAATCAAACAACAAGATCTCCCCAGTGGAGTCGCCAAATTGTTGTGGAGGTAAATCCTCTCTGCGGACAGAGACGATCCCTACTAGCCCAGACCAGGTCTAGCAACAATCACACAATGCTATCACACAAGTCCCTAATTGCAAATACAAAGTAGATGGTGAGAACCTACTTGGGTTCCAACGCTAGTGTTCGTAGAAGAGATGTCGCCCTCGTTCCTTTGCCTTGGCCAGTCACGATCCCCACGATCTCCGTGATTGGACACCTGCACATGCAAAGAACAACACGAAAACAAGCATAAAATCTAGTAGATGCAATTATATATCAGTCAGAAAAGATATAACTCAACATCAATCATTACAAAGGACAATGAGAGTGGAACCATAATGATAGTCATCTATTATTGATAAATAACAAAGAAGAATACAACCATTGTTCTGACGTCAAATCCTCCTTTGGCTGGGTAGTCAGCTACACAAGTCTTGCAAAGCTTGTTGGGATGAGGAACAAGTCTCTCTCTCTTTGGGTGACAAGAATCTCCTTACTTAGATTTGGCCTTATGGGTGCAAAGAAGGCTCTTGCAGCTTCAAACTCTTTATCACTATGCTAGAACTGGAACTATTGTAACTATCACTAGCTTGCTCAAGGCATAGAGGCAAGATTTTATAGATAGAGAAGAAAGAGATATGATCAACCACATTATTCATGGGATTGGCTTTATCACTTGGAAAATTCCATGAAAGGTGGCAAACCACTTTCCCTTCTTTGGAGATTCAAAGCCAAACCATCCTAGCTCAACATAGATTCAGTTGTTGAATGGGTTGAAGAGAACCTTCAGGAGTTTTTTGGTTAGAAACTTTACTCAATTCGGTTGGCACGAGTGCGACTCTGAGACAGAACACCAATAGCGCGCCCTCTTTAGAGGATTTCCCTCATTGGCGCGGGCAGTGAACTGAGGACCCGCGCTAATGCAAAAAGAGCTGTTTTCATGGAGATTTTGCAGGAGATGTCTTCAGGGCAAACGAGCTCATACTTAGAGGAATATGATGCAAGTGGTTTCAGGTCATGTCACTTCTCATAAGTCCCGAAATGAGTCCTCCAGTGTGCGGGTGAGGGGTAACAGGAACGATGACAAACGGTGACAAATTGCTGTGTAACAGTAACTTTCCGTACTGAAAACACTAGTTGGTGATGAAATCCAACGTCACAGAGTTCAATACAGAAATGGTGGTTGGAACAGTTACCCCGGCAACCTGCTTAATGAATAGACTGGCACACGTTCCTCCACTTAACCGTCTCGAGTGAAGAGAACCCCCCAGAAAATCCAAGTGAGTCTAGCCGACGTCTGCTCCAGGTACAGTGGGATCTTCCCACCACTGTCACCTGAGGAAGAGTCCTAAAGAATATGGCCACTAAGGTTACCAACTGAAACAAATATACCTAGGGGAACAGTCTACGATCCGATATGCACGCAAGGGCAGAGTAGCAAGCTCAATCCCCTTGAAGGCTCCTTGACATAATCCAAGGTTTACCAACAAGTGACCCCAGGCTCCTCGACAATGGTTAATCCGAGGTTTACCGTTTTTAATACGTGAATATCTGGCATCGTTCGCAATGAGGAAGGATTGATTCCCACACTGGTTTGAACACGATCTCGTGCTTCTCCTTTAAGAGGAGCTTTCCCAGAGCATAAATGCAACAATTGGATTTCTTCCCTACCACAAGATACAGCTACTTGTTTGTTTTTACTGTCTTGGAGAGTTAATTACTCTCCTACTCCAAGACACTAGCCTAAGCTAAGTTGGTGTATCAGAGCCCTAGAAATAAAAATGTTACTAGATGAATTTTACTTTAAGCGTTATTTTTTATTGGTTTTTGTTTAAGTCAAAAGGTGCGGAGATGAAACTCGTGGTATGAAGACTCGACTCAAAATCACTAAAAATGCACCTAATATGATTTAAACAATCTTTTTCTCTTCGATGAACTTCTAAACTAAGAAAGAGTTTGAGAATGCAAATACTTTTGTAAACACAAATCTTTCCTAATCAAACAAATTAAAAGAAGAGTTTTTTGTCCTTTCCAATGCACTCAAAACGAGACAACTAGTTATTTCACAAAAATTTCCCTTTTTCGTTTCAAAGCACTCAATCACTACAAAAACAAACCTTTTTTCCAAAAGAGATTTTTTATATTTTTTATAAAACACTCAAAACTATGAAAATGACTAACTTTGAGATCTATAAATTATAAAAACCTATTTGAAGTCAAAGCCTACTAAAAGTATTTTTTAAGGATGTTTTACTTAGCTAGATGTAAGCTAAGGACCAATTTATGCAGAATCACAAATAAGTCAAGAACAACCAATTTTGTTTTCTTTTTGAAAATGAAAATCCAAACTTTTAAACACAAGCTTTTCGAAGTTTTGTAAAGAGAAAACTCAAAGCGGATTCCTCAACAAGGGGAGATTTCATAAATGGTCAGACTCATAAGAAGGCTGGTAGACACTAAGGTGATCTGAAGTCTCTACAGCTTCTAAGCTCAGAGCCACTACACAACCAAAATGAAAAACAAGCCCAACAAGCAAAACTCCTAGGAATTTCACCTAAAACCCTAACACTAATGAAATCAACCTAAGAAAAGCTTTTGACAGGTTATATGCAGGTCTGGGCAGTGGATAACAATTTCTAAACAAAAAACTAAGCTGACTAATAGAGGAAATCTTAGGTTTTTCAAAATTTTGACAGGGTCCGCAGGCCCACAGTTGACACAGGTGCGGTCCCGCTCTGTGCTAAAAGCCAAGATGCGGATAGGTACACACTGTGTCAAACGGCTAGGGTGCGGTCCTCTCCCAAAGCTATGAAAAACAAAAAATAACCCTGGATCTACAAACTCTACCCAATTTTACACACAACAAGCCAAAAAAAGAAACAAAAACACAGTTTCTCAGGTCAAAGTAAAAACAAGGAAAACAATCAAGTCCCCAGCGGAGTCGCCATTTTGTCACACGGAATAAGTCGATCTTGCAGACAAGATAGACCTTCCTAGAATCTAAAGAAGACCTAATGAAAAGCAAACCAGCCAGACACTATCTTTCTCTAAATATGCTTTTATAAACAATGGCAAACAAGTGTTTTTAGGGCATACCTTAGGTCCAACGCAAGTTTGTGGATGCCCTCGCTCCTTTGATCCAAATGAGCTCCTTTGTCACGAATCTGCAAACACAAACAAGGCAAACAAATTAAATAGCACCTGAAAAGCCAATATCATAAAACATATTTAACATGAAAGTCAAGGAGTCCATGAAACAAATAACATAAGATACTTGTTGAGAAAAATGAGTTTGATTGTATTAATTCAAAAGAAGAAGAACTTTACAACCTTTTGTTGGCATTATGGCTAAAATGTTGTCCTTGATGGCAACCCATTCAGGTGATAGATCATAGTACTTCAAGTCAGCAGCAGAGATTGATGACCAGCTATCAAATATTGAAGAAAATAAGGGGTACGCAGGTACACCTTATAGAAAGTGCGTACCCGCAAGTACACCATATAGGGACCGCGTCCAGATACGCAGGCCAGCCGTTCAGGAGGTGCGTACCCCCAGTGCACACATTTCAAGACAAAGAAATTCACATGTGGGGTTTTCTTATGTTTTACTCTTGGTATTTAGCCGACGATATTGGGTTATTATGGTGTCGGCTCGTGGTATTGTTCCATGATTTTAGGAGGAGCTTGCCTATATAAAGCAAAGGAGATCATTTGGCTTGAGTATGTTTTTGGTTGAATATCTTATGAGGGCTAGATCTGGTCTAGATCTAAAGAAGGTGAATCTACTGATGGACTGAGATCTCTTCGGCGCATGATCAGATCTGTAGATCTGACTGTCTGGGTTATTCTTGAAGTCTTGAAATCATTTATGCCCGAAGGTACGCAGGTACAGTGAAAGAAAGGTGCGCCGGGACGCAGGCGCAGAAGCGCTGCAAGTGCGTCGGTACGCAGGCGCAGAAGCGCTGCAGTTGCGGAGGTACGCAGGAAGTCTATTTGGCACAGTGCGTGGGTACGCAGGTGCACAGTTCAGAATAGTGCGTACTGTACGCAGGCATTATATGGGTGAAGCTGCGTACTTCTCTTGAAATCAATTTAGCTGTTCATGTTTATCATTGCTGTGTTCTGGGTTTTGAAGTGATGTCTGGTTTCTGGTATTATGTTCTGATAACAGCAGTGATTGAGTGAATGATTATGATTAGCTTCAGAATTGATGGATCAGGTTCTTAATGATCTGATGGACTAGATCTGATTGATGACTCTCATTGTATATGTATTGATCTAGTGATTGGGTGTTTCAGAAGGTTGTTTGATTATGAGCTTCAATGTTGTTGTTGGGTCCAGTATGAAAATTGGATGAAATGTGGCCTTTCAGATTATGGGTTGTGCTTCAGTGTATCCAGTATGAAAATTGATGAAACGTGGTACTTGGAGGAGAGAAGATTGTAGGCCGGCGCCTACGTACTAGTATCTAAGCTAGTACAAGAGCTAAAGGAAATCTTTGGAGCATTATAGCAGGTAGTAGCCTGCGTACTAGTAAATGGATCGACTAGTACAAGAGAAAAGGGGGTTGTAGCTCCCGTACTGGTATAAGACTGCACCAGTACAAATATTGTAAAAGGATTTTCTTATTAAGAAGAAGATTGAGATGACTTGCAGCAGGTGGTTTTCTCCCGCATTGGGTTTCCACCTTATATCATTATGTTCATGTGTGTGCCTTATGTGTGATGATCTACTTTATGTTACTGCATCTGTTAACTGATAATATGGTTGATAATGTTCTAATGCACTCATTGAAGATCGATTAACTTAATCATAAGAAGTTGTGGAAGTAGCATATATGAATCTGATTATGGAAATGAAAAAGTTTTATTAATGTGATAATACTGATTCACCCCCCCCCCTCTCAGTATTATTTCCAACAATTGGTATCAGAGCAGGTCCTTTGATAGAAGCTTGATCGCTTGAAGGAGATTCGTGGAACAATGGGAAAGAAGCTTAAGAAGAAAGCTCATAAGAAGAAGAAGACATCTCAGAAGAACTATGACAGTGGGAGAATCGATTGGGGATTAGGCATAAGAAGCTCTTCAGACTCAGAATCAGATTCATAATCATTATCAGGTATGAATGTGTTATCCTCTGATGTTCCAGCTATATTTCCTTATGAAAGAGATGAAAGTGAAAGCGAAACTACTGAATTAGCTCTCATGGGTGAACAAGAAAGAAATGAAATAGAAGCAGAATTTAGAAGACTGACAAACAAAATTAGAACTCAAGAAGAAGTTATGAACATAAAGGATGATACTGCTAAGGCCCAACGAGAGTTATTCAAGGATAAATATCACAAGCTGCAGGATGAAGTAACATTACTAAGAAATGAAGTCAATGAAAAGAACATAACCATCATGAAACTCAGAGATAGATCCAGCTATTATGAAAGTCTTGAAGCCACAATCCGCTCACTAAAGGAAGAAGAAGAATCAAAGAAGCAGAATAAAGATCTAGTCCAAGATATTGAAAAATAGGGAAACGAAGTTATCAGCCTAAAATCTCAGCTAGAATGTGCTTTCAGAATTCGTCAAATGCAGCAGGATCTAAATGAAGAACAAGAAAAGGAGATTCTCAAACTAAGGAAACAAATGGAAGAAGGAAGGAAAGCTGAAGAAGATTTGAAAAGGCAATCTCTTGAAAAGGAAGAACAGCTTCAGGTTGAGGTAAATATCTCGAAAGGTAAACTAGAAGAAAAGGATAAGCTTTTACGATTTCAGGATAGTTCTAAAGTCTTGGATGATATTCTTAGTAGTCAAAGGTCTCCTACTATAAAGACTGGTCTTGGTTTTCATGAATCTGTTGAAGGTGAATCTAGTTCACAAGGTGAGGCAAGGAACTCTAAAGAGAAATCTAAAGTGATCAACGAAGAAATGAAAGATCAATCTCATCATCAACCAAGAAAAGAGAATCCTCAAAGAAAATCCTTTACTCCTCCTATGAATAATGTTGAATGTTATGTATGTCATAATCTTGGACATGTTGCAGCTAGATGTAGAAGAAGAAGAGTTCAAGACCATTATGCAGACAAGTCATCTCAATCAAGGTATTTTTATGGATATTGCTTTGCTTGCAATACGTTTGGTCACAAAGCTGCTGATTGTTACAAGAGGAATATGAAACATGTAAGATGTTATGCATGTAACAAGCCTGGACATATAGCTAAGGAATGCAGGAACAAAGTGTGGGCACCATATCAAAAGGAGAAAATGTCATCATCACGCTTGAAGATATGGAGGAAAAAGGAAGTACAGTCAGAAAAGGATGGCACAGCACAATGTACAGACATACCAAAATCAGAGGAAGCTGAAAGTACAAAACTTCAGGTTCCTGAATCTCATATGCAAACTTCATAAAGGCAAGTCGCATATATACGCGAGTTGGATACTGCACAATCGCGTATATGCTTGATTGAAGGCAGTAGGCAAGTGAAGTTGGAAATGAATCTATCAGATCTGGGAATCTGGCTGTCAGTGGCACAAAGGAGGACTGTTAATTCGGCCCTAATCAAAAGGACGCAGGTGTTTAACAGAAGAGCTGCGTGGGGACGCAGTGCAGAAACAGGAGATCTGCGTCGGGATGCAGTGCAGAAATAGGAGATCTGCGTCGGAACGCAGAGAAGATACAGGAGACCTGCGTCGGTACGCAGAGCAGAAGAAGGAGAACTGCGTGGGTATGCAGAGCGACTAAGGTTCAGGTGCGTCCGTGCAGTAAAAGTACGCGGCGCGATAGTATTTTCAGGTGCGTCCGTGCAGTAAAAGTACGCGGCGCGATAGTATTTTTGAGTGCGTCCCTGCAGTAACAGTACGCGGCGCGATAATATCTCTGGGTGCATCCCTGCAGTAATAATACGCAGCGCGGTTCAAGGAACAGTGCGTGGGCACGCAGTTCGGCAGAAGGGTCCCTGCGGGTATACGCAGGAGAGCAGAAGATGAAGTGCGTACCTGTCTCAAGGCATTTATTGGATGATTCTTCTTATTGATATGCATGATCAGATTTGACAGATGGCACTGGCTCAGGGGGAGCATATGTCCTGAATGCATTGTTGGCATTATGGTCCTTGGTGACAATGCTTATGATTCATTTTGCTATGGTTATGAGTTGGTCACATGATCAGATTTATGGTTGATTCTCTAATGATGCTTGCATGGAGTCTTTATTATTCTTGGCACATATATGGATGAGGTTGGCTGATTTCGTGGATGATTATTCAAAGTTGCATTGTTGGAGACATGATGATGATGAGTCACTCATATGCTGCTATCGACATGTGCATGATGCATGATTTCTTTCTTGGCACAAATGGATGAGGATTGTTGGCTGGATACAGGGATGATTATTCATACATATGTTGATTGATGCAGATGCTTTCATTTGATGGCTCTTGATTCATGTAGATCTGGATGTGTTATGAGTTGATGCAGAAGTCCTTGATGTTGACAAATATTATGGAGCAGATTATACAGTGCTATTGTTGATGTTTGTCATGATCTTTAGATGTTTAATGTAAAGGTCATAGCAAGACTCATGTTGTAATGGTCTATCTATTGTAGTCATCTCTTCAGGTCATGTAACGGCCTATGTCCCCCCCACTATGCATGGGATGAAGATGTAATGTATTTGGTTTTCATATTTCTGATGTATTCCCACTTGGTTGGATGGATGATCCTTATTGTGAAGGGTGATGGATGTATGTATTGAGTCTTTTGGTGATAGGAAGGTCATTTATGATATATAAAGTCATGTTCTTCTTGTAGAACATCTTTTTGCAGACCTTGCTTACAGTCAGGGGGAGCTTGAGCATGAACAACACTATATAGCAGAGCAGACATCTCAGCTTGTTCTCAGAAAGACCATTATCAGATTGGAGCACCATGACATATACAAAGGGGGAGCTCATTCAGAGACTTCAGCAGATCTAGTTTATAGTCAAGGGGAGCATGTTCTTAGGGGGAGCATACCCCTTTGCCCTTGATGTCAAAGGGGGAGAGTGATTTGGTGTTGTTGCCATCAAGTCCAAAGGGGGAGATTGTTGGCATTATGATGCATGTGTTGTACTTGATGGCAACCCTCTCATAGAAGATCATCTCACTTATATACATTCAGATGAATCTACAGAAGAGATATAAGATGTCACATAATACATAGATGCAGGACAGCTCAAAGGAATCAAATGGCAAGTTCTTAGTAAGCTTTGCCATCAAGTCCAAAGGGGGAGATTGTTGGCATTATGGCTAAAATGTTGTCCTTGATGGCAACCCATTCAGGTGATAGATCACAGTACTTCAAGTCAGCAGCAGAGATTGATGACCAGCTATCAAATATTGAAGAAAATAAGGGGTACGCAGGTACACCTTACAGAAAGTGCGTACCCGCAGGTACACCATACAGGGACCGCGTCCAGATACGTAGGCCAGCCGTTCAGGAGGTGCGTACCCCCAGTGCACACATTTCAAGACAAAGAAATTCACATGTGGGGTTTTCTTATGTTTTACTCTTGGTATTTAGCCAACAGTATTAGGTTATTATGGTGTCGGCTCGTGGTATTGTTCCATGATTTTAGGAGGAGCTTGCCTATATAAAGCAAAGGAGATCATTTGGCTTGAGTATGTTTTTGGTTGAATATCTTATGAGGGCTAGATCTGGTCTAGATCTAAAGAAGGCGAATCTACTGATGGACTGAGATCTCTTCGGCGCATGATCAGATCTGTAGATCTGACTGTCTGGGTTATTCTTGAAGTCTTGAAATCATTTATGCCCGAAGGTACGCAGGTACAGTGAAAGAAAGGTGCGCCGGGACGCAGGCACAGAAGCGCTGCAAGTGCGTCAGTACGCAGGCGCAGAAGCGCTGCAGTTGCGGAGGTACGCAGGAAGTCTATTTGGCACAGTGCGTGGGTACGCAGGTGCACAGTTCAGAACAGTGTGTACTGTACGCAGGCATTATATGGGTGAAGCTGCGTACTTCTCTTGAAATCAATTTAGTTGTTCATGTTTATCATTGCTGTGTTCTGGGTTTTGAAGTGATGTATGGTTTCTGGTATTATGTTCTGATAACAGCAGTGATTGAGTGAATGATTATGATTAGCTTCAGAATTGATGGATCAGGTTCTTAATGATCTGATGGACTAGATCTGATTGATGACTCTCATTGTATATGTATTGATCTAGTGATTGGGTGTTTCAGAAGGTTGTTTGATTATGAGCTTCAATGTTGTTGTTGGGTCCAGTATGAAAATTGGATGAAATGTGGCCTTTCAGATTATGGGTTGTGCTTCAGTGTATCCAGTATGAAAATTGATGAAACGTGGTACTTGGAGGAGAGAAGATTGTAGGCCGGCGCCTACGTACTAGTATCTAAGCTAGTACAAGAGCTAAAGGAAATCTTTGGAGCATTATAGCAGGTAGTAGCCTGCGTACTAGTAAATGGATCGGCTAGTACAAGAGCAAAGGGGGTTGTAGCTCCGTACTGGTATAAGACTGCACCAGTACAAATATTGTAAAAGGATTTTCTTATTAAGAAGAAGATTGAGATGACTTGCAGCAGGTGGTTTTCTCCCGCATTGGGTTTCCACCTTATATCATTGTGTTCATGTGTGTGCCTTATGTGTGATGATCTACTTTATGTTACTGCATCTGTTAACTGATAATATTGTTGATAATGTTCTAATGCACTCATTGAAGATCGATTAACTTAATCATAAGAAGTTGTGGAAGTAGCATATATGAATCTGATTATGGAAATGAAAAAGTTTTATTAATGTGATAATACTGATTCACCCCCCCCCTCTCAGTATTATTTCCAACACCTTTGCCTTGACGCTGTATAAGCTCCTCCCATGGTCCAGCAAGAAGTCTCCTCTACTTTGACAAGTTTCACTCACTCCCCAATGAAGCCAAAAAGGTATGTGATCTCTCCTCTTAAGCTCAACTACGAAGTCTTGATTTCACCAGCATTTACCCTCAAAAATGTTCAGCTTCTAACCTCCTCAGCAACCAGCCCAATGCTTGTATTTATAGTCCAATGGAGGGAGGTTACTAAGTCCTCCTTCAAAGGGATAAAGCCTTCCTTCAAAGGGATAGCTCCTCTCATCAAGGGATTAGCTCCTTCTCTTTTGGGATGCATGAACCACCTCAGAGCGAACAATCCACGTCAAAATTCCTTCTAAAATCCTCTAGAATTAACCCAAAGTGAGTTTTTTAAGATAAAACTTGCTCCTTTTGACTTTCACAGGGGTCCACACCCACATCGTTAGGGACAGAGCGGCCAGGTCCATAGTTTTTGTAAACAAAAGGTGTGGGACCGCAGGTGATAGTGAGAGAAAGTGCGGAACCAGAGTTACATTGATTTTTAATGTCTTTCTCTCATTTCCAAAGCTTGACTTGAAGAGCTGAGGTCTGAGACATTCTTAGGAGGACAGTACAAGTGATGATAGACCCATACTGACTGCAAATAATCATGGTGATGATATTTTTGTGTAACAACATCCAGTACGCCCACAGCATACTGGGGGGCACATAGACCCCTACATATCATTATCATCTGCCAAGTTGGGTTGAGATGCTTGAATCCTTTTTTCGAGCTCTCATAACACAATGGTGCTCCACAAACTCCTCCTGCTGGGGGGCATCATTCCCACCTTTTCATACTAGATCAATCCCCTCCATCGCATATGTTTGCAGGTAGTATCCCATTCTTTCGGGCATGATGGTTTTACCTTGGCCATCTTCTCAATTGATTAACATAAGTCTCAGCCTAGATCCCCACGGATCTAGGTATGGTCAATTATCCTCCCATTCCTTGGATAGTTTGTCCTACTAGCCTCCCCAGTGAGCCATATTCACATCGCACATCATAGATGTTTTATAGCATATCTTCAAATACTCTACTCTATGTCCACATAGTCCCATGTTTGACTTCATGGATGAGGATGATTCTAGACCTCCTCTAGTATTTCATTCTTGTTTTCCTCTTCCCTTAATTCTTCACCAGGAACCATCATTCCAAGAAGAATTAAGGCCATATTTGGATAAGTAAGGCCACTTGCCTCAAAGTCGTTGATCCAAATTCTGATGGTTAGTTTATCCATTATGATATCCACAAGATTTAGGGCCTCTTCCTCCTCTCCAAATTCACCACAACTCACTTAGCAAATGAATTCAAATTGGAGGGAAAACGTCCTTTTATAGAAAAACCCACAGTTTTTTTGTCACCCATTGTGACCAAACTGTAGCTCAGTCATCGAGTATTATAATGGGTATTTCTCATTTTTTTGTGATTTGACACTTCACTAGGAAGTCATTTTTCCAAGAACCGTAACTTCATCGCCTCTCAAAATAAAATTTCTTCATAAAGCGACACTTGTACTTTGAGGTCCACCTCCTCTTAATACTTGTTGTCTCACATGTCGATTTTTGTCATGAGCAACCATCATGTGCTCATGTCTTCATGGTCCCCACCAGGCCTATTCTATGTGGCAGCATCATCGAGACACTCTTGTTTAGAGCATCTGCGATGAGTCACCCTTGCATCCATGGAGTTTGTTTCGTATCCCATTATATCATGTCACACTATTCCATCTATATTTGCATAGCATTCATCCTATGTTGCCCATTTTGGCTTCCAATCACACTGTCCCCCATCCCCTCCAGAGTCGAGTCAGTCACTGCCAGTCAACCATGCACTTTATGCTCTGATAAGGGAAGTCGTCTGTTTGTCCCTCAGTCCCATTTTCTCCATTGTCCCTGGTGTCAGTCCATTAGTCACATTACTATTTTCCCTCGTGCCTTAGTTGAGGATCCTCATTGCCTCACCTATGGTAGGCCCTATCCTGTCGACATCAGCACATCTATTCTAGAAGAACATCCTAGAAGGAAGTGTATCTTGGTTCCAACTTCCACCCTTGTTCTGTGCCTTAGATCAAGAAAAGGGACTCATCATTTTCCTTTGACTTGGTTGTTTCATGTTCATTATTCATACACTTGACGGTCCAATGATGCAGCAGATTGTACCAATCATTCACATATATGTGTGAGATGTTTCAGACCTCATGAGGGGGTAGCCCTTCAAGTAGCACCCCACATGCCCGAATGATTTCATATTATGATACAACCTTAGATGTAGTTCCACATATTTGATGGGTTCGATTCCTACCAATCGTAGTGTTCATAGCACGCTCGTCAACTTTAGATGATCCATTTAGTTTTGCAGAGCCCTTCCTTATTCAGCTGGGCTTCTTCAATTGTTCTACCCTCCCTCCCACCTATTTTTTGAGGGAAGGGCCATTATATCTCATGTACTCAGATATTATTGTATTCAGTCCTAGCTCATATCTTTCCAGGTTCATTATGTATATGGGACACATTGTATTATTTTCTGGCTCAGTTATGCTAGCATGTCATGTACCATTTAGCATGTACTTCATTGCTCAGTTTTATGTTTCTGGGCGCATCATTATTCTTGTACTAAGTTATCTCTACAGGTATAGGTATGCCTCCCCCACCTTACTGAGATTGACATAAAATGAGACTTGCATTGGTCTAACCCCTCTGACCCTATCCTCTTCCGCTTCAGCTCTATTGGTCTCTCTCTCTCTCTCTCTCTCTCTCTCTCTCTCTCTCTCTCTCTCTGACTCCACTTTGTTCTCTAGTTATTGTGCCTTTACAATGTACTCTGGTCATATGTTTTGCTCCTAACACTCGTACGTTGGTGGGCAACCTGTTATCACCAAAAAATTGATCATCTAACCCAATTTACTAGATGGATTGAAGTACACCATGTAAGGCCAGTTTTACCATAGTAAAATTGCTTTCACTGTGAGAAATTACTTAATAAATCACATTTGTTAAATTAATTTATAATTAAAACCATGAAGAATAATTAAATAAATCATTATTTATTTAATTATCTTCTAGGAATAATTAATTAGACCATTGTTTAATTAATATTCCTTGTCATATTTGACCAAGTTATGAAAAATCAACAAATAAATTATTAATTATCTTATTTTTCCCTAGGAATAATTAATTAATCACTAATTAATTATTACTCCCTATCAAATTTGACAAAATCCCTCAAGAATAATTAAATATATCATTATTTGTTTATTATTCCTTAACCCTATTTATTGAGATGATAAATAAAACATTTATTTATTTATTATTTCTAAATAAAATTTTAAACACTTTTTGCCTCCTAACCAAATATAATAAAATATTCCAAGAATGGGGTTAATAATATTTTATTATTGCTCATTATTCGAGGATAACTCAATATTTTGTTATAAATAGAAGGGTTTTCCATTCATTATTCACTTTTGATTATTTTCATTGTTGCACTCATTGTTGTAACTCTGATTATTATCACTGCCACACACAATTTTTCTTCCATTTGAGCTCCCATTGATCTTAAACATTTTATTTGCTGGGTTTACACATTATAGAGGAGAGATACTCTACACAAGCTGAAGATGTTTGAGGATAGCCAAGAACCCATCCCATAGATGGGGACTGGTAACATTTATTTGTTCCCTTCACTGGTGTTTTAATAAAATCTATTCTTTGTATATCTGGTTTCCATTGGATTATTGGATTTATTATTACTATTTCATTTTGTTGTTTAACTATGATTGTGGCATAGATCACGACTTTGGTAGGTATTGTTTCTATTAGTTGCTAAAGATCTACAATGTTTAGCAGCCATTTATATTGTTGAGACTGTTTGTCATCCACAGTCTTAGGTGATTTATTTCTGTAAACCCTTGAGAAGAAAACACTATAACAATGATGAGAAGGAGGTGAAAGGATGTTGATTGATCCAGTTGAAGGCCTGTTGACCAGATGTGACAAACTGGCCTATAACACATGTTAGATCTTCTTCCTATTCCTCCTCTTCGTCTAGTGAAAGCCTCAAAGTTCGTAATCAAGTGGATAAGAAGAAGAAGAAAAGGAACATTAAGAAGAAGAAAAATAAGTAGGGGGCAACCTAACAACCATTTCTATGAATGAAACTAGTATGGAGGAACTTCCAATCAGCCCCACAAAGTTAAATTCCCTTGCAAGTTATTTAAGGGTGACCAACTTCTTATAGATTTTCCTAGTACACATAAGATACTAGAAATGTGGTCTATAGGCTCATGCCGGACTTTGTCATTAGCTTTTGGAGATCATGCTGGTGATAAACCATTGACTAGTGCTAGTAAGGTCCATGGGAAAAAGGGTAATGAGTTAAGTTTCCCTGTAGGTTATCTGAAAGGAGTAATCTTATTCCCATTTGTCCCTACATTGATGAAGCCTCAAAAGTGTTGGAAAACCTTACATCTTCTCAGCCTCATCTTCCAGTTGGTTATCGAAAGCTTTTCCCTAATCCTCCATGTTATAGCTCCAAGTCTCACTCTTATGGTTTGTGATGCTGCAGTCATGGCCTAGGGCAACCCCTCCTTCTAGACCTGGTCCAAAAATTTGAAAAACAGTGTTTTATCCCTTATACGCGGCATTGCCTTGAGATAAACGCGTGTATACGTGGGTAGGCATATACCCAACCCGCGTATATGTATTAAAACACTTAAAAAAATATAAAACTCCTTAATTTCGGGTGGAGATTGCGGGTTTTACCTACTGATCACCTGTTAGTGCCCGTGGCCCAACTGTTCCCAACCAACTCCCAACTAAGAAACTACTTTGGGAGAGGTATAAAAAGACCTCAATGGGAAGGCCTAAAGGAGGAGAGAAGAAAGAGAAAGGTTATTATGCTGAGATTTTTCCCCTGACTAGGTCTGAAGACCCTTGTGCCTTCTGCACTTCCCCCATTTGTACAAGAAACCCTTTTTTCCTTGTGTGTTGATGTTCATCCACTACTTGTGACATCATGGAGTAAGTCATGGAAGGAGTTTATTAGAGGCTTGAGGCTGGACGAATCCGGAAGGAAGCTTTGCTTGGAGCCTGCGAAAGGTGACTCAGGTGAAATTATTCATTTTCTGTACTTTATTTGTCTATAATAAAAGAAACCCATGTCTTGGTTCCTGATATAAATCTTCTTTATGTTTATGATATTCATGTTAGAATTCATATGAGAATGGTTGTTTAAAGTTCATAACTAACTACCTTTTCTTTATAACATGAAGATGGTTTCTTTGTAAGGTTTTGTCCATATACTGCTGTGTTCTTTGGAATTGGTTGTTTTGCAGGACAAAGGAGCAAAAGAAACTTGAAGAAGGGTTTGGACCCTAAAGGACCTTCTCAAACGTAGGACCTAAGGTACACCCCCTTATCATAGAATTTGCTTATAATAGCATAATGGCTATGTGAATGTGTGTTTCTCTATATAGACAACTTTTAGTCTGCTAGGGTTTCAACCCAAAAGCCTTAGGGGAACATTTCCCTCAACAGAATTGGCGACTCCACTGGGGACAACACTCTTGTTGTTCCTAGTTTCGGTGTTTTCAATCCAATCAGGGCTCAGCTGCTTGTTTGCTTGCTGTTGCTGTGTGGTCTGTTCTTGAATTCTAAGTTTTGCCAGTTTCTTCAGTTTGTTTTTTTATTTTTCTTGAAATCTTTTATATACACTATTTTTCTTAGTTACAGAAGTGTATATGCGCATGTTTCCTTAATTGAACCTGCATATATGCAGGTTTCCTTAGGCACAGTCGTGTATACACGCAATCTGTACATAAGTACAGTCGCGTATATCTTGCAATTTTCAAGATTTTTAAATCTTTTTGTCTCTGAAGGTCTGTCTGGTGGTTTGATTCAGTCCGAAATAGTCACTTTCCAGTATCAGTTGTTAGTTTTACAGCAAGCATCTTGTTCCAAATTCTCTCTGATTGTAAGGGTATTGGTCTTGTTTTTGTTGTTGCAAGCGTCATCGTTTTTTGCTTAAGCACGCAAGATTTCTTGCTGGGAATCTTGGCTGCTCTGATTCATTAGGGTAGGAAGATTGATTTCAATCTTTGTGTTAAATATTGCTTTTGGTGACTTCTTGTTTGCTTGACAAAACCACTTTTTGTGACCATCCACTTCTTTCTTTCATGAAAGTTGTTGATTGATACTTTCCTGAAATTTGTCTTTTTAATCTTTTTGGTTTTTGTTGCCAAAGCTTTCATTGCTTCTTTTGATTGTTAAGAGCATCCTTAAACACATTTCTTTTTGTTGAGTTTTCATCCATTGTCTCGTGTCAACTTTCAAAAGTGTTTGTTGCCTATTCTTCAATCACAAAGTTTCAGTCTTGTTGAGAGCATTTTTTGAAAAGACGTTTTTGTTGTTGTTTTTGGAGAAAACTTTTTGAAAAACTTAGTTTGGCTTTCTTGAACTTTGTTTTCATTTGGTTTCCTTTTAGTGAATGAAAGTGCTTTATGTTTGTCTTGAAACTTGTTTTTAGTGTTTAGATGAAATGAACGGTAGCATCTCATATTCCATCTAGACATTTTAAGTGGAAAAATAAAAATTGATAAGCAAGCAACTTTCATTTCTTGTTTTTAGAGTAGTTTTCAATCTTGCATCAGCATATATTTGTTGCATTAGGATAGATTTGCATATCTTTTTAGGAACCCATAGCTTTTTTAACTTTTGTGAGTGTGAAGCGTGAATTAACGAAAAGAAAAGAAAAAATTGTTTTATTAGAAGTTCCTCTGAACCCTGTAGAAATTGTTTTTCATCGAAAAACGAAAACAAGTGCATGTGCATGTAGTTAGGTTTTTATTAATTTATTTTGCGTCAAAACACCACTAGTTTCACTTCCGTTTATCCCGTGACTTAAAGAACAACCTATTTTAAAATCAAGCGCTAATTAAAATTCACTAAATTTTTTTTTAAGTTAGATACACCAACAAGTTTCAGGATTTTAGGGCCTTGGATTAGGCGAGTGGAGAGTTAACTCTCCAAGGCCATTTAAACTGTCAAACATAGGAGTCTGAATTGTGAGTGAAAATCCAATAACGTTAGGAAGACCAGGAAAGCTCTGGATCTGGGAGTTAAGCACGAGGGTCTGTGGAGACAGGGAAGAGAGATACCCCCTCTCCTACTTGTCCAAACTTACCTCACGACTGTTCCGCCTGGCTTCTGCGACGAGTTGGTATCCATAGTTGCTACTCCTAGGGATCTACACAGGTGGCTGCGGATGGGAATCCTGTGGCACCTGAGGTTGACGTTGCATCACTCTTAACGGTACTACTGGAGGGCACCCTTGCGAAGCTTGGGGGCTTGCACCGGCACAGGCTGTTGTTAGGAGGTCAGCGTAACTTCCTCTGTTACCTTCACTGATAGGAATGGGCCCTCATCATCCCAGCCTATCTTCGGAAGGCCCCTTAATTCACTTTCTTGTGTTTTGGTGTCCCGTCCTAATCACCCGGAGCGGAAATACTCAGAATTTGTTTGACTGGCTAATATCTTTAGGGACTTTATAGTGTGTGCTTTGTGCTCTTAGTTGGCCTAGCTTTCAATTTTTTGAGTCTTTAGTTAGATCATAACAAAAATTCAAAGTGGCTGACCGATCACCTAGACGGTCTCAAAGACTTCGTGGTCTTTCACCACCAAGTTTAGAGCCTTCTCCTAGAAGGCGCAGAGGTAATACTGCTGGTAGGTTTCGTCCCACGGTAGTTGACGCATCGGGGATTGATCCTCCTCTTTGGGGCATTAGTATTCAAGCAAGGCCTGGCACTTCCGTAGAACAAAATAGGAACACTCCAGTTCTTTCTCGAGTTCTCTTTCAAGCGGAGAATAACATAGAGGTAGAAGAACTCTCAGAGTCATTAGCGGCTCCGAATTCTCCCCTACCATCTAGCCATCCAGACATATTACAATACATTGGGACTCTGACGCATAGACCGTCAAGTCCAGGTTATGCTACGCGCTTACCATCGATGACCACTACTGGAAGCATGGATTCTACTACAAGTGCTACAACTATGCAGACTCCAACATCGGTACAAGGGGGAGGAACAATTTCCATCTCCTCTGCTTCTTTGTTTGGATCTTTTGCTAGCACATCTTTAGTTGGGTCTACCTCCATTTCGTCCACGAGTGGAAATTCCCAAACCAATGCTTTTGGTTCTGGATTCTTCATTTGGCACCCATTCACAGGGTATTCCATCAGTTCCGTTTAGTGCCGCCACGTCCATGATGGGCAGATTGGCTTCATTCCAGGGTTTTCCTTTTGGAAGTGGTCATATACCACATTCCAACCCGATGATAGGATCCATGCCTTTTTCTTCTATAGGACAAAGCAGCAATCCTTTCCAAGGTTGGACTAACCCTAGGGTTAGTGGTGCGGGAACTAGGAATCTGTTTTTCGGCCAACAAGGGAATAGGCCGTACTCCACCGTTAGTTCGTTTCAAAGTATTCCTCCCTTAGCTTCGGCTTGGAATCTGTATCATGGGTTATCAACTCCTTATAATCCTTTAGGAGGAAACTTTGCTGGTTATGGAGGCTTTGCGGCCGGAGTTGGTCAAACTCCGAATTTTGCTGGATCACAAGGCTTGCCTTTTGGTTCAGCCGGTTCTGCTGGTTACTTCGGGCAACCTAGTGCCTTCCAAAATCCAGGCCAATCTTTTCAGAACTTTGGGAGCTCCGCCCAGTCTGGGTGGAATCCCCAAGGCCCTCCTAGGCTTCCGTTTCTGGCAACTTTGAACTTGCCAGATCTCACTAAGTTAACAAACGATCCAATCAAGTACAATTCGGCCTAGCCTCCGGTCCCAACCAAACTCCCTTCGGACATTCCAAAATTCAAAGGGAAGAGTGGTGAAGACCCAGGTGACCATGTAACCACATTCCATTTGTGGTGCTCATCGAACTCCCTTATCGATGACTCGATTAGGTTGAGACTTTTTCAACGCACCTTGACTGGTAATGCAGCCAAATGGTATATACAGTTTCCAGGGGGAAAAATTACATCTTTCGCTGACTTAGCTAATATTTTATTAAATCATTTCCAGTTGCCTGTCTGTTATGATGCCGGAACTGAACTTCTGGCCACTTTTTGTCAGGATAAGGCAACTCACATTTCTGACCATATTCAGGAATGGAGACGGAGAAAGAGGCTCATTAAAGCCGAAATCCCTTTGGAGTACCGTCTCGAATGGATTTTGAAATCTTTACAACCTGAGATCTCTAAGGATGTCTCCATGTCTGGAGTCTATTCTGAGGAGCAAGCCATTTTTAGGGCCCAACAATTAGAATTGATCTACTCTCAGTCTAGGATCCTACAAAAATACTTGCTAGATGCTCCTGAGTCTAAGGTTGACATAGCTAAGTCGAAGCCAGGTCCCCACGCGGATGGTATCATTGGGTCGGTAGACAAAAATGTGGTGAACTTGTTGAACCAATTGCAGCAGTTGTCTTTACAAACTACTTCTAACAACCAAGTCACATCGTCTAACCCTCCGGCTTCCCAAACCTCTTCGATTAATGTCTTCCAATCTAATAACCCCAAAGGAAATCAAAATTACAATGGGAAAAAGAAAGGATGAGGTAAGAAAAAGAATCAGGATGGGAAGGCTGACGCAAATAAATCCGGCAATAATGTTGGTGGTGGTAGAAATGAGCGTAGAAAGAAAGTCAAGTTTCCATGCAAGTTGTGCAGTGGAGACCATTTAACTCACCTCTACCCCAAGATTGAAGATGCTCAGCGCTTGTTAGGGCAGCAAGGGACTTCTAGTTCTCAAGCTGTGTTAACCAACCCTTTTCCCCAAGGGCAACAACTTCTTGCTAGCACGAGTTCAAATCCTGGTACCTCTGCAGGGGGCAACCAGGAAGGGGAAAAATCATCAAATGTTTTCATGATGGGTTCTAATTTCCATGTGGCTACTCGGTCACGTGATTACGGTGAAGCCGAAACTTCCAAGGACAAGACTGCTCCTAGAAATACCGACCTTCATATTGAGCGACCCCCTGTCGAGACTATACCACGGATACCAAAAGGTTCCGCTAAATGCGCAACTATTAATCCTAATGCTAGGGCCGCCCAGAATTACTCCATTGTTGAGGATCTGGCTCAGAGTCTGTGCGCCATGTCCGCTTTAGAGGTTCTCCAATCGTGTCTGGCTCAGCGAAGTGCTTCACTTTCTGCGATTGGGGCAGTTGATCCAACTAACTCTTTAGTGCTCACTTTTGACATGTTAAATGTCAAAAAGTGACTCCCTCATCATATGGCTTTCCAAATAAAGTCTACATACCGAAAAATTAACATTTTTGGTTCCATTATCGATGAAGGAGCTTCCACGTGCATCATGTCGATGTCATGTTGGAAGGCTATTGGATCACCTTCGGCTGTTCCTTCACCTATCATCTTGACTGCATTTGATGGTCATTCTCATAAGCCGCATGGGATTGTCCCGACCTTTCCTATATGTGTTGGGGGGAAGATCGTCAATATTGAAGTAGAAGTCATAGATGCTAACCTAGACTACAATCTCCTCTTAAGAAGGAACTGGGTATACGAAATGGACGCCATTGTTTTGACTCTGTTTCGTGTCATTTGCTTTCCTCATGAGGGGAAAATCGTTAAGGTTGATCAATTGGATTATTGTCCAGTCGATCCTCAAGCAAGCTCTGACTCTATTGTTCCCTTAGTGGATAACCCTTGTCCACCTACTGAGAATTTAGGAGTAGGAATGTATTCCTCATTGATGGGTACCTTTGCTCTTCGCTCTCTTTTCGCTAGAATCAATGTCGTTTCATCATCTAAGGAGTCTCCTTGAGAAGAGTTCTTCCGAACTCGTTATTTTTCAGACCCTTGGACCTTGCCTTCACCTATGACCACATTAGTTGAAGGACAAGTAAATGGAATGGCATTCCCTATATCTGCAATTGAGCTTAGATACCAGTCTATCGTCAACTCTGCAGATGACCACTCTACTCCTTTTTCCAAAGAGGAGTTAGATGGTGATGTGGCCCCGGCCTAGAGCCTTGATTCTATCTCTGCCTTGGACTTCTTAGATTCGGTTTTACCTTCTGAAGAAGCAATCCTTGAAGAAATGATGGGTATAGATTGACCTTGGGAAGACTTACACCATCGTTCATACTTTCTTCCTCCATTGCAGGAAATAGAATCTAGATTCTCCGAGCTCTTTACTAGTGATGTTTTACGGTGTCAAATCCTTTGGCTCCAGCACACGTTCATGCCGAAGGTAATATGTCGGTGATTTCAAAAATGATACCTATAAACATCTCTATGGACCGTAACGTGATAGAGAATCTCTTCATCGGAATTGAATGTTCCCCTGAAGAAATTCAAATTTACACCAACCTTTTCAAGGAATTTCGAGATGTATTTGCTTGGTCTTATGAAGAAATGCCTGGCATTGATCCTTCTATAGTTCAACATGAGATCAAGACGTATGAAAACGCCAAACCAGTTCATCAAAGGCTTCGACCGGTTAACCCTAGGAAAGTAGTAGCTATCAAAGCTGAAGTTGAGAAGCTGCTAAAGGCAGGTTTCATATACCCTGTTCCTCTTACTGATTGGGTTTCTAATCCAGTCCCTGTGGATAAAAAGCAAGGAACAATCTGAGTATGCATCAATTTTAGGGACCTAAACAAGGCTTTTCTGAAAGATAATTACCCCACGTCATTCATTGATCAGATTATCGATGAGTGTGTAGGTAATGAGATTTTTTCCTTCATGGATGGTTTTTCTGGTTATAATCAAATTTCTATCCATCCTGAAGATCAACATAAGACAGCCTTTATATGTCCCTGGGGTACCTTTGCATATAGAAAGATGCCTTTTGGTCTTAAAAATGCTGGAGCCACTTTTCAGCGGGCCATGTCATATGCTTTCCACGACATCAAACATGTCATTGAAGCATACTTGGATGATCTCGCTGCTCGTTCTCGAAAGAGAACTGATCACCTTAGTCATCTTCGAATGGTTTTCGAGCGATGTCATTTTTATAAAATTCGATTGAATCCCAACAAGTGCATTTTCGCGGTTACGTCCGGTCGGTTGTTAGGGTTCATTGTGTCAAATGAAGGGATTCGGGTTGATCCCTTCAAGGTTGAGGCAATAGTTCAGTTGCCTCCCCCGTCCTCAATTCGACAACTTCAAAGTCTTTAAGGGAAGGCTAATTTCTTAAGACGGTTTATAGCAAACTATGCCGAGATCACTAAAGGGTTCATGTGTTTGCTACGGAAAGGAGTTCCATTTGTGTGGGATGACTTTGCGCAGCGGTCGTTCGATGCTTTGAAAAAGGCATTAGTCTCTACCCCGCTTTTGAGTCCATCGGATTATGGTAGAGACTTCCTTTTATATCTCGCTGCAGCAGAATCAACCATTGGTATGGTTCTCGTTCAGGAGGATGATTCTCTCACCGAGCATGTGATTTATTATATGAGCTGAGGCTTAATAGGTCCTGAACTTCGCTATTCTCCAGTTGAGAAGTTGGCCTTGGCAGCTATCCATGCTGTCCAGCGGCTCTGTCATTATATCTTGCTACGCAAAACTTTTGTCTTAGCGGCGGTCAATCCATTTCAGTTTGTCCTCAGTAGGCGAGTGATTGGGGGAAAATATAGTCGATGGATAGTCATTTTGTAAGAATTTGATCTCGAGTTCTTGTCTGCGAAGTCTAAGAAATCCATGGTTTTCGCTGAGCTAATTTCTGAGCTTCCTTGTGGAGAGGATACTGTTTATGAGGAAAGTTTTCCCGACAAACATTTATTCCTCATCTCTTCACTCGACCCTTGGTATGGAGATATCATTGTTTATCTCCAGACTTCGAAGTGTCCCTCTACTTTCTCCAAGGATGAACGTCGAAAAGTACGTCACGTAGCTAAAAATTATGTTATCATTGGTGATACCTTATACCGTCGAGGGGTTGATTCAATCCTTCGGTGCTATTTAACCTTAGAGGAAGCAGAGTTAGTGCTAAATGACTGCCACAATGGAGCTTGTGGTGGTCATCTATCAGGGCTTGCTACAGCCCAGCACATCTTACGTGCCGGCTATTTTTGGCCTTCACTCTTTAAAGACTGTGTGGAAGCGGTCAAACGCTGTCACCCCTGTCAAATTTTTACTCGGAAGATGCGCGCACATTCAGCTCCTCTTTTTCCTGTTGTCACCGTCGGTCCCTTTACTAAGTGGGGTATTGATTTTATGACTTGTAATCCGCCTTCAGCGGCGAATCACAGGTACATTATCGTGGTCGTAGACTACTTTACGAAGTGGGCCGAGGCCATGCCCACTTATAAAAATGATAGTGACATGGCAGCGTTGTTCCTTTTTAATCAGGTTATCTCAAGATTCGGTATCCCGAGAGAGATTGTCACTGATCATGGCAGTCATTTCCAGAATCAACTGATGTCTGAATTGGCTCTCAAATTGGGTTTCTGGCAGGAGCATTCGTCTCCTTATTATCCTCAGGCCAATGGACAGGTCGAGGCAGTCAATAAAACTCTTAAGACGATCCTCCAATGGACAATCGATAAAAATCGATCCAATTGGCACGTTATGTTGTATTCGGCTCTTTGGGCATACCGAACCTCCGTAAAGACTGCTACTGGTTTTACACCTTTTCAGTTGGTTTATGGGATGGAATCTATCTTTCCGGTTGAATGTGAAATTCCATCTCTTAAGTTAGCTGTTGAGCTCCTTCCAGAGACTTCGAGTCTTGAAGAGCGCCTCCTTCACTTGGAACATCTCGATGAGCAACGTCGAGATGCCGCCACGGTGAATGAGGCTCATAAGAAAAGGGTTAAAACGCAGTATGATAAATCTGTCCACCCTCGAGTCTTTTCTGAAGGTGACCTTGTCTTGGTTTATGACCAAGATAAAGACACCTTGGGGGCAGGCAAGTTTAAGCCTATGTGGTACGGTCCTTTCATTATTAAACGAGTTTTAGAAAAAGGGTCGTATGAGTTAATCGATTTTGAGGGAAACAAGCTGGCAGAGCCCCGAAACGGGCTCTACCTAAAGAAGTACTTTGCTTAAGTAGGAGTTAGGCAATGGCTTCTTTGTACATTATGTATATTTGTACATATATCATCGAGAGTTTTTTGATATCAACACTTTTTGGTCTACTGTGGCAGGTGTTGATGGATGACTTGGTCTATTTTGGATTCGCCGATGGTGCTAGTCGGCACACTCGGAATCTTGCTTCCGCAGCTTGGGTACTCTATTATCCAACTGGTCAATTGATGGCATCAAGAGGCGTATGCATCGGTCCCACTTAAAACAATATGGCTGAGTATACCGCCGTCATTAATTTACTATCCGAGGCAACTTCTTATGCATTTGACCCATTGGTAGTTTATCTTGATTCTCAATTGATAGTGTCACAATTAAACAACATTTATCGGGTAAGGGATCCATGTTTATATCACCAGTATTTAAGGGTGTGGTTGTTGCAAAGACCATTTACTTATGTTAATTATTTGCACATTCCAAGATCTCATAATTGGTTAGCTGATTCTATCACTAATCAAGCATTAGACTGGCACATCAATCATTCATCACAATAAAATCAAGCATCAAAAAGTCGAACTGTATATATATATATTATATATATATATATATATATATATATATATATATATATATATCATAAAGCATCTCGAGTGTACATATGTTTGTCCAAAAATATACAAAATTGGGACTCAAATGCCCATAATCATGTCTAGCATATCTAATGCCCCGGTTCAGGATGAGCGGCTAAGTAGGTAACTATCGCATTGGCCACATGCCAAAAAGTGCGAACCAGTCACGTGGCATGCCAACCACATGACGCTGCACATCCTCAGGAAGATCCTCTATGGCACCCATCGATACTCGGCAGCTCAGTCTCACCAAGTGTTGCTGGATGTTATGTAGAGTTCGTTCTGTATCAGCAGCCGCCTCTTCGGCTCCTCGGCCGTGCCGTCCATGCCGTGGGAACCCATCTGGTCGTACCGGCCCAATATCTGGAACATGATCATCATATTAGTCATTTGAATCCCATCAAAAATATTTTTCAAAATGCATCATTATATTTGAAAAATCCAAAAAAATCATAAAATCAAAAAATTCTTACCAATCTCGCCCCATGTTGCGTTCAGTGGTAATGCTAGACCAAGATCTCCTCGGAAATCCAGCTCAGCATAGGGGTAGTCATCTACGGCGATGATCTGCTGATCCCACCAGGTGAAGAAGTCATCGTCAAAGGCAGTCCTTGGGACCTCCCCACCCCCCAGACGTTTCATCAGGTCAACCCACCGGCCCATGCGTGGATCTCATGGGGTGCTGATGGAAACTGCTACCCTGGGGCGGAGTGCGGGAACCTTCTCGAAAAAGAAAGAACACAGGATAGTCCCATATCCAAAGTTTTTGGTCTGTCCCCTCTTGATAGAAGTGAGATGGCTCTTCATGTTGGCCGGAAGAGGAGTACACTAGTCAAATACAGTGGTGAGACAGTCAACTACAACACTAATGGTTAGCCATGATGCCTGATGCAGAGAGGCTGATCCATTCACTCGAGCTATGGTGAACAGGATTATCCTCAGTGATAAACTCGCCAGTTGTGTGATGGAATTCTGGCTCCCAACCTTCTTGGGATGTCTTGGGCAATATATCTGTACGTAGTCTTCTATCGTGAGACTGCTCCATGTCCTACCCCGGGAATGTACTACCTCTCCCCTTCGGGAAAGGCCCGTGATGAAATAGATATCCTCCACTTCTACACTGAGTGGCATCTGGTCAATCATAAAGGCATCCTCCTCGACATACCAATAATCAATGAGCATCTCAAGCAGACGTGTGTTTTCTTTCATATTCGGCAGTTTGAAGAATTTAAGCAAACCACATCCCCGTAAGGATTCCAAAGCATCAGGATCACTCATGACTTCATTATCCACCGCTGCATGCTCTCTTCCTCGCCAGGTGACTGGCATTCTGAGCAAAAAATGATTTTAAACTGTTAGTTTTTTGGTTAAAAATGTTTGCGGCGTATACACGAGTCCTTATGCACACAGTCGCATATAGGGCCCGCGTGTACGCGGGTTTCATATTACCAACCCGCATATGCGCCGCGGTGAAATTTTTGGCGAAAAATTCAACGGTGAAACATCAATTAAAAATCTTAAAACTAGTCACAATCAATTGCAAGCTAAGTATAAGAGTTACCTGGAGGTTTTTGAAGAATTTGAACGGTTGAATTTGGCGTACAGAAAGTTTGCTCCTTTTGCTCCAACTCTTTGCTCTCAAACTCAAATGGTAAAAATGGTGAGTCCAAAATCCCTTTTATAGGTTTCGAAAATGCAAATTTTTTCAAAATTTTATTTTGTTTGGCCTCATGTGACTTTTAACTTGGGAGCTTGGAATGTCGAGAATGGTTTGTTTTTCAGGACATTTTGGACATTTTTCGACAATTTCGAGACGGTTCCATGACTGCTGACCCGTCATGGCAGGTATCGTTTTCTCACTGGCATATAGGTTAGGGACACCATTTTTCTGTTGCATTATGCATACTAGCCTCCATTTGCCGATACATATGCTATAGGGTTGACCCCATCGTGTTATGGTTTGTAAGCCATCTTCACTAGCCGATTCTTTAAATCATGACATGATGGTAGAGCCAACCTTTACATGGGCATCGTAGTTAGCACCTCACTGACATTTGTTGCCCATGCTGCTCTGATTTGAGTGGGCTCGGGAGTCCTCTATAGTCCCGTGATGACTTATGTGTTGAAGACTCATTCCTCTTAGCTTCTTCGCTTTGTTCTGGCCTTATACCCTAGAGGCTCCTTTGTGTTGAGTTGTACTACTGCATTGCATGTTGACCACTTGCACCTTTTGGCCTAGATCCGGCTTCACTTGGACTCGTGTTTAAGCCAACTTTTGACCATGACGACTACAAAATCAACCTTGCATACCTTTGACTTCTGCAACTTGACACACCTTTGACCCGTGGAAGGAACACACCTTTGAGTGTCACTGACCAGTTTTCACCTCCCTGCATTGAGCATAGGAACGTTCCATTCCCAGGAACTAGATCATCTGTTTCACTGACACTCGTTCTTTCCACTATACCATATCATTCTTTTATTCTTTTTCAAGCTTAACAAAAAAAGACAAAAAAATTAAATATTCCAAAAAAGAGCGGGAACGGGACAATATTTCCATTTATTGTTGGCAGCTAGAGTCAGTCGTGTCGCCCTTGAACAAAGCACTCAAAGCAAAGTCTCCTCTGTTTGTGCGGGATTTAGTTTGAGTTAGGTATGCCGTAACCTTGTTATTGAGTCAGTTCTCCCCCGAATGGTTATCTCTTCCAATCATATGGAGGGTTCATTCGTGCCTCCTGCATGACGAACTTATACAGAGTCATCATATGCTGCCACATAGTCACATTGAGTCGTGCTTTTGTTCAAGGGAAGTTAGCCTAAGTCGGCCTCTCTGCAGTGTCTCTTGACTCATTTTTCAGTCGGCCATCCCTGGTTATCAGTATCATGTCTATGATTACATCAGCTATATTGGTCCTTTACTTGCGCTGGTTTGAGAAGGTCTCCATTGAATTCTTGTTGGCGGGTCTTGTCCTTATCGACGACGACATCTTGCTCTGAGAACAGGCCTAGAGCTGCACCCTGGCCCTATTTTCATTATTGATAGGTCACCTTGTGCTCAGCATCGATCAGTATCATGGGTCTTTGACTGAGTGGTTTCCCTTGTGTTCGACATCAGCTTACATTATCACACATTGGGATTCATGCAGTACCTTGGTTTCCATTTGACCCTATTGGTGGATACCTCGCCTTTGTGTCAGATTCCATTATTGGTTGGTTCAGAGGGTTTCTGTCGTGCGCTAGCCACTTCTTGTGTACGCCAGAAACATACTTCGGTTGGGTTACTACATCTCTTTCGTCTGATTCCTTCCACATTATTGGCCTACGGGTTGCACTTGCGCTAGATTGATGAAGGATGCCTTAATGCCTTCCTTCTAGTGGATCTTTCCCTATCGACTCTGATTCATTGCTCTGGGGCAAAGATCTAGAGTCCATTTGGCAGTACCTTGGGGTTTGCAGTCATTAGTGGCAGATCCTTCGCTATCGACAGAGGGAAACCATCATTGTCTCCTGATCGATAGATTCTTACAGGTGTTCGACTCCAGCTCATCTATTCACACTTGTTAGATTGTACTGGGTACCTTGACACTCATTATCATTATCAGTGAGTAGTCTCGCATTTATTAATGGTATACATCAATGACCGGTAATCAAACGATTTCTCACATGGTTGACTTCAAATCATTTATTCCCATGATGTGGAAATGTACCACGGTGGTCGGTGAAGACCTCAGGTTGTATCAACATTCATTGGTTCACTTGACAGTTGCTCCTGTTGCTGCTAGTTGATACCACTCCACCTTATATGTTGCAGTAAGTCATGGCGACATTCTATATACTAGCACTTGAGTTTGCAGTGTAGTACCATCCTATTCCATCATGTTCAGTTGGTACCTTTTGGGATCAATCTTTGATATCAATGATCCGTTACATCCTTCAGCATCATTGGCAGTCTTATATGTGATATTCAGACATGTACTTGTTCGATCATGATCAGATGGTCCATTATGTATTTTCCAGTCATTTATACTTGTATACTTAGTGGATCCGCTTGTATTTGATATGCGGACATGCTTTACTTTTTCTAAGCATGGGTATGCCCGCCTTAGACAGTGTTTCTTTTTGATCTCCTTTTGTGGCTTGGCAAGCTAAATTCTAGTGAAGTCCTCCTCGGTTTTTGACAGATTTCCTTTCCATGTACTTACTTAATACATTTCAGCCATCATGTACCCCTTCTGACCTCATATATTAGGGGGAATCTGTTATAGCTCCAAATATCACTCTTATGGTTTGTGATGCTACACTCATGGCCTAGGGAAACCCCTCCTTCCAGACCTGGTCCAAAAATTTAAAAAACAGTGTTTTATCCCTTATATGCGACATTGCCCTGAGATAAATGTGTGTATACACTGGTAGGCATATACCCAACCCATGTATATGTATTAAAACACTTAAAACAATATAAAACTCCTTAATTTCAGGCAGAGATCGTGGGTTTTACCTGCTGATCACCTGTTAGTGCCCGTGGCCCAACTGTTCCCAACCAACTCCCAACTAAAAAACTACTTTGGGATAGGTATAAAAAGACCTCAATGGGAAGGCCTAAAGGAGGAGAGAAGAGAGAGAAAGGTTATTATGCTGAGATTTTTCCCCTGACCAGGTCTGAAGACCCTTGTGCCTTCTGCACTTCCCCCATTTGTACAGGAAACCCTTTTTTTCTTGTGTGTTGATGTTCATCCACTACTTGTGACATCATGGAGTAAGTCATGGAAGGAGTTTGTTAAAGGCTTGAGGCTGGATGAATCCGGAAGGAAGCTTTGCTTGGAGCCTACGAAAGGTGACTCAGGTGAAATTATTCCTTTTCTGTACTTTATTTGTCTATAATAAAAGAAACACATGTCTTGGTTCCTGATATAAATCTTCTTTATGTTTATGATATTCATGTTAGAATTCATATGAGAATGGTTGTTTAAAGTTCATAACTAACTACCTTTTCTTTATAACATGAAGATGGTTTCTTTGTAAGCTTTTGTCCATATATTGCTGTGTTCTTTGGAATTGGTTGTTTTGCAAGACAAAGGAGCAAAAGGAACTTGAATACAGGCATTGGGCCAGAGGGAGGGGAGGTTGAAAGCTGAACATTCCTAAGGGTAGATGCCGCTGGAATTAGGACTCCCTTATAGAGCTTGAGAGGAGAGATTCCCATCCTTTCTTAGCTTCATTTGGAAGTGGGTGAGCTGATCAAAGTAAAGGAGAACTCTTGCTGGACCCTGGGAAGGACCTGCACAACACCAAGGCACTGGTTGTAATGGTTTCTTTTGTTTCCACTTAATACAATTAAGCTCATTTTTCTCAACAAGTTGTTGTACATAATTTGTTTCATATACTCCTTGGTCTTTATGATGAATATGTTTTATTTATGAGTTATTCAGGTGCTATGTAATTGTTTGCTTGTTAGTGAATGCAAGTTTTGAAGAGAAGGAGGAGCTCATCCGGATCGGAGAGGCTGGACTGCTACAAACAGCGTGGGACTAAAGGTATGTTTTGAACACCTGATTACTTGTATTCTAAATGCATATTTAGGGAAAGATAGTGTTTAATTGTCTTGTTTGTCACTAGAAAGCCTTAGCTTCTAGGAGGTCGGTTTTGTCCGCAAATTGACTCTTTCCACATGACAAACGCAGAAGACACATTTATGAGGATTGAGCCGAATACGCTAGTGTCGACAGTGGAGAAAGATTTCGTGAAGATGGGAAGGATGGTCCTGACGCTTGAATGAATGAGCTGGAAGATCATCCAAGTATGGCTGTACAATGTGACGAATTTAATGAAAGGCATAGGACATTGCACGTTGGAAGGTAGAGCCGGCATTCTTTAAACCGAAAGGGAGCTTCTTATAGGCAAAAGTGCCCCAAGGATAGATAAAAGCCGTCTTATGTTGATCAGCGGGCACAATGTTGATCTGGTTATATCCAGAAAATCCATCCATAAACGAGTAAATTTCGCTTCCTGCACACTCATCAATGAGTTGATCGATGAAGGGTGTAGGGAAGTTATCCTTAGGACAGGCGAGATTGATATCACGGTAATCAACACAGACTCGAATAGTGCCCTGCTTTTTGTTCACAGGGACTATATTAGAAACCCAATCTGTCAGTGGAATGGGGTAAATGAAACCAGCCTTGAGAAGCTTTTCGACTTCTGCTTTGATGGCTGCAGCCTTTCGGGGGTGCACAGGGTGTAGGCACTGACGAACAGGCTTAGCACCTGGATACGTAGGTATCTCGTGCACCACTATACTAGGGTCGATGCCGGGCATCTCTTCGTAGGACCAAGCAAAGACATCACGAAATTTGCGAAATAGGTCAGTGTAGAGTTGAACTTCCTCTGGAGTGCAAGTGACTCCAATGTAAATGTGCTCGACAATCCCCGATTTGACAGAGATGTCGATGGGTTGGGTTTGCTTAATGTTTCCCATATTGCCCTCAGAAGATACTTGGTAGATTTTGAATAGGTATTTGAAGGGGCAAGGGTGTGATACACGAAGCAAACCGTTCGAGACATGCAATCATTTCCTGATGGGCAGGGAGAAATGAGAAACGGTGGTGATGATCTGACCAAGGGGGCTCCTCAAGAGACATGCTCTCTATGATGGCTTCATCGGAAGGAAATACTTCCTTTAATGGATCCGAAGTAGCATCATCTCCAAGCCAAGGGAAATGAACATACGAATCGGGAACACCGCTCGGAAGAGCAGGTTCGGAGGGGGAGCCGATGCAGCAATGATTTCGACGTAGTTGAGCTCAGCGGGACTCAACGGCATCATATCGCCCCAGGATTCTACCTGATTAGTGGGAGGGAGGACCCACGGATTAGAACGCACGGAAATCATGTTAATAGGGGCGAGATTCGGAGGTGGGAGTGGAAAGACACCCATTAGGGCGGGATCCTTAAAGAGTTCGGCTCCCACACTCTCAAATGATTTAGAGGTATGCTCCACGAATGGCACATTACCCTCGGAAGAGAAGAGTGAAGAAGGAGAGCTAGTCTACCGTGACAATATTCCCTTGATGAGGGAAACGAATGACACGGAAAAGGGAGGAAGCCACGACTTGCATGGCGTATGTCCAGCTACGTCCGAGGAGGAGGTTGTAGGTAAGATTAGCGTCGAAAACTTCGACCTCCACTTCTACCGTCTTCCCTTCAAAGGAGATGGGCAAGCGTTGGAGGATTCCATAAGGATGGGACTCTCTTCCACCAAAGGCTTCTAACGTCGTAGGAGACTGGCTCAATGTTGGAGAACCAATAGCTTTCCAGCAAGCAACAGACATGATGCAAGTTGAGGCACCTTCATCAATGACTGTACGATGAATCGTTTTACCATTGATGATGACCTGTATAAGGAAAGCGATTTGGTGAGGCAGTCTCGGCGTATAGCCCTCGAGATCAAAAGAAATCAGATCCGAGTCAGCCGGGTCTATGCCATCGATGGCCGATAGCAAGGACTTCCTCTGGGAGGGGCAGCTCTGGAGGACTTCTAGAGCAGACATAGCAGGCGGAGCCTGGGATAAGTCCTCAACAATGTTGTAGTGCTGAGCAGCACGAGCATTCGGGTTGTAAGAAGACTTACGGAGTACACCTTTTGGAGGGGGTCGGATCGTCGTCTCAGTGCTAGGTCGTTCGATGTGGAGTGGACCAGAACTAGACCTAGGAGCACTGGAGGGGACCTCCGCTCTTTCCCGGCATGAGATGGATATTCTTTTGCTCGAGTAGTGACATGGATGGGAATCGTCCCAGCCATGAAGACTTGAGAGCCGAATGAAGAAGAGGGTTGCGATGGATCTGCCACCATTTGAGTTTGCTGTGAAGGGAAAGGTTCTTTAAGCACAGCAGGAGTCCCAGGAGCACCCTTCAATAATCGACTAACTTCGGACCACCTGTGGCAGTCTTTAGTGTAGTGATCCTCATCACAGATAAGACAAGGATACTTAGGTTTTCGTTTGGCTCCTTCCTCAGGTGTAGATTTAGGGGAGTCCTGTTTGGGCTGTTCGGATTTATTCTTGGCTTTCCCTTTCTTTTTTCCTTTCGAGGATTTATCCACTGTGGTGGACTGAATGGCGTTTACCTCGGAGGTACTTCCAGAATTAGATTGACCCTGAGAAGTGTTTCCATTAGAAGCATTCTGTTTTTGCTTCCCAGGGTTCGCGGATGACTTCTTTGAAGACGCGTTTACAGAGCCAATAACACCGTCAACAGATGGTTTTGGCGGAGCTTTGGATGTTCCGGTCTCGGGGCATCTGGCAAATAATCATATAAAGTACCTGACTGAGAATATACCAAGTCAAGGTACTTAGCACGTGTGATAGCTTGCTCTTCAGTTACACAAGCCCCCATGGCGATGTCTCGTGCAATTGCAGGGACAAAGGAAGTTGTGAACCAATCGGTCAGGAGCTGATCAGGAATCTAAAATTTGATGAAGCGACGACGACGTCTCCATTCATGTATATGATCGGATATATGCGTGGCCATGTCCTGTTTGAGAGACGTAAGGAGATGTGTCCCTGTCTCATACCGAATGGGTAACTGAAAATGAGTTAGGAATGCCATAGCCAGTGAGTTAAAGTCTTGAAATGTTCCGCGATTCAACTCAATATACCACTTAGCGGCCGAGCTGGTGAGAGTCCTTTGGAAGAGGCAGAGCCGGATGGAGTCATCAAGCCATGAGTTGGATGAGCACCAAAGGCGATAGATCATGACATGGGCTTGAGGGTCCTCACCAGCTTTGCCATCGAATTTCAGGCAATCACCGGGTATCTTAGTTGGAACTGGTGGCCAATATGGATTATGAAGAATGGGATCATTCGTCAACTGGACACATCTGGAAGATCCAACGTCGCTAATAAAGGCAACTGAGGATTAAAGGACATTTGTGGCTGTGGAAGAGAGGTAGTACCAGGGTTCCAACCAGGTGGTGGTTGCCCCCATGGACTTTGTCCGGATGGGCCTGGCCCATAAGGGTTTTTCCCATAGGGATTTTTCGCATAGGGGTTCTGTCCATAAGCAGACAGTTGACCTTGGGTCTGCCCCCTAGCACCCCATGGATTAACAACTTGTCCTGCAAGTGCAACGTACTGTTGCTGATAATTCTGGTAAGGAGCGACCTGCATTTGTTGATAATTTTAATAAGGGGTAAATTGAGTTTGCCCCTGGGGTTGCTGGTAGCCATACATTTGCTGAGCTCCATACTGAGCCTAATAAGAAGGTTGCGCTTGGTAAGAAGGTTGGGGTCGTGGCCCACCTTGCATTTGATAACCAATTTGAGTCTGGGCCCAGAAGGATGTCCTTGAACAGGTTGAGCTTGGACCATCTGGCCGAAGGTTGGCCTGGTTGGGCTTGGGACGGACCTGTTTGCCCAGAAGGATGTGCTTGCTGGGTACCAGGTTGTCCTTGTGCAACTAAGGGTTGTCCTTGCGGAACAGATGGTTGAGCGGGCTAGACGGCCGGTTGACCTTGAGGTTGGCCAGCCTGTCCAGAAGGATGACTAAGCTGGGCAGTGGTTGGCCTTGCTGTGTAGAAAGCTGACCTGCTTGCCTAGAAGGATGACTAGGCTGAGCAGTGGGTTGGCCCTGTTGTATGTAAGGCTGCCCCCCTTTCCCAGAAGGATACCCCTGTTGGACTGCCAGTTGACCTTGTGGAATATAAGTTTGTCTAGCTTGTCCAGAGGGATAACCCTGTTGGATACCAGGTTGACCTTGTTGGATGTAAGGTTGTCCTGGTTGTCCAGACAGGTAACCTTGCTGGGTACCAAGTTGCCCCGGATAACCAGAAGGTTGATTCAGATAAGTAAAAGATGGACCACCAGCGGCCGAAGTTTGTCCCTGATAGGGTTGTCCTTGTGGGCCCCCAGATTGTCCTGGTAAGACTGGCCATAATGTTGCTGCCCTTGGGGGTTTGCACATAAGATGGCCGGCCTTGGTTAGGCGGTCCTTGACGCTGTGCAGGCATTGCTTGGCCTCCATGGAATGAGGTGGTACCAGGGTTCCAAGCAATGGATAACGGTACCGAAACCTCAACAAAAGGTTGAGTAGGCAAGGGTTGAGAATGTTGAAGGTATTGACCAGTAGAATCGTAATAAAAGAGTGGACCTTGCGCATTCGGATCCTGAATAGCTTGTCCATAGGCATCATATGGCCCCCCTCCTGGAACAAGACCAGAAGAGGGTGGAGCACTTTGTGCAGGGTGGACAACTCTAGGCGAGAGTGCCGGCTGGCCATTACTCACTTGACCGTGAGGGGGACCAGAACCATGTTCAAGGTTGAAGACGCTGTTACGGCACTAACAATCGGAGTTGAATGCACTACACAAACAGTTGGATTCGTCGAAACTGAAGTGACAGGTGTAGTGTGACTTGTGAAACAAAATTCCCGTGGTGGGAGTGATATGGGATCCCACATGGTCGAAGCGGGGGTCTTGGCACTTACCCTATCCCTCAACGACTGATAGCGTGGGGGGAGTGGAGAAGTAGCTGGGATGGGAGTGTCGATATTCGACAACACAGGTGTCTCACTCACTCTAGGATATGTCTCATCCATGTGAGAGGTAGACATTGGAGACGAAACACCAGGGGGGGTAAAGCAATATCGTCCTCGTCAGGCTCCCAGGTGGGGTTCCAATGAATTTCGTAACCTTCGTCGTCCGGAGTGCGAGAGTTGATCGGTTGGATACTCGGGATAACAGGAAGAGTATCACTTACAACCGGTACCTCAAGAGTGACGGAAACGGAGACCCTTGATCACTTGGTCGACGGTTCAGCCAGGATGACAAACTTCAAACGAGACCTAAGGGAGTCTAACAATAAAGGACCCTACTCAAACTAATGCACACAAGATCTAACCAAATAAATTTTAAGATGCAAAGACACAACTTGACCTTTTCATGTTTTAAGAGTCAAGAAAAGGACAAAAAGGTGACTCTAGTCGCCTTCGAATGTTTTGTGAGCCCGAAGTGACAAACTGCTCAAGTGAGCCTTTTCTTTTAAGGAGTCTGAAAAGGATCAAAAGTGACTACTCTGGAGAGACTAGGAAAAGGGTTTACCAAACAAATCTGTAAAACTGCATATACACCTTGGCAATCATATGAAAACCAAGGACTTCCCGTACGGCAGTCAATCTTCCCGAATGCTGTGTTCGGTGCGTTACGGCTTGTAAGGCGGCAGACATGGCTTCCTGTGGATAAAGGATGATAACCTAGTGGGGTCTCCCCTATATACGCAATGGTACGTGGGAGCTCAAGTCCGTGCTAGACCACTATCGAGTCACAAAAGGAGGAATCACCCAACCATAGTGTGAAACAACAGTGACTAGGTTTAACGATGCCGAAGCACGTCTCTAGCCTAGACCTCTAATTAGTGAGCGTTATGTTCCAATGCATTTTTAAGTTCATTCAGTTCATTTTATGGTTGATCTTTAGTTAAGTTTCAATTTCCAGGTCCTACCGTATGTAATCTCTCACAATTCCCTAAATGCAAGCTATATGCCAAAGAATATCATTTCGTTCGATGAATACTATCTACGAGAGAGTTGAGAATTTTTCAAACAAAATGGCCATAATCAAGAAGCACTCTAATGCAGCTAATGACAAATAAACGAAACTTTTCTTTGTTTAAATCACTTAATCAATGAAAAGATTCTAATTTCAATTAACTAATGCAACGCAAAAGAGATTATTTGTTTTTCTTTTCAATGGCAAAGTGCACTAAAAAAAATTTGAGAGATAGTAACACCGAGCAAAAGATAAATTTCACTCGATGAGAACACAATCGAATCCCCAAAAACAGTCCTTCAAACCCAAGAAAAAGCACAAAGACCTCTATGAGCTATGTGATCTAAGTCCAAACGAAGCCAAGCTAAACCCAAGCGAAAATGAAACAAATCACTTGAAAAAAAGCTTTGACAACTACTGAGCAAATGCAAAAAGTAATCACAAAGTCGACTGGACGATCAAAGAACCCAAGACTCCTACGAAAGGCTCGATGCACAAAGCCACTAGATGCCCTTGGGCTAAAAAGTGTAATCGATAGAAAGAGGCAAACACCCAAAGGATGAAGGTCTAAAACCAGTCAAACAAGGATCAAACACACTCCAGTAATTGAAAAAGACGCGGAAAAATACAAATCCAAGCTCAGAGGGCTTGAAGACAAGCGAACTGGAAACGTTGACAGGCCTGACGCGACTGTCAGGCTGCAACTCGCGCTTTTATGGGATTGGCGCGGGTTGTTTTTGAGCAACTTGCGCCAATTGGTGCGATTGTAAGGCTAAAAAGCGCGCTAATCAAGTTTGCTAAGTCAAAAACAAAAGCAAGCAACTCAGGGCTTGAAGACAGTATCTAGGCAAACCAGGAAGCAAGAAACAGCAAGAAATCCAACCCAGAAAGCTATCTAAGCAATCAAAGCAAGAAAAAACCAAAGAGACAAGACAAAATCCAAGTTGTTTAGCCCGTAAACCAAACCAGAGATTGAGTGAAGTGGCGTTGATCTACTTCGCTAATGCAAAGCAATAGCGTTTCGAAGGCTACCTGGCCGTACTTCAGGCTCTGTCTAAAGTTTACAAATCAAACAACAAGATCTCCCCAGTGGAGTCGCCAAATTGTTGTGGAGGTAAATCCTCTCTGCGGACAGAGACGATCCCTACTAGCCCAGACCAGGTCTAGCAACAATCACACAATGCTATCACACAAGTCCCTAATTGCAAATACAAAGTAGATGGTGAGAACCTACTTGGGTTCCAACGCTAGTGTTCGTAGAAGAGATGTCGCCCTCGTTCCTTTGCCTTGGCCAGTCACGATCCCCACGATCTCCGTGATTGGACACCTGCACATGCAAGAACAACACGAAAACAAGCATAAAATCTAGTAGATGCAATTATATATCAGTCAAAAAGATATAACTCAACATCAATCATTACAAAGGACAATGAGAGTGGAACCATAATGATAGTCATCTATTATTGATAAATAACAAAGAAGAATACAACCATTGTTCTGACGTCAAATCCTCCTTTGGCTGGGTAGTCAGCTACACAAGTCTTGCAAAGCTTGTTGGATGAGGAACAAGTCTCTCTCTCTTTGGGTGACAAGAATCTCCTTACTTAGATTTGGCCTTATGGGTGCAAAGAAGGCTCTTGCAGCTTCAAACTCTTTATCACTATGCTAGAACTGGAACTATTGTAACTATCACTAGCTTGCTCAAGGCATAGAGGCAAGATTTTTATAGATAGAGAAGAAAGAGATATGATCAACCACATTATTCATGGGATTGGCTTTATCACTTGGAAAATTCCATGAAAGGTGGCAAACCACTTTCCCTTCTTTGGAGATTCAAAGCCAAACCATCCTAGCTCAACATAGATTCAGTTGTTGAATGGGTTGAAGAGAACCTTCAGGAGTTTTTGGTTAGAAACTTTACTCAATTCGTTGGCACGAGTGCGACTCTGAGACAGAACACCAATAGCGCGCCCTCTTTAGAGGATTTCCTCATTGGCGCGGGCAGTGAACTGAGGACCCGCGCTAATGCAAAAAGAGCTGTTTTCATGGAGATTTTGTAGGAGATGTCTTCAGGGCAAACAGAGCTCATACTTAGAGGAATATGATGCAAGTGGTTCAGGTCATGTCACTTCTCATAAGTCCCGAAATGAGACCCTCCAGTGTGCGGTGAGGGTAACAGGAACGATGACAAACGGTGACAAATTGCTGTGTAACAGTAACTTTCCGTACTGAAAACACTAGTTGGTGATGAAATCCAACGTCACAGAGTTCAATACAGAAATGGTGGTTGGAACAGTTACCCCCGCAACCTGCTTAATGAATAGACTGGCACACGTTCCTCCACTTAACCGTCTCGAGTGAAGGAACCCCCCCAGAAAATCCAAGTGAGTCTAGCCGACGTCTGCTCCAGGTACAGTGGGATCTTCCCACCACTGTCACCTGAGGAAGAGTCCTAAAGAATATGGCCACTAAGGTTACCAACTGAAACAAATATACCTAGGGGAACATCTACGATCCGATATGCACGCAAGGGCAGAGTAGCAAGCTCAATCCCCTTGAAGGCTCCTTGACATAATCCAAGGTTTACCCAACAAGTGACCCCAGGCTCCTCGACAATGGTTAATCCGAGGTTTACCGTTTTTAATACGTGAATATCTGGCATCGTTCGCAATGAGGAAGGATTGATTCCCACACTGGTTTGAACACGATCTCGTGCTTCTCCTTTAAGAGGAGCTTTCCCAGAGCATAAATGCAACAATTGGATTTCTTCCCTACCACAAGATACAGCTACTTGTTTGTTTTTACTGTCTTGGAGAGTTAATTACTCTCCTACTCCAAGACACTAGCCTAAGCTAAGTTGGTGTATCAGAGCCCTAGAAATAAAAATGTTACTAGATGAATTTTACTTTAAGCGTATTTTTTATTGGTTTTTGTTTAAGTCAAAAGGTGCGGAGATGAAACTCGTGGTATGAAGACTCGACTCAAAATCACTAAAAATGCACCTAAGATGATTTAAACAATCTTTTTCTCTTCGATGAACTTCTAAACTAAGAAAGAGTTTGAGAATGCAAATACTTTTGTAACACAAATCTTTCCTAATCAAACAAAATTAAAAGAAGAGTTTTTTCCTTTCCAATGCACTCAAAACGAGACAACTAGTTATTTCACAAAAAATTTCCCTTTTTCGTTTCAAAGCACTCAATCACTACAAAAACAAACCTTTTTTCAAAAGAGATTTTTTATATTTTTTATAAAACACTCAAAACTATGAAAATGACTAACTTTGAGATCTATAAATTATAAAAACCTATTTGAAGTCAAAGCCTACTAAAAGTCTTTTTTAAGGATGTTTTACTTAGCTAGATGTAAGCTAAGGACCAATTTATGCAGAATCACAAATAAGTCAAGAACAACCAATTTTGTTTTCTTTTTGAAAATGAAAATCCAAACTTTTAAACACACAAGCTTTTCGAAGTTTTGTAAAGAGAAAACTCAAAGCGGATTCCTCAACAAGGGGAGATTCATAAATGGTCAGACTCATAAGAGGCTGGTAGACACTAAGGTGATCTGAAGTCTCTACAGCTTCTAAGCTCAGAGCCACTACACAACCAAAATGAAAAACAAGCCCAACAAGCAAAACTCCTAGGAAATTCACCTAAAACCCTAACACTAATGAAATCAACCTAAGAAAAGCTTTTGACAGTTTATATGCAGGTCTGGGCAGTGGATAACAATTTCTAAACAAAAAACTAAGCTGACTAACAGAGGAAATCTTAGGTTTTTCAAAATTTTGACAGGGTCCGCAGGCCCACAGTTGACACAGGTGCGGTCCCGCTCTGTGCTAAAAGCCAAGATGCGGATAGGTACACAGTGTCAAACGGCTAGGGTGCGGTCCTCTCCCAAAGCTATGAAAAACAAAAAATAACCCTGGATCTACAAACTCTACCCAATTTTACACACAACAAGCCAAAAAAGAAACAAAAACACAGTTTCTCAGGTCAAAGTAAAAACAAGGAAAACAATCAAGTCCCCAGCGGAGTCGCCATTTTGTCACACGGAATAAGTCGATCTTGCAGACAAGATAGACCTTCCTAGAATCTAAAGAAGACCTAACGAAAAGCAAACCAGCCAGACACTATCTTTCTCTAAATATGCTTTTATAAACAATGGCAAACAAGTGTTTTTAGGGCATACCTTAGGTCCAACGCAAGTTTGTGGATGCCCTCGCTCCTTTGATCCAAATGAGCTCCTTTGTCACGAATCTGCAAACACAAACAAGGCAAACAAATTAAATAGCACCTGAAAAGCCAATATCATAAAACATATTTAACATGAAAGTCAAGGAGTCCATGAAACAAATAACATAAGATACTTGTTGAGAAAAATGAGTTTGATTGTATTAATTCAAAAGAAGAAGAACTTTACAACCTTTTGTTGGCATTATGGCTAAAATGTTGTCCTTGATGGCAACCCATTCAGGTGATAGATCATAGTACTTCAAGTCAGCAGCAGAGATTGATGACCAGCTATCAAATATTGAAGAAAATAAGGGTACGCAGGTACACCTTATAAAAGTGCGTACCCGCAAGTACACCATATAGGGACCGCCGCCAGTCCAGATACGCAGGCCATCCGTTCAAGAGGTGCGTACCCCCAGTGCACACATTTCAAGACAAAGAAATTCACATGTGGGGTTTTCTTATGTTTTACTCTTGGTATTTAGCCGACGATATTGGGTTATTATGGTGTCGGCTCGTGGTATTGTTTCCATGATTTTAGGAGGAGCTTGCCTATATAAAGCAAAGGAGATCATTTGGCTTGAGTATGTTTTGGGGTAATATCTTATGAGGGCTAGATCTGGTCTAGATCTAAAGAAGGTGAATCTACTGATGGACTGAGATCTCTTCGACGCATGATCAGATCTATTATCTGACTGTCTGGGTTATTCTTGAATTCTTGAAATCATTTATGCCCGAAGGTACGCAGGTACAGTGAAAGAAGGTGCGCCGGGACGCAGGCGCAGAAGCGCTGCAAGTGCGTCGGTACGCAGGCGCAGAAGCGCTGCAGTTGCGGAGGTACACAGGAAGTCTATTTGGCACAGTGCGTGGGTACGCAGGTGAACAGTTCAGAATAGTGCGTACTGTACGCAGGCATTATATGGGTGAAGCTGCGTACTTCTCTTGAAATCAATTTAGCTGTTCATGTTTATCATTGCTGTGTTCTGGGTTTTGAAGTGATGTCTGGTTTATGGTATTATGTTCTGATAATAGCAGTGATTGAGTGAATGATTATGATTAGCTTCAAATTGATGGATCAGGTTCTTAATGATCTGATGGACTAGATCTGATTGATGACTCTCATTGTATATGTATTGATCTAGTGATTGGGTGTTTCAGAAGGTTGTTTGATTATGAGCTTCAATGTTGTTGTTGGGTCCATATGAAAATTGGATGAAATGTGGCCTTTCAGATTATGGGTTGTGCTTCAGTGTATCCAGTATGAAAATTGATGAAACGTGGTACTTGGAGGAAGAGAATTGTAGGCCGGCGCCTACGTACTAGTATCTAAGCTAGTACAAGAGCTAAAGGAAATCTTTGGAGCATTATAGCAGGTAGTAGCCTGCGTACTAGTAAATGGATCGACTAGTACAAGAGAAAAGGGGGGTTAGCTCCCGTACTGGTATAAGACTGCACCAGTACAAATATTGTAAAAGGATTTTCTTATTAAGAAGAAGATTGAGATGACTTGCAGCAGGTGGTTTTCTCCCTCATTGGGTTTCCACCTTATATCATTAATTCATGTGTGTGCCTTATGTGTGATGATCTACTTTATGTTACTGCATCTGTTAACTGATAATATGGTTGATAATGTTCTAATGCACTCATTGAAGATCGATTAACTTAATCATAAGAAGTTGTGGAAGTAGCATATATGAATCTGATTATGGAAATGAAAAAGTTTTATTAATGTGATAATACTGATTCACCCCCCCCCCCTCTCAGTATTATTTCCAACAATTGGTATTAGAGCAGGTCCTTTGATAGAAGCTTGATCGCTTGAAGGAGATTCGTGAACAATGGAAAGAAGCTTAAGAAGAAAGCTCATAAGAAGAAGAAGACATCTCAGAAGAACTATGACAGTGGGAGAATCGATTGGGGATTAGGCATAAGAAGCTCTTCAGACTCAGAATCAGATTCATAATCATTATCAGGTATGAATGTGTATCCTCTGATGTTCCAGCTATATTTCCTTATGAAAGAGATGAAAGTGAAAGCGAAACTACTGAATTAGCTCTCATGGGTGAACAAAAAGAAATGAAATAGAAGCAGAATTAGAAGACTGACAAACAAAATTAGAACTCAAGAAGAAGTTATGAACATAAAGGATGATACTGCTAAGGCCCAACGAGAGTTATTCAAGGATAAATATCACAAGCTGCAGGATGAAGTAACATTACTAAGAAATGAAGTCAATGAAAAGAACATAACCATCATGAAACTCAGAGAAGATCCAGCTATTATGAAAGTCTTGAAGCCACAATCCGCTCACTAAAGGAAGAAGAAGAATCAAAGAAGCAGAATAAAGATCTAGTCCAAGAAATTGAAAAATAGGGAAACGAAGTTATCAGCCTAAAATCTCAGCTAGAATGTGCTTTCAGAATTCGTCAAATGCAGCAGGATCTAAATGAAGAACAAGAAAAGGAGATTCTCAAACTAAGGAAACAAATGGAAGAAGGAAGGAAAGCTGAAGAAGATTTGAAAAGGCAATCTCTTGAAAAGGAAGAACAGCTTCAGGTTGAGGTAAATATCTCGAAAGGTAAACTAGAAGAAAAGGATAAGCTTTTACGATTTCAGGATAGTTCTAAAGTCTTGGATGATATTCTTAGTAGTCAAAGGTCTCCTACTATAAAGACTGGTCTTGGTTTTCATGAATCCGTTGAAGGTGAATCTAGTTCACAAGGTGAGGCAAGGAACTCTAAAGAGAAATCTAAAGTGATCAACGAAGAAATGAAAGATCAATCTCATCATCAACCAAGAAAAGAGAATCCTCAAAGAAAATCCTTTACTCCTCCTATGAATAATTGAATGTTATGTATGTCATAATCTTGGACATGTTGCAGCTAGATGTAGAAGAAGAAGAGTTCAAGACCATTATGCAGACAAGTCATCTCAATCAAGGTATTTTTATGGATATTTCTTTGCTTGCAATACGTTTGGTCACAAAGCTGCTGATTGTTACAAAGGAATATGAAACATGTAAGATGTTATGCATGTAACAAGCCTGGACATATAGCTAACGAATGCAGGAACAAAGTGTGGGCACCATATCAAAAGAGAAAATGTCATCATCACGCTTGAAGATATGGAGGAAAAAGGAAGTACAGTCAGAAAGGATGGCACAGCACAATGTACAGACATACCAAAATCAGAGGAAGCTGAAAGTACAAAACTTCAGTTCCTGAATCTCATATGCAAACTTCATAAAGGCAAGTCGCATATATACGCGAGTTGGATACTGCACAATCGCGTATATGCTTGATTGAAGGCAGTAGGCAAGTGAAGTTGGAAATGAATCTATCAGATCTGGGAATCTGGCTGTCAGTGGCACAAAGGAGGACTGTTAATTCGGCCCTAATCAAAGGACGCAGGTGTTTAACAGAAGAGCTGCATGGGGACGCAGTGCAGAAACAGGAATCTGCGTTGGGATGCAGTGCAGAAATAGGAGATCTGCGTCGGAACGCAGAGAAGATACAGGAGACCTGCGTCGGTACGCAGAGCAGAAGAAGGAGAACTGCGTGGGTATGCAGAGCGACTAAGGTTCAGGTGCGTCCGTGCAGTAAAAGTACGCGCGCGATAGTATTTTCAGGTGGTCCGTGCAGTAAAAGTACGCGGCGCGATACTATTTTTGAGTGCGTCCCTGCAGTAATAGTACGCGCGGCGCGATAATATCTCTGGGTGCATCCCTGCAGTAATAATACGCAGTGCAGTTCAAGGAACAGTGCGTGGGCACGCAGTTCGGCAGAAGGGTCCCTGCGGGTATACGCAGGAGAGCAGAAGATGAAGTGCGTACCTGTCTCAAGGCATTTATTGTGATGCTTCTTATTGATATGCATGATCAGATTTGACAGATGGCACTGGCTCAGGGGAGCATATGTCCTGAATGCATTGTTGGCATTATGGTCCTTGGTGACAATGCTTATGATTCATTTTGCTATGGTTATGAGTTGGTCACATGATCAGATTTATGGTTGATTCTCTAATGATGCTTGCATGGAGTCTTTATTATTCTTGGCACATATATGGATGAGGTTGGCTGATTTCGTGGATGATTATTCAAAGTTGCATTGTTGGAGACATGATGATGATGAGTCACTCATATGCTGCTATCGACATGTGCATGATGCATGATTTCTTTCTTGGCACAAATGGATGAGGATAGTGTTGGCTGGATACAGGGAGGATTATTCATACATATGTTGATTGATGCAGATGCTTTCATTTGATGGCTCTTGATTCATGTAGATCTGGATGTGTTATGAGTTGATGCAGAAGTCCTTGATGTTGACAAATATTATGGAGCAGATTATACAGTGCTATTGTTGATGTTTGTCATGATCTTTAGATGTTTAATGTAAAGGTCATAGCAAGACTCATGTTGTAATGGTCTATCTATTGTAGTCATCTCTTCAGGTCATGTAACGGCCTATGTCCCCCCCACTATGCATGGGATGAAGATGTAATGTATTTGGTTTTCATATTTCTGATGTATTCCACTTGGTTGGATGGATGATCCTTATTGTGAAGGGTGATGGATGTATGTATTGAGTCTTTTGGTGATAGAAGGTCATTATGATATATAAAGTCATGTTCTTTCTTGTAGAACATCTTTTTGCAGACCTTGCTTACAGTCAGGGGGAGCTTGAGCATGAACAACACTATATAGCAGAGCAGACATCTCAGCTTGTTCTCAAAAGACCATTATCAATTGGAGCACCATGACATATACAAGGGACTCATTCAGAGACTTCAAAGATCTAGTTTATAGTCAAGGGGAGCATGTTCTTAGGGGGAGCATACCCCTTTGCCCTTGATGTCAAAGGGGAAGTGATTTGGTGTTGTTGCCATCAAGTCCAAAGGGGGAGATTGTTGGCATTATGATGCATGTTTTGTACTTGATGGAAACCCTCTCATAGAAGATCATCTCACTTTATATACATTCAGATGAATCTACAGAAGAGATATAAGATGTCACAATAATACATAGAGCAGGACAGCTCAAAGGAATCAAATGGCAAGTTCTTAGTAAGCTTTGCCATCAAGTCCAAAGGGGGAGATGGTTGGCATTATGGCTAAAATGTTGTCCTTGATGGCAACCCATTCAGGTGATAGATCACAGTACTTCAAATCAGCAGCAGAGATTGATGACCAGCTATCAATATTGAAGAAAATAAGGGGTACGCAGGTACACCTTACAGAAAGTGCGTACCCGCAAGTACACCATACAGGGACCCCGGTCCAGATACGTAGGCCAGCCGTTCAGGAGGTGCGTACCCCAGTGCAACAAACATTTCAAGACAAAGAAATTCACATGTGTGGTTTTCTTATGTTTTACTCTTGGTATTTAGCCAACAATATTAGGTTATTATGGTGTCGGCTCGTGGTATTGTTCCATGATTTTAGGAGGAGCTTGCCTATTTAAAGCAAAGGAGATCATTTGGCTTGAGTATGTTTTTGGTTGAATATCTTATGAGGGCTAGATCTGTCTAGATCAAAGAAGGCGAATCTACTGATGACTGAGATCTCTTCGGCGCATGATCAGATCTGTAGATCTGACTGTCTGGGTTATTCTTGAAGTCTTGAAATCATTTATGCCAAGGTACGCAGGTACAGTGAAAGAAAGGTGCGCCGGGATGCAGGCACAGAAGCGCTGCAAGTGCGTCAGTACGCAGGCGCAGAAGCGCTGCAGTTGCGGAGGTACGCAGGAATTATTTGGCACAGTGCGTGGGTACGCAGGAGCACAGTTCAAACAGTGTGTACTGTACGCAGGCATTATATGGGAAGCTGCGTACTTCTCTTGAAATCAATTTATTGTTCATGTTTATCATTGCTGTGTTCTGGGTTTTGAAGTGATGTATGGTTTCCTGGTATTATGTTCTGATAACAGCAGTGATTGAGTGAATGATTATGATTAGCTTCAGAATTGATGGATCAGGTTCTTTAATGATCTGATGGACTAGATCTGATTGATGACTCTCATTGTATATGTATTGATCTAGTGATTGGGTTTCAGAAGGTTGTTTGATTATGAGCTTCAATGTTGTTGTTGGGTCCAGTATGAAAAT